>OX578149.1:131497097-132827097 GCA_951213105.1 Amaurobius ferox | reverse complement strand
TTAATATTCCTATTTAGCTGAATCGTGTGCGGGGTCTCATCTTTAACTCCACGAGCTTAATGCAGTTTTCCTTTTATTTCTTAAGGTATTATTGTATATAAGGAAAGTAACAAAGTTTGTATCAATCGCATTATTTAAAACGTGAATTTCAAGATAAAGCAGGAAGCAAGTATTTCTAACTCCAAAGTTTAAATATTGACATTCTTAAATTAGGAGAATTTCTCAATATTAATATTCCTATTTAGCTGAATCGTGTGCGAGGTCTCATCTTTAACTCCACGAGCTTAATGCAGTTTTCCTTTTATTTCTTAAGGTATTATTGTATATAAGAAAAGTAACAAAGTTTGTATCAATCGCATTATTTAAAACGTGAATTTCAAGATAAAGCAGGAAGCAAGTATTTCTAACTCCAAAGTTTAAATATTGACATTCTTAAATTAAGAGAATTTCTCAATATTAATATTCCTATTTAGCTGAATCGTGTGCGAGGTCTCATCTTTAACTCCACGAGCTTAATGCAGTTTTCCTTTTATTTCTTAAGGTATTATTGTATATAAGGAATGTAACAAAGTTTGTATCAATCGCATTATTTAAAACGTGAATTTCAAGATAAAGCAGGAAGCAAGTATTTCTAACACCAAAGTTTAAATATTGACATTCTTAAATTAGAAGAATTTCTCAATATTAATATTCCTATTTAGCTGAATCGTGTGCGGGGTCTCATCTTTAACTCCACGAGCTTAATGCAGTTTTCCTTTTATTTCTTCAGGTATTATTGTATATAAGGAAAGTAACAAAGTTTGTATCAATCGCATTATTTAAAACGTGAATTTCAAGATAAATCAGGAAGCAAGTATTTCTAACTCCAAAGTTTAAATATTGACATTCTTAAATTAGGAGAATTTCTCAATATTAATATTCCTATTTAGCTGAATCGTGTGCGGGGTCTCATCTTTAACTCCACGAGCTTAATGCAGTTTTCCTTTTATTTCTTAAAGTATTATTGTATATAAGGAAAGTAACAAAGTTTGTATCAATCGCATTATTTAAAACGTGAATTTCAAGATAAAGCAGGAAGCAAGTATTTCTAACTCCAAAGTTTAAATATTGACATTCTTAAATTAGGAGAATTTCTCAATATTAATATTCCTATTTAGCTGAATCGTGTGCGAGGTCTCATCTTTAACTCCACGAGCTTAATGCAGTTTTCCTTTTATTTCTTAAGGTATTGTATATAAGGAAAGTAACAAAGTTTGTATCAATCGCATTATTTAAAACGTGAATTTCAAGATAAAGCAGGAAGCAAGTATTTCTAACTCCAAAGTTTAAATATTGACATTCTTAAATTAGGAGAATTTCTCAATATTAATATTCCTATTTAGCTGAATCGTGTGTGAGGTCTCATCTTTAACTCCACGAGCTTAATGCAGTTTTCCTTTTATTTCTTAAGGTATTATTGTATATAAGGAAAGTAACAAAGTTTGTATCAATCGCATTATTTAAAACGTGAATTTCAAGATAAAGCAGGAAGCAAGTATTTCTAACTCCAAAGTTTAAATATTGACATTCTTAAATTAAGAGAATTTCTCAATATTAATATTCCTATTTAGCTGAATCGTGTGCGGGGTCTCATCTTTAACTCCACGAGCTTAATGCAGTTTTCCTTTTATTTCTTAAGGTATTATTGTATATAAGGAAAGTAACAAAGTTTGTATCAATCGCATTATTTAAAACGTGAATTTCAAGATAAAGCAGGAAGCAAGTATTTCTAACTCCAAAGTTTAAATATTGGCATTCTTAAATTAGAAGAATTTCTCAATATTAATATTCCTATTTAGCTGAATCGTGTGCGGGGTCTCATCTTTAACTCCACGAGCTTAATGCAGTTTTCCTTTTATTTCTTAAGGTATTATTGTATATAAGGAAAGTAACAAAGTTTGTATCAATCGCATTATTTAAAACGTGAATTTCAAGATAAAGCAGGAAGCAAGTATTTCTAACTCCAAAGTTTAAATATTGACATTCTTAAATTAGGAGAATTTCTCAATATTAATATTCCTATTTAGCTGAATCGTGTGCGAGGTCTCATCTTTAACTCCACGAGCTTAATGCAGTTTTCCTTTTATTTCTTAAGGTATTATTGTATATAAGAAAAGTAACAAAGTTTGTATCAATCGCATTATTTAAAACGTGAATTTCAAGATAAAGCAGGAAGCAAGTATTTCTAACTCCAAAGTTTAAATATTGACATTCTTAAATTAAGAGAATTTCTCAATATTAATATTCCTATTTAGCTGAATCGTGTGCGAGGTCTCATCTTTAACTCCACGAGCTTAATGCAGTTTTCCTTTTATTTCTTAAGGTATTATTGTATATAAGGAATGTAACAAAGTTTGTATCAATCGCATTATTTAAAACGTGAATTTCAAGATAAAGCAGGAAGCAAGTATTTCTAACACCAAAGTTTAAATATTGACATTCTTAAATTAGAAGAATTTCTCAATATTAATATTCCTATTTAGCTGAATCGTGTGCGGGGTCTCATCTTTAACTCCACGAGCTTAATGCAGTTTTCCTTTTATTTCTTCAGGTATTATTGTATATAAGGAAAGTAACAAAGTTTGTATCAATCGCATTATTTAAAACGTGAATTTCAAGATAAATCAGGAAGCAAGTATTTCTAACTCCAAAGTTTAAATATTGACATTCTTAAATTAGGAGAATTTCTCAATATTAATATTCCTATTTAGCTGAATCGTGTGCGGGGTCTCATCTTTAACTCCACGAGCTTAATGCAGTTTTCCTTTTATTTCTTAAAGTATTATTGTATATAAGGAAAGTAACAAAGTTTGTATCAATCGCATTATTTAAAACGTGAATTTCAAGATAAAGCAGGAAGCAAGTATTCCTAACTCCAAAGTTTAAATATTGACATTCTTAAATTAGGAGAATTTCTCAATATTAATATTCCTATTTAGCTGAATCGTGTGCGAGGTCTCATCTTTAACTCCACGAGCTTAATGCAGTTTTCCTTTCATTTCTTAAGGTATTGTATATAAGGAAAGTAACAAAGTTTGTATCAATCGCATTATTTAAAACGTGAATTTCAAGATAAAGCAGGAAGCAAGTATTTCTAACTCCAAAGTTTAAATATTGACATTCTTAAATTAGGAGAATTTCTCAATATTAATATTCCTATTTAGCTGAATCGTGTGTGAGGTCTCATCTTTAACTCCACGAGCTTAATGCAGTTTTCCTTTTATTTCTTAAGGTATTATTGTATATAAGGAAAGTAACAAAGTTTGTATCAATCGCATTATTTAAAACGTGAATTTCAAGATAAAGCAGGAAGCAAGTATTTCTAACTCCAAAGTTTAAATATTGACATTCTTAAATTAAGAGAATTTCTCAATATTAATATTCCTATTTAGCTGAATCGTGTGCGGGGTCTCATCTTTAACTCCACGAGCTTAATGCAGTTTTCCTTTTATTTCTTAAGGTATTATTGTATATAAGGAAAGTAACAAAGTTTGTATCAATCGCATTATTTAAAACGTGAATTTCAAGATAAAGCAGGAAGCAAGTATTTCTAACTCCAAAGTTTAAATATTGACATTCTTAAATTAGAAGAATTTCTCAATATTAATATTCCTATTTAGCTGAATCGTGTGCGGGGTCTCATCTTTAACTCCACGAGCTCAATGCAGGTTTCCCTTTAATACTTTCCGTATATACATAATGTATAAGGAAAGTATTGTGACGGAGTCGAAAATTCGAACTCGAGTTTTCGACGGGAGAGCACGTTTCAAGCATCCTTGATCACAAATCAAACATTTTTGAGGTGATGTCTGTGTGTGTGTGTGTGTGTGTGTGTGTGTGTGTGTGAAAGTGTGTGTGTGTGTGTGTGTGTGTGTGTGTGTGTCAGTGAGTCTGTGGAGACGATAACTGACGAACGAATGGACCGATTCGAACGAAATTTGGTACAAAAATCACAATCCATAAACACTGGAAGCCTATTGTTTTTATACGCAATCGAATGTAATCGAACCCCCCTAAATTTTCGAATGAAATTTTGAAAAAATCGTCAAAAAATCAAAACCACTAATAAAGTTACGCAAATAGACATTTCTGATGTGATTTTTCATTAGAAAACGATTGACATAAATTTTAGAACGCTAACATGAATCGTTCTCGAGATATTGTACCTTTTTCAAAAAAATTATCAAAAAGTCATATATATGTAAAAAAAATTCCTATTGAAAAACATGTTCAATTTTCATATGTAATACCATGCGATAAATTGGGTGACATCATTCTCGTGGATCTAGCTCGTTCCATTCATGAAAAAAGATACTTTGAGTAATACTTTTGTATTTGAACGCCAATAGTCATTTATCTGCTGTAAGAATAACTTATTTCTTAGTGCATAACGCTTGGCGAGATTTTGGAGACGAATTTGGCGGAATGTCGCCAACTTGGCGACTTTTTGAAATGTTGCCAAATTAACGAAAATCTCGCCAAATGGATAAAAATGACGACTAACTGTCGAAAATTCAATATCTTGGAAAGAATACTAGTATCTACTATAAGAAAAACCTATTATTTTTTTACTGTAAAAGTAGTAAATTCATTACATTATATAAGGAAAGTCATGTGTTGCCCACATCAGATTTTTTTAAAGTTGCGTGAAGTATAAATTAATTGGGTACGAAATAGCTTTACATGTCGTTATCCGGAAAAGCGCCAAATGTACAATTCGACTTCACAAACACTTTGCCCTGGATTTTTTCATAATTTTTTAATTGTGAAAGATATAAATTCATTGCATTATATAAGGAAAGACATGTGCTGCCCACATCAGATTTTTACTTTCCTTATATACATATAATGTATAAGGAAAGTATTGTAACGCGGTCGAAAATTCGAATTCGAGTTTTCGAAGGAAGAGCACGTTTCAAGCATCCCTGAACACGAATCAGACGTTTTTGAGGCGATGTCGGTGTGTGTGTGTGTGTCAGTGAGTCTATGGAGACGATAACTCACGAACGAATAGAGCGATTCGAATGAAATTCTGCACAAAAATTACAATCCGTGAATACTGAAATCCTATTGTTTTTCAACACAATTGAAAGTTCAGAAACCCCCTAAATTTTCGAGTGAAAATTTGAAAAAATCATCAAAAAATCAAAACCTTTAATAAAGTTACGCAAATAGACATTTCTTATGTAACTTTTCATTAAAAAACGATTGACATTAACTTTTTAACGCTAGCATGAACCGTTCTTGAGATGTTGCACATTTTTCTAATAAATTTATCAAAAAATCTCATAATTTAAGAAAAAATATTAACTGTTGAGGAACATGTTCACTTTTCGTATGTAATATCATGCGATACATTGGGTGGACATCATTCTCGTGCATCTAGCTCGTTCCATTCATGAGAAAAGATACTTTGAGTAATACTTTTGTATTTGAACGCCAATAGTCATTTAACTGCTATAAGGATAACTTATTTCTCCGTCCATCGCGAGATTTTGGCGACGAATTTGGCGGAATGCCGCCAACTTGGCGGCCTTTTTAAATGTTTCTAAATTAACGAAAATCGCGCCAAATGGATAAAAATGACGCTAAATTAAAGAAAATGAGGACTTATTTACGAAAATTCAATATCTTGGAAATAATATATGCATCTACTATAAGAATAAGTTATTTTTTTTACTGTAAAAGTAGTAAATTCATTGCATCATATAAGGAAAGTCATGCAATACCCACTTCAGATTATTTTACTGTAAAAGTAGTAAATTCATAGCATCATATAAGGAAAGTTATGTGCTGCCCACATCAGATTTTTTTAACCTGTGGATAATGCCGAATTCAGTGAGTTTTGGTGGCATAGGGCAGACAGTATTTGAAAAAAACCCTTTGTTTTAAATAATTCCTCAATTTAAATTAGCAGGAACACAAATTACTCCTTGAAAATAATGTACATTAGAAATTAAATACCATTGTCGAAAAAATAAAGCATATTATTTTAAATATATAGTATTACGGGATTAAATGTAAATGATAAATATTATAAAATGCAATAATAGCATTGTAAAACAAACACAAAAATTAAGTAAAATGAAGTAAAACAATCTCATTTCCTGTTATTTTCGAAGCACTTCAACTGTTTTCGTTTCCACCGGGAGCCGCCACTGAAATTTGTGTCAATCGCTGTAGGTCGATCAAGTTTGGATTGATCTAATTAATTTGTACCAGCCAATCAGTCTCACTAGACAGACATCTTAAATAGAATGATTTTTCTTAAGCTTTTTCTAACAAATTATTAGAGATTTAACAGAATTTCACAAACAAGCGAGTTAAAATTTCACCAAACATTCAAATTGCAGCACAATGAGGAATTTTCATTATAAAAGTTGCCGAACTAACTATGAACTATTTGAAACCGAAATTTAAAAAAAAAAATTTTAATGTGGGCAACACATGACTTTCCTTATATAAGGCAATGAATTTACTACTTTTACAGTTTAAAATATGTTATTCTTATGGTAGATACTTATATTCTTTCCAAGACATTGAATTTCCGTCAATGAGTCGTCATTTTCATTGATTTAGCGTCATTTTTATCCATTTGGCGAGGTTTTCGTTAATCTAGCAACATTTAAAAAAGTCGCTAAGTTGGCGACATTCCGCCAAATTCGTCGCTAAAATCTCGCCAAGCGTTATGGATGGAGAAATAAGTAATTCTTATAGCAGATAAATGACTATTGGCGTTCAAATACAAAAGTATTTAATATTTTTTCTCATGAATGGAACGAGCTAGATCCACGAGAATGATATTACCCAATTTATCGCATGGTATTACATATGAAAAGTGAACAAGTTTCTCAATAGGAAATATTTCTTTTTTTATTTTATATGATTTTTTGATAATTTTTTTGAAAAATGTGCAATATCTCGAGAACAGTTCATATTAGCGTTCTAAAATTTATGTCACACAATCGTTTTCTAATGAAACATTACATAAGAAATGTCTATTTGTGTAACTTTATTAGAGGTTTTGATTTTTTGACGATTTTTTGAAAATTTCACTCGAAAATTTAGGGAGGTTCTGGACATTCGATTGCTTATAAAAACAATAGGCTTCCAGTGTTTATAGATTGTAATTTTTGTACCAAATTTCGTTCGAATCGGTCCATTCGTTCCTCAGTTATCGTCTCCACAGACTCACTGACACACACACACACACACACACAGACATCACTTTAAAAATGTTCGATTCGTGATCAGGGATGCTTGAAACGTGGTCTCCCGTCGAAAACTCGAATTCGAATTTTCGACCCCGTCACAATACTTTCCTTATACATTATGTATATAAGGAAAGTAATAATGTGATGTTCAACATAAGAGGCATAAATTTTGGAGATCTTTTTGGGACTTTGATATAAATTTTTTTGGCAGAAACTTTATTTGGTATAAACTTCTTAAATTTATAAAATTTATTTCATAAACTGAAATTTCAAGTATGTTCCTGTCACTTTATTTTTTAATACATCAAACTGTAAAAACAAATAGGCAGCAAATAGAAACTAAGAACAAAAGAACCGTTTTCACAAAACCATTAATTGTTGTTCCTGTCATGGTTTTCATGTCGTTATTTACAACATGGCCGTTCTCTTCATTTACAGCGGTGGCTATAAAAAAAGGACTGCAGATGTAGCAAGATACCGTTGATAGATGGATTCGTTGTCATTCAAATGTAACAATTCTGTCACACATGTTTGGCAGCGCATCCACAAACAAACCATTGGCAGAAGGAAAACTTCTAATTATTTGAGACAACGTTTCTAATTAATGCCAGAGCAAAAAGGTGCTTAAACTGTGTACCAGAAGATGAGTCGCTATAAACATTCCTGGCAACATGGAAACATTTTTTTTTCAGGCCCAATGCAAAAATTGTAAAAGAAAATTTCACGCATTTTAATTGACTTTACAAAGAAAAGACTCTGTATTTTATAGATATTAAAAAATAAACCTTTCCTTTTTTTAAGTTATTTTTTCCTATTTTTACCTTTCCCATTTTCATCCACCTCTGATTCCGAACTTTTTCAATAGAATTTTATTCCGAGACACTTTCATCAAATAATTTTTCCCAAACTTTTTCCATAGAATTTTTATTAACACTTTACAACAAAGTTGAAAAGTGTTAATGACTTTGTTCATTCTGTCTGTCTGTCTGTCCGTTAGCACGATAACTGCCGTAAAAATGACTTCATAAAAATGAAATTTTAGTATGTTGTTCAGATGGTCTGTAGGACCTATGGGAATATAAATGAATAGTATCCCCCAATTCGTTTTGGATTGAACCCGGGTTGAAAAAATGAAATACATTGAACCCTATGGGACCTAATTTTTCAAACATTTTTTAAGCGGATTTAAAATTCACAAATTGCTTCGAAAAGTTTAGGTAATATTCAAATTATTCCATAAAATATATAAAAAAATATCAGCAAAATATATTCAGTAGTTTTTAAAATAAAAATTAAAATAATAATTACACCTCTTATATGTAGCGATCACGTGACCATGATATGAAAAGATCACGTAACCCACTTCAAAATGAAATATGGCATCTATCATTGTCTCATAATCGTGATTTTTAAAGTTCTTTTTAATTCATATTGAGTGTTGTATCCGTCCTAAAACCGCTTTAGTTTTGCTTAAATTCTGTACATCTACATACTGAAACACCGCAATTACAATATATTTGAGTTTAAATGCTCATCGAAATTTGATTATTTCTACAACGAAGACTATTTTTCACTTATGTAAAATGTAAACAGCAAAATATGTAGAATGAGTTGTATAAGAATTGCTGTATTTCTTTAACGCAAAATTATTTAGCTCATGGAGTCTGCATAGCTGATATGAATGAAATATTCATTGATTTTACGCAGAGAAGCAAACGATTTTTTTCGATGAAGTTTTAAGCATAGAGTTTAATTATTTGTACTTCCATGGTCTTAATTTTTAAATAAAATAAATTATTATAGTATTGTGATGAATGAAATGAATGAGATATTATTTGTGAATGAAATGCTGCTTTTATAGTGAGAGTCAGGCGTGTTATATTTCGTTGACGTCATTTGAATAAATTTCATTTGTTTTCGATGAAGTTTTCAAATATAATAAAATTTTGTAGTATTATGATAATTTAAAAAATTTTACCGAGGAATGTATCGCATTTTAGAGATGTTTAAACCAGGCAATTTATATTTCAATGCCGTCATTTGAATGAAGTTCATTTTTTTCGATGAAGGTTTAAGTTTTCAAATATAATAAATTAATGTAGTATTGTGATAAGTTTTAAAATATTACCGAGGAATGTATTGCATGTTAGAGATATTTAAATAAAATTGCATTGAAGTTGGAAAGTGTTTCATAATCAATGCTTTAAGCATGATTAATCTTTCTTGTTTCAAATTCATTTTAATAGAATTTTCTTCGTAAACCCTATTCAATAGAATTTTTTATAAACCTTTTAAATAGAATTTTCTTCGAGAAATCCTTTTCAGTGGAATTTTCTTCGAAATAATTTTTTCAATAGGATTTTCATTCGTAAACCTTTTTAATATCTTTTAGCGAATCTATTTCAAAATAATTCATTCATTGACTCTTTTCAATGGAATTTTCTTCGCGAAACTTTTTGAATATTTCTTTTTTCTGGAACGCTTTTCAATCGCCGGACTTTGGTATCAAATGGTTTGAAATTTTGTACTGTGCCATGTAGTGCAATTTTGTGCCATGTAATGCCATGTAGTGCATGTTTGCATACCATGTAGTGCATTTTTGCCATGTAATGCCATGTAGAGCGTGTTTGCAATTTTGTACTGTGCCTGTGTCTTGTTAGAGTACTGTGCTATGTCCTATTTTGGTTAGAATTCGATAAAAATTTCTAGATTTTTTTTACACTATTTTGAAGTAAAAATTTTATGTTCTTTCATTTATCTTCAAAATCTAATATTTCATTCTTGAAAACGCTGTTGCCATTTCAAAAGAAGAAATATTTCAGTGACGCCATTATAAATAAATGTATTATTCAAAGCTATAATACTGAAGTTATTGTGAGATTTTCGCTATTTTTGGTTATCGTTTGATTTTAAATGTCTTATCGTTGCAAATATGTACCCGAAGGTTACATATTTACATAAAAAGAAATCTTTACAAGTCTCTCTATACTAAAAAAATCTGATGTGGGCAGCACATGACTTTCCCTGCAAACTTATATTCACGTTCTATTTTAATTACATTTAATTCACTTATAATTCAATTTTCTTTCTCGTTTGATAACTGGACTCATTTTCAAAGGTGGCGTAGCGAAAAAACTAAAATATCTCGAGAACGGCTAGTCCTCGTGTAATAGGGTTAGTCTTATTCTTTTCTTCGTTATAAATTACGTATTAAACACTCATTTTATGGATATATTTGAGCATACGTAGTTTTTTATTTTAGATTTTGGCGATTTTTGAGGGCCATTTCGCAAAAAAAGGCGGGTTATTTTTTTCCGAATCATGCCAAAATCTAATCAGCACCAGGGCGTCCCATATGTGACTTACCTACCAAATTTTGTGGAATTCAGTCCATTAGTTTTTCAGCTAGAGTGGATACAAGCTTTTGCGGACCATTTCGCAAAAAAAAGCGGGTTCTTGTATCCCAAATCTTACCCAAAACTAATCAGCACCAGACTCATTCACAAGTGACTTACCTACCAAATTTTGTGAAATTCGGTCCATTAGTTTTTTAGTTAGAGTGGATACAATATCTGCACAGACAGACACACAGACACACAGACACACACACAGACGTCACGCTAAAAATGGTTTTTTCGTATTCTAGAGGTCTCGAAACGTGTAGATCCGTCGAAAACTCGAGTTGCGATTTTCGACATGATTCCAATACTTTCCCTGTACATTACCATGTATTGCAGGGAAAGTAATAAGCCCTATTACCATCCCATTTTCATTCTTATTTAGAGCATATTACGCCTGCTGAGCGGATGCACACGGATTGCATAAGTAGACTGAGCAGTCTACGCGTCCGAATTATCAATTCATGTCTAATTTTTAGGAGGGGGTCGTAAGAATGTACTGGTGGCGGTGACTGGACGGCAGCGAACAGTTAGTGGACCTGGGCGGATCCGAACTGGTGTATTACACCTGCGTAGTAGGCGGCACGAAAGTGCCTTCAAAACGATCTAAGCGAGTGCTTTGCATCCTACTCGAAAGCGCCAGCGACCAAGGGGCGAAGCCCGCTGACTCTGGAAGTGAATACTTTCCGGTAGGTCGGGCGGTCTGGGCCGAAAGGAATAATGACTCTCAAAGCGAGTTCAGGTGTTGGTAAAATAGGGGAAGAGTATGTTTTTTCCAAAAAGTGGGTTATGCAGAATGTACAAACTTCTACTTCTTTGTGATTTTTACTTTCCCTGCAATACATGTTAATGTATAGGGAAAGCATTAGAATCATGCCGAAAATCGCAACTCGAGTTTTCGACGCATATACACGTTTCGAGACTGCTAAAATACGAAAAAACTATTTTTAGCGTGACGTCTGTGTGTGTGTCTGTGTCTCTGTCTATGCAGATTTTGTATCCGCTCAAACTAAAAAACTAATTGACCGAATTTCATAAAATTTGGTAGGTAAGTCACTTGTGGGCGAATCTGGTGCTGACTAGTTTTGGGTACGATTCGGGATAAAAGAACCCGCCTTTTTTTGCGAAATGGCCCGCAAAAGTTTGTATCCACTCTAGCTGTAAATCTAATGGACCGAATTTCACAAAATTTGGTAGATAAGTCGCTTGTGGGTTACCCTGGTGCTGAATAGATTTTGGTATGATTCGAAAACAATAACCTGGCTTCTTTTGCTAAATGGCCCTCAAAAACGACAAAATCTAAAATAAAAAAACTACGTATGCTGAAATATATCCATTAAATGCTTGTTTTATACGTAATGTTTAACGAAGAAGAGAATAAGACCAACCCCATTACACTAGGACTAGTCGTTCTCGAGATATTTTTGTTTTTTCGTTTTTTCTCTACGTCACCTTTGAAAATGAGTCCAGTTACCAAATGAGAACGAAAATTGCATTATAAGTGAATTAAATTTAATTAAAATAAAGGGAATGTGTATATAAGTCAGCAGGGAAAGTCATGTGCTGCCCACATCAGATTTTTCTTATTGTCCTGTTTGACCTTACGTTTTTGTATTTTCACTTTTGCAATTCATTACATGCACGTTGTACGTTAATTCATTACATGTAAGTTGAATTTTACAGGCTCTTCTAAATATTTAAAATTCTAAATATTTTCTGACACAACCGTCATTTTAAATCCAACCGGTCCAGTCAGTTATCGTCTGCCTGTGCTATTTCAAGGACACGTATCAATTATCATGACTGGTATTTGATACGCAATTTATCTGAAGAACAGGTGATTCTGCTTTCAAAAAAGTGTACCAACCTTTCAATAAAGTAATCTGAATGGTTTGATTTTCTCAAGATCCCGAGACAAGAACGAGAAACTAAGAAACTAACCCTCTTTCCTCTTGACAACTATCCCTTCAATTGGAAGCCAAGATGGCTGCTGTTGCGCCAGTCTGTATATTTAGGAGCTTTAGTTTTGTGTTTTAAACATATGAGAGTCTTCGCTTTCCGAGAATTCACTATAAGTTGCAATGCTCTACATTTTAATATCCCGAGTTATAGAGAACGAACACGGTTGTGAAATTGTGTTTGAAAATTGTTTTATTATTTGTGTTTGAAATGTAGAATACTTTGTTCTATTTTTTACTTTCCCTGCAATACATGGTAATGTATAGGGAAAGCATTGGAATCATGTCGAGAATCGCAACTCGAATTTTCAACGGATCTACACGTTTCAAGACCTCTAGAATACGAAAAAACCATTTTTAGCGTGACGTCTGTGTGTGTGTCTGTGTGCCTGTGTGTCTGTCTGTCTGTGTGTCTGTCTGTGCAGATTTTGTATCCACTCTAACTAAAAAATTAATTGATCGAATTTCATAAAATTTTAAGGTAGTCACTTGTGGGTGAATCTGGTGCTGATTAGTTTTGGGTATGGTTCGGGATAAAAGAATCCGCCTTTTCTGCAAAATGGACCGCAAAATTTTGTATCCACTCTAGCTGAAAAACTAATGAACCAAATTCCACAAAATTCTGTAGATAAATCACTTGTGGAACACTCTGGTGCTGATTAGATTTTGGCGTGATTCGGAAAAAAAATAACCTGCCTTTTTTTGCAAAATGACCCGCAAAAATCAACAAAATCTAAAATAAAAAACTACGTATGCTCAAATACATCCATAAAATGCTTGTTTAATACGTAATTTTTAACGAAGAAAAAAATAAGACCAACCCCATTACACTAAGACTAGCCGTTCTCGAGATATTTAGTTTTTTCGTATTTTCTCTACGCCACCTTTGAAAAGAAGTCCAGTTTTCAAATGAGAACGAAAATTGAATTAAAAGTGAATTAAATGTAATTAAAATAAAGAGAACGTGAATATAAGTCTGCAGGGAAAGTCATGTGCTGCCCACATCAGATTTTTTATTTTGTTTTCTGGATGTAAGGTGTTCTGAAAGCAACGTAAAATTACGATGTTTGAAGTTGCAAAAACGGTTTTTAATTTGACTTATCATTGTGTGAAATTGTAGTACTATCTTATGCAGTCATGTTATTTGGTACAGACGTATTTAAGCGCTTATTTAAGGCATATTACGCCTACGTAGCGGGGAGGACGCAGCGGGCGACAACACCTTTTGAAAAATTAAATGAATGAATGACTGCAATAAATACCTCTTTGAAAACACCGGGTGCATTTTCTAATCATACATATTATTGCAAACGTGTTCCATCTTGTCTTTCGTCTCCATCTCAGACCAAACGACGTCATCGGTGTGTTTTCTCCAGAAGACAGCAGTACAAGCATCTTTCCCATGATGGCATTTCAAGGTTGCCATCTAACTTTAAAGGAGAGTTGACAGATTCGGTGATTTATTGTCAATTTGGCTATATTTGGCGATTTCCGGAATATTCGAGAAAGACCACGAAAGAACTAATAGTCTACGAGATATTAGATAATTTTAAAAGTTTCTATAGAGAGAACCTATGAAACGGATTCATTGCTCAACGGGAGTTCAGTTAACAAGATAAGAACTACAGTGAACCGTGACTTTGGTCAATATTTTGAGAATAGTAGCTGCTGTTTTGTTGTTGTTGAAACCCAGACCGTCCGACCTACCAGAAAGGTGTAAGGTAACTGTTTGAACGGTCGGGAAGTGCCACCCAATTTAGACCGGAACCCAGTGGGGGAGGCATCCACAGGGACCGTACCCTCCTTCCCCTACCACCAACCATCGAGGTGAGATATAAGTAGAGAGACTTACGGCAACCTTTTCTTGACCACTGAACTAAGTCACATGACTTATGCACTCCCCTACGCGCATATTTTCTCGCGCACCTCTCCTTCCATTGCAATTGCATTACGTTTTCAAAAGCGAGAAGTCCTGTCGCACGTTTGGGTTTAATTTTCAGCAAAATATGGTAATGTCCTGCGCTGCATATGGATGTACTTCAAAGTTCATCAAAGGTGGAGACACTACGTTTCACAGGTAAGTCATTTTCATTCATTTTAAAACATATTTTATATAAAATAACGAGTTAATTGGCAAGTGCGACAATGACGTACTATAATAAAAGTAGATTTTCTGGCTTTGTAAATAATGTATAGCCTCGTAATAATTTTTAAAATAAAATATTTTATATATATTTCCGTACTTCCATAAACTGAACCTCTATAAATGCTTAAAATTAGGAGAAAAAAAATAAAATGAACGTGAACTTTTAATAGGCCTAGTTTTCTCTCTTGGCGATATTTTTCTACGCCAAATTGGATTGTTTACTAATTCATGCTCTTTTCTCCTGACAATGTTTTTATGCCATATAATGCTATGAAATGATTAATAACGCCCAAGAAAATTTATATAAATATCACTAAGTAACTAAAGATTTCTGGAATTAAGTATCGGAATTATTATTCACTCGGTGAAAATATGTATTTAATTATAATAAAATTATAAAATGGCAATGTTATAGTTTTTTTATCTTGAACATTGAAAATATGTTAATATTTTTAAATATACATTCTTAAGTTTTAATATATTACTTAAAAGTAAAATGATTAGTGTTTTCTACATTGTAGAATACATCAGTAGAAAACCATGTATTATACATTAAATGTAGAACACATATTTTACTTGCTCAATTTTAGTGGCTAGGAACTTTTTTAACATTTGTATTGCATTAATTTTAATTTTTAAAGGATGGCATTTTCCAAAACATTTTTAGCAAGTAAACTGGTGAAAAATTGGTCTTGCATTTCCTTTTTTGGATCTCTTTAAAAACATTTTTAAATGTGTGTAGTCTAAATTGCTTTCTGATTCTGTTAAACTTCTTTTGTTATAATTAATTGCTTCTTTATTTTATGTATGTGATGATATGATATACTTAATACATATGACCTAAATTTTATGTATGCAGATTACTAGTTATATATGAATTGGACATATAATAAAGAAAGTTTATAGCCTATTGTTTGTATTTTCTTTTATATTTATTTAATAATGTATCTATAAGGGAATCAATTGCAAAAGGAAACCAATTTAATATTAAAACCATGCGCACGGATATGCACAACCTTACAATCATAAAAATTGTCGGGGAAAATTTTAATTTCAGTAACTGATAACACTGTGTCCAAATATCTTTAAAAACATTTTTTTTTTTTGGGGGGGGGGGGGGGGCAAGGAATATAAAGTAGCTGTTGCATAATTTGGAAATAATATTCAAGATTTTGAATAGTTATCGAGAATTGTATATTGCTCAGCTATATTTCTAAATTTGAGAACTGAGAAATATTTTAAAATGTATATTCCTGCCCAACCCGTTCTCTGCATTTGACAGGGTGTTATGAACTAATAAAGCTATTCTATTAAGAAGTTGCAAGTTAATGTCTTGCAAGCAGCATTTTGGTTTATTATAATAACACTGTGTCCAAATATCTTTAAAAAAAAAATTTTTTTCTTTGGGGGGGGGGGGGGCAAGGAATATAAAGTAGCTGTTGCATAATTTGGAAATAATATTCAAGATTTTGAATAGTTATCTAGAATTGTATATTGCTCAGCTATATTTCTAAATTTGAGAACTGAAAAATATTTTAAAATGTATATTCCTGCCCAACCCGTTCTCTGCATTTGAGAGGGTGTTATGAACTAATAAAGCTATTTTATTAAGAAGTTGCAAGTTAATGTCTTGCAAGCAGCATTTTGATTTATTATAAATAACACTATGTCCAAATATCTTTAAAAAAAAAAATTTGGGGGGGAGGGGGGGGGGGGTCAAGGAATATAAAGTAGCTGTTCCATAATTTGGGAATAATATTCAAGATTTTGAATAGTTATATAGAATTGTATATTGCTCAGCTATATTTCTAAATTTGAAAATTGGCATTGAGGCAATTTTGCACTTCGTTTATACAAAAACTAAAAAAAAAGTATTTTGTTAAACATACACGTTTACTGAAGTAAAAGATTAATTTTAGTGGCACTTTTATAATACTAAATGGTATGGTAGCTCTGTAAATGTATACTTATAAAATCTCAAAGTTTATACAGGTTTTTTATTCATTATTAAAATGTTGATGCATTAATATTAAACATCAACAACCTTAAATAATATAATTAATGTTTTTTTTCGAAATTAAGGGCAATTTCACTGATGATTTTATTAATTGAATTGAAAACAAGTAAAAACAAACAAAAAACAACTTTTCAAATACACCCTTTTATTAGTTGTATGTAACTTAAATATATGAAGGACAACACCATACAAAATGTTTGCTCCGGTTCCCGAGTTTTTCCTTAGAATAACATTAAGTTATTCTTCAGTGCATTACTCTTAACAGTTCCTGTACGGGCTCGGATGGTAAGGTTCAAAATCCAATGAATTAAAATATACCATGAAAGATAATCATGCTAAATATGATATGATCTTTCTAGATACAACGGATCTCGAGTTATTCCCACATAATGAGTATATATCTATGGCGGGCCCAGGATGGGCTAGCCCGATAAGACTCAAAATACAAGAAATCAATATATACCGTAAAAGACAACGAAATACTAAATTTGGACCTTCTAACTAGGAAATTAAAATATATCACAAAAGACAACGACATGCCAAATTTCATGCTAGTGTGATTAATGGAACTTGATTAGTTAAAACCTAAACAATATGCATTTTGAAATACATCAGACGTATTTAGCACTGTTATACTCCAGTACAAAAAAATTATTTTATAACGCCAAGCGCGGCAACAAGTCGCCAAATCTGCGAGTGTTCGACCCTAAGTCACGTGATACATGCAGTGGTCACGTTTTCAATCTCTTCTGAATAGCAATGCGCAGTCTACTTATATCTCTGGTCGAAGCCACCAACCTCTCGGAAGGACTTTCGGACCCACATGTTTAACGTGATCGTACTCCGCATGAACACGGGAGCAGCTGCTGTTTTGTGAAAGTATTTTCGTCAGTATTTTGAGAAAAATATCGCTTATTTTGTGAAATGAGTGAAGCATTTAAGTGCTGTTTGATTGTGTATTGTTCCTGTTTACGCTGTGCTTGTAAATAAACGCTGTGCTTGTAAATAAGTTTTATTTCCTTGTTGAGTAAAATAAAATAATTTAACAGAAAATTGCCAAGAGTGAATGCAATGCCAGATATTTTAAAATATGTTACCTGTGTAAGATAATCTGATGTGGGCAGCACATGACTTTCCCTGAGGACTTATATTCACGTTCTCTTTATTTTAATTAAATTTAATTCAATTCCCGTTCTCATTTGATAACTGGATTTATTTTCAAAGTTGGCCTAGAGAAAATACGAACAAACTAAAATATCTCGAGAACGGCTAGTCCTAGTGTAATGGGATTGGTCTTATTCTTTTGTTCGTTAAAAATTACGCATTAAACAAGCATTTAATGGATATATTTTAGCATACGTAGTTTTTTATTTTAAATTTTGGCGATTTTTGAGGACCATTTTGCAAAAAAAGCAGGTTATTTTTTTCCGAATCGTACCAAAATCTAATCAGCACCAAGGTGGCCCACAAACGACTTATCTACCGAATGTTGTGAAATTCGGTCCATTAGTTTTTCAGCTAGAGTGGATACAAGTTTTGCGGGCCATTTCGTAAAAAAAGGCGAGTTCCTTTATTCCGAGTCGTACCCAAAACTAGTCAGCACCAGATTTGCCCATAAGTGACTTATCTACCAAATGTTATGAAATTCGGTCACTTAGTTTTTTAGTTAGAATGGATACAAAATCTACACAGACAGACAGACACACACACACACACAAACACACAGACAGACACACATACAGACACACACACACACACACACAAACACACAGACAGACACACACACAGACGTCACGCTGAAAATGTTTTTTTCGTATTCTAGAGGTCTTGAAACGTGTAGATCCGTCGGAAACTCGAGTTGCGATTTTCGGCATGATTCCAATACTTTCTCTATACATTACCATGTATTGCAGGGAAAGTAAAAATCTAATGTGGGCAGCACATGACTTTTCCTGCAGAATCAATTTCATATTTTCTTTAATTCTTTAATAATTCGTTAGATTGAGTTTTATTGTACCAAATAACACTAAATTTGCATTTTTAATTCAATTTTTGTTTTTATTTGGGAATTGGACATTTTCCCAAAATCGGCGTAACAAGAATGCAAGAAATCTCAAATATCTTGAGAACGGTTGGTCCTAAAGTATAATGGAGTGTGCTATATTGTTTTCCTCGTCAAAAATTGCGTATAAAACAAAAATTCATTTGATATATTTGAGCATATATAGTCTTTTTTTTTCGATTTTTGCGGGCCATTTCGTAAAAAAAGGCAGGTTGTTCTTCTCCGAATTGTACCAAAATCTAATCAGAACCAGAGTATCCCACAAGTAATTTATCTAACAATTTTAGTGAAATTGGGTCAATTAGTATTTTAGCTAGTGTGGATACATGAAATAATTTTTGCGGGCCATTTCCGAAAAAAAGGCAGGTTGTTCTTTTCCAAATCGTACCAAAATCTAATCAGCACCAGGGTCGACCACAAGTGGCTTATCTACCAAATTTTATGAAATTTAGTCGATTAGTTGAATTAGAGTGGAAATATACAATTTTTGCGGGCCATTTCGTAAAAAAAAGGCAGGTTGTTCTTTTCCGAATCGTATCAAAATTTAATCAGCACCAGGGTGACCTACAAGTGACTTATGTACCAAATTTTGTAAAATTTGATCAATTAGTTTTTCGGTTACAATGGATAAAGGCAATTTTTGGCCATTTCGCAAAAAAAGGCGGGTTGGTTTATTCCGAATAGTACTCAAAACTAATCAGCACCAGGGTCACATACAAGTGACTTACCAAATTTTATGAAATTCGTTCCATTAGTTTTTGAGGTAGAGTGGATACATACATTGCACAGACAGACAGACACACAGACAGACAGACAGACACACACACAAACGTCACGCTAAAATAGTTTTTTCGTATTCTAGAGGTATCGAAACGTGTAGATCCGTCGAAAAGTCGAGTTGCGATTTTCGGCATGATTCCAATACTTTCCCTATACATTACAATGTATTGCAGGGAAAGTAAAAATATATTGACTGGTGGTTGAATACATTATTCGATCTGAAGTCGGAAACTAAAATTTTACTACAACAGATAATGCAAAATAGGGGATGGGGGATGCCCTGGTCTCTTAATTAACATTTTCATTTTTAGAGTACCCAAATGCATTCCGGGGATTTCTTCACGAATACTTTAAGTAGGAAGTTAATTTTGGTATTATTGGAAAGTCTGTTAAGTTGTAATTTGGTTAACAATTGGAGGGGGAGTTACAAACCGTTTAATTCATTAAATATATTTTTCCCATAAAGTTATTACTTTCGTAATAACGTTAAGGGAAAAGTATGTAGTATAGAGAAAGTACTGTTTTCACAAAAAATTTCGAATTCGAGATTTTGATGTCACTATATATTTTTGGATAGACAAGATTCAGAATCGTCAGGATTAGTCAAGGTAAAAATAGTAACAGATTCGTGTTCAAAATGCGATTTCTTTCGACAGCATTCAATGCTATTTTGTGCCATTCATTATGGCGCAAAAGAGATTTTCAAATAGCATTTCAAATTCTTTCGGAATTTCCACATATTACTTTCCTTATACACATAGTATAATGTATAAGAAAAGTATTGTGACGGGATCGAAAAGTCGTATTCGAGTTTTCGACGGGAGAGCACGTTTCAAGCATCTCTGATCACGAATTGAACATTTTTGAGGCTATGTCTGTGTGTGTGTGTGTGCCAGTGAGTTTGTGGAGACGATACCTCACGAACGAATGGCGCGATTGGAATGAAATTTATCATAAAAGTCACAATCCGTGAATACTGGAAGTCTATTGTTTTTAAATACAATCGAATGTTCAGAACCCTCTAAATTTTCGAGCGAAATTTAAAAAAAATCATCAGAAAATCAAAACCCTTAATAAAGTTACGCAAATAGACATTTCTTATGTAATTTTTCCTTAGAAAACGATTGACATAAACTTTAGAACGCTTGCATGAACCGTTCTCGAGATATTGCACATTTCCAAATAAATTTATCAAAAAATCCCATAAATTAAAATAAATATTAACTGTTGACAAACATGTTCACTTTTCATATGAAATATCATGCGGTAAATTTGGTGACATCATTCTCGTGGATCTAGCTCGTTCCATTCATTAGAAAATATACTTTGAGTAATACTTTTGTATTTGAACGCCAATAGTCATTTATCTGCTATGAGAATAACTTATTCCTCCATCCATAACGCTTGGCGAGATTTTGGCGACGAATTTGACGGAATATAGCCAACTTGGCGACTTTTTTGAATGTTGCCAAATTAACGAAAATCTCGCCAAATGGATAAAAATGACGCTAAATCAATGAAAATGACGACTCATTGACGAAAATTTAATATCTTAGAAAGAATATAAGTATCTACTATAAGAATAACCTATTTTTTTTACTGTAAAAGTAGTAAATTCATTGCATTATACAAGGAAAGTTATGTACTGCCCACATCAGATTCTTTTATTACAGAAGCAACATATTAACAGATTAACCAGCTATAGGCACCAAACCAAAGATTTAAAGTATTTACAGCGTATGGGGAAAAAATGTCTGACAAAAATCAGAAAACAAAACATAATGCCAGGATTAAAATGCTAAACAATTATGTACAAAAAGGTTTATCCATACTAATTGTAGTTGAAATATACAAATATAGCTCCTATAAACACTTAAATGCAGAACTGTTGCAAATGGGTGCAACGATATACTATATAAAACTATTTCTAAAATAGGTTATTGTATATACAAAATATCACGAATAAAAATCGAAGGTATATACAAATCCGTTAAATATTTATACAAGACTACATATACAAGACTGCTACAAATTAAAAATAAATGCATATACAAAACAGTTCTCGGTTTGCCTCAGTACCACATATACAAACAAATCCCACACATTAACATGGCCTTCAATACTGTATTGATACTCTTACAAACATGTAAAATGCCTTCAATGGAGTCTCTTTTGAAAACCAGAAGGATAAAACACCTTTACAAACAGCCATTCCTATGACATGAATTTAAGGATGCCATATCTAGACTATCGAAGCAGGGTTTCCACATTTGGCGATTTATCGCCAACTTGGAAACTTTTGGTGAGTTATCGATGTGCTCGAACCGTCTCAAAATAACGCATATTTTTCGAGATACGAGCCGCTTCTGGAGAGTATATAAAAGGCGTATATAAAAGAGGTATATGAAAGGAGTATATAAAAGGTGTATATATAAAGAGTATATAACTTTTTATATACACTTTTGGCGAGTTCTCAAATGTACTCGAATCTTCTCGAAATAACGAATATTCTTTGAGATTCGAGCGGCTTCTGGAAGTTTCTAGAGAGTATATAAAAGACTTATCTACACTAGCGTGGCGTCCATTGAGGCTAAAAAGCTGAGACTCCCCTATTTAAAATCTAATTTGAAGAAATATTTAAACATACTTTTATTTATCATAATTTTTTAAATAACTTCGTGAATATATATGTATTATTTAGAAAAGTGTCACCTTTTACTTGCTTTAAGGGACACGTTTTAAAGTATTGCTCGTATTAAAACGCATATTTTAATGTTTTAGAAGCAGAAATCACGTGGTCTATAAGGAGAAGCATGGTATTAAACCCACCCAATTGTTAAGCTCATCCCTAGCTGATTAACTAACATGGAAGACAGCTTACAGAAAGGTATGGCAAAGAAAAGATAAAATAGATCCTCCATTTCGGGACAAACGGGATTATATTAATTAATATTCGCAGAAAATAATCATTATTTGTTATACTAAAGAATTTGAGTCATTTTTCATGAATAACCTAGTATTTACCTAACTTTAAACAATATCAAAACGAAGAAATATACTAATAATGACTACCATCAAACTTAAGCAGTTTGCAAAATAGACTTAGCTCTTTATATCGGCATCAATATGGCGAAGCATCCGTTTGAGCATTTGGGAGTTTTATAAAGAATAAATCTGATTTCCCTTTAAAAATTTCATGTTACATGAGAATCTCAGATAAAAGTGGTTGATACTTTTCTAGTGGATTATTAGCATATTGTAATTATAAGATTTTTTTTGTAAATAATTAATAAACAATATTGTTTAAGAACACTGTTGACAACAATGATTTTCAACTAAGCTTATATTTCAGATTTCTGACCAATTTTCAGTGCACCCTTTCTTACCTGGGCGCCTGTAGAACTTTTCCGAGTGGGATGGGGGGGGGGGGGGGGAGGGGGGTTAACTCAAGAATAAAATGTACAACGTCGTCTAGCTTGATGCTCGCCTTTGTTATTTTGAATATCCAAGGGAGAGGGTATCCTCCTCTATGAGCGGCCATGACTTCATATTTAATAAAACGGTTGTAAAAGTTCAACTAATTTAGAAATAAGGAAACATTTAAAATGTTATATTTTATGCGTATTTATTACTTTCCCTGCAATATATGGTAATGTATAGGGAAAGTTTTGGAATCATGCCAAAAATCGCAACTCGAGTTTTCGACGGATCTACACGTTTCGAGACCTCTAGAATATGAAAAAACTATTTTTAGCGTGACGTCTGTCTGTCTGTGCAGATTTTGTATCCACTCTAACTGAAAAACTAATGGACCGAATTTCATAAAATTTGGTAGGTAAGTCACTTGTGGGCGAATCTGGTGCTGATTAATTTTGGGTACAATTCGGAATAAAAGAACCGCCTTTTTTTGCAAAATGGCCCGCAAACCTGTATCCAATCTAGCTGAAAAACTAATGGACCGAATTTCACAAAATTCGGTAGCTAAGTCGGTCACCCTGGTGCTGATTAGATTTTGGTGTGATTCAGGTAAAAAACCTGCCATTTTGCCTTTTTTTTGCAAAATGGCCCTCAAAAATCGTCAAAATCTAAAATAAAAAACTACGTATGCTCAAATATATCCATTAAATGCTTGTTTTATACGTAATTTTTAACGATGAAAAGAATAAGACCAACCGCATTACACTAGGAGTAGCTGTTTTCGAGATATTTTTGTTTTTTCGTAATTTCTCTACGCCATCTTTGAAAATAAGTCCAGTTACCAAATAAGAATGAAAATTGAATTAAAAGTTAATTAAATTTAATTAAAATAAAAAGAACGTGGATATAAGTCTGCAGGGAAAGTCATGTGCTGCCCACATCAGATTATCTTACACAGGCAGCATATTTTAAAATATCTTGCATTACATTCACTCTTAGCAATTTTCTGTTAAATTATTTTATTTTACTCAACAAGGAAATAAAACTAATTGAAAGTGCGAATTCCAATATACATTTCACTTATAGTATAAAAACCTTTTCCAAGTTAAAACGCCAATCGCTCAGTCTGCCAGTCTAAATTATCACGCTATGCTACTGCGTATATAAAATGAGTATATAAAAGGCGTATAAAAAAGGAGTATATAACTTATTGACTTTTTGCAAGTTCTCAAATGTACTCGAACTTCTCGAAATAGCGAATATTCTTACGAGCCTTATCGATACGAACCGCTTCTGTACGTTTCTAGAAAGTATTTAAAAGGAGACATCGCTCAGTTTGATGCAGTTGACGATATTAGCAATGAATAGAATAAATATAAATTTAAAATCAAGTTGTTTTTAGTATACATAACAAAATACAGGAGCAACGGGGGATGCCTCTGTAAGTTCCAAATAAATACACCAGATATTTTCTAAAGCTCCAGTATATAAATCATAGTCCTACTGTTATAGCCGCCATTTTCAGGACGAGCTTTTGTTCCAAAAATTGTGCTCAAAAATGACAAGTGAAAGTCGTAAAAAGCCCAACGGTGGTACCTGAGGAAGACAGTTATTAGGAGCGAAGTTGTCGTAAAGCGGGGTGCGTTTTATGCGCTGGAAAGGGGCGATTATAGTGGCACTACAAAGTTCAATGGGGGCCCCGTGTCAGAGATAAATTCCGTGTGCCGGGAATTAACCAAAAGTTTTATTTTACTGGACGTATTTTCAATGAAAAGTGTAATCAGATGGGATTCACGGCAGTTGTACGAAGTGCAAGTTCGCAAATTATAGTCATTTTCAAGAATTGTTTTAAAAAATCAGAATTTCGGAACTTTTGAAGTAAAATGCACAATTTGGAGGATTTTCTAAATAGTTTTCATATATCATTTCTACTGTCCCTGCAATGCATATTGAAACGAATATGTAAAATATTTCACTGTATTTTTCCGATCTCCAAAGGAAAACGATACTTTTTCAGGCAGTCATTTCTATTAAGTGAAAGTTGGGTTGCCATACTTTACGGAGCATGGATACCAGATTTGGCGATTTATCGCCAACTTGGAGATTTTTGACGAGTTTCCGAATGTACTAGAACTTCATCTAAGTATCGAACATTCTTGGAGATACGAGCACTTTCTAGAAATTTCTACGGAGAGTGTATAAAAGAAGTCAATAAATAGCTCAGTTGGAAAGGGTTGAGGCGATACAAACTAAATTGAACTGTGAGATACGTCAGTGATTTGAGAAGAATATCGGCTATTATATATCGGCTATATATTAAAAACTAAGTATCTGCTTAAATATATAAATTCATTTATTGTTTTATACCTAACTTTTGATGACTAACAGTAAAATTCTACCACATTAATGTAAGAAAATGGTTTCCGTGATATATTAATTCTTTTCAAATTTCTTACGAATGAGAGCCATTTTACAATTCGCTAAACCGCCAAAAGAACAAATAATTAATTTAATAAATGAAAATGTATACAGGGTATCCAAAAAACATTGACCTCGGTTTTTATTCCTTAAATATTGATCTTAGACATAAATTACAGAGTTGCGTAAAAAAAGTACATAATTTTATGAAATCGATAAAAATTTTCAGGGGATTTAATTTGAATAAATTCAAAATTTAAATCTTTATACGGCCCCCGTACAAAAACATTTCCAATGAGTAAAATGTGCCCCATACACTAATAAGGCGATGGACAAAATTTCAGCATTTTATTATCAAAAGTCCCAGAGATATGTTTAAACAAAGTTGGTGAGGGATTAATCACAAACTAAAATGTAAATGTTTATAGCAAGAGTACAAATGACGCAACGCAGAAATGCATCATAGGCAAATAATATCTGCCTCTTATCTTTAGATTTATTCAATTTTTCAAAAATATGCTTCCTGAAAAATACCTTTAAATTTTACATGATAAATTACAAAATAAATCTTGGAAATGGCACAATCAAAATGAACATTAAAACAGCTTAGAAATGTATGCATATGCAAATATCTGCTCCTGATCAGTGCGTCACACAATCGCAACAGACACATCATCACATGAGAAAGTTGTTTTTGCTCTGCCATTGATCAATCGCCTCACTTACGCAAGCGTAGCGCGCGGAACCCGGCAGTCTGAGCGACACTTAAATATTTCATATTTCTGCTACATTTTGAGAGTGTAGTTAGCCTGTACCGACAGTATGTCGCAATACAGCAACGAAGAACTTTTTGAAATGCTTATGCTGTACAGTTTATGCAATCGCAATGCTAACGAAACAGCACGAGAATATCAACGTACTTTTCCCAATTCTCGACATCCTTCTGGGAGATTTATTTCCCGATTAGTGCAACGAGTGCGTGAAAGAAGAAGCGTACATTATGTAGGTGGACTAGGTAGGCCCAGACTTCACTTAACTGATGCAGAAATTGATATTTTGGCTTACTTTTGAAGTCATCCACATAGTAGTGTTCGTACCGCTGCTTCAGAAATGAACGTACCACGTGCAACAGTGTGGAGAATACTGAGACTGAAATAAATGGCATCCGTTTCACATTCATGGTGTGCGAGGACAGGAGGCAACAGATTATCAACGTCGTCTAGATTTTTGTAATTGGGCTCTAAATCAGGAAGATGCAAATCCTCTTTCTTGAAAAACGTAATTTGGACTGACGAATGCTGTTTTAAACAAGATGAATTCATAACTCCTCAAAATGAGCACTTCTGGTCTGACACAAATCCATTCGTGGTACGTGATATTCATTATCAGGAGCAATTTTCTGACTGCACATGTAGGAATAGACAGCAATGAGGCGGCCGATGAATTGGCCAAAGCGGCAAGGAACTTAAATAAAGACACCTCAAGCATTATCACTCTTGACGATGCTAATGCTATCGCTAGATATAGACTTAGAGTGAAGCCTATAGGATTGGACCACCAGGTCTGTGTAATAAATGCGAATAGGGAGATCACTAAGACAATTGCGAGACTAAGAACTAGACACCTAGGTGGTATGAAAATTAATGCGGATGGCACCAGAACCTACAAATACTGTAGAAACTGTCCAGGGGAAGAACTTACACTGGAACACATATTTGACTGTCCAGCAATACTTGCGGCTTTGCAAAGCATTGGGGAATTCCCTTTCCAGGGATAACTTTATAATGAGAAGATTGTGTATCTCGCTAAGGCAGTAATATCTGCACATGGTTCAATTTGACTTCATATGGACACGACATCAACCAACCACCAAGCAATTTTCTGTGAATGTATGGGTGTAGTATTTTCAGAAACCTTTTGCTTGGACCCGTACTGTATGATGGTACGTTGACTGGTAACAGATATGTTAATGAGATTCTGAATGCGATTATTCCTGATTTTATGGATGAACTGCCCCTAACAGAACTTCCACATGTATGGTTTCAACAGGACGGATTTCACCATACTACAGTTTTGAAACACTGGTTAAATAACGAGTTTCCAGACAAGGCTTCCAGACTGGCTTGCATGGCCTAGTCGAATTCCCCCTAGATCTCCTGATTTAACGCCTATGGATTTTTATTTGTGGGGTCGTTTACTCACAATTGTCTATCTGTCACCTCCCTTGAATAAAGCAGAGTTGCAACAACGCATTCAAGATGGTTGTCGTGGCATCACCGAACAAGAACTTGATCGAGTGCATAGAAGTGTTATCAGGCGAATGCAGCTCTATATTGGCATGGATGGAAAACATTTTTAACAAGCTTTGTAATATTTGTGTAAAGTTATTATTTCTACGCAGTGTAGATACTTTTGTACCAATAAATAGCAAAATTATTTTTTATTTATGTAATCATTGTTTTCTTTGATAATTTGTGTATGACCCCTGAAACGTGATCTGCCGACATGATTTTTTTCCCTCTGAGAACTCATGTCGATGCATCGAAAAGTGGTTTAAGTCAGTATTTTTGCCTTTTCATATCTCTGGGACTTTTTATGATGAAATACTGAAATTTTGTACATCATCTTATTAGTGTATGGAGCACATTTTACTCATTGGAAATGTTTTTGTTCGGGGGGCCAATTTAAATTTTGTATTTCTCAAAATTTAATTCGCTTGAAAATTATAATCGATTTCATAAAATTCTGTACCTTTTTTTAAGCAACTTTTTAATTCATTATATATATCTAAGATCAATATTTAAGGAATAAAAGCCGAGGTCAATATTTTTGGGACACCCTGTATACAGGTTGAGTCAGAACTCGTGGGTCAAACTTTAAAGGATGGTAAATCACATCTAAACAAGCAATTTTTGTCAAACAAAGCAGGGTCCTAACGCAAGAGGTGAACCGCTAGACGTCGCTGATATTGAACGGAGTGACGACTGCGTCAGAACTAGCCAGGGTTTAAGCTGATCGCCTGATCTCTCCTGGCTCGACTTTTTCTTATGGAGTCATATGAAAACTGTCATCTACGATAGCCCCCATCGACTCCGACGAAGACCTTGTTGCTGGGATTGCTGTTGCTGCCGCCGTTGTCCAAGTGTGTTTTTGCGGTGTTTCTACTAACGTGCGCCGCTCGCTACGTCGCAGGTGTGAAGCCTGCATTACTGCTGGTGGCCGCACTTTTGAGCAGTTTCTGTAACTTTGTCCATGCATTCTGCAATTTCTGTCAGTAAAACGTACTTCGTGCTTACTCTGTCATTTTTGCGTTTCCTCTTTTCACGAGAGAGTCATTATTTCTCATTTCATGAGCTTTGTATGACAAAAATACCGAGCGGCGCACGTTAGCAAAAACACCCGGAATATCTTGGACAACGCCGGCAGCAACAGCATTCCTAGCAACAATGTCCTCGTCGGAATCGATAGGGCTATCATAGATGAGACTTTTCATATGGCCCCATAAGAAAAGTCGAGACAGGAGAGATCAGGCGATCAGCTTAAACCCTGGCTAGTTCTAACGCAGTCATCACTGCTTTCAATATCAGCGATGTCTAGCGGTTCACCTCTTACGTTACGACCCTGCTTTGTATGACAAAAATTGCTTGTTTAGATGTGATTTATCATGCCTTAAAGTTTGGCCCAAGCGTTCTGACTCACCTGACTCACCCTGTATAAAGGGACTGCCGATTAATTGAATCCCTGTCGCGCCATCAGGACTTGATTCAACAAAGTAGCTGATTTCAATAGACGGCAACGATACAATTTCGATTTTGTCTTTTACGTAGCCTACACGAAAAAGTTCATTGTCTCACTTTTTTGAAATGATACATAAAATTACGAATTTAAAGAAAGATATTTAAAAAAATTTTTGCAATGCAGTACATTAGCTCCTAACATAAAAAGATTACAGAAAAATGTATTTTACTCACTTTATTGAAAAAACTTTGTATAGTTGATTGATTTGTAAATGGCACGACTAAGTTTGACACTCACTTTTCAATATCATAAAACGAATTATAGTCATCACAAAATGCTCCTCATCATCGTTCTAATTGTATTTCTAAGAATTTGCAGAGCGTGGCTGGTTTCGTTAGCTGTTGGTGGTGGCGATACAGCATTTTATTTTTCTTACAATACATGGTAATGTGTAGAAAATCGCAAATCGAGTTTCGGATCTACACTTTTTGAGAATACGAAAAATCTATTTTTAGCGTGGCGTCTGTGTGTGTGTGTGTGTGAATAAAGAACAATAGTAATAATTGTCAGTTTAGAATTGGGCGAAATATATGTAAATATCGGCATTTCGAAATAGTTTTACACGTTGTCAGCCGAAAAAGCGCCAAATGTACAACTCAACATTAAAAACATTGTGCCATGGATCTTACACATCATTTTTCCCTGTGAAAGGTGTAAATTCATTGCATTATATAAGGAAAGTCATTTGCTGCCCACATCAGATTTGTTAGTGTTTATCATGAGTCGTCCCCACAAATTTGCCTTTCAAAACAAGTAACGCGATCTCTCTCGTAATTATCAAGCCAAATTTTGTGGCCTTACTTTAATCACTGACGCCAAAAACCCTACTGATTGCCAAAGAGATTTTGTTATAAAAAATTTGATATGGGTAGTACATGGGTTTCCCTACATATTACAATTATCTTACTTCTTTGACAACGAAATAATGGTGTACAAAATCCACCGCATAATCCACGATGTTTGGCATTGAATCCACCATAGAGTAAATTGAAATTGAATGCTTTTGGGAAGTTATGAGTTCAAATATAATGACAACTCACGTACAAAATCCACATCCAATGGTCATTTAATTCATATCCTATGAAATAAATTATTATTAGCGAAATTTTGGACGTCCGAATACAAAACTATTACAGAAACTATCTTCTCTCTGGAATGTAACGAACTAGATCCACGATAATGATGTTAACAGATTTTATGCATTGTATTTTACATGTTGCATTTCATATAGCCGTGGAAAAATTTATGAGCGCATTGTTGATGATGCCAATATTAATATTCTTAGCAATTCCAAACATTCGGTGAATCAGTATCTTATCGAGCTCGTTGCTAATAGATTTACGTCTTTGATGAATACCCCAACGCACATGACTGAAATAACTGACGCATGTATTGATCACATACTTAGCAAGACTGTTGAAGACCCAGGACGTCCGACTCATCTTAAAGAATCGAGCAACCGTTTGGACGGCCGGGAAAACTTAGCAAGACTGTGTCACTTGTCAAGAAGAGTGTTTTGATTGCTGACATTGATATAACTGATCGTTGTATGCAACTATTGTCAATAGTCATTGATCCAATTTTCAAAGACTCAAGCGATAGCGAACTGAAATTTTACAGAACTTACTTTGATTACGAACTTTTGAAATGTAAAATTCTTGATTGCACTTGGGAGAATGTGTATGTCCAAAGAACTGCTAGTCGTGTCTTTGACAATTTTTCGACTGTTTTACAGACTTGCCTTGAATCGTATCGATATGTGAGAGCCATCTCATAGGTGGTTGGATGAATAATGAAATATTAAATCGTATCAGAACCAAATACAAACATTTTAGTAAATTACGAAAAAGGCCCCATGACACTGGACTACATAGCAATTACAAACACTTTCGTAACCAACTAACTAGTGATGTCAGAGATTGCTGAAATGCCTTTTATCAAAGACTATTTACTGGTATACTAATGGAAATATTCTCAAGCAATGGACCATTGTTAACTATTTGATGGGCTGCGCTGGTTCTACGGCTATTCACTCTCTTACTACCCCCCAAGGCGAAATGCTATTATCAGATCCTGTTATTGCATAGGAATTTAGACTCAAACCAACATTCCGGTGATCTTGCCTATGGATCTTGGAATATGCATGTAAGTGATACTCTGCACAATAGTGACTCTTTTTTCATTCTACCTACTGATCCAAATGAGGTTTCTGAGTGCTTTTGTGAGTTTTCCACGATCCAGCTCTCCTGGCTTCGATGGCATTACTGATTCCGATATTTATAATATTTCCCCATTCATATGCGATGTTTTCTCTCATATCCATAATTTAAGTTTTGAAAGTGGCTTATTTCCTGACCAACTTAAATTTGCTGCTATTATTCCAGTTTATAAGAAAGGTCAGAAAAAATAATCCCGATAATTACAGTCGTATTTCCCTTTTGTCTATTTTTACTAAAATTATTGAAAAAATAATTAAGAACTGATTGATTAAGTAAATATTTGAACTCCATGAATTTTTTCAGTTCTTGCCAATTTGGGTTTTGCGAAAATAAAAGTACTGAAGACGCCTTAATGAAATGTCTTGGTGAAATCAATGAGGGTTTGAATGCTGGCCATAAGGTTACTGGTGTGTTTTTGGATATCAAGAAAGCCTTTGATTGTGTTGATCATAATATCTTGTTGTATAAATTGCAGAGGATTGGCATTCGGTACATTGCGTTGGAATGGTTCAAATACTATCTCAATAGGCATGATCAATCCGTTAGAATAGGTCCTATTAGTAAAAAAAGTTAGTTGAGCAGGGTGTTTTTCAAGGGTCGGTCCTAGGTCCGATCCTGGTTCTTGTCTTTTTTAATGACCTCTGTTTGTTTAATTTCAATGGGACTTTGACTGCTGTAGCTGATGATATTGCTTTATCTTATCATGGGTCCACAAATAATTCTGATGTTTTGAGAAGTATGGAAGACGATCTGGCTACTATTAGGCAATGTGCTAATAATATTATTCTTAATGTGAAAGAATTTAGACTTATTTGTTTTGCCTTGTCCAAAAAATTTTTGTTTAGCTTTGTGTTAAAATATCATACTTGTTGTTATCCAAATCGAACTTGCAATTGTGAAGCTATTGAGCAGGTGAGTAGCTTTAAATACCTTGGTATTACCATCGGTGACTTGCTATCTTGAAAGCCTCATATTACTGGTCTTAGTAAACAATTAAAGTTAAATATCAAAAATTTTTATTTTTTCTACGTCAGTTTTGTCCTTCTGATGTTCTTAGATTTCTTTATGACTCCTTAATTCACTCTCGGATTCAGTATGGCATAACCTATTTTAGTGGGGCTTATCTGAATGCCCTTAGGCCTGATATTTTGTTATTTATTAGGATTGTCTTATGTAAATATCGTCAAATACCATCCTCTTTTCCTCGATTCTATGATTATGCCATTTAGGCATCTTTATGATTACAAAGCTCTCAATATATTTTATATTAGAAATAAGCATGCGCGTGGTAGTCAATCTAACTTCAGGGTATTACTCGTATAAGACCTCCTCAAGTCAATTCTACTAAGTTTCAGAAATGTTATATATTTTTAGTTCCTAGATTTTACAATCTTCTGCCTCCATCTTTTAAAAGCATTGTTACCTATCGTTCCTTTTCCAGATGTATCAAAGACTGGTTATTTACTTATAATGCAGTTGAAATTGAAAAAAAAAAATCCTGTATTGATATCTAATTATTTACCTACTTTTATTATCATCTTTCCTTTTTTATTGTTTATGTTTATCTTTTTAGATATTATGTTGTAATGATTTATTGTAATTATTTTATCTGTAAATAATTTTATGTAATTTGATGCTGCTATAATTGGTGTGTTTACCCATCCCCTTCTATAAGGTTATCTTTTAGGAGAAGGTATTCATGGATCCTGTAATCTTCCTACTTTGAATATAAAGTATTATTGCATATGGAAAGTGAACATATACGACAACAGTTATTACTTTTTCTAATTTTTGTCATTTTTTATTCGTTTATTTGAATAACGTGCAATATCTTGTGAACTAGACATGCTACCATTTTAAAGTTTGTGTCGTTAGTTTTCTAATAAAAATCTGATGTGGGCAACACATGACTTTCCTTATATAATGCAATGAATTTACTACTTTTATAGTTAAAAAAATATTATTCTTATAGTAGATACTTATATTGTTTCAAAGATATTGAATTTTCTTGAATTAGTCGTCATTTTCATTGATTTAGCGTCATTTTTATCCATTTGGAGAGATTTTCGTTAATTTGACAACATGTCGCCAAGTTGGCGACATGCCGCCAAATTCGTCGCCAAAATCTCGCCAAGCGTTATAGAGGGAGAAATAAGTTATTCTTACAGCAGATAAATGACTATTGGCGTTCAAATACAAAAGTATTACTCAAAGTATCTTTTCTCGTGAATGGAACGAGTTAGATCCACGAGAATGATGTCACTCAATTTATCGCATGATATTACATATGAAAAGTGAACATGTTTCTTAACAATTAATATTTTTTTTTAATTTATGGGACTTTTTGATAAATTTATATGAAAAATGTGCAATATCTCGAAAACGGTTCATGCTAGTTTTCTAAAATTTATGTCAATAGTTTTCTAAGGAAAAACTACATAAGAAATGTCAATTTGCATAACTTTATTAAAGGTTTTGATTTTTTGATGATTTTTCAAAATTTTACTTGAAAATTTAGGAAGGTTCTGAACATTCGATTGTGTTTTAGAACAATAGGCTTCCAGTATTCATGGATTGTGATTTTTGTACCAAATTTCATTCGAATCGCACCATTCGTTCGTGAGATATCGTCTCCACAGACTCACTGACACACACACACACACACACAGACATCACTTCAAAAGTGTTCGATTCGTGATCAGGGATGCTTAAAACGTGCTCTCCCATCGGAAACTCTAATTCGAATTTTCGACCCCGTCACAATACTTTCCTTATACATTATGTATATAAGGAAAGTAAAAATTACGTATGAAATAATTTTTACTTTCGCATACAGAGTATAGAAAAAATGTTGTTTTTATGAAAATTTCGAGATTTTGATGCCAATATATGTTTCAAGTCCTCCTGTCCACGTTTCGACTATTTTTAGAGTGATGTGCTTCTGTCTGTTTGTCTGTGGTCAATTTATTGTGTGCACTATATTAATTGCACAAACATTAATGGATTTTTACGAAACTTTATATTCGGCTTTATTAACGAAAGAACTAGAACTAGATATAATTTTTTGAAATTCGAGCTAAAATTTCAAAATTTATTCGAAATTTTATGTCTTCTTAACATGGTAGCACAGGATAAAATTTAACATAATCATGAATAAAAGGTGTTATTTATGGTTCATTGATCACGAAATTAATGGTTTTAATTTAATCATTGTAGTAAAAAATAGCCGCAATACAATTTTTGGGTTCGTGACGTCATTAGCCCTTCTTGGAGGGGGGAGGGCAATATAACTCCCCTCGGAAACACATTGTTAAATTGTTATCAATCATAAGATTTTTTTCAAGACCTTTAAAATAAAAAATAACATGCTATATTTGTAATCATTTAGACCAACAATACAGCTTTTTTAAATTTGTCTTGCAAAATTAATAATAATAATAATAATAATAATAATTCTGGCATGAGAAAGTTGAGTTGAGTCACGTCGCATTTAACAGCATTGAAAGTTCCGATATTTTATTAATTTTATCAGAAACTCAATCAAAAATAGGCGTGGGGCAGTTTTCCAAGAATTCGATTGTATTTGAAAGTAATTAGCTTCCAGTATTCGACAATTGTAATAATCGGACAAAATTATTTCCGAAAACGTTTTATCCATTCGTGAGTGATCGTGCTCACAGACTCACGGGGACACACGCTAACATACACACACATACTCACACTTATACTAACATACATACACACACATACAGACACCCCTTCAAAATCGCTCGATTCCAGTTCAGGGATGCTTGAAACGTGTTCTGTCGAAAACTCGAATTCGAATTTTCGACCCATGTTACGATACGTACTTACGCATTATACTATGTATGTGTGGAAAGTTAAAAGCGCTAATTTGTGTTAATTTTATTCCGGCAATATCGAAATGCCTTAATATGAGGGGAAGTCATGTGTTGGACGCATCAGAATTTTTATATATATTCTACGCGATCTATATCTCTCCGTGTTCATACTCCGATCATCAGGAAAAAGATTTTTCCAATAAGTAGTCTCATTTGTGAAAAGCGGCAGATCAAAGCAGTTGTTTTACCACCGTCTAAATATCATATACGATTGTTTCGGTTCTCTATACTTATAACGAAAGCTTTGTTTCTAAACTGATCGTTATAAACAAAAAGAGCCTTTTTGGGTAAAGGAGAAAATAAATTATATTAAAATCGAAATAACCCAAGGCATTTCATATTTGGTTCTTTTTTAAGGAAAGGAGAATTTCTTAACATTTCATGATATTGAATTTAAGCATTATTTCATTAGTTTCTATTTTACTAGCAGATATGCCCGTCGTTGCTGATTATTTAAAATACGTGCAAATTCCAGCAGTATTTTAAATAATATAGCACTTTAAAAGGATCTGTTAAAATAATTATTTTGTCTTAAAAATAACTATACATATTTCTGTTCTCGCTATACAAAGTCATCTTTATAGATAAATATTTGATAGTGGCTCCGCTTTTAAACAAATTTACAAAATATATGAAGCTTAGTCAACATACGCTAAAATGATGGAAGTACCATTTTTATCCTGTTTTTAAACGCAATAGAATTATATGATTTGCCTAAATATTATTATATAATACAGTCGACCCTACTTTTAACGGAACTTCAAGGGACAGGAAGAATTTTTCGTCTTGAAAATGTTTCCGTTTCATGCAAGTCCTTTCAGGAGAAGCGAATTTTAAGGTATATAGCTGGAAATACAGATAGAGACTTTTTCAAAAATGTATTTGGATACATGGGATTAATACTATGTTGTAACATAATAGCTAATATAATTATTTTAAATACGTATATATACGTACATTTTTACATATTGCAATCACAGGAGTATATGAAAATAAAAATATAGTGTACCCCATGTCCTTAACTGTTAATTATTATTACCATAAGTTGCGATTTTCGACATAATTCCAATACTTTCCCTATACCATTCCAATACTTTCCCTATATACCATGTATTGCAGGGAAAATAAAAATTTGATGTAGGCATCACATTTGATGTAGGCATCACATTGATGTAGGCATCAAAATTTGATGTAGGCATCACAGACTTTCCCTGCAGATTCAAACTTTCATTATTATTTCATTATGCATTGAGTTTAATTGTAGAAAATAACATGGATACTCTTCTGACATATCAAATTTGCCTTTTTACTTTCCCTGCATTACATGGTAATGTATAGGGAAAGTATTGGAATCATGTCAAAAATCGCAACTCGAATTTTCGACGGATCGAATTTACACGTTTCGAGGCCTCTAGAATACGAAAAAAATATTTTTAGCGTGACGTCTGTGTGTGTGTCTGTCTGTGTGTCTGTCTCTCTGTCTGTCTGTCTGTGTGTCTGTCTCTCTGTCTGTCTGTCTGTGTGTCTGTCTCTCTGTCTGTGTGTCTGTCTGTTTGTGCAATGAATGTATCCACTCTAACTCAAAAACTAATAGACCGAATTTCATAAAATTTGGTAGGTAAGTCACTTGTATGTGACCCTGGTGCTGATTAGTTTTGGGTACTATTCGGAATAAACCAACCCGCCTTTTTTTGCGAAATGGCCCTCAAAAATTCCCTGTATCCACCGTAACTGAAAAACTGATAGATCAAATTTTACAAAATGTGGTACATAAGTCACTTGTAGGTCACCCTGGTGCTGATTAAATTTTGATACGATTCGGAAAAGAACAACCTGCCTTTTTTTAAGAAATGGCCCGCAAAAATTATATATTTCCACTCTAAAGCATCTAATCGACTAAATTTCATAAAATTTGGTAGATAAGTCACTTGTGGTCGACCATGGTGCTGATTAGATTTTGGTACGATTTGGAAAAGAATAACCTGCCTTTTTTCGGAAATGGCCCTCAAAAATTTCATGTATCCACACTAGCTAAAATACTAATTGACCCAATTTCACAATAATTGGTAGATAAGTTACTTGTGGGATGGATACTCTGGTGCTGATTAGATTTTGGTACAATTCGGAGAAGAACAACCTGCCTTTTTTTACGAAATGGCCCGCAAAAATCGAAAAAAAAGACTATATATGCTCAAATATATCAAATGAATTTTTGTTTTATATGCAATTTTTGACGAGGAAAAGAATATAACACACTGCATTATACTTTAGGACTAACCGTTCTCAAGATATTTGAGCTTTCTTGCATTTTTGTTACGCCGATTTCGGGAAAATGTCCAATTTCCAAATAAAAACAAATATTGAATTAAAAATGCAAATTTAGTGTTATTTGGTGCAATAAAATTCAATCTAACGAATTATTAAAGAAATAAAGAAAATATGAAATTGATTCTGCAGGGAAAGTCATGTGCTGCCCACATCAGATTTTTTAATTTATCTTCGTTTCATTCGGCAACGTAATTAACCTTAAATTCTTGAAATCCTCAAAATTCCAAAATAGTAAAATATCCCAAAAACGGTTCACCATTTGGTCATGGGGGTTAGTCTTATTCGCTTTGTTGTCAAAACTTAACTAAAGAACAAGTACTTAATTAATATATTTCAACAATTTTAGTCATTTATTTCAGATTTTCACTATTGACTTACCTATAAAACTATATATTTCAGGGGCATTTTTTAAAACAGATTCGATTATACTTTTCCGAAATTTCATTAAATAGGTTTTTCACTACAGTGAAAGGCGTCTTCAATTCCCTAAAATTAAAAAAAAACTTAAATATCTCGAGAATGGTTCATCTTAAAGTAATAGGGGGGGGGGGGGTGTATTATTTTTCTCGTCAAAATTACGTATAAAAACAAAGCTTTTAATTGTTACATATGAGCATATGTACTCTTTTTTTGATTGATTATTTTAGATTTGGGGTCATTTCCCCAAAAAGGTAGATTCATTTTTCGCGAATTGCACCAAAATCTAATCAGCACCAAGGTAATCTACAAGTGACTTGCCGATCCGGTGGTCGAGCGGTCAGGGGCAGGCGTTTCCGTATGATCGCTGGATTGCCGGTTGTGGGTTCGAATCTCGCCAGCATGCATGGATGTTGTGTAGTCGAGGCAAAATCAGACTCCTGCCCTTGGGGAGCCTCAATAAAAAGTGAATCTGCATATTCTCCCCTTCGCCATGGGACCAGGGGTCTAGTGGACGTGGTGTTAGGCGCTCCTCACCACGCGGGATAAGTCACAACAACAACAACACACAAGTAACTTAACTGCCAAATATTGTGAAATATGGTTTATTAGACTTTCAGCTAGAGTGGATACATATAAGTTTTGCGAGCCATTTAATCCAAATCGTACCAAAATCTAATCAGCACTAGGGTCAACAACTGACTTACCTATAAAACTTTATGAAATTTGGTCTATTAATTTTTTGGTTAGAGTAGATACATACATTGCACAGACAGGCACATAAACACACACACACATGCACAGACGTCACTCTAAAAATAGTTTTTCGTGTTCTAGATATCTCGAAACGTGTAGACCTGTCGAAAATTCGACTTGCGATTTCCGACATGATTCTGATACTTTCCATGTACATTAACATGTATTGCAGGGAAAGTAAAAATCTAATGTGGGCAGCACATGACCTTCTCTGCAGATTTATATCCACGTTGTCTTTATTTCTTCAAAAATTCATTACATTGAGTATAATTGCACTAAATAACAGCTATAATTATTTGAAATTACACTGAATTTGCACTTTTAATTCAATTTTCGTTTTCATTTGGTAACTGGATTATTTTCAAAAGTAGAGTAGCGAAAATGCGAAAAAACTAAAATATCTCGAGAACTGCTAGTCTTAAAGTAATGGGGTTGGTTTCATTATTTTTCGTCGTCAAAAATGACGTATAAAATAAGCATTTAATTGTTATATTCGAGCTTACGTAGTCTTTGATTTTTAGATTTAACGATTTTAGCGGGCCATTTTGCAAAAAAGACAGGTTGCTTCTTTCTAAATCGTACCAAAATCTGATCAACACCAGGGTAACCCACAAGTGACATATCCACCAAATTTTATAAAATTTTAGTCTATTAGTTCTTTTGTTAGAGTGGATACAGACATTTTATGCTTGCCATTTCGCAAAAAACCAGGGCACCAGGACATCCCATAAGTAACTACCAAATTTTAGGAAAATTTAGCAATTAGTTTTTTAGATAGAATGGATACATCGATTTTTTATTTATTTATTAATTTATTTATTTTTATTTTAGCATTTCTAAACACGCCAGTCATTCGTCAATAACCGTGTTGTGTGACATAAATGCATTATGTTACAGTTTTACTCTCGAGTCCTACCAAGAGATAAATGGCAGAGGAAGGAGGTTGCGGTCTCTGCGGATGTACTCCCACTGGGTTCCGGTCAAATATGTGTGGTTTAAAGCAGTGGCGAATCCTAGTCTGGAAACCAGGTCATGCGGTACTGCGTATTACTTATTGCCAATCGTACTGCAATACTCAAGGGATTTAATGGGGATAACAGTAATTTAAAAATTCTGATGTGGACAGCACATGACTTTCCCTGCAGTCTCATATTCACGTTCTCTTTATTTCTTCAATGATTCATTAAATTAAGTTTTATTGTACACAATAACACACATAATTATTTTAAATGACACTGAATTTACACTTTTTATTCAATTATCGTTTTCATTTGGTAACTCGAGTTATCTTCAAAGGTGGAGTAGCGAAAATGCGAAATAACTAAAATATCTCGTGAACGGCTAGTCCTAGAGTAATAGAGTGGATATATTCTTTTCATTGTCAAAAATTACGTACAAAACAAGCATTTAATTGATATATTTGAGCATATGTAGTTTTTTATTTTAAATTTTGTCTATTTTTGAGGGTCATTTCCCAAGAAAAGGTAGATTCATTTTTTTCGAATCGTACCGAAATCTAATCAGCACCAGGATAGCCCACAAATGACTTATCTACCAAATTTTATGAAATTCGGTCCATTAGTTTTACAGTTAAAGTGGATGCATACGTTGCACAGACAGACACACAGACGTTACTCTATAGATAGTTTTTCGTGTTCTAGAGGTCTCAAAACGTGTCGATCGGTCGAAAACTCAAGTTACGATTTTCGGCATGATTCCAATACTTTCCCTATATATTACCATGTATTGCAGAGAAAGTAATAAGTAATGTTACTACTATTGTGTTATTCATTGTAACTCGAACAAGGATTTTCTGGCGAAAAAATGAAATTCTCCAAAAGCTCCCAAGTTTTGCGCATATTTAGAGAGAAAGTTAACTTAATTTCCAACAGGGAATAAACTTTAAATTTTAAACTTTTCAACGCAATAACTAAAATTGTGAAATTTATTTACATTTTATCAAAGATAAATCTTCCCGATTGCGAAACTCTCGACGATTTTTGTGTGGTATTTTCACTTTTAGAAAATAGTAAGAACGATCAGCAAAATAATGTGTTCAAATTTTTGTATCTTGATAACCATGGGTACAAATCATATTGAGCAACCTGAAAAATCCGAGTATAAGTAAGTGTATTTTCAGTTAAGGAATTTTAAAAGCAGGAAAAAATTAAGCAGGATTAAACTGCATTACCATCACTAAAATGACAATATTACTGCAACGTTGCAGATAATACACTCTATTGCAAAAAATGATATGCACCCATAAGAAATTAAACTACAGCCGCGAAACTCGCTATGTATGCATCGTTTGAGGAGGTATACAAATGATCAGAATTTAGGAGCAAAGAAACGTTTTATTAAGAAATGGTGGCAACAAGAAAAGGACAAGTGGTAAATCCTCCCCTGTCAGCTATATAAGCCGATATTCGGTGCAGCATAGAGTCAATTAAGTTGCTGCCCCTCTGCGCAAAATTCTGCCTCAATTTTGCAACTGGGCAGCAAATTCAGTGGTATTCTGAGAAGTCTGTAATTGCTGTCCCAGCATAGTCCAGACTGATCGACACTGCCCACGCAGACCGAGCTCAGCACCAATCCCAACGGCTCTGCCTGTGTTGAGGGTTCGGTGGGAAACGTCTTAATGAACGTCGACCCACCTTCTGCCAGTCGTCTGCGAATAGTATCCCTTGATACACGATGCATCGAATACCTTCGAATGGCTTCTAGCGACGCCATTGGCGTGGATGTGGCTCCTCTCCTGACTGTAAGATCATCTCAAGTAGTTGTCTGTCTGGGGCGTCCCGAACCTCTGCGACGATTACATTTGTCTTCTCTGATCCAGTGTTGCCAAGACCAAGTAACTACCATATCAACTTGACCAACATGGCGACTGATACATCTCTTGAACCAACAGCTTCTCTTAGGCCTGATGAGATCTCTCTCTCTCTCTCTCACTCTCTCTCTCACACTCTCTCGCTCTCGCTCTAGCTCTCTAGATCCGACATTTGTTCATAATGCCGTCGAGTACGTCTCAAAAACATCTTTGTACACAATTTGCAGTATCAAAGCAGAAAATGCAGTTCTAATTGCTCGTGAATAAGAACACCGAAATTTAGTACAACGTGAATAAGGGCATTTAAAATACTCCACAATGCGTCGTTCTCATGCCCGTTGCAACATCATTGGCACTGACAATTTGATCATTTTCATAACTCTTAAATGATATTTCCATACCTAGTTCCGCGGCTGTAGCTCAATTTTTTTTATTGGTGCATAACTTTTTTTCTATTGCAACAGAGTGTGTATTTACTCACAAGCGCTACCGGCTATGGCCTGGAAAGTTCTGTTACGATATTCAATAGGGCGGAAATTTGAGCGCACGACCTGGCACCTTGCCATAATATAGATAGATTTAAAGTTCCTTAATATACAGGCTGAGCTGCCATCTTGACTCCCGGCTGAAGCGATGCTGCATATGGCGAAAAAAGGGTTACTTTCTAGTCCTTTTTTCGGGAACTCTAGAAAATCAAAACATTCTAAACTACTTTTTAGAATGACTGGTACAATTTTTTTAAAAGCAGAAGCAGTTATTTTACAGATAACTTGCGTATCAAATATCAGCCAGGTAACATGCGCGTGGCATAGAAATAGCACAGGCAGACAATAACTGACTAGACCGGTTAGAATCAAAATGGCGGTTGCATAAGCCTGTGTATTTAGGAGCCTTAGACCCTAAAGTGTACACTGGTGGACCTTTTCTTGCAAAGCTATTAGAGTGTTAAGGACTTTTATAGGAACCGTGCCGCTGCTGCGATGCTAAAACATCAGGAATTGGTATTCTTTTTTGATGCTCCAACTTTGCCGACATACAGCCTCTATTCCTTCCAAAACACCTTCAGATCCAACTCATTCATCCTGGGAATGATACAGTTTACGTTCTGGAACACGCAGTCCTTATTATCGCGCATTTTCATCTTTCATTATCTGCATTAAGGGCTTCGGGATTATGAGCGGGAACCGCATCGTGAGATTTAATTTTAGAAGCCCTTCGATCTTGCCTGCGATGCCATCATTTGTCTCGACATTACAAGATGAACAGATTGTTGCCTCTAACGACAGATCATGTCACGCCATCCCTCAAATGCTGAGTTATGATCCATTTCTCTCTCCGCCATCTATTCATAGGTGGGGTGGGGGGTAATTAAGTCGCAAAGATGAACCGCGGATTAAAATGCCTGGAGAAAGAGGCTAGACACCCGGCTTTTTCATACATTTATACGTAGGCCAGTATTTAAGTTTTTAGAAATAATACACAAAATATTTTTATATGGAAATAAATCGTTTTATTGTTTTTCAAAATATTCGCTTTTAGCATCAATACATTTTTTCATTCGAATAAACCAGTTTTCAAAACAGTTATGTCATTCACAAGTTGGTATAGCAAAAACACGTGATTTTTAAGCTTCAACTACTGCTTCTGGGCTGTTAAGGTGTTAGCCATGCATTTCTATTTGATTGTTGGGAACAAGAAAAAAAAGCATTGGGTGCGAAATCAAGGTAATAAAAACAATGACTCATCAAATCAATTTGGTCATGCTTCAAATAATTGATATTTGAAATGCAGTGTGTGCGCTTGCATTATCATGATGAATGATGCAACATTTCAGATTATTTTTTCTAATTTGAGCAAGTATTTCTGGCAAAACAATAATCGTATACCAATCAGCATTTACTGTTCTACGATCCTCCAAAGCAACGATTCCAACTTGGCCGAATTTACCAAAAAATGAAACAATCATTTTATTTGAAACACTTTGTGCACGAACAACTTTGGTTGAATTTGGTTTATTTTAACACACCCAAACAGTAAATTGTATTTTTTTTAAGGATCATAACAATAAACCCACGTTTCGTCACCTGTTACAATGCCCGGCCTCTCACTTTGCTGCTCATACCCTCGGGTGAGTCGGGCGACCTGGTCCTTCTACCTGTTACAATGTCAAAGACATGTTTTTAGACACCACAGCTGAAGCTTTTGAGATTTTCTTTGCACCATTTGACACGAGTATCTTTTCAAGCTTGAGTTAAATTGTGTGGAATCCAACGATACATACCTTTTTGACTTTTAAATGATCATATAAAATTGAAGTCCTTCAAATGTTCAAAGATGCCTCATTTCATCATATGTGACATGACGACCTAAAGTGATCATTTGCTGCACAGCATCCATGTTTTCTGACGTCACAGAAGTTCTCGGTCAACCGTCACGAAATTCATCCCCGAGACTCCTAAGCCCAATATGAATTTCTTTAAACTAGTAGTAAATTGTTGCTTTAGATGGTGTTTCATCACCAAAAGTCGAATTCATTCGATCAACACACTGCTGCTGTTTCAACCCTACTTCGTTCCAGACCGTCCGACATATCCGAAGGAATATGGTATATGTTTGAACGACTGGGAAGTGCCACCCAATTTTGACCGAAACCCAGTAGGGACGACATCCATAGGGACCGTACCCTCCTTCCCCTATTACCAACCTCTCGGAAGGACTTACGGACCCACATATTTAACGTGCCCTTATCCCGCGTGAACACGGGACAGTTTGGACAGAGGCGGAAATCGAACTCGGGCCGTCCGAGTGCAATCCCCGCGCTTTAACCACTGGACTGCCCCACTCCTTGTCCCGCTGGACTGTTCCCGGAAGTTTATATTAATGAACCTTGATTACAGTAACCTGTAATAAAATTTGTTATACTCATTTTTCTGATTTGAATTTGCTAGAATATTGAAATTACCCCACCATCCCAATTTGAATTATTTGAATCCCGTGTTAGATTTATTCTTCAACTTTTGTTGACATGAAGTTTGGCCATGCTTAGATAGTAAAAGATTACACTGCTGAGAAACTGTATGCAAATTTTATTAAACTGAAAATAAAAGAAATGCATTAAGAAACATACTGTTAGTATACGAATCTTGATGTTAGACTTATACCTGTTAATATCTCTATAGTTATCGATGTCAATATCTTTATAATTATATCATCCTTTAACTTTGACACGATCTAAAACATGTGAAAGTTACAAAGTTTCGCTAATCCATTAAAATATGTTCTTTTGACAAATGTGTATCAACTTGCAAGATGGTGAAATCTACCCGTCTCTTCCGATCTTATTTGTCGAGACTAAAAGATTCCCTTTAACATCCTACATTTCAAAGGAGGTGTAGTTATTTTTAAGAAAGAAAGCAATGTTAATTAATGATTAAAACTTGGAAAATCAAGCGGCAGTATCGTCTGCCAACTAAGTTAACTGCCAGAAAAACCAGAAGAACGGTTGGACATTCTTGTCGTTTTGAATTTCAAGAGCATTGTTCCATCTCCTCACCACTAAACAGGAGGACTTAGTTAATCCATCAATTAGAAGACAAAAGAAGCTTTTTAGGCGGTAGTAGCATCCATTAAATTGCTATTTTGTTTGAGGATGGTAGAAACTATTTCTGGTCGGAGGGAAATGGTACTACCATGTGGGAAAAGTATTCTATTGTAGATTTGGATGGTATGTTTTTTTTTATTCGAGCTCGTAGGCGTGAGTCTAGGTAATGTGGCGTCGCAGCAATGTAACCTTGCGAATACTTATGAAAATCGAGCGTATCGGAAGGATTTTTCTAAAAAGTGTTGAAGAACACGGCGCTTCTCTTCTGTTAATATATTCTGAGACTAAAAACAATAGAATAATGGATTTGTTGACGAAATAAGCTCCGTTTAAAAAGGCACTATTATCTAAGTTGTTAGTACAGTAATTTTATATTAAAATATAAGCCGTTCATATCTTCCTAAAAATATTTTTTAACGGGTGTTAGTTGAAAGATCTGAGCTTTCTCAGTGGAATATATTCTCATGCAGTTAGTAACGTCTAGGGGCGTTACCAAGGAGGAGCCTGGGTGGGCCACGATCCCCAAAATTTCCTTCGCACCTTCAATGCCCCCCCCCCCCCTTCCCAGGAATTTAAATTTCATATTAAACAAGAAAGATCAATCATGCTTAAAGCATTGATTAAGAAACACTTTCCAACTTCAATGCAATTTTATTTAAACATGTCTAAAATGCAATACATTCCTCGGTAATATTTTAAAACTTCTCACAATACTACATTGATTTATTATAGTTGAAAACTTAAACATTCATCCAAAAAAATGAACTCATTCAAATGACGGAATTGAAATATAAATTGCCTGGTTTAAACATCTCTAAAATGTGATATATTACTCGGTAACAATTTTAGAATTATCATAATACCACGATAATTTATTATATTTAAAAACTTCATCGAAAACAACTGAAATTCATTCAAATGACGTCATAGAAAAAATAACACGCCTGGCTCTCTCTAAAAAAGCAGCATTTCATTCATAAATAATTTCCCATTCATGTCATTCATCACAATACTATAATAATTTATTTTATTCAAAAATTAAGACCATGGAGCTATAAGTCATTTAACTCTATGCTTAAAACTTCATCGCAAAAAATCGTCCTTCTCTCGATAAAATCAATGAATATTTCTTTCATATCAGCTATGCAGACTTCATGAGCTAAATTCTTTTGCATTAAAAAAATACAGCAATTCCTATACAACTCTTCCTACATATTTTGCTGTTTACATTTCACATAAGTGAAAAATAGGCTTCGTTAGAGAAATAATCAAAGTTGGATGCTCATTTAAACTCAAATATATTGTCATTGCGTTGTTTCAGTATGTAGATGCACAGAATTTAAGCGAAAATATAGATGTTTTAGGACGAATACAACACTCAATATGAATTAAAAAGAACTTTAAAAATGACGATTTTGAGACAAGATGGATGCCGTATTATATTTTGAAGTTGGTCACGTGATCGTTTCATATCATGGTCACGTGATCGCTTCATGTAAGAGGTGTAATTATTATTTTAATTTTTATTTAAAAAACTACTGAATATATTTCGCTGAATTTTTTTTTATATATTTTATGGAACAATTTGAATATTACCTAAAATTTTCGAAGCAATTTGCGAAATTTAAATCCGCTTAAAAAATGTTTGAAAAATTTGGTCCCATTGGGTTCAATGTATTTCATTTTTTCAACCCGGGTTCAATCCAAAACTAATTGGGTGATATTATTTATTTATATTCCCATAGGTCCTACAGACCGTCTGAACAACATACTAAAATTTCATTTTGATTAAGTCATTTTTACGGCAGTTATCGTGCTAACGGACAGACAGACAGACAGAATGGACAAAGTCATAAACACTTTTCAACTTTGTTGTAAAGTGTTAAAAAATTCGACATAACATATAAATATATAAACAAAATCCGATAATTCAAGAATTTTGAAGTCACAATTTTTTAATATAATAAATTTTTCATTATTCCTACTTTTCAATTATTCTGAAATAGTCGTCTTTGTCATATTCTTAAAGAATATTCATTCGGAGGAAATTGTCACATTTAATAAATATTCATTCGGAGGAAATTCTCACATTTAAAAAATATTCATTCGGAAGAAATTGTCACATTTAAAAAATATTCATTCGCAGGAAATTGCCGCATTTAAAAAATATTTATTCGGAGGAAATTGTTGGGAAATAATATGAATTTGATTGATTTACTATGCATAAACTTTATTCAATACTGATTCTCTGAAACTGTACTGTTATTTCTGAAAGATGTATTTATTGATGTCCAGGTTTGAAGTGGGTAAAGAAAGGGGTATTTGTATGCTATATAAGGGGGACTTGCAGAAAATAAGCCTTAGGGTTAAGTTGACTTTTGTATACAGTAAATAAAATATGTTAAATATTAAAATCATGACGAAATAAATTTAGCTCAAAATTACAGTTAAATTTTATCAATAATACATTGCTGATATTGAGGAATTTTAAAATATTTTTTTTTAAATTTCAAATCTTCATGTGCTTTCAAATTTGGAGGCCTAGCGTTACGGCATCGGAAGTCCGTGCATATATTTGGTCCTGGATTTAGAGCAGTGGCATCTTGGACTGACACTTTTCCCAAATTTTCTGCGACTGAAAGGACTAATAAAAAATTATTCATTTTAGTACATCCCTTAATTCTAAACACACCTACTTAACAAAATATTAACATTTTTAATTAAGATTTTGAATTTCAAATGTCATTTGTATAAATACAAATTGAAATTTATTTATTATAAGATTGTTTAATATCAGATAAGAAAGGGGGCAAAAAATCTTGTTATATTAAATAAAATTCGCGTCAAGGCGGCTAAGAAAAAGTCTCGTCAAAGTGGCGACGCATCCTAATGTAATGTTTTAAGTGTTATTATAGTGTACTTAAATACATCGATGCACAGTATAGCATGGGTGTGACCAATGTGGTTTCAGAATAACCTGCTGAAACATTGTCAAGAAATTTCGTATTTTGCTGTGTAGGAGCATTTTAGTAACCAGAATCTGATAATGCTTCCCACATAAAAGTGGAATCGGCTAACAGAAGAATTGAGAATAATCGCTATATTGTTTACTATAATGTATCATCCACAGATGCAAAAAATTGGTCAAAATGTGTGCCCCCATTTTTCTTCTGGCATCCCAGTTGGCATCCCTAAGTAAACGTTTCTGGTTACGTCCCTGACAACGTGGTATAAATATATTGAGATTACTTCAATACTCTTCACATACTGTACTCAAAATATGTCTCTTAATTTTTATATTTGATACACAATTTTCTCCTACAATCCATGGTAATGTACGCTCATGTCCAAAAGTCAAGCATAATTCGCAAAATGCGAAAAATTCGGAGTTAATATGGATACAATGATTCAAAATTAGTTGTGGAGAATCGTGGGACAAAGGTAAATCATTGTGCATATACAAAATAGTTCAGTCGACGTCGACATGCGCAAAGCACCGGCGCACGTCGGAACGAGTATAAAACGGCCTCGAGCGGCAGCAGAATTTCGCAATTGTTGTAGTACAGAGCGTTGTTAACAATAAAAAAGGACAAAAGATGTCACAAAGATGCCAACTGGACATATTCTTGAAGGGACGAATTATTGGAATGCTGGAATCCGATCGATCCCAAACCGAAGAGTCTCGAATTCGGAATGTTGAAGGCCCAGACCGTCCGACTCATCCTGAGGACTTGAGCAACTATTTGGAAGGCCAGGAAAATCTAATTCGGAATGTGCCTCAGTGTGTGATCTCCAGACTGTGGCAAAGGTTTCAAACCACTGGAGATGTTACCCGACGACCAGTACCAGGTCGGCCAAGGGTAACAACCGCTAGGCAAGACCGATATTTGGTGATAACTGAACTGCGCGACGTCAGAGGAACCGTTCTGCCAGACAACTGGGTTCAGCCCTGACAGCCGCCACAGGAGTCACTGTTTCGAGACAAACTGTTTACAGGAAACTCAAACACGTTGAGTTCTATGCCAGACGACCAGCAGTTTGCATCCGCCTGACGTCTGCACAGAAACGCGCACGTTTACAGTGGAGTTTGGAACATCGGCACTGGAGTGGACAGCAGTGGAACAATGTCATGTTCAGTGACGAGTCCAGGTTTAGCCTGCAAACTAATTCTCGTCGTACCACGATCTGGAGAAAACGTGGACCTTGTTTTCACCCGGGAAACATCACGGAAAGAAATCCTTTTCCGTTTGGGGGTGTCATAGTCTGGCCAGCCATCATGATGGACGGACGCACAGACCTCCACATCTTTGATACGGGGTCGGTTACCGGTCAAAGATACAGATACGAAGTCCTTGAGCTTTCCGTTCGATTGTTTCGAAGTGCTTGTTGGCCCTGATTTTATATTCATGGATGATAACGGGTCTCCTCACCGTGCGGCCTTGGTCGACGACTTCCTTCAAACTGAAGATATACAGCACATGCAGTGGCCTTCCAACTCTCCTGATCTGAATCCAATAGAACTTGTGTGGGATATGCTCGGGAGACATCTTGCAGCCCTCCTCTACCCACCAAGCTCCGTTCCGGTATTGAAAACTGCTCTCCGTGTGATTTGGAACTCTTTGAGCACACAACTCATCCAAACCCTCATCGAAAGTATGGGAAATCGTTGTGCAGCATGCGTGGATATCCGAGGTTTCCACACACTGTATTAAACTGCAGCATCACATTGTTTTGATCATTCTGTTTCACTGAGGTTGACTCGTATTGTGACCCTTTTCCTTTCAACTCTTTTCTTCGGATAATAAAAGTCGTTATTATCTTTGTTCTGCATTGTTTTCTTCTTCTATAACCTTATTACACCCACATGCCGCGTTTTCTTCCATTCCGATGTAGATTTCCTGAAATTTTCACATAAACAGCAACTATGTTTAACTTTTGGACATGAGTGTATAGGAAAAGTATTAAAATCATGTCGAAAATCGCAATTCGAGCTTTCGACGAATCTACATGTTTTGGTACCTCTAGAACACGGAAAAACTATTATTAGCCTAACGTCTGTGTGCCTGTATATATGACTGTGTGTCTCTCCGTGCAATGTATGTATCCACTCTAACTCAAAAACAAATTGAACACATCTTACAGAATTTGGCAGATAAGTCACTTTTATGTTATCCTGATGCTATTTAGATTTTATTACAATTCGAGAAAAAAAGAAACTGCTTTTTTTTTTCGAAATAGCTTGTCAAAATCTAAAGTAAAAAACTACATGATCAAATTTATCAATAATATGCTTGTTTTAAACGTAAATTTTGACGACGATAAAAACCAATTCTATAACTCTAAGACTAACCGTGCTCGAGATATTTTAGTTTTTTCGCATTTTTGCAACGTCGCCTTTGAAAATACTTTCCACTCGCCAAATGAAAACGAAAATTGAATTAAAACTGCAAATTTAGTGTAATTTCAAATAACTTTCCGTGTTATCTTGTGCAATTAAACTCAATGTAATGAACAGAAAAACCAAAAATGAAAATGCATTTGAGTTTGTAAGTAAAGCCATGTGTTGCCCACATCAGGTTTTTTTTTATTTGATAAAAATTTAGTAGTTTTTATACTCTTTATAGCTCGTGGAAGTCGAATATTCATCTCATTTCGTTACGTTCCTGATGTACTAGACACAAATTCCGATATTTTTATATCTCAGCTGTTAAATTTGGCAGCTCATTTTATGTAGATGTAATTTGTCGGCCATGTACTACATAGAAGTTTGAACTCAATAGGTGGGGGACTGGGACCTCTGTATTTTTACATTATTTACATTTATAACTAAAAAATGTCCTGCGTTAAATATATATAAATATAAAAATAATTTTCTTCCATTATTAATTTTTCAGGAGACGGTCTGTATACCTTGAGAATAATTAATTTCATTATTTTGTTGGGTATTCACATAGTGGATTTGAACTTATTTAAGACCGTCGTCTATGGCGAGAATCAGCACCTGCATCCGGATTGCTGATCTGGCGGCTAATAATGGGCTGCCTGATTGGTTTAAAGTTTTTTTGTATTGAATGTAATTTTCTAATGTTTTACTAGTATTTTAATATTATATTTTTAAGGTAATTTTATAAGTATCAATAATAATCAATTTGCATAACTAGGTATATAATATCAATTTTAAATTAATGTTTAAATTCGATTGTATATAATTATGTTTTGGTAATGGTTTCACTATCAGTATTGATAAAAAAAACTGGTCTCTGTAATTAATGTTATTATGTGTGTAACTGATTTGTAAAAAAATTTATTTAAAATTAATGCTGCTATTTCTGGCCGGGTCTGTGCTTGATTGTTGATCCTTGTTATTTTCCTTATATACATAATGTATAAGGAAAGTATTGTGACGGGATCGAAAATTCGAATTCGAGTTTTCGACGGGAGAGCACGTTTCAAGCATCCCTGATCACGAATCAAACATTTTTGAAGTGATGTCTGTGTGTGTGTGTGTGTGTGTGTGTGTGTGTGTGTGTGTGTGTGTGTGTGTGTGTGTGTGTGTGTGTGTGTGTGAAAGTATGTGTGTGTGTATGTGTGTGTGTGTGTCGTGTGTCAGTGAGTCTGTGGAGACGATAACTGACGAACGAATGGATCGATTCGAACGAAATTTGGTACAAAATTCACAATCCGTAAACACTGGAAGTCTATTGTTTTTATACGCAATCCAATGTTCAGAACCCCCTAAATTTTAGAAGGAAATTTTGAAAAAATCGTCAAAAAATCAAAACCACTAATAAAGTTGCGCAAATAGATATTTCTTATGTAATTTTTTATTAGAAAACGATTGACATAAATTTTAAAACGCTAACATGAACCGTTCTCCAGATATTGCACATTTTTCAAAAAAATTATCAAAAAGTCATATAAAATAAAAAAAAAATATTTCCTATTGAGAAACATGTTCACTTTTCATATGTAATACCATTCGGTAAATTGGGTGACATCATTTTCGTGAAACTAGCTCGTTCCATTCATGAAAAAAGATACTTTGAATAATACTTTTGTATTTGAATGCCAATAGTCATTTATCTGCTGTAAGAATAACTTGTTTCTTCGTCCATAACGCTTGGCGATATTTTGGCGACGAATTTGTCGGTATGTCGCCAACTTGGCAACATTTTTAATTGTTGCCAAATTAACAAAAATCTCGCCAAATGGATAAAAATGACGCCAAATCAATGAAAATGACGACTAATTGAAGGAAATGCAATATCTTGAAAAGAATATAAGTATCTACTATAAGAATAACATTTTTTTAACTGTAAAAGTAGTAAATTAATTGCATTATATAAGGAAAGTCATGTGTTGCCCACATCAGATTTTTTTTTAACTGTAAAAGTAGTAAATTCATTTCATTATATAAGGAAAGTCATGTGCTGCCCACATCAGATTTTAAATTTTATTTGCAAAAGCAATCCTAATTTATAACCAAAATTGGTTTCTACTTTCCCTTGTTATTTTGTAATAATGTATTGTTTTTGTATTCACAAAAGGTTAATAACAAGTGTATAGTAATATATTTTTAGGTGTTTGTCTTACTTAGGCGTTAGGACGCTGAGTGGGATTTGTTTTGGAAGTGTTTCTTAAACATTTTTTATTAGTAACTTATGAATTTTTTAATCGTAACTTTAATAGTATTTTTTAAACGTAACCTTGATGATAATTGTTAATGATTTGTTTGGTAATTTGCTAAAAAAATGCACTTTTTAATTTTTGAATTCTTGATGCTATTTTTTCTAAGCGATTTTAAATTGGTTTTTGCTATAATATATAGAATGGTTCTATATAATAAAAAAAAATTTAATCGTATTTTTAAAGTCTAGTTTTTAATCATGTTTCTTAAAGGTATTTTTTACTTAGTTGTTAGTGATTATTGTACTTGTATTTTGAATGTCAATGGGGTATTAATGTTTATTATTTTGGATAAAGTGTTTAATAGTTGTTAATTTAATGTATGCCTGAATTGTATTTATGTTAATACTGATGTGTGTATTGGTTATCATTTATTTATTATTTATAACATAAAAAAATTATGTTATTTTAAGTTGATGTTTATTTGGCTACATTGTTAAGCAACTTTTTGGCCTGTTTGGCCATCTTCTGTATTTTGAGGTTCCTTAGTTTTGTTGTATGAATTTTAATTGCGTCTGGTATTGATATTTTTCTGCTTCAATTGGAGATGTTTTGCTGTTTAGATTTTGTTGTGTTCTTGGTTTTAATAGTTAGATTGGGATAACTTATGGTTGTCAAGATATTGCTTTTTATTTGTGTCAAATATGTCATTTATTTATATCCATGTTTGTTTATGATTAATTATTTGTTTATCTGCCTGCAAGTGTTGCGGATGATTGTTCTTGCCGCCATTTTGATGTAATTTTGAATGTCTAATAATATATGATTTATGGGTGCAGGTGCGTTTTAAAAAAATTTATTTTACTAGCAGGTCGCACAGCCTGGACCGAAGAAAAAGAAGAAAATCCTCATAAATTAATTCTATTGCAATTGCTCTACACCCTTTGGGTGATCATGACGACATGAGCAAAAAAAAATGTCCTCGCCAAAATACATTTGACATTTAATTCCTATACTGTCAATAAATGATTATTGACGAATTCTTGGACTTTAAATTACAAAACTATTGCAAAAGTATCTTCTCTTGTGGATGTCTCCTCTCGTTTTCATTTGGAGGAAACTTCTTTGGTGGAAGAAATGACAATTTTTTCTAGGTATTTTCGAATTTCATCTTCTGGAGTTTCTTGATGCTGTTGATCATAGAGCGATATTCGAGGTATTTAAATTTCTGCCAGTGGCGCTCTATCTAGAAAGTATTCGAGACTTCGAATCTCGAATACTTTCTAGTATTCGAGGTACTCCAGTATTCGCGAACAGTATTCTCCCACCTCTTGTTTCGGCAAAAGCATGTGATTGAAACTCTATTAAAGTAAATTTTCTTCTATTAACCCACTTCTATGAAAATTGAAATTGCAAATAGCGAAGAACATCTTGGTTTGCCAGTTCAGTTACAGGACTAGTTCAAACTCCTGAGTAAAATAAATTATTCAGAGATACCATTCATGGATTGCTCTGTCTACAGTAGCTGGATAGATAAAGATACTACCCTTGACGACAATTTGCTTCTGGAATCCTGATGAATGACGTGGATGAAGTTGAGGAAAATGGATAAGACTGCTTTCAGGTACTTTTAACTTTCTGACCGAGTTTCGTATAAAGAACTTTTTGTCTTCTGGCAAGAACACTTTCGCGTTTATCTCGAAGAGACGCGATGAAATTACTATTTTCTCAAGACTTGTTTAGTTAGAATGAAACTGAGTTGATGAGCAATTAAATGTTAATTAAAGTTTCATAGCGTAAACAGTAATTATTGAATTCTCAATACTTCTACTTCAGTAACTCCTGGGAATTGAATTATTTGTTTTTAAATATCTATTTTGATATTTTGCAAATTTTACTTTCCTTATATACATAATGTATAAGGAAAGTATTGTGACGAGGTCGAAAATACGAATTCGAGTTTTCGACAGGCGAGCACGTTTCAAGCACCACTGATTACGAATCGAACATTTTTGAAATGATGTCTGTGTGTGTGTGTGTGTGTGTGTGTGTGTGTGTGTGTGTGTGTGTGTGTGTGTGTGTGTGTGTGTGTGTGTGAAAGTATGTGTGTGTGTGTGTGTGTGTGTATGTCAGTGAGCCTGTGGAGACGATAACTGACGAACGAATGGACCGATTCGAACGAAATTTGGTACAAAAATCACAATCCGTAAACACTAGAAGCCTACTGTTTTTATATTCAATCGAATGTTCAGAATCCCCCGTAAATTTTCGAGAGAAATTTTGAAAATATCGTCAAAAATCAAAACCGCTTATAAAGTTACGCAAATGGACATTTCTCATGTAATTTTTCATTAGAAAACGATTGACATAAATTTTAGAACGCTAACATGAACCGTTCTCGAAATATTGCACATTTTTCAAAAAAAATTATCAAAAAGTCATATAAAAAAAATTTTCCTTTTGAGAAACATGTTCACTTTTCATATGCAATACCATGCGATCAATTGGGTGACATCATTCTCGTGGATCTAGCTCGTTCCATTCATGAAAAAAGATACTTTGAGTAATACTTTTGTATTTGAACGCCTATAGTCATTTATCTGCTGTAAGAATAACTTATTTCTTCGTCCATAACGCTTGGCGAGATTTTGGCGACGAATTTGGTGGAATGTCGCCAACTTAGCGACTTTTTAAATGTTGCTAAATTAACGAAAAACTCGCCAAATGGATAAAAATAACGCTAAATCAATGACGACTCATTGATGATGAAGACATGGAAAATGACGACTCATTGACGAAAATTCAATATCTTGGAAAGAATATAAATAACTACTATAAAAATAATCTATTTTTTTTACTGTAAAACTAGTAAATTCATTGCATTATATAAGAAAGGTCATGTTCTGCCCACATCGGATTTTTTTTTATACATTTAATACTTATACCAACTCAACTATATGATAATTTAATTACTTATGCCAACATTTAATAGTTATTTAATACTCATTTAATACTTATACCAACTCAACTATGTATCAAGAACATCGTAAAATTATAAAAATTTCCATCTAGTTCTAGATTTTTTATTTTTTTTCTAAATATAAAATTATCCTTAATGCATATTGTGCTGATACTGGTAATTTTATTTTTACACCTACCAATTTTAGAACAGTCTGTTTTAATGTATTTCGCATGTTTACTGTTTAGTATTCTTGTATTTTATGTTCTATTCTTTTATGATTTGTGGCTACTGTAATTGGATATCAACTGTAATTGCAAATAAAATTGAATAAATAAAAAAGTAAAAGGCTAAATATTTCACATTTATGGTATCGAGCACATGCCCGAATGTAACGGACCTGGATTTTTCGATTTTTCTCCCGGAGTGGACGGGAAAGGAAAAGAAATGTAAAGTCTCTCGGAACCTTCCCGAAATAGCCATCGTGCACGTGAAAGGCTTAAACTCGACCACGGGACAGAACCTTGCTGGGCCAATTGAGACAACTATTTTCGACGCTAAGAACCATGCATTATTAAACAAAAAAATCTGATGTGGGCAACATACTTTCCTTATATAATGTAATAAATTTTCTACTTTTACAGTAAAAAAATAGGTTTTTCTTATAGTAGATACTAATATTCTTTCCAAGGTATTGAATTTTCGACAATTGGTCGGCATTTTCATTGATTTGGCGTCATTTTTATCCATTTGGCGAGATTTTCGTCAATTTGGCAACATTTCAAAAAGTTGCCAAGTTGGCGACATTTCGCCAAATTCGTCGCCAAGCGTTATGGACGAAGAAATAAGTTGTTCTTACAGCAAATAAATGACTATTGGCGTTCAAATACAAAAGTATTACTCAAAGTATCTTTTTTCATGAATGGAACGAACTAGATCCCCGAGATTGATGTCACCCAATTTATCGCATGGTATTACATATGAAAAGTGAACTTGTTTCTCAATAGGAAATATTTCTTTTTCATTTTATATGACTTTTAATATTTTTTTGAAAAATGTGCAATATCTCAAGAATGGTTCATGTTAGCGTTCTAAATTTTATGTTAATCGTTTTCTAATGAAAAATTACATAAGAAATGTCTAATTGCGTAACTTTATTAGTGGTTTTGATTTTTTGACGATTTTTTCAAAATTTTATTCGAAAATTTAGGGGGGTTCTGAACATTCGATTATGTATAAAAACAATAGGCTTCCAGTGTTTACAGATTGTGATTTTTGTACCAAATTTGGTTCGAATCGGTCCATTCGTTCGTCAGTTATCGTCTCCACAGACTCACACACACACACACACACATACACACACACACACACACACACACACTTTCACACACACACAGACATCACTTCAAAAATGTTTGATTCGTGATCAGGGATGCTTGAAACGTGCTCTCCCGTCGAAAACTCGAATTCGAATTTTCGACCCCGTCACAATACTTTCCTTATACATTATGTATATAAGGAAAGTAATAAAAGTTATTAAAAAATTTAATTTTTTAGGCGTGTCACTTTCGCTGTCTTTAACAGGCTTGCATATTTGTGTTCTAAATTTACTAAAAAATCTGATGTGGACAGCACATGACTTTCCTTATATAATGCAATGAATTCACTTTTCCACAGTTAAAAAATGATGAAAAGATCCACATCAATGCTTGTAACGTTGAATTGTACATTTGACCGTTTCCGGATGACAATATGTAAAACTATTTCGTACCTAATTAACTTATATTTCCCGCAACTCTAAATTAACAATTATCAATATTGTTAGCATCCCCAATAAGCAATATAGTCCATATACTAAAATATTTTAATAATAAAGTCATCATCATCATCATAATAAAGTCATCATCATCATCATAATAAAGTCATCATTTTCATTTACTTGACGTCAATTTTGCAATTTTGACGATATTTTCGTCAATATCGCGAAATATCGCCAAGTTGACGATATTTCGCTAGATTATTTGCCAAGTTCGCCATATGTATCTTTAAGTGTTACAAACAAACGGAGAGAAGCGCATTTCTTATATACTGTAAGGTATGCCCGTGATATGACGGAATTAAAAATGAACTAAGCATTGCCTCCTATTTAGCGTCATTTTTATCAATTTAGTGACATTTCTATCAATTTGACGACATTTTCTTCGACCATCTAGCAATATTTATAAAAGCCGGCAAGTTCTGCGACATCTTGCTAAATTTATCGCCAAGCTTTACGGATGGACGGAGAAATGGGTTATTCTTAAAGTCGTTTATTATGTTTGTTTTTTTCAAGGTATTAAATTTTCATTAATTAGCCGTCATTTCCATTGATTTATCGTCATTTTTATCAAGTTGGCAACATTTTAAAAACACGACAAGTTGCCGATTTACCGCCAAAATTCGTTGACAGAATTTCACCAAGAGTTACAGACTGAGAAATAGGCTATTCTTATAGTAGATTCTTATATTCTTCCCAAATTAAGTGTTTATTAATTTGTTGTCATTTTCATTGATTTATCGTCATTTTTATCAATTCGGCGACATTTTCGTCAATTTGACAACTTTAAAAAATCTTACCAAGTTGGCAATATTCCGTCGAATTCGACTCCAAATTTTCGGAAAGCTTTATGGACGGTGAAATAGGTTATTCTTATAGTATATAAACGACCAATGGCGTCCAAATACAAAATTATTACCCAAAGTATCTTATTTCGTGCATGGAATGAGCTAGATTCATGGGAATGATTATAATAAATTTATCGCATAATGTTACATATTAAAAGTGAACATAGTACACAATAGTTAATACTTCTTTTTAACACTTTACAACAAAGTTGAAAAGTGTTTATGACTTTGTTCATTCTGTCTGTCTGTCTGTCTGTCTGTCTGTCTGTCTGTCTGTCCGTTAGCACGATAACTGCCGTAAAAATGAGTTTATCAAAATGAAATTTTAGTATGTTGTTCAGACGGTCTGTAGGACCTATGGGAATATAAATAAATAATATCACCCAATTAGTTTTTTATTGAACCCCGGTTGAAAAAATGAAATACATTGAACCCTATGGGACCTAATTTTTCAAACATTTTTTAAGTAAATTTAAAATTCACGAATTGCTTCGAAATTTTTAGAAAATATTCACATTATCCCATAGAATATATAAAAAAAAATTCAGTAAAATATGTTAAGTAGTTTTTTAATTAAAAAAATTATTTAATATAGGGAAAAAAACAAATTCAATTAAATTCTGACTTTGGGATATCTTCCAGAAAGAAAAGAGAGAGATGTTATATAATAAATATCTCTCCATTTGTTTAAACGTTTTGCATATGGGAGTGGCTTCATATTTTAAAATAAATTTGGTAGATAACAATTTTTCACTTTTTTTAAATTTTATGTAACTCTTCATGATAAATTTAATTGATGGCATTTTAAATGCACTTTCCTACGTCCTAGAGAGTTAAAATTTGGTACACAGCTTAAATTTGTTGAACATTTTATTCGACAAAAATTTGATGGATCTTTAAATATAGATCATACATTTTTTTTTAAATGGCCTGAAAATAATCCCCGTTCACTTCTATAAATCATTGGTGTAATATAGTTAAAAATTCTGATGTGGACAGCACATGTCTTTCTCTGCAGACTCATATTCGTTCTCTTTATTTATTCAATGATAATTTGAGTTTATCTGCACAACATAAGTATTTTAAATGACACTGAATTTACACGTTAAACTTAAATTTGGTTCTCATTTGATAGCTGGACTTATTGTCAAAGGTGGCGTAGCGAAAACGCGAAAAAACTAGAATATCTCAAGAACGGCTAGTCCTAGAGTAATGGGGTTAGTCTTATTCTTTTTGTTGTCAAAAATCACATATAAAATAGGAATTTAATTGATATAATTGAGCACACGTAGTCTTTTATTTTTATATATAACGATTTTTGCTGGCCATTTCACAAAAATAGCCCGTTCCTTTTTCCCGAATCGTAGTAGAATAACCTACAAATGATTTATATACAAAATTTTGTTAAATTTGGTATGTAAATCACTTGTAGGTTATTGAAATATTATACTCCAAATTTTGTTAAATTTGGTTCATTAGTTTTTAGCTAGAGTGTATAAAGGCAATTTCTGCGGCCATTTCGCAAAGAAGGCAGATTCTTTTATTACGAATCGTACTATAATCTAATGAACATCAGGATTTCCCACAAAAAACATACCTACCAAATTGTATGAAATTCGGTCCATTAGTTTTTCAATTAGAGTGGATGTATTATCCACACAGACACACAGAAACATACACAGATACACCCTTACACACACAGATATTTTAACATATGCAGAATGCAAATATCTCAAGCGATTGTAAGATGAATTACATAAGAATTGCTGAATTTTTTTCACACAAAATTATTTAGCTCTGGAGTCTGGAATACAAGTTATATGAATGAAATATTCATTGATTTTGCATAAAGAATCAGATGATTTATATTTCGATACAGTTTTAAATATTTAAGTATAATAAATTACTGTAGTACTGTGATAATGTAAAAGATATTACCACTGAATGAATCACATTTTAGAAATTTTTAAATGAAATTACATTTCAATTGGAAAGTGTTTCATAATCAATGCTTATGCATGATTGATCTTTCTTGTTAATTTTATGTGCTTTTTTGATATATTTATTTGCAAAATGTGCAATATCTCAAGAACGGTTCATGCTAGCGTTCTAAAATTTATGTCAATCGTTTCTTACTGAAAACTTACATAAGAAATTATTATTCACGTAATTTTATTAAAAGTTTTGATTTTTTTTAATGATATTTTCAAAATTTCATGCCAAAATTTGTGGGGGGGGGGGGATGCACGTTCGAATGCGTTTAAAGACAATAGCCTACCAGCATTTACTGATTGTAATTTTTGTACCAAATTTCGTTTGAATCACTTCATTCCTTCGAGAGATATCGTCTCCACAGACTCACACACATACATACACCATAGACATCACATCAAAACATTTTATTCGTGTTCAGGGATGCTTGAAACGTGCTCTTCCGTCAAAAACTCGAATTCGAATTTCGACCCCGTGACAATACTTTCCTTATACATTATAATATGTACATTAGATAAGTAAAAAATCGAAGGTGGCTCTAATCCTATGAAAACAAAATGGTTTTGAGTGAATAACATCTTATAAAATTATACTCTAATAAACTTCATACAGTTTAAACATTATTTCTACGTCTACCCTAGCTTCAACAATTAAACGATAGAAGTGGTGCGCGCACTTTCATTTAAATCCATTCCATTATCATTTGACAGGGTAGACATATCGATATATGTCTTTCCTGAATAACACGCCGGTACTTAAGGGTAAAAATATGCCTACATCTCCTATCGTGTTTCGCCTTTAATTTGCAAAAATTGCAATTTATATATTTATTTCGAACAATATTGAATTAAAATAAAAGTTACTTAATAAATGATTTGGGTAGATTCTATATCTATCTAGTCTCCCCTGGAATTTCGCCTCTGCCCCTGTAGCCTTCTACCTGAACAATATGCAATTGAGTGTATCAGAGAGTCAAGTGGAGCCTCCAACTCCATAAAATCACTTTGTATCACACCATAAATAAATTCTTATTAATGCTTCATATTAATATACTAGAAGAATATCCGTTCTTCGTACGGAGTATATAATATGAAGAAACATAAAATTCACGATCATGTGCAAATTCTTATAGTATACTAAATGATATGGTTAATCAAAATATTCTATTAAAATATTTAATTTAATGCTCCTAAACCAAGTTTAAGAATATCTGTTTTCGCTATACAAAATTGTCTTCACGAACAGATCTGATGAGTAAAACAGTCTCGTCCAGTTGGTAAACAAATGTACAAAAAATATAAAATTAAACCAATATATGCAAAACAAAAGCGCTAAAATTGTATGGAACCCTTACTACTTCTATAACCGAATATTAGAAGATATAACCTGTGTATTAGTAGAAGAGATTACACATACTACAACATATGAGTTTCTAAAATTTTTGCCAAAATAAAACAAATGACGTAATAAACTGAAAATATCAGTAATCATGTAATCTTTAAACATGATGGTTGTAATTCATTCCAATATATGCTAATATATGTCAAAATATGTGTCAATATACCTGTACTACTTATACTCTCATAGATTAGAATATATAACAGTGCATTTGTAGAAGATTACACGTACTATATACAGCTGCAGAAAAAAAAAATGTAATTCCATTCGATTAGGAATAACATCCTCTACAAATTAATGTACTAAAATTTGCATAAGGGGGCCGCCTTCATATCTAAACGCGCACAAACTTTGAAATTTTCAATGGCAACACGCAATTTTGACGTCACCCACAAGTTCTAGACCCCCAAATTAGTCCAAATTCTAAATTTTCACGACGTTTCTATCTTTATACGCGAAGATATTCATTATTCCGGAATGTGCAATTTTCGGGGATCAGCTCCATATTGAAAACCTCAATTTGAAGGGCGATGTTTCGTTGATTGACCACAGCACTGTTGTAAATTATTGAACTATCCCCTTGACATTCAGCATTATGGCTTACCTCATAGCCAAAAGGTCGCAGGTTCGATTCCTGTATGAGAGGGTGAGCATTTTCATGGCTGGGTGTGGTGTTGTCTTGTGTGTGTGTGTGTGTTACTAAAGCGGTGGGCCTGTAATGGGTAGGATTATGTGAGCCTCAAATGGGACACGATTATTAGGGGTAAAAAGTCGTACTGGGTACGTACGAAACATAAGCATTTATAGCAAACCCGACTTTCAAACATATATACCGCAGTAAAACTTTAAATAAAAATGTTATTAGGTGTGATAACTCTGCTTTGTAATACAGTTAAATAAGCGAAAATAAATTGAGAATAAAATTATAGAATCATTTTACCTTTGAATAAGAGGTTCTTAGGTTGTTGTAATAACTGTCATACTAAACCGCAATTATGCAAATTCGTCTTTTGATGTAAATCTACGTGTTATGGTGTTTAGTATCACATAATTTTATAATTTATTATTGTTTTATATAAGTATTTTTTATTATAAATTATCACATTTTGTGGCCGATTTCAACTCGCAGTAGCTCTGGAACTATTAATCGACAGTAACATAAGTAGATCCCATTTATAACAATACAAGTTTTCACCCTTCATTACAGTAGCAGAATTACGTTGATTAGGTTGTATCTATACAACACTATTTATACAAAGTTTTTATTAAACCTGGGTAAAAATAAATGCCCGTTTTCTTAAATAAAGATTAACTTATAATTAATATAACTTTTCAAATTAGTCATTTTGTTAAACTAATATACGACCCCTAAAATCATCGTGATGCTGAATATTTAAACATTTCGAAAGAACTAGAGGGAGGAAACACCTGGAATTTTACATAAACATATAAAAAGTCTTTGTGAATTGATTTTTATCAAAACAGGTCCAGGTTTTTATTCCTATTTTTTTGATAATTGATTTCATAATTAATATTTCATACAAACAATTATTTCCATAAAAATAAAAATCACGTAAATGTGTTTGAGTTGTTTAGTAGTAACGTCATGCAAATAATCAGAGTGAGCAGATAATTATTACAGAAGATGTGAATGGAAGTCTTGGAAACTAATTTAACATTAAAAGCTCAAAACTTTACATACTCATTAACCGGAAACGCTTTATCCAAATAACTTGAAACTTAATATCCGAGGTAAATTTTTAGTATTATATTCGAAATATTGCGGCGAACTTGGGTGTTGCCATTGAAAATTTCAAAGTTTGTGCGCGTTTAGATATGAAGACGGTCCCTTATGCAAATTTTACACACATTAATTTGTAGAGATGTTATTCCTAATCGAATGGTATATTTCAATTTTCTCTACAATGAGCGATGCTCGCTTAACAGAGGGTGGGGCGTTTTTATTTTTCCGTAGCTGTACAATATATGAGTTTCAACAATTTTTGCCAAAAAGACAATGACGTAATAAATTGAAAATATCAATAATCCTCGAAAATATCAATAATAATAATGTTTAACCCTGAAGACTGTGATTAATATTTTTTTTTCCAATGGCCAGGCACTTGATACTTCATCATTCGCCTATACACCGGCCAGAAACGTGAACCATTTAGCCGTCACATGACGTTGCCCCAGCGCACCAGTGGGGGCGGAACACACTGCGCCCAACGACACAACATCCATGCCTGAAGGTGGGACTCGAACCCACAAACCGCCAGCCGAACGATCGCTAGGAAACGCTTGCCTTTGACCGTTTGACCACCGCGTCGGCACCGTGATTAATATAATCCAGTCAAAAATTGCAATATCTGTGAAATTTATTTTATATACATATCTATATTGTTTAAATCAAAAATATCGTCTGCATAATGCTATCTCTATGGAAAGTTTAATTGCTCGCTTTTTATTAATATCTAGATAACCTTTGGTCTTAGAAACTCGAAACATGGACTAAATTTTAAGTGGGGCTATTTCAAGACTACCCTCAAAATTTCATTAAGTTCAGTTCAGCCGTTCTTCCGTAATGATGAGACAGACAGACAGATTTTCAATTTTATTTATATGGATTGTATAACGCACTGTTTCCTGGCATTAGGTCTGTCAAAATTCAGCAACTAATTTGTTGCTTCTTGCCCTTCGGCATATATAGGATAACTCGATTTATTCCGTCGTGAAGCTACCGTCTTTTGATATATAACAATTGGATTCGAGATAAGGTCTAACAAAGAAGAAACAGACCCTAAAAACTTGGAATTTTTTTAAGAAATTTGCTTTGATCTGACCCTTTATAGCAAATGAGACCACTTAGAACTCGAGTGTTTTGCTTTCTGCGTCCTTCAATGCCTGGAATCGCGTGGGGGGGGGGGAGGGGACTATACTGGACGAAACGTTGCATTACTGATGGAAAATACTTTATTTTTAGTAGATTTGATTGATGTTTGAAGAACAATTTGGAAGTATTTTATTTTTGAAATAATATTTTCGTATTTTTATGTAACATACCAGAATCGTAACGACCTTTTTGACTTTCATATGCAATGTGCCCAGAAATAAATGACGGCACAAACACGTGACTGTATTTTAAGAGTTATTTGTAGTTTTAACGAAACATGACATTTTCTAAATTAGTTACGGATAGGTATTTGATATTTAATTATCAATTTCTACTCTCTCTACTTTGACTTTAACAAAACATAATAATTTTCTCGTTAAAGCCTGTGCAGTAACGCACACCATGTAATCCGAAATTTCATTCCATTTTTTCAGCAGCAATTACTGATTTTTTTTTTTTTTTTTTTTTTTTTTTGCAGACATAGATTTTATATTTTTCATCTTACTCTCCATGCAAAAACTAAGGGATTAGGATCAATCAAGGCTTGACACTCTTCTGCAGATATAAAACTTGGAACAATTTTGTTTACACCTGATTTGTGCCCGTTTTGTCTTGTACGCCGATGCCGCATGATCAGTCAAACAATCCCTCAAGAACAACTTTTTCGAACAACACAGGGGCTTTAAAAACATTTCTTAAATAGTATTTTTATTTGTTTTGACTCCTTTTTTTATGAAAAGTAGCGAGAATTTACTTCTTTTGCTAATGCCACCAGTGCTGTCGCCAAGGCTAGGAGGTTGGATTTGTGGATTATGACCACCCCAAAAACGCCTCGAACCCATCAAATTTGGTAAAAAGGATATTTGGAGATATGGAAACCGATCTATTCGGTTACCAAAACTCCTCTCAAAAAAAATTTCTGGCATCACAACTGCTCTTCACATTAAGAAAGATGTTATTGGAATTCATCCTTTTGGTGAAGGAATATTCTTAACTGATTTTACGTAAATCCTATCACTTTCATTGTTATTACATGCTTGTAAAGAAAACCATTTTCCTTCTTAAATACGATATCATCGGCACCATGTCTCTCCAGTAGCAGCTTGCACTTACTATTTCTTTTCTATTTTTATCGCATAATCCATGAGCTATCTTTTTCTTATAAGCTTTAAATTTGAAATTTTCTCCTTCTATAATAAAGAAAGATGGCTGTATTTGTATGTGTGTGTATGTATGAGAATGTGGAGACGATATCTCATGAGCGAATGAAGCTATTCGAGTGAAATTTGGTACAAAAATGAAAAATGCAATCAATTAACACTGGAAACCTATTGTTTTTAAGCGCAATCGAATGTTCAAAACACCCCCAAAATTTTGAATAAAATTTTGATAAAAATCATCAGATAATCAAAACCTTTAATAAAGTTACATAAATAGTCATTTCTTATGTAATTTTTTATTATAAAACGATTGACACAAACTTTAGAACGCTAGCATGAACCGTTCTCTAGATATTGCACATTTTTAAAATAAATTTATCATAAAAACCCATAAAATTAAAAAATATATATTAACTATTGTTAAATATGCTCATTTTTCATATGTAATATTACACAATAAATTTATCATTATTCTCGTGTATCTAGCTCGTTCCATTCACAAGAGAAAATACTTTTAAATAATGGCAAATTGACTGAATTGACTGGCAAATTGATTCCTTAAATATTGATCTTAGTCATAAATAATAAATTACAAAGTTAAGTACAAAAAGGAACAGAATTTTATGAAATCGATTACAATATTCAAGAGGATTACATTTTAAGAAATACAAAATTTAAATTTTTATACGGCCCCGTACAAATACATTTCCAATGAGCAAAATGTGCCCCATACACTAATAAGGTGACGTACAAAATGTCAGCATTTTATCATAAAAAGTACCAGATATATGAAAAGACAAAAATGCTGACTTAAACCAGTTTTCGATACATCGACATGGGTTCTCAGAGGGGAAAAACCATGTAGGGAGATCGCGTTTCAGGGGTCATACACAAATTACGAAAGAAAACAATGATTATATAAATAAATAATAATTTTGCTATTTATTGGTACAAAAGTGTCTACACTGTGCAAAAATAATAACTTTGTACAAAGATTACAAAGCTTGTTGAAAATGTTTTCCATCCCTGCCAAAGATCCATTAGAGATAAGAAGCAGATATTATTTGCCTATGATGCATTTCTGCGTTGCGTCATTCGCACTCTTGCTGTAAACATTTACATTTCAATTTGTGATTAATCCCTCACCAACTTTGTTTAAACATATCTCTGGGACTTTTTATGACAAAATGCTGAAATTTTGTACATCACTTTATTAGTGTATGGGGCATATTTTACTCATTGGAAATGTTTTTGTACGGGGATCGCATAAAAATTTAAATTTTGTATTTTTTCAAATTTAATTCCCTGAAAATTTTTATCGATTTCATAAAATTCTGTACCTTTTTTACGCAACTTTGTAATTTATTATATATATCTAAGTTCAATACGTAAGGAATAAAATCCGAGGTAAATGTTTTTGGGACACCCTGTATATACCTTTTCCTTGGTTCATCGTAGAGTACAACGCACATCAGCCTATTCGAAGTAATGCTTATTATTAATCTATAACAAGGTCACAGAGTTACTCCCTATTTTTACATTCCCGACAATACATGGTAATGTATAGGACAGCGTTTCTCAACGTGTGTTCCGTGGAACCGCAGGGTTCCTCGACAGTATTACAAGGGTTCCGAATTTTTTTTAAATTAAAAAAAACGTAAAGTTTTGAATGCATAATTTGGACCACAATGAACTTTTTTTCATTTTGAGATTCTGTTACCTAATTGAATTTCAAAAAGGTTTTGCGAACCAAAAAAATTTGAAGAACACTGATATAAAGAGAGTATTGGAATTGTGTGGAGAATCGGAGTTCCGATGGGTCTACACGTTTCAGGCATTTTAGGACACACAAAAACTAGTTTTAGGGTAACGTCTGTATTTGTCTGTCTGTGTGTCAGTCTGTCTATGCAATGTATGGATCCACTGTAGCTTAAGAGCTATTCAATGAAATTTAAAAAATTGGGTATATAAGTCACTTTTGGTTTATCCTGGTGCTGATTCGATTTTGGTGCGATTCGGAAAAAACGAACCTGCATTTCTTTCCGAAATGACCCGCAAAAATCGACAAAATCTAAAATATAAGACTAAATATACTGAAATATAAAACTAAATATACTGAAATATAAGACTAAATATACTGAAATATATTAATAAACGCTTGTTTTATACGTAATAATTAACGACGAAGAGACGATAACCTGCCCCATTACTCTTGTATGAACCGTTCTCGAGATATTAAGATTTTTGGAATGTTGAGGAGCTATCGATATTTTCTGCTGTAGTTAAAAACTATTCAATGAAATTTCTTAAAATTTGGTAGGAAAGTCACTTGTGAGTGACTTTGTGAAAGGTCACTTTCGAAAAATCATCTTCCCCCCTCCCCCCCCCCTCTCTCACAAACACACACACACACTTTTTTTTTTTTTTTTTTTTTTTTTTTTTTTTTTTTTTTTTTTTTTTTTATGCTGCAAAACAAATACGACGCCCTATTACTCCAAGATGAACCGTTCTCAAGATATCTGATTTTATTTTTTGGAATTTCAAGCAGTTAGCGATATTTCAAAATGCATTAAATTGTCAAATGAAAATGAAGGCGTTTCAAAAATGCGCAATTTTGTGTTTATTGGAGTTTCGATAACTCATTACTGTGAAACAATGTTCAAATAATTAACTTAATATATGTCTAAATGTTTGCATTTTTATTAGCACCCTTAAAAAAACTAGCTGAAACGCATTGTACCCCGTTCTGACCTGGTTTCTTCAACCGTTTTTTTTTCTCCTGTAGGCGAAAGGACATAAAGGTGCCTTCATAACACAGAACTTCCACTGAAAACAAAAAGACGCTCGTCTTGATAAAAGACTGAACCCTTCAAAAAAACAGGTGCAAATGTCTTGTCTTCGTCTGTGAGCTCATTTAGACAAACGATCGGAGAGACTGGGGTGTCACGTCGGAAAACAACGAGTTAGTTACCCTCGCAGTGTAAAAATAAATATAGATTCTCAATAACTTAACGAGAGGGCCTTTTACATCTGGTAATAAATCGCGATTAATTGGGCGCGGTTGATTTCTGTGACACTTCATCTAAGATGTACATCTAGCCGTCTAGTTTTCAGGATATGTCCTGTTTTTAACATGCTGACTCTGTTTGCAAAATTTTTTTTAGAACGCTAAAATATCTATACTCCCAGAATTTGCCTAAAAGGACCATTACTAAAACTAGGAAATGCTCCATTGCAGATAACAGTACATGTAGACAGGTTTTTTAACTATATTCAGCATGGAATATAGTTTTTGATGATCAGTATTTCTTTCAGGCTGATCAGTATTTCTTTCAGGACTTTTTGGCCTGGGTGAGGGGGGGGGGGCGAAAGAAATTTTAAGAGAGGTGGGCAAGTTTTCTGTTTGTCCTATATAAATATATCTAAATGCTATATCGCCCCCCGGCAGGCATTTTATGTTAATCTAGTTTCTATTATAGTATTTAGATATATTTATGTAGGACAAATAGAAAACTTCCCCCTCTTGAAATTTCATTCGCCCCCACCTCCCGGCCAAAAAGTCCGGAAAGAAACACTGTTAAAAGACCACCACAAATAAGTTTTTCCAATGGACGCCAATGCCTGCAAAGGGGGATCGAACTGTCTGGGATAGGGTATGTCAAATACCTGTCTTTTTGAGAGGTTCTTCGTTTTAGATAGACGCTGTTCCACCCGTAATCAAATGTTAAATGTGTAAAATAATGTTATATATTAAAAACTTTTTTAGTCAATTTTTGCTCATTTCAACGTCCACCGTCCCCTTAAAAATGATTTAGGAATGCATAAAACGTGTCCATCCAGTAGTTGGATTTTTAACCCCATCACAATGCTTTCACTCATATTCTATGCATTGTAGGGAAAGTAATACCTTCTCCACGATAAAAATATTTTGTTGGGCATTAGAGGGTGAATTTTTAGCGATTGTGAAATAAAGCTGGGAAACTGTAAAACACTTAAAATGCTGTTTGGAATCGCAGTAGGTATTGGAAAAAAAATGTCAAACGAGGCCCTAATCTTTTTACATCGTTTCGAAAGATTTCGAAACTGTTATACTAAATGTGTGATTTGTAGAATCGGAGGCATCATTCGCTTTATGAGAAAGAGAGTGTTGTTTAAAATATATTTATAGTTTATATATCTTTTCACCACCTGAGTCCCATGGTTTTAATAACTCTAATATTTTCATGTTAGAAAAAAAATATGCGAAAAAACAAGTTTTTCAATGTTTTCCGCTGCAATACAGTGGAGCATGGAAGGACAGGAAATAAATTTTAATCACACACAAAATTGGGCCAAAGTGAGGGTGTGGGCAGATTCAATTCAAAATAATACTATATAAATCTTATTATTCAAAATTAATATTATGAAAAAATGTCAGAAGGAGATGAGGGTGTATAGATAACTGATCCAATTGCTCTGCCATGGCAGAAGGTTATGCCCCTTATCCACGCCATTGCCCCCAACAGCCACCAAATTGTTTGCTGGGAATGACTCATGGATGTCCAAAAGTTAAGCATAGTTGCTATTTATGTGAAAATTTCAGGAAATCTACACCGGAATGGAAGGAAACGCGGTATGCGGGTGTAATAGGGTTATAGAAGAAGAAAACAATGCAAAACAAGGAAAATAACGACTTTTATTATCCAAAGAAAAGGGTTGAAAGAAAAAAGGGCACAATAAGAGTGTCAACAATAACAGAATGATTAAAACAATGTGATGCTGCAGTTTAATACGGTGTGGGGGAACCTCGGGTAGCCACGCACGCTGCACAACGATTTCCCGTACTTTCGATGAGGGTTTGGATGAGTTGTGGACTCAAAGAGTTCCAAACCTCACGGAGAGCAGTTTTCAATCCCGGAATGGAGCTTGGTGGGTAGCGAAGGGCTGCAAGATGTCTCTCAAGCATATCCCACACATGCTCCATTGGATTCAGATCAGGAGAGTTGGCGGGCCACCGCATGTGCTGGATATCTTCAGTTTGAAGGAAATCGTCGACCAAGGCCGCACGGTCAGGTGGCGCGTTATCATCCGTGAATATGAAATCAGGACCAACAGCGCCTCAAAACAATCGAAGGGTAGGCTAAAGGACTTATTCTCGGTATCTTTGATTGGTAACCGATCCCGTGTCAAAGATGTGGAGGTCTGTGCTGCCGTCCATCATGATGCCTGCCCAAACCATGACTCCCCCAAAAGGAAAACGATGTCTTTCAGTGATGTTTCCCGGGTGAAATCGTGTTCCACGTTCTCTCCAAATCGTGGTACGACGAGATTCAGTTTGCAGGCTAAACCTGGACTTGTCATTGAACATGACAGTGCTCCACTGTTGTCCACTACACTGCCGATGTTCCAAACTTCACTGTAAACGCGCGCGTTTCTGTGCAGACGTCAGGGGGATGCAAACTTCTGGCCATCTGGCATAGAGACCAACGTGTCTGAGTCTCCTGTAAACAGTTTGTCTCGAAACAATAACTCCTGTGGCGGCTGTCAAGGCTGAATTCTAATTCATCGACAGAAAAGAATGGTTGTAAGAAGAGCTTGCGAGAAAAAAGAAACTGCAAATGAAGTTAGAAGAAATTGGACTTACCATGTTCCACACGAACAGTTCAAAATGTTTTGAATAAACATCCGAATATTTGGTATGGAAAATTAATGTCACGTCCGTCTCTTAAAAAGGAACGTAAGGAACGAAGACAGGAATTTTGAAAAAAATACATTTCAAAATGGATTGATGTAATTCAAAATGGATTGATGTAATCTTTTCGGACGAAAAGAAGTTCAATCTTGATGGGCCAGATGGTTTTCGCTATTTTTGGTATAATCTGCGTAAAACCAAAAAAGTTTTTTCCACACGTCAATACGATGGGGGCACAGTAATGATTTGGGGCGCTTTTGCGGCAAACAGAACCACTCCTATAGTCTTTATCAACTACAAAATGAACTCCGGCAAATATGTTGATATGTTAGGCGAACATTTATTACCGGAGGCCCCACTAATTACTTCAGGAGACTATATTTTCCAACAGGATAGCTTTTCCATACACTTTCTAGGAGCGCAAAACTCTGGTTTGAAGCTAATTCAGTAAATTTACTTGATTGGCCGGCGAGGAGTCCCGATCTCAAGCCAATAGAATATTTATGGGGTCTTCTAAACCGAGAAGTTTGTAAAAATGGCAAACAAGCTTGGAATAATATTTCCATAGACACTTTAAAATAACTTTCAGCATCGATGACCTCTCGGCTTATTCAAGTAATTGAAAAGAAATATTATTTTCTTAATTATTAAGAGAAATGTTAAGTTAGAATATGTCCTTATACTTTTTTTCTATATTTTCTTTAGTGAAAATCTTTATAAGGTCAACTTTTGTAAGGTTCATATGTGCTGCAAATGTTATTGCATAATTTCATATTAAAGGTCAGAAATATCAAAAATTAATTTTGATAAAGTGAAAATAAAGTATATGTTCATTCAATTATATGTTGTCCTTATACTTTTTTCGCGCACTGTACATACATTAAAGACCCAGGCCGACCGGCTCGTCAACAGGAACATGAGCAACCGATTAGCCGGCCGGGCACTGTACATACGTATAAGGAAAGTATTGTAACGGAGTCGAAAATTCGAATTCGAATTTTAGACGGGCGAGCACGTTTCAAGCATCCCTGAACACGAATCGAACGTTTTTAAGGTGGTGGTGGTGTGTGTGTGTAATTGATATCTCACGAACGAAATTTGGTACAAAAATTACAATCTGTGAACACTAGAACCCTATTGTTTTTATACGCAATAGATTTTTCAGAATACCTCTAAAGTTTCGAATGAGATTTTTTTCAAATAAATGTATCAAAAAATCATATAAAATAAAAAGAATTAACTATTGTAACATATGTTCATTTTTCAAATGTAATATCATGTGATAAATGTGTTAACGTCATTCTCATGGATCTAACACGTTACATTTACGATATAAGATACTTCAGGTACTAGTTTTTTATTTGGACGCCAATAATCATTTACCTACTGTAAGAATAATCTATTTCTCATCCATAGCGCTTGAGGAAATTTTAGCGACAAATTTGACGAAATATCGCCAACTTGGCTGCTTTTTAAAATGTTGTCAAATTGACGAAAATATCGCCAAATTGGTAAAAATAACGATAAATCAATGAAAATGACGACTAATTGATGAAAATTTAATGTCTTGAAAAGAACATAATCGACTATAAAAATAACCCATTTCTCCGTTTGTCCACCCGTAACGCTTCTATGAAAGAAAGAAATCCCTTACATTTTATAAAGAAAGTCATGTGCTACCCACATAAGATTTTTTTATGCATTTAGCAAATTTCCTTATCTCTATAAATCACCTGCGTTTATTTTTAAATGTGTGCAGTGTTGTTAAAAAATTGATAATTTGATGTACATTGTGCACTTTGATGTGTTGTATAGTGCGCCCTTTGATGTGATGTACAGTGTACACTTTCAAAGCCTATGAATTACATTGAAAAAAATTAAAACACTACTAGTGAAATGAAGCAGGAAAATTTCAAACGTTTGAAAAAACAGTTATTTATGGAAACTTAAAAGTTTCATTAAAAAAGGGGGAGGGGGGATTTTCCATATCCAAGTTGGAATGTAGAATGATTTGCATACTCTGTAAAAAAAACCTTGGTGTCCCAACCGGGAATCGAACTACGGATCTTCATACTGGTAAGTCAACGTTCTACCGTTGAGCAACTGGGATGGAATTGAAAACTCTTATTATCGAAATGGACTCTGTAATTCTGAGTATATAACTTGTTAATAATACAGTTTGTATTAAGTTGTATATATTCAATATACAATATATGAAAATTTCAGAGAAAGGGAGTTTTAAAAATTATTTAAGTGAAGAATTTTATGTAAAATTTTGTATTTTAAGTCATTCACAATCATAATAAAGCACAGATGATGACACTGTCCGCTTTATACTAGCTCACCTAACTAATTGTACATCCTACGGCACATGAGATGGGTTATTCCGTTTACTTTAGTGTTAAAAGTATATTTGCATTGTTAAACATTATCTTTCTACATATTACTTTACTTATTATACATGGTAATATATATGAAAAGTATTGGAATCGTGTTGAAAATCGAAACTTGAGATAAACATATCGAGATCAACAGGATTATACAGACTAGCTACGGCAACCATTGGGGTTAATGCCGATAATAAGGCTAGCTGAGTGCAGGTTCCATTCTCTCTCATCCAGAAAAGCCACAGCCAGGGCAACGTACTCGGCGGAACCATCCACCGGGCAAGGTCCGAAGAATTACCCGCCAAGTCCGACCCCAGTCGCCGGCCAGATCTAGGCTCAGGTCATAAGTAGACACAGTTCATGCGATCACAGCCACCTGGAAGAGTCCGAAGCCTAACTGCCTTGCCGAAGCTTAACAGCCGGTTTTCCGGATTTATTTGCCCCCCAGGTTGGAGGATCAGAGAGCTACAGAGCTAAGATCCGTTCACCACTCAGAAAGTGGGCCGCCCCGGGGGGAGAGTATCGAGAGCAACAGATAAATCATCCTAAAAAGTTTTAATAAACTTTATGGGTCTACAATCAACCGTTCTTGAGGTATTTTAATGTATAGTTACAGCAGACAATTTTTTTTAATTTTACCAGTAAATTTATTTATAGTTTTTGATTCAATTGTGGTAACTATGGCAACCGAGTTGCGTTTCAAATACCGAAATCGTTTGTTGACAATTTTTCAAATCAAAGAATTGAAAAATAAGAAAAATTTTAAAAATCGGTATCTTGAGCCCAAATGATTACAACTATAGCGCCAATTGATACTACACTTGATAATGTACCCCCCCCCCCATGGTGCTAATGACGTCACGAATAAAGAAATGTATACCTTGGCTATTTTGCACAATAATGAAGCAATTAAGTCACGTGATCATTGAGCCATAAATAAATCCTTTCATGCATGACTATGTCAAATGTTGTCCTATGCTGCCATGTTAAGAAAATATAAAATTTCGAATGCATTTTGAAGTTTTCGCTCGAATTTTTTAAAAATTCTATCCAGTTCTAGATTTTTTTTTTACTAAAGCCGAATATAAAGTTTCGTAAAAATCTAATAATATTTGTGGCTGCTATCGTGTACGCAGGAAATCGACCACGGATATCAGACAGACAGGCGGACATCATTCCAAAAATAGTCAAAACGTGTTCAAGAGGGCTTTATATGTATTGGCATCAAAATCTCGAAATCGAAAATTTTCTGGAAAACAATACTTTCTCAGTACTACTTGTGAGAAAGTCAAAATGACAACATACAGCGATAGCGATGGGAAATAAAATCTTATTTCACATAGCGCAATTCCCATGTTAAGTGAATATATCCGCCCTTTTACTTTCCCTGCAATACATGGTAATGTATAGGGAAAGTATTGGAATCATGCCGAAAATCGCAACTCGAGTTTTCAAGGTATCTACACGTTTCGGGACCTCTAGAATACGAAAATATTAATTTTAGCGTGACGTCTGTGTGTGTGTCTGTGAGTCTGTGTGTGTGTCTGTGAGTCTGTGTGTGTATCTGTGAGTCTGTGTGTGTCTGTGAGTCTGTGTGTGTGTCTGTGAGTCTGTGTGTCCGTCTGTGTAATGCATGTATCCACTCTAACTCAAAAACTAACGGACCGAATTTCATAAAATGTAGTAGGTAAGTCACTTATGTGGGACCCTGGAGTTGATTAGTTTTTGGTACGATTCGGTATAAAAGAACCCGCCGTTTTTACAAAATAGCCCGCAAAAATCACATGTACCCACCTTAGCTTAAGGATTAATTGACCAAATATCATAAAATTTGGTAGATAAGTCACTTGTAGGATTCCCTAGTGCTGATTAGATTTAGATAAGATTTGAAAAAGAACAAACTACTTTTTTTACGAAATGGCCCGCAAAAATTGCCAAAATCAAAAATAAAAGACTACGTATGTTCAAATGTATGAGTTAAATGCTTGATTTGCCCAAATTTTTGACGAGGAAAGGATATAAGACCAACTCCATTACTTTAAGACTAACCGTTCTCGAGATATTCGAGTGTTTTCATATTTTTGTTACGCCGCCGTTTAAAAAATGCCCTATTACCAAATAAAAACAAAAAGTGATTTGAAAGTGCAAATTCAGTATTATTTTGTACAATTAAACTCAATTTAAAGATTTTTGTATCATACATTGTCGATTAATCTCATTTACATCTATTTATTAAAATTGAAATTGGACATCAAATGCTTGTTATATTTGTTATATACCAAAAATACTTTTTTTTTCATTCAATTTTTGTTTTTATTTGGTAATTGGACATTTTTCCGATAGCGGCGTAACAAAAATGCAAGAAATCTCAAATATCTTGAGAACGGTTAGTCCTAAAGTATAATGGAGTATGTTATATTCTTCTCCTCGTCAAAAATTACGTATAAAACAAAAATTTAATTGATACATTTCAGCATACGTAGTTTTTTTTTTTTTTTTTTTTTAGATTTTGGCGATTTTTGCGGACCATTTCGTAAAAAACGGCAGGTTGTTATTTTCCGAATTGTACCAAAATCGAATCAGCACCAGAGTGTCCCACAAGTAACTTATCTACCAAATATTGTGAAATTCGGTCAATTAGTATTTTAGCTAGGGTGGATACAAGGAATTTTAGCGGGCCATTTCGTAAAAAAAGGCGGGTTCTTCTTTTCCGAATCGTACCAAATTCTAATCAGCACCAGAGTATCCTACAAGTAACTTATCTACCAAATTTTGTGAAATATGGTCAATTAGTATTTTAGCTAGAGCGCGTAAATGAAACTTTTAAAGGGCCATTTCGCAAAAAAAAGGCGGGTTCTGTTTTTACGAATCGTATCAAAAACTAATCTGCACCACGGTCACATCCAGGTGACTTACCTACAAAATTTTATGAAATTCGGCCCATTAGTTTTTTAGTTAGAGTGGATACAAAATCTGCAGACAGACACACCGACAGACGTCACGCTAAAAATATTTTTTTTTCGTATTCTAGAGGTCTCGAAACGTGTGGATCCGTCGAAAACTCGAGTTGCAATTTTCGACCTGATTCCAATACTTTCCCTATACATTACCGGATATGACATAATTAAGTGGACAATGTTCCGAAGTGCAGATCTTTCGGATACGTGATAATTTAGAGTAATGGGCTCCAAATATTTTATAGGAGCGGTTAAATGTGTTTTGATTCAAGGGAGCGGTCAAATAAATACACGTCCTTGATGATAAGTGCGGTACCGAAAAGTGTTGCATAAAGGGGGAGGCATGGACTGCCAAATCAGTGACCGAATATTGTCGAAGCAAGTGGGTTGCATAGATTCTTAAGTGGTGTGTTGCTGTGACCGTGGTAACTCACCACAGAACTTGAAATATTTGCCTTGGCGGGGACCCTTACTCTAATGTACACTTCTTCGTTTTTACTTTCCCTGCAATGCATGGTAATGTAGAAGGAAAGTATTGGAACCATGCCGAGCAACTCGAGTTTTCGACAGATCTACACGTTTCGAGACCTCTAGAATACAAAAAAACCATTTTTAGCTTGACGTCTGTGTGTGTGTCTGTGTGTCTGTGTGTCTGTCTGTGCAGATTTTGTATCCACTCTAACTAAAAAACTAATGGACCGAATTTCATAAAATTTGGTAGGCAAGTCACTTGTGGGCGAAACTGGTGCTTATTAGTTCTGGGTACGATTCGGGATAAAAGAACCCGCCTTTTTTTGCGAAATGGCCCGCAAAAGCTTGTATCCACTCTAGCTGAAAAACTAATGGACCGATTTTCACAAAATTTGGTAGATGAGTTACTTGTAGGATACTCTGGTGCTGATTAGATTTTGGCATGATTCGGAAAAGAACAACCTGTCTTGTTTTGTAAAATGGCCCGTAAAAATCGACAAACTCTAAAATAAAAAAACTACGTATGCTCAAATATATCCATTAAATGCTTGTTTTATACGTAATTTTTAACAAAAAAAAAGGAATAAGACCAACCGCATTACACTAAGACTAGCCGTTCTCGAGATATTTTAGTTTATTCGTTTTTTCTCTACACTACCTTTGAAAATGAGTCCAGTTACCAAATAAGAACGAAAATTGAATTAAAAGTGAATTACGTTTAATTAAAATAAAGAGAACGTGTATATAAGTCTGCAGGGAAAGTCATGTGCTGCCCACATCAGATTTTTTATTTCTCTGCAATGCATGGTAATGTATAGGGAAAGTATTGGAATCATGTCGAAAATCGCAACTCGAGTTTTCAGCGGATCTACACGTTTCGGGACCTCTAGAATACGAAAAAACCATTTTTAGCATGATGTGTGTGTCTGTGTGTGTGTGTCTGTCTGTCTGTACAGATTTTGTATCCACTCTAACTAAAAAACTAGTGGACCGAATTTCATAAAATTTGGTAGGTAAGTCACTTGTGAGTGAATCTGGTACTGATTAGTTTTGGGTACGATTCGGGATAAAAAAAAACCGCCTTGTTTTGCGAAATGACCCACAAAAATTGACTGTATCCACTCTATCTGAAAAACTAATGGACCGAATTTCACAAAATTCAGTAGATACGTCGCTTGGGGGTTACTCTGGTGCTGATTAGATTTTGGTACGATTCGAAAAAAATAAACTGTTTTTTTTTGCGAAATAGCCAGCAAAAATCGTCAAAATTTAAAATAAAAACTGCGTATGCTTAAATATATCCATTAAATGCTAGTTTTATACGTATTTTTTAACGATGAAAAGAATAAGACCCACCCCATTACACTAGGACTAGCCGTTCTCGAGATATTTTAGTTTTTTCGTATTTTCTCTCCTTTGAAAATAAGTCCAGCTACCAAATGAGAACGAAAATTGAATTAAAAGTGAAATAAATTTAATTAAAATAAAGAGAACATGGATATAAGTCTGCAGGGAAAGTCATGTGCTGCCCACATCAGATTTTTTATTTTCCCTGCTATGCATGGCAATCTATGGGGAAAGTATTGGAATCTTGCCGAAAATCGCAGCTCGAGTTTTCAGCGGATCTACAAGTTTCGGGACCTCTAGAACAGGAAAAAACTATTTTTAGCGTGATGTCTGTATGTGTGTGTGTCTGTCTGTGCAGATTTTGTATCCACTCAAACTGAAAAACTAATTGACCAAATTTCAAAATATTTGGTAGGTAAGTCCCATGTGGGTGACCCAGGTGCTGATTAGATTTTGGAACAATTTGGAATAAAAGACCCTGCCTTTATCTGCGAAATGTCTTGCAAAAATTGCTGTATCCACTCTAGCTGAAAAACTAACAGACCAAATTTCACAAAATTTGGTAGATCTCTTACAGGTCACTTGTAGGCTATCCTGGTGCTGATTAAATTTTGGTATGATTCGAAACAAAGAACTTGCTTTTATTTTGCGAAATGGCCCGCAAAAATCGTTAAATCTAAAAATAAAAACTTCGTATGCCCAAATATATAGAGTAAATGCATATTTTATACGTAATTTTTAATGACAAAAAGTATAAAGCCAATCCCATTACTCTAGGGTAAGCTGCTCTCGAGATATTTTAGTTATTTCGCATTTTTGGTACGCCGGTTTTGAGAATAAGTCCACTTACCAAATGAAAATGAAAGCTGAATTAAAAAGTGTACATTTGGTGTATTTTCAATTAATTATGTGTGTTACTTAGTGCAATTAAACTCAATTTAATGAATTATGAAGGAAATAAAGAGAAAATGAACTTGAATCTGCAGGGAAAGTGATGTGCTGCTCACATCAGATTTTTATGTATTAATTATCATTACTTATTATTTATCATTATTTATTATTTATTATCATTATTTATTAATTATCATTATTATTATTTATCATTATTTCTTAATGTTATTATTATTATTTATTTATTATGATTATTCATTAAGCTTATCATTATTTATTATTATTATTTATTATCTCATTATTTATTATTAGTATTTATTATTATTATTTATATCTTATCATTAGTTATTACTGAAATTATTTCACCTGTTTATAGAACTCATATTGGAAAACGAAATCCAGCACAAAAAACTGTCATGTTCGGTTATCACCATACTAACCAGCACAAGCTATTTAATATATATTTATTTCATAAATTTTTAAAGGTAAGCTACTTGATGGTTAAGCTTGTGCTGGTTAGATTTGGGTACTATTCGGGATAAAACAGCCTGCCTTTTTTGCAAAATGGCCCGTAAAATTCGCATTTATCCACTCCCGCCAAAAGACTAATTGACCAATTTCCACAAAATTTGGTAGATAAGTCACTTGTGGGTAACCCCGGCACTGATTAGATTTTGGTACGATTTGGAATAAAGGACCTACCTCTTTTTGTGAAATGGCCCGCAAAACTCGTAAAAATATAAAATTTACGTAAGATCAAATAGATCCATTAAATGCTTGTTTTATACGTAATTTTTGAGGACAAAAAGAATAACACCAGCTCGTAACTCTAGAACAAACATTTTTCGATATAATTTTAGTTTTTTAATTTTTGAAACATCACCTTTGAAAATACGTCTAGTCGCCAAATGAAAATAAAAATTGAATTAAAAGTGCAAATTTAGTGTCATTTCAAATTTTTGTCCGTGTTATTTTGTACAGTTAAACACAATTTAATGAATTACGGAAGAAATAAAGAATTTGTAAGCAAATTTGAGTCTATAGGGAAATTCGTGTACTGCCCACATCAGATTTTTTTATTGTTATTTTGTTTTTATTTCTCTAAGAAGCTAGAAGTAAGAAGTAAGTTTAATTCTCTAAGAAGTTAGTACCTTTGGCATGAAAAAATCCCTAAGGCCTAAGCCTAAGCTGTAGCTGACAGGGAAATATGGCCCTGAGGATGTCTCCTTCTAGGCAAGTTTTGTAATAATGAAAATAATTGAATCCTTCATTTTAGAAACCACGACTAAGTAATACAAATTGTTCGGAAAACAGCAAAATCTTCAAGATACAAAACCATTACCCAAAATACCTTCTCTCTTGAATGGAACGAACTAGATGCACGAGAATGATAACAAATGTATCGCATAATATTACATATGAAAAGTGAACATATTTCATAATAAATAATTAATACTTTTTCTTTAATTTTATGTTATTTTCTGATAAATTTATTTGAAAAATGTAAAATATCTCTAGAACGGTTCATGATAGCGATCTAAAGTTTGTGTCAATCGTTTTCTAATGAAAAATTATATGATAAATGATTATTTGCGTAAATTTATTAAAGGTTATGATTTTTTGATGATGTTTTCAAATTTCATTCGATTTCCTTTTTGCTGGGAGGGTGGGGGGTCTTCCAAACATTCAGTTGAATTTAGAAACAATAAGCCTCTAATTCAGATTGTAATTTTTGTACCAACTTTCTTTTGAAACGCTTCATTCGTTCATGAGATATCTTCTCCACAGAACCAAGGACACGCACACACACACACATATATATATACCGCCTCAAAAACATCCGATTCGTGTTCAGGGATACTTGAAACGTGCTCTCCCATCGAAACCTCGAATTCGAATTTTCGACCTCCGTCACAATATTTTCCGTCACAATATACATTACACTATGTATATAAAAAAAGCAAAAACGGACATTCAATCAAATGTTTATAATTTAACAGCAGCTCCTTAAAATATCACAGACTGTTCCAGAATATAAAGATAGCTTCCTCAATCCATCCGTTGACTAATTATAATTTTTTTAATCCGCAGAACGTTTACCGCAGAACGTTCCTCATTGAAGTCTGTATCGTACCTCTCGAAAACTTTCTTCTGCTCGGGATCAGACCCATTTTAATGATTGAGGTAAGTGGATAATTTGGAATGGGATGATCATATCTGCGTTACTGTGGAAACGGAGTGCATAAAACTAAGGCTTTGGAAATTGAGCATGATGTTATCTGTATCTGTATTATTAAATTAGCTGCCCCTTATTTATTGGAACTATAAAAATTTCGTTGTTTGCTGAAGATAGGCCAATATATAAATTGGTCTAATAGTGCCCAGATTGTTAAAATTGCGATTTAAATTATGCCCTTGTGTAGATTTTAACTTAGAACGCAGAGTCTCTTCAAGTGACGGATTTCGGCTTTATGATTTTGGGAAGGGAAGTTCGTATCACGCCCATTGTGCCGATGTACACGGATTGCACGCAATTTTCATTGTTATTTATAAAAATAAAATTTATTTATTTTGATATTTTGTATAACTGCACTGCTTTAACTCCCGGTTCATTTTTTAGTATTATTTATATACAAAACAATAAGAGAATGGGGGGAGGGGACCTAAAAATTGGAAACTGGGGAAATCGATAAACATGCGGTGTTTTTTAAATGATTCAATTATGTTTTGATGCTGGATGCCGATTAACTATAGTATATCCTTTGCTATATGCCTTCGTTGGAGCGCGATATAGCTAGACCTACTTTCCCTCAAGAACTAGAAAAACGATATCTCCTTTGTCTTGATTTTCAGTTCTTCATCCTATGACAATGGGAAATATAGCGGAACTTCTTCTTTACCCTGTTGGTTTCTTGTTTGTGTTCTAAAGCTCCCGAAATTGAGAGGGCGTGGCCCCGCAGAAGATGAGACATTTTGCTGCGGACCTCCCACATGACAGAGGAAGCTTCCAAGTTGCAGATGGAGTACTGCCAGGACCTGTCGCGCGAACTCGATGGAAGGCCGAAAAAACCTTCTTTCGAAGGTTTCTTTCTATTTTCCATTAGGACAGTGTGAGACAACGCCGAAAAAATATGATGTCTGTTAAGGGTTCGCGTAAAAACGTTCTGTTCTTTTGTGTTTATTCGGTATAGATGCTATTTTTTCTGTAAACGTGAATTGGAAGTGGCAGAGAGGCAATTTTTCTTGTTCCCAATTTAGTCTTGACAGTAAGCTACCCATTGTGTACCGCAGCCACAAAGCAGGGCAGAAATAATGAATATGAAAACTTGACGGAGTAGACAACTCGGAGAACAAAGAAAAACAAATTTGGCATATATTTGGCAATTTTCACGAAAAAAAAAATAATAAACTCGTACACCAAATGATTATAAGGAACTGAATGTTTTATCTCATTCAATCAGTTACAGTGAATTAAGTTCTAAAATATCTGACAGAGAAACTCGACTTCAAAGACATTTGGCCGAAGGATTGTAATCCTGGACGATTTTTAATGTGAAACGTCTTTAGGTACACCCTCAAGTTTTCAACCCGAAATAAACTCACAAAAGGTATGTCACAAAATGGGGTGACAGTCGTAACTAAGTCATCGCGCCCACCATAATGTAAGGTTCCTAGGAAAATCCTTAAGCACCCCCAACAAGATCCGACTAAAAAGTCTCTAAGTGTATGAGTGAAAACAAAACTTTTTTCCACCGATTTCTTAAAGAGTAGATCCAGTGTACAGTGTAAGAATCGTGTTCTGAGGGTGTATTTGTAACCAACTGGTAAAAGAGGGACCACATATGCCGTCGATTGTGGGAGACGAATGATAAGTAGATGGTCAAACGGTCTACTTACTCATTAGTTCTCCATTTTCAAGTTTTTCGCCTCCTTTTAAACACCGACAATCTAAGGCTCATATATATATATATATATATATATATATATATATATATACATAGCTGCCAACCTTGGAAAATGAAAATTAGGGAGATTTTTAAATATTTGTAATTCGCGACAAAAGTCGAAAAATCGCACAGCGCGATAACAATTTATTTTTTTTACAGAAAGCATAAAAGGGAATTTTCAAGACAGAATAGGGATTTTTTCCCTCTACTACAAAACTGCACCATAAAAAATAGACAAATATGATAAACAATCTGTATTGTATCTATAAACACAATTTAATTTCAACGAATACAAAAGAATTAAAACATCTTTTAAAAAATAAGCACATTCGTTAGAGTTATTCTCATCAGAGTCTATAACAATGTTCATTACACTGAATATGATGCATAAAGAAAAATGTCATTGGTTACTGTTTAATAATCATTGACATGTCTCTGACACAGAAACACTTCTCTGCAGATAAAATATTGAATGAAAGAAATCTTTTGGTAAGTAAAAATACAGCACGTAAAAGTTCTATATAATTAAAAAATGTCAAATTCAATCCTTCTTACTACTTAAAAATAAAGTAGTAGCTCTTTTTGCTTTTTTTAAGAACTCCTTACTAAATTCTTCTTCAATATCCCTTCACAGAGTTCATACCGATTTTTCAAAATAGAAAAATTTGTATTATGCAAATATAATTAAAATATTAACCTTAATAATTAGCCATAATATGAAAATAAGCTAGTTTAGTCAATCTAATATGCAACATTTAAATGATGGAGATGGATGGAAAAAGATACTAACGTACTCCCGGCAATTCACGCGAAGTAACTGAATTGCGCAATCGCACTATTTATGCGAAAATAATTAAGAAATTAACCACAATAATTAATCAGAATATGAAAATAAGCTTGTTTAGTTGATCCAATATGCAACATTTAAATGATGGAGATGGATGGAAAAAGATACTAACTTACTCTCGGCAATTCACGCGAAGCAACTGAATTGCGCAATCGCATTATTTATGCGAAAATAATTAAGAAATTAACCATAATAATTAATCAGAATATGAAAATAAGCTAGTTCAGTCAATCAAAAATGCAATATTTAGAAGATTGAGATGGATGGAAAAAGATACTATTGTACTCTCGGCGATTCATGAGAACAAACTGAATTGCGCAATCGCAGTGTTTATGCGAAATTAATGAACAAAATAACATTTTAGCGATTTATGCTCAATAACCTTTGAAGAAGTATGTTTATTACTTTCATAAAATAAGCGATCGAGATCTTAATTTACAATACACGCGGCCGTAAATCTCCGTTAATTTGATTGGCATTACCCTGCATTGTATTATGGATTTGCTACGATCCCGGGAATGATAAAAATCAGTGCTAAAAATTCGGAAAATTGGTGTTTTCGAGGAATTATTACCATGTCTGGTTAATTGATAAGTTTCCAACAAATAAAGCCGGAGAATTTCGTTAGTAATCCGGAGGCCGGAGAAGTAATGAAAAATCCGGAGTCTCCGACCAAAATCCGGAGAGTTGGCACGTCTGCATAGGGATTTTTTTAGGAAAATCCCTTTTGTACGGATTTTTTCTAATTATTGTAAAAATTCGGGAGATTTAAGAATTTTTCGGGAGTTCGGGAGATTGCCTCAAAATTCGGGAGACTCCCGGAAAAATCGGGAGACTTGGCAGCTATGTATATATATATATATATATATATATATATATATATATATATATATATATATATATATATATATATATATATATATATATGTATATATATCCAACCACAAGGGAATGAAAATGAAAATGAAAGCAAGGTACCAAAATATGGCAGGCCGGGGGGTTATGACCCCCGCTCCCAGGTTAAGCAAGCTTTATGTAGCGACGACACTCCCGGTAGCCGGTACTTTGCCCGAGAATAGAATACATAAGCATCAATACATACAAGTTGAATCAAAGTCATATGATTAGCCCGCATTTGATGGAATCATAGGCACAGTAAAATTGTTCTGAACCTGGACAAGCCAATTAACATAATAAAAACACAATTTATCCTTGCGGTTTAAATACTATGAAATTTAATATTATTTATAATAACGAACACTTTCAAAAACACAATTCTACCGTTGTAATCAACAATCATAGCAACTATGAAACATATGAAAAAAAAAACTGAGAAATGCAAGAGGAGGAAGAAAGAAGAAAATAAATCTTAGCGATACTATCAATAATTTAATGGTATTTGTAGAGGTTAATGCTACAAGGGATATACCACATACATGGATCAAGAACATCGTGTTTGGAATAAGAATCAAATATTTGATGGGCATTTGGGATTTTTGTAAAAGTGACACTTTTAAAAATGCTTTCTCCGCCAACTCAGGTACTATTGCTATTTTCCAAGACCATTAAATTGCGATCTAAAAACTTAGGTATATCATTATTTAAAAATAAACCTATAAATCTTACCAGGGAATATATGATTGTTAAATACAAAAACGAAAGTCTTGATGATGTTAATATGTCAGCTATATTAAGAAAATACCATGAAAAGTTACCTTTAAGCAATATAAGAGTTAGAATTACTTACAAATATGTAAAACCTATATGTAGAAGATTATATAATTACAACAGTGGTTGTAAAAAGGTTGGTAACACGGTACAGAATTGCGTTCGTCATGAACACCTTACTTTTAAAGAAGAATACCATGGTCATGTTATCACTGGGAACCTGGAGTTATTGAGGGGATCTGATCTAAAGAAAGTGTTCGAATTGGGTACAAAACATCCTTTTCACAAGTACCGATTTATTAGAAATTCTATTGAAGATGACATAGATGGATTCGTGTATAAGACTGCCGCGAAATATAGGGTGCCCACAGAGGTTTTTAAAGAATGGAAGAAAGCTGTAATGGGGCACTTCATGAAGAAATACAATGGTGCAAGTGAACAGTGTACATTGAAACACTATGATAGAGATATATTAGAGGCATTGCATAAAAACTTTGTAATAACTTATGTCGATAAAGTAACCGCAAATTATGCATTTACATGCATAGTTTTATACAAGTTACTTATTGAGAGTTACAGTGATCGGAATGCATATCTACTATTAAATAAATCAAGATTTGAAATAGAAAATCGTATTAAAGCAAAATACAAACTGTTAGGTTATAGTGTTAAATCCAATTTCCATATATAACGTTAATTCCAAAACTGCATAAAGATACTATTAAATTTCGGCTCATTACAAGTGGATTCAAAACGTATTTAACAATTGCTAACAAAATTATCCTTAAAATCTTAAAGGAAGTAACGGTTAAAGGTTAAATTCTGGCAGACATTTATTTCAACAAATACGAAGAAGAAACCCATCTTTTAAAGGAATTGATGTACATACGATATGTTGACGACATATTAGTGGCATGTTGCAGTAAGGAATATGTTAAGAACTTTGGTTTTTATCCCAAATGTTTAAAATTATCTGAAACTCCTTTAAACCAAGATCAGAGTTTAATTTTTCTCGATTTATCTATTTATAAGGATAAAAATGGTACAAACGATTTTCGATTATACGATAAACGAGAGGATTTTGGATTTGAGGTCAACTATATTATACTATGGAATTCAAGTCTACACAAAAACGTCTTTAGCAACATCGTTATTAATCAACTTTTACGTAGGAAACGACTGAATAGCAATGCAAGTGATCGCTACGTATGCAACCACAGATTTCTGACTCGAACGATCAAACAGGGATTTCCAAAAAAGGTTTTATGTGACATCATTAGCGGTTTCTTTGGTATAACCGTAACTGAAAGCTATAATTTGTACTTAGGTAAAAGTTCGGGTGAACAGTAAATTTACTAGCTTTGTGCCATGGCCGACTATATATGTTGAATTTCAGTGGTATTATCGGGTCAATAGAGCTCTGGTAATGAGGGTGAAGCATACAGCGTAGTTTGTGGAACCACGTTTCAACAGTATATAAGGTATTTTAATATATTGCAGAGCAATGTTATTGTAAGCTTTATTCATTGTGGTACATCTGTTTAATGTCGTGTCTCATGGCAGGTGACATGCTTGGGGTTAGTTTAAATGTTAATTGGCTTGTCCAGGTTCAGAACAATTTTACGGTGTCTATGATTCCACCAAATGCGGGCTAATCATGTGACTTTGATTCACCATGTATGTATTGCTGCTTATGTATTCTATTATCTAGCAAAGGACCGGCTACCGGGAGTGTCGTCGCGACATAAAGCTTGCTTAACCTGGGAGCGGGAGTCACCCCCCCCCCCCTGCCATCTTTTGGTACCTTGCTTTCATTTTCATTTTCATTCCTTTGTGGTTGGATATTTTAATCTTCTTTGTTGAACTGCATTGCGCCTTATAAGTGAGATTTCAGGTGTTTTTATATTTGTTACAGTGTGACTTTTTTCTAAGATAATATCGGAATTTGTAAGATAGAAGCGGATTTTGTAAGATAGTAGCGGAATAGCTCAGCGCCCTGGGGCGCTGATCTATTTCGCTGCAGGTGTCGCGAACGTTTTGGTATACTCGACAGAGAAGACAAAGTTTTGAAATCAAACACATTTATTAAACATGAAATAACAAGGCAGTTGATCGAAAACAGTGGAGTACAAGCATTTCTCGCAATAACTCAGAGTTACACTCGGTAGGGTGACCATTAAGAACACCCCTGGAGGAAGAGGAACCAAGAGAATACACATATTTTCTGATACATAAAATAAACACAATATTCCTCACATTATACTTGACACTTATATACGACATTTGTATACTTTGAACATATACGACATTTTCATATAACATCATCAATGATTCGATGCTCACGAGGATTTGACAATTAACACTCTATTCGTTAGGTGGAAGACTAAATATATATAAAACTTTACCTCGTCTCTTTTAAATATAACATTTACAATTCTGTACCATGGGAAAGGATATCAGGATGGACTCTCGGCATAAACTCATCGAGATTCTTACGCAGAACAAAATCCATAATGGTCGGGAAACTTGATTACACAACATCATGCTGGCGGAATTCGACATCTTGGTTGGTTACGGAGATTGGTTGATTCGTACCTTAGGACACAAGGAGGAGTCAGGCAAATACAAATCGCTGAAAAATGAGCTTTCCCTCTTGCCCTATTAGCGATTCAAGCCGACCAGTGAAAGAACCATTTTCTCTTTTCACAAGACTCATTATTCCATTACTACCAGGCTGATTCATTTAAAAACACGAGTGACTCATCTCTGAACCGAGCCAAACGACTCTACGCACAACTTGTCGAACTATGTTACATATTTTAATCACATCCTTCCACTTTCAAAATTAATCCACCTTTTTTTAAAATTCGCGATCATACGCGAATCAAACACACACGTCTACATTTTTCCACGACTCCTTCCACTCTGCTTCCAAAATCCTTTTTCAAACGCGCGCGTGCGCAAAACCCGCAAGTTCCCAACTAGCGACTGAGAAGCGAAAATACAAAACTATTACTATTTTTCTGGAACATAAACACTTTTGCGATTTTAGAGTTCACTTCCCTTAAAAGTCAATGTAATTGAAAACATGTAGAAAAGACATTTACATTTCGAAATTGACACTTTCAATCACACAGAAATAAAACAATACTTTAATATACAATTTTAACACAGAGGTGTGAAAGCCTTATCACACAGGTGGCTGGCTAGGGAGACTTGTATAAATTGCTTATAACACACAGGGGCCATCTCTATAAATGGTGATCTCCTTCTAAACTTTTCAATGTTACATTTGATTCGACATAACAATGTAACAGGGAGAAGTAACATGGCATTCTGGACAAAAATAGAGTACTGCAATAGTCATTAACTAGATTACTGGAATGTTTATGGATATGCAAGGCTTCAAAGAAGTCGAGATCATAGATCAATGTGCATTTTTGTATTATCCTTGTTGAAGAAAACTCAAAACGGTGGTCAAATTGATAACAAAGTTGAGCATTTGAAGATTTATTAAAAACTTGTTTTTTACATAGCTTTTTCTTATCCACAGTATTTGTTGGAAACGAAACAAATGAGACTGAAAACAACGAATAAATTTATTGAACTTTACTGGAATTTTATTTTACAAGACGTTATTCGCGCTAAATCATTTCGGCTCCATCGGACTGGAACCACCGCCCATTTTTAGCTTATTTTTGTAACAGTACTTAAATATTAATCTTAATGCATTATAAAAGTATAATAGTTAATAATTTCAGAATAAATAAAACTGCTGCTTGTGAGAAAATAAACTAGCCGAATACTCGTTGAAAATCAAGGGTCTCGCAATAAGCATCCCCCTGAATATTGTCATTTTTCTAATAATTCGCGTTTCACATTTATTCGGCAAATCGAATATTTTAGTGTGCAGAACCCCCTAAAGAAGAAAATATTGGAAAATTTAAATTGCGCACGTCTTCCTTTCGAACTATCTACTATTACACCATATTAAAGTCTCTATCTTACACCGAAGCATACTATTTTATCATCTCCCCTTTCGAACGTTTTTCTTTGGAACCCATAAATGAACATTTTTGAAAAACTCTGTTCGTATTGGTTTTTTATCAGATGATTGGCCCATATATCAAATATTAAGCCTCTATCACATTTAAAAGGAAGCGTGTCTCTCTTATTCCGAAAATCGAACATATTGACAATCGATCGTTCATCACCACTTAAAATACTTTCACACACAGCCATCACCCCAAAAATGTTCAATTCGTGATCAGGGATGCTTGAAACGTGCTCTCCCGTCGACAACTCGAATTCTTGACCCCGTCACAATACTTTCCTTATACGTTATGTATATAAGGAAAGTATTAGGTTTAAATGTCCTTTTATAAAATCTCCTTTCCTCGACGTACAAAAATTACACGGTCAAAGCTCTTTGGGGCATCACAATGTCCTTCATCAGTGGTCATCATCGGTGTTTTTCATCATCTTGCCACTGATGAAGGACATTGTGATGCCTGAAAGAGCTTTGGCCGTATAATTTCTGTACTTCGAGAAAAGGAGATTTTATTAAAGGACTTATTACTTTCCTTATATACATAATGTATAAGGAAAGTATTGTGATGGGGTCGAAAATTCGAATTCGAGTTTTCGACGGGAGAGCACATTTCAAGTATCCCTGATCACGAATCAAACATTTCTGAGGTGATGTCTGTGTGTATGTGTGTGTGTGTGTATATCTGTGCGTCAGTGAGTCTGTAGAGACAATATCTCATGAACGAATGGAGCGATTCCAATGAAATTTGGTACAAAACTCACAATCTGTGAATACTGGAAGCCTATCGCTTTTAAACGTAATCGAATGTTCAGAACCTCCTAAATTTTCGAGTAAAATTTTGAGAAAATCATCAAAAAATCGAAACTTTTAATAAAGTTACGCAAATAGACATTTCTTATGCAATTTTTCCTTAAAAAGCGATTGGCATAAACTTTAGAACGCTAGCATGAACCGTTCTCGAGATATTGCACATTTTTCAAATAAATTTATCAAAAAATCCCATAAATTAAGTAAAATATTAACTGTTGAGAAACATGTTCACTTTTCATACGTAATATCATGCGCTAAATTAGGTGACATCATTCTCGTGGATTTAGCTCGTTCCATTCATGAGAAAAGATACTCGTACTTTGCTGAAGGCCCAGACCGTCCGACTCATCCTGAGGACTTGAGCAACTAATTGGACGGCCGGGAAAGAAAAGATACTTTATGTAATACTTTCGTATTTGAACGCCAATAGTCATTTATCTGCTATAAGAATAACTTATTTCTGCGTCCATAACGCTTGGCGAGATTTTGACGACGAATTTAGCGGAATGTCGCCAACTTGGCGACTTTTTGAAATGTTGCCAAATTAAGGAAAATCTCGCCAAATGGATAAAAATGACGCTAAATCAATGAAAATGACGACTAATTGACGAAAATTCAATATCTTGGAAAGAATATAAGTATCTACTATAAGAATAACTTACTTTTTTTACTGTAAAAGTAGTAAATTCATTGCATCATATAAGGAAAGTCATGTGTTGCCCACATCAGACTTTTTACTTTCCTTATATACATAATGTATAAGGAAAGTATTGTGACGGGGTCGAAAATTCGAATTCGAGTTTTCGACGGGAGAGCACGTTTCAAGCATCCCTGATCACGAATCAAACATTTTTGAAGTGATGTCTGTGTGTGTGTGATTGTGTCAGTGAGTCTGTGGAGACGATAACTGACGAACGAATGGACCGATTCGAACGAAATTTGGTACAAAAATCACAATCCGTAAACACTGGAAGCCTATTGTTTTTAAACGTAATCGAATGTTCAGAACCCACATAAATTTTCGAGTGAAATTTTGAAAAAATCGTCAAAAAATCAAAACCGCTAATAAAGTTACGCAAATAGACATTTCTTATGTAATTTTTCATTAGAAAATGATTAACATAAAATTTAGAACGCTAACATGAACCATTCTCGAGATATTTCACATTTTTAAAAAAATTATTAAAAGTCATATAAAATAAAAAATATATATTTCCTATTGAGAAACATGTTCACTTTTCGTATGTAATACCATGCAATAAATTAGGTGACATTATTCTCGTGGATCTAGCTCGTTCCATTCATGAGAAAAGATACTTCGAGTAATACTTTTGTATTTGAACGCCAATAGTCATTTATCTGTTATAAGAATAACTTATTTCTACGTCAGTAAAGCTTGGCGAGATTTTGGAGGAATGTCGCCAACTTGGCGACTTTTTGAAATGTTGTCAAATTAACGAAACTCTCGCCAAATGGATTAAAATGACGCTAAATCAATGAAAATGACAAGTAATTGTCGAAAATTCAATATCTTGGAAAGAATATAAGTATATACTATAAGAAAAACCTATTTTTTGTACTGTAAAAGTAGTAAATTTATTGCATTATATAAGGAAAGTCATGTGTTGCCCACATCAGATTTTTTTTATTGTCTTTGATGTTAAAGTTTATACTTTTATTTTATTTTACTGTTTTCAGAAGTGAGTAAAACGTTAAGATTGGTAAGTTGATCAATAAATTTGGGAATCAGTAAATAAATTTTAATTATTCTGAATAAATATGTTAAATTACTACAGTGTACCCATATTCTTAACTTTTTGTGAAAATTGAAGCTGTGGCAAAACTCGTCTTATAAAAGTAGTTGTTATGCAATGACTACGTTTAATAAGTAGTTTGTAGTCACTACTTTTTAAAGGAAGTAGTTGTAGTTAACTACATTTCTAATAATGTAGTTATAGCTGTAGATCACTATAATAATAAAGTAGTTTTTCCAACCACTTACCTAGAAGACAGCAGGCACATGTCAGTTAAGTGACTATAGTTGTTTCGAGAGCGTTGTAAACTCCTTCCTTAGCGGTTGTTAAGGGCGCTTATTGTTATTTGGTCTGAGGGCGGGGCTTATAAAGCCCTCGAAACAATTGGGAATCAGTAATCAATAAATTTGGGAATCAGTAATCAATAAATTTGAGAATCAGTAAATAAATTTTAATAATTCTGAATAAATATGTTAAATTACTACAGTGTACCCATATTCTTAACTTTTTGTGAAAATTGAAGCTGTGGCAAAACTCGTCTTATAAAAGTAGTTGTTATGCAATGACTACGTTTAATAAGCAGTTTGTAGTCACTACTTTTTAAAGGAAGTAGTTGTAGTTAACTACATTTCTAATAATGTAGTTATAGCTGTAGATCACTATAATAATAAAGTAGTTTTTCCAACCACTTACCTAGAAGACAGCAGGCACATGTCAGTTAAGTGACTATAGTTGTTTCGAGAGCGTTGTAAACTCCTTCCTTAGCGGTTGTTAAAGACGCTTATTGTTATTTGGTCTGAGGGCGGGGCTTATAAAGCCCTCGAAACAATTGTAGTCACTTAACTGACATTACCTTCATTTTTCAAGGAAGTATTTTAAGTTAATTTAGTTAATTTGCTGTGTTGACTCATATTGTGACTCTATTTGTTGTATAATAAATAGTTAACACAATATTAGTATTATTATACAATAAATGGTTAACACAGCATAAAACAATTTAAAAACTGTATCAACCGGTTTCGAAGAAAAAAACAACCTTCTTCTTCAAGATAATGGGAGAAGAAGACATTTTCTACACACGCCTTTTTTGCCGTGGATGTTCTGAAGAAAATTTATCCTGAAAGGGACTGTTTTATCACTCCAAAACCGATTGGTACCGTTTCTGATTTATTTTATGTTGTACTTTAAACGAAGTTTTTAATTTTGAACTTACTTGCTTCAATTTGAGCAATTTAATTTAAAACACAAAAAATACAAAGCACAATTTTTTGCATCAATTTTTTCATTTCATATATCAACTTTATTCAAAGTTGCAACATTTATTATTTCCGAAGGCACAAAAAATCCAAAATAACACATTTCTTTCTTGTTTTTCCCCCTTAGGAATGATTTTACTTGTGCCGCTGAAAGTTTCACCAGAACTTCTAGCTTTTTAAACTTTTCATGTAAGTTTTCAGCTTTCCAAAACTCTTAGATGTTTGCTTCATAGCATTGCTGTTTTCAGGAGTGACAATTGCATCCAAGATCGACAAAGTAGTTTCTTGCTTTGGCGTTTGGCTTTTTGGCGCTTTCTTCTTATCCCGAATTCTTTCAGAATTAACAATTACATCCGGCATACACAATGGGGGATTATGTGCTGATTCCTTCAGAATATTTTCTACGGCTAACTCGTCTGAAATATAAAAAGAATATTAAAGTTACTAAAATGTATGCCGACACGTCTGACACATTGAATTTAGAGAATAAAACTTTATAAAAGTATTTATTTGATCACATTAATAAGACGTTAAAATAACATTAAAAGCAAACGGACGTCAAACGTTCATGATTTTCTTTTAATTCTTAACAAGGGATTTCTTAAAGTGTTTTTAAGAGTATCGCTTGAGATATTACCTAAATTATATTAAAAATAAAGAAATTAATAATTTTTTTTAGCAAGCTATAACTACCCATTGTTGTCATTACTTTCCTTATATACATAATGTATAAGGAAAGTATTGTGACGGGGTCGAAAATTCGAATTCGAGTTTTCGACGGGAGAGCACGTTTCAAGCATCCCTGATCACGAATCAAACATTTTTGAAGTGATGTCTGTGTGTGTGTGTGTGTGTGTGTGTGTGTGAAAGTATGTGTGTGTGTATGTGTGTGTGTGTGTGTGTGTGTGTGTCAGTGGGTCTGTGGAGACGATAACTGACGAACGAATGAACCGATTCGAACCAAATTTGGTACAAAAATCACAATCTGTAAACACTGGAAGGCTATTGTTTTTATACGCAATCGAATGTTCAGAACCCCCCTAAATTTTCGAATGAAATTTTGAAAAAATCGTCAAAAAATCAAAACCAATAATAAAGTTACGTAAATAGACATTCCTTATGTAATTTTTCATTAGAAAACGATTGACATAAATTTTAGAACGGTAACATGAACCGTTCTCGAGATATTGCACATTTTTCGAAAACATTATCGAAAAGTCAAATAAAATAGAAAAAAAATATTTCCTATTGAGAAACATGTTCACTTTTCATATATAATATCATGCGATAAATTGGGTGACATCATTCTCGTGGATCTAGCTCGTTCCATTCATGAAAAAAGATACTTTGAGTAATACTTTTGCATTTGAACGCCAATTTATCTGCTGTAAGAATAACTTATTCCTTCGTTCATAACGCTTGGCGAGATTTTGGCGACGAAATTGGCGGAATGTCGCTAACTTGGCGACTTTTTGAAATGTTGCCAAGTTAACGAAAATCTCGCCAAATGGATAAAAATGACGCTAAATCAATGAAAATGACGACTAATTGTGGAAAATTCAATATCTAATAAGTTATATAATATATAAATATATAATAATAGTTATATAATATATGTCGAAAATTCAATATCTAATATGTTATATATATATATATATATATATATAACTTATTTCTTTGTCCATAACGCTTGGCGAGATTTTAGCGACAAAATTGGCGGAATGTCGCCAACTTGGCGACTTTTTGAAATGTTGCCAAATTAACGAAAATCTCGCCAAATGGATAAAAATGACGATAATCAATGAAAATGACGACTAATTGTCGAAAAGTCAATTTCTTGGAAAGGATATTAGTATCTACTAGAAGAAAAACCTATTTATTTTACTGTAAAAGTAGTAAATTCATTTCATTATATAAGGAAAGTCATGTGTTGCCCACATCAGATTTTTTTATTCTGCATCTATTATTTAAAAGTATTATTCAGTGTTCAGCCTGGATTTTTTTTAATTTTTCACATCAATAAAATCTCCAACTATATTATTAATTATTTGTGTATGACACCATATTTCTTGGAGTTACTGCTTGACCATGTTTAATTTGTTTATCTCCATCTTATATTTCCTGTGTCTTTTTTCCCATTGTTTCTCCTGCTTTTCTCATCTATATTCCATTCCGTTTATTCTATTCCTCCTACTATGCCTGGCTGGGGTGCTATTGCACTGAGCAATTTTTATTGACAAACTTCAGCAATTCCGCCCGTCAATCATACTTTAGGGTTAGGCCCCCTCCTCTTTAACAGGCTTCTTCTCTCTAATACCGCCGATTTCATTCCAGGAAGCATTCTTTAATGGGTTTTCTTTCATATACACTGGCTTCCAAAAGTTAAGCACGGACTGTAAAATCAACAAAAATCGAAAAGTAAAGCTTTGATTAACTCAAAATTGTACGTGATGGCAGCAAATGTGTTTATGCGTTAAAGAAAAAAAGAATTATGTACAAAGATGAAAAAAAATATTTTCTTTTCGTAAGTTATATGATGACGTCACATTTGGGTCATTAACAAAATGATGTTTAAAGGCAAAAATACCAAACAAAACTTACATTAATATGATATGTGACCACCCCGGACATTCGCACAAACTTTACAACGATTTTCCATGCTTTCAATGAGGTGATCAATCATTGCAGATGCGAGCAATGGCCATTCCTCCAATAAGGCAGCTTCCAACTCTCTGAGACTGGCTGGAGGAGGTAAACGTGCAGAGACAGCACGCAAGATGGCATCCAAGGTTTTCAATGGGATTAAGGTCGGGAGAATACGCCGGGCACTCCATACGAGAAATGCCCTCACTTTTTAGGTATTCGTCAACGATATTAGCTCGATGGAGACTGATATTATGGTCCATAAGGAGGAAATCAAGACCAACTGCTGCAGCGTAGAGTCTTGCAATGGGGGTCTAGGACTTCATCCCGATACCGCGCGGCAGTCACAGAACCGCCTTTAAAGATGTACAACTCTGTGCAATATCCCATTGAAATTCCAGCCCACACCATGACTCTGCCACCTCTGAATGCATGATGTTCGATGATGTTCTTGGCCTGATTGCGTGTGTCTCTTTCTCTCTAGTCCCTTACAGGCTTATCATCAGATTCCAGGGCAAATCTGGAGTCGTCCGTGAACAAGACGTTGCACCAATCTGAGACAGTCCAATTGACATGTTGACAACACCACTAATCTTACCTCTCTGGCTTGGACGGTTAGTGGAACACAAAAACATGGTACTCGGGCGTATAGTCCCTTCACGTAGAGCCTTCGGCCCACAGTACTGGTAGATATTGTCTTACCAAGTGCCGCTGCAACCATGGATGTAACAGTTATGGAGGTCACTCGTCGATTCCGCTTGACTACTATAGCAATATACCGATCATCAGAGGGGGTGGTAACCCTTGGACGACCGAGCACAGGTTTCCGGACAACTGTTTGACTTGTTTGGAATTGTTTCCATAATCGAGAAATGATCAACGCCAAAGGAAATCTTTGATTGACTGTCCTGCTTCAATGCGTCCGACAGCACACTAGCGCTCACTATCTGTCATTCGTCTTCTTTAAGCCATAGAAACACGAATATCATCAAAAATAATCCTACAAATGTTATAAACACTTCGTATCAGCATTTAAATGCACCTCTTCAAACCCTTCAGAATGCTGGCGTCTTCAACGACTGCCTAATTAGCATATATTCGGACAGTCAATCGTGATTGGCTGTAACATACGATATTTGCATACTGCCATCTACATCAGCAGCGATTTTCAGCCACTCAAATTTAGATACGCTTTCGAAAAATAAAAATTTGCATTGCGTGCCTAACTTTTGAAATGAGTGTATCTTGATATTTTATATCCCACAGGTGTCTGTAATTTGGTAGAAGTTCTATAATTTTTTCCCGTCTCCAGATACCAGTGGCGTAACGTCCATTGAGGCTTAAAAGCTGAGCCTCCCCAGCTTAAAATCTAATTTAAAGAATTATTTAAACATACTTTTATTTATATTAATTTTTTATATAATTTTGCGATGATATATGTATTATTTAGAAAATTTTTCATTTTACTTGCTTAAAGTGAAATGATTCAAGGTATTTTTCCTATTAAAACGCATATTTTAGTGTTTTAGAAGCTAAAATCATCCAGCCTTCGTCGTCTATAAGGAGAAACATGGCATTAAGACCACCCATTTGTTAAACTCCTCCCTAGCTGATTAACTAATATGTGAAGCTATCTTATAGAAAGGCGTGGCTATTGCTTCCATTTTCAACCCTTTATGAACAATTAATGATTGGATGTGGGACGTGACGTTTCATCAATGATGGGTAGGTGAGGGTGCGTAGTGCAAGCATAATGGGTCCTCCATTTTGGGTCAAACATGATTCTATTAATTACTAGTTGTAGAAAATAATCATTATTTGTAATACTAAAGAATTTGGGTCATTTTTCACGAATAACCTAGGATTTATCTAACTTTAAACAATCTCAAGACGAAGAAATACGCTAATAATGACTACCACTAAACTTCAGTAGTTTGCAAAGTATACTTAGCTCTTCATATAGGCATCAATATGGCGAAGCATCCGTTTGCGTATTTGGGAGTTTTAGAAAGAATAAGTTTCATTTCCCTTTAAAATCCCCTGTTAGGCGAGAATCCCAGTTAAATAAAAGTGGTTGATAATGTTTTAGCGGATTCTTAGCATATTTTAATTATGAGATATTTTTAAGTATTCATAGTACAGTATTTATAAATAATTAATAAGCAATATTGTTTAGGGACATTGACATTGTTGACTACAGTAATTTTCAACTAAGCTTATGTTCCAGATTTCTCACAAATTTTCAGTGCACTTTTTCATACATGGACGCATGTAGAACGTTTTGCGGAAAGGGGGTTTGTGTGTGTAATAAAATGTATAACATCGTCTGGATTGATGCTCGCCTTTCTTAATCTTGAATATCCAAGGGGGAGGGTGTCCTCCCCTTTGAGCGACCATGACTTCATATTTAATAAAATAGTTGTAAAAGTTCAATTAATTTAGAAATAAGCAAACATTTAAAATGTATACTTTGTATGTATGTATCTTACATAGGTAATATGTTTTAAAATATTGTGCATTTCATTCACTCTTAGCATTTTTATGTTACATTATTTTATTTTACTCACCAAGGAAATAAAACTTATCGAAAGTGCGAATTCCAATATAAATTCACTTATCATACTTTAAACCTTTTCCAAGTTAAAATGACAATCGCTTAGCCTCCTAAGTCAAAAATATCATGCTACGCTACTGCCAGACACTAAAGTAGTTGAGCTGCTTTGAGATGCGCTTACAGTTGCCATTGCCATCTTGAATGCAAATGAGAGGAAGCAAGGACTAGCATCTCAATCCTGTGGTCATTCCCAATGGGAAACAAAATCCGGCGCAATGCGCATGCTCACGGAATCTTCCTCTCCAGTGCTTCAATATTTCGTCAAGGGGTGATATAAATAGTGTGCAGAAGCTGAAGATACAATGTTACGATCGAAATCGCAGCTGACAGTCTGACATGCTTCCCAATTACAGTTTTACGATTAAAATTGTAAAAATGCGACCCAAAATGTACAACATTGCATCCCAATGAGAATATTTACGAATATGTACAGTGTTGCCTTGGATTTCAATGTTCGTTCTGAGATTTTACGATTTTTAGGCATTGTCAATTTGTAATGTAATGGTTGAATGGTAAACAGAACAAAGAACTGCCCTCTATTTTTTAAATTCTAATCCGATTTTAAATATATGGTAAAGAAAAGTTTTATTTTAAATAATATATTTTATGATTTCGTAATTTATACACTTAAAAATTACATTCGTAATTTTACACACAAGCGGAAAAAAGGTTTTCGATTCTTAGAATTATGAAAGAAAAATAAATATTTATTAAAATTAGAAAGATATTTTAAAGTAGTTTGGATTTTCATATCAGAAACTAGTCTGTTTTTGGAAGAATGCTCTAATATATAATGTTCTAAATAATATTTTATAAATGCATTAATAAAACTGTAAATAATCCCAGAAATCTGTTTCGTATTTTCTATTATTTATATCTGTTCGCTTGCTTTATTTCTTTACATTCAGCATGCGTTAAAATTTGACTTTGTCGTAGAAATAATCAAAGTTTAGTGATCATATAAAATCAAAAATATTGTAATTGCGTTTGCACAGAATTTAGATACAGAGATAATACTCAAAAATGGAGAGAGAAAAAATAGGCAAAATGTTTATGTAATTACTACAAAAATTTTTTTGTTCTAAATTGAAGGGGAATTTTGAGTTATAATTGTATAATAATTTATCTGTCTACTAAAAGAATGATTCAAATTAGAAGAGCTTCAACAAGGTGTCTGGTAATTAATTTCGATTTAAACGGTACGTCGAAAACAAAAGGGGGAAAAAAGAAAATATTTAGGAACACCATTTCTTTCAAAATGGCAAGTTAGATCATTCTACATTTTCTTTTAACGGTATCGTAAATAGTAGAACAAATATTTGCTTCAAAAAGTAAATTGTATCATTTAAAACTTTTAACATTTTTAAATATATGAATTTTGTATTCCAATAAAGTTGCTTTATTTGGTAATAAATCGGTCGCCAAATAAGTGGTTTTTTATTTATTCTCTCCTTATAAATATGAGAGCAGATCACAACAACTCAGACTAGAATCTCAATCCTGCCGTCATTTCCAATGGGAAACAAAATCCGGCGCAAAGGGCATGCTCACGGACTCTTCCTCTCCAGTGTATTACAGCACACAGAGGTTTGTTTACACAACGATATTAACTCGCAAAGTAATATGTTCATGCAAACCGTCCCCTCTCTTAAAATTCATGCTTAATCCACACCTGAGACACAGGAATTAAAGTAAACTTGCAATTGAATAACTTCACATAGGTAGCGATAAGAAAATATCTTTTTTTCCGCTTGTGTGTAAAATTACGGATGTAATTTTTAAGTGTATAAATTACGAAATCATAAAATATTATATTATTTAAAATAAAACTTTCCTTTACCATACATTTAAAATCTGATTAGAATTTAAAAAATAGAGGGCAGTTCTTCGTTCTGTTTACCATTCAACCATTACATTACAAATTGACAATGCCTAAAAATCGTAAAATCTCAGAACGAACATTAAAATCCAAGGCAACACTGTACATATTCGTAAATATTCTCATTGGGATGCAATGTTGTACATTTTGAATCGCACTTTTACGATTTTAATCGTAAAACTGTAATTGGGAAGCATGTCAGACTGTCAGCTGCGATTTCGATCGTAACATTGTATCTTCAGCTTCTGCACACTATTTATATCACCCCTTGACGAAATATTGAAGCACTGGAAGAGTCCGTAAGCATGCGCATTGCGCCGGATTTTGTTTCCCATTGGGAATGACCGCAGGATTGAGATGCTAGTGAAGCAAGGAGGAGCGGAGTGACGTCCAATCTCATCGTCCTCTGTGATTGGTTCGCGATCTGAAAATGAGCAAATTTTTATTGCTGAGTTCGAAAAGATTGCGGTAATTCGGCGGCAAGATTTCTTTCCATTGAAATGTATGGTGTTGCTAAAAAATTGCTGGAAGGAATTATTCCGTGTTAACACCGGCACGATCATTGGTGTATAGTAGTAGGTAACATATTGTAATCTCATATGGTATGTAGCTCTTGGCATGCTCGCACTGAAGAAGAGAATTCATTACGTGTTTTCGAACTGATCGTCACTTTTTACATTTTATTTGCGTAACAATTTGCTCTGTGATCTATTTGTTAATTCTTCCATAATTTTCATTTATCTGTCTTTGCTGATGGCAAAAATTTCGCCATACTATCGTTTTTACCAAAAAGTTTTCCTTGAAATATTTATTTCTTAGGATCTACTATAGATAGACATTAAATGATGACTGATATAGATTCAGCATCACATTCCGGAGAAGGTAGAGGTTCACTAGTGATTTATACACTTCCGATTCTTTTCCAATACAAGTTCACAAATTTTCATTTTATTTGAAACATATTTTTCTCAAAATTCACTATAGATAGAGCCTAGATGATAATTGATATGAATTTAGCATTAAATTCTGGAGGAAATAGTTTAGTAAGGTTTAGTTTGGTTTAATTTTTTAGACCGGAAGGGGATAAAGAACAGAAAGTGGAAACACTTCCTGTTCGTTTCCCCCTTCCTGTTTTAAAAAAATTCTTGAAACATATATTTCTTAGATTGACCATAGGTAGAGCTAAATGATGGCTGATGTGAATTCAGCATCTAATTCTAAAGTGGTTATGGGGTTCACTAAGAATTACCACTTACGGCTGTAAAGATGTCACTTCCGGGTTTTCAAATGACTATATGAAATAGTATGCGAAAGAGAATAAAAATGATTAATAGTTCCAACAGAAATGAAGTGTAACACAACATTTGCCACGATACGATAACTATCCTTCATAAATATCCTGTAAAAACTGCAGTTAGTATAATATAACAATTTTCTCAAATGAATTTACGTTGGAATCATCTTGATAAATTCACATTGTTGTTATCTATAGCGTTCGTACACTAACACAGGGCCCTCGTTAGGGGGTACAGGGGGGAGTCTCCCTCCACCCCCCCCCCCCCCCCCCCCCCCAATTTCGAGAAATCCCTGTACAGTTGGCAAAATGCAGAGCCAAGTTGGCAGACTTGGTACATTTTAGATAAAATTTATTTAAAAATTAGTATCATCCCTGTCTTCAAGGTATTACCGTGGTACTTTCTCTTCCTCCTCACTAACACATTATCCTTTAAACCGTGATATTATGATGGATGATATTATGATATGCACTCCAGAGATCCATATAAGTAGAATATGGATAAAAGAGGTTTTACTATGTTTAATTTATTTTACAGAGACACGTATTCGTCTTTGCTTCAGGCAAGACAACCTTTCCACAGCATCTTCCAAGTTGACTTCGTTTCCCAAGTCTTATTTAGCTGTCTGAAGACTCTTTCATTTGCGCTGACTCTGTAACCGGCTGTCATAGTCAATTCGCACATTTTGAAAGTCAGTTTTAATGCATTTTTGAATTGAACCATGAAGGTCTTCAATGTTTCCATCGAGAGTATATGTCTATCCTTGCATATGTTAAAGAAGACTTCTAACTCACTTTGTAGAACATGCACATCAGGCCTAGTATCTGGAGGGAACATCATGACAGTCTCTTCAAGCGATTGTCAGATTATCCTTATTCAAGGGAAACTTGAAAATTGAATGCAGTGGAGAAGTAGTTGTCTTCATAGCAACTACGTTGTCTTTAAGGCCTCTACATAGTGTATCAAGGACAGACGAACTCTTTACTGTAGAATTGTTTTAGGTCTATGTTTACTTCATTTTCAGCATACTCTTCAATCCTTCTCGGCCTCATTCGTCTTCTATGGTTCAGTTGAAAGTCATGTTCAGGATCAACTTTAATGTTTCCACCAAATGTTTCCGCACTTGTGATCAAGTTTTCCATTTCTGTGGTGTTAGTATTAATCTCGTCCAAAATTATTACTGTGTTTTCGACAACTGTAATACAATCAATCAAATTCAGATCAGGGCTTTCCAAAGTTTCTGTCAAAATCTTCATAATGTTTTTCATAAAAAAACAAGCTAACAATGAAATCAAATGATTTCATCTTTTTGCATAACCCGTACGCTTTTGTTTTTGTAGCACAGTCTAATTCCTGTTGCGTTAAAATTTCTTGTAATACGAATAGTATAGGTTCAAATGATGTCTTTACAGCTTTTATAGTCTCTGCTCTGGCTGTCCACCTAGTTCTGGACAGATTTCTCAAAAGAAGAGCATTCTCCACTCCACACCCTTGATCTTATTTCTCAACTGTCTAAATCGTTTAGTACTTAAATTGAAGAAAATATACAATGTTTCAAGTGTGTCAAATTAGTCTCGAATAATAATGCTGATACTGCAGCTGTGTTCTACGGCTGTGTTCGTTCTGTGATCTTGGCATGGAATGTATTATGTATAGTATATGATACCCTATGATTTCTGAGAGTTTCTTTTGTGCTCCATTAAACTGTCCTGACATTGAACTTTCAAAATCAGATGACTAAAGAGCCAATGAGGATATGACAATTTCTTTTTTTCTTAAAGTTTCATAAATTTGCTTTGCCATTCCAATACCTTTTTCTTTTCAGCACATTCAGAAACACCTAGCAAGTGTTCTCTTGGTTTGCACTTGTCGTCGACAGTACGGACAACAATCGAAAGCATATCCTTTTGTGAACTGTCAGGTGTGGTATCAGCCATCACTGAGAAAAAAATCACAGCTCTTAATCTCGTTAACAATTTTTCTTCGTATTTCTTCAGCAACAAGAGATATAAGATCATTTTGTGATTCAAGACTCATGTAAGTCACGTGGTAGGGCCGTAATTCTCCTTCATTAAACCACGTTTTCAGGATGTGGTTATATCTTGAGATCAGCGATACTATTTGTACAAAATTACCATCATTTGATCCTGAGCCTTGAAATGCTATCCCTTGACGTCCTAGGGTCCTGCATGTGTCGAGCAAGATTCTCACTACTTCTGTGTTCTAAAACTGTACTCTTTCATTTTCTATCTGAGCTAATCTCTTAGTTTGATCAAGAAGCACATCAATGTGCCGCTCCTTTATTAAAAATCACAATTGTTGTGCAGTGCTGATTTGTGTGCAATAGATGAAAAGTGAGTTTGTAACTTTCCCAGCTTTTGCTTTCCGGCACTCCTCATTTACCCCCAATTTCTTACTCCAGTCTTCGACAGTGCATCTTTACTCTTCTCTTGACCTACTCCATGAAGAAACAGAAAGCACACAAAGCAGTATGCACAATCTTTAATTGTACTGTATTCTAATTACTGAAATTCTTTATACCAATGGGAATTGAATCTGTCTTTTCCATCACTTGGAAAGAATGCTAAAATTGGTTGATGAGGTCCTAATTTGATCAAATAACTTTTCTGATTATCTGTCAAATCTGAGGGTCTAAGACCAGGATCATGGTTGACTAAAGGATCACTGGAACCTCATCTATCTTCAACAACAATATTTCCAACATCTTTGTTTTTTAAAAATATTTCGCTATCTTCCAAAATTTGTTGACAGTTTTTTCTTACGGGCAGGATACAGCTTACTAATTCAATGACAGATAGCTTTTCGCTAATAATTTCTTGTTCTGTGTATTTTTGGAACATTTCATTTGCATCTGAACATTTATCTATTAAAAATTCCGGCAATTAACAACCCAAATTGAAAGACCAAGCAGAATTACGCCGTGATTTGTACTGCGTACCAGCAATCCCTTCCTACTTTCCTAAAGCAATCTGGCTTGTTGCCAAGATCAATCAATCCACAAATTTAACGCCCTACAAATTAAACCAGCAACTTTCTTCCTAACGGTACTGCCTATAGTGACTGGAATACCTAGGCACTGTAGTACTTACTGCCTGTTCGCAAGAGAGGATTCAAAAAGCTCGGTAGGTAGGGTCAAAATTTTTTCTCTCTTGGCAATTTTATGATATTGTATAGTATTGTACAAAAAAATGTAAGATATTTGAGTATTGAGAGACATGGATACATTAATCATACCGATATATCCATGAGTGAAATATCGATATAAAATGTGTTATCGGTGCAAAAAAAAAAGAAAAAAACTCCCTAGACATGACTTAAGTTGGTAAAAATCATTAACTGACTTGGCAATTTTATGGGCTCTCCCCCCCCCCTTCCCAATGATAAGTCTTAGCGAGGGCCCTGCACTAACATCAAAGTTAGAATCTCGATACTGACATCCTAACCCTAATTTAAGAAAAAAACAAGCTAATTTTAATAAACTAGAACGAAAGAAATAAGAACCATAAAATATGGTCTTCAGAAAATTCTTTGGACATACCTGGATGATTTGCTGTCATGTGGTGAAACACATTCTCATCAGTAGCCTCTATCACCATACAACAATACTGGCAAAACTTCCTATTGTATTTCTGCGTAATAAAATATTAGAGTGATTAACCAATAATAAATCAATACAATATAAATATTATATAGTTAAATAAAATTATCAATATAGCAGTAGCCATTTCCTTCCGCTCTTCGAGCGGGCAAAATAATTAGCTAGTGGTCACTAAATGTGACACCTGTATATTTGATAAAAGTTCTAAATGTCAAAAAACCTTTCAAATTAATGCATAAAATTGCACACATTTCATCGTTCTGTTAACATGAAAATTGCGATATGTAAAATAGTATTTCATATCCGATCCATGTAGGGTTGTCTTATTTTCAACCTTTTTAATTTATCTAAATCTTTATCAACCATTTTAATTTATCAGCCTTTTTAATTTATCTAAATTTTTAATTTATCTATTTAATTTATCTAAATTTAATATAATCTAGTCTGAATAGTTTGATCAGAAAAATAGTCAGCAGACGATTTTGGTATTTGACGCGTAACTTTGTTGCTGTGGTTCAAATAGCCAATCAAAAACTGCATAACAAAGTGAATTATAAAATGGAAAAATATCGTCTGCTATAACTATAAATTAATATGTCTTAAAAATTAATTAAATTTTTTTAGAATACTTTTTACCGCATAAAATGGTATAAAAAGGAATTTTGTGTGTCCAGTCGTTCTCGAGAATGGAAGAATGTTGAAACAAAAAATTTAGAGATTTACTTATTTTTCAAACAAAATTCCAAGATTTTAAAATTTTCTCATTATTTATAGGTAAAATCCCACGTGTATGCATCGTTTCAAGTTTCTATCTTCAGCAGTTTGGGCTGCGAAATTCAACACTCACTCAGTTAGTCTCACTTAGTTGTATGAAGTAGGTATGAAGTAGGTTGTATTCTGTAAGCGAATTCCCAAAACAATATGGAATAGAATCTATGCAAAATAAAACACAAAAATTGTATGGGAATTGTATGGGAATATTGTATGGAAAAATTGTATGGGAATATTTAAAATTGTATGGGACCCGTACTACTTATATACGCGAATATTAGAGGATATAACCTGTATTAGTACATTACATGTATAAATTGAAAATATCAATAAACCCGTAATTGACTCCAATATATGCCAGAATGAAAGCACAAAGTTATATGGGAATATATATATATATATATACACATATATATAACTAGTGGCCATAATACCCACTCTACTACTGCGAGTAAATTATTACTAAATTCTTTAAATCTAATAAATAATTGTTTATGCCAGACTAGCAATAATTATCTTATTCTAAATAATAGTAACGAATTAAAGAATAAATTAACATCTCTTAGAAAAATAATAGGATTTCAAACTTTTGATTTTAAAGATCTTTTCAATAATATTAAGATCTCTGATCTATATGGTGTAATTTTAGCTCTTTATAGCTTATATTACTAATCTTTCAACTCAAATTAATTTTATAAATTTTCCTAAGCTTCTTCACTTTGTTATTTTCAATAATTATATTTTTCAAAGAAATAAATTATACTTACAAGTCTCAGGAGTTCCACAGGGTGGCTGCAGTAGCAGTATCTTAGTTAATTTATACCTTTATCATTATGAAAAGTCTTTTACTTCTATAGATTATACATTTTACAGATATGTTGATGATCTGATTTGCTTAGTACATACTGAAAATTGTCTCATAGATATAGATTTCTATCCAGTCAATTTGGAATTAATTCCTAATGAAGCTAGTATCAGTAATAATATTAATTTTTTGGATTTAAATCTTTTTATTGATCCTTCTAGTAGAATTGTTACAAATTTATATGATGAAAAAGACTATTATAATTTTAATATTAATAAAATCTTACCATTTAATTCCTGTAACTCGATTTAATTGTTTAGAAATATTATACTTAATTAGCTTTTTAGAATTTATAGATTATCTGATAAAAAATTTCATGATATGCATATAAATAATCTCAAAATTACCAGCAATTTATATAAATATCCCTCTTATTTAGTAAATGGAATTGTTAAAAAATTTAGAATAGCTGGATTTTCATAATTCTTTTCATAGTATCTTATATTAGCCAGACATCACCATTCTCTTGTATTATTATTATTATTACTTTTATTTTTACATTCTCTTCAACGTCAGCCTTACTATTATTAGCCCCATCTTTTAGTAGCTCTTTTTGTATATTATTACTTTTCTTTCCTTTTTGCTTTACTGTTTTTCAATTCTTACGAATGGCAACAGTAGATCATTTTTTTATTTCTTCTTTGGGAATGGCAACACTGGTCTCTTCATTCACAGTTCCCGATTTCGACTCGTTTGGACATATGCTGTGCATTTTCCAGGTATTCATGATTCCTTTTTTATTCCTTCTTTATGTATATCGTCCAAGTAGAAATAGTTTATAGAAATAATCTATCTATTTCTGCAGAAACATACATTTTTTGTGTTTGCTTCGTCAAAATGCTTGGACTTGAGAACGAATTTTGCGAAGTGAACATTTCCATATTTTAGGCTTAGCCCTTTTCCACGTGTATAGCGATTTAGCTTAATTTTTAAGATTTTCTTTATTCGTCTCCATACCATTGAATTTTTGTTGATTTTCTATAACTTGATTACTAGTGTTTTTTATAGGGCGCGGTAGCCCATTGGTTAGCGCGCTGGAGTTGCACTCGGTAGGCCCGGGTTCGATTCCAGCCACTGCCAAAACTGCCGCCGTGTTCATGCGGAGTACGATCACGTTAAACATGTGGGTCCGAAAGTCCTTCCGAGAGGTTGGTGGTAGGGGAAGGAGGGTACGGTCCCTGTGGATGCCTCCCCCACTGGGTTCCGGTCTAAATTGGGTGGCACTTCCCGACCGTCCAAACAGTTACCTTACACCTTTCTGGTAGGTCGGACGGTCTGGGTTTCAACTAGTGTTTTGTATTTTTTTCCATTTGATTGATGATTTGCTGTTTTATATTTTATTTTGTGAGTGTTTTAGAAAGTTAGGTTTATCGTGTTGCAGCTTCTTACTTTTCGTTCATTGGACTTTCAAACTACTATTATTATATATATATGTATATATATATATATATATATATATATATATATATATAAATATATATATATATATATTATATATATATATATATATATCCCCGTACTACTTATATTGTCGCAGATTAGAAAATATGCCAGTGTGTTAGTAGAAGATTACCCGTATTACAATATGAGTCTCAAAAATCTTTGCCAAAATAAAACAGATGACGTAATAAATTGAAAATATCAATAATCCCCGTAATCATTATACCAAAAGGGCGTAATTGATTTCAATATATGCCAATATATATCAAAATATATGCCAATATACTTTGATATGCCGGTATATCTTCTAATCTACGAGAATATAAGTAGTATATGCCAATATACTACTTATATTCTCGTAGATTAGAAGATATACCCGTGCATTTGTAGAAGATTACTCGTACAACGTACAATATATGAGTTTAAGCAATTTTTGTCATAAAAAAACAATGGCATAATCACTTGAAAATACATAAATAATCCCTGAATCAATAATCCCCGAAAATATGAATAATAATAATGTTTAAACCTGCAGACCGTAATTGATATTATCCAGTCAAAAATGGAATGTCAATGAAATTTATTTTATATACATATCTTTATTATTCAAATCGGAAAAGATATAATAAAAATCGTATGCCGCATAACACATTGGATTTTCATCCGTTGATAAACGACATAATATCATTTGCTTCGAATAAATTGACGGAAATCATATCGTCTGAATAATGCTATCTCCATGAAAAATTTGGCAACATTTTCGTCAATTTACCGATAATTTAAAAAATCGCCAAATTTATTGCCAAGTGGGACTGTAGAACTGATTGCTGTCCCATTTTGCGACAAATTGACAAAACATCATCACAATACTATACCCTAACAATTCACAATTAATTTCATTTATTAAGCGCAATTTTATCAATTTCATGATATTTTCATGGATTTACAAACATTTTTATCAATTTGGTGATATTTTAAAAATTCGCTAAATGTGTTACTAAGTTGGATGAATCGACTGACCGACATATGCTACTGAACTTCATCTCAGTACTCTATTCTAAAGAAACAAATTAATTTCATTGATTTGCGTCGTTTTTATCAATTTGGCGACATTTCCATCAAATTGGCAAAGTTTAAGAAAAGTTGCCAAGTTAGCGGTATTCCTCCAAATTCGTAGCTCTGAATTTACATATCTGAAGAATAAAACATCCTGATCCCGTTTGTATATACTAAATGAAAACACTAAAATTGTATTAGAAGATATACCCGTTCTACTTTTTTTCCGTTTCAACAATCGAATAAATGAATTTATTAGGTAAACACAATATATGAGTTTATTAGCTAAACACAATATATAAGCTTAAAAACTCTTTGCCAAAATAAATGAAAGTGATGTACGCAGTCCGCAATTAATATAATTAAAAGAAAAATCAAACCGTTCTTTTCTAAAATATATTTTTATATCCATTTATTTATAATTCAAATCGAAACTATAATTAAAATTAACAGACAGATTTAATTTAATTGCCTTTTCTGAGAAACATGATATAAGATAGAATCTTCCCCATAAACTGCGAAATTAAATAACCATTTTGATTTCTTTATACGTTTCATTGTTCAGTAAAAGCTTGTGAAAAATAAAGCATGGAGATAGATTTTCCATTTAAATTCATGTTTCAAACAATTCATGTTTTCAGAAAGTGACTAATTAGCGCAAAAAATCTCTCACCAAACTCAGAGATAAAGTTTTAATTCATTTTCAAACGATTTTCAACCTTTCGTTTGGATAAACCACGGAGTTAGAGAGCAGAACTCCTAGGAAAAAGCTTCGTTTTTCATCAATATGTCGACAAACCCTGGTCTTAGAAACTCGAGTCTTGGACTAAATTTATGGGGGCTATTTCAAGGCTATCCACAAAATTTTATTAAATTTGGTTCAGCCGTTCTTCCGTGATGATGAGACAAACGAAAGTTTCGTTTTTTACTAATATCTCGAGAACCACTGGTCGTAGAAACTCTAAACATAGACTAAATTTTAAGTAGGGCTATTTCCAGGCTACCCACAAAATTTCATCAAATTCTGTTCAGCCGTTCTCCCGTGATGGTGAGACAAACAGACAGACAGATTTTCAATTTTATTTATATAGATTTTAAAATTAATTAAAAAGAATAAAAAGTAAGAAACAGTTTGGAAAGCTTTATTATATTCTATTTTTAAATTAATTAAAAAACAAGAAAGATCAATCATGCTTAAAGCATTGATTATGAAACACTTTCCAACTTCAATGCAATTTTATTTAAAAAAGTCGAAAATGCAACACATTCCTCGGTAATATTTTAAAACTTATCACAATACTACATTGATTTATTATATTTGAAAACTTAAACCTTCATTGAAAAAAATGAACTTCATTCAAATGACGGCATTGAAATATAAATTGCGTGGTTTAAATATCTCTAAAATGCAATACATTCCACGGTAATATTTTTGAATCTATCATAATATTACGATAATTTATTATATTTGAAAACTTCATCGAAAACAACTGAAATTAATTCAAATGACGTCATAGAAAAAATAACACGCCTGGATCTCTCTATAAAAGCAGGATTTCATTCATAACTTTCTCCATTTCATTCATCACAATACTATAATAATTTATTTTATTTAAAAATTAAGACCATGGAGCTACAATTCATAAACTTTATGCTTAAAACTTCTTTGAAAAAAATCGTCCTTCTGTTTATAAAATCAAGTAATATTTCATTCATATCAGCCATGCAGACTCCATGGACTGAATTATTTTGTGTTAAAGAAATACAGTAATTCTAATACAACTCATTCTACATCTTTTGCTGTTTACATTTTACACAGGTGAAAAATAGGCTTAGTTGTAGAAATAATCAAATTTGAATGAGAATTTAAACTCAAATATATTGTCATTGTGTTGTTTTAGTATGTAGATGCACAGAATTTAAGCAGAAATAAAGTAGTTTTAGGATGGATACAACACTCAATATGAATTAAAAAGAACTTTAAAAAATCACGAATTTGAAACAAGATGGATGCCATATATCATTTTGAAGTGGGTCATGTGATCGTTTCATATCATGGTCACGTGATCGTTTCATATAAGATGTGTAATTATTATTTTAATTTTTATTTAAAAAACTACTGAATATATTTAGCTGAATTTTTTTTTATATATTTTATGGAACAATTTGACTATTACCTAAAATTTTCGAAGCAATTTGTGAATTTTAAATCCGCTTAAAAAATGTTACAAAAATTAGGTCCCATAGGGCTCAATGTATTTCATTTTTTCAACCCGGGTTCAATCCAAAACTAATTGTGTGATATTATTTATTTATATTCCCATAGGTCCTACAGACCGTCTGAACAACATACTAAAATTTCATTTTGATTAAGTCATTTTTACGGCAGTTATCGTGCTAACGGACAGACAGACAGACAGAATGAACAAAGTCATAAACACTTTTCAACTTTGTTGTAAAGTGTTAAAAATGAGCAGAGCATTTTTCCTAAAGACACCGCGGAAAATTTTCTGCAAATTGTCCATGGAAAATAACCTGACCCACATCTCTACTGTCTTGGCATCGTTGGATTTACCTATTTCCAAGCGTGAAACGAAATATTGTATGGGAATTTCATCAAAAGAATGAATACACAAGTCTCTACAAAATTATAGTTAAAAAAAATCTGATGTGGGCAACACATGACTTTCCTTATATAATGTAATGAATTTACTACTTTTACAGTAAAAAAATAGGATTTTCTTGTAGTAGATACTAATATTCTTTCCAAGATATTGAATTTTCGACAATTAGTCGTCATTTTCATTGATTTAGCGTCATTTTTATCCATTTGGCGAGATTTTCGTTAATTTGGCAACATTTCAAAAAAGTCGCCAAGTTGGCGACATTCCGCCAAATTCGTCGCCAAAATCTCGCCAAGCGTTATGCACTAAGAAATAAATTTTTCTTAAAGCAGATAAATGACTATTGGCGTTCAAATACAAAAGTATTATTCAAAGTATCTTTTTTCAAGAATGGAACGAGCTAGATCCACGAGAAGGATGTCACTCAATTTATCGCATGGTATTACATATGAAAAGTAAACATGTTTCTCAATAGGAAATATTTTTCTTTTTATTTTATATGACTTTTTGATAATTTTTTTTAAAAATGTACAATATCTCGAGAACGGTTCACGTTAGCGTTCTAAAATTTATGTCAATCGTTTTCTAATGAAAAATTACATAAGAAATGTCTATTTGCGTAACTTTATTAGTGGTTTTAATTTTTTGACGATTTTTTCAAAATTTCATTCGAAAATTTAGGGGGGTTCTGAACATTCGATTGCGTATAAAAACAATAGGCTTCCAGTGTTTACGGATTGTGATTTTTGTACCAAATTTGGTTCGAATCGGTCCATTCGTTCGTCAGTTATCATCTCCACAGACTCACTGACACACACACACACATACACACATACTTTCACACACACACACACACACACACACACACAGACATCACTTCAAAAATGTTTGATTCGTGATCAGGGATGCTTGAAACGTGCTCTCCCGTCGAAAACTCGAATTCGAATTTTCGACCCCGTCACAATACTTTCCTTATACATTATGTATATAAGGAAAGTAATAAATATTTTCATCGAAGTTAGTGCATTTTTATTTTCTTTACATGTGCATTTGAAATGCATAGAATATATTATTTCTGAGCAAGCGTTGTCAAAATATTATCTTAAAACTTTCACAAATATGACTCATCAATGGACAAATTGAATGAAATCATAACAATTTAACTTAACCGACTGTAGGTGTGTGAATTCAAGTGTACAAAGTTTTTGTTCATTTTGACGAGTACTATTTTCCATCATTTTGAAGCTCTTGATTTTTTTTTTTTAATTGGAGCCAGATAAATTGCCGTGGACCCTATAAGCCCGATTTTCTAAAAAGTCAATGGTTTTTCTTTTTCTCTACAGATTTTTAATTTTAAAAACCTGATGTGGGCAGCACATGACTTTCCTTATATAATGCAATCAATTTACTACTTTTACAGTAAAAAAAAATCTGATGTGGACAAGAGATGACTTTCCTTATATAATGCAATGAATTTACTACTTTTACAGTTAATAAAAAGGTTATTCTTATAGAAGATACTCACATTCTTTCCAAGATATTGAATTTTCTTCAATGAGTAGTCATTTTCATAGATTTAGCGTCGTCTTTATCCATTTGGCGAGATTTTCGTTAATTTGGCAACATTTGAAAAAGTCGCCAAGTTGGCGACATTCCGCCAAATTCGTCGCCAAAATCTCGCCAAGCGTTATGGACGAAGAAATAAGTTATTCTTACAGCAGATAAATGACTATAGGCGTTTAAATACAAAAGTATTACTCAAACTATCTTTCTTCATGAATGGAACGAGCTAGATCCATGAGAATGATGTCGCCAAATATATCGCATCCTATTACATATGAAAAGTGAACATGTTTCTCAATAGGAAATATTTTCTTTTTATTTTATATGACTTTTTGATAATTTTTTTGAAAAATGTGCAATTTCTCGAGAACGGTTCGTGTTAGCGTTCTAAAATTTATGTCAATCGTTTTCTAATGAAAAATTACATAAGAAATGTCTATTTGCGTAACTTTATTAGCGGTTTTAATTTTTTGACGATTTTTTCAAAATTTCATTCGAAAATTTAGGTGGGTTCTGAACATTCGATTACATATAAAAACAATAGGCTTCCAGTGTTTACGGATTGTGATTTTTGTGCCACATTTCGTTCAAATCGGTTCATTCGTTCGTCGGTTATCGTCTCCACAGACTCACTGACACACACACACACCACTTCAAAAATGTTTGATTCGTGATCAGAGATGCTTGAAACGTGCTCTCCCATCGAAAACTCGAATTCGAATTTTCTACCCCGTCACAATACTTTCCTTATACATTATGTATATAAGGAAAGTAATAATGTATACGATCCACTGTATTGTGGTTTATCGTTGAATTGTACATTTGGCGATTTTCCGGTTGACAACATGTACAACTATTTCAAAGTACCCAATTAACTTACATTTCGCACAACTCTAAATAAACAATTATCAATATTGATGGCATCCTCAATAAGCGATATAGGCCATCTATTAAAATATTTTAATAATTAATTCATCAATTAGGTGTCATTTTCATTAATTTTGCGTTATTTTTGACGATATGTTTGTCAATTTGGGGCAAAATATCGCCCAGTTGGCGATAATTCATATTGATGGCATCCTCAATACTACATTATTCACCAAGTTCGCCAAATGCTCGTCAAATTCGTCGCCAATATCTCGCCAAGCATTATGGACGACGAAATAAGTTATTCTTATAGCAGATAAATAATTATTGGCGTCCAAATACAAAGTATTATCCAAAGTATCTTTTCTCATGAATGGAACGAACTAGATCCACGAGAATGATGTCACCAAATTTAACGCATGATAGTACACATGAAAAATGAACGCATTTTACAATAGTTAGTATATTTTTATTTTATTTTAAGTGATTTTCTGATAAATTTATTTGAAAAATGTGCAATATCTCGAGAAATGTTCATGCCAGCGTTCTAAAGTTTGTGTCAATCGTTTTCTAATGAAACATTACATAATAAATAACTATTTACGTAACTCTTTATTAAAGGTTTTGATTTTTTGATGATTTTAAAATTTCACTTAAAAATTTGGGAGATTTCTGAACATTTGATTGCGTTTAAAAACTATAGACGTCCAGTATTTGCAGATTTTAATTTTTGTACCAAATTTCGTTCAAATCGCTCTAAGCATTCGTGAGATATAGTCTTCATAGACTCACACACACATCCCCTCAAAAACTTTTGATTCGTGTTCAGGGATGCTTGAAACCTGCTCTCTGACGACTCGGATTCGAGTTTTCGACCTCGTCACAATACTTTCCTTATACATTATACTATGTATATAAGGAAAGTAAAAAATCTGATGTAGGCAGCACATGACTTTCCTTATACAATGCGATGAATTTATTACTTTTACAGTAAAAAAAATAATATATAAGATTCACGGTACTGTGTTTTTGTCGTTGAATTGTACATTTGGCGATTTTCCGGATGACAATTAGTAAGACTATTTGAAAGTACCCAAATAACTTATATTTCGCGCAACTTTAAATAAGCAATTATCAAACTTGATAGCATCCTCAATAAGCAACATAGTCCATATATTACAATATTTTAATAATTAATTCATCAATTAGGCGTCATTTTCATTAATTTAGCTTCATTTTTGCGATATTTCTGACGATATTTTGTCAATCTGGGACGAAATATCACCAAATTGGCGATACTTTGCTAAATTATTTGCCAAATTATGCGCCAAATGCATCACCAAGTGTTACAGACAAACGAAGAGAAGAGCCTTTGTTATGTACTAGAAGATATGCACGTCATATGACGGAAATCAGAATTTGGAACACTAATTCCCATTTTACAATACTTCCCATACTTAGCGCATTTTACAATAATTCCCATAAGTAGTATATATCCGCACGTATGAGCACACATATATTTTTTACACTAAAAACATGATTTTATAGCTTATTTTATCTTTTTTTAAAAAAAAAAAGGTCTCGATCCATTTTAATATTAAAAACATGATTTTTATAGCTAAAAAAGATGGTACTGAAAATTTAGACCAAATTCACTGTTAAAATTTGATCTAAATGTAAAAAAGGTATATATACATCTTTTTTAGCTATAAAAATCATGTTTTTAATATTAAAATGGATCGAGACCTTTTTTTTAAAATAAAAAAGATAAAATAAGCTATAAAATCATGTTTTTAGTGTAAAAAATATGTGTGTGCTCATCCGTGCGGATATATACTACTCCCATACTTACTTCCCATACTTAGCGTCATTTTTATCAATTTGGCAACATTTTTCGTTAATTTGGCAACATTTAAAACATTTATCGCCAAGTTGGCGACATTTAGGGAAATTCTTCGCTAAAATCTCGCCAAGCGTTATGGACGGAGAAATATGTTATTCTTACAGCAGATAAATGTTTATTGGCGTTCAAATACAAAAGTATTACTCAAAGTATCTTTTCTCGTGAATGGAACGAGTTAGATCCACGGGAATGATGCCACCAAATTTATCTCATGATATTACATATGAAAAGTTAACATACTTCACAATAATTAATATTTTTTATGTAATTTTTTGATAAATTTATTTGAAAACTCTGCAATATATCGAGAACGGCATTCTAAAGTTTGTGTCAATCGTCTTCTAATGAAAAATTACATAAGAAATTACTATTTACATAACTTCATTAAAGGTTCTGATTTTTTGATGATTTTTTCAAAATTTCACTCAAAAATTTAGGGGTTTCTGAACATTGGATTGCGTTTAAAAACAATAGATTTCCAGTATTCACGTATTGTAATTTTTGTACCAAATTTCGTTCCAATCGCTCCATTAGTTCGTGAGATATCGTCTACACAGGCTCACTGACACACACACGCACACAGAGAGCGAGAGACATCGTCTCAAAAATGTTTAGTTCGTGTTCAGGAATGCTTGAAACGTGCTCTCCCGTCGAAAACTGGAATTCAAATTTTCGACCTCGTCACAATACTTTCCTTATACATCATACTATGTATATAACGAAAGTAAAAACGAGTACACCTCTCTGACGGGTAAGGTTCAAAATTCAGAAATTAAAATCTAAATTTAGACGTTATAGATATTCTGAATCTCGAGTTTTCCTCGAGTTATGGCGGGTCCAGAACGAGCTAGTCCAATGATATATATCTAACATTGCCTACTGTATGTATGTCCAGAAACTGTTCAGTTGCTACTTAAACAAAATAAGTCTATAAAAAAATATTGTTTCTGGAGTTTCTGTATTCAGCCAGAGCCCATCCACTTTCCTCGAGGTCTGATTGGGTAACCAGGTAGACTACGACATATCACGCGACCGGATCGTGGTATGACGTAGCCTACAATCATCCGAATTCCTGTGTATGGGCCCGAATCTACCAGGCTCAGGTTAATAGCACTAATTAGCCCCGATCTGCCAATTAGGAAACTAACGATCCTTAAGACTCAATATGAAACAAGTGGTCCATAATATATAAATTATTACTAATGCATATTAAAAAAATTCTGCAAGATATGCATTTCTGTGTTTTGAATTTCCAAATTTTATTTTTTCCACCGCACGAAAAAAATTCATCAACCTACACAATAAAATTTATATACACACACACAGTGTGCGTATATGTCAGCGAAAAGTCAATTTTGGCAACATTTAAAAAGTCACCAAGTTGGCGATATTCCGAAAAATTCGTCACCAAAATTTTTGCCAAACGTACGGACGGAAAAATAGGTTATTCTTATAGTGCTCGTAGATTCTTATATTCTTTCCAAGATATTGAATTTTCGTCAATGAGTCGTCATTTTTATTGATTTGGCGTCATTTTTATTAATTTGGCGACATTTTCGTTAATTTGGCAATATTTAAAAAAGTCGTCAAGCTGGCGACATTCCGCCAAATTCGTCGCCAAAATCTCGCCAAGCTTTATGGATGGAGAAATAAGATATTCTTATTGCAGATAAATGACTACTGGCGTTCAACTAAAAAGTATTACCCAAAGTATATTTTTTCATGAATGAAACGAGCTAGATCCACGAGAATGATGTCACCCAATTTATCGCATAATATTACATATGAAAAGTGAACATATTTCACAATAGTTAATACATTTTTTTTATTTTATGTGACTTTTTGATACATTTATTTGAAAAATGTGTAATATCTCGAGAATGGCTCATGCTATCTTTCTAAAATCTGTGTCAATCGTTTTCTAATAAAAATCTACATAAGAAATGACTATTTACATAACTTTATTAAAGGTTTTAATTTTTTGATGATTTTTTCAAAATTTTACTCGAAAATTTAATGGAGATTTGAACATTCGATTGCGTTTAAAAGCAATAGGCTTCCAGTATTCATGGCTTGTAATTTTTGTACCAAATTTCGCTCAAATCTCTCCACTCGTTCGTTAGATATCGTCTTCATAGACTCGCACACACACAGGGAGACGTCAGATATCGTCTGCATAGACTCACTGACATACTCACAGAGACATCCCCTCAAAACCGTTTGATTCGTGCTCAGGGATGCTTGAAAAGTGCTCTCCCGTCAAAAACTAGAATTCGAATTCTGGACCTTTTTTTTACCGACTTTTCAGTCATCCTGTAGAAGATTATGAAGACATATAATAAAATAAAATATCTCACCTTTGTACACGTCTTAAGATGCAGTAGAAAGCTGATCAGCATGAAGAATACCTGCAAACAATTTCCTATGGGGCAAATCAGATAACCCTTGGTTTCGAGTTCTCCTTTCCACTCTTCCTTTACCCTCGGGGGTACAGCGCAAGGGTAAATACTTCTGGATCTAAAATACACACTGATATCAATAGAAGTATCATCAACAGCATCAAATATAGAAAAATATGATGTGTCAAGTTCATGACTTTCCTTACACATTAGGATGAAGTCTTCGAATCTACTATATACTTTAAAGACCAAAGCATCCACGCTAAAATCTGCCGAATAGAAAGTCGCAGCTCAACTTCCGAGCACATCCCCGTAAACAGAATCAGGGGGTAAACATTGATCCGATTTAAAAAACATTGATCACGACCATTTTGAGGTTACTTTTCGCCCTACTGACAACTTATGAAAAGTTATTTTTCGGCGCCATATAACTCACTTAGAAAACGAACTTTGATAAGCAGTTGTTGAGGAGCATTTATAGATTTTGAACTTCTCTTTCTAAAAATATAGGTCACCATACTGTGAAATTTATATTTCGCGAAATAATGGTCAAAATATTTTTCGAAACCGCTTTCGCCAGATGGCGCTCGCTCGCAAGTGACGTAAAAAAGCGAGTAGTCAAGCGTAAAGTATATCCATAACTAGAACAAATTACCCGGCATTGCGCAGGTATAAAATAAGCACACGCCACATTCCAAATTGCCTTCGAATCGCCTCGGTTTCCAAATTAATTGCAATCCGCCTCAGATTCTATCCAAATCATCACGTATACGAAATCTTTAATTTAAACGCATGTGCAATCATGTATACAAAAATAACGGCTCCACAACCTTGGAGAGCGAACAAAAATAATAATAAGAATAATAATAATAATAATAAATAAATAAATAAATAAAAATAATAATAATAATAAATAAATACATAAATAAAAATAATAATAGTAAAAGACCGATTCCTTATATGGGAAAGAGGGCGTAGCTGAAACCCCGTGTGAGTTGGACATGCGCAGTCGACCAATAGAAAAATCTACGGAACTTCATTTGCCGATTCGATGATCTCAACTTTTATGCATTCGCTTAAAAAATTACTCAAATAATATCACCAATAAAATAATGTATTAATTAAACGAAAATGTTTTTGTTAGAATACGAAGATATGCACACAAAATTTTTGCCAAACTATAGAATTGTGTTAATCTTCCATCTTTGGATATGGCGAGATCAGATAACCTAAAAATGCAAATTTTGATGCATTTAAAATAATAATTAATATGAAGGAATTGTCCTATGGGTTCGATTTAAGCATCGTTGGAAAGAACGTTCTTCGATCTTTCCGATGGTGTTAAGAAGAAAACTCTGTGATAATATTTCCGAACGTTAAAGAACCGGCTTGTATAAAAAATCGCTCAAAATCATGCTAACATATAAAATAACTAAAAAACTAATTCGAATTAAAAAAAATAACACCGAGGCGCATCGTCCCAGGTCCTGATGTACTTCTGTACCAAATTTCAAGGCCGTACGACGCTTAGATTTTTCGCTGCAGAAGATAGAAACAGGCAGACAGATAAACAGATAGACACTGTTTTATTACAGATAATATATCATCGTGCAATATAGATAGCAGCACTTCACGAAAAGTATACATATATCAAAGTTCTTGCTACTAGTCAACTCTATTGTGTTCAATAATTTATATTTTTGAGATGCATTAATGTTTTTATGTTGTAATCTCGTAAAAATCCACACACAAAATGTTTTTTAAGCTTACCCCAATTGCATTATGTTATTTCTATAAACTTACATTATTTTAAACATCCTTTAGTTTTGCGTAATCGAATGTGCACCATTAAATGAAAACGTCAAAGTTAATTAATGAACGGCGTTTAGAGTAATGGCACCAAATGGCGGCATCAGCAACCGTGCAATACACGGAGGCACAAATCTGCCGTGAATGGAAAGTATTTCGACTTAAAATAAGTAAAAAACTAATTTGAATTTTAAAAAATCTCCCCAAGGCTTATCGTCCTAGGTCTTGAAGTACTTGTGCACGAAATTTCAGGGCCGTATTTCAGGGACAAAACAGACGAACAAACAAATATATTCCATTACTATTAGAGATGACTGCGCTCGCAACAATGAATCTCGCTATCAAATACATTGTCACGGAGTCTAACGTTTAAATTTTTATACTTACTTTTACTTTCATAAACAAAAGTTAGCACAAATCGTGATTATCGATTGATATTTAATTAACATATTTATTAAACAAGTTAAGATGCAATGTTATTTAACTTGTTAAAAGATGGTGTCAGGGATTCTAACGTTTATTTTATTTTTATTTTTATAAACAAAAGCAGGACGATATTTTCTTACTGCGTGAACAATCAGATCAAAATGGAGCGATCGTCAATTCGCCGCTTTTTAAATATGGGTCATATCCCATGAATAAACCGCGTTCTGAAATGACTCATAGGGCACACACACACAAAATGCCCGCGGGTTTCACTAGTATATTTAAACAATATTTATTTTCACATTTATTTATGCCCACGAGAAAGGTTCTTGTGTCACAGAATTAAAAGGTAATTGTTGACTAAATAAAATATACTTATACACACATAACTCAGTACGGGCGCGGTAGCCCAGTGGTTAGCGCGCGGGAGTTGCACTCGGTAGGCCCGGGTTCGATTCCCGCCACTGCCAAAACTGCCGCCGTGTTCACGCGGAGTACGATCACGTTAAACATGTGGGTCCGTAAGTCCTTCGAGAGGTTAGTGGTAGGGGGAAGGAGGGTACGGTCCTTGTAGATGCCTCCCACACTGGGTTCCGGTCTAAATTGGGTGGCACTTACCGGCCGTCCAAACTGTTACCTTACACCTTTCTGGTAGGTCGGACGGTCTGGGTTTCAACAACAACAACATAGCCCAGTGGTTAGCGTGCAGGACTTGCACTCGGTAGGCCCGGGTTCGATTCCCTCCGCTGCTGAAACTGCCGCCATGTTCACGCGGAGTACGATCACGTTAAACATGTCGGTCCGTAAGTCCTTCCGAGAGGTTGGTGGTAGGGGAAGGAGGGTACGGTCCCTGTGGATGTCTCCCCCACTGGGTTCCGGTCTAAATTGGGTGGCTCTTCCCGGCCGTCCAAACAGTTACCTTACACCTTTCTCATAAGTCTGGGTCTCAACAACAGCACACAGCACATGTACAGTCTTAATCAAAATAGCATCGGTATTTAATAATTATCAAATAAAATACGCCAAGTTAGCAAATTCGCTGCCGTTGAGATACAAATAGAACGGGTCAGATTAAATAACGAAAAGTTTATACATAACTGACATGAACAAAAATAATTAAAATTTGTTTTTATAATTTTAGGAAGGTTGTGCGACCATGAAATTTACTACACAGGTACTTTAGGATCTGAATAGGCACACCCCGGATTATTTCTTTGATTTTTTTTTTTTTTTTTAGGCCGGCTTGCAACGATATCAGGGGATTTTCACACAAATGCGTTCCTTAGCGACCTAAAATATTATCACAAAATTTCCATCTTGACACCATCGGAAAGATCGAAAAATGCTCTTTCAAACAAACTTTGAACGGAATCCAATTTTAATGTTTATATAATTCCGTTTTGTAATTTCTCTCATAGCCAGCCACCACTCCACCACTTTTATCATCTTGTTTACGTTGAAGGTTGTTGTTTTTGTTTTTCCCCAAATGTCTGTTTGTTTAATTTTGTTTATTGGTTTAATTTTTATTATTTTTTCATTTTTTGATCAACATTTTCTGTTTAGTTGTTGTGTGTGTTGGGATGATTCGCCGTGGCGTTTTTTGTGTTGGGGGTCGACTTTTTCCCGGCTGTGTATTAAGATGCCTTACGTCTAATTGGCAGGCCACACTGTCTGGGCCGAAAAAGGAGTCATCTTCTATATGGGCCGAGATAGACCAGTGGTTTGCGCGTTGGTTCAGACATGGTAGACACAGGCTTGACTCTCATCGCACAAAACTATATCCTTGTCTATACGGAGTTTGGACACGTTAAATTTGTAGGTCTGAAAGTCCATCCGAGAAGTGGTGGGTTAGGGAAATGATGATACGGTTTCTGTGGATGCCGCCCTCACTGGGTTCCGATCTAAATCGGTAGCACAGTCCCAGCTATCGAAACAATATACCTCCAGGTAGGTCCGGTGGTCTGGGTAGGAAAATAAATCATCTGCTGCATTTTTTTTATTTTTTTAGTTAGATTTTTGTTTTATTGTCTGTGAGGTAAGTTATTTACCATAAGCGAGTATTGCTACTTTGGTAACAATTTCTCCACTGGATAGATTTATGCGTCTAACTGATTTTGCATTTTCAATAACACAAAATTGGCTACTCTGCAAAACACAGGTAGTCCTGCTACTGTTAACGCCAAAGTAAAACTTCATTTCGAGGATAAGCTTAATACTCCCCGTAAGACTCAATCAGCTAGAAAAACTCAAAAACCTACAACAGCACAACTACTGTGGTTAAAGAAGATATGTTTTCATCTGCTCCCTCCAATTGCGAAGACAATAAAACAAATAGTTTATTTTTTCTGTAGCATATAACTTGGTTGTACGTTTGCAGTGATCCTTGTATGCAATTTCACCACATCATGGTTAACACCGTTGTTGTTGAGACCCAGACCTCTGACGTACCAGAAAGGTGTAAGGTAACAGTTTGGACGGTAGGGAAGTGCCACCCAATTTAGACCGGAACCCAGTGGGGGAGGCATCCACAGGAACCGTACCCTCCTTCCCCTACCACCAACCTCTCGGAAGGACTTACGGACTCACATGTTTAACGTGATCGTACTCCCCGTAAACACGGCGGCAGTTTTGGCAGTGGCGGGAATCGAACCCGGGCCTACCAAGTGCATTTCCCGCGTGCTAACCACTGGGCTACCGCGCCCATGGTTAACACCGTGTATGTCATTTTCGCCGCTTGTAACATCTATATTATTTTGTTCTAGAGTAGCGAGAAATCATTTTTATGCACTCATTTATTCCGGGCGGCATGAGATACTGACGTAAGTTATATGATACATTAGTGAAATTCACCATATCGGTATTTAAAAAAAATTACTTAAAAAAATGCAAATGTTAGACTGGTTATTGACAAAAGTATTTCTGAAAAGGTTTCTTAGTAATGTGTACGCTACTGCTTCAAACTATATGGTCAATAAAATTTTACCCTGTTCCAAATTTTATGTAACTTTTCCCCTTAACTCAATACATCTGTCTGAAATTATTTGATCTCTTCGCTGCAGGATTGATCATGATCAAATTGACAACTACTTAATAAACATATATTTTTTTTTATGGTTTTAGGCTGTTTCTGTAAATTTTTCTTTTGTTATATTTTATGGGGGTTTTAATGCATTTAATAGTATTTTAGTGTCTCGAATTTGATCTCAATTTATTATTTGAAAGGAATTTTAAAAATTTCTGCTCTTTTTTTTTTTCTTAAGCGAATTTTCTTTGCAATAGAGATTTTAAATTATTTGAATTTACCTCATTTTTTATATCAATCCCAACTGTTTTCAAAGTGTTTTTTTTTCTTTGTATGTTTCCTTTTGTGTTGTTTTCTGTCTGTATTGTATTTCTATGTATATTGTCTTCGTATGTTTGAGTATTGTTATTTCTGTATGTTTTCCGACCATCCCCTGTAACTACTCCATACCCTTTGGGTCAGCTGGACGGCATGGGTAGTAAATTAATTAAAAAAAATGTTAGACTGGCGAAATTCAACTCACTTACCTTACTTCAATTTCTGAAGCAAAACAAATAAATATACTGACCTCAAAGGAGTGGATTCTTTGGATTGCAGTTTCCTTTTGGATACGTTTGGACCTATGTGCTTTTTCTTTGGAGATGTTTTTTTCAGTACTGGACATTTAACCCTAGTTTTAAAAAACTTCTTCAACCCTTTATTGTTTTTCTGCTTCTGAGATATGCTTTTCTTACCTTCATTCATTAAAAATGCAGTTACCCCAGAAGACTGATTTCCCTTAGCGTTATCGTGGATGAGTTTGTCAATATTTTTAATCATATTCAAACAAGGTTGGTCTGTCGGAAAATCAATAGACATAACAGTTGAATTACCAGGACCCTTTGAACTTGTTATATGTACTTCAGGGGAATTGGTGACAATTGAAATGTAATTTTCAGCTATAATGATCATATTCTCAGTCATGCTGGTAGGTGGCAGTGTCGAATTTGAGTTCATTTCAGCGTCAGTGTCAGAAATGTTGGTGTCTGCTCGTTCAAATGAATCAGAAATAGGAAGCTGGGGTGCACCCTTTTGAAAAGTATCAACTTCTTCCTGAGGAGACAAATTATTTTGAAGAAGTTCTGCAGAGTTGAGAGGAATAGGTAAAAGTGTGAAAATTGAGTTTATTTCAGTGTCGGTGTTAGAAGTTTTGGATTTTATCTCCTGAAGGCAATCAGACATAGGAAGTTGTGGTGTACCTTCCTCAAAAACATCTACTTCCTTCTGAGGATATAAATTATTTTGTATAAAATCTTCACAGACGAATATATGAATGCTTCCGTGATTTTCAGCACTTTTTTCAACATTTTCTATATGAACAGATTCGTGTGGGTTTCTGTTCGTATTACAGCAATCATTCGTTTGCAAACTGGCCATTTTCTGCTCTTGAACTGAAACACAAATATTATTTGTATTATTTTTCTGACTGATATAATTTATTGTGTATATCAGTAAAAGTATACCATAATCTTGCTATTAAAACGTACATATGAATGCTTATACTAGAAAATGTAACCAACGTTGCGCGGGAGTTAAAGCTGTGAAAAATTGAATTTATTAATCTAAAAAGTAACGAATAAAATAAATTTTATTCATATAAATAACAGTAAAAATTGCCTGAGATAAATTGAATTTATTAATCTAAAATAACAAAATTGAATTATTTATATATAAATAACAGTGAAAATTGCACGCAAAGGGCGTGATACGACCTCATTACCAAATTATGTATCCGTTCCTCTGCAACTAAAAATTCACAATCCTTTTTCCGAAGGGCTTTAAGCGCATGCGCAGTCGTGTTCAACGGACCGCAGAAGGTAGAAACGCCGTTACGGGAATCAATCGCAGAAAAGAAAACATGTTAACAGTTCGCTCGCTTCAAAAATTTATAATAAATGAACGGATGGTTTCGATAAATTATTTTTTGTTTCGGAGCAGTCTTTAATATTTAAAGTAGCTGGTGTAAATTATAAACATTGGATTGACCGTAATTTTATTTTATATCGTAATATAAAAATCGGGAATGTTTTAAACACACGAAAAGTACATATATATTATTAAGAATTCAAACCAATTCGTCTATTAATCGTATGGATTCCGTTCAAAGTTTGTTTGAAAGAGAATTTTTTAGCCTTTTCGATGGTGTCAGGATAGAAACTCTGTGATAATATTTTCGGTCACTGGAGAACTGATATGTGTGAATATCGCTCAAAATCGGGCTAGATTATGCTAAAACATAGAATAACTAAAAACTAATTCAAATTTAAAACAAAAACTAATAACTCCGAGGTGCACTTTTCTGGGTCCTAAAAGTACCTGTGTACTAGATTTTATGGCCGTGTGACGCTTAGATTTCCCGTTACAGGTGCACAAACTCATTACTGAAAATACTACATACGATTACATATTTTCTTGAAAGGTAACACAACCGTAAGAGTAAAATCTTACGAGTGTAACACATAACATTTAGTATACAGAGTGTTTCATAAAGATTACACGACTCAATATCTCTTGAACGATCGGTTATAGACGCATAGTTCTAATTTCTGAAATGCTTTAATTAGGTCGAGACTATCATAGTATGCAAATGTTAATCATGTGAAAACTTTAAATAAAAAAAAAAATCCAAATTATAACATTTTTACGGGTCCCCAGTAAAAGATTTCAATTATAAAAATATTTTCCATATCACAGTTATAGTCACACAAAAAATGTTTTATTTTCTTACGATGAAAATTATTAGGGATAGCATTCATTAAAGTGTTTTACCAGCAATTGGGGACTGTATAAAACTTTTGCTAAAATAGTAAAAATAGTTGAAATAATTAGACTTTTAGACTATCGCAGTTTTTGTCACGTAACACCAGGGGCGGCAAATTTTTCCTCGTCGTCTATCGGCTTCTTCCTTTTTTTATCGACTGTCACTGGTCAATTTTCTCACGCTATGGCGCTTCAAAAGAGCCAACCTTCACAGTGAAGTTCCCAATTCCGGCTGGAACGAATCCTTTTCAAATTGAAAAGATTGGGGTGATGTTATCCTTTTCACTTGAAAATTTCAAGTGTCCGATTAAATGTATGTGTAGTTAGTGTATGCTCATCCATTCCTTCTGCTAGAAATGCATTTCAGCAGCTCAATGCATTATATTTTTTCATAGAAACATTATATAGTGATATGCTATTTTCGAAAATATTCGCTCATCAACAAATACTTTTTCTGGAGGCTCTTCAACTCTACAATCACTAAGTGATACGAGGTGGTCTTCCAGAGTTAAAGCCATAAAAGCACTACTTCATAATTTTGAAGTGGTGATTTTAACACTGGAAGAATTATCTGATAACGATTTTCCTGTCAGTGGTGGAAGACCCGAAGCCCTTTAAACATGCATGACATCGTTCGAATTTTTTTTCACTTTGTTTGTATGGAACAGTAATCAATACAATACTCTCTCAAAGCATCTTCAGTCATCTGATCTCAATTTTCAGACTGGGCAAGCTTTGGCTAAAGCTACTATTGAAACGGTTAGTTCTTTTCGCACTGATGCATATTTCAATCAAGTGTGGAGTTTTGTGACAGAACTTTGCGAAAAAAATTCTTATTCTGGACCAAAACTGAAAAGGCGTAAAAAAATTCCAAGCGAATTCGGAGGCGGTGAAAAAAATCCCCATGATGATGTTAAATCATATCACAGAATCAATATTCAATATGAAATTATAGATTCAGTATCTAATGAAATTGAGACAAGATTTAATGAGAACAATATATCTGTTTTGTTTGCCCTTAGTTCAGTATTATCCGGATCAGATGTCGAAAAAGAAAATGTTTCAACCATATGCAAAGCATATGACTTCCAGAAAGAGGAATTGCTGTGTGAATTGCGACTGTTTTATTCAATGGTGAAAAATGAAAACGTAGACCATCCCAATTTTAAAAGTCGCCTGGATTATTTTAAAGAGCGGAATTTAATAAATGTGTTTCAAGTTATAATATTATTCGTTAAATTGTTTTTGACTGTGCCAATCAGCTCAATCAGTTGTGAAAGGTCTTTTTAGTGTCTTAGGAAGCTGAAAAATTATTTTCGCAGTACAGTGGGGCAAGAAAGACTTTCATTTTTAGCTATTTTAGCTATAGAACAAGATATACCACTGGATTATAATGATATTATAACAAAATTTTCTCTTCTTCCAGACTCTAAGAACTTCAATATAAGGTAAATAAATATAAATATTTGTATTTAGAAAAATTATGTTAACACAATTATGTACAAAAATTATGTTAACAACAATTATTTTTCTCAACATCAATTCAATTTTGTGATCTCCCCCCCCCCCCCCCCCCGTTAACAAACATTTTATTTATTCCATATTGTGAATTTTGATACATACAAATCTCGCACCCCCAAATGGAATGCTGAAATGCCGCCCCTGCGTAACACGTTTAAGAAAATGGGGAAAATTGCACTTTTATACGGGCAGTCTACAAAGGAAGTTTCAATTAGAAAATTAATCCTTATTCATTGAAAGAAAACAACCGTTCTCTAATATGCAAAATTGACCACGAAAAAATTTGTCAAAGTTATAGGACTTAAACCGCTTTTACACGATCAAAAGAAACCTCTAAAATATTTCAGGGGTCGTACAAAAATTGAATTTTCTTAGATAATATTTTCATTCGAAAACTTACATGCGGTACGCATAAGTTTCTCCTCCTAAAAAGAATTATGATTCCCTGCCCTCGCTATACCAGTGGCGTCGCCAAGAAGGGGGGTCATAACCCCCCCCCCCCCCCAAGAGCTCATCGAATCCATTGAATTTCGAAAAAATAATATATGGAAAAATTGAAAACAAACTATTTGGTTACCCCCCTCCCTCACACACACACACACACACACACACACACCACAACCACAGATTTATTTTTCTGGCTACACTACTACGCTATACTATTATCTACATAGGCAGGTCTGAAAAATAAAACATTCTGTTCCCGTTTGTAAACAAATTTACAAAAAATATGAAATTGGATCAAATATGCCAAAATGAAAGCGTTAAAATGGTATTAGAAGATATCTCCGTACTACTTATATTCTGTTTCACAGTTGACTCAACACAATGAGTTAATTGGCTAAACACAATATATGAGTTTGGAAACTCTTTGCCAAAATAAAACAGATGACTTAAGATATTAAAAATAGCCGTAATCTCCTTAAGCTTTCAACACGAAAGCCATAATTGATATCATCTGGTCAAAAATGTAATTCCCATAAATTATTTTTATACATATTTCTTAATTATTTATTTAAATCGATAAAGATTTAATAAAAATCGTCTGCTCTCTAAACTCATTGGGTTTAATTTCATTGCTTAGCAAGATGATATAATTTTTTTTTTTCAAATAAATTTGCGGAAAAAATATCGTTTGCATAATGTTATTTCTATGGAAGGTTCACTTTTTAATACTTTACAATATAGTTGAAAAAGTTTAAATGTTGTTAGTTGAGTAAGTTTAAATGATCATCAAACTTTGATTATTTCTACAACGAAGTCTAATTTTCACTTATGGGAAATGTAAACACCAAAAGATGTAGAATGAGTTGTATAAGAATTCCTGCATTTCTTTAACACAAAATTATTTAGCTCATGGAGTCTGCAATATAGCTGATATGAATGAAACATTCATTGATTTTACACAGAGAATCAACCAGTGTTTTCGATGAAGTTTTAGGCATAGAATTAAATTACTTGTATCTCCATGTTTTTAAGTTTTTAAATAAAATAAATTATTATAGTATTGTGATGAGGCACATACCCTTTGTGGGGGGGGGGGGGGGGCACACACGAAGCTGAAGTAAGCCTTCGGGTCTGCCCTGTGGTCTGGGTTTTCAACACCCCTTGTGGGATACCAAATTGCTGCTTAGCTACCATGCTGAATATAATTTTCATAGAGAGTGAAATTAAGTAAATTTTTAAAAAGAAATTATGAATATTTCAAGGTAATATTATATTGTTCAAAAATTTCTAAAATAATTTTATAAAGATCATCTACATTTATATTATTAAACAAGTCTTTAAAATCATCGGTATATATACTATGGATATTAGTAAGAGTTTTCAATTTCTTAACTAATTCAGAACTATTTTTACAATATGACTATTATTTGAAACGTCAACTAACGGAGAAATTTTATTTTAAATTTTTAGTATAGTTTAGCAGCAATAGTAAAGTCAGAATTATGCCCACTAGTAAGTGTTCGAAAAGCTACTGGGGATTTATGAAATTACTAAAACAATTCGGAAAACAGCCTTCAAGTTTTTCTTTCTTTACTTTTAATTACAGAGTACTGTTACTTTAATTAGCTCAGCTTCTAGGTCGACAAAAATATCGAAAATTGAAATTAGAAGAAGAGATATTAAAAAGATATATAAAAAATATTTAGTATTTCCACACTAGCTAGAATCTTAGTTTTAGTCCATTTCGATTCATCTCAACTTTTAGATAAACGAAAAAATAAATATTTTCAAAATTTCAAATTAGAATAGAAACGATTCAGATGGATTTTTAAAATACGTATAACACATTCCCTTTCAGAAGTAATAAAACCATAATTTGATCGTATATCTTTAATGCTAACAATTAAAATTGGAAAAAAATAAACAACTTTATAAATACTAGTAAAGCTAGCAGGCATTCTGTCCATAAGAAATTTAAGAAACGGGTTTATTCATGAGATATCATGGAGGTAAAAGTAAGAAGTTAAAACTTTATATTAAGAAAACGCCACTATCGTTTGAGACAATAATTCAGGTGGTGCTGGGATAAGTGCATGCATTTATATGGCTAAAGGCCTAAAATATTTATTTAAACGGTCCATTTTGTAAAAATAAATTATCAGTGCAATGCAAAGTAAAACTGAAATAATAAAGAATATTCCTGCGTATTCAAAATAATTTTACCCTTCAATTTATTTTTATTTCTCTATATTATGTACGCTATTCTACAACTATCAAAAGAAAACTGGTTAATTATACTCATAATTAGGGGGGACAATAATTTTTAAATAACATTTAAAAATAATAAAAAATACATATTCTAAATAGTATGCCTTTCTTTTATGTCAACTAACAATAGCAGATACTTTAGTAACACTAGCGACACCTAAATATAATTCTCAAAGCATTATGGCATTTTCAAGCGTTTCATCCGTAGGAGTTTCATCTCCTTCTTTCTAAAGTCATGCTTACTATAATGAAAAACAACAATCAATCACTGTGTATGTAGCCACAATACAAAAGGAGGTATTATAATATCCATTGTTGTAAATAAATTAAAAATGAGTCCAATGTCCGGCTTCATTTTCAGTTTGTGATGTCATATGCAACGTAAAGCTCCAGAATTCTCCATTTTGCAAATAAGTTAAAAAATCTGATGTGGGCAGCACATGACTTTCCCTGCAGACTTAAATTCATATTTTCTTTATTTCTTTAATAATTCATTAGATTGAGTTTAATTGCACCAAATAACACTAAATTTGCATTTTTAATTCAATTTTTGTTTTTATTTGGTAATTGGCGATTTTTCCGATAGCGGCGTAACAAAAATGCAAGAAATCTGAAATATCTTGAGAACGGTTAGTCCTAAAGTATAATGGAGTGTGTTATATTCTTTTCTTCGTCAAAAATTGCGTATAGAGCAAGAATTTAATTGATACATTTCAGCATACGTAGTCTTTTTTTTTAGATTTTGGCGATTTTTGCGGGCCATTATGTAAAAAAGGCAGGTTGTTATTTTCCGAATCGTACCAAAATCGAATCAGCACCAGAATACCCCACAAGTAACTTATCCACCAAATACTGTGAAATTTGGTCAATTAGTATTTTAGCTAGGGTGGATACATGAAATTTTTGCAGGCCATTTCGTAAAAAAAAACGGGTTCTTCCTTTCCGAATCGTACCAAATTCTAATCAGAACCAGAGTATCCAACAAGTAACTTATCTATCAAATTTTGTGAAATTTGTTAAATTAATATTTTAGCTAGAGCGGATAAATGAAATTTTTAAGGGCCATTTCGAAAAAAAGGCGGGTTCTGCTTTTATGAATCGTACCGGAAACTAATCAGCACCAGGGTCACATCCAAGTGACTTACCTACCAAATTTTATAAAATTCGGTCCATTAGTTTTTGAGTTAGAGTGGATACATACATTGCACAGACACATAGACAGACGTCACACTAAAAATAGTTTTTTCGTATTCTAGAGGTCTCGTGTAGATCCGTCGAAAACTCGAGTTGCGATTTTCGGCATGATTCCAATACTTTCCCTATGCATTACCATGAATTGCAGGGAAAGTAAAATGAGTCCAAGGTCTGGCTTCGTGTTCAGTATCTGAAGTCACTCAATGTAGAACTCCAGAATACTGCTCTTTATATATAGATAATGCGATACAATTTTTCCAATTGTTAAAAATCGTTTCATAATTCTGTGGCGTGGAAATGATATTCAAGATTTCAAGAGCCAGAAGTAATAAAAATACAATTTTATATCCTTTCGCAGGAAATCGGGAAAATGAAGCAATTAAATCATTTTGTCGCGAAAGGATATAAGATTCACTATATTTTTCCATTTAATATATCAGAATTATAAAATATCCTCCATTTTACTGCTAAATCTGAAAGGGTTTTCAATATTCAGAAAAGTTAACAACTTTTATTAAAAATGCCAGTGTTACATTTAATAACCACTAGTTGTTCGCAGCAACTCTATTTGGCGCCTGGTGAGAAGAAATTTTAACTGCACCTTTGACGACTAGTCATTTTGAAACGCGTAGCGCAGATGAAAATTGCTAGTTTCAGATAATATTTAAGAAGGGAATTCTCGGTATTTATAATTAAGAGGAACTAAATCTCTTTTTTTTTTATGTACACTACAAAATACTTTCAGAAAAACTCAGAGATAGATCATCAGCACTATTTGGAGAGAAGTGGTAAATTTGTGGCAACAAATTAGAAACAGAACCTGATCGAAACTTGTGCTGAACAATTTAAAACAATAAATTTTAAACCAAAGGCCTTTTTACTAGAAATATGGAAAAAAAACCTCAATATAGAAAATCTTAATAAATGTTTTATTGTTATTAATATTTTAAAGCCATTGATACTTAAGTAATAAATTCGGTACTTTTCCATTTCGCGGGCGCAAATTTCGCCAAGCAGACTTTATTGGCGACAACACACAGTATACACATAAAAAAATGTTAATAAGAAATGGTCGCGACTTGTTTTGAAAATGTGGCGGTAAAAGGTTACCAGCGGGGATATTCCGTTTGGCGTCGGTTGTAGTATTTTTGGCGACTTTATCGCCTGCGCCGGCGAAATAGAAAAGTACCATAAATTCACTTAATGAGCAATTAAATAAAATTTTACAACTGTTTATATCGAAATTACCGAGCGACTAAATTGAAATGTGACTTTTGAAAAGTGCTAAAATAAAATTTTATATAACTTAATAAGTTGCTAATTTAGCAAAACATTACAAAACAACCTGTTGTACGCTAAGTATTAAAAAACTTTTCATTCAGAGAAGACTGTAAATTCAACATTATATGTACTCATTATCAATCAACTTATTGTTCCTATTTCTGATCAGCACATACAATTAAGATGAATATTACAGTTGCTTAATGGCAAAAACCAATATTTAGTTAAAAATAACAGCCGTTAATATTTATAAGCGATAAATTCATGTGATGAGCATTTAAATAACATTATATGATTCTTCATTTTTTTTTTCTTTACTTTCAAAGTTACCAAGCGACTAAATAGAAAAATAATTTTTTAAAAGTGTAAAGCAAAACATTTATATAACTTTATACACATATTTGGTTAAATGTTGCTAAATAACCTATTAGATATACATTAGGCCAGCCCTTAAAATTATCTTTTTATATAAGGAAAATTTGTGAAAGACAGTAAAATCAGTATTATTTGTTCCAAATACTATACTTATTTTTAGCTAATAGGAACGACAATTTAATATTGTATGAAACGGTAAAATATTTAAGCTAAAATAACATAAAATATATAAAGTCTTATTATAAACCATATGAGTTTATATATAAATTTGCTTGAAATATCCTTTAGAGTTCATCACGTAAATTAGTTTTATCCACATTTTCAGAGTCATTTTTCTCATATAAATCATCCTCAACGTTTAAAACATCATTGTTTAAAACATATTTATCACTTAAATCTTTCTCATTATCTATAACATCTTTATCACTCAAATCCTCCTCATCGTCGAAAACATCATCACTCAAATCCTTCTCATCGTTTAAAACATCTTTATCGCTTAAATCCTTCTCATCGTCTAAAACATCATCATCACTTAAATCCTCCTCATTATCTAAAATATCCTCATCCGTTAAATCCTTCTCATCGTCATCATCTAAATCCTTTTCAACACTTGCATTACTCTCATTATCTAAAATATTCTTTTCAATCATGACCTTATCAACATCATTCTTATCTAATAGACCACTTTTACCATAACCGACACTTTCCTCCTCATTATTTTGGAGCACATCAGTTTTACTTTTCTTATCTAAATTTTCTTTCATATATTTTTCTGTGTCTTTGATTGCACCCCATGTAGTTTCGCCATGTTTGGATGCTTCAAGTTCATCATCAGTGATCAAAATATTGTCAAAGATAGTACCAGACTTGACTTGCCACAAATCGAATCCTACACCACAAATTTCATCGTATTTGTACAAATAAGGATCGGGCACATATTCAGGATTAGCAATTTTGGGATGAATCCATGGTCCTTTATAGTTAGGATTGTCGAGAAGCCTGGGCTTCCAATCACCTTTGAATTCCGGATTTTCTAGTTGCGGCGGTTCCCACTTACCATCCATATCATCTTCCCAATCTGAAGGTTTAACAGCATCCTTGTCAGGAATGTATTGAGGCTTTTCCCAATCATCTGGTTTCTTGTCATTAGGATCCTCAATTTTGGCATCTTCGACCCAGTCTTTAGGTTTTTCAACTTTAGGATCCTTTATCTCCTTTGGAAACAAAAAATCCCAATCTTTTTCTAACTCTCCACTTTCTAATACTTCATTATCTATTTTAACTGTATATGTATTATCGGGTTTCACAATAAGTGTATACAAATGGGTAAACACGTCGTCTTTACAACGAATATCTTTCTTGATCAACACATTCTTTCCTGCATAGTTGAAGATCACATGAACCATCTTCTTTTCATAACCACAAATATCAGGACCAAACATAATAAGATAAGGTGTTTCTCCGTGTAGATAATTCGGATTTAAACCACAGTCAAACACTTTGATGTAGCCACCTCCGCAATCAATGTTCTGTTCATGTTTCACGGAAAACTGAAGCACCAGCATTTTGTCATTATTGCTAAATGGTTCGAATTTTGTTGATATTCCATAAAACCTCGCATCTTCTGAAGTTTGGATGCCTTTGCTTATATGCGGATTGCCATAAAATTTTCCGGGTGAAAGCATAAATTTGCCACGCTGCTTGCTATCATGTTTTGAAGAAATCCAAATTTCTTCCCATTTATCATCTATAAATTCTTCCTTGAAATAAACTTTACCATGAACGACAGCAGCACTCAATAGAAATATAACAAGCAACCAATTCATTTTGAAAAAACAAAGAGTCAATCACTATTAATAGCTAACTTCCGAAATTCTATCCAAATACCAGAAAATACGGATTTTCATAGCTATTTATACAATGACGAAAGAAGCAGCCATCAGTAGCGCCACCTGCATAATTAAATTATATTATGACGCATCTCGAGCATAAATTTTAATTCTCACGGGAAATGTTGGCAGTGACATAGAGCAACTATATTCATATCCATGGAGGTAAAAGAACTCTCTAATACCATATTCATGTTAATAAATGCTTTCGTTTGATGTCACGTCAAACCTAATCGTTATGCAAAAGATAGGAATATACTACAAAGGCAAATTGTTTAATCATGCTTAGTCAGTACCCTATAATAATTCTGGCGAATATGACGTAATTAAAAACCACCTATTGGCCAACGTACCTCGTACATTATACAAACGAATCCACTAACAAATATATAAAGCGACGAAAAAATTTATTCACTACATCTTTACTTCGCTATAAACAATTAGCACTATGTAATGAACCGTTAAGGGGCCTTTACAAGCATCGTTATAAAGATTATTCACCTCAATAGAGAACGTTATAAGTGGGCTTATGTTTATTTTTCGTTTTCTCATAGCTTTTCTCTTTTTCATTTCTCTCTTTCCGAGGCAGCTCAAACAATCCGCGTTCTAATCATATGATCGATGCCATTCAACTTGCGTTTGCGATTGTTCAAATGGATCTAGCTATAGTTTACTTGTCCCACTCTATCCTATCATCATTTTTAGGAATTAAAATAGGACAAACTCTGAAAAGAACATGTTTTTTGAGAACCAATCAATTTGTCGCATAGAAAAAATATCCTTTAAATTAAATTACTTTTGCGTTTAGTAACTTTATTAACATTTGGCAACAAAATTTAATTAAGATCTGTTAATGTTAAGTTGTCCTAAGGTATTTTTAACTACATCTCAAGGATAAATGTAGTCATTGGAATCGTTTTTGCTTAAAAATGTATAATTTCATGACCCAAAAGAAAGGTTTTAACTCCTTATCTTATTTTTAAAAAAAGGAAATTAGAGACGTAACACCCCCCCCCCCCCTCCCTACATACACCTGAATCGAAAAATTTCCAACAAACAAATCTCCCTACGATGATATTATAAATATGTACCTCTAGTTACATAAACACAAATAAATAACCCCCACCCCAAAAAAACGCGATTTTCTCCTCATCTCTTCAAATTACAAACTCAATATATTATGACAACCTACATTTTTTATTTCTTATATATATTATACGGAACATGATTTTGGAAATAATTTAATAAGAGAATGTGTATCAATTTCACTACTAAAACCACTTGAATGTTTCACTTAATGTAAGAAAGTAGCCAATTCGAAAATGATATTTCATGGGACAGTTGATTATTTTTATTTTTAATTAACAATATTGTTAATTGCCTCTAAAATTGGTTTATATAAAAGAGGGCACAAACTGCGCCTAAACTTATACATAATAGATACATATTAAAACAAAAACAGTAAAAAACACTCTATGAAGTTAACACGGGGGTTGAGGTTCGTTTAAAACTTTTAGCAAACATGGGGTTGAGGCTAACATAAAAGTTAAGATGAGGTTGATACATATTAGATGAGGTTTTATATTAAAATGTACTAGTAACTATAAAATAGTTCTTATGCTCGTTAGGATGGGGTTAAGATTCGTTTAAACCCTTTTTAGCTCACATTTCACCACAAACACACGGGCACAATCTAGTAATGTACGATACAATCTAGTAATGTACGATACAATCTAGTAATGTACGATTGTATAAATACCGAGGTAGACTAGAGCAGAATAGAAATACAATTATAAATAACAATGACGAGTCGTTTAACGTGCATAGCCAGAAAGATCAAAAATATGTTCGTGTTAAAAGTAGTTCACGTTATCAAAGCAAAAACAATAACTGTTGCAATTCAAGGGGAATGAAAAACAATTTGTATTAAAATATTTCTCGTTAAAAAGGTTTCATTTTATATTAAAATATGGTAGCCAACGGCTCTACCGTGCTGAAAATACACACGTTCTCGTTAGATCACCAAGTTAAACAGCATCGGGCGCGGTTAGTACTTGGGTGGGTGACCACCTGGGAACACCGCGTACTGTTTGTTGGCTCATTTCAGTCGACGTGGTGGCCGAACGGTCAAGGGGAGCGTTTCCAGCGATTGATCGGCCGCCACGTTGTGGGTTCGAGTCCCACGTAAGACATGGATGTTTGTGTTGTTGGGCGCAATGTGTCCCCACCCCCACTGGTGCGCTGGGGCAACGTCATCTGACGGCTAAGTGGTTCACTGTTCTGGCCGATGTATAGGCGAAGATGAAAGAGTCAATGTCTGGCCATTGGGGGAAAAGAATTAAAATATACAAACTATAAAATAGTTCTTATGCACATAAAAATGTTTTCACATCAAAGAACAAACACATTGACTAAAACAAAATACATCAGACGATAATTTTATTAATATCGAAATTTCACCGTAGCTTCCCAAAAATTAAGGATATGCAACGCAAGATGATATATTAAAAGAATGAATCAAATTGCAATATTTACTTGCAACCAAACTACCCAAATTTTAGTAGTTAGGAAAATAAATCTCTTCCAGACAGTAGATATTGGCCTGGTGTATCGAAACAATGAACAACAATGGACTTGGGGTATCAAAACAACAGAACAAATGAAAATGAAAATTTTACTAAAGGAACACATTTTTTCTTGCTTACCTGTAAACAGATATTTACACTATTGCTTAAAACGACTTCTTTTTACAACATTGCACGGCAAGGGGAAAAAAACATCGTTTATCTTTTATTTCATTAATAAACAAATCAAAACTGACGTATTTGCTCTCTTTCCATTCTTGGAATATTTATTTTTTATTTTGCAATCAAATGCTTAGAAAAGTGAGTCATGAAGCCATCATTACAAAACAATTACAGAGATATTTCACCATGTTTCTTGATACAATTACTAGATTTATCCGGATAAATTAATTGATAGATCCTAGAAATATAGCCATTTATAAATATCCGCAATGTGAAGATCCATTCCATTTTCTCACAGTGGCAGACTACTAAATACCTAATGAAGATAAAAACTTTAGGCACTGATCAAGGGCGCCCAATACCAATTATGGACCCCTCCAACAAACATTTATCACGCTTCCCCCCTCATTTAATTTCCCCATTCTTATGAATCTTTCATGTTTTCTACTTAAAAAAAAATATCGAGAGTAGCCGTGCTCCTCTTGACACCCGCTCTACTCGAGTGGTTTCCGTCTCCTGTGGGCGGTCCTGCCCTGATCAAGATCGGGATACTCAGATGTTCAGGTTTTACAAATATTTTCCCTTACGAGAAAATTTAACATCTGCCTTCAACAAATGTTCTCTCAATGAACTCAGATTTCACGTTCATATTCTTAAACTTTTATAAGAGAAAATATCGCGCTCCCATTGCAGATAGCAGCATGCATGGATGAACCGGTTTCGTGCTTATTATACACTACCAAACAAAGAATAGTTGATTTATGAAATGACAGCAAAAATTTGTTAATCCCCCATAGAAGCCACAAAATCGTAGCACATGACAAGTTTTCTTGTTGTCATTGCAGTTATCAGCTATTTCACGCTGACGAGAGAATAAATGCAAAACCAGTGCATGGATACAGATATCCGCGATGGAAGCTTGATCCTAATTTTGGGAACGTCCCCTTAAACGGATTTTGTGAGTATTTTATAAAAAAAAAAAAAATATGTATATTTGGAGCAATTGAGAGTAATCTAAAATCGCTGGATTGATCAATATTATATACTGAATCCTATTATACTTAATTGAAGTCTCCATAGAGGGACGGACATATAAATTGTGGGCCGCCCCCCTCCATATTTGATCTCCCCTGCTTTGTAAACTTTTCATGTTTTTTCTAGGCTCAAAATGAAAATATTAGGGGTCCGCTCCCCCCCTCCCCCCCAATAGGCGATCCTGCTCAATGGTTGTGCAATTTCATTTCGATGGTGCTATCATATTTTCTTATCAATAAATCCTTTGAAGTTGACTGGAGAGCCATTGCACACAGAGGTTCACAGCACCAGAATGCTAAAAGTTGCATTTTTATAGAAGCTTTTAATCGCAGGTAATTAAGTCCAGAGGTTTTTAAATCATTACCACGTGGCACCATATCTGTCAAAGCAACGAGTTGAAAATTTAACACGTTGCCTGTTTATAGTCTCAGCCAATTCAGCCAGTTTAAGACTCAGCTAATTTGGAGAAAATATAGCTTTATACAAATTTATGGTAAATGAAACAAAGAATTTATGAAGGTACTTTCATATGGTGTAAACACTTCATTTATGACGGCATTAATAAGCATTTTTATTCTTTTCCACACATTTATTTCGTTGTCATACGAATTTTCGGAAAATCTGAAAAATGCATCTCCAGAACTAGAAATATTTAGAGAAGCCCCTCTCTACCCACTCTGGGATTTAATGCTGAATTTATATCACTCATCATCTAAGCTCTTTCTATAGACAGTCCTAAGAAATAGATGTTTCAAGAATTTTTTTTTAATCGAAAGTGGAAATCCTTAGTGAACCCTCCTCCACCTCGCCATTTTCCTCCGGAATTTGATGCTGAATACATATTAGTCATCATCTTATGCTCTATCTGTAGCTAATCCTAAGAAATAAATGTTTCAAAGAAAATTTTTGAACCGGAAGTGGAAATCCTTAGTAATCGCCTCCCTCACCATTTCCCTCCTGAATTTGATGCTGAATTGATGAGTCATCATTTTGTGCTCTTTCTATAGCCAACCCTAGGAAACAAATGTTTCAAGGAAAATTTTTGAACCGAAAGTAGAAAAGAAAAGGGAAGGGAAGAACCACACTACCTCCTCCAGAATTTAATGCTGAATCCATATCAGTTATCATCTAAGCTCAAAAACAAATCTTGAGAAATAAATGTTTCAAGTAAAATGAAAATTTTTGAACTGGAAATAGGAAAAATCCCAAAAAGGAAGTCCTTAATTATTAGCAAATTTTTCATTTTTTTTTTCAGGCATCATCATGCCCTTCATCAGTGATGACATTTTTGCCACTGATGAAGGGCATGGTGATGCCCAAAAGCGTTTTGGCTTTGTAAACTTGTGTATGTCAAGAAAGGTGGCTTTATTAAATGACTTTTTAAACCTATGATTGGTTGACTTTAATTTAACAGTTAATTAATAATAGCTTATATCGATTAAAGATATATATTAAAAGCGCATCTTGACATGTTTTAAGAACCTAAGTTAAACTGTAACTAATCTGTCAATTCAAATGATATCCCATATGATATCCATGTTCTAGTAATTAAAATGATGTGTCTGACATCATTTTAATTACTAGAACCCAAAATATGGGCAGAATTACCCATAGAAATTGGTAATCTGCCCCCCCCCCCCTTTATTGCTATGATTCTAACAATGATTTCAATAAAGATGCACAGAAACCTTTTTAAAAGATTACAAATAATAACTTTATTGTTGCCACAAGCAAAATGACTGGTGGTGTAATTAAATGTATGGTGCCAATAAAACATATGTAAGATGTTATTGTGCTTGTGACAACATCAATAAATTTAAATGAACAAAGATTATTATAGCTTTATTATAGACTAGCAGCATACCCGTTCTTCGTACGGAGTATATAATATAAAAAAACTTATAATTCGCAATCATGTGCAAATTCTGTTAAAATATTAAATGTATTGCTCATAAAGAGAAGTTTATGAATATCTGTTCTCACTATGCAAAATTATCTTCACGCGCAGATCTGAAGAATAAAGCATCCTGGCCCCTTTTGTAAGCAAAAAAAAAAAAAAAAAGGGAATTGAATCAATATATGCAACCCCGTACTACTTATATTGTCGCAGATTGGAAAATATGCCAGTGTGTTAGTAGAAGCTTACCCGTATTGCAATGAGTCTCAAAAATATTTGCCAAAATAAAAGAGATGACGTAAAAAATTGAAAGTATCAAAAATCCTCGTAATCTTAATACCAGAAGGTCGTAATTGATTCCAATATATGACAATATATATCAAAATATATGCCAATATACCTATACTACTTATATTCTCGTAGATTGGAAGATATACCCATGCATTTGTAGAAGATTACTCGTACAACGTACTATATATGAGTTTCAACAATTTTCGTCATAATAAAACAATTCCATAATAATTTGAAAATATCAGTAATCCCTGAATCAACAGTTCCTGAAAATTACAATAATAATGATGTTTAAACCTGAAGACCGTAATTGATATTATCCAGTCAAAAATTCGATGTCAATGAAATTTGTTTTATATACATATTTTTACTATTCAAATCGGAAAAGATTTAATAAAAATCGTATGCCGCATAACATATTGGATTCGTTGCTAAGCGACATGATATCATTTGCTTTAAATAAATTGATTTAAATCATATCATATGAATAATGCAATCTCCATGGAAGGTTTGGCGACATTTTCGTCAATTTAGCTATAACTTAAAAAATCGCCAAATTTATCACCAAGTGGGACTGTAGAACTGATAGTCCCATTTTGCGACAAATTGACGAAACATCATCACAATACTATCCCCTAACAAAACACAATTAATTTCATTTATTAAACGCGATTTTATCAATTTCATTATATTTTTATGGATTTAGAAATATTTTTACCAATTTGATGATATTAAAAAATTCCTTAAATGTGTTACTAAGTAGGATGGATGGACTGACCAACAAATGCTACGGAAACATCATTTCAGTACTTTTTTCTAAAAAAACAAATTTAATTTCATTGATTTGGGTCATTTTTATCAATTTGGAGACATTTTCACTAATTTGGTAAAGTTTAAGAAAATATACCAAGTTATTTAGAGATATTCCTCTAAATTCGTAGTTCTGAATTTGCAGATCTGAAGAATAAAATATCCTGATCCCGTGTGTATATACTAAATGAAAACAGTAAAATTGTATTAGAAGATACATACACCCGTTCTACACTTTTTCTGCTTCAACAATCGGCTAAATGAATTTATTGGGTAAACACAATGCATGAGTTTATTAGCTAAACACAATATATGAGCTTGAAACCTCTTTGCTAAAATAAATGAAAGTGTGATGTACGCAGTCCGCAATATATATAATTAAAATAACAATCAAACCGTTCATTTATAAAATATATTTTTACATCCATTTATTTATTATACAAATAGAAAAAATAATAATAGATATTAACAACACATTTAATTTCATTCAGTTGCCGAGCAACATAATATAAGATAGAATCTTCGTCATAAAATGCGAAATTAAATAGCCATTTTGATTTCTTTATACTTTACATCGTTGAGTAAAAGCTTGTGAAAGATGAAACATGGAGGTAGATTTTTCCATTCAAATTCATGTTTCAAACAATTTATGTTTTCCTACAGTGACTAATTAATGCAAAAATCCTGCACCAAACTCGGAAATAAAGTTTTATTTCATTTTACCGTTTTAAGGGTGAGCGTCAGTAAATTTTCTGCCCTATCCGCGCTTTGTTAACTTTCGCGGCACACATATTTCGCCGAAATTCTGCTCAAACAATTGCGAAATATTTTTTGAAAGATAAAATGCAATGCTTAGATTATATTAAAACTACATTTAATGCCCCAAAAAACATAGAATATATTTTTTATTTCAATCCAAAATATTTTTGGTGCTGCCATCTGTTGTCGTAATTTAATTCATACCGATTATTTTTATTTTTTAATGAACATTTTTAAATATCTATTCCTTCTAATACAGTGTTAAATACAACAACAGATCATATATAATAATGCCACAATCACGGAAAGGTAATTTATCATTCTATAAATTTGATAAGGGATCTGAATGTACATCACTGAGGACTGCAGTTTTGTCTTCAAGTTCCTTTGTCTTCAAGTCCAAGTTCAATTACGTTTCCGTGATTATGGCATTATATATGATCTGTTGTTGTATTTAATAGCGTATTAGAAGGAATAGACATTTAAAAATGTTCACTAAAAATTAAAAATAGTCGGTATGAATTAAATTACGACAACAGATGGCAGCACCAAAAATATTTTAAATTAAAATAAAACATATATTCTATGTTTTATTGGGTATTAAATTTAGTTTTAATATAATCTAAGCATAGCATTTTATCTATAAGAAAATATTTCGCAACTGTTTGAGCAAAATTTCGGCGAAATATGTGTGCCGCGAAAGTTAACAAAGCGCGGATAGGGCAGAAAATTCACTGACGCTCACCCTTAAACAAACGATTTTCATCCTTTCCGTTTGGATAAACCACGGAGTTGGAGCGTAGATCTCCTAATAAAAAGTTCCGTTTTTCATTAATATCTCCACAACCCCTGGTCTTAGAAACCCCTTGGTCTTAGAAACCCGAAACTTGGACAAAATTTATGGGGGGCTATTTCAAGGCTATCCACAAAATTTCATTAAATTCCGTTCAGCCGTTTCCTCGTGATGATGAGACAAACGAAAATTTCGTTTTTTACTAATATCTCGAGAACCACTGGTCGTAGAAACTCAAACTACGGACTAAATTTTAAGTGGGGCTATTTCCAGGCTACCCACAAAATTTCATCAAATTCGGTTCAGCCGTTCTCCCGTGATGATGGGACAAACAGACAGACAGACAGACAGATTTTCAATTTTATTTATATAGATTGATTTTAATTTTAAACACCATTACAAAGAAGAAAAAAAAGTAAAATAATATAATAAATATACTTTTTATTTACAAATTTAAACAAATCAACAATTTTAAAGTTTTTCTTTCAAATTATGATACATTCATATCATATTTTCTTTACAAATTTAAATAAATTAACAATTCAAAAACATTTTTCACCAATCATGTAAAATCATCATCAGTATCTACTTTATTTTCTAAGAATCTGGCTATCATATTTTCACTAATGTTCCACAGCTTCTTGGCTAAAACTTCATCATCACTTGCCTTTGATGGCCTACAACGACAACAGTTGTTGAAGTACATGCCACCTACATCTTCTAGCTCATGAGCTGCTGCACAGTAAATAGTTGTAGAAGCAGCCTGTGCCTGTAAAAATTAAATGATACACTATCAAAGCAGACTGGCCGTAATTACTTCAGAAATAAAACAAGATAGTGTGTGGGGAGAAGCTCACTTCAGGTGAAGCATGAACTAGTATTATTGGTGCCCATGAAATTTCTATTTTAGAACTAAGATGGAATTCAGAAATATCAATTAAATATAAACATTTAACATTTATCACTTAGAAATATAATCTATATATTTAAATTCTAATGTTATTTTCTATCCCCAGCAAGTTCTTGAAATCGTTTTGACTATGTTTTGCATTCCCTACAATGTGCGGCAATGTTTAGGAAAGGTACTGGAATTGTAATGAAAATCAGAACTAAAGATTTTGATGGATTTACACATTTCAGGCACTCTGTAACACACACAAAAAAAAAGAAACTATCTTTAACATAACATCTGTGTGTATATATGTAAGTCTGCAATGTATGTATCCACTCCAGCTCAAAACTAATCAATGAAATTTTACAAATGTGGGTTGATGAGTTACAGAGATAAGTCTGACATTGTGTCTGTCTGTGCAATGTAGATAACAACTTAAGTTCAAAAACTAATGACAGAATGTTACAAAATTTGGTAGGTGAATCACTTGTGGTTTACCCTGGTGCTGATTATATTTGGGTACAATTTGAAAAAATAGAACTTGATTTTTTTTTTTGTTTGTTTGTTAAATGATCTGCAAAAATTATCAAAATCTGAAATACGCTGAAATGTATAATTTAAATACTTGTTTTACACCTAATTTTGAACAACAAAACAAATAAGACCAACTTTATTACACTAGGATGGACCTTTCTTGAGATATTAAGGTTTTGGGAATTTTGAGGAGCTGACAATGTTTGTCACTGTAATTAGAAAACAATTTGATAATATATCTTAAAATTTGATAAGTTATTTGTGAATTATGCTGGTGCTGATTAAATTTTCGTACGATTCAGAAAAATAGCTGTAAAACTTGAAATAAGTATACTTCAAAATTACTCATGCTTCAAAATATTCTGATTGAGTATGTTTAGCAGTATTCATTACATTTTATACGTACACCCAACTCTTTTTTCACATGGTAGATACATTCCTCAGAAATTCGTGTAAAAAAAAAAAAGTTTCCTATAGTAAAATTGGGGATACGTTCCATGTTATCCCAAAACCGTGTAAGATGAAATAAAGAACTATATTTAGTTTAAAAATAGTGTGAAAAAAATGCTGAAAACTGTAAAAGTTCTGATATGCATATGAATGATATATACATACATATGCAATTTTATTGAGCAATAAAACTTAAAATACATAATTCAATAATTCATAGATAAAAATAAGTCCTAGATTAGTAAAAACAGTCCAAGATTTTTAATTTAACTTCTAAAGAAATGGCTTACCTTTTACGAATCTTTGAAACTTTCTACATTTTGTTAAATGTTATCTAGGGTAAAAATTTTATCTAGATAAAAATACCTTTTTTCATTTCTTAAGGTCAGAAATATTCAAATGTACACACACAATTGATAGCACTATGTCTGGCTGATAACACGAACAATTGATTAAATATTGTGAGCTAATAAACTTAAACAATTTAATGATGCAATATGTTGTTGTTGTTGTTGAGACCCAGACCATCCGACCTACCAGAAAGGTGTAAGGTAACTGTTTAGACGGCCGGGAAGTGCCACCCAATTTGGACCGGAACCCAGTGGGGGAGGCATCCACAGGGACCGTACCCTCCTTCCCCTACCACCAACCTCTCGGAAGGACTTACGGACCCACATGTTTAACGTGATCGTACTCCGAGTGAACACGGCGGCAGTTTTGGCAGTGGCTGGAATCGAACCCGGGCCTACCGAGTGCAACTCCAGCGCGCTAACCAATGGGCTACCGCGCCCCATGCAATATGTTGTTGTTGTTGAAACCCAGACCGTCCGACCTACCAGAAAGGTGTAAGTTAACAGTTTTGAACGGTTGGGAAGTGCCACCCAATTTAGACCGGAACCCAGTGGGGGAGGCATCCACAGGGACCGTACCCTCCTTCCCCTACCACCAACCTCTCGGAAGGACTTACGGACCCACATGTTTAACGTGATCGTACTCCGCATGAACACGGCGGCATTTGTGGCAGCGTGCAAATCTAGCGCGCAAACCACGGGGATACCGCACCCGAGATGTGCCAACAGCACGCGGTGTTCCGAGGTGGTCACCCACCAAGTACTAACCGCGCCCGATGCTGCGTGACTTCGGTGATCTAACGAGAACCGGTGTTTTCAGCACGGTACGGCCGTTGGCCCATGCAATATGTTGTGTAAATGTCATACGAAATGGCCAGGAAAGAGTTATCGAATAAGGGGATTCCCCAGTAGTTACTGGGGAATCCTCTTAATAAGGAAAGATTTCTTCAAATAAGGGGGGTTCCCCAGTAGTTAATGGAAAATCTCCTTATTCGATAACATTATAGCAGTGCGCAGTGCTGCCTAATTTTTGAAGTGTGATAAAAACGTGAATTTTTTTATACTTTGGTACCAAAGACTGCAATTTATACTAGACCGCTCATGGTCACGTACATAAGTATAAGGCAATGACTTTGAAATCGTGTTAAATAAATTTTTCAAAAAAAAAAAACTTTTTTGAACCATGTAACTTCGAATTTGTATAAGAGTTAGGTGTAATTGTTTTCGACAAAAGGAATGAGATTCACCCCATTATTAGAATGAAACACTTTAGAAATATTAAAGTTTGAGGAAATTTGTAAATGGAGACATTTTAAAATGTCATAAGTTGCCTAATGAAACAGATGTATTAACTGCGAACTGGATACAATATCTTACCAAGTAAGTATCTATGTCAATTTAAGCAATTAAACTCAATTTAATGGATTATGAATTTGAGTCTGAAGGAAAAATCATGTGCTGCCCACATCAGATTTTTAAACCTTTCTTAACCTGCAGATTTTCCGGAAATTAAATAAAAAAATGTAAACAATAGAATATGCATTTGAAATTGTATTCTTTTCATAGATCTATCTCTAGAATTTTTCAGAAACATTGACATACTAGCTGCACCCATACAGAGCATCTGCACTCTAGTAAAAACTAATGCTGCACACTAGTGCTTACTACCCAATCTCTGGAGTTTAGAGTCTCCATTTGATTTTTCAAACATTAATATTACATAGTATTTAATTTGCAATCATTATCAGAATGAAGATATAGCTCATGCATTCCTAATATCCCCAGACACATGCCAATTAGTTATTATACGACCCTATAATGAAACATAAACCATATGTATACTTAGATTAAATTAACTTAAGATCAAATAAGATATAATTTGTAGTGCAAAAAACAATAATTATCATGCATATATAATTTTTAGTGCATGATTTTGTCATCATGACAAAATCTTGTTCATAAAATGCTCATATTTGAAAACTAACTATTTTGAAGTCATCATACTTTTCATTGTTGAGCAAAAGCATGAAGAAAATAACCAAATTATTATACAAAAGCCTGAACGAAGTAATCAATAAGTATTTGAGATCTAGCTTTTGATGAAGTTTTTAAACTATGGAGATTGAGTTTACCTTTACCTTCATGTTTTAATCAATGTAATTAAAGATCTCATTGCCATTTAGCCTGAGACGATGCACCTCAGTGAGATTTCTTTTTAAATTCAAGTTAATTTTTAGTTATTTTATGTTTGAATATGATTTAGCATGTTTTTGAGTGATTTTCACATACATAGATTATTTTCGCATAAATTTCTTATCGGTCGAAAATATTATCACAAAGTTTCCATCATAACACCATTGGAAAGATTTAAGAATTATTTTTCAAACACACTTTAAACAGAATCTGTACTATCAATAGACAAATTTTCATGAATTCTTAAAAAATGTATACATTTTGTGAAGATGTAAATGATTTTAAAATTGTGATATAAAACCGGCATCTGATCTTCATAATGTACCAAATGTTTCTTTAAATATTACATACTTCTCAAATCAGAAAATGATGTTCCTGCTGTATTCAGTTTATTAGTTTTGAATTTTTATGTAACATCTCTTAAATTTCCAAAAGAATTATAGCAGCATATGGGATTGGTAATAAAATAGGTTTTCCTTCGTCCTTGGGATGGGGTCAAAAGTTTTCTTCAGGAAGCATAGATCTGGAGAGCTGTAGGAAGGACAGGTATTTCAATGCAAAATCATCTGCCAAAACTGAAGTCATCTATCAAGACTGACAGCATCTGCTTAGAGATTTATTTGGATTGAGAGCTGGTACTGCATTGAAAATATTATCAGAGTTTGCAAGAATTTTCATTTAGAAAATGGCTATTGATTTTAAGTATCTCCAATTTGAATGTACTCCGCACACTTATTTAGGGTGTATCAAAAGACCGTATATATGGTGTATACAAAGAGCATATTCAATTAATATTATGCTCACACAGAAAGCAAAAGGTGGTCACAGAAGGTGTATTTGGGGGCGAAACAAAGGAGCTTATTTATGGCATATCAAAAGATCTTATTCAAAATGTATCAAAAGATCTTATTTAAGATGTATCAAAATAGCTTATTTAAGGTGTATCAAAATAGCTTATTTAAGGTGTATCAAAATAGCTTATTTAGGGAGTATCAAAAGAGCTTATATCTGTGCAGAGTGCAAAAGGTGTAGTTAGGGCATAATACAGTTATGTTACAGGTGTAATTTTAATTCTTTGTACAATTTTAATTCTTAGTACAAAAAATTCACAAATTCAGGTTTTTAATGCATTTCAATACAAATTACATGAGGCCGGATGGACTAAAACTCAATGGTCTTCAGGCCAGGCTTTATATCTGAAAATTTCTTCAGAATTAGGCTGGATTTAAGCACGAGTTCTGTTGGATCAGGCCCAGTGAAAGTCTGAAATTTCAGCTCGTGTAGACCTCTAACACAGGTACTTCAGGACACAGAACAATGCGCCTTGGCAAGGTTTCTTTTTTAAATTAAAATTAGTTTTTTGGTTACTTTGCAATTTTATGCATTTGCTTGTTGAAAAATTACAAAAGATAAAATAATGTATTATTATTATTATTATTTTTTTTTTTAATGTTATTAGAATATAAAGATATACACAAATTATAGAATTGTGCTAATTGTACTTTGTCAGATGTGGTGAAATATGTATCAGATAACCTAAAATATACAATATTGGAGGTATTGAAAAATAAATAAATATGAAGGAATTGTCATACGAATTCGGTTCAAATAACGTTGAAAAGAACATTCTTCGATCTTTCCATTGGAGTGAAGATGGAAATTCTGTGATAATATTTTCGATCATTAAGGAACTGATTTGCGTGAAAATCACTCAAAATCATGCTAAAACAAAAACAAAAAGGCAAAAATAATTCAAATTTTTAAAAAATCTCACCGAAACATATTGTTCTGAGTCCGGAAGTGCTTTTGTATTAAATTTCATCGCTGTCTGATGCTTAGATTTCCCACTACACACGCACACACACATACATACACAAATATCACCTTTTATTATGTTAGATTTTGATACCATTAACATCCATAACATATAGTTACTAAAACTGTAAGGATGGACCATTCCCTAAAATTATTTTTATCTGCAATAGAAGTGTATTTTGCATTCATAGTGGAGTTCAAATTATTAATTCATCATATATTGTATACTATTCTCATTGTTCTGGGTATCATTGTTATTGTCCATGGAAAATAATGATATGAAAATTTTAAAATTCTAATAATTAAAGTTATAATCATCAAAATTACTAAAAATTGTATCTAATTCTAGTTTCTCTCATAGCATCTCATAGCGTTTTTCAACACATAAAATGTTATAGTACATGTATTTATTCTTGAGCCGCATACATACCTCACACATACAAACAAACACACAAATAGCAAATAAGTATTAGATCAATAATCAAAAATATATAAACTATAAAATACACAGTTGAAACTTTTTTAGGATATACAGATTGGTTAAAGATAAATTTTTAAGCAGTTGTGACACATGATATATATATGCGGGGCCAACGGCCGTACCGTTCTGATAACACCGGTTCTCGTTAGATCACCGAAGTCAAGCAGCATCGGGCGCGGTTAGTACTTGGTGGGTGACCACCTCGGAACGCCGCGTGCTGTTGGCCATCTCGGGTGCGGTATCCCCGTGGTTTGACCGCTAGATTTGCACGCTGCCACAAAATGCCACCGTGTTCATGCGGAGTACGATCACGTTAAACATGTGGGTCCGTAAGTCCTTCCGAGAGGTTGGTGGTAGGAGAAGGAGGGTACGGTCCCTGTGGATGCCTCCCCCACTGGGTTCCGGTCTAAATTGGGTGGCACTTCCCGGCCGTCCATACAGTTACCTTACACCTTTCTGGTAGGTCGGACGGTCTGGGTCTCAACAACAACATGATATATATGCCAGCCAGTAAAATGGCTACTGGAAACCCTCGGGTCAGTCGAGTGGTCTGGGACTTCAACATGATATATATGTATTTTTTTTCCCCACAAAATTCATAAAAAAATAATGTATAAAAATTTCACATATTTCTACTACCAAGCTTGATACCATATTTAATATCACCAATATTTTTTTTTCAAATAACAAAATAAATATTATGTAACTGTAACATTATAACTCAATATACATTGAACACTGGTTATAACGCAGGTTTTTAGTGACATCAAACTACCTGCTTCATAAGAGAAGCTGTGTTATAAATGAGGAGTGCCAGTTTAAATCTCAACTTTCAGCATAAAAAGATAATTGTCTATTTTATTTTCTAAACATATGTTCTACATTTAGTTGTCTGTTAAACAAAGATGTTTACAAAATGCAAAAGTTGATATTCTATAAATTTTAATTATGTTTTTAGTAGGAAGTTTGCAACTACATAGCATATGCATTACTATAAGTACAAACAATAGTGTATTTATATGTGTTTCAGTCATTATGGTGCTGTGGAAGCCATATAGCCTGTCATTTTAAGTTGTATATACTGAAGTTGTATATTTGTATATATTATTATAATCATTTGTATGTATTGTATATATATTCTGAAGGTGGTGTTACAGAAAAAAGAAAGGCTTACACCCACATTATATCCAAATGCATGCTATAACCAGGGTTCATTGTATAAGGTGGTTTAGACATAAGGTACACAGATATTTTTGGACTGTTTTGAAACAAGGCAATCTGCCTATACAAATACTCTATGCAAGAAAAATTATAAAAAATTGGGTAAACAATATACTTACTAATGATTTAGTAAAAGGTCTGACAATTGCAAAAAGTAGTCTATACAGCCACCAGTTCCTTGAGAGATAGCTACTAACAACATTTCCAGGATGCACAGCATTGGAATAAACCCTTTTTCTTGATAAACGTCGATTCAGTTCATTTGAAAACAATATATTGCAAAGTTTGGAATCATTATAAGCAGATATGGAAATAAATCCCCAACCACTATTAGGTGATAAATATTCTTCAGAAATATTATCCCGTGTAATGAAGGACTGTCTGAAAAAGGAAAAATATATTAATAATTTAATGAAATTGAAAACCAGTAAACTTTTATTAATCTGGCATCCTCGTCAGATAGTCCACCACACTTATAGAACAATATTCAAGTTCGTTCAGCTGTACTGAGATACATTTACTGTAACAAACAAAATTATTTTATATTAGAGATGCCACCTTTGTTTAAGGGAATTCTAGTAGATCAAGCAAACAGCCTCTCCTCCCCCAAAAATATATAGAAATATATATTTCATAGCACTTTCATGTTTACACACACACTATTGGCTGGGCTGTTTTTCATTCTACTTTCTAATTGGCTCTTTCATTTAGACTTTCAATCCATGGCTTATATATATATATATAAATACATATATATTAAAAATTGAATTAATAACTAATGCCAAATAATAAAAATTCCATCAAAACAATTAAGTTATCCAAAATAAGTCTTCCGCAGTTAAGACGCAGCCTCCATGTTGAAAAAATAGGGGAACAGCACTAGGCTTAAATAAGAGGCTAATTCAGATTAAATTCTTCTTCAAAACTGAGAATCCAGTCCAAATTAACCAAAACAAATGCTTGTTTTGAATTATGGCGACAGTTAGTTGCTATGAATACAATAAGCCAAGTCTAGAAGCAAATACAGAAAATTAAGATTGAAATATTACAGTGAAACCCCGATTTCACGCCCCCCGAATCTACGTTTTTCCCGCATTTTACGTTTTTTTCATCAGGTCCTATTTTTCCGTACACCAATACATGTTAATTTAACCCGGATTGTAAGTTTGTTATTTATGGACTTTCCCGCATTTTACGTTTTTTCCTTGGACTGGAAAGTAAAAAAAAAATTAAAATTTGCAATAATTTACAAAAAAATTTGCAAAAAAAAAAGCAATACTATTATTTTTTCCTTTTGTGCTTTTTTAAAGCTAATCCACGTTGTTGAAAGTTAATCATGAAAACAGAAACGCATTCCACAGACTCCTGTCTTCTTGGATTCCCCCCCCCCCCTTCCTTTGTTGAACACCCGCTGTCGCGGACTGCTCCCTTCCCGGGGAAGAACACTCCAGTTAACCAATCAGATGGGGTGGCGCCTTTTCTTTCGTCGGGGAGGTGGGGGGGGGGGCAGGCCTTACCCTTCTCAACACCCTCTATATTCATATAGAACTCTATATATTATAGAGGGTATTCTCTATATATTATAGAGAACTCTATAGAATATAGAGGGTGTTGCCCTTCTCCACATTTTCAGATAAGCCTTTCAGTTGCTGTTTAGCACGCGGTGGTCGCATTTCTAACCTTTTTGTGCCAAAATGACGAGTAAAAAACGCAAAAACTTTTCTGTTGCTGAGAAAGCCGAAATTGTTAAACAATTTGATGAATTTCGCGGAACCAAATTAGCGTTCGCTCAATCGCAAGGAATTCCCGTGACAACCCTGCAATCCATACTACAGAAAAAAGAATGCATTGAAAAAAACATCGAGAAAGTGGGTGAAAAAAATTCCAAGAAACGGAAAACATTGAAAAAATCGCCGTACGACGAGCTGGAAGGTATCTTAGTAAAGTGGTTGAAAGAAACTCGTACCTATAAATGGCACGATAATAAGAGAAAAAGCTCTAGAAATCGCAGATAGGCTTGGTGGTTTGAAATACTTCACAGCTTCAAATGGCTGGATTGACAGAATGAAAAAAAGACATAATCTTGTGTATAGATCGCTTTCGGGAGAATCATCAAGTGTAGATGAAGCTACAATAGAAGAATGGAAGAAAAATCTACCAAATTTGACCAAAGGATACAAGCCAAAGGACGTATTCAATGCGGACGAGACCGGACTTTTCTTTAACCTCCTACCGGATAAAAGTTACGTCGCTAAAGGAGACTCCTGCCATGGAGGGAAGATGTCTAAATTGCGCCTTACGGTTTTACTGTGCTGTAATTCTGATGGAAGTGAGAAGCTGACGCCTCTTGTTGTTGGAAAGTCGCGCAAACCACGATGCTTCAAAAACGTTAGAAGTTTTCCGACAAAGTACGAAGCAAACAAAAAAGCGTGGATAACCCAAGCCCTTCTCGAAGACTTTTTGCGCAAACTAAACAAACAAATGAAGTTGCAAAATCGTGAAATAATTTTGTTCTTCTTTGGATTTGCAGCTGTCTAATGTGCGTGTCGTATTTTTTCCTGCAAATTGTACAAGCAAATTGCAGCCTTGTGATCTCAGCATTATTCGATCTTTCAAGGTTTATTACAGGAAGCAACTTGTCCGGAAAGCTGTAGCTGAACTAGAAAATGGAAACCTAAATGACGCCTGCAAACTAAAGTTAAGTGTTCTAAAGGCTATGCATTTTATTTCTGCGTCGTGGAGAAACGTTACACAACAGTGCATTTCCCATTGTTTTGAAGAAAGCGGAATCGTAGCGTCTAATGAACCGGGAACAGATGAAGAATCAGCTGCGGTGGACTCGGAGGAGGACAACGAAACACTTATCTATGATTTCGGCGATTACATCCCGGAAAACTTAGCAACATGCGAAACTGAAAGAGCTACTGCTCCATCCGTAGACGACCTTATGGACTTTTCGTCCGCCGATGAATATGAACAAGAACAACCGGAAACACAGCCCGTCCCTTCTTTCAGTATTGCATTGACGAGCTTATAAATAGTGAGACTATTTTCTTTCTTATAAAGACCAGGAAAAAAACTTGCAAAGTATTTCAATCATAGAAGATGCTGCATTCACTTTGAACTCAATGCACTATTACGGACTATTTTCAACCTAGACACCAGGATTCGTAACTAAATGTGTTAAAATGATCTTAAAATGGTATGTATAATAATGTTCTTTTCGTAAAATATACATATTATACCTTTTGAAAGAGTCATCTTTACTACCTTTAGTTTTTTAACACTTTACAACAAAGTTGAAAAGTGTTTATGACTTTGTTCATTCTGTGTCTGTCTGTTTGTCCGTTAGCACGATAACTGCCGTAAAAATGACTTAATCAAAATGAAATTTTAGTATGTTGTTCAGACGGTCTGTAGAACCTATGGGAATATAAATGAATAATATCACCCAATTAGTTTTGGATTAACCCGGGTCGAAAAAATGAAATACATTGAGCCCTATGGGACCTAATTTTTCAAACATTTTTTAAGCGGATTCAAAATTCACAAATTGCTTCGAAAATTTTAGGTAATATTCAAATTGTTCCATAAAATATATAAAAAAAAATTCAGCGAAATATATTCAGTAGTTTTTTAAATAAAAATTAAAATAATAATTACACCTCTTATATGAAACGATCACGTGACCATGATATGAAACGATCACATGACCCACTTCAAAATGATATATGGCATCCATCTTGTTTCAAAATCGTGATTTTTTTAAGTTCTTTTTAATTCATATTGAGTGTTGTATCCGTCCTAAAACTACTTTATTTTTGCTTAAATTCTGTGCATCTATATACTGAAACAATGCAATGACAATATATTTGAGTTTAAATGCTCATCTAAATTTGATTATTTCTACAACTAAGCCTATTTTTCACCTATGTAAAATGTAAACAGCAAAATATATAGAATGAGTTGTATTAGAATTCCTGTATTTTTTTAACACAAAATAATTTAGTCCATGGAGTCTGCATGGCTGATATGAATGAAATATTAATTGATTTCATAAAGAGAAGAACGATTTTTTTCGATGAAGTTTCAAGCAGAGTTTAATTTTTTGTAGCTCCATGGTCTTAAACAAAATGTTTAAATAAAATAAATTATTATAGTATTGTGATGAATGAAATGAATGGGAGAAAGTCATGAATGAAATCCTGTTTTTATAGAGAGATCCAGGCGTGTTATTTTTTCTATGACGTCATTTGAATTAATTTCAGTTGTTTTCGATGAAATTTTCAAATATAATAAATTATCGTAGTATTATGATAATTCTAAAACTATTACCGAGGAATGTATAACATTTTAGAGATGTTTAAACCAGGCAATTTATATTTCAATGCCATCATTTGAATGAAGTTCATTTTTTTCAATGAAGGTTTAAGTTTTCAAATATAATAAATTAATGCAGTATTGTGATAAGTTTCAAAATATTACCGAGGAATGTATTGCATTTTAGACTTATTTAAATAAAATTGCATTGAAGTTGGAAAGTGTTTCATAATCAATGCTTTAAGCATGATTGATCTTTCTTGTTTCTATTTGATTTTTGCATTCTATGTATTTCCCGTATTTTACGTTTTCCCCGCATTTTACGTTTTTTTCACCCAGTCCCTTGAGAAACGTAAAATCAGGGTTTCACTGTATTAAGTAATCAAGTATTTACCAGGAACCATGAGCTAGAGTCCAGGAGCCATGTGCAAGCTCAGGACAGAGGAGATTGGGTGAGAGAGAGTTGAGTTGTGTCTAATACAAATTTGATCATGGATACTAGAGGGTAGACTAAGAGCTGAAGAGACTTCCATTGAAACTCAACCCATTAAGTGATCGAGATGGACAGCCATAAATAGGTTAAATAGAATGAACAGAAATCATAGATGAAACTTATTTTGCTATAATAAATTGTAGGCACAAGAAAACTGAATAAAAGAGTATGTCACTGACACCATAATTAGGGGCAGCAAGTTATTTCAAACTTGTTAAAGACAGATTTTTAGAGAAAATAACTTTCAAAATATTAAATATTTATGAACCGCATTTTTTATTTTTTATTTTAAAATTTGTATTGTTATTTTATTATTTTTCATTTTTACAAATACACATGATTAATAATAATTTGTATTTCTATTTTATATACTATATATTAAATGATTAGTAGCTGCTATAATTGAATATGGCTGCTACTAAGAATTCAGAACATCATTTTGTCATGGATGATATTGAGTGGTAGTTGATACATTGAACAAATAATATGACTAATTTGGGAAGATATGCATTATTAGTTGCAGTATTTCATAATTCTATAAAATGTACTAATTTATAAGTATTATCACAAATTTTAATTATCCTAACAGCCTGGTTTAATATAATATTTCTAAACACAGATAAATGCAAACAAGATTTAAAATGCTAAATTTTAGAAGTATTAAAATTAAAATTTATTCTTTTATCATATAAGATCCATTCTTGCCATACATGCAGCCATATTTGTGAGATCAAAGTCACTGTTGGTATAGATTGGTAGAGTGTCTCCTGTACAGCTGCGAAAAAAAAAAACTCCTAATGTTATTTATAGACTGTTCATTGTAGAGCAAATTTAGCGATACCATTTGACGATTAAGAATAACATCCTCTACAAATTCTTATGCATAAAACATGTATAAAGGAGCCGTCTTCATATTAAACTGTGCACAAACATCAAAATTTCCAATAGCAACACCAAAGTTTGACAACATATTTCAAATCTAGGACAAAATTCAGCCTCCTATACAAAATTTCAAGTCATTTTGATGAGGCATTTCCGAGTTATGAGTATATAAAGTTTTGAACTCCTAATATTAAATTAGTTTCCCCAACATTTATTCATATATTCTGTAATAATTATCTTCTTATGCTAATTTTTTGTATTATGTTACTACTAAGCAACCCAAACACAATTTACATGATTTTTTTTAAATACTCTTTTGTATTAAATATGAAATGAATATTCGAAATAAAATATGAACCTAGACATATTTCGATGGAAATCGACTCACAAAGACTTTTTATATGAGTATGCAAAATTTCAGCTGTTTCTTCCCTGTAGTTCTTTCGCTATGTTTAAATATTCATCATCATAATGATTTTAGGGATTATATATGAATATTTAAGAAATACTATATTCATTTTAATTTAATATTTATTTAATATAACAGATATTTCTCTGTACACAGTTTTAATAAAACTTTGTATAAAATGTATAGTATAAAAGCAACCTAATCAATGTAATTCTGCAATTGTATTGAAGGGATAAGGAAGAAGTTGAGGATTGAAACTTCTATCATTATAAATGGGACTCTATAAGCCATCTAATGATGCATTATTAATTACTCTGTGATTAACAGTCCCGAGGTTAATATGAGATATATTATTGTAAAAATTATAATAATTTATAATAATAAAATATTCATAAAAAAAAATTATTAATATATAAATACATATAATAAAATTATGTGATACTAATTAACAGACGACATAGCTTTACGTTAAAAGATTAATTTGCATTTGAGGCTTAGTATAACAGTTATTACAACAACCTAAGAACCATTAGATATCATTATTGCTATTCAATGAACTAATTTCATGACTTTGTCATATTCAAATGTTATTGCAATGTGTTGATTCCATCATTGGTGCAATTCGTCCATTAATTCTACCATTTCTAAAGACCATAGGATGATTATGGAAAAGGGTCTTATGTTCTCAAATGCAAGATGAGATATTAGAATAAACCAATAATTCCTTTCAATAAAATAGCAAATGACCCACTTTGACCCTCGAAAATTGCACATTTCAGAATATTGAATAACTATGGATATAAAGATAGGAATTGTGCAAAAATGTATATTTGGACTAATCTAGGGATCTAGAATTTGTTTGTGATGTTAAAATCAGGTGTTAGCATTGTGTGCATTTAGATATGAAGATGACCCTTTATGCAAATTCTATGCATATCAATTTATAGAGGACATGATTCCTAATCAAATGGTGTCTTTGAATTTGCTCTATGATGAACAATGCTCCAATAACAAAGAGGATGGGCGCATTTTTTCTGACTAGTGTCTGCTCCCTGCACTGGCGGGCTATGGCCGATATGAAAACCTATACTGCGCATGCTTATGGAGTTGGAAAGAAAGAACTTTTGCAGGTTGGAAAACATATTTGGCACAAAATAGCTCATTTGGCGATGTATGTTTTAACTGCTACTTTACTGTAATGTTGTTCAGTGGTGCCATCTATGATATATAATTGAAATATTCTTTCCAGTCTCTGTTTAACCTTCCTACAGTGTTCAGGTCTTTTTTGACCCATATCAAATTTATTTCGCATAGATCTATTAAATTTTTGGGAATTTTTCAAAAATATTTTGTGACTTTGTTTGAATAGTCATAGTAAATATTCAGTTATGTGTAATTTTTTTTTCAAATGGTAGTTTTTTTACAGTAAAAATTGTAACACATAAGTTGTTCGGGTCAATTTTGACCCGTGTTGAATTTTTAGTGCATAGGAAAAATAAAATATATAAAATCCAATATTTTATTCAATTATTATTACTGTGATAATGCCCCTATTAATTGTTATTGCTGTGACAATTGTATAACCCTGAAATGTACGTTACTGTGGATGAACAGCTTGTAACTTTCCGAGGAAGGTGCTCATTCCGCCAGTACATGCCCATGAAACCAGTCATGTACGGTATAAATTTTGGGTACATTGTGACAACGCTACCAATTATGTCTGGAATATACAGCCCTACCTTGGAAAGAAGCCTGATTCTGCACCAGAATGAAACCAAGATCTCAGGGTTGTCAATGATCTCGTTCAAGGTTTGAATGGACACAATGTAACATGTGATAATTTTTTCACATTGTATGAACTTGAACAGCTTCTTCTGAAAAAAAAACTGACAATGATTGGAACAATGAGAAAGAATAAGCCATCAATTCCTCCACAGTAGCTTGCAAAAGGGGCCCCAAACTACACATCGAGATTTGCATTCATGAAGGATACAACTCTGGTATCGTACATCCTGAAAAGAGGCAAGTGTGTGGTTCTCCAGAGCACTCTTCACCATGACAGTAAAATAGTAGATACAGACACAAAGAAACCTCAAATCATTTTGGACTATAAAATCACCAAAGGAGGGATAGACACGTTAGATATACTGGTCTCCCACTATTCCTGCCGGAGGAAGACAAATAGATGGCTCGTTGTAGTTTTCTCCAACATCCTGGACATATCCGAGTATTATGCATTCCTATTGTTTATCAAGATCAATCCAGCATGGAAGATGAGGTCATTTCGCAAAAGGCGAGTCTTCATTGAGAAGCTTGGCATGACTTTGGTAACCCGCCACATTGACGGAAGAAAACATCTGCCAAGAGCAAGAGCAGCCCGAGAATTGGCGGTGAATATTCTAAACTTAGGATAACCTGAATCCCGCCCTGAAGCAACCGGAAGTGTAACAACTGCTGGCAAAAGGGAAGATGTCACTTGTGCCCACAGACTGACAACACAAGTTATGTAAAGTGTTTCAAATGTGGACAGTTCACTTGTAAAAACATTTCATTCAAGTGTGTAACAATTGTATATCAACGGAACAACTTCCAGAATTGTATTGTTGGCGGTAAGCTAAATATTTCACAAATATTTAGTCTGTACTGTGTAATTTTGCTTTCATCAAACGAATGTTCTAAAACATAAAAATATCTACTATATAAAAATAAATATATGTAATAAATACAGGAAAAATACTTCATTGTATTGTATTTGAAAGTTTACAGTGATTTGCAGAAATGAATGATTGAATTACATTATATATTTATATATTGCATTACATTTATATATATTATATATTTACATTACATATATTATATATTTACATTACTAATATTTATAAAATGTGACTTCAATTCAATAATATTGAAAATTGCACCATGAGTCATTTTTGACCCGAACACCTTAGGTGTATACTAAATTTGAACAACGTATGAAGTTTAAATCAGTTTAAAAATATTGATTTTTTTTTCTTTAGTTTAATACGTATGATTGGATTGTACATCACCGAATTAAACAATTATTTAGTTGTGCTTGATCCATTAAAATTCTAAACTCAAAAATTAATGTTAAAGAATGTAATGTGCTTGATCCATTAAAATTCTAAACTCAAAAATTAATGTTAAAGAATGTAATAAGATTATACAAAATGTAAAAACCCAGAAAATATTCAAAACTGACATTTTGGGACTTTTAAATCTATTCAAAGAATTATAATATTCCATATTTTAAACTATTTAAATATTTTATAGTGTTTAATTATGCTCCAATAGCAGCACATTTTCAGTATCCAAAACTACACATTATTTGTCTGGTTTTTAAGCATTATCATTAGCAAGTATCCAACACAAATAACATTACATTGAAAATATATTTTGTATTTTAATTTGGTACAAGTGGGTAAATAAATGCGAAAACAATTTTCTATTTAAAAAAAATTATTTTCTATATAAGATGAAGCAGATGTGTTATTTCTTAGATAAAAGACCAAAAAGATATATACTATATATATATATATATTGATATAAATAAGTGTAGTAGTTCCATATGACACTATACTCTATGACCCCCTTAGTGTTGCTATATTAATATTATATCTTCATTAAAAACATATCCTTTTCAAATACTCCTACCCTGGTGTGGCCATTATGTTTATCACTTTTAGCTCCCAGATTTACTAAACTCTCCAAACTGAAGCAATCCAGGAGGGTAACATCATCTCTTCTCTCCTTTTCCAGGTGATGACTGTGCAAAACTTTTATTTTTAAATTATTAATTGACCTTTTCCATACTTTTCAGTTAATGAAACATTTTTCAATTGATTAATAAGTCGAAATCTGTTCTGCTCAAATAACACCATGTTCACAAATGCTGATACATATCAAAAATTAAAGTTGTTAACTAGGTAATCTTCAAAAGTCCAAAAGCTGGCATCTGTATGACACTTTAATTTTTCAAATTCAACAACTGATTGATTTATAAAGTTTTTTTGTTGTATGATTTTTTTTCTGCTGAATAGCAAATATTTAACAATATTTTTATCATATGAAAAACTGCTGAGTGCAGAGTTGGACTGGCTGGGTCAGACCAACCCTGTACTCAGTATGGAACCTGATTAGTTAGGGCCTCAATATAGTGGAAACTGATTAGATAGGGTTTCAAAGACACATACATACTCTTTCGACTCTCAATAGAACACTGACGGGGAGAGACACTTTAGAAGATGTCTCTTCTGAACAATCGACTCTCTCTCCCAATACTAACTGGGAAGAAATGAAACAGGTTCTAAGCTTAAAAATTTGTCGATATTTCCCTTAATTTATTTGCACAGGAAACATGTCATTTATTTCGAATTATAAATAATTAAAATAAAAGTTACTGGATCATAAATTATTTGGGTAGACACTGATCATCTTGTCTCCCTTGACGTTTCACCATTGTCTGTATGTCAAATTTCATAAACCGGTGTGACCTGGTTATTGCTCTAGGGGGTGTAACGAGCACACATTTCATTTATGTTAATAAATGAAATCCAGTTATTAAAATAAATTCCAGTAATTAAAATAAAAGTTACTGGATCATAAATTATTTGGGTAGACACTGATCATCTTGTCTCCCTTGACGTTTCACCATTGTCTGTATGTCAAATTTCATAAACCGGTGTGACCTGGTTATTGCTCTAGGGGGTGTAACGAGCACACATTTCATTTATGTTAATAATACTATCATGTACTTATAGGTTTTAACACTTTGAACTACAATATTATGAAATAAATTTTATTGTAATAATAGAGATTCAACAAAATTGTTAAAGCAAATATATTTAAATTTCAAAAAATTTTTATTTTACAGGCATCACATGTAGAAATGTATAATTGAGACATTCAAAGATTAAATGATTATTAACAATAAATTTTAAATGCATATCCATCAAAACAATATATTAATACATATTAGGATAATGCATAATAATGTAGAATAACTTGGCAATACTGCAGGGCTAGTAGTGCTAAAATTGAAATTTCATAACAGAATTCTTAGTAAATTTCAGGACATTTTCAGGACAATTAATTACTAAAATAAAGGATACCCATAACCTAAAATGTTACTTGTTACTTTAAAATAAATGCCATATGGAAAATAAAATCAGTAAAGCTATCTATGCTATTAAAATCTGCCCGAATTTGAAAGCTTGTAAGTATGTTTTTAAGTATATAAGTTGCTTGGCAATACTTAGAATTTTATGGTCTTATCCCACCTTTTTTTAAGTGATCTAAGAATTTCGAATGTTTTGAGCAACAAAAGTAATCAAAATCTTCTACACTATAAAACAAATTTTTAGTAAATGACAGTTTCAACATCCCCATGTTCAACTTGTATGTGTTTAATACGAGCTACCATTGATAAGTACTGACAATCACATAAACAACAAATATTTGTTGGTTTCTGTTGAAAATCTATTTTTCCCCCAGGATGAAATTTTCTTATATGAGCATACATGTTCTTCCATTGAGTAAATATTCGCTCACAATAACTGCAAATGATATTATTAACATCTTTCTTATCGTTTTCTGACTTTATAATTTCAATAATTATCAGGAAAAGGAAACTGTCACAATTTAAAGATGCGATGTGAAATATTAAAAGTAACATGAACTATATTGGCATAGGCAATGGGCTTAAACAACAAAGTTCTGTTCCAATGCCAATTTACGGCGCTCCAATACCATAAAATATCATCAAAGCACCAAGTATTGGGGTTGCTAGAAAATAAATGAATCCGAAAGTTCCTTCCACAGTCCGCCAGCGCAAGGAGCAGCCACTAGTTTTTTTCTGCAGCTGTACATAAAAACCCCTTTCATTCTCACATACCATGGCGCAATGTGGTAGAACTTCGAGTAAGGTCAAAATTGGTCAGTAATATAACAGAATGTTGATTCTGGGAGAAAACTGGCTTTTTTCTAGAGATGGAAGCGGGAAGATTAATGTTCCATTCCGGTAGACTCCCAGTCAAACCAGGAAAGTTTACAAACCTATTTTATATGCAAATTTCTATTTGTCGCAGTTTTTTCTCATTTTCCTTAAATTTATTTAAATGTTTTTTCACATACTGTACTGTGTAATCCAGTCTGCATAACATTTTACTAAATAATTATTACATTTATTATCCATTATTTAATTTTAAAATAATTTTTCCTAATATTTACCCCCATTTTAGATTGACATCCAATAATCCAACAAATATGGTTATTCAGCACCACTGAAGTGCTGTACATGCCAGATTATATAGGAAGTTTAATACCTAATATTAAAATAGGCATAGATTTATTATTACACATGCAAAGTGAGTTCTTTAGTTCATTTCAAAATGGGTAAAAGTATTATTTGGTTTTCATTAAAGTATTGTTTGGTTTTCATTAAAGTATTGTTTGGTTTGGGGAAATTTGCTGTTCAGTGTAAATTGCTGTTAGTGTAATTTACATTTCAGTGTAAATTTAATCAGAAGTTTGCATTTTAAATCCTAGGCAATGTTGGATATCCGTGCTAGTAATTGTTAAAACTAATGGATAGTAGTTCCAACCAGACAAAATATATTTTATTTCATCAAAGCAAAAGACAGTACATCTGATTTTGAAATTAATATAGAAATTACAATTTTAATCTTTCATTCATTAATGTATCTATAACAAGAAATTTATGAAGGAGCCTTTAAATAGTAGCAAATGATGTGAACACTTCATTTTTATGAAACTAGTAAACATTTTTATTCTCTTTTGCATACTTATTTTGTACAGTCAAACTGGAAGTGAGATCTCTGACCCAGAAATGGAAATCGTTCCCGGCCTCCGAAGGGGCTATAATAAAGTTCCATTTGGGTAAAAAGGGTAAAAAATAATATTCTGTTAAAATTTATGTGTTTAATTATTTATTCATTTAATTTTAATGGAATAATGTTATGAACAATAACTTGTCAATTTGATGCAGGTGGTTGTTTTTCAACAACTATATTTTCAAATCTTGGAGCTGTATTCACTGCCGTTTCAATTACATCATTTTCAAGTTCATAACAACTTTGTTTTTCATTTTAATGGTAGCCCTAAATGAAAATCTTTACTCACATAAATACGATGTTAAAAATGGCATAAAAAAATTTAAAGCCTCAATTGCAAACTCTGGGTATTCTTGCTGTCTTTCTAACCAAAACTGATCTACACTCTGCAAGAAAAATTCCCATTTCAATATTTCATTTCCAATCATTTCAATCAGTAGTTCTTCTTTCATATTTGTCGGAATTTTGTATCTATCTGAAATTAATGATGCTGTTTTGGGTTTCTGCAGGAAAATATTTTAAGAGTTGTTTTAAATTATGTTTTAAATTTTGCAAGCTTAGTTCAATATTTGAAAACATAGGTTGTAGAAATTTGAAAATATCTGTCATAACATTGACAGTTATTTTCTCCATAATTATTTCAACACATAGGAATTAATCTAATTTTTGTTCTGAATTCAATTTTTGTTCATCTGTTGTAATAGTAGTGGAACAATATAAAGTATATTTTTTGGACATCATGAATGCTGCAACTATCATGTTTGTGAATGCTTTCAAAGCATCTTTACTACGAAAATTTTAGTGAAATTTGAAAGAGGGGTCATGAAAAAAATCTCACACAAAAGAGGCTTGCACCATCAAATAGTTTGGGAATCACTGACATTTCTTTTATGCTGTGTTTTAATGATTTTATTTTTTAGCTATTTTCACAGCAGTTAGAGTGATTTAATCTACAATAAGCATATGCTTTACTGTAAGTTCACAGTGTTCATAAATTCAGTAATCACCTGTCCAAAAATCCACTTTTCTAGGTTGCATAAATGGTTATCTAGCTCACCAGTATTTTTATTGTAGCTTTTAATGTAGAGTGTATTAATACATGGCACACACAGATGTAACAAGATACTCAAAATGTGCAAATTTAAAAAAGAAATCTATTCTGAATTTATTACTCTATTACTTACTAGAATAGTTTCTCTATTTATATACTACTAGAAAATGTACCCGTCATTGCCCGAGGATTGTGGCATAGCATGTCCACACAGCAATTTATTTATTTATTTATTTTTGTTATAAACGGGGTATTGATAAAGCATTCTTTAAAAGTTTCCGAGAATGAAATTTAAAGAATATTTTAATAATATGCCCACTTATAACAACCACAATGACAATAACAAAAAGAAATCTTACCAATGCCCATCCTTCTGGGAATTGAAGTACCTGTGTACTAAATTTCATGGTTATACAACGCCCGCTACAGAGTACATATACAAATAGACAGATACCTTTTATTATGTATAGTTGTACCTGCACAAAGAATCTGCATTTTATGCATCTGTGAAATTTTTAATGGTGGGACTTTGAAATAACAATTTAATTGGCTCTAAGTTTTGTATTTCTTCTTTTGGCCGAGACTAGTTTCAATATTTTTTCTGGCCCATCAAAATCTATCAGCTTCATTTCTCATTCAATAGCTTCATAAACAGTTTCATTATGTACAAACTATTATTTATAATCTGTAATAATAAAGGAAGATGTCTGTCTGTTTGTCTCTAGTGAAAAATCTAAATGTTGTATGGACATGAAATTTGGTACACATGTACTTCAGGACACAGTAATTCAAACAAGTTTTTTAGTTATTTTAAGTCAAAAAACTTTCTGTTCATATCTAATTTGCACCATATCTTCAATAGCGTGGAAGCTGATGGTGCCATCTTATGTCGCCATCTTAAATGTAAATAGCTGTTCATTCCTTAACTTTTACAAAGCATTAGTGCATCTCAAAAATATAAATTGTAATGGAAAATCCAGTACAGTCCTCCCTTCATATATATTTTAATCTATAAATAATTAAGTCCCCCCCCCCCCAATTTGAGCACTTTGAAAAAATTTTAAAATTTAATTAAAAAAATTATAATTCAAAATTTGGAAAAAGGTTTTTAAGTGCAGGTATAAGAGTGTTCAGGTATAAAAGGCATTATGAGAAACCTCAGATCTGCATGTGTGGTAAATACCATACATCATCGTGGACAGACAGACACATTCTTCCTTTATTATTATCAGATGCATTGCAGAAAAAACAAAATTCAAACTTACCGATGACTTTCAGAAGAAAGAACCACAACTCGAGAAGGAGCAGATTCAATAAGAATTGGTGTTAACAGTTTCACCAAGTAGAAATGACCCAAATGATTAACTTGGAATGTTGTCTCAATACCATCCTCTGTGCGTGAAAATGGCAGCCCAAACACACCAGCATTTAATATTAACATATGAATTTGTCTAGAAAGTGAAAAAAAAATAAAGGCTAAATACATACATATACAATTAAATCCATCTAGGATAGAAATATGCAGGGCCTAAAAACATTCCATCTTAAACAGATATCCAGTTTACTCAGCACATTACAGCATAATATAAAAAAAACAGACATTTTCATGCAAAAAAGATTAGTTGTCATTAAATGGCACACTTAAAACAACACTACCACACAGCCTACACACTTTCTGAATATAAAAGAATTCTGAACACAAAGAATTCTGAATATAAAAAACTGTTTCAAATTTAATCATAAAATGGCACACATTTTATAGGTCTGTTAACATGGAAATTGTTATATGTAGAAAAAGCAGTAGCATCACTAGAAGAAAATGTAGAGAGTGCAGGAGAGGATAACAAAATATCTTATTCCTTCCCATTTCACCAAATATTATTTCTACAAATTTCAATGGGTTCTGAAGAGTCCTTGGGGGTTATGACCCCCAAAATCATCCTCTTTGGTGATGTCACTGCATAAAACAATATTTCATCTCCAATCACTGTATGTTGTCTTATTTTCAAAGTATGATGTTAATTTAAAGATCAATTATTAATGAAAAATATATTCAAAAGTTTGATCAAAAGAATAGTCAGCAGATGATTTTGATATTTAAAGTGTAACTATGTTACTATAATCATAAATGTAATCAAAAACTATATAAAAATAATTATCTGAAATAACTATAAATTAAAATATCTTAAGAACTGCTAGTTGTATATCAACCGAGTTAATTAAGAAAATCTAGAATATTTTTTTTCTGCGCATAATGGTGTAAAATCGAATTTTGTGCATCTAGTTGTTCTTGAGTTATAACTTGAAGAACATAAAATTCAAGATTTATAATTTTTTTTTAATAAAATTCCAAAATTTTAGATTTTTCTCACTATGTATAGATCAAATCCCACATGTATGCAAAGTTCTATCTTCAGCAGTTTGAGTTGTAAATTTAGCACTTAGTCAGTCAGTTTCAGTCAGCTATATGATATAGGTAAAAAATTAATTCCATTAACCAAATTTTGAAAATGAATTGTTTTATTTGCAATTGAAAGCAGTACTATCTACACATTTTAGCATATAAATAAACAAAATGAGTAACTTTAGAATAAGTTCTAATATGGGAAGTCTGTATTTACAGAGCAATAAAAAAATATTTTTAAATATTTACAGAGCAATAAAATTTTTTTTAAACCTTGCAATAAAAGTAAAATATAAATTGTCAAAAAAATTTTTATCAAGAAAATTTACTAAATTCAGAAGTTTCCTTTTGTAAAAGTGCACTATATAGTACTACATATACAAAACCCTTTAAATAAAAACTATTCACACATAATTTGAATTATTCTTTCATGTGTGGCTTACAGAAATTAATTTTAAAGTACAATAGGAGCATAGCTTCTTTATACCGATACTTATGTGAAAATGTTTGAAGTTGTTCTTCTAAAAAATTTTTATTTTGATCTTGATTTTTAATAATCTCTTTTTAATAATAGATAAAAAATCCAGATTTTGATTATTTTTTGCAAGTAGTTAGAAGGCATTGATGAAAACGACATAAAAGAAAATCAGAGATAGGCGATGTTGTTAAGGAATTATCACCAAAAATAGACTGCTTAATGTTATAGTCCATTATTCTAAAATTGGCAAGTCAACAATGTGCAATTCCTTCTCCCTTTCCTTGGGTAGGAAGAGGAACATATGACCTTGTGCCATTAATTCTAAAGTAATGGACTATAAACCATAAGCCTTGTTATGTTCTCCATTTATCAAGCAAACAAAGTCAAGAAAAATACAGTGCAAAGACTTCTAATACTTGCTTATTAATGTCTTTTAACACCTGCTCTATCTTGTGTAGGGCTATTTTGTCCTACATATTGAAATTAAAATAGGCATTATGTATCTACTAAATTCAACATCTTATAGTCGCAGTTGTCATTACATTACTCAAACTATGACCAATGTCACAGACTCAAAGTACACATTTTTACTTCAATTCAAAATTTTAAAAAAAAAATCAGATCTAAAGGTCTGTGTGTTTGTGCTTCACTCTAAATTGCTAGTACAGTTTATTTAGTAAACTTTAATTGTACCTCTTTACTCTCTCCAACTAATTGAAGATCATTTGTTATTAAGTTCAATTCATTGATGTTTATCTTCCTAAAAGAGTCTGCACATGTTTGTAAGTTTTTTTTCTTCTTTTTTTTCCAAAAGATAATTTTATGTTTTTCAGATGTAAAATTAAGATTCCAGCTTGTAAAGTTGAATCTTGGGACTGCAAATTTTTTCCACATTAAGCAGAATTCTATCTTAAGAGTCCATTTTATTTTGATTCCACTATATATCTAAGAAGTATGTCCTAGGCGAGTTAGGTGTAAAATGCAAGTAGTTGATTTCAGTTTTTTTCAAACATGATGTCACATTTAATAAGTTACAGCATAAAAATTTTAATTTATAACACCCTGAAACATTTTCAGGGATCAATAGTCTAAGAGGGAAAACCTCTTAACCAATGGTATGATTAGAATTTTATAATTAAGAATAAGAATCTATATACAATACAACCAGTTTATAAATAATATAATTAATGAAAAGGTAATGCTTATTGTACTTTTTATAACACATTTATATCATACCTTATACAAAATTGCAATTCCCTTATAAGTAGGTTTGACTGTACATGTTAACGTAGCATAGCCACTTTTTCAGTTAGTTTTCCAATGGTAAAATAGTAAATTATAATATATATGTTTACATACTGCAGATACTTCAATATTTTTATATATACAAATATTTTACAATTTCACATTGCATTCAAAAATTAACATATTAGAATTAACAACTGAAAGTTTCACATACTTTTTATCTCTTTTGAATCTTTCATAAAATTTTGTAATACTCGATAAATTTGCCAAATCCAAAGGAATGAAATGCAGATTGGAATTCGGCTAAAAAAAGTATAACATATATCAGAAAATTAATAGAGAATATAGAAACAATTAGTTTTATAATTTTGGGGAGGAAAAGAGGGAGGGGGTAAGGTCTGAGTGCTTTACTTTGAAGAAAAAGAATGAATAAGAACCAGAAAAGTACAACTATAAGTGACAATTTACTCATTCTGAAAAAAAAAGTAAAATTTTTAAAAACTTAATTCAATGTACAGTTAGGTAAAATTTATAAAAATATTATAAACATGGAATTTACTTCACAAGTGCTTCTACTGTAAGCAAATGCTTTAATAGCACTAAACTTAATTCAACTTCTACTAAGTTGTCTCTTCTACCTCATGATACTCATTCCTTCAATTACAAGCAGGTATTTTTTAAATCTATACAAATAAAATTGAAAATCTGTCTGTCTGTTTGTCTTATCACCATGGAAAAACAGCTGAACCAAATTTGATAAAATTTTGTGGGTAGCCTCGAAATAGCCTCACTTGAAATTTAGTCCATGTTTCGAATTTCTACGACCAAGGGTTCTCGAGATATTAATGAAAAATAAAACTTTTTCCTAGGAGTTTTACTCTCTAACTCCCTGGTTCATCCAAACCTAAAGGTTAGAAATCATTTAAAACATGAAAGTGAATTAAAACTTTATCTCAGAGTTTGGTGGGAGATTTTTGCACTAATTAGTCACTTTCTGTAAGTATGAATTGTTTGAAAACATTAATGTTTGAAACATTAATTTAAATGGAAAATCTATAACCCTGGTTTATTTTTCACAAGCTTTTACTCAACAATGAAAAGTATTAAGAAATCAAACTGGTTATCTAATTATTAGCATTTTATTAGGAAGATTCTATCTTATATCATGTTGCTCAGCAACGCAATTAAATTAAATGTGTTTGTTAATTTTTATTATTTTTTTCGAATCGAATAATAAATAAATGGATATAAAAATATATCTTATAAATGAATGGTTTGATTTTTCTTTTAAGTATATTAATTGCGGACTGCGTACATCACTTTCATTTATTTTGGCAAAGTATTTTCAAGCTTATATATTGTGCTTAGCTAATAAACTCATATATTGTGTTTAGCCAATAAACTCATTTAGCCGATTATTGAAACAGAGGAAAAGAGTAGAATGGGTATATTTTCTAATACAATTTTAGCGTTTTCATTTAGTATATACATGGGAATCAGGATGTTTTATTCTCTAGATCTGCGAATTCAGATCTACGAATTTGGTAGGATATTGCTATTGGCAACTTTTCTTAAAAGTTGACAAACTGACGGAAATGTCCCCAAATTGATAAAAGCAACGCAAATCAATGAAATTAAATTTGTTTTTTTAGAAGGGAGTACTGAAATGATGTTTCGATAGCAGCATTTGTCTGTAAGTCCATCCATCCTATTTAGTAACACATTTTGTGAATTTTTAAAATGTCACCAAATTGATAAAAATGTTTGTAAACCCATAAAATATCATGAAATTGATAAAATGGCACTTAATAAATGAAATTAATTGTGTTTTGTTAGGGGATAGTATTGTGATCATGTTTCATCAATTTGTCGACAAGTGGGACTGTCAGTTCTACAGTCCCACCTGGAGATATATTTGGCGATTTTTTAAAATGTCACTAAACTGAAGAAAATGTCATCAAACCTTCCATAGAGATAGCATTATTCAGACGATATGTTTTCAACTAATTTATTTGAACCATATGATATGATGTCACTTAGCAATGGATTTAAATCCAATGTGTTTATGCAGTATACACTTTTTATTAAATATTTTCCGATTTGAGTAATAAAATTATGTATATAAAATAAATTACATTAGCATTGCATTTTTGACTGGATAATATCCATTATGGTCTTCTGGTTTAAACATTATTATTATTGCTATTTTCTGGGATTATTGATTCATGTATTATTGATATTTTCAAGTTATTATGCCATTGTTTTATTATGACAAAAATTGTTGGAACTCATATATTGTACATTGTACAAGTAATCTTCTACAAATGCATGGGTATATCTTCTAATCTACGAGCATATAAGTAGTACAGGTATATTAGCATATGTTTTTATATATATTGGCATATATTTTGATATATATTAGCATATATTTTAATCAATTACTGCCTTCTGGTATAAAGATCACTGGGATTTTTGATATTTTCGATTTATTACATCATCTGTATTATTTTGGCAAAGATTTTAAGACCATATTGTAATACGGGTAATATTCTACTAACACACTGTCATATTTTCTAATCTGATACAATATAAGTAGTACAGGTATATATATTCCCATATAATTTCAGCATTTTCATTTTGGCATATACTAGAATAAATTACGGCCTTCAGGTTTAAAAATTACGGGTTTATTGATATTTTCAATTTATACATGTAATCTAATAATACAGGTTATATCTTCTAATATTTGTGTATATAAGTAGTAAGGTGCCATACAACTTTAACGCTTTTATTTGCATATATTGATTCAATTTCATATTTTTTGTAAATTTGCGTACAGAAGGGGCAACAATGTTTTATTTTTCAGATCTGCCTATGAAGATAATTTTGCATAGCGAGAACAGATATTCTTAAACTTCTTTTTAGGAGCAATAAATTTAATATTTTAGTAGAATATTTTGATTAATAATGTCATTTAGTATACTATAGGAATTTGCACATGTATACTATATGAAAAAATATTTTATTTCAAAATTTTCTGGAAAAATCACATCTTGAATTGAATCCATTGTTCATTGTTTTAAAAATTTTAATTTATTACACTGTTATTCTCAGTATAAAAATGTGTGAAATATTTATGTGAGACAATAGCTTTTAACCACCCCATTTTTAAATTAAAATTACAAATATTAATAAGTAGCAATAAATGACTCACAAATTTAAGAGTCTGACTCATCTTCTATATAATAAAAGGCAATGTCTGTCTGTGCGTCTGTCTGTCTGTCTGTCTGTCTTATACACTATACGTTCAGCGACCGCGCGTCGGAGAGCTACGAAATTTGGCAATCAGAGACCCGGGAGGGTGGGAAGGGGACACGTGAAAACCGATTTTTAAAATTTTAATTATTTTTTTTGTTATTTAATGTTTTATGCGATTTCGACCGTTTTTTGACCTTTTTGCCCCTTTTTCTCCTCGATCCAGACATTGTAGAAAAAAACAAATCACACCATCGGAAAGAGCAGAGAATTTCGAGTAAAAATATATCAATTTCAAATCTCAGAGATAAATTCTAATATTTTTTTATGATTTTAAAGCAAAAGTCACTTTTGACTCAAAAAAACGATTTTTGGTTTTTAAATTCTCGCATAGTAAAAAGTACTCAGAATTTCGACTAATAATTTACATTTTTAGAAAGGTCAAATATCTGGCATTCTTACAAGTCCACTCTGGTCAAGAAATAATTATAAATATTCACAGGATCGCGATTTTAATGACCTAAGGATTTCCAATTTCTCGGCGAACCGCGTTTTCACCCGTTGAATTTTCTCCCCATCTCCATGGAGACCACCGCCCTTCCGGTTTTAAATGAATTAAGATATGTGTTGTATACAACGGGTGAAATGATTATATTTATATGATATTTTAAATGGATATTTTAATTTATGGATATTTTAAATGGATATTTTAAATAATTTAAATGATTGCATTATGGTGGCTTGAATTGTGGTGATGTATTTGAAATTATTATATTTATGTATTTGTGGAACGATATTGATGATTGATGGAACGTTTTAATTTATGGATATTTTAAATGATGGAACGATGGAATGAGGATTATGGAATTAGAGCTTAGCATATGGTCATTATAAAATTTAAATTAGCGCGCGGGAAGTTAGCGCACGGGAAATGCACTCGTCTTAAATAATAAAAGGCAATGTCTGTGTGTGTGTCTGTGTGTCTGTGTGTCTGTCTGTCTGTGTGTCTGTCTTATACACTATACGTTTCGCGACCGCGCGTCGGAGAGCTACGAAATTTTGCAATCGGAGACCCTGGGGGGTGAGAAGGGGACACGTGAAAACCGATTTTTAAAATTTTAATTATTTTTTTTGTTATTTAATGTTTTATGCGATTTCGACCGTTTTTTGATCTTTTTGCCCTTTTTTCTCCTCGATCCAGACATCGTAGAAAAAAACAAATCACACCATCGGAAAGAGCAGAGAATTTCGAGTAAAAATATATCAATTTCAAATCTCAGGGACAAATTCTAATATTTTTTTATGATTTTAAAACAAAAGTCACTTTTGACTCAAAAAAACGATTTTTGGTTTTTAAATTCTCACATAGTAAAAAGTACTCAGAATTTCGACTAATAATTTACATTTTTAGAAAAGTCAAACATCTGGCATTCTTACAAGTCCAATCTGGTCAAGAAATATTCCGTATTGCCCACAGGATCGGGATTTTAAAAGTTTCCGAATTTCAATTTCTCGGCGTGCCGCTTCGTTTCTCCCCCGCTGAAGGAGGGAAGGTGGTGGGTGGGGACGTCAAGGTGGAGGTGACGTCACGGTTCTGAATAGAGCTCCTTTGCTCTATATAAATTATTATATTTATATTTTAAATGATGGGACGATATGGATTTTTTAAATGTATATTTTAACTTTTGGATATTTTAAATGGATATTTTAATTTTATGGATATTTTAAATGATGGAACAATGAAACAATGGAATGAGGATGATGGAATTAAGCATATGGTCATTTTAAATTGCAAATTAGCGCGCGGGAAGTTAGCGGTAGGCCCGGGTTCGATACCCGCCACTGCCAAAACTGCCGCCGTGTTTACGTGGAATACGATCACGTTAAATATGTGGGTCCGTAAGTTCTTCCGAGAGGTTGGTGGTAAGGGAAGGAGGATACGGCCCCTGTGGATCCCTCCCCCACTGGGTTCACGTCTAAATTGGATGAATATATAGAAAGTTATGGAGATTGTCGCGAGAGCGCGGCAGCCCAGTGGTTAGCGCGCGGGAATTGCACTCAGTAGGTCCGGGTTCGATTCCCGCCACTGCCAAAACTTACGCCACGTTCACGCAGAGTACGATCACGTTAAACATGTGGGTTCGTGAGTCCTTCCGAGAGGTTGGTGGTAGGGGAAGGAGGGTACGGTCTAAATTGGGTGAATAAAAAGAAAGTTATGGAGATTGTCGCGGAGGGCGAAGTAGCCCAGTGGTTAGCGCGCGGGAATTGCACGCGGTAGGCTCGGGTTCGATTTCCAAAATTGCCGCCGTGTTCACGCGGAGTACGATCACGTGGAATAAACATGTGTGTCTGTAAGTCTTTTCGAGAGGTTGGTGGTTGGGGAAGGAGGGTACGGTCCCCGTGGGTGCCTCTCCCACTGGGTTCCGGTCTAAATTCGGTGAATAAAAAGAAAGTTATGGAAAATGTCGTGGAGGGCGAAGTACACCAGTGGTTAGCGCGCGGGAATTTCACTGGGTAGGCCCGGGTTCGATTCCCGCCACTGCCAAAACTGCAGCCGCGTTCACGCGGAGTACGATCACGTTAAACATGTGGGATCGTAAGTCCTTCCGAAAGGTTGGTGGTAGGGGAAGGAGGGTACGGTCCCTGTGGATGTCTCCCCCACTGAGTTCCGGTCTAAATTGGGTGGCACTTCCTGGCCGTCCAAACAGTTACCTTACACCTTCTGGTAAGGTCGCGCCAGCGAGTGTGCCACGGTTACAATTTGCCACGGTCAGAATTTTCAAGGGTAGCGAACAGGCTGGTCGCCAAAGGCGGCTAGTAAATAATAAAAGGCAATGTCTGTGTGTGTGTCTGTGTGTCTGTGTGTCTGTCTGTCTTATACACTATACGTTTCGCGACCGCGCGTCGGAGAGCTACGAAATTTTGCAATCGGAGACCCTGGGGGGTGAGAAGGGGACACGTGAAAACCGATTTTTAAAATTTTAATTATTTTTTTTGTTATTTAATGTTTTATGCGATTTCGACTGTTTTTTGACCTTTTTGCTCTTTTTTCTCCACGATCCGGACATCGTAGAAAAAAACAAATCACACCATCGGAAAGAGCAGAGAATTTCGAGTAAAAATATATCAATTTCAAATCTCAAGGACAAATTCTAATATTTTTTTATGATTTTAAAACAAAAGTCACTTTTGACTCAAAAAAACGATTTTTGGTTTTTAAATTCTCGCATAGTAAAAAGTACTCAGAATTTCGACTAATAATTTACATTTTTAGAAAGGTCAAACATCTGGCATTCTTACAAGTCCAATCTGGTCAAGAAATAATTATAAATATTCACAGGATCGCGATTTTAATGACCTAAGGATTTCCAATTTCTCGGCAAACCGCGTTTTCACCCGTTGAATTTTCCCCCCGTCTCCACGGAGACCGCTCTTCCGGTTTTAAATGAATTAAGATATGTGTTGTATACAACGGGTGAAATGATTATATTTATATGATATTTTAATTTATGGATATTTTAAATAATTTAAATGATTGCATTATGGTGGATTGAATTGTGGTGATGTATTTGAACTTATTATATTTATGTATTTGTGGAACGATATTGAATATTTTAAATAATTGAACGAATGGATATTTTATTGAACGTTCAGCGACCGCGCATCGGAGAGCTACGAAATTTGGCAATCGGAGACCCGGGGGGGGGGGGGGGGGGAGGGTATTCGTGAATACCGATTTTTTAAATTTTAATTTTTTTTTTTGTTATTTAATGTTTTATGCGATTTCGACCGTTTTTTGACCTTTCTCTCCACGATCCTGACATTGTAGAAAAAAACAAATCACACCATCGGAAAGAGCAGAGAATTTCGAGTAAACATATATCAATTTCAAATCTCAGGGACAAATTCTAATATTTTTTTATGATTTTAAAACAAAAGTCACTTTTGACTCAAAAAAACGATTTTTGGTTTTTAAATTCTCGCATAGTAAAAAGTACTCAGAATTTCGACTAATAATTTACATTTTTAGAAAGGTCAAATATCTAGCATTCTTACAAGTCCAATCTGATCAAGAAATATTCCGTATTGCCCACAGGATCGGGATTTTAAGATTTTCCGAATTTCAATTTCTCGGTATCCGTTAAAGCATTTCTTCACCGGCGTTTCTCCCCCGCAGAAGGAGGGAAGGTGGTGGCTGGGGACGTAACGGTTCTGAATAATACGCAATAGCGAAATCATCGAATATATTCGATATTCGAAATACATTACTTTTCAATTTAATTATTAGTGTTAACGTCATTAAACTAAAACAAACCATCCATTTCATTGGAATAAATTATTCATCCATTTTATTGGAGTAAATTATTATTAAATTACTTTTCATTTTAAATGCATTTATTATTTTTTTAAAAACATGATTTTTTCTTACAACTCAACCCAAACATTTATCTGTTGTGTTAGCAACTTCTTTTTAACTGTTCTGTATCGAGATAAGACTCTTTTTCAGATAAGAATTTATTGTTCTTCTAAGAACATTTGTTTTCTTTTTTTTTGTATAACATTATTACGTAATAAGTGTATTTACACGTTTATAGTGTATTTTACATATTTTCTAATTCTATTCTAGAATTATATTTAGATTTTTGTTTACTTTATTATTTGTGTATCAGTTTATAGAGCTTTGGCTACGATCTTTTTTACAAAAGCATATTGATTCAGTTTAGAGTTTATTTTAACAATGGGCTATTGTTATTATGGGTGTTTATAATTTTGTTTCGTGTTTTAATTAAAAACAAAAAAGCTTTTAATATATACAAACTTAAATAATCTTAAAATTTAATTATTAGTGTTAACGTCTACCAGGGTGTTTATTAAGTGTATTTACTGTGTTTTTATTACTGTGTTTATTAAGTGTATAACCGGGGGCTGTATATTTTTCTGATTTAACAGGTCATTTATGCCTGGAGCATTTATGCCTTGGTGCATTTATGCATCGGATGGTGGTGGGGACAATCTTTAAAAAAAAAAAACTTTTAAAACTGATATAGTGTTTACTTTTTATAAGGTTTCTGCCTCATTATTCTGGATTGAATTGTGGCGATGTATTGTTTACATCGGGTGGTGGTTGGGACCACAATGCAAAAACTTAAACACTGAAGAAATAAAAATAAAGTTATGGAGATTGTCGCAGTGCATTTATGCATCGGATGGTGCTGGGGACAATCTTTAAAAAAAAATAACTTTTAAAACTGAATTAGTGTTTACTTTTTATAAGGTTTCTGGCTCATTATGATGGATTGAATTGTGGCGATGTATTGTTTACATCGGGTGGTTGTTGGGACTACAATGAAAAAACTTAATTGTGGCGTACTCTATTGTTGTATTGTACAAACTTAATTGTGGTGATGTATTATTTACATCGGGTGGTGGTTGGAACCACAATGAAAAAACTTAATCATTGATTGCTTTTTATACGGTTTTTGGCCTAAGGACAATTAAAAACCGAATAAGTTTTTGCTTTTTACACGGTTTTTGGCCTAGGCACAATTAAAAACTGAATTACTGTTTGCTTTTTATAAGGTTTCTGCCTCATTATGCTGGATTGAATTGTGGCGATGTATTGTTTACATCGGGTGGTGGTTGGGACCACAATGCAAAAACTTAAACACTGAAGAAATAAAAAAATAAATAAAAATAAAGTTAAGGAGATTGTCGCGGTGCATTTATGCATCGGGTGGTGGTGGGGACAATCTTTAAAAAAAAAAAACTTTTAAAACCGAATTAGTGTTTACTTTTTATAAGGTTTCTGGCTCATTATGATGGATTGAATTGTGGCGATGTATTGTTTACATCGGGTGGTGGTTGGGACTACAATGAAAAAACTTAATTGTGGCGACGTATTGTTGTGGCGTACTCTGTTGTATTGTAAAAACTTAATTGTGGCGATGTATTATTTACATCGGGTGCTGGTTGGAACCACAATGAAAAAACTTAATCATTGATTGCTTTTTATACGGTTTTTGGCCTAAGGACAATTAAAACCCGAATAAGTGTTTGCTTTTTACACGCTTTTTAGCCTAGGCACAATTAAAAACTGAATTAGTGTTTGCTTTTTAAAGGTTTCTGGCTCATTATGCTGGATTGAATTGTGGCGATGTATTGTTTACATCGGGTGGTGGTTGGGACCACAATGAAAAAACTTAAACACTGAATAAATAAATAAATAAATAAAAAGAAAGTTATGGAGATTGTCGCGGTGCATTTATGCATCGGGTGGTGGTGGGGACAATCTTAAAAAAAAAAAAACTTTTTCGCTAAGCAGCATCGTTAAAAAGCGAGCTTGCCACTGTCAGGATTTTCAAGGGTAGCGAACAGGCTGGTCGCCAAAGGCGGCTAGTAATTAATATGTGTCAGTCTGAGTCACAATTTAACAAACCCGGAGCTATGTCTGACTCTACAATACATGATAAAAAGTTATAAAATGAATTAATGCCAGTCAAAACTTTAAAATTCCCTGACTTACAGGTTTGGAAACTTTTAAAATTTCCAAGATCTATTGATTCTTAGAGATCTGCCTGATCTGGCTAAAGAAAGATGATTAATATTTTGAACAGTTTGTTTAATTTAAAATCATTATAAAAAAATTGTTCTAACAATTGTTAAACATAGAGTAATTTAAATTGAATTGCTTAAACTGCTACAAAAATAACTACAAAGTAAAAACTTTGTTAAAAATACAACATACAGCAAATTAGTAACAGTATAAACATGCAGAAGTAAAAATTAGCCTACTTCTTCAGATAAAAAGGCAGAGCAACCACACCAGAAAAAACTAGGTAGAAACCTTCTTACTTTTGCTGGTGAAGAAGAGAGCTATTTTTTGCTTTGAAACAAATTGATGCAGTTGCAAATCTATTATATATTATAATTTTAATGAGTTTTGACTTTACACAGTAATTTATATGAAAATGTGCTTTAAAAGTAAATTATATAAGTTATAAAATGCTATCGTGAACTGTTGAGATATTGTAAGTTTTTGATCTAAAACAAATAAAATTGTAAAAAATAAAATATGATTTTATTAAATAATTTTCCTCCTTTTTTGAAGTATTTTAAACCAGAAATGAATTGAAAATAATTTTTAAGAGATCACTAACTATTCTTGAAATCTTACAAACTTTACTTTTTTACAGAAAGCATATCTTTTAAAATAATGAAACAATTTCCATGAAATTTATTGCTTTTCTTAATCAGTAACAATAAGCTCATTCATTTTCTCAAGGATCAAGCCATAAAAAGCTACTTTGTTTTGTTGACTAAGAATATTAAAATTTGTTTATTTGCAGAGAAGTGATCTGTTGGACATATGTTAAATTTTTTTATTTGATGTTGTTTAACTCGTTCATGACTGGCAAGTGATGGAAGAAGTGTTTCCGAATGTCTGCACTTAGTGAGAATCGTCTGATACTCCAGGCCCAGGTACTTTTTGATGATAAGCCTAATACAGGGTTAAATCGTATTAAATAAAAAATGCTTTAAAATACATCTACCATTATCACAGAAATACACGGGTGTTATTACATTTGATGGACTTGACTCCTCCATTGTTTTTCTAATGCGAGTCTTGAAAACTTGCTTGTTTCGTTGACTATTACTTGTATATATCATCACTGAAATATGGATTCAAGAATTAATTTTCTTTAATGAGGTTTTTTGAACTGTTTATATTTAGTTCAGAGTTCAGAATATTGAGCAGAACAAATGGCAGATCTTGGATATTTGAACTCCAATTATCTGTCCAAAAATATTAATAACATCATCACATTGGTGACTTTCAAATAAATTTTCTAACTAAAGTACAACCAACTATTTCACTTTATTCACTTATATCACTATGAAATTTATTCATCAATTATAAAATCTCACTTTCAGAAAAATATTTCATTCTTTTTGCCATGATTATTACAATTCTTCTGACTAAATTCTTACTAGTTCATACACACTCTCCCTGAATATGAGCGATAAAAATTTCAAGTTCTAATCCTCTTCTAATAGTACCACTCAAGACCTTTTCATTAAAACAAACACAAAATAACTGCCATGAAAGAAACCGTCCATTTAAATCTCTCAGTTGACATGCCTTTTAAATCAGAACTTCTACAGCTTTCATGTGTGTTTGTTTATACTATCAACTTAGTCAACAACTTAATGAAAAATAAAAATTGAAAATGAAATATGTAGGTCAATGTCCCAAGTAACTAGCTTTGCAAAAATTATGGGATTATAGCACCATCTAGTGTTATTTGAAATTTTTTTATCAAAATGTACCAGCGTCCTGCTGTTTATATGCATCAATGGGCTATAGTGACCATCTCACATTCATAGCGCATACAGTGGTGGGCCGAGAAAGGCAAAAGCTCTCCATAGCGTATATGCCATGCTGTTCCTCTACAGGTTAACACTTTTCTCTTTAACTACAAAAAGGGAAGATTGTTCACAATTGAATTTTATTGAACATTAGAAGCTTGTTTACTTATTAATATAAATAGAACAAAAGCTTAATTGAATTCATCAAATTTTTCAATAGATTACTTATAAAATAGCATGGCATCGAGATGCTAATTTGAGTCTAGCTGTGGATGGTTGTAATATTAATTTTATTAATTAATTGTCTCATGTTTCTTTTTCTTTTTTATTTAAGTTAAAATATAACCATTAAAAATTTCTCTACTGGAAAATTAATAATATGTGTGTGTTCAAGTTTAGCTGAAACTCCAAATCTATCCAAATCCCCAAATCCGTAAATGAAATTTTTTAACCATCATAAAATTATTTATGTATATAATAATACAAAACAAAAACAAAATAAATTACATTTCGTAAAATTAATGTGAAATTGTCTAATATTAAAAAAGATTTTCAAAAACAGAAAAAATTGAAAATTTACCCTTTCTTTACAAATGATTGCCATCGCTTCTTTAGCTTTCTCTCTGCTTCGGCAGGCAAAGATCACTTCACAGCCATGGTATGCTAGAGATCTAGCAGTTTCATATCCTAAAAAAAAAGTGAAAATTTAAACAAAAAAAAAAATAAATATTTGATACTAAATATTAGTGATAATAAGTAAATTTATAACTGCTAGCTACCTTCAGTGACCACTTTATGAAAATGTTATATGTCTTTGATAGGCTCGCTACAGGTATATTAGGGTGGGCTGAAAAATAAATAGATTTTAAGAGAAAAGAAATGTGGAAAAGTTGTAACTCAACACTAAGATTAGTGTTGAGTTACAACCTTTCCACATTTCTAGACATATAACATTTCATCAAAGACATATAACATTTTCATAAGTGTAAAAATTTTTAATTTTTCAATTAATAACTTCTAGCAAAGATCTCAAAGTACATATTTTTTTAATTTTAAAACCTTCATCAGAATTTTTAAAAAACTTTAAGGGGGGAGTAAATTTTTTACCAAATTAAATTGCAATTTTGTGGAAATGTCATGTATTTTCTCAACTAATATTAACAGAAAATTTCATTTTAATAAATTAATATCTTCTATTCTTTAAAGATTCTAGTTTAGTATAAAAAATGTAAAATTCTTAAAAATTCATGATTTGAATTTAATTTTCTTTTAAAATTTATTTATACTATTAATTTACTGATGTTAGATTGCTTTTATACAAATACTAGCAAAAATATCTGGTAAAATTTAGAATAGCATTTATTCTAAAATTTTGCCTTATATGAAAGAACATCATTCTCTTTATAAAAGATCTTGGCTCCAAATATTTTGGACATATATCTCCAAAATCTGGTTCAAAATTAGACATAGCTGACAATATTGTTCATTTTCTAAAAACTCAGGTATCAAAATATTTAACTTAGTTTAATGCCATCAGTGTACGATCTCCTAGAAATATCAGTATAAACAATAGCGTCATTCTCCAACTGGAAATACAACTGTGCCAGCATCTTTATAGAGCTTAGTTTGAGCATAAATATAACAGAAATGAAAAATTTATAAATAGCTATTGAAATTTTACTATAAATCTCTGAAGTAATTCTATGAAACCCTGATTAGAAACCACTAAACCAAAAATCATTGCTATATAATAGAGTCTCTTAATAGATCTTCCTGCTGGAATGGATTTTAAATTCTATAATGATATTAAAAATTATCTCTAGGGAATTTATTAAATGCTCACTGGGTTACCCTTTAGAATCTTTGAACCAGTTTACTGCAAAAGCAATCCAAAAAGAAGAAGGAATGACTAAACGATCATTTTCTGAGTTTACTCTACATGTTATATTTATTTTGTCAACACTTCAAATTATGTTTAGCAAATGTTCTTTTGCTAAACATAATTTTCATATGCCAAATTTTTATTTCATTCTCAAATTAAAGAATTATTATTTTTTATAAATTGTTAAACTCCACTAATTTTTCCTTAACAATCTAGTAATGCTGATGTATATATATAAATCTAGCATTTGTCATCTTGTGTTCTTCGTATAGGTTTTGCCTACGGTTTTAAAAAAATTAGTACCCAATAACAAAAAAAATTGTTTTGGGGGGAAAAGTGAAATGCATTAATGGCATCGCACAGATGCAATTGCAAAATGTTAGAGTACAAGAATACCAAATGTTTATTTTTAAACAAACTACTGGTACAATGACAATTTCAGAATTATAATCCCAATGATGTTTATTATAATTTAACAGCAATTCCCAAAGAATTTTTTCATCACATATTGCAAAAATTATGATCGACAATGCGTCTCTTTTATTTCTTCATTACTGACATTTCTATCATCTTCTTATAGAGCACAAATTACTTCTCAATTGTCTAGAAAATTTGTTAGATCTAATTAGCAAGTTATTTTATTTTTTTAATAAACTTCTCCTTTTTGTGTGTATGTGTCATTCATTTTATACTTATATTAAAAACAAATTCAAACAACTTTTCTTTCTTAACTTTCAGAAATTCATTCTGCATGATAAAAAAGGAATAAACAGAAGATGAACTACACAAAAAGTTTAAAAAAGATAGTTTTTTTAGGAAAATTGTGATTGTTCATATGGAGACAATGAAGGAAAATGTTACTTTCGAAACTGAAAAAAAAAATTATTGAAAGAAACTGTGAGAAAAGCTGCTAAATTGCATCAAAAGACATTACCTGTTTTTCAAGTAAAATATAAACTAATCTATAAAGAGCGAATTTCTTAAATATATTTTGTTGAAAATTACAAATATAACACCGAATTATAAATTTTTAAAAAACATTTTATTCAGTCTTGTGTATACCATAATTCCCTAAAGAAGGGCCAAGATGGTGTGTAATCACCTTAGTGACGAAAATGTGCAAGAAAAAATAAAAATACAAACAAAAATGCTGGAGCTGACTAATCAAGGCTTACCGATTTTGCATACTTCCTTGATAAAAGCAGATGATGCATTTCTGCATCACTTGCTTTTAGACCAGGATTTACCACTGATATGGAAATTAGGTGACTACAATTGTTTTAATGGCATTAGGCACTTTATCATATCAAAAAAAGAATATGTATCAACTGAAAGACTAAAGTACAACTATCCCTCGTTCAGCAAGTGTTTGGGCATGAACAGACCACTTTGTCAGTTAGACCACTGTAATTTTTTTTTCCATGTCTGAAGTGTTATTCTTTATTAGTTTCCACTCTGCCAGGACTGCCATATAAAGCCAGGAAGATTTCTCTCTGATCATTTTTGTTTTGCCCATTGTCTTCACAGTTGTACATAAACTTCTGGGTTACACCATGATTTTCTGACCTGATGAAGGGCTTTCTAACATTCTTGAAACAATTGTAGTACCCTAATTCTCATATGTCTACTTCTATCTATCATCATGTAAGCAAAGCTTATTGACACTCCTATTGTACTGCTATTGTTCAATATATGAATGTAACTGAATTTCTGGCCACCATGATTTAAAAAAAACAGTAGCAATGCTTCATTAAAAACATCCCCCCCCCCTTCCCAAATACATTTAATGCCGATTATTGTCAACTTTAGCGATGAAAATATGCTCTAAATAAACGCCTAAGATTAACTTCACCAGATGTGCAAACAAATGCCCTATTATGGAATCTAAAAAATTAATTATGTCTTCAAAGTATGTAAAAAAAATTTTTTTTTGAAATATTTAATAAAATCTAGCTATCCCTAATGTAGAATTTATTCAAAGTGCATTGAAAGGAGTTTTTATTGATCTTTCTGATGATATTAAAATAAAACCTCTGCGATAAAATTTTTGATTTGCATCAAAAGCACCCAACATTGTGCTTTGACATTAAATAACTCATAAACTGATTTAAATTTAAAAAAAAAATACTCTGAGATATCTCAGGGCCTGATCTGAACTATCACTATACCGAATTTTGTAGCTGTGGATCGCTGAGATTTTTTGCTATATTTAAGAATCAAATAAATCTGCATAAGATTCCAAAGCATATAATATCAAAAACTTAATAGTATCATAGAAACGTTCATGGAGACAAAAGGCCTTGATAGTGGGTAAAAAAGACATTCATATTACAGGGATGCAATTGGTAAAAAAATAACATTTAAAATTTTAAGCAGCTTTTGAAAATTATGTTAACCTCTAATATGACATTTTATTACTTTCACAGATTGCATTCTTTATTACATGATCACCCCTTGAAATGAACATTTTTGCAAGAAAGCAAGGTGGTCACATTAAAAAGGTTTTAGACAGGCTTGACCCATTGGAGACAAGTACACATGAACCAGTTGCTAACATTTTTTTCAGAACTGAAAACGAGTTATTAAATTGTGATAAACATTTGGAATCATTAAACACCTAATTTAAAATACATAATAAATTGTTCAGTATGTTGCCTGATTAGTTCACATCATATTGTAAACAAGGAATGATATAGCTTATTTCAAATGTATTGGTTGCTAAAGTGTCTGTAATATACTTACATAAAATAAGTAGGTATGGAAATAGTAACATTAAGAAATAAAATATATATATATATATATTACCAATGCCACAGTTGGCACCAGTCACAATTGCAACTTTTCCTCCCAAATCTCGTCCATGCAAAATTTGCAAAGCACAAGTACTAGCATCAAATCTTTGTCTGATGTCTGTAACATTATCTTTCTCTTCAATAGCAAATGCCAGTCTAGGGTCTGTATAAGTAGTTTTCTGGTTTATGTGACTAAAATTGAAGAACGTATAGTTAAAAATTACATTGAAAATATGTACATTATATAATATAATTATGTATATATAAAAAATAAACAAATTTATTAGAAAAAGGTTAGTAACATGAAAAAAAACCTTGGCACATATCATATACAGCTAAAATATAAAGAAACTAGGTAACCACACAGAGCATTTCTTGTTAAATCTTTAAACACAATTTCCCCACTCCTTTTGCATAGAAAATTAAGAACCTTTTAAAGATCTAAATTACTTTTCTTAAAAATCTTACCGTATAAAAAACATTTTATTTATTGGTATGCAACTTTCTGTCCAAGAACCACATTTAATTTTCTTAACCAACAATTTTCTTAAATATATATATCAAAGAAAAAATAAAGATTTAAAATATTTTCTAACATTCACACCTTTTATCCCCATAAACCCAATATTTATAACCATTAAATATTAATTATATATTAACCATTATAATATTTCCATTAATTATTTAATTTTATTGTTTATGCAGTCAAAAGTTTGCAGAAAAAATTGTTTTAGCATTTAAGTGTATAGATAATTTTCATTTTTGTTCAACTTTGCTTCCAAAGTTTACAGATATTTTTGTTTTGGCGATTGTGCATACAAATACTTTTTGATTTTATATTGCTCTGCTCTTCAGTAGTGTTTGTTTTATCAGCGAAAGAGATTTTAATAACAGCAGAAATTTCAATAACCAAAGCATGAGCTATGTAAAAGAGGAATGAAAGAGGATGACTATGCAAAAGAGGAATGAAGCCTTACAAAGTGAAAATAAGTTATATTCTTATAGCATACTAGTAAACCTGAAAAATGCAGCTTGCCAAATTAGAACTTATGCTGCAGGCAAACATCAATCTATTATTAATATTGCAGAATAGAAATTAAGTTTCACAGTTTATTAAGTTTTTTTAGTAAATTGATCCGCAACTTTCAATTTAACTTCATGAAAACAGAAAAATGATGTTTGTTAACTATTAAATAAAATAAGTGCATAAGTTTACATCTTAAAATAAGAAATGGACTGCTATACCTCATCCTTGTCACAAATAGAGACAGAAATAAACAAATATGAGAAAGCTTACTTTTTTCTTTATTTTAATTAGATAAATAATGTAGAAATCAATGAGTATTTATACATTTATATAAGGTTTATAATTCATATCCATATACATATGTTACATAGTTTCTATTAGTAAACAGATTTTAACTTACTAAGATGAAGTTGAAGAATTCAGAAAATTTTAAGATTAAAAATTCAATGTATCATAATTATCTTCCACACAATACAACTGTGCAAATCAAACAAAGAAAATATTCAATTCAAAATCTGCTGTTATAAACTAAATTAATATAAAATCATGCTTCACTAGCATTTACACGGCTTCGCTCCTTGTTTGATGGTACTCACCAACCCATTAAAATCACTTTGCATGCTCTTCAGCCCTGCCTGGCCCCTATGCCCCCGGCTTGTTGACGCTCGCTAGGAGCTTGGGTTCTTTGCCCGCTGTTCTCTGCTACTCACTAATCTACAAACAGAGCTCATCTTTTGTTCCACCTCCTGTTTGTTGATGCTCTACATTCCATGATAATTTCTTTGTGAGTTCTTCCTTTGTTACAGCTGGCAAAGTGCAAATATATCAATCAGGCATTTATCATTTTCAATAATGGTCCGATTGCACTAACATTGGAGTCTACCATTTTTGATGTAGACATGAGGTTTTAGCCATAAACTAATCACAGACATGTTGGAAAATGGTTCCACTAATTAAATCTTTGCTAATACTGGGAATATGAAATTTAATTATTTAATATTTAATTAAGACTAAATCAAAATTATAACCCCGTCTTGCATATCTGCAGACTCATATGCAAAATTTCAGAACTGTACGGTTTGCCTTTTGTTTGTAATGCAGTACTCAGATATATTATTACACCTGTTTAGACTTCACCCATATTCTCTGACGTTTGCCAACTCCCGTAACTTGCTTCTAGAGATTCTTTATTCTACTTGCTATGCAGGGATTATATGCCCATTGACTTCTATCTTTGTTCGATGGCCTTCACCGATTCCCAGATCTTGGTTGATCTCTTTCACCTTGGCTAGTGCACATGGCCACATTCATTCCCCTTGCTGACTCTCATGAACTCTCGGAGCTCTTTTAGTGAGCTCTTCCATTATGCTTGCATTACATCTGTTGAGACTCAGACCCTTATTCACTGACACTCACCAAATTCCGGAACTCGCTTTGTGAGATCTTTATACCTCACCCAGCCCCTTTGGTCACCTTTTTGATAAATTTTTTAATACAGAGGGAAAAGCTTCATTAGACAGACCACGATTTTGGAGAACATGTATTAGCTGAGAAAAAGGCTGTACATAGATAAATAAATAGCCACACACAATGTAATGGTGTCCTTCAATTTCTATTATTTGCCTCTTTCTAATTAGTACATACACAATACTTTAGTGTAAGTCTACATGCACTTTATGATAATTTCCTTTTCCTATAAGTTACACAGCAACATCTGATGCCATGAGTAAAGAAAAAGTATTGTATGATTTTATCTATCTGATGGAAGTGTGATGTTTATGTTTTGTAGATGTGCATGTAGAATAAAAATGCTCTATCAAGAAATGGCATCTGTTCCTATTCTTAAAAACTACCTATAAAAACTACGAGTAGAGTCTATCGAACAGGTGTAGATATGAAAAATTGCTTTTTTTTTTTAATATACATTAAATTGAGGATCATAGAAAATGTAAAAAAAACTAAAACTTTAATAACTATCAATTGTAAACTTACTCCACATAAATAACAACTCCATCTGTAACTTTTTTTTCCCATCCATGTGGCAATTCTAAAAAAATAATAATAATAATAATAATAATAATAATATTAATTAATATTTCTAATAAATTTAACAATATTGTTATAAATTAAATACTAAAAATATGAGATATACCTCCTGCAACTCTTTTCTTTTTGCCAGTTCGAGGATGAGACCATTGAGTACTTTTTGAAACATGACTATAAAAAGAGAAAAACTTTAATCAACATGTTGTTTTATGTTCTTAGCACATATAATTACATGCAAACAGAAGGAGAATATTTAGTAAATCAGTACTAAGTTCTCATAAAAAAACAAATATTAATCAGTTGTATAAAAAATAGTCTATTGTAAGTTACTTTCAACTATGATCGTATTATGTGTTTTTCAGATGCATATCTAACTATTAAATACTTTCTCTGTGTCTGTATAAAAATATTGCATGCTATTTTCTCCTAAAATAATGAATCTATATAAAGGCAATTGAAAAATCCAAATAACAAAGCAGGCCTTTTATCTGAAACATAAAAAATTTGGTTTTTAATTAAGACTATTTAACTAATATTCTGATGTTGGCAATATGTGATTCTTCTTACAGATTCAAATTCATTTTTCATTCTTTACATGAAATTGAATTTTTCGCACAGAATAACACATGAAATGGATATATATTCAAAATTACACTGTATTTCAAGGTTTAAAATAATTTACATTTTCCTTTGGCAATATGGCACATTACATCTTGAAATGAAGTCATTACTAAAATTCCAAAAACTGAAATATAGCAAGAACAGTTTATCCTACCACAATAAAGGGATTTTTATTCACTTTCATCAAAAATTATATATAAAACAAGCATTTTATTAATACATATAAGCATATTTATTATTTTACTTTAGATTTTTTTTATTTTTGCAGACCCTCTATTTTCCCAAATCATCCCTAATTCTAATCAGCACCAACATCATGACTTAATGCAAAATTTATAAAATGCAAAGATAATTTTAAGCTACAGTAGATACATACCTCCATTATTTACTCCCAGCAGATGAGTCATTTTTTTAAAAAATTTTTAATTCACTTAATCCACACACTTGATCTGCCTGTCTGTCTATTTGTCCCATCATCACGGGAGAATGGCTGAACCGAATCTGATGAAATTTTGTAGGTAACCTGGAAATAGCCCCACTTAAAATTAAGCCCATGATTGGAGTTTCTATGACCAGTGGTTCTCGAGATATTAGTAAAAAACAAAACTTTTGTTTGTCTCATCATCACGGGAGTATGGCTGAACCAAATTTAATGAAATTTCGTAGATAGCCTTGAAATAGCTCCCCATAAATTTAGCACAAGTTTCGAATTTTTAAGACCAGGGGTTGTCGAGATATTAATGAAAAACGAAACTTTTTCCTAGGAGTTCTACTCTCTAACTCCCTGGTTTATCCAAACGAAAAGGTTGAAAATCGTTTGAAAGTGAATTAAAACTTTATCTCTGAGTTTGATGGGAGATTTTTTGCACTAATTAATCACTTTCTGAAAGCATGAATTGTTTGAAACATGAATTTAAATGGAAAATATATCTCCATGGTTTATTTTTCACAAGCTTTTACTCAACAATGAAAAATATAAAGAAATCAAAATAGTTATTTCATTTCACAGTTTATGAGGAAAATTCTATCTTATATCATGTTGCTCAGAAACGCAATTAAATTAAATCTGTCTGTTAATTTTAATTATTATTTTTTCGATTTGAATAATAAATAAATGGATATAAAAATATATTTTAGAAAAGAACGGTTTGATTTTTCTTTTAATTATATTAATTGTGGGCTGCGTAATCACTTTAATTTATTTTGGCAAAGAGTTTTTAAGCTTATATATTGTGTTTAGCTAATAAACTCATATATTATGTTTACCTAATAAATTCAGTTATCTGATTGTTGAAACAGAAAAAGAGTAGAAAGGGTATATCTTCTAATACAATTTTAGTGTTTTCATTTAATATATACAAACGGGATCAGGATGTTTTATTCTTCAGACCTGCAAATCCAGAGCTACGAATTTGGCAGAATATCGCTAACTTGGCAACTTTTCTTAAACTTTGACCAATTGATAAAAACTACACAAATCAATGAAATTAAATTTGTTTTTTTTAGAAGAGAGTACTGAAATGATATTTCGGTAGCATTTGTCGGTCAGTCCATCCATCCTACTTTGTAACACATACAGCAAATTTTTAAAATGTCACCAAATTGATAAAAATGTCTATAAATCTATAAAAATATCATGAAATTGATAAAATTGCACTTAATAAATGAAATTCATTGTGTTTTGTTAGGGCATAGTATTGTGCTAATGTTTCGTCAATTTGTTGTAAAATGGGACTATCAGTTCTACAGTCCCATTTGACGATTTATTTGGCAATTTTTTAAATTATTGCTAAATTGACGAACATGTCGAACCTTCCATGGAGATAACATTATTCAGACGATATGATTTTTATCAATTTATTTGAAGCAAATGATATCATGTCATTTAGCAACGGATGTAAATCCAATGTGTTATGCGGCATATTATTTATATTAAATATTTTCTGGGTCGGCGTGGTGGCCAAACGGTCAAGGCAAGCGTTTCCAAGCAATCAATCGGCCGCCGCATTGTGGGTTCGAGTCCCACGTAAGACATGGATGTTGTGTGATGTGGGCGCAGTGTGTTCTGCCCCCCTCTGGTGAACCTGGGGCAACGTCCTAGGAAGATGAAATGGTTCACGATTTTGTCCGAATATAGGCGAATGACGAAGAGTCAAGTGCCTGGCCATTTGGAAAAAAAAAATTTCTGATTTGAATAATAAAGATATGTATATAAAATAAATTTCATTGACATTTCATTTTTGACTGGATAATATCAATTATAGTCTTTAGGTTTAAACATTATTATTATTGATATTTTCAGGGATTATTGATTCAGGGATTATTGATATTTTCAATTTCTTATGCCATTGTTTCATTATGTCAAAAATTGTTTAAACTCATATATTGTAAGTTGTATGAGTAATCTTATATAAATGTACAAATATATCTTCTAATCTACGAGAATATAAGTAGTACAGGTATATTGGCATATATTTTGATATATATTGGCATATAAAGGAATCAATTACAACCTTCTGGTATAAAGATTACAGGGATTATTGATAATTTCAATTTATTTAGTCATCTGTTTTATTTTGGCAAAGATTTTTGAGACTCATATTGTAATACGGGTAATCTGGTAATCTTCTACTAACACACTGGTATATTTTCTAATCTGCGACAATATAAGTAGCACGGGGATATATATATATATTCCCATATAATTTTAGTGCTTTCATTCTGGCATATATTGGAGTCAATTATAGGTTTATTGATATTTTCAATTTATACAAGTAATGTACTAATACAGGTTATATCTTTTAGTATTTGCGTATATAAGTAATACGGGTCGCATACAATTTTAATGCTTTCATTTTGCATATATTGATTCAATTCCTTTTTTTTTTTGTAAATTTGTTTACAAAAGGGGTCATGATGTTTTATTCTTCAGATCTGCCCGTGAAGATAATTTTGTATAACGAAAACAGAGATTCTTAAACTTCATTTTAGGAGCATTGTATTAAATATTTTAACAGAATATTTTGATTAAAAATGTCATTTAGTATACTCCAGGAATTTGCACATGATTATGAATTTTAAGTTTCTTTATATTATATACTCCGTACGAAGAACGGGCATGCTGCTAGTCTATATAAATAAATTTGAAAATCTGTCTGTATGTATGTTTGCCTGTATGTATGTCATCACGGGAGAACAGCTGAAGCGAATTTCCAGAAATTTTGTGGATAGCCTTGGAATAGCCCCACTTAAAATTTAGTTCATGTTTCGAATTTCTAGGTCTAGATATTAATTAAAAATGCATAGTTAAACCTTCCATAGACATAGTATTAAGCAGACGATATATTTTCTATAAATTTATTTGAAGAAAATGATATCATGTCGCTTAGCAATGGATTTAAATCCAATGTCTTTATGCAGCAAACAATTTTTATTAAATCTTTTCTAATTTAAATAATAAAAAAATTTATATAAAATTAATTTCATAGAAATTGTATTTTTGACTGGATAATATAAATTACGGCATGCAAGTTAAAAATACTGGGACTACTGATATTTTCAATTTATTACGCAATCTGTTTTATTTTGACAAAAATGGTTGAAACTCATATATTGTAGTATGGTTAATCTTCTATTAGTACATGAGTATATATTTCAATCTACGAGAATATAAGTAGTATGGTTATATCTTTCCATACAATTTTAGCACTTTCATTTTGGAATATATTGAAATCAATTATGGCCCTCAAGTTTAAAAATTGCATGGATAATTGATATTTTCACTTTATTACATCATCTGTTTTATTTTGGCAAATATTTTTGAAATTCATATGTTGTAGCACTGGTAATTTTCTACTAAAACACGGGTGTATCTTCTAAATTTCGGGAATATAAATAGTACAGGTATATCTTTCCATACAATTTTAGAGCTTTTATTTTGGCATATATTGATTCAATTTTATATATATCAGGGATGTATCTAGAGAAATGTGAGTGGTGGTTGATTTTCCAGAACAATTATAATTGCGAATATAAAATTTCGAAATGAGCTTCGCGTTAATTCGCACACACAAACAGTATTAGTATTGTATACTTTTATATTAAAGAAAAACATTTGATAAAATTGAATATAACTTTTTTTAAATGTAATTATAATATGTATATTTTTTTGGATGAGTGGTGGTCGGCAATTGAGTGGTGGTCGGAAATTCTGAGTGGAGGAAACCCCGACCACCGCCGACCACTGTAGATACATCCCTGATATATATATATATATATATATATTTTTTTTTTTGGTAAATTTATTTACAAATAGGACCAGGATATTTTATTCTTTAGATCTGCATGTGAAGATAATTTTGTATTGTATAGCAAAAACAGAGATTCTTAAACTTATTTTTAGGAACACTAATTAAAATATTTTAATAGAATGCTTTGAATGACAATGGCATTTAAAATATTATAGGAATTTCAAATTTTTTATATTGTATATTCCGTACAAAAAAACGGATATACTGCTAGTTATTTGACAACTATATTATGATATAATATGCCAACACTATCAGGGTAACAAATAAAATTTCCTTTTTTCATGATATTAAACAAAATAACTAAACTAAATAATCATAATCAGTATCAGAAATCATCATTTATAAATTTCCTTTCAAAAACTATCTATTTAAAAACTTGCATAAATTTAAAAACTTGCATCTGTTTAAAAACTTGCACTTTGTTCATTCAGTCTGCCTGACCATTAGCACAATAACTGCCATAAAAATGACTTTATCAAAATGAAATTTTAGTATGTTGTTCAGACGGTTCGTGGGACCTACGGGAATATAAATGAATAATATCACCGAATTAGTTTTGGATTGAACCCAGGTTGTAAAAATGAAATACATTGAACCCTATGGGACCTAATTTTTCAAACATTATTTAAGTAAATTCAAAATTCACAAATTGCTTCGAAAGTTTTTAGGAAATATTCAAATTATTCCATAAAAAATATGAAAAAAATTTCAGCAAAATATATTTGGTAGTTTTTTAAATAAAAATTAAAATAATAATTACATCCATTGTATGAAAAGATTATGTGACCATTATATGAAGAGATCAAGTAATCTATTTCAAAATAAAATATGGCATCCATCTTGTGTCAAAATCATGATTTTTAAAGTTCTTTTTAATTTATATTTAGTGTTGTGTCCATCCTAAAACTGCTTTACTTTTGCTTAATTTCTGTGCATCAATGTTCTGAAACAACGCAATTAGAATACATTTAAGTTTAAATGATCATCAAACTTTGATTATTTTTACAATGAAGCCTAATTTTCACTTATAGAGATTATAAACACATTAAGCTATAAGATGAGTTGTATAAGAAATGCTGAATTTCTTTAACGCAAAATTATTTAGCGCTGGAGTCTGCAATATAGTTGATATGAATGAAACAGTCATTGATTTTACATAGAGTATTTTATAGACTTTTTTGAAGAAGTTTTAAGCATCGAGTTAAATTACTTTTGCCTCCATGGTTTTAAGTTTTAAGTAAAATAAATTATTGTAGTACTGTGATGAATGAAAGGAATAGAATAAAATTTTATGAATGAAATTTTTACTGCTTTTTCATAGGGAGCCAGGTGATTTATATTTTAATGACGTCATTTGAATAAAGTTCATTTTTTTATGAAGTTTTCAAATATAATAAATGATTGTAGTATTGTGATAATTTTAAAAATATTACCACTGAATGTATCGTATTTTTTTTAGATGTTTAAATAAAAGTGTATTGCAGTTGAAAAGTGTTTCATAATCAATGCTTTATACATGATTGATCTTTCTTGTTTATTAATATATACAATTTTAATACTATTTACATCTAAAGTGTAGTTGAAACTAGAGGTTTGCATGGGCCTAAATTTTAAAATTTCTCCCCTGGCTCAGCTCAAAAATATAAGATTTGATCTGGCCTGAGCCCAAGAATTTTTGAAAACACCCAAGCCTAACTCAACCCGAAAACACTCAAAGCCTGGCCTAATTTTTTTTAAATACATTGAAGCCTGGCTAAAGCTAATACACTGTTGTTTCATATCATGATCATAATTAGCCATTTAAGGAATTAAACACAAATTATATTGAATTTCATATACAATGATTCAAATCAGCAGGTGAAAGTTGCGAAGAGCAATGTTTTATTCTAACTTTTGAATGTCTTTGAATAAATAAGCCTTCAATTTACTACCTAAAATTGTTATTTTTCTTTATCTGGTTCTAATTTACAAATCTATGTTCTCCATACAGAACAAACTTTTATTACTTAATATGGAACAGGCATACTTTCATCTGATTGAGAATTTTGTTTCATACCAAATTTCAAATTTTTCTGTTCATTTAAATTTGATCAATTTTTGGCTTTATTATTTACTTTTACCCTATCCGACCCGAATTTTTAAAAACTTGACCATTAAAACTCTGTTCCAATTTAAAACCTTGTTCCATTAATGATCAGTTCCTTAAATCTTCTACTTTTCTTGACTTCGATGACCCTTTCCTGAGTTGTTGTCTTTTTCACACCTTGAATATACAGTTTTCAATTTCTATAAACCAATAGTCTGAAATGCAAATTCTTAAAAAGCACTGTTTTTATATTTTAATGCAACAAAATTCATCAGCAATTTATCAAAATAACAGTAGGATCCGGTTATTACAGGATATCTAGGACCTACAAATATTCTTGTTAAATCCAGATGTTCACTAAACCCATTTTGAGCAGAAAACCCATACAATAGGGCACCAATTATCTGGACAGTGTTTTGCTTCTTAAAAAAAAAATCTAGGATTTTTGGAAATGTAAAAACACTGCCTGTATTTTATGCCAATCAAAGAAAAGCATAAATAATTTCTTCTGAAATCTGATGAAAAAAAATAGAATGATGATGAAAAAGAAAAAAAGACGTCACATTCAGATGAGGGGCCATCACATTAAGAGGGATTTGAATACTTTAAAAAAGTGATGAAATGAATGGCGAGCAGAAAGAATGCAATTCGCTTAAAATACTACATTTAAAAAGAATGCAGGATTTAACAGCACAAAAGAGTTTCATCCTTGAAGCAGAAAACAATACAGGTTTTCATGAAGCAAGCAAGGTACATAAAACTAAAACTAAAACAAACTGATTGTAAGACAAAACCTAACTGATACATGACTGTTTTATACAAGGTAGTAGTAAGTTCTTCTTAAATAAAACTAATTTAATTTCTGTGTGAATTTTACATACATACTTAAAATACAGAATTTCAACAAAATATTTAAACAAGAACTATTGTTACATGTTTATATTTTTGTGTTATACTACCTTTACAAAAAATGTCCAATTATACAGATCACCCTCGGTCTCGACTAATCTAGATAATAAGTGCTCTAATGTATGTAAATTCAGGAATGGTAAGTAAAGGTTTGTCCAGGAGGATATGGTGATTGTACCAAAGGCGAGTCTTGTGCTGTCAATCATCATTTGCGATAGAAGAATCTGAATGGCTACTTTTTTTTAAAGTGGCAACACTTGGTGGCTAAACAAATTGATTTATTTTTACGTATCATACAAGATTTTTTTTCGTTTTTAATATTTTATTAATTGCACAAAACAAATTAACATAGCATTAAAATAACTTCGGAAAATTTCATTTTATTTGTCAGATTATTGCAGGGAACAACATATCAGTTTTTAACAATAATAATAAAAAATAGATATAAGGCAAATTATAAAAATAAAATCTGTGGTTACAAATTTTATAAAATGGCTAAAAAAGAAAAAGAAATCTCAGAGCAAAGTCTGAAAGGGCTATCAAAGTAATGTGAAATGGCATAATGTACATCAATTTACATATTTTGATTTCCTCAAGAAAAATTTCCAGTTCAAGCTAACTTTAAAAATAATATTCCAGTAACTCATTATCTATTCCATTGAAACATGATTCCCAAATCTTTTCAGCAAGATTATGTACAAGAGCTCTACTCAATATCTTCATTTTGAACTCTCAGCTACTGTAGCAGAAGCATTGCTCTTTATGAGTTTTCTGAGTCACAAGTGAAGGCCTCTGGGATATCTCATTCTTAGATTTTTTTTGATGCAACAACATAGTCCATATCCTCTTTCATACTTTTATATCTATTCATAAATGAAGTGAATATATTTGTGCTCTGACTCTTATCATAATTTTAAAATATTTTATTCAGTTTTACTATTTCACATGGAATTGTTAATTTGGAGAACTACAAATTTTGCTCATTGAAAGTAAGCAAATCAAATCTATAGATTGTATCCATTAAAAGGCCATTATTTCTTCATTGAAGTTGAAATTTCACATAATGTGGACTCATTAAAGGCAAATTTGACTATATATTAATTATATCCACAGACTTTTAATTGATTATAGAAGAATAAATAACATTCAGTATAAATATTTAGAGAAACCTACTAATTTAAGTAATTTTATTTCTTTAAAACTAACTTTGCATAATATACTTTTCCATCCAAAGTTGCACGCTCTTCCCAGCCAGGTGGTAACTCATCCTCACTATCTGAATCAGGTATAAAAGCTGCCATCTTTAAAACTCTAAATAAAATACATGAAAGTCTAAGATTAAATATGTTTGTACATAATTAAGCATGGCTGATAAAAAAAAAATATATACACGCACAAACATGTATCATTGCAGTGCAATAATTTGAGGTAGAAGAGCCATAGTGTTTATGAATCTTACATAATAAAAAATGTCTGTGTTTCTGTGCATTCGCTAGAGGGAAATCTAAGCATTGTACGGCCATGAAATTTGGTATACAAGTAGGTACTTCAAGACATAAATAGGTGCACCTCAGCAATATTTTTAAAAAAATTCAAATTAGTTTTTTAGAATTTTATAGTTTTTGCACTATTTAGAGTGATATTCACACAAAGTGCTTCCCTAGTGACTGAAAATATTACACTTACTCTAGACAGTTTCCATCTTGATACCATAGGAAAGAACAAAGCACTTTCCCACAATATTTAAATCACATCTCTGGGTTAATTCCCTCATATTTATTTATTTACTTTAAAATGCATTGAAATTTGCAATTCTTAGGGGTTATGTGATACTTTTTTCCAGTATCCAAAAAACAAAGATTAGCACAATTCTATAGATTGGCAAAAAGTTGGGTTTATCTTCTCATCCAAATAATAATAATAAAAAAAATGTATGCATATAAATACAATTTGAAATGGGGTTAACACGAAAATTTTCCACAATGGAAAATTTTGAAATTATTCTCAAATATTACATTTAAACTAGAATAATATGATTGTTCAGTGACTTTTAAAAATATGAATTTTTTTACAGTCATATATATATATATATATATATATATATATATATATATATATATATATATATATTAAGTAACATGGCTAAAAAAAGAAATATATAAATAAAATTCTATGCCTAAAAATATCTTATGCCTGTATATTGCTGTTAGCAACTGCAATTTAATATAGGTTACTCTTTAGTTTAGATATAACAAATAATTTATAAATATATTAAAATATTATAAGCAAAAATTAAAAACTACTTATAATTTAAAAATAAACTACATATTATATTATTAATGTTTAAAAAATACATGCTGATCAGAGTTGGGACAAAACAGGGTTTATTTTGTTAAACCGAAAAACTATTGTTTAAACCAATGGGGTTTAAACCAGTCAATCCTGCTGCTGGAAATTAAACGGATAATTTGCAACTTTGTACATTACCCCAATATTTTTAAAGGAACTTGTATACCTTGTGTCCCCAGAACCTGAAAAATGTTCATTACGTAAATAGATATTTTACATGATTCACATTTTAATTATGCGAAGGACGTATTGTTTTATAGTAATTAGCAAAAGTGTACTGCAAATGACGTAAATGTACATTACAACAATTTTTAAACGAAATGCGGTGCACACGATTTTTGACTTTTTATATTAATAATAAACAATATTTTGTGAAATAAGCAATATTGAGTCTTTATTTTATCTATTTCTTTTATGTATATACCAGAACATGTACTCTGTGTTGCCCAGGATTTAAGATGAGTGGTTACAGCTTAGCTGTGTGCGCACCCACTCAACAGTTTTTTATTTTATTCTTGCTATAAGTAAGCTTATTGTTAAAATGCTCTATGATTTTCAGGAATTCGTTGCGAGTTCTGATGTAGTTTTTATCACATATTTGCATCTTAAATTCTGGGCAATACTAGAACATTCTAGAAAATGTACCCTGTGCTGTCCAGAATGTACGATGCTAACCTTTGATTACAATCACACTAGAACTTGCAGGAAATTCTCAAAAACCAAAGAACACTTTAACAAGAAGTTCGCTCATATAAAAAAAAAACTAAAATTAAAATAAAGGCTGCCCTGATGATTTTCAGATAGAAACTCTGTGAGAATTTCTCAGGAGATTATGTTTTCAACTTACAAAAAGTATACATTTCTCAAAAATTCGACTAATAATTGCATGGATTCTGTTCAAAGTTTGTTTGATGATTGTTTGCACATACTTTTTTCACTTTTAAGTGGTATCTTGTAAAAGTGAATGCACTTAGGTACTCGAAATGTTCAAAGATTCAATATCATATGAGACTCCACGATCTAAAGTAATCATTTGTTGCACACAAAGTTTTCTGGCATCACAGATATTCTTGGTCAACCTTCACAAAATTCATCTGAGACTCCTACATCCAAGATGGAATTCTGTAAATGAGTTGTAAGTTGCTGCTTTGGATGATGTTTTATCACCAAAAGTCAAATTCATTCGATCAATACAGTATAGTGTGTCAACCCTTGTTGAAAGTCATAATAAATCATAGCTCGAAAATCCCTTTGACTTAAATCCAAGTTTAGTCACTATCTTAAAAGACCATGAAAAGAAAATTATAGCATTTTTCATTCTTTAACAGCTGATGTTCACGTTAAAGTTCACGAATAGAGTGTGATGATAAAAAACACACAGACAGAGATGGTATCTAAAAATAAAAAGATGTTAATTTCAGAAGGATAATGAAATACATTAATGGCATAAACAGGGTGATCAGTAGACAGTAGGACCAGCTCTTGCGGCAATACAAGCAGCAACCCTTTGAGGCACAGATGCAATGAGCATGCGGATAGTTTCCTGAGAGATGGATGACCATATGTCTTCCACTTGAGGCAGAGGCAGGGCAGTCAAACGATGGCCAATCATGTCCCATATTATTCGATGGGTGAGAGATCTGGAGACAGTGGAAACATCTGTATACCTTGCAAGGCTTGTATGCTGATGATTGCCATGTGCGGTCGTCCATTATCTTGCTGGAAAACAGCATTTTGCAACCAATGAAGGTACAGCATTGCAACCGGCAACAGCACCTCATCCACATATTGTTGTGCCTATGATACAAACCAAAGGTGACTGGCTCTCAAAGCCGATGGCACCACAAACTATGATGCTGTGTTGTCAAGCAGCATGGTATTCAACAGTCGCAGCAGGATTGGATCTGTTTCCACATAGCCTCTAGACTCTCACAGAGCGACTGTAATTCCACAAACAGAACCGAGACATAGTTGAACACTACCCTGCTCCATTCAGTCATCTAAAAGGCTCGGGCCGAAACCATTGCAATCTCTCATATTCGTGTCTTGTCGTCAATGGCAGTCTTTGTAAAGGGTGGTTTGAGTACAAGCCACTTTCGGCCAATCGTTGAGAAACTGTTCTCACTGATATTGGAACATCCAATGAACCCTGCAAATTTGGTAGAATGTAGCCAGTCATCGTTTATGGGGCTGCCACAGCATATCTTCAAATGCGTCGATCAACACGTGCTGACGTACACCTGGATGGATCTGTACCACTGCAACGATTCACATGCCCTTCTTCAATCCATCTTCTCCAAATCCTTTGTAAAGTGGACACATCTACACATGTTTCAGCAGCGATATGACAGTACAACTGCCCAGCCATAAGTAGGCCTAAGATAAATCCCCTCGCACAGTCGCCCAAATGCTGAAACGAACTTTGATGTCATAGGCCAGGCATCTCTTGAACAAAACATGTCTTTTGAAATGAAAAACAACTCAGAAAATGGGTTTCTGTAGGCAATAAACAGTAACAACTGTTGGCTCATCTGCCGTTTCCATCCCTTTTATCCTGTGCTCTAATCATGAGACCTACTTACATTTCAGATCATTTGCATACATCCGCATACATTTGTCTCCCATTTACACACATTTGTCTTGCAATTTGCATAATTATAAGGCCAAAGCTTCAAGATGTTGCATTTTCTATGTGAGGGTAGTGTATTATTAAAACTTTTAGAAAATTTTGTCTATTAATAGTATGGATTCCGTTCAAAGTTGATTCAAAAAGAAATTTTCGATCTTTCCCATGGTGTTACAATGGAAACTCTGAGATAATATTTTTCGTCACTAAGGAACAGATTTATGTGAAAATGGCTCAAAATCATGCTAAAACATAAAATAACTCAAAACCCTAATTAAAATTAGAAAAAAATCTAACTGAGATGCACTTTTCCATGTCCTGAAATACTTATGTACCAAATTTCATGACTGTATATCACTTAGATCTGCTGCTACAGATGAATAAACAGACATCCTCCTTTATTGTAATAGATAAACTAAGCAATAACTATAAATGAAAGAATCTATTTGTAAAATTAAGTGTGCTTTTTTTACATCGGACCCAGTTTTTACCTTATGGAACCCAATTTAAAATTTTTGATTTCTGAGACTCACATTTCTTTATACTTAATATGAGTACTGAATCTAACACTTGGTGTTTTAATGGTAAAGAATTTATTAGTCAAAACTTCATTCGATTACAGTACAGTGGATTGATAGTGTCATCTATTGCATGTTTCTAAAACTAACAACATAAACTATTATTAGATTTTACGTACAGATTAAAAGGGGCATGATCAGCTCTTTCAACTTCAGTCCATTGTACATATTATTGATAAAAAAAATTAAATACAATGGGTCTGGCCCACTGAAAAATCCCCAGCGATTTCGCTGTCCATATTTGGGCCTAACTTACACTCATGGGACTCAACTTTTCCCATTACTTTAAACTTTGCTGGTGATGTGATCTATATAGTGTTACTTGAAGACAAAAACTTCAGTTCCAAGAATTTATTGATATTTTGAGTGGTTTTTTTTTTCAGACTAAATTAAGATTTTAATTAATTTATTTTACATATTTCATCAAATCTTTGTGATCCGATGGCGCACAATTGTTTTCTAATAATGTATATTTTCTAATTTTTTTTTTAACTCAAAATATAAATTGGCAAAACATTTGGAAATCTTGTAGTTTTTGCTATTATCCATAATGTATATATTAACTGATTTGATAATTATTTAGGATAATTATATACACATGCTATATACTCCTTTAAAAGTAACTCAAATTTGCCCATGCAAATTAATGTGTTAAATATCAAAGTTTTATTTGTACATTACTACCATGTTGTTTATAATTTTAGCACACCAGTCATGGTAGCTGTGGACCAGTGTTTTCTTGTATGCGCTGATCTGCATGGCAAGTGACTCTTATTGCTAACTTCTAATGCTGTTAAATTTGTAGGTTTGAAAAGCATTCGAGAGGTGATGGGTTAGGGGAAGGATAGTACAGTTCCTGTGGTTACTATCCATGTTGGATTCCGATCTAAATTGGGTGGCACTGTCCCAACCACGGTAAGCCAAAAAGTATCCTATGCCAGAACTCTTCTTTCACATCACATGCCAAGCTTCCTTTTTATCGCCAGTTCTGATACACTATTCTTGAAACTCCTGCAAAAGCGGAGGGAAAGATGAATTGTTTTAATCTGCGATATTGTTCCTGAAGACAGATTAGATACATTTGTATTCGATTATTTAAATCATGTTTTATGTATTTTTTGGTTTTAAAGTAATACTATGAAAATACATGTATTTAAGAACTTTTTGTACTGCACATAGATTGTTTGCAATGAGTTTAAGAAATGTTCCACACATATATATAATTCATTATTATTTGAATAAAACGATTATATGCGAGATTTCGTAGTAAATATATGTGTAGGATCTATATGTTATTCAATACTTATATAGTACAAGAATCAGTGACGAAAATTGAAGATTATTTGAAAGGATGGAATATTTGTCATTTTAAAAATGCAAAATTTGTGACATTTTAAGGAAATTTGCTTGATATTTTTGGTTTGTGGGAGCAATAAATGTTGCTTTTCTGACATACCTAGTATAATGCAGCGTTTTCAAGATGTGTTCCGCGGAACCCTTGGAGTTATGTGATGTGATAGTTTCATGTAAATTGTCTTGAATTTTAAAACAAGTAAAATTTTTATGCATAATTTGGACAACAAGGGATTTTTTTTGTTTGGGATACTACCATCAAATTAAATTTCAAACGGGATTTGCGACAAAATAAGTTTGAAAATCACTGGTATAATGTATAGGGAAAGTGTTATGATGAGGTCGAAAACTCTAATTCTAGTTTGTGTTTTCGACGGTAGAGCTCATTTTAAACATTCCTGAAATCGAATCAAATGCTTTTAAAGTGATATCTGTGTGTGCGTATGGGTGTGCATGCACGCATGTACACTAATGTGTGTATGTGTATTAGTGTGCGTATCAGTATGTATGTATATTAGTGTGTGTGTATGTATATTAGTGTATGTGTGTATACACGCACACTAATATGCATATACATATGCATATTAGTGTGCGTGTGTTGTAAAGAACATTGCTGCCCCAACCGGGAATCGAATTCTGGATCTTCAAATTGGCCAGCCGATGTTCTATCACTGAGCTACTGGGACAAAATTGCAAGCTCTTATCGCCAAAGTGAACTCTGCAGTGTATGTACGAGGCATGTTTTTTATGTAAGTACCGTTTTGCGATTCCGCCACCGCAGCGCTACGGTCGGCGTTCCGCGCATGCGCGCTGGTTACCTACATCTCTTGTCTACACACTGACGCCATTACAGTCTGATTCTTCATTGTATACGTTGTTTACTGAGTGTTTAAGATGCCTTCGACAATCGTGAGTCCCGCCGATTGTGAAGTACGGGCTGTTATACGATTTCTTAGTGCTAAAGGCGTAAAACCGATCGATATTCATCGTGAGATCTGTGAAGTTTATGGACAAAACATTATGAGTGATGGAATGGTAAGGAAATGGGTGAGAGCATTTAAAGATGGCCGCACAAATGTGCATGATGAAGAACGGAGTGGGCGTCCTTCGGTCTTTAATGAAGATTTGGTGCAGAAAGTGGAAGAAAAGGTGAGAGAAAACAGACGCTTTACAATTTCATCAATGTGCGACTGGTTTCCTCAATATTCTCGTAGTGTTTTGTATCGCATTGTGACCGAGAACTTGAATTACCGGAAATTGTGTTCACGTTGGGTTCCAAAAATGTTGACGGATTTGCACAAAACCCAACGTTTAGGCAGTGCATTGACTTTCCTTGAGCGGTACCACAATGAAGGTGAAGATTTTTTAGACCAAATTGTTACTGGTGACGAAACATGGGTGGCCTACGTCACACCAGAATCAAAACAACAATCCATGGAATGGCGACATTCATCATCACCCAAAAGAGTGAAGTTTAAGCAAACAATTTCTGCCCGGAAAATCATGTGCACAGTTTTTTGGGACAAAAAAGGAGTATTGCTAGTGGAGTTTCTGCCTCGTAATGAGACAATCAATGCAGCGTCTTATTGTGAGACATTGAACAATCTGCGTCGTGCAATCCAGAACAAAAGACGTGGCAAGTTGAGTAAGGGTATCGTTTTGCTGCATGACAATGCCCGTCCACATGTGGCTAATCGGACCAAAGATCTCATCAAATCTTTTAAATGGGAAACTCTAGATCATCCTCCATACAGCCCTGATCTGGCGCCCAGCGACTACCATTTGTTCCTGCACTTGAAGAAACACCTGGGTGGTCAGCGTCTTCAAGACGATAACGAAGTCAAAACAGTTGTGATACAGTGGTTAACAAGTCAGGCGGCAGAATTTTATGAGGAGGGTATTCAAAAACTGGTGCCACGTTATGACAAGTGCCTCAATATTCACGGAAATTATGTAGAAAAGTAGATTAAGGTACAGGCTTTCATGTAGAAATAAAATTATTGTGATATCTTTGCACGTCTTTTTTTAATTCCAAAACGGTACTTACTTAAAAAACATGCCTCGTATATTAGTGTGTGTATCCTTGAGTCAGTGGATATGATATCTAACGAATGGATGAAACATTTCAAACGAAATTTTTTATGATTATTACAATCAGTGAATACTGGAAGTCTATTGATTTTATAAGCAATTGAATATTTGGAAATCAACTCCAAATGAAATTTTGAAAAAAATCATAAAAAAGCATGTTAGCATCATTCTGGTAAGTTTTATTCACGAGACACTGTTTTGCAATAGTTTTGTATTTTGACATCAAATAATTCGTCAAATGTAATTTATTAGTTTGTCTGTCTGTCTGTAATGCTTGTTAATAAATTAACAAAATATCGTCAACTTGACATTTTACTTAAATTGTTGCCAAATTGGCAAAAATGACACTAAATTAATAAAAATTATACTAAATTGATGAATATTCAATATCTTGGAAAATAAAGTTAAATTTAATTGATAATTCCTGTCCCTTTGGAAAAATTAATATTCTTGATTTAAGATATATTGAGTTTCATGATTATAATCATTTCAAATACAATATTTGCACAAAATAAAAGTTAATTCAGTTAAGCTGTAAAGATGCAAAGTCATTGACAAAGAGTTTTTGACACTCACATACATTTTATTCACCCCCAAGAGAGAAACAAAAAGATTCAGCTCCGTTAGGTTCTGTCCCGTTATCAATACTATAAGCATGGGAGCCCATAGCACTTTTTCAGGGCACAAACTCAAAAATGATATGTACAATATTGACTACCTTGATCCACATATTTGGGACATTGAATGTCCAGGGGAGCAGAAGTGCCTCTATTCCCTACCCTATAAGCGCCCATTGAAAAGGCTCCCTGCTTATAAAGGGTGTCCCAAAATTCACGTAATTTTGATAGAAAACACAGGTTAATTAAAGGTACAATTAAAAATTGTAAATTTTTTATTGATTCATAAAGTATACAGTATAGGGTTATGTATGAAATAGCATATCGGGTATAAATGGCCTCCACGGCTTTGCTGGCACAAATGCACTTTTTTGTTGAAATTTTCCATGACCATTTTGCATAAATGTGGCTGAATTTTGTTGATACAGCGCTCAATTTCCTCCTTCAAGGCATGGATGGTCGTGGGCTTGTTGGCATAAACCTTAGACTTAAAAAAAATCCAAAGAAAAAAGTCCAACAGCGTTAAAACACATGATCTAGGAGGCCAACTCTGATCCCCAAAACGGGAAATTACATGACCAGGAAATGACTCATGCAGTAATTGAATTGTTTCTCGGGCTGTATGGCATGTGGCACCATCTTGTTGAAACCACGTCATCCACATCCATATCTTACAATTTAGGCACAAAAAACTGGATTATCATATCGCGATAGCAAGCACCATTAACTGTTATTGCCTGACAAATCTGCAACAATGAAAATGCATTGTTCTTTCGTGTAGCTCTGCATTTTTAGTAACCCTAGACTGTCAGCTGTCATGCTGTCTTTTTTTCGTTGCCAACACTTTATCGCACAAATGGCGCAAAATTCAAATCTTGCGTGAATTTTGGGACACCCTTTACTAGTAATCTCAGGACAGAACCTAAAGGACTCAAAGTTTCGATTTCCCCTGGGGTGAAAAAATAGTCTTTTTTTTCAGATCCCAAAAAAGTCTCTGTAAAGCAGGCAGGGTTCCCACTAAGTCAAGAAAAGAGGGGGAGAATTTCTCTCCTTCCAGAAAATGTTGGGAGATGTTTTCTGTCATAAGGCGAGATACTTAAAATTTCATTTTTTTTTTTTACCACGCTCATTTAGAAAGTAATAAATAAGAAAGCATTAACTATAACTCATATTTTTCAACATTTAAATTTTTTAATTCTTAAAAAGAGCTAATCTATAATAAAAAATAACATTACACACAAATGGGAAAATCTGAATTGTAGTACAAAAAGAAAATTGTAGTACAAAAAGAAAATAAGTACAAAAACCAAATGTAATGACTTATTGATACTGATGAAGTTTCGTTTCATTAAAAATTCTCGCAGCCTCATCATAATTGAAAGATTCTAAATCAACACATTCATCAGAAATGCGTATATGAGGTTACTAAGTGTTTCTGAAATAAGCCTATTTTGAAATTTGCTTTTTATTCTGTTCTGAATACTGAAACTCCTTCCTACAGAAGCATAGCTAAGACTAGATAAGATTCATAAATTATTGCAGTATTGGGATACAAATCAGCATATCTCGCAGCCTCATCATAATTGAAAGATTCTAAATCAACACATTCATCAGAAATGCGTATATGAGGTTACTAAGAGTTTCTGAAATAAGCCTATTTTGAAATTTGCTTTTTATTCTGTTCTGAATACTGAAACTCCTTCCTACAGAAGCATAGCTAATACATAGCTATGACTAGATAAGATTCATAAATTATTGCAGTATTGGGATACAAATCAGAATATTTGTTGATAAATATTTCTGCTACAGTTTGCATTTTGAAGTAACTGTAGCTGTTAACTAATAAGATATGAATATCTTCATATTCCTTGAGCAGTTCTTTGGGGTTTAGATATTTTTTTATAAAGATTTCCCAACATCTGAACTTTTTTTTTGTTCCGCAATTGTTAAGGCATTCAAACACTAAGGATTGTAAGCAGTAAATTCATTTACTATGTTTAAGGTTTCTTCAGGAAATCTGTTTTCTAATCTTTCACAAACAGTACTAATGACAGATAATTTGATCGCTTGCAAAATTTTAGATGTGGAGTTGAAAATCATTTTAGCTTTAATAATTTCATAATACGATTTAGAATGATCGGGTAACACATCAAAAGCCTCTTCATCAAAAGCTTCAAGTTCTTCACTGCATTCATTCATTTTCTTTAATCATTTGGAGATCAAACAGATTATAAAAAAAAAACATTGCTCACATGCCTCAGTTTTTTCTTCGAGAATATTAAGTTTTATAAGTAAACCAGGTGAACAGAAGTTTTAATGATACTAAAATCAGTACTATCACCTCAAAAAACTTTACTTAATGTTGTCAAAACTGATAAAATACCCATCAAGATATGAGTTAGTTAAATGAAGTCAATAGTTTTTACTCTTCGAAAAATACCTGATGCTACAATATCCTTGCCTGCTACAATTTCAGATTCTAAAAATGTTAAGAGGGAATCAAGCTCAAAGTATAAAACCCAAATAGTTTTGTGCATTGAAAGCCATCTTACTGAATGCTGTTCTACATATTTCATTTTAAAACCTTCCAGCATAACTTGTATTGCTTGCAATTTGGCTGATCGAACAGCTGAAGACCTGAAGTAGGAAAATATTGCTTTCATTGTCTCATTGTATGTCTTTAAAGCGAGGACAGATTGCGTAGCATTATGGAGAACCAATGCTAGATGATGAGCAGCACAATGTACTGCTAACATGCATGGATTTAAATCTGTTAAGCGATGTGCTACACCAGTATGTTTTCCAAACATTACCTTAGCACCATCACAACCTAAAGAGGTTATTTTTAAGATGTCAATACCTTTAGATTTCAGCATACTCAAAATAAAAATTGCTACAGTATCAGCTGTACCATTACTAATCTTAACATTGTCAAAAAATTTTATCACACCAACACCATGTTTAACATATTTAACATTGACACCTAAATGTTTCAAGTTACTCACATCACAAGTTTCATCACAAATCAAAGAAAAAACATTAGCCATTTTCAAATCGTTTAACATAAGGGTTTCAATCACTTCAGCTATTGCAGCATGAAACTCATTCACAATTGTGCTATGCTCATATTTCACATCACTTGTGTGAGGATTTCCAATATTTTGGATTTTCAATTTTTGTAAATCACCAAATAAAAGATGTTGATAATTCATCTTAGGCAATAAATAGGGCAGACTTAAGACAAGAAATCAAAAAAGCTTGACTTTTTGTTTGTGCTGCTATGACATGACTAGAAATATTTTTATGTTTTAATTCCGTTTCAGTGCCTGCAGATGTTCATGACTAGCACTATGCCTTTGCAGTGACGTAGTTTTATATGTTGTGTATCCACCTGTAAAACAAAATGAATCAATCTTACTAACATTCCTTTTAAAAATTAATTAGAGGTCATTAAAGTATTAAGTAAGCACATTTTTGGTAATTTTATACCTCGAGATTTTTCATGGATTTCGCGAGAATCTCGCGGATTCGCGCTGAAATGGGAACCCTGGCTATGTGAAAATAACCGTTTGTGCAACAGCTGATCCATAGTAATTCGAGCATAGTTCTACGCCCGAAGTTCTAAGTTCCCATAGTTCTAAGCCCGAAGCGGTCTTACTTCGGTCGCTAAGAAAACAGTGACGCCGCTCCCCTTCCCTAATTCTGGCATTTGCAAGAAGTGGGGCGGTGAGAAAGGGAGAATGAATGAGAAGACAGGGGTGCCACCCCCACCCCACATTGCTCCTCAATTTGAGCACTGACGGTAGAGGATACTGAAGTTTAGCCAAACTATCATTTAACTTCAAAACAGCCACTGTTTTCACATTATAAAGATGGCTGCAAAATAACAGTCCTGTTATTTTGCAACTGAACAAAAATAGTAACAAATTGAAACAATACATCATTATAGGCTATTGCCTTAATATATTTCAACAGGTCAATTTTTAAAATATTATATAGGTCTGCAGCTTCTGAAATACAAGACTGTATCTAGGATCCAGATGGTGACATTGATGATCCTCCATGTCCATCTATTCAAAATGCTTTGGACGGTGATGCTGATGACCCCCCCCCCCCCCCTCTATCTATTCAAAATGCTTATGAAACTCCCTCGGTAGCTGATGAATGTGATCAAAATAAAGAGGCATTCTTAAGTGATGACAACTTTGAATTTGGAAAATTATGACAGGTAAGCGGTGGAAGAGACGTCTTAGTGAGGACTGGAAAATTGTAAAAGAAAATGATGCTGCAACGAAAGATAGGCTGGCAAATCTTGTTTTGGATAGCAGTGACCCGTGCGGTCTCTGGTGTTGTGTTTGCACAGAATGGGGCCCATAATTAGGTCGTAAATACTGCACAAATTTTGTCAAAAATTCTAGTAATTTCAACCTAGTCAAAAATTCTAGTAATTTCAATCGTTACATGCCAATGGATATTCTAACAATATAAAGGCTCTGGCAAAAAATATTCTTCACGATCTCTTGTCATTTAATGTGACATTTTTTTTTGCATGCATTTGCAGATTTTGTAGTGCTGATGTCGAGGGCTCCCCTATGTTTAGAAAAAGCAGATTTGAACATTGAAGCAACTGATTGCATGAAAGAGTTACAGCTAAACTTAATTAATTTTGGTTCATTGGGTGAACTCATGGCTAGTACCAAAAAACATTTGCATATATTCCTGACTAGCGTAGATGATAACGAACCAGACAAAATAAACTTTAAAGGTATAAATCTAATATCTCGTTGACCAAATATATGAAATCAGAAACATGTTACACCTGGTTCTAATACTGATGGTTTTCATGAACTTTGCCAAAATGCCAGTAGCAATGTTTCAAAGCGTGCTTTTTCTGAAGATGGACCTGGTCGGTCAATTTGTATTCGCACTGCCAAAATTGTAAACACTGCTTTTTTCCATCTACTATCAAAGAGCTAGAAAGTTATGGTGATGAAGTGTTGAAAGAATTTTGTACTACGTTCAAGCTTGCAAATGAATGATGTTTGGCTGAATGGAAGCTGTTGCGAAAAACTATGTTTCATCATTTTAAACCTACAATTTCAATTTGAAGTTTGCTTAAAAAACTAAAAACTCAGTTCAATGAAATGAAAGTAATGACACAAGTCATTAAAAAAATACTTACCACTGCACCAAGCAATGCAGAGGTGGAAAGGATTTGGAGTAGCATGGGAAATATACTGGATAAGAGTATTAATATGGGAAAAACTGTTCTTGAAAATAGGTTAAGAATAAAGTATGCCAAAATGCAGTTGGCAGATTTTGATGCCATGAAAGCTATAGAGTTATGGTGGAAGGAGTTCATCGAAAGAAGGCCTGCCAATGTGTAGAAGTCTACTTATGCTTTAGTAACTTTGTATGTGTTTAATTTACTCTTACATTGTTTTTACAAAATTTTACAAATAAATTGCAAAATTATAATTCCATGATTTAATGTATTTTTCTAATTACTAGTAGTAACTATTTAAAAGAAAAAAAACAGTAAAATATTTGACATGTTAACTAAAAATTTTGTATATAAATAGTACTGCTTATTGCAATTGTAGGGACATCTGCCTTATACAAATGTGGGGCCACCTATCTTGGTTTATATCCTATTGTTGCCATACCTTTTGTTAAGTTATATGAATAGATTTTTTAAAAATGTTTATATAAGACATCTTATGTGTGTGTGTGTGTATACATATATATATATGAGACCATCGTAGGCCGGATTTGGCCCGTAGGCTTTACTGGTGCACTAAATTACTGGCTACTAGAAAAAATGAACCTACTGGCCAGTGGCTAGTACTCTAAATTTCTTATTTTCATCTTTAGGTATCAAGCTAGTCAATCTTGTACGTCTCATCCATGAGTTTGCCCTCTGGAAAATGTGCTATGGGCGCCCTAGGAGAGTGCGAGGGGGCACTTTCGCTCCCGTGAACATTCAAGGTCAGAAATGTAGGTATCAAGTTAGTAGATACTTACCTCTCTTCCTTGAGTTTGACCATCCCAGGAATAAGTTTTATGGGTAATCTTGAATCCTACTCGTTTGAACTCTCCTGCAGTTACCACACTATATTTTGATCGTACTATATTTTGACACACACACACTCTTTCTCGCTCTCTATGTCTCCCTCCCTCCCTTTCACCCATGTTGTAATCACGTTAATTACATAGTGATCTACCTAATTCTAATTTTTTCATAGTCCATTTTGCATAGGAACATGTGGCCACAAACACCACTGTGGGGTGCTACAGATGCAGGAAGAAGCAAAAAGAAAAGAATGCAGATAATACAGCACAGGTTTATTAGACATAACAATTACAAGTATCGATTACAATTGTTTATCATAAAGTAAGTGTTCAAAGTTTTTGCCATCCGCAGATATGCATGCCTGGCAACATCAACAAATGGATTGGCAGACGCGTACAAAAATGCCCGGAAGCTCGCGGATATACTGCCTCAAAGACAAGGCATCAACTCAGTATTAAATGTTACAGGGGTCTCGTAAACAAGGCTTTTGAGGCAAACCCACAGGAAGAAACGTAGATCTACAGAAAGAAATCAATAGGAAACAAATCAGGAGACTATGGTGGCCAAATAGTCCTGCATATCCTGGCTGAAACATGTACAGCTGTGAATGGCAAGAAATTTGAACACCTACTTGATAAACAATTGTAACCGATACTTGTGCAATTGTTATGTCTAATAAATCTGTGTTGTATTATCTTCATTCCTTTCCTTTCATTTCTTCCTGCATTTGTAGTACCTCACTGTGCTGTTTGCGACCACATGTTCTTATGCAAAACGGGCTTGTTTTTGTATGTCTGAACTACTCTCAAAGTTTATCTAACAGCTCTTGGACCACCCTGTATATATATATATATATATATATGTTTTATCTTATTCCCTAATAACTATAGTTATACAATATAGTTTTATCTTATTCCCATTGTTATACAATATAGTTTTATCTATCTATACAAGGGGTACCACCTGTTTCATCCACATTTCCAGAGGGTATGTGAAGCCCAAAAGGTTTTCATATTGTGAAAGTATTGTTTTCACAAAATTTTTTAATTTCAAAATTTTGATACCAATTTTTGTTTTAGGACCTTCTAAACACATTTTGACTTTTTTTAACATGATGTGTCTGTCTACCTGTCTGGTCAATTTCTTGAATACATGATAGCTGCCACAAATATTAATGGAGTTTCATGAAACTTTATACTCGGCTTTGTTAATGAAAAATCTTGGAACTCGATAGAACTTTTTGAAATTTGCACGAAACCGTTGAAATTTCAAATTCTTTTCACATGGTAACATAGGACAAAATGTGATATAATCATATATAAAAGGGGTTATTTATCAATGATCATGAAACTTAATAGTTTTAATCATTGTAGTAAAAAATAGCAATGATGCAATTTTTGTGTTCATGACATTATTAGTTCCCCTCGTCGGGGAAAGTAACTTTCTGAAACACTACTAAGAGTGTGCACCTCCTATTTTACAACTTATTGACATTTTTCATAAACTGTTTATGCAGCCTGCCTAGGGTCCCAAATCTCCAGTGCCAGTATGCAAAGCACCCTTTTGTTCCTTATTGTCAGTAGTCCTATTCGTGATGGGTTTGCACTTGGTTCATTCATCAGTTGATGTACATTGCCTTTGTTTTTTGCCTCTTCAGCAATTCTTTATTGAACCATTGAGTAACCACGGCGACAGTCGATGATTTTCTGAAAAGTTGCTGGGAAAGTTTCCTGCTCAAATACATTCTGCCAAAGCAGAGGAGATTATTAAATGATCTTTACTACAATTCACCAGCACGGATAACAATTCACAAATGTGCCATCTTATGAAAGTACGATGGAAATGCTTTGATTAAAGTATGGGGCTTTTTTATTCGTGTACTAAAGCTGTTCCAAAACTTTATTTTAAAAAATACAACTCAATGAGTTACCTAGCCAAAATTGTTAGTAAACACTCAACACTACCACTGTATAGAAAAAGAGTTCCGTTACCTATTAAAATATTTTACTTTAATTTAACAACCTACCAGAAAAAAATAGTAAGACTTTGTGAAAAGCGAATCGCGTTGCAACTTACAAAAACACTCACAGGCGCTGAAGGTGGTGGTGGTGGTCGCCCGCTTTGGGCTCCTGGAGCATATAACAACGTTCGCAAGAACGGTTTTGCGCTCCGCAACTAAATACGCAACATGCCGCCCAGGCGCTGAAAATATGTTGTTGAAGTCACTTGTAAACAAAAATTGTGGTGGTGGTTGCCCGCTTGCATGTTCCGAAAACGTACCCGCTAAACCCCCTGCTGTGAGGCCGATTCTTCACTATTGGCTAAGTTAAATGACGTCATGGGTGGAGCCTAGTATCTTCGAGATTATACGTGTTTACATTTTCCTTATATACATCTCGTCAAGTATTTTACTTCATACACACATATTTATTTGCTTTTGATATGATTTTAAACTAAAGAATTAAATAAAATATATTATTATTATTACTACTTGATCTATGATGAAAATGCTTCATTTACGGGAAAAAAAGTATATACAGCATACAGTTTAAAATGCTTGTGTTATATGTATTATGTTTATTAAAGGCACCTTATGCCCATTTTATGTTGTATTCCGTACGTGTATCGCAACTTTTTTAATCCTATTTTCATTGATGACTTATAGCACTTGAGGCAATTTGTTTTATTTTATTAATGTTTTAACTACAAAAAAACAAGTTAGCTATCCAAAACAAAATATATAACCGTTTAAATGTGGGTTACCATAACCTTTTTTGAAGTCTGTTTCAAATATTTATGCAAGTTTGTAAACAAAACTATGTGTTTGATTTAAAAGAAAATGCCATACAATGGAATATTTTGGACAAAAAATGTGGAAATTTTTTTTAAAAATTAATCTAAAATTAATAGAAATGCAGGCTTACAATGTAATCCTGGGTAAAATATTCAGTGTAGAGGGTGGGTAATCCATCCCACTCTATATACCCAGTGATGTGGTAATAATTTTCTATGCTAAAAATTTTTATTAATTGATATGCTTCGAAAATTATATATATATCAGTTGTTTGCTGTTCCCATTAAATTCTAAACAAATAGATATGCATATTGGTTTCTTTACCATTTGAATAGGTGTGAGTAATGCTATGCCACTGTCACTAACCGAAAGAAAACAAAGTGGCAAAACCAAAAGAATGGCACACCTATATTTTTATAGAACTGCGTCAATGGATTTACAATTAAAGTACTTCAATACACCTTCTTCTGGATTTTGAGGAAATTTTTACACACATTAACAATTACAATATGATTTGTGTCTTGATTTAATGTAATTAAAAAAAAAATTCGAATAAATATTTTCCTGTAGTTGGGGGGGGGGGGAGTATCTTTAACCAGGTAAGTCCATCAGTCACAACCAGTGCATACTTTTAAATATATAAGTTAATTTCTTGGCATTCTTTATTAAACTTTTATTTACTTTAAATATTTTCAATGTAACAACTGATACTTGAACATTGAAAATTTTGACAATCGGTATGTACATACTGACTCTAGTTCTCCTTTAATGCTTGCTCCTTGTTTCTATGTGAATAAAAGATACCAATAGATCAAAATAATTAAACTACTGCTTTTGAGAATATAAATTTGTAATACTTTCTTAAAGAATCTGATTTGTCACCTAATTTTTTTATGCCTGGTTTCTTTACAGAAGTATTAAAAAGTTATATACCAATAGAATTGATGCTATGGATTTGAATTGATATCACCAGAAATAAACAAGTTGGTTGAGATTTGCACTCTTAACTTAGTGTGTTACCTGAAGAATTTGACTTTCAGAGGAATAGCTTTTTTTTACATTAATTCAAATTTCATGTTAACTACTTCATATGTAACAAATAAATGTATAATAGAATATATAATAGGCACTAATAGTGCCTAGCCTGCAGTTCGTTCTAACTGATATTTCACATAAAGTGGTTTCAACTTTTCTTAGACAGCAAAACCCTCATATAATTCCATATTTTAGTATCGGAACATTCTAAATTGATATTTTGTCTCTATGATAACCATCTATATATGTACACTCTATGATAACCATCAATATATGTACACGTAATAGGTGAATGGAAACAAATATGAGTAAACAGATACAGCTTTCCGAGTACATTCAAGTTAAATGCCTGAAATATAGCTAAAATACTTGTTCATCAAAGACGTCATGTGAAATATATTAGCTGCAGCCCCAATTTCAACTTTAAAATATATCTGCTATTTATCTTGCTCATATTTGTTTCTCCAGTCAATATTTTTTGTGAAAATAGCTTGATAAAACTGTTTTGCTCTTACAGTTTTGCAACATTCTAATATATCAATTTGTGAATAGGATGTAATGGAGAAGACACTCCTATTGCAGATACTAGCATCTATGGACTAGTTTCTCACTTATTATATGCTCGTCATCATGAAATAATCAAAATTTGCAGTGGTAGCATGAAAGTTAGCATGCACCACAATTTTTTAGAACTTCTATGGGAACTAACAATTTCAGTTCTTCCACGTGGCCGGCTCAAAATTCTTATACAATTTAGCTCAGGCCACATGAAGTTGCAAAGGCAAAGTTTATAAACACAAAGCCCATCTATAAGAGACATTCTAAAAAATATGGGTGATTTTCCTATTACAGATACCAGCATGAGCATTCTTGGACTGGTTTCATGCTTATTATGCATTCGTCCATATAGAATATCTGATATCTATAATGGTAACAAGAAACTTAATGTAGATCCAGGTATGGGTCATTGTGGCAATTACCCTCCCCCATCTGGCTAGTTTGCTTCATTTTATGATTAATAAAAAAAAAATTATCAGTTTAACTATTTACTGATATACTACAAAAACGAATGTTCAATAAAAGAAACATGTCGAAGTAAATCCAGGGATGTATCTACAGTGGTCGGGGTTTCCACCACACACTCAGAATTTCCGACCACCACTCAATTGCCGACCACCACTCATCAAAAAAATATACATATTATAATTACATTTAAAAAACATTATATTCAATTTTATCAAATGTTTTCGTTAATATATAAGTATATAATACTAATACTGTTTGTGTGTGCGAATTAACGTGAAGCTCGTTTCGAAATTTTATATTCTCAATTATAATTGTTCTGGAAAATCAACCACCACTCACATTTCTCTAGATACATCCCTGTAAATCCCTTTTTATTTCTGCCTGAATCTGCCCTTGTAATGTACTAACTGTAAACTTTGCAGCTACCTTTTAAATTTGGTTAACTGTACTCATGACTCATTGAATGATTATCAATTTACAAGGACCTAATTAACCTTCAGCTTTCTATAAGAAATTCGAATTGGTTAGACATGGATTAACATAAACACTATGTAATAAAAATTATGTTTTAAATTTGATTAAGTAGGTACTAGTCAATCATGTTCAGTTGATTAAATATTTATAATTTTTCAAGATATTGTTCACCGGATGAACTAAAATATGTTTTTTAAGTAATGCATATGGTTATCTTATTTGTACTGATTTTTTCCCATCAGTAGTACAAATAATAGAATTTTGATGCATAAAAGTAAATTCCTGCCTTAGAGTAAAGGTAAAAATAAATTTCAAAAGTAAATAAAAATATCCCATTTAATAAACTAATATCTATATGTATTGCAATTGTAACTGTAGGCGAAGAAATTGAAAAGCAGATTTAATTTTAGCTAGAACCATTGTACTATTAGAAAGAAATTGTATATATAGCTTGATTCAGTACTATCTTATTATAGTGGCTCCCACATATCCGATTGAGCCAAGGTTTTCGTTAACGAAAAAGCAATATGACAATAATATAAACACGTGCTGTTTCTTTAGGACTGCAAATGTTTGGTGAGATTTTACAACCTACTTTGGCCATAAATCTCGGACGCTTGGTGATTCATCCTCGGGGGCCACTATAATAAGGAAGTACCCTTGATTCTTTAAAATTATAGAAATATATTTAAGAAATATTTTTTGTCTCTAAACACCAATAGCATTACCAAGTAGGGAAATCATATTCCCTAGAAACCCATTTAAGTTCAGAGAAATGATATTTAGCGAAATGGGAAGCAAACTGTTTGGTTACCAATTCCCCCCCCCCCCCCCCCTCCCCTTCCTCAAAAAAAGAATTGCCTGGGGACGCTACGCTACTGTTACACACACAATACTAACGTTAAAGGAAAATATTGTAATAGGATCAAATATTTGAACTATCAATGAATTTACATGTTTTTGTTTTAAATATTCTTATTTTCGAATTGAATGCTTTTGAGATAAGCATGTGTACGTTTGTAATCACTGATATCTCACAAATGATTCAAAAGTTAGTACTAATTTTCTACGTACTCAATTGAATGTATCTTCAGGTAATGAAATATGGATAGTTATATTAAATTTCAATATTTGTATAAAATTCATAATTTGTTATCAAATCAAAACAAATTTTAATTTTATTTACATAAAAATGTTTCAAATATTTTGTTAAATCTTATATAGTCTAATTTCCCATTCTAATCAGTGAATATTAAATTTCAAATATTTGAAATACAGTACATACATCATTTATATGCATTTCTACATAGCTCGTCAAACATTCCTATCCAGTGACATTAATTTCAGCTATATATTTTCACAGGTATACGCTTTACTTCACTGGTCCCTAGAGTAGTGATAGTGCTTTACTATAGTTAAAAATATGCATTTTCTATTTAACAGTACAATCTGTTTGAACAACTTTAACTGCATAATAAATGTTGCATGAAATTACCTAATTTCAATTTATAACATGTTTATAAAAAGAAGGAGTTTATCCAACAGATATTTTAAATCAACTTACTGAATGCTGTTTTTGAAAATAATAGACAGTAGTTACTAATTTAATTTTATATGAAGATGGATTTGATGTCTTAGGATGCATGAATAGATGCAAAATGACTCACCTAGTTAATACTGATGTTATCTGATTTATCCTGATGTAATGAGATATAATGAAGCTGAAAATACATGTACCAGTTAAAAGTTTGACTAATTATCACTGCGTCCAACCGATTCTAAAGTATTTCGTTAACATTAGATAGTAATATATTATCTAAATCGAATTATAGTTGTTGAAGTAATAAAGATATTGAAATTAATATTTGTTTCAAATAAATAATTTTGGGTTTAGAAATTAATAGTATTTTGACTAAATGTTTCAAACTGAAATTATTCAAGAGATTGAAAAATAAAACTTCAGGTTTTATATTTTAGATGTGTTATACAGAATAGCAAGTGTAAAGAGGTTTTTAACTGAATTAACGTTGAGTTAAATTCAAAATGTTCTGAAAAATTTGAATGATGTATCAATACATGCCTTTTAAATGTGAATATCAAAATTTTGTATATTCAAAATTCAAAGTGTAGGATAATACACATGTAATTGTTATTAAACATTTCCAAAGTTTAAATATTGGTTGTTAAATTTTAAACATAAACAACAAGCACACAACTATAATAGAAGGTCTTTATTTCACTTCTTTAAGACGTACAAAACTTAAAAAGGCCAGAGTGTTTTCGAGCGTTCACGCTCTCCATCAGTGGCTGCATGGAAATAGGAATGATCGTTCATATATAGACCAGAAAAGGTGGCAAATTTGCATAAATACAATTATCAATAAACTTACGTTTATCTAAGGAGAATCCAAAAATACAAAACATTTTGAACAGATTAAAAAAATCGAGCATAAATCACAAAAAGAACAGTAAAAATTTACAATTTTATTGTAGAATTTTCAAATTCAAAAAATTTTAAAAAATGGGGGCAGTCAAGCCCAATCCCCGAGAGGATGACGTCAAAGATAACTATGAAGAGACTTGAATTGCGTGGAGTCGAGACTGAGTCGCCAAGCATAATTTAAAATCTGAACGGGGTCAAAATTACAAATCGACTCGCGGTAAACATAAATAAAGAGGGACTTAAAAAGGAGAATATTATGAGGGTTATTACAACGCATAAGAAGGAAAGTTCTTTCAAAAAAGGGGCCGGAAATTTTCTTTAACAACAAAATGAGCAAGGGCCGTAGAAAGTTTACCACCTTTGACATCCCTAGCATGTTCTGCCAAACGGATATCAATAGTATATTTTGTACTGCCAATATAAAATTTAAAGTTACCATCGATGGACAACAGGGGAACCACATATACCCCAGCAAAGCTTTTAAAGTCATCCTTATCACCCAGCTTATCAGACAGAATCCAGTTAAATAAAGAAGAAACATTAGAGTGAGCAGGTCTGAAACCAAATTCAGAGCAGTGATGACGAGCGTATTTACGCTCGAAAGCGCTCTGGCCTTTTTAAGTTTTGTACATCTTAAAGAAGTGAAATAAAGACCTTCTATTATAGTTGTGTGCTTGTTGTTTCTGCTGGTTGAAATCAGACGTGATGCCAATTTTATTTATTTTAAACATAATTTGAAATAAATATGTTTAAGAGTTAAAATATCCATCGAAATCAGGAGGTCATAAGAAACAACAACAGCGTTAAAATATAAATAATTTTAACTCGAACACCAAATGAATTCTAAATGCACAATAAATGTATATTATGTTAGTGTGAACTGCGAAGAATGATAGCATTTGAAACCATAATCTTGCATAATAGCTTACTCGCTGTTAAAAATTTGGCAACTTACTACTGGGTACAGATCAAACTTCAAAGTATTTCATAAACATTAGATAATGGCTATTAGTGTTTGCTTTCTTCAGAATGTTACTTAATATCTATAAAATCTTAAAATCAACACCCATACAATTGAAATCAAACTTCATATATATGCTATTTAAATTACAACTTGGTATATACATATATATTAATTTTATTAGTAATTTCCTTAATTTGTATAACATCTTTACACTCTTATACTATAATACACTACTGTGATAAACAAAGTAACTATGAATCAGATTAAAATATGGCTGATCCGGAGATTAGGTCACCTTGGTTAAATCGGAGAAGACGCCACGCACTTTATGTTGCAATCTGGTAACCTCTTGTATCGGATGTTTTCGGCGGAAATTGTGTAGCATCCAATAAGAATACGTTTTTGTGTTTGCTACAGTTTTTTGATGTAAAGAACATTTCTATCAATATTTTTGGCCATTGTTGTGCGTGTTTGCTTGTTCTTTCGTTATTTGATTTATTTTGTAATAATTATTCGTTTTAGTTTTGCGGATTTGCTTTTGTCGTCGATTATATTTCCCTTATGTCTTCTGGTATGCGCGAGCAAATGGAAGGTGAGTGTAGTTTTGTAAAGCGTGGTAGAATGGATGTTGGTATGAATGAATCTAGAATAAAATTTTACTATGATTTGGAAAATAAAGGTTTGAAAGAAGTGATTAATTGGTGTGTTATGAAAGGGATTATGAGTGATAAATACGGATCCTCGGTTGCATGGAGAAAGTGATTTTGCTACATGCGATATGCACAGATAAAATTGTAGCATATTCTGTGTCTGGGCGCCGCAGGCGACCGTTCCTAATAAACCGGAGATCACTGGGGGGCCCGTTCCGGTGTAGAACGACCTTTAGGTCGAACCCCTGCCCCTGTACGGACCACTGGTACATACGGACCACTAATACATCCGTTCCACAATTTTCGATCTTTAGATCAAATCCCTGCTCTTAAGGCCCTATCACACTCAAAAGCTTTTGGAACAACCAACTATTTCGGACAACTTTTCCCCCAATTTTTCGGCGAAAAAGTTGGCGATAGGGTTATTGACAGTTTGAAGAAGTTGTGCTAAATGACAAAACTACGGCGGTATGTTTATCGCCTTTTGGCGACAACTATACATTTATACATGTACTTTTCGGCAGGCAGCGCGTTCTCGCTTCGACTTCGGCAGTAAAACAAGACTTTTACTTAGTACTTCGTTTTGTAACCTTTATTACTTTTTAATTATAACTAAATTGCTATCAGCTGCAGGGAAAAATCAAATATGCATTGGCATAATTACGCTAGGATTATTCCTGCTTAAGAAGAAGAAACAAAGTAAACCGAGAAGGATGTGGACAAAATCTATTGTAAATTTTTGATTTGCTCTTTTTTATATGGATTACTTCAGATATCAGAAGCTTAAACAGTTGAATGAACATTAAAAAATATTTGGATTTGTCACACATCCGTATAAAACGCAAATAAATATTTGGTGAAAAATATTGACTCTATTTTAAGATACAAAATTAGTTTAAAAAGCGATATTGCCGATATTGACTGAAATGAAACAAAGAAAAAGAAAACGTAAAAAGTATTTAAATTCAAGAATGCCGTTATTAAAATATTATGTCTTCACCAAATTGAAGTTCATTACCATTTTATACTTGATTTCAAAGGTTTTCAAAGACGTATCTATTTTAAATATCCGAAGATGTTATTTGCTCGTTTGTAAAGTTTAAATAATTTCTCATTAAAGTAAACTTTTAAAAATTATTTTATCTACATTTATATTTATTTAGTAATTATATTTTAAAATAGATGTAAATGTACATTCCATCTATAGCTGGTATAAAGTATACTTCAAGATGTTTTTCAAAGTAACTTCGAAATAAATTTTTATAAGCATTCAAATTTAAAAGAGTTAACTTTTCATATTTATATACAAACTTATTTTTTTTATGAAAAGTAAATGATTTTCAAATGTATTGTAAATTTCTAATTGTCTATGTGCGTTTAAAATAATAAAAAAAGTCTTCAAATGTTAGCATTAAATTATTAAAATTTCAAAGTAGTTTGATTTTTGTTTTTATTCTAATCTAAAATGTTCAAAATTACATGTCGAAAGATAACTACTACTCGTATAAGGATGTTCGATGATTTCTGTCTAATTTTACATGCACATTTTATATTTGCTAATTTTACAAGCACTTTTTTACTTAAGAATATATTCCATCTATACCTGGTATAAAGTATACTTCAAGATATTTTTCAAAGTAACTTCGAAATAAATTTTTATAAGCATTCAAATTTAAAAATAATTTACTGATATAAGATTATTTTGTATATAGAACGTAAAATAATTTAAAACGAAAACTGTATTTGAATATTTTAGCAATAGATGGCAGCACTTGTAAAATTTAAAATTCGCTTGGATTCGAACCAGAGCCCAGTCGTTTGCTGAGCTGATTCTCTACCACCCAAGCCAAAACTTCACATTCAGAAAACTGATGAAATATGTATATATCGCCAAAGCAAACTCGCGTACGCTCTTGATTAAATTCACAGAAAGGCGGATTTTCTGAAACGCATCTATACTGTAAACTAGCAAGCCACTGGTAAATATAAATTTTAATCAGAAGAGACCAAAGAGATTATATTAGTAATAATATCTTAATATTTATTATATAATATTTCATGTATATAAAATCGCTTTGGAAGAGATGGTTCGTAAAGATGATATTTTCTCGTACGCATGGTTCTTCAAATTCTTTTTTAAATACAGTGGATCTTTTAGATTCCACAAAAATGATTTTTCACGTATTGATTCAATTAACTCCATTTCCATCTCGCATGACTACTTTTTTTTGACTTCGAGACGACTTCCATTGACATCCACCTTTATGACACAGAAATATTATAAATACTTAACAAAATTCTAAATCTAAACTAAAATAATACTTCGCGCTGCCTGGTTATTATATCAATATAATCTATCTGTTATTATATTCTATCTGTTCGCGCTCCACAGATTCAAACTTGCGCGAGGATTTCACGCCAAACCAGAATGTAGTAGAATCTGCGCCAACCTTTCTACACACGTGATTCCTTCGCTACTCATCTGTGATTGGCTGGTTGGTAAAAAATTGTCCCAAATGAACAACTTTTTCTATACCTGTCAGATAAAGTTGTCCCAATTTTTTGACCTCATTTCACCCGAGTTTTCCCCCAACTCGGAGTAAAAATTGTTCGAAAAGTTGGTTGTCCGAAAAATTGCCGGAAAAGTTGTTGAATGTGATAGGGGCTTTACACGGACCTGTAGGTCGAACCCATTCCTTTATATGGATCCTCAGTTAGATGGAGAAAGCGATCTTGATACGTACGATATGCACAGATAAAATTGTAGCATAAAAATTTTAAATTTTACAAAAATCTGATTTTGGAACGTTTACATGAGTATTATTAATTTTTTTATTTTGCAGTTTTATAAAGTTATTTAATTTTCTTAAAATACACAAAAATCTTATTTTGTAACGTTTTTTTGAGTATTATTCACTGTTATTTAAGTTAAATTAAATTATCATTTATATTAGAAAATCTTGTTTAGAACAAACACAATAGTCTGTCTTTAGAAACAGGGTTCTTCTACCAAAACATCATTTTGGTAGGAGGAGCCTATTTCTAATGACGGTAAATGACATCACTGAGGATGGGTGGAGCCAATTTCAAAACACGGAAGAAAGCGCCAACCACAGGCCAACTTGGCCCGATTTTGTACTTAGAAAAAAATTTGCGGTGACCTAATCTCCGGATTTACCAAAAATATATTGCTGTCTTCTACATAAATTTAATTAGCCTAGTCTAGAAGGAAATAAATTAAAGTTTCTCCTTTAATTTAACTGATACAACAATAAAAACATCTGACCACTTAAGTTAATTTTGCCAAGCATTGGCTGCAAAAATCACTTGTTATTGTAAATGCGACGCACATAAATGTGAGCTTATTACTAAATAATATGTAATAAATTTATGTATAAATTATAAAGCTATAGTCCTAGTTTGCTCAGTGGAAGCCAAATTTAAAATATTCAGCGTAAGAAATAAGAAAACGGTTAATAATATACCCTCAGAGTCATTCGACGGCTCTATAGCGCCACCTATTGCAGAATTGCAAAACTAAAAATTAATTAGTTTGTTTGAGTTTTTTATTTATATCTTTTTAATTTATTAATATTTTGCAAATATGCGTTCCACTGAGCAAACTAGATATTCCCTTCTATGTATCGCGACAAATTCCATAAAGATCTGAGCACTGGTTATTTCACAGTTGTGTGCGTAAGAATGCCCTATACTTTAACATGGGTGGAAAAAAGTCGAAGTCCGCCTTAAACAGGCCACGTGAAATATTGCAGTACAAGTTTTGATATATTCATATTTGGTTGGCGATCTTCTATCTAAAATTAGGTACTATAAAAAATAAGTTAGAAAATCATTCAATCGGATTATTACAGATGTATAAGGTAGAACGTTTCCAGTGTCAGCATTTTACTCGCAAAAATTGTAATAAATATATCATATACTACTTACCTAAATTTAAGACATTTTTGTTGTTTTACGAACGTGTATATATCTCCGAATATTGTCACACAACGTTATATCTTTGCACTACTTTTTTCTATCATAATTTTCTTCCCGATTTAATAACAAACATTTTTTTCCCATGTATAATCTCGAAGACGACAGATATTGTGTGAAACTGTCAAACTTCAAAGTGTATACTAGGCTCCGCCCATGACGTCATTTAACTTAGCCAATAGCGAAGAAACGGCCTCACAGCAGGGGGTATAGCGGGTACGTTTTCAGAACATGCTGCCCGCTTTGGGCTCCTGGAGCATATAACACAGTTCGCAAGAACAGTTTTGCGCTCCGCAACTAAATACGCAACATGCCGCCCTGACAGCAAGCACCCATGAAGATGGAAGCACCAAACACAGCGCGTCACCATGGTTATTATATCTATAAGGTTGGCCACTTCAGCTCTAGCCAATGAGAGCACGCAAAGACTCAACGTCACTTGGAGTTAAATGTCAGGAACGGCCCGGTAGGATGTTAACAAAGTTAATTTAAACATTTTTTTTAATTTAAAATATGAAATAAATACTCAAATAACATTAATTTTACTTGAACACAACTTAAATATACAGTATAGGTTTTTTTTGGAAGGGTACATACATAATAAAACTGTATTTCCCTTTCTGAAAAATATAAATCATCTGAAAGTTTCGTTTCGCTTTTTGAAACTAGTCAATGTTATTACAGGAGGCGATGTTATTTTTAATGAATTTTATTTTAAATGCACGAATTTACAGAAATATGTTCGGAAAGTTTTCTAAACAAGAAATCATTTTAAAATTTTTATTATACACAAATAAACATCGCGTAATTTCTTTCTAAATGCATATAAATAAAGTTGTTTCCGTTTATGTTATTTCCAATAATTGAAAATCAAAATAATTAAAACGCTAACACTAAGAGTTCTGTGTCTTTTTTGGGGGTGGGGGGGGGGATGTACTTATGCCTAAGTGAAGAACTTATATTATTGCTAAACATTTGATTTTATTAGTTTTTTTTAGATCAAAAAGAGAATTTATATCAAATCGAAATTCAATGTAAACATATAAAAATATAGAAACTAATCACACACACTATGATATACCTTCAGAATAATAAATTAAATGTATTATAGTATATTGATTCATGATGAAAAATATACGAGCAAGCACCTGTTTATTTTCTTAAATCGTACCCCCCTCCCCATTTTTTGAATGTAATAAAATTTAATTAATAAAATGTAATGTAATAAAATTTAATTAATAAAATGTAATGTAATAAAATTTAATTAATATAAAATGTGCGAGATTAAATTTTGTTAGATTTTTCAAAAATTACAAGAACATCATTAGAAAATATATAAAGATACAAATAACTTGCTGTAAAATGAAATGAACAAATAGTATACTGTACTTTCGCTTTTTAAGATTTAAAAATCCTACATAATGGAACTTCATGAACTAAACTAATGTTTCAAGAAAGTTTAAGCCAAAGTTTACGTAAAATGATACGTAAGGAACAACAAAAGATCAACAAGGACCACGTTGTATCAGATTGAGCCAGCCAGCCAGTAATTTGCCGATAGCAGGATGCCTGGAGCAGAGCTTCGTATCTCTCAGCCAGCCAGTAATTTGTCGATAGCAGGGCGCCTGGGGCAGAGCTCTGTATCCCTAGTCAGGTAATATATATGTTAGTCACAGTCTTCCACTGAACCTAGTCCTTCAATAAGGGCCAATAATGTTGATGAAACAAGTTAGTAGTAAACAAAGAATGCTGTAAACAGAGGTCTTATTGTAGAGTTTTGAAGATAAAGAGGGTGGGAGAACAGGCGAATATCCCCTACTGGCAGGCCCGGTTTAAGGCGTGGGCGGCGTGGGCAATTGCCCACAGCGACCGAATCAGGGGGCGGCCATTTGGAAGTGAAATTAGGTGTAGCAAGAATGACTTTTATGGTCATATTAAAAAAAAAAATTGAAAATGAAGCAATTTTGTGCCACTTTAATATAAATTAATTTACTTTCTTAGATAGTATTAAAATATAAAAGGATAAAATCGTTTTTCTCCCATAATTATATCTTTTTTGAAGCAATGTGCAGTTCAACACTTGGGAGATTTTAAACAACTTGCAGCTGGGTCCAATCCCTTAGGGGACTTTGTACCCCAAATACTGGGAAAAACTTAAGGAGCGATTCTCAGAATTTTTTCCTGGTTTCAAATTCAAATTGCAAACACATGGATGCGGTCTCTATGATCCCACTTCTGAAAGGACGGGAGGCAGGAGATTAGTCCAGATGGTCATTCTTTTGGTCGTCTACCGTTTTAGCTCATTTCGGCATTGAGACTAGCTGGAGGCCATGCAGATAACAAATATAGTGACTAGAAGTAAAAAGCTACTTCTTACTAGTGTTCAAAGCAATGTGCTGTGTTATGCTGCTGTGCGAGATTCACAAATCCATCCACAAATATGGCTGTCTTTTAAGTTCTAACTATTCGGGTAACTTTTTCTTTCAATTATTTAAAATATTTTTGCAAAATTTCTTAATTGACTACATTTTTTGTCGATTTTTAATGTGTTTCAACAAATAAAATTAATTTGGTACTGAATTTAGTCTATGGCATTAGCCACAGAATAATACTGATAAAAGAATAATTTTTTCATGTTTTAATCTAAAATAATATGCCCCGTGGCCCCGTTTGTTCTATGAGGAATTTCAGAGGTAAATAATTAAGCAATGGTGTAAAATGTTCTTAAGTTTGTAATTTTTCCAGTTTCACTGTAAAACGAAAAAAAAAATGCTACAAAATATTTTTACGAAGTATAACATCCTTTATAAATATTTGTATGAAAGTGCAAAAGTTGTTATTAATTTGTTAGAGCTGTTTTATAAATTAATAAATTTATTCTATAGACACAATCTGGGAATTATACATATTCTTTTGCTCATGCACACAAATTTCTGTCTGGATATACGTTCAATAATCTGTAAATACTATTTTATTTTTGCATAATTACACTTTTAGTTATAATTATAATTTAATACACTTTTAAGTAAAATGTTAATTAAACAATCTTAAAATTTGTAATATACATTTTGATATTGTGATTTTTTTTATTTCTACTCAAACAATTCATTTAATATCCCCATGTTCCAGTCAACATTCGATTCATTATTATTCTTATATAAAGTTGTATTGTATGATATGTGGTATTTTTTTGTCCATTTTTTATTTCAAAACCGAGAAAAAATGAAACATTGACGGTCCTCTTTTTCAACGAATGGATTTTTTTTTTTTTATTCTTAATACACCCTATTTTTATTACCCCACTCAAAAGTTCATATTTTTTAATTTCTAACCCCCCCCCCTCCCCGTCCTTTTTTAAAAAAGAATTTAGAAACATTTGGATATTTCCCTGTGTTTCTGTTGAGCCTAAGTATCTCTAAATTCTTTTCAGATGTTTTCGTTTATTATTTTTTTCAAAATTACGAAAACAAATATTGCGTTTTTTACCACCCTGTTCTCTAATGATTGCAAATATGATTTTTCCCCTTCTCTTAGTTTTGTTATGCACTTTATCTTTCGGCAGAAAATTAGAATGTTTTTAATTTTTACCCCCTCCACCTTTCTTTCTTAATTGTTGTCCCCTTTTCTATTCTATATATTTTTCCTGCTTTTGGATTAGGTTTTGTATCTTCGAACATTTTTTTATATATTTTCATTCACTTGTCACAAACTCAGGGACATTTTAAACATTACATATCAATCGTCTTCACCCCCCCCCCCCCCAGTGAATATTCGATTATTTTACTAACTTGATTTGCAGTATAAAAATTAAACTTACTGACAAAATTTTACATTATAGTTAATCTATAAACTTGTCTAGCGGCACATAAATACGTAATTGAATACGTATATTTCTACCTATTCTGTTCAACCCTCACTAATCATTAAACATCTTTAGAATCCCCATATACATTTGACTTCCTAATTCTTTTTAAACAAAGCAAAATATCTCGTGCTTGTGCAACAATATTTCTCAAAAGAGTAAGTAACCAGACTGATTTGCAATAATCGTGGCAATTCAAATATTACAGCTTTCCCACCTATTGAAAAACTTGGTTTCTGAAGTATAGTGGTTATAATTTCGATATGTTAAAATATCGAAATTATAATCATTATATTTTAAAAACCAAGAGCAATAAATTCATACTAATTGTTTATAGTTATCACTTTTAGTTTTTAAGATATAAGCATTACAAACTTGAAATACTTCAAATTTTCAAAGTTCTTCCGCTTGACAAGATGATTACTCGAAAACTATAGAAGCTTTTTTAAATATACATATAAATTTAGAAACTAAATTTCCTCATACATATTTTTATCACTTAATAATTCTATCGATCTTTTATACTTTCAAAGATATTTCGAGTGAAAGTATGAAACAAGGAAAAAAACTAATTTTTATGTTTCTAAGTATAACCCCCCCCCCCCCCCAAAGAAAAATATAGTTCGATCCAAAATCCAATTATATACACTTGTAGGGCTTTCACAGAGCTACAAATTCATGCTTATTGTTCAAAGTTAGTTCTTTTAATTTTTGAGATGTTACTAAGTTGAAAAATGGAAAATTTTCAATATTCTTCAATTTGACAGGACGATTACTCGAGAATTATAAAAGCTTTTCTTAATAATAAATATAGATTTTGATACTAAATTTCCTAGTACGTATTTTTGTCGTTTACTATTTATATCTTTATTTTATAGTTTAAAATGAAAACAAGAATAATAAAAACACTCGCTCGGACAGACACTTTTTTGCTTTCTAAAAAAAAGTTCTGAATATTAAAATATTGAAATTATTATTATAAGCGCCCAAAAGGTTTACATTTTTCGTAACGCTTCGTTTCCCCCACACAGAAATCCCAAACATAGATGTTATTCACGTAAATTTACATATAATATGATTGTTTATTTAATATTTTTGAATGCCGTTTTCTTTTTATGATTTAAAAGAAGTTTGAAAACTTGCGACCTTCAGAGTGTTTATTTCCCTTTAAAATCATAAATTTTGTTCACTTCACTCCATTCGTTCAGGAAATTTTTGTCTCTTTAGACTCCTATACACATCCATATATACATTATACTCGCGCACAGACATCCCTTTAAAAATACATCATTTGTGTGCAGGGAAATTACAAATAAAGTCCAAAATTTAGCTATGTATTATAAATTACTGCTGCATTATGCATGTAGAAAGAAATGTGAAGCATTACATTTTCTAAACCTCTAAATTTAGATGAGAATAAAATTTGATAGATCAATGAAATAAAATAATTTTCGTAAGGTGATGGTGATCCTGTTCCTAAGGGAGATTATTCCCTCCTGCTCTTGCCTATCTAAGATACTTTGCCCTTTCTCGTATAATCACGAAAAAAGTCCAGTCCTCATCCGCACACCTATGCGTCGATCATCAGTACTGACGAAACGGAATTTGTCTCTAAACTTGCCTCCAATCAGACACTGTCTAGTACACTAACTAGCTAAACACCAATTCAGACGCCTCTGCCTATGTTGAAGGGGTCAGTGGTAGGCGCTTTAATGGACGTCGACACTTAATCCTATCAGTCGTCCGAATAATATACATTGATACAGGATGCACGGGCGATGTCTGATAAGATTCGAACCACGCCATTGGTGTAGATGTGACTCCTCTCCTGACTGAACGATCCACTCGAGCAGTTGTCTGTCTGGGGCGTCCTAAGCCTCTGCGACGGTTACATGGGTCTTCTTTGATCCACTGTTCCATCACCGAGCAACTACCATATCGTTCCGACCAAGATGGCGACTGGTACGTCTGTTCGACCAACCAGTTTCCATTGGGCCATTGATGCGATTTCTCTCAAAATCCGACAATTGTTCGTAGTGCTGTCGAGACGTCTCAAAGGCATCTTTGTACACAATTTTCAGTATCAAAGCAGAAAATCCAGTTTCAATTGCTCGTAAGTAAGAACATCAGACATTTTAAATGCTGCACGATATGTCGTTCCCATGCGCGCTGTATGAGACCTATAACGTCATTGGCGTTGACACTTTGATCATTTGCATAACTCTTAAAACGAAATTTGCATGCTCAGTTTCATGGCTGTAGCTCAATTTATATATATATATATATATATATATATATATATATATATGAAGGGCGGCTCCAAACTGTCTTGCCCACACACGAAAATGTCGTTGAGCCGGCCCTGCCTACTGGGATGCAGAAGAGATTCAATCAGCATGGGACGTCTAAATCGGGATTTAGGATAGCTCTGGGTGTTTTTGGAAATTCACGGAAGTCGGTCATATTATAGATCAGTTCGTTGGGGATCCTAGCGAGGTTATTATAAAGAAATTGTTAGAGAATTTTCGCATGAAATCGCGATGTATTACAAAGTTTTTCAAGTATCTTGGGGCTTTTCTGATAGAACGTAGGATTTTGTTCTGAATGATTTGGACTTTTTTGCATTAGATTTCGCAGCGTAGCCCCAAATTGGGGAGACATAGAGAATGATTGGGGGGATAACTGATTTGTAAAGTAGGATTTTGTTTTCAATACTGACATCATTCGAGTACAGGAGGGAGCTCAGTTCTGCTTTTACAAAGTTTATTTTATCTTTTTTGAGTTTTGCAATGTGGGGTTTCCATGTTAGTCTGCTATCAAGAGTGACACCGAGATGACTGATTGTTAATTATGATTGGTTGGGGCGGTAAACGTTGATGTGAGGAAAATACAGTTTGACATTTATTAGGGTTTATTTTGATGCGGTATTTCTATAACCAAAGTTCGAGAGTGTCGATGTGATGTTGTAAGTATTGGTGTAGGTAGTTGGTGTTGTGGTGTGTGGCAAGAATGGCAGTGTCGTCCGCATACAAACAAAGTATAGTGTTGTTGGTTCTAGGGATGTCGTTTATGTAAATGTTAAAAAGAATAGGACGAAGTTTACTGCCCTGAGGGACTCCAGACAAGATATGTTTGGTGTGCGAGTGTGTCTGGTTCAGGCGGACATGAAAGGTTCTCTCGCTGAGGTAGGAGTATAAAATATGGGTAAGAGAGTGTGGTATACGAAGCTGAATGAGTTTGTATATGAGTCCGATGAACCACACCCTATCGAAGGCCTTAGCGACGTCAATAAGTATACCTCCAACTGCTGACCGGTTTTGAAGTCCATCAGAGATGTACTCCACCACGCGGAGCAGTTGGTGTGTTATAGAGTGAGGGCCTGCCAACGGGCGCTGTCCGCCATAGCCGAGATACAAACACTCAGGAAATGTTCGTACGAGATACTCTCTTCTTCGGACTCCCTGAGCGACTTATTCAGCAGCAGATGGACCAGTTATACCTTTTTCGAATTTCTTGCCGGATGTTAAAGGGGATCCGCAGATTAGTCTGTACTTTGATAGGAAAGTGGTCCGAGGAGAAGCAGTCGGCGTGTACATTAGCACTGGACTGCAAGCCAATATCGGACGAACAGATGGAGAGATCGATAAGGGACGTATTCCTATTCCAGAAGATATGAGTAGGGACATTGTCGTTCAGAAGGTTGATGCTTTGTCCCATGATACAATTGGCCACTATCTCAGCGCCGGGAGAAGTCTGAAGAGAGCTGTTCAATTTGAGAGGCTTGGTTTGTGTATGGGAGAGGATCATACGTATTCATTTTCTCATTCAAATTCATGATATTCATACTAAAAAGAGAACTTACCCCAGGATATGTAGCGCTACCCGCCGGGGTAGCTTCCACTGCCTTCGCCACTCTTGAAAACAGCCTGAAGAAGTAGACGAAGCAGAACTCCGAGCCACGTAGGCACTCGAGATGACGAAGTTGCGTACACTCGACGCAAGGAAAACCGAAAATACAAAAAGAAGAAAACCAGGCACACAAACAAACAACCCCTTCACCTTAGGGGGAAAACTACACTTGAGTTTCACAAATACAAACCACAAACACCTACTAACAGACACCAACATACACAACGAAAACCAAGAAGAGCAGACGCCGCAGTGAGCAACCACCTGCCATCACAGCATCCGACAAAAATTGTTTATTACGAAAAAATTTAAAAATAACAAATAAAATTTATAGAGTTGAGATGCTACAAACTACGGTCAGAATTATCATCTTGTTATCATCATACTGTATACTAGAATAAATTTAACATATGCATATCGGTTCGCTTTAATTTAATTTTTTAACAGTTTAATTTAATTTAATTTTTTGCAATTTAATTTAATTTTCTTATAAAGCGTCATCTATTGACATTTCTTTACTCACTTCGGTTTTGCGAGGCTGAACTGGATTTCTCCGGTGCGTATTTCCACAATGGGGTTCGGAGTGACAAGCTTGGCGATTTGGCGAAATGCGCCCTGTGAACCGGATGAAGATATTGGTAACCTTATTGAGAAGGAAAGTACGGTAACCCTTACCACAACAAAAACAAACTCGTTTGTTTTCACATTTTACTGTGTCCTGGTCTCGCTGGCACGAGTGCCTCAAGCACAGGTTTATCATTAGGCACAAAGCGCTAGGACGCTTCTCTCCGCTTAATCGGACCCTGGATGGTTCCTCGCTGAGCACCCTGAATCTACCTGCTCAGACGTGGGAGGAAATTCATCTGGACTTTGACTTTCGTGAAGCAGACCTGATTCAATGGACACCTCCTCCGAATAGGTGGCCCTGCCCGGGACTTACCATCCACACCAATGATCTCGGGTTTCAAGACACTAAGCTACCGGACTCTATAATCTGCGCGCAATTCATGGAGCATTGGGAGACAGGGAGCAACCATACCTGCCTAGCGTCGGACGCGTCTAAATCGCTAACATCTACTAGCGTTGCAGTCTGGAACGCCTCAACTAACCGCGGGTGCTCAAAGTCTGTCCCTCATCTGAACTCTATCTTTACTGCGGAAGCCCTGGCTATTAGTCTCGCCATCTCTGAACCTATGACAGAAGAGCAGCAACTTGTAATCTTATCAGATAGCCTGTCTGCTCTCAGAAAGGTGGGCAAAAAGTCTCCGAACGTGATTCTTTTCTCAGAAAGAGACTGGAAGAAACCCTCCAGAAGGTCCGAACCATCAAATTGGTATGGGTGCCTGGACATAAAGGCATTGGCCCAAACGAAGAAGCTGATCGGCTCGCCAAAGCTCACTCGGACAACTTCAACTCCATATTGTGGATTTCCCCGGAGGACTTGGCCGCCTCGCTCAAGCGGAAGGCGGCCATTGCGGAAGAACGCGCCTGGACCACTAGTAAGTATTTTCCTAACTTTGGACACATCGAGGCCCGCTGCTGGTACTTCAAGAACTACCCTATATCTCGTTGCGGAGAAACCCTGCTGGCTCGGCTGCGAACAAGGACCCTTCTGATCAACGTGGTGCTTTATCGGGTGAACCTGGTCTCCTCCCCCCTCTGCACCACCTGTCAAGTTGCTGATACTGTCGACCACCTTCTGTTGGAGTGCAGAAAGTTCAAACTCCAACGGGAAAGTCTGTTCCATGCCCTGGGGATCGGCCCCTCTACCCCCTTTTCTTTCGCTTCCCTGTGTGATTTTTCGTCCAACGGTTTCTTCCAGGCGTCCTGTCTTGCCTCGTTCCTCCTTGGTTGCTTGCGGTGAATAGGGGTCTTATGTTTTTTCTTTTGGCTTTCCGTTGGCAACGGTTCCCCTCCCCCCCTGCTTTCTGATTTTGTGTCGGATGTGCTACGGTTTTATACTTTGCTGTTGTGTTATTTTTGCATATTCGGGCTGTGACGCGCTGTGTTTGGTGCTTCGAAGATGCTAATTTTGTGTGTTTAGTCTCTTGCTGCCAGGGCGGCATGTTGCGTATTTAGTTGCGGAGCGCAAAACCGTTCTTGCGAACGTTGTTATATGCTCCAGGAGCCCAAAGCGGGCGACCACCATCACCACTGTGTCCTTTGCGTTACGTTCACACAGAAATATTTATTGAAGACGGTTTTAAGTAATAAAAACGTTTTTTTTTTTTAAATAAAAACAGTTTCATTCTTTTATTGTTATTGTTTTAGTATTTGTAAAGTTTATTGGTGACACTCCATTATGAAAATATGCGACGGCTCATATCTGCGATATTACAATAAAATTTTTACGCCACATAGGCGATACTGCGCCAATTTTGTTATACCTTTCCGCTCTCGCCAAGCGATCCCAGAATCCTTTGCGCGAGTGGAGCGCCCCCTGTCCAAAGAATTTCTACCCTGTCGCTAACGCTTCGTCATTCTGCTATTATCTACTTCCTGGTTTCTACTTCATTGTTTAAAAAAGCTGTTCTTGCTCATTTTCGAAAATGTTTACTTTATTGTAAATTAAATGTTGTAATTTAATAGTATTATATATAATGGCTAATTCTGAACTAGAATCTTTGCAGAAAGAACTTTTATATTACACCAGTAAGTCAATTAAACGCAATTTAGAAATTACTTTGTATATAACTATTAAAATGTTTACTTCGCTATGTTTTATCCGAATTTTTTAATTAAATCTCAGGAAGATATACATATTGAATGTTCATGGTTGATAGCATATTATGAGTGATCCGTCCCCCGAAGATTTCTGTAATTAACAGCATATTATAGTTTGTTTCTTTCCGAAGATTTCTTAATAATATTCATATTAATACACAAAAAAAAAAATTCTTAAATTTTGTCTGAAAAGTAATTATGAAAAAATTAATTTACGAGTCTATCGAGATATCACAACTAATTTATAACCTAAAATATGAAGTAACTTCGTCACCCACGGATTTCCCAAGATAAGGTTTAAGATATGTTGTTGTTGAGACCCAGACCGTCCGACCTACCAGAAAGGTGTAAGGTAAAGGGTTAAGATATGTAATGAACCTCATTTTCAACGAATAGTGTTGTAACCGGAAAATAAAATAAATTAGTTATAGTACAATGGTTCATATATCTCTAATCGTACATACATTATGAAAAATTGGTTTAAAATGCATTGTTGTTCATTTTGTGTAATAAGCTGAAAAAAAGAATTTAGCAATGGAAATATTAGAAGATTAATACTTTAACAATAAAAATACGAACTAGAGGTGCAGATTTTGATGAACTGGATGAGAATGAGTAATTTATAAAAATAGCATTGGCAAATAATTTTGTCAAAAAAGCAGCGAGAAAAGGTGTATAAAAAGGGGTCGATAAAATTCCAATGGTGGGAATAATAGCCACTTTATATTAACAATGCTAACTTCTAATTCTAAATTTAATTAGCTGCTAATTTTTATTAAGTGGTGTTATTTCTTATAATTTGCAGTAGACACCAGTTACAACAATTCAAAACTACTGAACTGTACACTATATAGAATTACTCCTATTCTCCAATGTTATTTATTTTAACAATTTTCTTGGTACCCATAAATTTATATTTCGTTTTCAATAATCATTATTTTATTTTCATACTCTGTACTTCAAACATTTTATTTATTCTAAAATTATTTGTTTACATTACTTTCCAATTAATATTTTTCAGATATTTCATAAAAAAAAAAAAATTGACTGTCTTACAAATTGCATCCATGCTATAAATCAACATTGCTTAGGAAAAAATTATTCACGACCAACATGTCTAACATTTCCTATTCCTCAACAACTGCAGATAATTGAGTAGCAAGTTTCAAACATACAACTTTAAATTATTTCCATTTTACATAATTTATTTTATTTTTCATCTTCTATTATTCATTTTATTTTAGTTTTAGTTATTTTAAATTCTATTTTCCAAATTTATTTTATCATTTTATATTTTTTAGTTTAAATTATTAATTTCATTAGGCTAATAGATGCTAGGCAAAATTAAGCTCCCTTGGTCGAAACGGCACCATCTATATCGTGTTCCTGTCCGTACTAAATATATATTTATTAGTACTTCGTCATTGAAGATATTGCAATAAGCTATATTTAGCATTGAGTCGGTGGCGTGCCAGCCACCGCCTCTCTCTGGCCGTTTGAATCTACGTCCGCTCTCTGAAAGGGTCAAAGAGGCCAGGATCGCTCGTGTGCTCTCCGATGGCAGGGCCAGAGGTTGCCTGTGATTGGCTCACTCCTTTCTCTGACTGCTGTTACCAACTGTCAAAGCTTTAAAAAAGATCTGGAAATCTCCTCAAGGAAAGAGGCTCACGATGTGGACCGCACCTTTGTGCATATCGGCGATGTCCGATGCAGGATTGTTCACAACGAATAATGTCTGATAAACTTGTCACAACAGTATTTTTTATAGGAAGAAAATGTATTTATTTTGTTATTCTTTATAACTATCCTGCTTTAATTCCCAAGCAATGCCAAGTATATTTTCTAATTAAACATAAATATATTTTTGAAAATTATTACTTTAGTCTAATCATTTGACTGCAAAAATTATATGAAAGAATTAGTATTTAAATATTTGTTTATATTTTTCCTTTTAGATTTGTTGAAAAATCATGAACCTCTTAAAGGCCAGCCACAGCCTTCAGTACAAGGGAAAATGGCTGCAAGTTGGAAACAACCTACATTTCCTGTTCATAAGATAGTGAAGAATACAAACCCACCATTAAATTCATATAAACCACAGTATTCATACAATAAATTGCATACTTATAAATCAAATTTTTACCTTGTAAATCCAAATAAATCAAATTCTTACCCTGTAAGTCCAAATAAAAGAACTGTTTTATTAAATCAGAATAAATATCTCAAAGCTGAAAGTTCTGCAGAATTATCAAAACAGACCACCAGGAGTGTTCAATTTCCAAATAATGGATTTGTAAATAAAAGGACTGTGTTGCATGACAATTTGGTCAAGAAACGTAGGACTGTGATAAATAGTAATAATATTACTGATAAAGCTTTGGCTGCATCCAATACTTCCGAAAAAGTAGCTCCTTCTGATCTCCAGGTTTTATTAAAACAAATGACAGCCCTTACACAGCAGTTGAAAAAAACAAGTGAAAAGAAATCAAAAATTATAAATTTAAACATCATAGAAATAAAGAAAGATAAACATATGGTTAAAGAATCTCAGAACACTGTTGCTACAAATAAAAATTTATCTTCATCTCATAAACAGGTTAATAACTGTAATATAAATTCTAAGAAAATTGTGCTCAAGTCTTCCACTCATCAGTTCAAAAATTCTATGAATAAGTACAGATTTGAAAAGAATGATATCAAGCCAACTTTATATTCCAAAACTAACGAAAGTCCTTTAAAATTTGAGGAAAAAGCCCAAGTAATAAATAATTCAAAGCAAAGCTTATCAGACATTAAAATAAATGTGCCAAATACTTCTGTGCCAAATCGCCAGAACACTGTTGAATTGAAAGCCTTGATGATTGATAGAAGGCAAGCAGTTGATAAAAAGCTCAATATGGACAAATATGCTTCAAATTTCAAAGCTGTGCTCAAAGGATCCCTGACTTTATCTAAAGTTAAATCTCCTGCTGTATTGAAAGTTAAATCTCATGCTATAGATAACTTTAAATCTCCAATTATATCAAGAGAGAAAAGAAAATATGGTTCTGTTTATAAAAAAATAAATAAAAGACAATCTGTTATATCAAGTAAAAATCAATTTAAAACTAATTCTGCCTCTCATAAAACTTTGGCTGGTACTAAAATGGTAATGGGAAACTCAAAGTACAAATTTGTAAATAAGATGAATACATTATCTTCAAATGAAAAGCTGAAGCTGAAAAATAATTCAGTATCTAAGGAAAATTTTCTGGTGCCAATTGATGAGTCAGATCATTTCTTTAAATTATTGCATACCAACAGTGATATTGATAAATTGGAACAAAATTTGCTAAAAATAACTTCATCATTGACTAATACTCCCAAACAACCAGTTACAAAGAAACAGCTAAGCAATAACAAAATATATCAATGCTCAACTAAAAAAGTGAATTCAAAATTTTGTCTTAAAAAAACACCTTTAAAAAAATCTAAAATTCTTGCATCAAAATATAAGTTTGTTAATAAAACCCTTCAATTATCTCAAAACTATGTAAAGACAAAAAATACTTCTTTTAAACCTTCAGTTAAGAAATTGAATAAAGTAGTATCAAAATTTTCAGTTGTAAACAAGCATCCAAAGTCCATTCTTGTATCTCCCTCAGTATCTAAAGTAAACTCTGTTCTTGTAAAAAGACTATATAAAAGCAAAAGTACTATTATTAATAAAAATGATAGTCCAACTAGTCAGAGCGCCAAGATTATCAAGTCCAAGTATCTTTCATTGATTAAGAGAAAACCATCAAGTTGGCAAAAGCATATCTTGAATCCGAAAATGCCATTGCGACAGCAGAAATTCAAAGGTATGTATTTAATTTTCAAAATTTCATTGATTAGACCAGTGGATCCCAATTGGTGATCCACAACCCCTTGGGTCCATGTAAGGTGTGTAGAAAACCCAGACCACACGACCAACCCATGGGCTAATGGTAGCTTTCTGTGTGGCCATGTAAGGTGTGTGTGACACTATTCATAATTCACCTGAAATCAGGGCTATAGCCAGAGACGAAATTGAAGAGGGGCTGGAGGGAAAATTCAAGGGGTGCTCAACAGTCTTAACGCAGCGGCTCACCGAAAACAGAATTAATCATTAGCATTTAACAATAGTTACTATTATATATTAGTTATTAATACATAATAGTTACTATTATATATTGCAATTAATATAAATTATTAAATAATTGCTTATTTATATTTGCAAATTAAGAGCTGATTATTAATATCCATATAGCTATCAATATTAATATATGTATAGTAATTACAATTGATTTAATGTAAGCATTAACTAGTAATAAATCTGTTACTAATTTCTAGAAACATTCTGAAAGTTAATACTTAATATATTAGCTCTTATCTACTTATCAGTTGATTTCGATAACTGTGAACTCCACAATAATTCAAAAGTATCCTAAATGCGATTGTCATAATTTTTAAATATTTTTAAATTAAATATGTAAATAAATTGATAATTAGTATAATCATATTCAGCTTTTTTTTAATTTAGAAATTAAAAAGTCTTTAAAACTAAGTAATTTATAAAAAAAAAATCTCGAAGCTGTTTTTGCAAAATTTTAATTACATTTTATATGAAATTTCATATCATTACTAAAAATTTAATATTTTTATAGGTAGCTAAGTATACCTCTTGTGGGGGGACTGAGGCTCCTCTAGCCCCTGCTTGGCTACGGCCCTGCCTGAAATCAATTACTTATTAAGGGGTACCTTGCATATTCACAAAAACTGCTTCACTAGATAGGGCATATATGACTCTCATACAGCTAAAAATTTTAAAAAGCATGGGTCTATGGCTTGGCATTTGAAAAAAAGGGGTGCACAGTCCTTAGGTAATTGGGAACTGGTGGTTTAGACATATTAGTTATCACTATATAGCCTGTACTTACTGGAAGTCCAAGTCATGTTCCTTGTGTTCTAGCATTTTGGGATTTCTCTGTACATACATTGCACAATTTGTTATTTTTTAAATGTATTATTATTTTTTGCATCTATAATTTAGATGTAAAATTATACAAAACAATGGGAAAAGAAAAGATCACATATTGTTTTACACAGTTCTTGTGCATGTAGAGTTGACCTTCTAAATTGTTACATTTTGAATATCTTTAATCTAACTATAATATAGTCAGTTTTCAGATTGCATTCCTTTTAGCTTAAAGTGATTTACTTGGCTGGCTATTTATTCTGTTGTCTTATAACTTGTATAGCTTGTTAACTTTGGCTTTTGGCTTTTTTGATACATGAGTTATAACTTTAACTGATTGCAATTATGCTGTTTGCCTGTAGAAGTAACCATTTGTCATATGTTACACTTGAATAAGTCTTGCTTTAAAAATTTCAGTAAATATTGTTTATAAATTATAATTTTTCACTAGTAATTTTCAATATTATTATTTAGAGTATATTTCAAAGATTAACAGGTGTTTCATTAAGTAAGGTGACAAGGCCTGTGGTATGAATGCATAATTATTCTCGTAACAATGTAGAAATAACCAATAACCTACATGGACACATATTACTTTTTCATGTAAACTATACTTCTTCAGGAATTTGTTTCATTGGTTCACCAAGGCATAGATTTAAAAATTCAGCTTCAGTGTTTTAAATAAGGGCCAACTAAAATAAGTTAATGGCCAAAATATTTTCAATGATGATGGGTGTCTATAATCAAGTCTGATAGTGACTGATGTGTATAATGAAGAAAATGTCTTTGTATGGTTTTAATACTTATTTTTGCTTATATTTTCAACAATTTATATTTTGTATTGACATTCCTTTTTTTCCTTTAAAAAAAGTGCAATTAAACTGTGTGACACATCTTCACCCAGAAAATGAATTTTTTAGACAGTTTAGATGAGAAAGAATATAGAATTATAGTATTGCTAAACAAATACTATCTAAAGATTAACTTTTATTGAAGCACACTTTACAAAGTTGCCTGATATTATTATCTCTTTCAAAACCAAAAATGAAACCAGTGTTCATACTCAATTTTGAAAACAAAAATTAAGGAGTTTTTAATGATATAAAGCATTTTTAAGAAGTTTATAGATTACACACTCAAAACACTACTTTATATCGGCATTATTTTCCAAAGAAAAATATGTTCCAGAAAAATAATACCTGCACAGCTTCTTAAATTGTATATTGGGATTATTTTTTAAATTATATAAGTTTTATATAAAATAGTTTTATATAAGTTAATTATATAAAATTTGTATGTTTTGTAGCAGATCAATGCACAATTCTAATGATTTGTAGCAATGGAAATTGAGTCGTTTTTAAATCCCTTTGTATCATCACACCTAATTGAAATTTTCAAATTTTTCATTGATTTGGAAGCTGAGACGGATCGAATGAGAACAAAGACAAAATTCTGGCTCGAGTGAAAGTGCTCAATCAATTTGAAACAATTATTTTGAATTGTTTAATAATTATTCCTTTGCATCATAGTCCCTATTTCGAATTTTTCAAAATATTAGATTTTTCAGTTGATATACAAGGTGACACCAAAGCCAAGATTCTAAGTGGAAGGAAAGTGTTCGATAATTAATTAGACAAAAAGGTTGAGTTTTTTTTATTATTCCTTTGCACTGTCATCCCTATTTAAAAAATTTTGAATTTTAGATTTTTTCCTTTAGTCTTGAAGTTGAGACGGATTGGATCACATCCAAACCAAAATTCTAGCTATAGCGTAAGTGCTTGATAATTTTAATACATCATCCACTCACTCAGTTCAGTGCATATTATATAGATATATTTTTTTAATTGATAACATGTTAAAACAATAATTAAAAAAGTAAAAATTAATTAATAAAAATTTCGTGAACATTTATTTTTTCTCGTGCAGAGTTTTTATATATGTAAATTTATGATAAAAAAGACTTTAAATGAATTTTCACTGCTGTAAATCATTCGAATTATGCATTGGTCTGCTATAAAACTGATACAAATCTTAGTTTTACCTGATTCTTAATTATGTTATTAATATATAGCACTTCATTGTATATTGCAATTATTTAAAAAAAATTGGTAATTTTAGTAGCTATACGGGCATTAATTTTTTTGGAATAATATATTTTTATGGTAAAACCAGAAAATAGACCCCCACTCATTTTTCTAAGTACAAAATTGCGCCAAGTTGGCGCGTTTCTCAGTGTTTTGAAATTGACTCCTCCTAACTGAAGTGACGTATTTTCCCGTGTTTTAAAATAGGCTCCTCCTACCAAAATGACGTCGTATTCTATAATTTTATGAATTGGAATTTTGTTAAATGATATTGCAATTGAATATAAATAAAAGTGAATAATACTCAAAAATATTACAAAATACAATTTTTGTGCGTTTTAAAAATATTGCGTAATGTCAGAATTATAAAAATATCGCATAATGGCAGATTGTACTTTAACTAAATTTAAGGAAAACGATACTTAGAAAAAAGATTGTACTTTTAACAAAATTTAAGAAAAACGATACTTAGAAAAAAGTTTGTACTTTAACAAAATTTAAGAAAAATGATACTCTAACTAAATTCAAGAGAAAACGATACTTAGAAAAAAATTTGTACTTTAACTAAATTCAGAGAAAACGATACTTAGAAAAAAGTTTGTACTTTAACAAAAATCAAGAAAAAAACGATACTTTAAAATTAAGAAACCCAGTTTAAAAACACGGAAAAATACAAAAGACAATTTCAAAACACGGGATGAACAAAGAAAAGAACTAACCTTTATGTAATGGATATCCATATTTTTAATTACATCCACACCGGAACACGTTTTCTTACACGTACATTCAACACCGCAGCACGTTTTCTTGAATATACACGTATATTCAACACCGCAGCACGTTTTCTTGAACATACACGTACATTCAACACCGCAGCACCGGACCAGATTTGATATAAAGAATTTGGCTAAATCCGCCATTTTTTTTTGTCGTCAAGAATGGCGCCAACGCGTACAGTGTTTGAAAAGTCCTAACGGATGCCATCTTGAACATTGCGCGTAACAAATATAAACATATATAATTAAAATGCATAAAAATGCTGATGGATAATTAACAATTAACAAAACTTAGAAAAAATACCAAATTTTATAAAAACGTTTGTACTTTAACAAAATTTAAGAAAAAACGATACTTAGAAAAAAAGTTTATACTTTAACTAAATTTAAGAAAAAACAATACTTAGAAAAAAGTTTGTACTTTAAAGAAATTTAAAAGAAACGATACTTAGAAAAAAGTTTGTACTTTAACTAAATTTAAGAAAAAACGATACAAAATCAAAACACAGTACCTGGTTTAATGAAATCCAAAACTTTTCAAAGAAAAACACGTGTAAATATCCAAATTGCACAAATAATTGTTTCCACATTGCAGTCATCAAAGAACTCTCATTATTTCTATGTAAATTTTCTGCTTCTACATTATTTTATCTATTAACATGTGCTATCTTTAATTCCTGTATGATATTCACGTTTTTAACACACAGAGACACGTTTTTACACAAACAACCAAACAAAAATAAAGTGGCCGCAGCCGACGATATCAAAAAGCTAAAAGGTGTGGGGTTGCCAGAATTTCCAGAAACACACGTCACGGAACATTTCGCGCTCGCAAATCAGGTGTGCCACATTTGGCCATTTGGCGCCACATCTGGCTCGCGAAAAAAAGTTGAAAAATCCAAATTCTTTATATCAAATCTGTACCGCAGCACATTTTCTTGAACATACACGTACATTTAACATCGGAATCTGCATATTTATTGAAAATTTGCGTAAAATGTTAATGTCCATGAATTATGAGGAATGTTTTAAATATGTATTCCAAAAAGTTTATACGTGTTTAAATCTTTGCAAATCGATCGAAAAAGATCTATAAAAACAAGAGTCAACGAATTCGATCGAAAAAGGTCTTACTGCCTATTAAAATGCAGATTCCCAAACAGCCGAGCGCTGATTGGATGTCAGTGGGTTACCAGAAGCAGTTTGCTACCAGAATTGGCGACGTATACGAAATGAAATTGCAACCCGATGAATCGCGCCAACTTGGCGCTGGATCGTACTTTGAAAAATGAGTGGGGGCCTATTTTCTGGTTCAACCATTTTTATAAATAATGCTGATACAAAGTAGAAGTAAAGCTTAAAATTTCCACTTTTTGTTGGAAATTTAAAATTTGAAGAAGCAAGATAAACAGCAAAGTACACACTGGCATAGAGTCAATAAGTGTTGGCTGGATCATAAAAGTATGCAGATCCAGTTTCAAAGAAAAACATCATTCACTTTATTTCGTGAGAAACATAACTAGGCAAGTTATACATTCCAGGTTTCCATGCCACAAAAACATAAAAAAAATACTATGTACAAAAAGTTTGCAGTTGTAAATAACCAGACAGAAATTCCTTGAAGCATGGGTAGTAAGTAACTATACTACCTCTATCACTTGCGTGTATTTGCAGCCACCATTGAAGGTATCACACTTGGCAAAGGAAAACCAAAGGATAAGACATCAGAAGAATATTTAACGTAATTTCCAGACACATTAAGTAAATTTAATGTTCAATACATACTGGTCTAAACTGACCATGTCTGCGTCCGTCTCGACTAAAAACCGTCGTCAAACGATATCCCACAGTGCTTCTGTCTAAAGCATTTCTGTCTGCCTGCACCAGACCATCAGTGTCTATGTCTTACAAAGCCTTCTCCGCTCCGTTCTGGATCAGACTGAGTGGGAATTCTCTCTGATGATGATCATAATTAAGATGATTGCTTCAAGAAATCTCTGCCTTATATATCCGAGAATGGACTGTTCCGGAAACGCCCCGGGATATGCAAATCAGATGCGTACGCATTGAGAACTGATTTGCATGAAACCTCATGTTGAAAAACATCACGGTTCACGCCGGTGAACGGGAAGAGTCGTTCATATTAAATTTGCATAAACGCCCGTTCACGGGAACGTGAATCGCGATGTATTGATTTTTTCCAACAAGTTAGTTAGTAGCCACTGGCCGGTAGGTTCATGAAGTTTAATGGCCAGTTGTTGACAGCTGTAAAATGTGCAATAGTTTTTTCGAGTTGCTTAATGTTATGTAAAATTGTATTTAAATATGTTTTATAATAATTTAGAAATTTGCTCTTATTACTTACTTATTTATAGATTTATTATACAGTAGGTATAAGTCAAACAACCAATCTTTCTCCCCATATCTTGAGCCGGTGAGTACTTTATCAAGGTATCACTATGTTTGTTGGCAAGAAAACTCCCCTTAGCGGAACTATTTTTGTACAATCTATGTTGAGGCGGAGGAGGATAATTTTAAATATTAGGAAACATTTAAGATATTGGCAAAATACAAATTTTATTATTATTTGATAGTAACACGATAAATTCACAGAAATATTTTAATTTTTTAATGAGTAATATTAACATGCATTTATTATTGCTCTTCTCAATTTAACATTTAATAAATTTTCAAAACATAGTGTTTTTTTTTTCCTAAAACTAATTATTTTCTATAAATCAGTGTCACTATTACCATCTTTTTCATTTCTTAAAAGATTTTTGAAATTTAAATTTTTTATTTATGCGTTTTTTAAATATTTTAAACATTTATATTGACTATTTTTTTAACCTTGTAATTTCTTTTAATCTTGCCAGTGATTTTCATTGTAGGCCTTTTCAGGTGTTTTATAATATTTGTTTTTCAATATATTATGAAAAAATTATTTTATCATGAAGCATTCACATACATTTGGAGGCAATTTTAAATTCATATAAGTTTTCTCATCTTGATCTTTTTATTTTTTACATTTCCAAGCTGATGAAGCATTTACTATTATTTATTCCTCTTTTATTTTTAAGAAGCCTGTCCACTAAGTTTATTTTTTTACCTTTTTAGAGGATTTTACCAATGATTTTTGGTGATTTTTAATAAATTAATATTCTTGTTTTTAATTTTTGATCATTTTCTCTAATTTTTCAATCATTGCTATATATATATATATATATATATATATATATATATATTTTATTCTCCCGTTATATTATTGCAAGTTATAAACTCTTTTATTTTAAATTTTCCCCAATGTGTTTATTTCATAAGTAAATTCTTTATCCTTATTTGATTTTTTTAATATTTCTAAGTTTTGAATTTAAAAAATGAAGTTTTGTATCGCTAAAAACATGCCTTTTTATTGCAATACTCGAATTTTCCGATCAACGAAGGAAGGGGTGTGAAGTGCCCCATGCCTAAAAATAGAACCAATTAACTTTGAATTTATAATAATTGTTAATAGTTAGCACTTCTGAAAACACAACTAAGCAAACATTTTAGGAATCCATACATCGTTGTTTTTACATCGTCGCTGAGAGATTAATAACTTAAAACAGGGTAAGATCTATAAAAGGAAATCATAGAGACTTTAAAAATTGTGAAATTCTCGTGATTTAGCTTTAAAATTATTACGAAATATGTCCGGGGGATATTATCTTTCAAACGCGCCATTTTAGCCAATGCTACACACATTCATAATTTTCGTATGGTTGTTTATGGACTGTTCATATGTAGGTTAAAGTAAAATAATAATACACAACATTGCAATATTGACAATTCAGCTCGGAAAAGCATTTCCCCGTCCCCAAGGTTGATTCTTTATTCGCGCCGGGTGCCCAGATCTAGTTCCCTAGCCTTGAGCCGCAGTGTATTCACGAAACTCTTTCGTGTAGATTTAATCCTGTTAATTTTTCATTATAAAAAAATTCAAAAATGAAAAAAAAAAACAATAAATAAATTCACAAACTGGAAATAGCAGGGATGAGTTTCACGCACCATTTTTATTTTAGCAAATTAATTTGATTCCTTTAATTAAATTAAATTAATTAATTAGCTAATAATTTAATTCCTTTTGTACATCCGCTTTCGAGAACCCTTTTAAATTTGAGTCGGATGTAAAAATGATAAAATATCTTTTAGTATAGTGTGTAAAAATGGGGGAACTTTAGCTTATTGTAGAGAACATGGCAAAGACTTTATGCCCCGGCATGTTGCAAAACACATTGGTAATTACGGGGAGGGGTAGGATAGGAATGTGGATTGCACTCATTCTCGGCAGCAAATGCAATAAATTATGATCGCCTCGTCGGGGGAAAACTACAGGAGAGCGTAGCAGTATTGTAGCGGTTGTGGATAGATTTTTCTCACTCTACAGGTGGGATTGTTTAGGGAGAAGAGCCGTCCAATATTACCACACAGTTTGGCCTGTAGTCAGGATTTCAATAATCGCCATGTGGCAACTAGCGAGTGGGAATTTTAAGCTTTAAGTAGAAGGTTTGAACATGTAATCTATAAACTCCTTAAAATTTTTTGATAGCCATTACAAACTCCTTAATTTTTGTTTTCAAATTTAAGTACGAACCCTGTATCAAAATACACATGTATAAAATTCATTTAATAAGGAATTTTACATGTGTTACAGAATTGTTTACCTTATTTAATGAAACATTCTTATAATAATAAAATAACTAAAATTTAGAATAAAAAGATGGACTGCTTTAATATTCTATAATATTTGGTGCTCTTTAGGACATTTTGTAACCAGACGACATTCAAGGCAGAACCAGTATAAAAAGTTTAGAAATTTGTATCATCCAAGAGGAGCTAGGTAAGAAATATCAAATAATTTGCAAGTTTCTGTTATCTTAATGAAAATGTTCTTATTTTATTTTCATGTTTAAGGAGATTCTCAAATTATGGAACCTCTATCATCAATAAACCTTACAGTAAGAATTTTTCTAAAAGTATGTATCAAAAGCGGAAATATGGTAAGTGTATTAAGAATTTTAATTTCTGTGAAAAGTAGAGGAGAATGAGGCACCTTGGGACACTTCTCAGTTTGTAACTTGTATAAATATTAATTCTATTTTAACCAAACACCTATCTCATATAGATTAAACACTTCCGCATAAAATAAAAGTATAATTCATGTCAAATGTCTTATACATAATTATAGATATATTTTTTGTCCCAAAGTGTCCCATCTGGTGTGGCACAGGGCAATGCCTTTAATGAATGAAATATTATTAGTTAACTTTTGGAGACAACTATTTAGTTATATTACCCAATTTAGATAACTAACACAACGGACTCTAAATTTAATCAGAAACAATTTTATACAATGCACATGTATTGAACTTGCAGTGAAAAATTTTGAGGAAAAAAAAGCCTTGCAATTTAACACAAAAATATATTTAAATGCTTTTTGAGTAATTTCTTGAGATTAAAAGGCTTCTTGAATCTTAAATCAAATGTCTATAGCAAATTAAAATCATTAGTCGCTGCAAACAATAATTTCACCAGATGGCCAACTGGCCAGATTCTTCCTGAAGGCTCTTATGCTTTTAGGTTTATTTCTACAATGATCATTTTACATCTAATTTCACAATAAGCATCACTCATTCTTTGATATGTAGTTTTATTTAAATGAATTAACTTCTAATCCCAGTCTTACTATCAACAAAATTTACATATAAAAACTTTTTGACTGTTATAAAAACTAAAATAATTTGATGATCTATATATACTAAATGCCAAGTCAGTCTGTCATGCTTTTTTTAGGATCTTCCCGAATAGATAGACTTGCAATTTGGTACACGGCTCGGTCATTCGATACCCCCCCCCCCCCCCCCACCTGTAAAAATTGAACTTTTTGAAAATTTCTAGAGGGGACGGGTGCTCCACACCAAAATGTTCGAAAAGTGAATTAATAGGAAAGCATACTTTGCGATGAGATAGATACTTCAAATTTAGTGCATAGGTAAACTGTTCAAAAGGGTGAAAATGTGCAATTTCAGATTTTCAATATTTGCTACTCTAGGGGGGTGTCGTGAACTGAAATGTTAGATTTGTCGAACAAATGAGAAACGCCTACTTTAAAATTTGAAGTATCCTGCATAACACCTGCTTTAAAATTTGGTATATGAGCTAATCATTTAATGAAAACACCCAAGACAAAAGAGTTTTTAAAAAATGTTCATTTAAGGGGGTGCTCCAAAGAAAAATATTTGAAAGGTGAAATGACAAGAAACCATGCTTCGAGATGCAATAGAGACTGTTCGAAAGGAAGAGCATGTGCAGTTTCAGTTTTCCGATATTTTCTACTATAGGGGGTGCTACAAACCCATATGTTCGATTTTTTGAATAAATAAAACACCTCCTTTAAAAAGTAATAGAGGCTTGATAATTGGTATATGAGGAAATCATCTAGTAAACAAGAAAGATCAATCATGCTTAAAGCATTGATTATGAAACACTTTCCAACTTCAATGCAATTTTATTTAAACATCTTTAAAATGCAATACATTCCTCTGTAATATTTTAAAACTTATCACAATACTACATTAATTTATTATATTTGAAAACTTAAACCTTCATCGAAAAAAATGAACTTCATTCAAATGACGGCATTGAAATATAAATTGCCTGGTTTAAACATCTCAACATCGAAAATGCGATACATTCCTTGATAATAATTTTCGAATTAACATAATACTACGATAATTTATTATATTTGAAAACTTCATCGAAAACAACTGAAATTCATTCAAATGACATCATAGAAAAAATAACACGCCTGGCTCTCTCTATAAAAGCAGCATTTTATTCATAAACAATTTTCCATTCATTTAATTCATCACAATACTATAATAATTTATTTTATTTAAAAATTAAGACCATGGAGCTACAAGTAATTAAACTCTATGCTTAAAACTAGTAAAAGTATGCTTCGCAATGGAATAGAAACTTCAAATTTGGTATATAGGTAGATAGATCAAAAGAAAGAAAGTGTGCAATAGAAAATTTCCGATATTTGTAATTTTGGGGGGGTTCCGTACACCAAAACATCCGTAAAGTGAAATGATAGAAAAACATGTTTTACGATGAGATAGAGACTTCCAATTTGGTGTATGGCAATATCGTTCGAAAGGAAGAAAGTGTGCAATTTCAGATTTCCAATATTTGCTACTTTAGGGGGGTGTCATGCACCAAAATGTTCGATTTGCTTAATTAAATGAGAAACGCCTAATTTAAAATTTCATACAGGCTTTGAATTTGGTATATAGGCTAATCATTTGATAAATAACCCAAGACGAATAGGGTTTTTCATAAATGTTCATTTAAGAGGGTGCTCCACATGAAAATGTTCAAAAGATGAAATGATAAAATTGCACTCTTCAGTATGAGATAGACTTCAAATTTGGTGTGCGGGTAGATAGTTTGAAAGGAAGAAAGTGAACGATTTCAGTTTTCTAATATTTTCTTCTTTAGGAAGTTTCACACCAAAATTTTTGATTTTAAGAAAAAATGTGAAACGTGAATTGTTAAAAAATTATGCTATTCAGGGGTTGCTTACTGTGACCATTGATTTTCAACAGGTATTCGGCTAGTTACTATCTAATTGCAGTAGAGCTTTCAAAACATAGCAGCAGATACACAGGAGAATCATCTAGTAATACATTAAAGAACATAATTTTAATCTCAAATCTGATTTTAATTTTTAAGTTGCCCCAAGGAGCATCACTCTTCCATATATTTATATTCAATGATGAAATAAATTTCCTTCACTGCATTTATTTCTTGTATTACAGGCTGTGTTCAAAAGCCAGTTCGAGTAATTCGAGGTGTAAGATATTCTTTAAGCTCATCAGGGAAACAGCTTCGAAAATTACCTACTAGAGGCAAGTATTTTATGTGAAACATTTTAGGATATGGGGTATAGTAAATCTTACAAAAATATGACTTAGATGAAATGAAAATGGAAGTATGTAACAGAAGTGACATCATATTGTTATGAATACGTAACAGAAAACCATTGCTATAATTTGCAAGTCTAGGTCATTTGACCTTGGTAACAAATCTGGCAAAATGTCACCAACTTGGCAATATTTGATAAGTTTTGCAATTTTCTCAAATTTTATTGAGGGTTAATAATTTCATGATTTAAGGGTTTTTATTTATGATTTCAAATAAAAATAAATCAACTTTAGGAATCTGTGTTATTCAAAACATGACAAAGTCTATGAAAGAGTGAATGTGATAAGCTTACCAGTGACCCACAACAACAGTACCATATCCTCTATCAGCTAAATCGTCTACCAAATTAGTTCAAGTTTTTCGAGAAAGAACATGGGCACATCGACATTGATGAGTGGTCATGTTATAACTAATGCTGTTAATGTACCACCTACAAAAGTTACACTGGATTTATATGGATGTATAGATTAATTACATTAATTATATAGATTGATTTTTTCCCATCAATCTATAACAAGTAAGAGTTACTCGCTATTCTTTTTGAACTGGTGTACACACACACTTCAAAATATTTAAAATGTCTTATTTGATTACCTGCTAAAATTAGGAAATGTTTACATTTAATTAAAACTATCAAATTTCACATATTTTTATATTATCTTAATTTTTTAGGTCAAACTCAAATTCGAAAAATACCCAAGAGAGTCGTAATAGCTGGCAAATCGTATATTAGAACTTCTGAAAATGTGATGAAAACTACTTCACCTACAAACTTGGCAAGGTATATTCTAAAAAAGTTTTACTTTTTTTTAAAATTAAAAGTTTCTTTAATTTTAATATCTTTTAGACTAATGTGCACAACCTATGTGATACAAATAACTAATATAACAGTTTATAATTCTGTAAATTTCATATGATTCATATTTAAAAATTGGAATGGTTGATGTATAACTGTGAGGCATGTATGCTGAAATTTCATCATTACTGCAAATAATTTTATGTAGAAATTAGAACTGTTGATCTTGTTATCTGTTGATCTATTGATTAGAATGTTTCTAAAGGGTGTCCCAAAATTCACGCAAGAAGTAATTTTGATAAAAAAACACAGGTTTATAATTAAAAATTGTAAATTTTTTATTGATTCATAAAATATACAGTAGGGTTATGTATGGAATGGCATATCAGGTAAATCATTATGAAAATGAGCCTCATCACTGAAGATGATTTTGTTCGAAAAATCAGCATCCACTTGTTCCATAATCCATTCAACGAACTCTATTCACTGTGCGTGGTCGGTAGGCTTCAGTTCTTGAGTCAATTGAATTTTGTAAGCATGAAGATGCAAATCTTTCGTTAGAATACGCTGTAAAAATGTCCAATTCTTGGCCACGGTGCCGAATTGATTTCCCTGGGCTCTCAGCAACACTCTCACGAACTGCTTCAATATTTTGTGTTGAACAACTTGTTGAAGGAAGCTAGAGTGTTTAAGATCACTAATTGACCCCCTAAATTTTTTAATTAATCTCTTCACAGTTGATGAAGTTAAATCACTATTCCGACCATATTTTGTACGAAAATTGCAAACTGTAGTTGCCAAACCTTCATTATTTTTTAAATATTGCTCAACAATGAAAACGCGTTGTTTCGTGTAGTGCTCCAGTTTTAGTAACCCTAGACTGTCAGCTGTCATACTGTCTTTTTGTTTTGTTGCCAACACTTTATCGCACAAATAGCGCAAAATTCAATTCTTGCGTGAATTTTGGGACACCCTTTAGTATTTAATTTCTTTTCTTTATTGCTTATGCTGCTACCACCCTTCTGAAAATTATATTTATAATCTTAAAATCCAGATGATTTAATTCAAAATAATTTTTTTAAATGTAGTTTGATATTTTCTATAGTAGGTGCTGCAAGATGAAGTATGTATGTATATATATATATATATATATATATATATATATATACAGGGGGTCCAGTGCTATCGGTGTCCAGTGACTATTTACTCAACTGTTAAACACAGAGATATACTTCCAATTGCAAAAATGTTAAATTTTAAAATCTATTATCTTAGAAACAGTTTAAATCAATAAATACATTTCTGAAAGAAATACGAAATATAAATTTTTATACGGTCCCCCGGTCCTACCAATTATATTTAGGAAAATCATCCTCATACAATTTCATGCAAAATAAAGAGAAAATCTTCCTTTTACGGCCAAAATTCACAGAGTTATGAAGCATTAAATTTTGACTTAAGTCGCTTTTCCACGCATAAAAATGCCCGTTTCAGGCAACCAACTAATCAGGTACTGTATTGACCATTTCTTCAGGCAACCAACCAATCAGGGATCATATTGACTATTTCTCAGCACAAAAAGTGCTCCAACTTTAAACAGCTATAAGTCGTTCAATTTTGGTGTACGTCTGAATATTGCTGACTGCAAATTGAAATTTTCCAACTCATTTTGCTAATAATTAGTATTAAACTATTTATAATAAACTAATACATAAAAAATAGGAAAAATTCATTATATCCTCAAATTTTCTATAAGAAAGGACCCGAGTGGATAGGCGTAGTGTTTGTAACCCTCCCAAATTTTGACTCATTCGTTTCTGGCAGTGGCTGCCAACATATTTTTTAAAAGGAGGAGCCCAACAATCAACTTTGTTTCCCCATAAAGCTAATGTTATTTTTCAATACAAAAGGAAGACGCCATGGGCCATCATCCTAAATCCCCGCCTGATTTCTGGTTACAATTTTATGCTGAACAGAGAAAAAATTACCCCTTAACCCTATCGCGACGGCGGCAGTCCGGAACTGCCGCGGCCTAAAGGACGGAGCGCTTCGCTTCCGAACTGATCCCACAGGACGGCAATTTTTTTGCGCTAAGCCTAACTCTCGAAGAAAATTCACTGAAAATCACCTATTCAATACAGAAATCTACTTTTTTTCAGGAATAAAAGAAATATTTATTTTCTATTTGATGTATATTTTTCATACAAATCTGAATACAAAATACTCATTAGTTGCTCCTATTCTTTTATCCGAAATAAACAAATAATTTCACTGCCTCTAAAACCCAATAACAGAAATATTCTCTTTTATTCCTATGATTCACCAATGAAATCATAAAGCTGAAATGAAAACGTGACCCGAAACTCAATTATAAAATTGTTGATGCTGCGAGAAGTGCTCTATTTGTTTATATTACAAAACCATGTTTCACTGCTCCAAATGGAGAAATCATTCATTGGATCCTCCTTATGACAAGGTCAACTATCTGCAAAATACATTGAAGTTGTTCCCACGGACATTTAACGCCATCTAGTAGACAAATTAAAATGTTTCATATGAAAACACGTGTATGTGCCACTCGTCGTTTAGGGTGAAGTTTTCTCCATCACGAATGCGTGTCGTCCATCATTGAATGCAAGTTCGCAGCCAACATACGGGCGTGCCAACCGCAGCGAAAGGGTTAAATAGAAGTACAGTTTCATCACTATAATTCGTCACAATGCTAAATTTCAAAAGCATTTTTCTCAAAAATGACAAGAAATGAGGAACAGTTTATGTGGTTAATAAGAAGATTTGACCTTGTGTATAAAATGCTATACCAAATGCCCCACAAGTCTCCATAAGGGGGGTGGGGGGTCAAATCCTTCTGGGATGGGTTCTTAAGTACATGATTGGGGGTTCTAAATGAGTTAATGTTGTAGCCATATCATAGCCCTTAATAAGCTTTATTATCGTACCAAGTTTAGAGAAAATCAATGGGCCTTAAGTAGAGAAATCAGCATCTGTATATCTTGCATTATTATATAGTACTTGCTACTAGTTTAACATTTGGAAGGCTCCCTTTAAGAGGTTACAAATGCTAAATGTTCTAAATTTACTTTAATTTCACATAAATTCTTCAACGTTTCAGTGTTGCCCATCTTTTTACAACAGATTTGAGTTCAATGCTGTCAACAAAATCTTTTTCACTATTCAGTAACAGCAAAGCTTCTAATCTGCCATCAGACATTTTGAAATGCAAATATATTTTTATTAGTTTTAGTTTACTGAAAAGTCTTTCACTTGAGGCCACCTTTACTGGAACTGTAAATGAAAATCTGCAAAAAATATTTGCTAAAGGAAATATGTGTTTGAATCCTTCGATCTTATCTATTATTGAAGTTAAGGAATTTGTATCTTTACAGTGATCCTTAAGAATTTCCAACTCAGCTTGTAGAGCTTGTAAATTTGTGATGCGGTCTCTGCAAGCTGATGGAAATATCTGAGATGCCTCTTCAATGCTGCATGTTTCTCTTGACATTGCTGGACCAAATAAATTATAATGGGCTTATTTTATCGAAACATTTCTACATTTCTTTAAATTTCTCTTTGTTAATGTATCTAAAACAGCTGAAAATTCTCGCCGATAAAAGGAATGCAACGTAAATTCTGTCTCTGTTGCGGTTTTTTTTTTCGTACGGAAAATTGTTCAGCCGATCAAACAAAAGACCAAATAATGTTTTTAATATGATGATTTGCCGACTCAGAAATTAGTGTGGGGGTGGGGGGGACGTACCCCCTATACCCCCCCATAGTATCGTCCCTGCTGAGTGCATAAAGAGTGCTACCTTTATAAACTGAAAAGCCATGTTACCTCAAATCATCTGGTACAATGACTGTGAAAGAGGCAAGAACTGGCTCCTCAGGCTCCTCATCTTATTCAACGTAAGTCATTTATTTTGTTTTGCCATAATGACTCTAAAGCATTGGGATAATTTTAACAAGTACTAATATCGAATTTAAAGCTGTTTTGTTTACACATACACACAAAATTTTGATCAAATCATTTAATTAAGTCTATTTTTGATTAATATAGCATTTTGTCACAATGCTCCAAGTGATGATTGCATTATGTAATTTAAGTGACACCCCCACCCATGGAAGAATATATTCCATTTTGTTATAATTTTACATGGTGTAAAGCTTTGGATATCTAAATGAATAGTAGTATGATTATTACAATAGTAAGCTGCAAAGCTAAGTTAAAGATGATAAATTACATCAATCACTGCTCATGCATATACATAAAATATATCTATATATGTAAATAAAGTACATTTGGATCCACACCTGCCTTTTGATTGCCTCTAATCTTTTGGAATTAATTACTTATAATTGTTTTATTTCAGCAGATATATTGACAATAAATCCTTTGTTATATCTAACCACATTACCATTGAATTTAAGTAATAGACCAAGCTTAATTATTCCTCAATGAAGTATTAATATTAATCAATTACGGTGCAGTTTTACTTGGTCTATATACTTCTTTTGTTTTGTATCAGGAGTCCTAATGACCATCCTGATAGTTTGTTCTACTATGGATTTGCTCAATTCTGATATCAATTATTTAAAAGCTGTTGCTGTCGATCTTGGTTTCTTTCCCAACATTGTTGATCGTGCCATTCAAATATTTTCTAAAACTTCTTCCTTATCTGCTGAAACAAATTTCAGTAACACTATCATTTTACCATATTTTCCAAAAATCAGTCAGTAGATTGCTAAAATCCTTAAAAAATTCAAATTTAATATTGTGTTTAAACCTTCTAATAAACTCAGATTTTTTAATCTTAAGTATCCTTTAGAAATTTCTAATAGTTGGGGCATTTACAGTATTTCTTGCCAGTGTGGCTTTTCTTATATTGGTCAAATTAAGCTTGCTTTAAAATTTTGTATCAAAGAATATGAAAACTATGTCAAAAAACAGGAATTTAATAAATCTTCAATTGTTCAACATTGCTACCAATTTAACCACTGTTTTAAGTTTTCTTCAGCAAGGAGTATACAAAAGTGCATGGCGATCTATGATCTTGACTTCTTTGAAGCTTACGACATCTAGAAAAATTCTAGTAATTTAGTAAATGACTTGTCTAGTACTCCAATGTCTGACATTGTAAATTCTCTCTCCCCCACCCCCCTTTTTTTTCACTCTATTCATTTGGGGCTCTTTGTATTGTATTGTTCGTCTCATTTATTCTTGTTCGAACTTGACTAGTCTTGTCAAGATATCACTTTTGTGTGTTGACACATGCCAATCTGTTGTTGTTTCTCGTTTCCTATTATTTTGTCTGCTCTTCATGTTGCTTTCCATCTGTCTCTCTCTTAATTCATGTCTTGGGTATATAATTTCCCTTTGTATCTTTCTTTGCATCAATTCCTCTTTTGGACTTCCAAGTTTATTGGTTCTCTTGCACTGATGAAGGGGATCCAACATATCCTTGAAACAGCTGTATGCTACATTATTGTTGTTATTTGTGCTTATATACATACATTGCTCAATTTCTCCTTATCCTACGCACAAAGTGTATTGTACTTATTGATTAGTGGATAGTTTTGTCTTGGTTACTATAGTATAGTAATTTCCAAACTGCCAATACTATCATATTCCCCTTTTCAGATATTGATTTTGTTCACACACCTCCCTCTGGAGAATAATTTCTATAAATTGTTAGTAATTTGATTTAACAATTTTAATGCATTTTGTTTGATATGAATTACTCATATGAGTGAGCTGTAAAAGTTCAGCGTAGTAGAGCTAAGTTAGCCACCTACTGCAACCAGCTTGGTCGCTTTTTAAAAAAGCTCATGTTTTCAGTAGGTCCACACAGTGGCCATGTAATAACTGCACACTGCAAAGACTAATTTAAAGGAATTATTTGTGTTTTCTGTTAAAAGAAAGTAATTTGGAATATAGAGAAAGAGCAATAGTTATAGTACAGACTTTAACAAAAATTTTAAATGTTCATCAATCCAAAAATCTAAATTGATTGAACTCTTGTTTTCAGTGTTCAATCAATTTTGTGTGTGGTATATATGAGTGAAACATTAAGCTTTATTTTTTGTCATTTTTAAATTAAAATTACAAATGTTAAAAAATAGCAAAAAATGACTCAAATTCAAAAGTTTGACTCATACTTCTGTTGGGTCAATTTAACTCTCAATTGTACAACCCAAGACCAAGCTCTATATGTTTCATGAATAATTTCAAGGTATGTATATTTCATGTGTAATCTTGCCATGTACTCATGTCAATGTTATGTGAAATTTTGATTGCAAGGTACAGTAGACCCTTGCTAATATAGCCATTGCTTGCACTAAGGGGTGCATATTAGGAAAAATGTCTGATTACTGAGAGTGCATCAGAGACTAATTTAATTTGTTATTATAATTAAATCGTCATGCTGTTATACCATTTTTCTCGCTTAGAAGGAACTCTGCCTTTTTTGTTTTAGTCAGCGAAGGCTGGATTAGCAAGCATCTACTGTATCTCCAAGCAATTTATATCCTAAAAATATATCCAAGCAGAAAAGGGCAATTCTTAAGTGTCAAGCTGCCATAGCATCTAAAATTTCAATTATAGCACCCAAAATTTTTTACGAAGACCTACTCAAGAGTGAGTCTTGGATCTAGTCTCTCAATTAACAGTAAATACTAAGTCTTAATCTTTCAAAAGCTTTAAACCAGTGAAACTTGGGTCTTAAAATGAATTATATACAAGGTATCAAGGAAAGGCATGAACCAGGCAAGTAACTAGCGAACTATTAGGGTTGTTGTATATTTTTTAATAAAAGTGTATAGAAAACATATGGCATTACACGTTGTTACAACTTTCAGAGGCCAAATTTTTAGCAAAATAGAGGTTGTATATCTCAGTTCCTGCTAGAAATAAGGAAAAAAGTCAATTACAAAGTTGTAAAGCATTGCAAAATTAGTACTAGGCAATTTTGTCTCCCTGCTCAGATGGAAAATAACTATTTTAAGAGACAATTTTATTAATCTGCATGTAACAGTGTAAACATAGAGACATTGGGAAAAACAGAGAGATCTTATTACACATGTACAAGTATGCATCATTGCTGAAGGTGAGAATTTTGTATATAATAAAGTCAATTTTGTTCTGCCGCATTATCTAAATGTTCGATATTTTGGAAGAGGGTTTAGATTTTATATGCTTTACAGGGTTTCTTTCCATTTTTTGCAGAGAGACAAAGATGTTTTGTACTAATTTTGTAACACTCTTTGTGTTTGACATTTTCCCCCTATCTAACAAAAAGTGAGATAGCCCTCATTCCCCACTAAAAACGGGTGGAGGGGGCAGCCCCCCCCCCCAAATTGCCTCATCATTCAGTGCCATTGATTAGGATTTCCTGTACACTTGCATAAAAAATATACGATAACCCTAATATTTCTTGAGTTATTGGCCTGGTCCATCACTGTAATGTTTTAGTATGTTTTTAAATATGTGTGTGTGTGTATTTAAGTTATGTATTAAACGATGCATATGGTGCCATGCACAATTTTTGATGTCTCTTTTGTCTCTTCTTCATTACCTAGATATTAATACAAGTTTACAAATTAAAGTTGCAAAAATTGTGTTGTCAAAATTTGGCATTTTATATGGTTGGCTGCTAAATTTTTTGTTTTGGCTCCCAGAATACAAATAGAATTTATCCGCCCTGCTTCCAAGTATAATTTATTAATTGTATTATGACATTGTTATGATCTCCGGTGTCATATGCACAATAATCACTTCATGAAAGAAATTGTGCAATGTTGTTTTAAGTGGGGCATTTTAAATTTGTTTACTTGCATTTTTACCCTTTTAAAATTCTTATTTATCAAATTAATTTTAAAATATATTTTAAGAATTAATGACATTTTTTTTTATTGTAGTCGTGTTTTGCATCGTAGCATCAACAGAGTTCTCATCGCATCAACAAAAAAGAATTTAACAAAAGTTAATACTTATTGTATGTTCTACAATCGTTTTGGAAGGTGTAACAGAGGTGTAAAGTGTACCTATATTCATGATCCTAGCAAAATAGCAGTATGTACAAGGTAATTATGTTTCATTTATTTTTTCTTTGTTCTGTTTCTTACAGGAACAACTTTGAGTAGGTACCCTCTCTTATTTTTAGTTCTAATAGCAGTGGAATAATGCTTTTAACCTATGCAAAGGAGTAATATAATAAGAGTTAATAGTATACCAAGTTTTATTTCAGTACTATGTATAGGAGATGATATCTGCAAATTTGAAAAATATTAGACTGATAAATGTTTTGTTTTCTTGAAACTGTGAGATCTACTGCCCTACAGATCTAAGCAGTTTAAGATAATCTAATATAATTGTTGAAGCTGAATGTATGTATAAAATGGTAAAAATGATAGCGTCATTTTTATTAAGAACTCAGAGGGAGATCTGAGTCTTAGAATTAGGAACCCTGACCACTGCTCGGTTTTTTTTTTTACTCTGAACTTCGGACAATCAGAGAGGCCTTAAAATATGTGTAATCCACTAATTATGATACTGTCTGCATTCTAACAGACAGTAAAAGTTCTATTTAACATCTTAAAAACTGGCCAGAAATCATTTACAAGACTAACCGGGACATCATCCGTGTTGTATGACGTATAGAATTTTAGATACATTACAATCCAATGGTTTCTTTCTCATATTGGTGTTTGTGGTAACTAGACTGCCGATTCCTTAGCCAATGAGGCTTGTCATCTGAACTCGCCTTCAAACAATTTTCTTGCTGCTTCTGAAATACAAACCTTGACTAGATCTTTGAATTGTCAAAACACTCCTCCTTGAAATATTTTATCGGAATTACTGGATTATGAAGAATTTACATATAGCTGTGGCACAACTAGTAAATTATATTTTAATTGAAAAGTATATCAAGATATATTTTGCTAGGTTTCTTCGTGGTACTTGCAAGATTGATGGATGTCCCTTCTCTCATGAAGTAGCTCCTGGGAAAATGGCAATTTGCTCCTTTTTCCTTGTTGATGCCTGCGAGAAAGATGATTGTCCTTACAGACATGAAAAGCTGTCTCCGGATGCCAAGTTATGCAAAGCCTTTGTTCAAGGCTATTGTCCTAATGGAAAAGGGGTCTGTTTTTTTCTTGTTTATTTTAATATCTCTAACTCATTTGTTGTATTATTTATACGCTAGAACAAATTACTCATTGTTGCCCAGGTCCTAAATAAGCACTTGCTTCATAAATAATACCAATACAGATAACACCACTCAATTTTCAAATGTTTTCCATTGGTAACCATGCCAATTAATCATACAATGTAAGAAGCATAATACTCCCTAAATAAATTCCTTTGATACGCCCTAAATAAGTGTGCTGAAAATATTTCAAATCTTATTGTCGTGACAGCAGTCACTCAATATTTAGACCGAAATTTGGCCAAAGGTTTGATCTTCAACTGCAGACATTCTCGATGAATCATCATCTGTCTCAAAAAATAAATTGATTTTGAAGCCAAAAACAAAATAATTTTTATATTTTAAAAGTTTATGCACTGCAGTTTATACAATACCATTTTTTTTGTTCGTATAGTCATTAGCCCTCCTTGGGGCAAGCTACCCCGATGTTACATTATCAAGTATGGTATTTTGGGGTAGTACAATAGACCTCTGGTCGATGTGCTAGGCTCTTCTGGAGCCACCCACCTTCATATCATTCATTCATTCAAGTATGGTATCAATCAAAATCTTTTTTCAAACCCTTTAAAGTAAAGGGTAACATATAATTGTAATCATTTGGACCCATGATACTGATTTTTCAAATTTTACCTTGTAAAATTTGAAAATAAAAATCTACTAAAAGGATTCTGGTATGAGAACATTGAGTTGAACCTCACTCCAGTTATTTTAATCTGCTATAACCTATCCCCAACGCATTATCTGAATCGGTACTGACAATTTTCAAGATTTTATTTGTAAACTGAAAATCTTGACTTGTAGATTATTCCAAAATTTTTGCTTAATTTGAGAATGTATTCAAATTTAAATTGTGACCATTAATAGAATCTATCTGTTCTCGAATCTAAAGTCCCTGTTTTTTCAATTTTGTTTTTGAAACAAAGAAACTTTTCATATAGTTTGTCTATATTTACCACATCCTGTGTTTTGCTATGCTATGTCACATGCTGGATCTCATTTAAACAATATTTAAATAGTACTTAAAGAAATATAAACGCTGAATTTTGTATATAAAAAAGTGGTTTAATGAATGAATTACAGTTGAAAAACTTTCGCAGTAGTTTAAATAATTAATATTTATTTAATATTAATTAGTTACTTTTTGTACCTAATATCTTACGGCTGAATATATGATAATTGTCAATTTTGTGTTTGAGCTGTAGAAAAATAAGTTTAAAGTTAAGATAGTTTTGCAGTATTTGCTTAGAATACAATCTTTTCTACATATCAGTAATGAATTTAGATTTTATCTCTTAATTACATCAGTAAAACTATAAATAAGGGAAATGAATTTGTAAAGCTTAAGGAATAACGTAAAAATCCCCTTATTTATAAAAATTTAAATGATATTATTTTGAAAAATTAATGATACATGTTTTTGCCTGAGAATCTGTGACATTACAATGTTGTCTGAAAAATCATTCTTTTCATCTATCTATCAAATAGCGATAGTAGTGATTTTAAGTCAGTTGAAGAACACTATTTAGAGTTTTGTGCTATATTTGTTTGAAAAATAGAAACGTTGCTATTAACCGGTAAGTGCAAAACACAATTTTATTACTTATTTTAGATGAGTATATTTATTATCTGTCATTCCTGACACATATTTAATTATTAATATAAATGAAAAATGTTTCTCTTAGTGCATAAAAGTGAATTATGCACAGTGTATACTTTGTTTCCCAGTGTTCATTTCAATTTCAGCGATGAACAAAAAAACCATGTGTCATTCCTGTCACTATCATTTCTGACACTGAAACGTAATGAATATGCATTAAAATTCCATTAATCATGTTAAACAGCTCTGTCAACCATTAAAATCAAAAGCAAAAGTTTCTAGAGATTATAAAGTTAAAAAGCATTGTTTTGAACCTGAAAATTAATAATTATCCTATATTCAGCCTTATAGTACTGCTTTTAGTAATTCAAGCTGGTGTCTTAAATTTTATGAGCTCAACTGCATTTGATCATACATATTTTCTAATTATTGTTATTCATATTTTTCTGATCCATTTCTTTCAGTGCAACAAAGCACACATTCTAATATGCCCCAAGTTCATACAAGGAGAATGTGAGAAAGGTAGTTCCTGTGCATTCCCTCACCCACGTCCAAAAGACAAAAGAACTGTGTATGTATTTTTATCTCATTTATTTTAAAAAAAGTGCTTGACTTATATAATTAATTTCTTGCACATTAATATTATTTTCTATCTTTAGCTGAATGATGGCCTTGCTTGTAATAAGTATGGGTTTATAAAACAAATTCCCACTGATTTGTATTTATATAGAATTGTTGCTAGATCATAAAATTGCTCAAATATTTTTTAAATTGTAATAATGAAATTTATTTTTAAGCCAAAAAGAGATTGTGGGGGATAAAGGAGTAGAAAAGCCAGATGATGCACTATTGGAGAATGTTGCTCGTTATTTCCAGCCACTATTTGAAGAACCACTTCTGCAATGTCAAAATACCACTGTAAGAAATGACACGGTCAGCTTATTTGTTCCTCAACGCAGAAGACTTGAAGAGCAGCCATCCTTTATACCATTATGTAATACTCCAGTTACACCAAAGAACTTTCAACCAGGCATTTTAGGAGAATAAAGTAATTTTAGCAAAGTATGATAAAGGTGAGCAGATAGTAGTTATTTTTTTTATTACTAATGTAAAATGAGCTATTACTTAAAATGACCATGTATATTGTAACTACTACTTTATAACATATCAGGTTTTACATGATAAATATTAGCTTTAATTGAGAGTAAGTACTTTTATGATTGGTCTTATCATTTTTTACTTTCCCTACATACATAATATAATGTATAGGTAAAGTATTGTAATGGGGCCAAAAAATTCAAATTTGAGTTTTTAATGGAAGAGCACATTTTAAACGTACCTGAACTCAAATCGAATGTTTTTAAGCTGATATGTGGGTGTTCGTGCATTTGTAGAGGCAGTATCTCATGAACTAATAGCACATTTCGAAAATAATTTAATATGATCAGTGAATACTGGAACCCTATTGATTTCAAATGCAATTGAATGTTTGAGCGATCCCCCAATTTTTGAATGCATTTTTTGAAAAATCGGAACTTTAAATAATGATAAATAAAAAATCATTTGATATGTAAATTTTCATTAGAAAACTAATGATACAAAATTTAAAATGTTAGCACAAACATTTCTCGTGATATTAGATAAAGATATTACATTTTTTTTTTTCAAATACATTAATCAAAAATTTATAACATTCAAAAAATAGTAACTGTTATCGAATAGGTTCACTTTCCATTTCGTGGAACCGAGCCAGAGGGTGTAAATACTTAATTTGGTAAATGCAAGTTACATCTGTATATACTAATTTCCCAGTGTCTGTCTGTCCATGTCATGCCTTTTTCAGGCACTTTCCGAATAGAGGCTTGCAATTCAGTACCCTGGTCAATCATTCGATAAAAATCCCGGGCAAAATCAAGTTTTTCAAAAATGTCCATTAGAAGAGGTGCTTCACACCAAATGTTCAAAATTTGAAAGGATAGAAAAGCATTCATAGTGATGAGATAGAAGCTAGCTTTAAATTTGATGTAAAGGTTAGATAATTTGAAATAAATGAAGTTCATAATTTCAGTATTTTCAACTGGTATTCGATTAGTACATACTAATACTCATATAAATATTATTTTTATTTTAAAATGTATTGAAGGTAATATAAAAATTATAAAATTAACTTTTTATAGCTTGTAAATGTAAGACAAAGAACAAATTTTAGGAATAAAATACTTGTATTAACATAAAATTACAAATACAATATTTAAATTTATCAAGAAATGAACAATAATAATGAGGGTGATGTCCTTTTATAATATGTTTTAAATCTAGATGGTCAAAATCTAGTCGTCAGTCTAGGGGTGTTTTCAAGATGAGCAAACTGACACTCTTTACTGGCCACCTATTGAGATCCAGTGCTACATAACAGGAAATACTATGTTAACTGAAAATTGTTTGGTTCGCTCAAAAACAAAAGAACTATCAACAATTTGTACAAAACAAAAACCAAATCAAGACTGAAAATATTTCTGGTTCCTTGAAATTCCAGTTTAGAAATTTTATAACTGTACTTCCTTTAGAATACCTTCCTTAAACAGCATCATTGCAACATTCATTGTCAGTACTACTACATCTGAGATTGTCTATTGGCCCCTTTCATGTGACATCACAACTTGCAAGTCTACTTCTGTCAACCATGCTGGATGGAAAGATCATTTTGCTATCTATGCTTTTCTTGCTGTTTGAAATTTCTGTTGGTTTAATTGCATTTTTTTTTTCTAAGGGTACAATGATTATAAATTGTATTGTAGAATGCTCAGTATGCAGGACAACTTCTCATATACCTTTCTCAATATACATTCATATTTTTATGATATCTGATAACAATATTGTGGCTGGATCTATTACCACATCGCTTCTTATTCCGTTCAACATGGCGTGGGATTATATTATAACATATGTGGCAATGGTCAGTTAAATAATCCCCTCACCCTTACTCTAATTTTTATAATGTCTATAAACTTTTAAATTAAAAAATATCTTAGAGTAAAAGGCTGGCTTTGAAGAAATATGGCTAGACTTTAACACTTGAGAATTGACAGCTTTATTTGTAGCTGCTCCTCCTGCTATTCTGTGTTTATCCTAATTTCTTCCTTCTTAAAAATGTTACCTAAATTACAAAGATTTTTTAAAATAAATCCCTATATAGCAAAATTGGTCAAAATGGAATTTGTCCTTTTTCAGCAAACTCTGAAGGAAATCTATCCATTCCAGTCTACTTCCTTCTTTTTTCATTTATTTGTCTATCCTTTTCCAGATTTTTGTTATTTTTCTGCTATTTTATTTGTTGAAGTTCAATCTTATGGCATCATTCATGTGTATTTGAATTTTTCACTGTTTAGTCAAATTTATTGTCTTTCCTCCATACATTTTTTTCCGTTCGTTGTATCTTGCATGTCGTTTTTCTGCCGCATTGGGGTTTATTTCACGCTTTTTTCTCACGGTGATAACATCTTTCCTCCTGCTTTCAGCCAAGTAAGCAGCATAACTAGAAATTTCGGTCCCTTATGCAAAGTATGTACCCCCCTCCTTTAAATTTTAGTTTTTGCCCCCCAAACTAAAATTCTGAGGGCCAACATTTTAATTTTAGGAAAACTAGGCTGCAAAATAAAAGCATTTAAGAAAATTGTTTTATTTTGGAGTACCCATTTTCATAAGAGAGAATATATGAACATTTTGGTATTTTCTTCCTTCGTATTTTTTTCTTTCTTTCTTTCTTTTCTGCTCTTTGCGTAAACTTTTGTCAACCATAGGTAATTGTATGAAAATTATTTTAAAATGTGTTAAAATTTGTCGAAACAGTGAATAGTTTGAGAACTTATTCACTGTTTCGACTTACATTAAAAAATCATTGGAACCTTAGACCATGCACTTTGTGTACATAGTCAAAGGTTCCAAAGTTCCCTCTGTGAAATACAAGCAATTGTAAAGTAAAGCCAGTTTTAGATGCGTATGTTTGGCCTAGTCCTGGCTTCTGTCTTGCACTTTATTTATACATAACATAAAATCGTTTTCATGTTTATCACAAAAGTTAGTTTAATTAATAATAAATAACTTAATATGTAACTTGCTATATTAACAATAAAATATATTTTTTTTTTTCAATAATTTTTTTTTCTGGGCATTGCAAATATTTCAGCACCCTCTGGGCTCCTATGCTCCTTAAGCGGCATCACTTAACCATACTTGCCATTGAACCAAGTGTGCTATTTTTCCTCGTCAATCTGACTTTAACCCTTTCGCGACTGCGGCGGCTCAAAAGACGGAGCGCTTCGCTTCCGAACTGTTCACAAAGGACGGCAAATTTTTTACGCTAAGCCTAACTCTAGAAAAAAAATTCACTAAAAATCACCTGTTCAACACAGAAATCTACTTTTTTCAGCAATAAAAGAAATATTTATTTTCTATTTGATGTATATTTTTCATACAAATCTGAATACAAAATACTCGTTAGTTGCTCCCATTCTTTTATCCAAAATAAACGAATAATTTCACTGTCTCTAACCCCCCCCCCCCCCCCCCCCCCAAAAAAAAAAAAAAAAAAAAATACTCTCTTATATTCCTATGATTCACCAACGAAATCATAACGCTGAAATAAAAACAAAACCTGAAACTCAATTTTTAAATTGTTGATGCTGCGAGAATTGCTCTGTCTGTTTATATTACAAAATCATGTTTTACCGCTCCAAATGGAAAAATAATTCATTGGATCCTCCTTATGCCAAGGTCATGCATCTGCAAAATACATTGAAGTTAGTTCCACGGACATTTAACGCCATCTAGTAGACAAGTTAAAACAATCCATGTGAAGGCACGCATGCGTGCCACTCTCCGTTTACAGTAAAGTTTCCTCCGTCACGAGTGCGTGCCGTCCGTCCTTGAATGCAAGTTCGCAGCCGACATGCCGGCGTGCCAATCGTCCCGAAAGGGTTAATAAATGATGTGTCACTTCTTGTCAGTCTAGCAGAAAAGGTCTGTTTGGGACTTTAAAATGAGTTATCCAGTTTATATATGCATTTATGTAATTTTTATTTTATCATTTTATTGTAGCGAAATTTTGAGCATTTTATTTATTTATCGAACTAATTTTAGAACCCATGTGGTTCGATCTTTGGTAGATTTTACTTTATTTTGTCTTCCAGATATTTGTTAATTTGATCTCGTTGTTTTAATAAGTTTAAAAAAAAAATGGTTTAAAAATACTTTTGGCAAAAACGTATTTTCAGATATTATAATAGACTTTTTAACATTGAAAATTCCACTTTTCCTAGTACCAAATGTGAAAAGTGTACTATAGTAATTTCCATGTTTTTGACCTGTTTTAACCTTAACTTTTGTACATTAATCAAAAATTTGTAAAACTTGGTCTACTAGCTGTAATTTTTTTTTCTTATGTCAACATTTATCTTTTTATATTTGATTATTTTGAGGGTTCCCATAGTTCTGAGAAAGCCCTTTATTTCTGTTTGTTTTTCTAAGTTCCCTTAAAGTCGCTTGTTTTTTCTCAGAGCTCCTCAAAAGTATGTTCCTTAAAATGTTATATTTTTTTGTGTCAAAATTTTATAAAATGCTAGCTACAACAAAGAAATTGGCAATAATATGAACACAAAAATTTGCCTGTAAAGGGCATTTCCAAAAATTTAGAAGACACTCCCATTGCGGATAACAACATTCATAGACTGATTTTGTGCTTATGTGCTTGTCGGCAAGGAATAGCCATTATCTGCAATAACAGCAACAAACTTGCTTTAGCCACAACTTTTGCGAACATCTATGAGAATTAACTGACTATTTCAGCCAGCATCAAATTCATATACAATTTACTCAGACTACATGAAGGTGCAAAGGCAAAGTTCATAAACACAAAAACCCACCTGTAAAGGGTGTTCCCAAAAATTTGGAAGGCACTCCTATTGCACATCATGGATTCTGATATCGGCAATGGGAGCATCTCCCAAACATACCTGATTATAATGCGATCATAGTTTTTCCTTTATATCAGTTGTGCATTGCACAATATAGAGCTCTTTAAACTGTGGTAAATTAAAGTACATATAATGTTTAATCAGTTATATTGGTTTACATTCCACATGCATTTTATTAAATTTACCTCCAGTACTGTAGGGCTAAATTTTGTGATAATTCTCAATTTTCAGGTTCAAAAAAATGTTTTTAACTTCACAGTTTCTAGAAACTCTTGTTTGGGAAAAAGTTTTTGCCAATGTTTCTTGATATTTCTAATAAATGGCTGAGCTGTTTAGAGGGATTTATTGGAATTTTAATGCATATTTTGAATGTAACCTTAATATCATCATTACTGCCACAAATGTTGATTTGTGTCAAAAATGTGCAAAATATAAAATAACTAGATTTTTTTTTACACACCAATTTAAGTAAACAACACAAACATATCATTTTTAATGTATAATGTGTAAATATTGGGTAATTATTTTGCAAAAATATTTTTTTAATAAAATTCCACTGTAGGTGTAAATTTCTAAAGATAACTTTATCATAACTTTTCTGTAAATGGATTTTATTGGCCTCATTTTTGCAAATAGATAACATCATTCAAGGTTGATCTTTTAAAAGTTTCTTAGAATTCTAGTAATTTTAATATATATATATTATGAATGAAAATGTCCATGTTACCTGAATGGCACTGTGTTGCCGAAATGACTGTTTATATCAGAAGGTTAATTAATCAGTATTATTATAATAATGCAACATACATTGAATCGTTGAAAAATAACTTATTTTGTTACACCACAAATTTAGTAAAATATTTTACAAAAAACAATTACCCCGCTCCATGAGACACGAAATGCACATTTTGCAATTTGGAATCATAATTTCTTAAACGTTACCCATTTATTTTCATTATTTATTTTTTTTACTGTTGTAATTAAGAGATGAAATTACAACTCATCATTGGGGGACAGTGACAGAAATAAATTTGCAGTTTTATAAAGTCAAAACTATATTTAATATTATAGAAAAATATTTTTTTGTTGAAAACCATTGCGAACAGATTGAATTCTAGATAAATACTGTAAAAATGTCTTATTTATATACATATTTTTTTAACTCAAGGGACACAAAATTGACTAATTATAAAAAATTTAGCCATATGTGTTTAGGTCAAGTGTTTAAATTCAATATTTTATTCTATAATTTAGTGTAAAAAGTAAATTACTTACGTGTATGTTGAACATTCCAGTAAAAAATTCTATGAAAATCCAGTGGTATACTTTTATATTTTTATTACTTTGGTGTTGTATTTAAACATGTAAGACTGTTATAGGCTGCTGTCTTTATGAACATGTGAGAGCTCCAAAGTCATATAATCATATTTTAATATTGACAGAGGTATGATTACAACATGGATTGGGATCTTCAAAATATGATGCATTTTCCTTAAAAAGTGTTTATTTTTTGTTGTAAAAAAGTGGGGACCCTGAATTTTATGCATCTGCATGTAATGATTATTTATACATGTGTAATACCATTATTTTTAAGGTTCTAAGTATTAATGCAGTTGCTTACCAGTATAACAAGTATCTTGAGACTAAGGTGTGCTGAATCCATCCCTACAAGTGGCAAAGCTTCACAAGTAGAATTCAATCATTGTTGACCTTTATATTTTAAAATTAGTTAGCAGGGCTCATACTTAGTCCCTGAACTGAAACAAAGTCACTTTTTTTAATCCTAGGTCCCTAAAAATCATTATATGAAATTTATTTTGAATAATTTATGTAAATATTTATGATTTTTAGTAAATTCATTACATTCATTATGCTATTTCTTTTAGGTTAGCCTACTACATATTTTAAAGCAAGAACTATATTAATAAACAGTTTTTTTATGAAATACAGCTGAAAATCTCCTGGGACAACTTAATATTAAAAAATCCAAACTTCTGTTACCAACTATTAAAGAAGTTTCTAACTCACAACCATAAACCCTTTTTAGTGTTATTTAATGCAATGGATTGATTGGTATGCAAAAATATCATTTTTACTCAGCTTGTCTTGTATTTTTTATACCAACATTATTAAATACATAGATGAAACGTGTGTCATTCATTAGCTTGACATCTGAATTTACAAGTCTAGCATCTATCTAAGGTCGCATATTTGATGTCAGATGACAGAAAGATTGATTTTTCCAGTATGTACATTACGGTGGGAAATCACACCTTTTGGATCATGATTAATGCTGTATTTTTACCATAATTAACTGGAATGTGGCTCAACTCGACTTTCTCATACCAGAATCCATTTTTAAGTAGCTTGTTTTTATTTTTATCTTCCCCCCAAGAAAAAATTTGAAGAATCTGTATCTTTGGTACAAATGATCACAATTATAGCATGTTGCTCTTCATTTTAAAGAGCTTGAAAATATATTTTGATTGATACCAAGTTTAACAATGTACTTACCCACGAGGGGCTAATGAAGTCAAGTGAACACAAAAATTTTATAGCGGCTATTTTTCACTATGATTAAAACTGCCAAGTTTTATGATCACCAAGTCATAAATAACTCCTTTTATGCATAATGATATCAAATTTTGACCAATGCTGCCAATGTTAAAAAATATACAGGATGATTATAATTAAAGTTCCCGGTTTGAAAATGGTCTCAAATAAAAAGCACTGGTCAGAATGATTTGAAATTTTGCGTGAACACTCGTGGAGCAATGGAATTTTGTTTGGTGAAGAAAAAAACAGTAGTTCAAAAAGTCACCGCTAGGAGAAAAATTGCCGCTTTACTACACTAGAATGCAATACAAAAGTAATAAATGTTGACTTACTCATTGGCTAATGACATAATAAATGTTCAATATGCTGTCCTTCGAATACTGAATTATAAGTCGATCTTTCATCATCATATGCATGCAAGTTGCAGAATCTGGGCAACCGAAAATCCACAGGAATTACGCCCGGTGCCTCTTCATTCCCCCCAAATCACTGTGTGGTGCTGCGGATTTACAGCAGCGTTTATTATCGGGTCTTTCTTTTTTGAGGAAGTTGGTCCTCATGGCCCCGTCACCTATTCTGTCAATGGCCATCGATATAAACGTTTTTTGAAAAGTCACGTTATACCCACACTGCAAGAGCGTCAGTGTATCGATAACACTATTTTCATGCAGGATGGGGGCTCAACCACATATCGCAAAACCAGTGAAGCGGCTACTTCACAGTCATTTTGGAGATGACAGAATCATCAGCTGCCATTTTCTTGTAAGATGGCCAGCACGTTCCCCTGACCTCAATCCATGTAATTTTTGGCTTTGGGAGCATCTGAAGAATGTGATGTTTAATGGACACATTACCAATTTAGCGGAACTTAAAGCTAGCATCACTCATCACATCCACAACATCTCTACAAAAACACTCAAATCTGTTGTTGAACACGCTATTTTGAGCTTTCAGCTTATTTCAGAATGAGAAGGACAGCATATTGAACATTTATTACGTCATTAGCCAATGAGTAAGTCAACGTTTATTACTTTTGTATTGCATTCTAGTGTAGTAAAGCACCAATTATTCTCCTAGCGGCGACTTTTTGAACTACTGTTTTTTTCTTCACCAAACAAAATTCCATTGCTCCACGAGTGTTCACGCAAAATTTCAAATCATTCTGACCAGTGCTTTTTATTTAAAACCATTTTCAAACCGGGAATTTTAAGTATAATCACCCTGTATATAATTTTGAAGTTTACACTCTAATTAAAAAAAATAATATAGTTCTAAATTTTTCATTAACAAAGACAAATAATAAAGTTTTGTGAAAATCCATTAATTTTTGTGGCAGTTATCGTTTACACAGAAATTTGACTACAGAAAGACTGATATCACTCTTAAAATAGTTGAAATGTGTTCAAGACGTCCTAGAACATATATTGGTATTAAAATCTCGAAATCAAAAAATTTCATGAAAACAATATTTTAAGGGTCAAATAAAATACCTTATTTTTCTTTGTTTAATATGGCTAAAATAATCAATGAAGTTTCAAAAGTTGGTTTTAAAGATAAGACAAGCTAAACATTCAACCTAAAAAGTCAATAATTAGCATTGAAAAAACTTATAAAAAAAAGGTTTTTAGTTTGACATTAATCAGCTTAGTAGTAGAGATTTTAAATATATATATTTTGAGTGATGATTTTGTTATTACCATAGTCTTTGAGTCCCTGTTTTGCTCCCCCTTTTTTAATACATAAACGTGCCCTAAAATTGACCTTAATAATATACAGTATGAGCCCTGAGTTTGCCATAATTTAGTAATTCCTGCAAGCGGTGAAGTTTTACAATAAGAAGTTAACATTTGTATTTTTTAAGATTTATCAGCTATGAATAAGCACATTCAAGAGTTGCAGGAGTGGCTCAAAACAGCTATTTAACATAAAATTTAAAGTAGGTTAAAATAATTCCTTATCAAATTTTCCAGTCTTTTAATCTTTTGTTTTTCATAGAATTCTGTGTACTTACTGTATCATCAGAAAGTAAATAATCCTGCATTTTTTTAAATTTTATGCCAATTAGACTTCATATTGTTATCTATCACTTATAACTTGAGTTAGAAATGAAAGTTAAAAAAAATGTTTTTCTAAGCTGGTGCATCAGACATAATTTTTTTATTAAGATTACTGTTTCAAGGTCAAAGTACTCATTCAAACAAAATTTTCTGAGATATTTTTTCTGCTAGTTAACAAAAACATATATTAGTCAAGTTTTTCTACCAACCAGGGTTAATAGGTTAAATATTTGAAAAAAATTACTTTCAAAATGTGACTCGCAAGAAATTGAAAGTCAGTCTTTTACATTTAGTTATGACAATGTTCAGCAAAAAAAAAAAGTGTGTTCCAAATCTTTATATTTATAGCAATATAATTTATTGTTCCACCTCCATTTGTAACTCAAAGTAATTAGCAATATAATTATAAATAAGGTCTAAAGAAAATTCTCAACTGTAGGTCTACTGCAAAAGCTTATTGACAAGATATTTTGCTATCTCTGATGGTAAGAACACAAAATTTCATGAAAATTGAAAAAAAATTTCCCACATAAATTCATTTAACATGCAATGACTTAACTTATAATCAAGTACATTATCATGTTGCCTATACAGTGCAAGAGTTTAAAGCTAAAAATGCTCAACCCTCTTATTATGAAGGAGGAATCTACTAGTAGTGGAAGAAACTTACAATGTATGTTAAAATATTTCGAATGTAACTAGCACAATTAGGCATTAGCAAAATTTTGTGATAATTAGTCAATTATGCTAAATTGAAGAGTTTCTCCACTTGAATACAAGGGTTTAAAAAAGATTGCACCACTAAATATCTCTTGAATAATTGATCGCAGATCCATAGTTCCAATTTAAGAAATGCTTCAAATAAGACTTTTAGACTACGACGGTTTTAGTCGTAACATATTTCAGTTAAAAGTACATAATTTAACCTTTTATATGGGCCCTCTACAAAAGTTCCAATCAGCAAATTTATCTAATTCAAAATTTTTTTTAAAAAACAAATGTGCAAAATTGGCCATTAAAAAATTATAAAACTTAAAACCTTCCCAAACAAAAGAAACTACGAAAATATAGACTTTAGGGGTCATGAAAGTTGAATTTCATTCGATAAAATTCCCATTTGAAAACTTGCATGCATACCTATCTTTAGCACAAGTTTTATACAGTCCTTAATGATATTTCGGGTAGTGCTGACATATGACAATGGAACTTTCCTTGTGTGACTAAATGGAATATGAAAAATAATTTTATAATTGTTAATTTTTTTCTAGGAGACTCATAAAAAGTTGTATTTTACTAAAAAGTATCACATGATCAAAATTTTTATGTAATTAATTATAGTCGTAATTAAAACATATCTTAAATTGGAACAATGGGTCTACCTATAACCAATCATTCAAAAGGCATTTAGGTACGCAAACTGTTTGAAACATCCAGTATATAAATTCAATACTTTTCTCACCCACTTTCATCATGAGAAGTCAAATGAAATTAAAAGTTAGCTTTTTGCAATATTTTGTTTATTCACCTTCAGTTAGGTTATCGATTTTAATTTTACCTTGCCAAAACTTTAGAATTTTATTATAGAAAGTTCACAATTTATCTGCTACTTTTTCATTTCAGGTGATAATTATGCATCTCCAGGATTAAAGGTAACACTGTCCATATTTAAATTCTAAGTTTTCTGTTTCAATTTCTTCCATGTTTTTGTTTTGGAACATTATTTAGGTTTTCTCAAGTTTGAACATACTTGAAATTATGTGGAAACCAGGAGATCTCAAATGAGGTTGAATTTAGTTTCTTTAGAAATTGAATTCAATGACTACACTGAGAACTTTATATGTATTTTGGTATGAATATAATTTGTATTTTGACATGTTTGAAAATAAAATATTTTTATTACGAAATCAAGTACAGTATGTTTTTCTTGCCACTTCATGATCCTGAAACAAAAAAGAAAATGTGTCAGAATGAAGACAAAAAATTTTCATATTAAATACTCATTTATACTTAATATGCCAATAAAACTATAAATGTACAATAAGTAAACTGGATTATCTGGGATGAAATGTTAAATGTTGATTTGTCAGTTAAATTTTTCCCGAATGATGGAATGAAAACATGCATTTATGTATTGCAATTTTCAATCACTATTAATTACTCTTTATGAAAAATTCATAAATTAAATTTTGTTACACTTTATATACTTTAGCAGCATTATATTACTAATTATACACTTACTTGCTATCCCAAAAAGGCTCAATGACTCGTATTAAAAATTTCACTTATTAAAATTTTAAAAGGAATTTCATTAACATATCTTTTAAATTGAAGTTTATAAGGCTTCTTTTGGTTATGCGGTTGGGAAAAACTCACTCACCAGTTAAGACGTCACAACATTTAATAATACATAAAATATTACACATTTTACAAGGGTGCGGTAGCCCAGTGGTTAGCGCACGGGAATTGCACTCGGTAGGCTCAGGTTCGATTCCCGCCACTTCAGCTAAGCGCTTTTCTATTGCCATCTCGAACTCCACTTCGAATATTTTTTTTTGTAAACAACAATGAACGTTTAGTCCGGTTGAGTGCTGCCATCTACTGTCCTTTTTGGAAAACAGAATGTCTCTTACAAGTTTACATTTTAGTCACACATTGCTAAATAGTTCAAAGGTATTTACTAGTATGAAAAATAATTTTACAAATTTCTCTTTAAGATTCTGGTTTTTGTAAATTTTGTGATTTAACCCCCTTTGAAACTATCATCAATATATGATAGCAAGATTCTTACTCACTGGCACCTATTTGTAATGTGCCCGAAAGCATATGAGACAGAAATGTAAAGTTTTATTTGACTTTTTATTGATATTAGATCATGTTGTATAATACTGAAAACTTGACAATGGAATGCTCTAAATCACCAGGATAGTGATCTTCAAATATAATTTTTTTTTCCCTTTTGGGATAGTGAAGAAGGGATATTTATAGATATAAGCACATTAATGCCTGTGTATTTAAATGCTACAATAGAATTGCAATAGATGAAATTGCTACTTGTGAAATACAAGTTCCTAGTGCTTCCTTGAAGAAAGCATGTATTAAAGTGAATGCATGCTTTGCATTTTGTGAATGAATGTGTCTAGGGTGTTTTGAACCCTCTTCCTCAGGTCAAAAACAGTATGCTATCTTAACAAACACGGAGAAAGAACTGCAAGGTGACAAGTAAAAAAAACAAATCTGATAGATCTGGAAAACCCAAAAGTGAGAACATCAACTCATATCGATAAGGTGGCTTCACACTAGTCTGCACATTATACTAAGTGCAAAAAATGAAATTGCAAGATTGCATTGATATAAAATTTAAAAAAAAAACAAAAATTATAACCTATAAATGACTAGCAAAAATGGTGAGAAATTAAAGGGAGGAAAAAATAGACAAACATATATAAAGTTAGTAAAATCAATAGTAACTAAATAGGTGTGAAATACAATCAATAAAAGCATAAAAATTGGCCTAACCATATTAAAAAATATGCAGTATACAACAAAATGTAGGAAACAAGATGCTTTGAGTATTAAACCTTCACAAAAAACAGTACCGAAAAATACCAATTAAAAAAAAAAATAACAGACAATAAAAATTGGGGAAAACAACCAGTAGAGTGCAACATTAGCTATATTAAAAATATGTAATGCATGATACTAGAAATAATAATATACACTGGCTTCCAAAAGTTAAGCACGGACGGTAAAATCAACAAAAATTGAAAAGTAAAGCTTTGATTAACTCAAAATTGTACATGAAGGTAGCAAATGTGTTTATACATTAAAGAAAACAAGAATTATGTACAAAGATGGAAAAAATATTTACTTTTCCTAAGACAAACAAAACTTACATTAACATGGTATGTGACCACCCTGGACCTTCACACAAACTTTACAACAATTTTCCCTACTTTCAATGAGGTGATCAACCATCGCAGATGCGAACAATGGCCATTCCTCTAATAGGGTAGTTTCCAACTCTCTGAGACTGGCTGGAGGAGGTACACGTGCAGAGACAGCACACCTGCGGCCATCCCAAAGGTTTTCAATGGGATTAAGTTCAGGAGGAATATGCCGGCCACTCCATACAAGAAATGTCCTCACTTTCCAGGTATTCGTCAACGATGTTAGCTCGATGGAGACTGATATTATGGTCCATAAGGAGGAAATCAAGACCAACTGCTGCAGCTTAGAAACTCGCAATAGGGTCAAGGACTTTATCCTGATACCGTGCAGCCGTCACAGAACCACCTTTAAAGATATGCAGTTCTGTGTGATATCCCATTGAAATTCCAGCCCACACCATGACGCTGCCACCTCTGAATGTGTGATGCTCGATGATGTTCTTGGCCTGATTGCATGTGCCTCATTTTCTCCAGTCCTTTACATGCTTATCATCAGATTCCAGGGCAAATCTGGACTCGTCCGTGAACAGGACGTTGCACTAATCTGAGACAGTCCAATTGGCATGTTGACAACATCACTTTAATCTTGCCCTCTGGCTTAGACGGTTAGTGGAACACAAAAACATGGCACTCAGGAGTACAGTCCCTTCACGTGGAGCCTTCAGCGCACAGTACTGGCAGATATTGTCTTACCAAGTGCTGCTGAAACCATGGATGTAACAGTTGTAGAGATCACTTCTAGATTCCGCTTGACTACTATAGTAATATACGGATCATCAGAAGGGGTGGTAACCCTTGGACAATGGGAAAAAGGTTTCCGGACAACTGTTTGACTTGTTTGGAATTGTTTCCATGACCGAAAAATTACCGAATGATCAACACCAAAGAAAATAGTGACATCTTTGATTGACTGTCCTGCTTCAATACGTCCAACAATACGTGAGCACTCACTATCTGTCATTTGTCTTCAGCCATAGAAACACTAATATCATCAAAAGTAATCCTACAAAAGTTATAAACACTTCGTATCAGCATTTAAATGCACCTGTTCAAACCCTTCAGAATGCTGAGTGATTTTCAACAACTCGAATATGCTTTCGAAAAATGAAAATTTGCATTATGTGCTTAACTTTTGGAAGTCAGTGTAAATAAAAATTGAGGTAACCGATGGATGAAGCTATGTGAGCTAATTTTATCCACTAAATTCAAATAGCATATGATCAAACAGTAGAAGTTGAAAAGGCAGTTATTTTCTGTTTCTTTAGACCTATTTGTTTATTTTAATAGCAGTGAAGAAAGATATTGTATTATTCACATTTTTGTTCAATTATATTCAAAAAGCCATATTTCAATAAACATGATTTTTCTTAGTGTTGGCTGCTAAAATTACTAAAAAACCTAGGAGTGATGAATGAAACTATAATATAAGTTACAGAGATATTACTGAGCGAAAATATAGTATGCAGTTTGTGTTTTGTTTAATCCATGTTTTAAAAGTGGTGCACTGTATACATTAATTTTTTTAAAACTTTTACAGCATACAAAAAGTTAACAAAAACAAGCTAGTAATTTGAACCATGAATGGATATTTTTAAGTAAAATAACATTTAAACATTAAAATTCTCAAGTTTAAATAAAAACAAATAAAATGTTCCCTAGGAATAATTGCATCTATCTTGCTTTGTTGCATGGTTTACTATATTAAATTTTTAAATTCTCCAAAAGGGGTGCTGCAATTACTTTTTTTTTATTAGGCATGGTCACTTTACTATAGATAGTGCTAATGTATACACTCATGGGCCTTTCCTTACAAAGTTATTGGTGTGCTTAAGGACCTTCTCAGGAACTTTGTATACATATTTTTGGATAATTTGGTTCCAATGTTCCACAAACATTTTCATGTTGTAATTGAATAATGTATTTATTAGCAGGAAAAATATATAAGACAAATACAGATAAATACTAAATGTAACACTTACCGTTCCATACTGGTAATAATGTGGAGCCAGCTCGTACAACCAAGATGGCTCTATCACAGTTATATCCCTCATATATTCTTTGGTAGTATGTAATACTTCATTAAAAACAACCCTGTTTAAAAAAATAGTTAGTAACTTTTTTACTTGTTGTAGACTGATATGAAACATCTCTCCTTTTGCAGCATATTTCGAATGAGAAAAGGCTGATGTGTGTTACATGTGATGATCGTATAAGGTACATAGGAAAAGTTTTAATGATTTTGGGTTTTTTGATATTTGAGTTTTTTATTTGGGGGGGGGGGGGGAGTATACGGTTTTGATACATTAATAGAATGCAGTTTATTTCATCTGAATCAGACCATATATAATGAAGTTCTCACTGATGCAACATTTGCAGTCACTGAGCATGCAATTGGTACAAGTGATAAGCACGTACTAGCATATATAGTGCAGATGCCAATGCACAAATATTGCAGATCTAAAATTTAAATGTTTTTACACTTTTCTACCAGAATTTGTGTATAATACAGTTTAAAGGGTAATCAGAAAATAAAATTACATGCTGAGATCTGTATTGAGTTCAGCAATGCAAATATAGTGGCACTTGCACTGCCAAATTGTTGCATAATTTCATTTTATCCTATCATATTTCTTTCATGATTTACTCTCTGCCACGAACCCTGAGATGTTTCACATCAATAATTCAATCAACTTATTTTATTCAATTTTTTAATGTTATGTTATTAAACTTCATTAAATTTAATGCAACTTACCATTTAGGTTGTTTGGTTAATGTAAGTACAGATTCTGGATGAATATGAAGTTCATGTTCCCCACGTATAGTCTTGTAAACACCCGTATGATGCAAAAAAGCTGCATTTGCAAAAAATGCTGATACTATACATTTTCTTAAACTGTCATCCACTGTAAAAAGGAAAATATAATTATTAAACTAACACATTTCTTTAAACACAGAAATGCAATCTAACTGTTTATGAAGCAATAAAAATCTACAGTGACTACAGTCCTACGAACCGCATCACCCAGGTCTTAAGCATTTGTTATGTAAATAATACAGGAAACATCACTCAATTTTCACAGCATTCATTTAGAACAAAATCATTCCCATACATACAGAAAATTGTACAATGCAAATCTCCGTAGCAATAGATACACCTCCAACTGTGATGTCACATTTCTTTAAAAAAAAGTGTCCTCGCTTCAATCCATTACCATCGATCGATCAGAAATCAACTTTTATAGACTTACTTCGAAATTGATAGAAAATTTAGAAAAATAGAGTAATTTTTTTTTAAATATATTAGAATACAAAGATATTATTCAATATTAATGCCAAAATTAGAATCATATGAATTTTCAAATCACTGATATGGGAAAATAAAAATGAAATGGCCTAAAATACATATATTTTGATGTATCTTCATATAAGTTTTTAAATATGAAGGAATTGTCCAACAAATTCAGTTCAAAGCTTGTTGGAAAGAACAAACGCCTTTTTATCTTTCAAATGGTTAAGATGGAGTAATGTAATAATATTTTTAACAACTAAGAAGCTTATTTGTAAGAAAACTGCTCAACATAACACAGTACTTCACTGTTAAATAACTGAAGTAATACAAATTTTTACAAAATCTTGGCGTAGTGCATCATCACATGAATTCAGCTAACCTTGTACCAAATTTCTCAACTGTCAATAGCTTGGATTTTTTGCTATATATGAGACAGATGGACATCCTTTAAGTAAGATAACACTGTCAGAAATGTTTAACTATTTTTCTTAAACATTTTGAAAAAAAAAATTCACAGAATTTTCTATGAAAATATTTAGTTGCTACATACATTGGACATAAATATTATGTGCATGTTTCACAAACATAAATCTAAGAAATACTACTTCAGGTAATGAAATTTTTTTAACAGTCAAGAATGTTATTTCTGCAGACACCCTGAATGACAAATTATTTTTATCTATATAGACTATACAAGTCTCAAGCAAACTTATAGCAATTTATTACGTGGCATACTCTAGGAATGCTGTGTCACATGAGTGCGATTGTCGCATGAGGTATCGTTTTTCAAAGGGTTAAACACTTCAAAATACTTTTAAATAGTGTCACATAGAAAAATGCAGAAATTCAATGATTGAAAAAAAAAAAGGTTGAGTATCAATGGTTAGTGGTTAGTTGTGGAAGACAAAATCATTTTTGAAGACATTGTCTACAAAAATTTATATATTGCTTATTTCAGATTTTTTAACTGCACTAATTGATAAACATCACTAAAAAAATATTACCTTTGCTGACAACACACGGAGATGAGAACTTTTTCAAAAGCTTTGACAATTGTGTCCTGATTTCTACAGCCCTCAGTAGACCTTTGTAATTTAAGAAATTCTGGTCACACCAATGCTTGTTTTTATTCTGTGAAAGAGAAAATAATTTTGTGTTAAAGAAATACAGCAATTCTTATACAACTCATTCTACATATTTTGCTGTTTACATTTTCCATAAGTGAAAATTAGACTTCGTTGTAGAAATAATCAAAGTTGGATGATCATTTAAACTCAAATATATTGTAATTGCGTTGTTTCAATATGTAGATGCACAGAATTTAAGTAAAAATAAAGCGGTTTTAGGACGGATACAACACTAAATATGAATTAAAAAGAACTTTAAAAATCACGATTTTGACACAAAATGGATGCCATATTTTATTTTAAAGTGGGTCACGTGATTTCTTCATATAATGGACACATTATCACTTCATATAAAAGGTGTAATTATTATTTTAATTTTTATTTAAAAAACTACTGAATATATTTTGCTGAACTTTTTTTTATATATTTTATGGGATAATTTGAATATTTCCTAAAATTTTCGAACCAATTTGTGAATTTTAAATCCGCTTAAAAAAATGTTTGAAAAATTAGGTCCCATAGTGTTCAATGTATTTCATTTTTTCAACCCAGGTTCAATCCAAAACTAATTGAGTGATATTATTCATTTATATTCCCATAGGTCCCACAGACCGGCTGAACAACATACTAAAATTTCATTTTGTCATACTAAAGTCATTTTTACGGCAGTTATCGTGCTAACAGACAGACAGACAGAATGAACAAAGTCATAAGCACTTTTCAACTTTGTTGTAAAGTGTTAAAAAAAAGTAATTGTATAACTAACTGGACTTATGGCATCAAGAAACAAAAGGTATTATTTAGTATGATATTGCTAAAAGAGTAAAAGTTGCAAACCTCCCATCCACCATTCATAAAGTTGTAAAAAGTTTTCTCCCATCTGCCAGCCTGCAACATTTGCACTCCTAATTATATTTACAGACACATATGAACGAACCTCTCCCACTCAATATTACTATTCTTACATGATTCTCTATCGAAACATAAATACTATAATATCTGTACCATTTTTTAACATAATTTACACTCCCTTAGACCAGTGGTTCTTAACCTTTTTAAGCCGCGACCCAAATTTGAGAAATATGTTCATGTCGCGACCCAAAAAAAAGTCAAAATTTTTTCATTGCTTTATTTTAGATCGTATTTTTAAAAAATCTTCAATCCTACGATGATGATTTTTTTTAACTTACAAATTTTTTATTTATTTTTTTTAATAATAAAGATAAACAAAAGTACTTTTCGATCCAAGGAAAATTTAATTAATAATCAAGTGTTTTTAATAATTTTTATTGACCAAATTAAAATATATTTATAACTTTTTGAAAATAATTGACATTTTAACTTATTCCTAAAAAAAAAAGAAATATCAATACATATGTTAAGTCTTTTAAATTTTAAATGCAAGTCATACAATTTTAATGAGAACCTTGTGCTTGAATACATTTTGAAAGATCTTCAAACCTCGGTTGAATGCTTGTCAAGGAGCACCTTATATCTATTTCAGGATTTAACTTGTTCCGGTAATTGTTTTTGATTACACACAGAGCCGAAAAACCAGCCTCACACATATATGTTGTTGAAAAGGGCAATAATACTTTTAGGGCTTCTTTAACAATTATTGGCTTTTCGGTTTTTAATTTTAACCAGAAAGCACATAAAGATTCAGTGTTTTTGTAGAAATTGTATCGAAGTGCTTGGTCACTTTGTATTTCTATTAATTGTTCTTGAAATTGATTAATATTAACAAATTCCTCATGCAAATCACTTACATCAAAATTAAATGGCATTCGAACCCAATTATATTTGAAAACATCGTCTGCAGGGAAATATCGATCAAAGTCTGCTATTAGTTTTTCTAAATGATTAATAATAATTTTCTGTATTTCAAAATCTGTGATATCAATATTATTGTCTTCAACAAGTAAATTAAGAGTCGGGAATGAAGCAAGTTTCTTTACTTCAACCTTATTTCTCCATAATTTGAGTTTATTTTTAAAACATGTAATTTTTTCAGTTAATTCAATAATAGTATGATTACGTCCTTGCATAGACGTATTTAGATTATTTATTTCAAATAAAATATCTGACAAATAAGCAACTTGAGTAATCCACTTCAACTCGGAGACTTTAGATGCTAATGGGTGTTTCTTTTCTCTCAAAAATAATTCGACTTCTGTCCGTAATGATAATACTCTTTGAACAACTTTGCCCCGGGACAGCCATCTAACTTCAGAATAATATAATAAATGTTCGTATTCTGCACCAAATTCGAAACACAGTTCGTGGAAAATTCTACAGTTAAGAGCTCTTGATTTGATAAAATTGACTACCGCAACAATTTCATCCAAAACGATACATAATTCGGGTGATAATTTTTTTGAAGCAAGATTTTGTCTATGTAACAAACAATGAATCGATATAATTTGTGGATTCATTTGTTTTGCTCTTGTCGAAAATCCCTTTTGAGATGCTGTCATGGCAGCTGCACCGTCGGTGCAAATACTGAAACACTGATTCCAATTTAATCCTTCTTCAAAAAACGAATCGACCATAAGAAAAATATCTTCACCTCTAGTTGTTGTTGACATTGGTTTGCAAAATAAAATGTCCTCCTGTATATCTGTTAAACCTGGATACCGCACGTAAACCATGAGTTGAGCATCTTTACTTACATCTGTCGTTTCATCCAGTTGAATACTAAATAAACCAGCAATTTTTATAGCAGAAATAAGTTGATTCTTAATATCAAATGACATATCATTAATTCGTAAACGAATTGTATCATTTGATAATGGTATCTTTTGTAATTTCTTTGAACTTTCATCTCCGCACATGATACGTGCCATGTCAATGGCAGCAGGTTTTATAAATTTTTCAGCAATATTATGGGGTTTCTTTTGTCTTGCAATATGCCAAGCCACATGAAAAGAAGCAAGTGTAGCTTGTTTGGCAGAATTTATAAAACCACTACTACTTGGTGCATCCAAACGCTGTCTTTTTAAATGGGTTTCTTTTCTTTCGAAAAAAGTACGATCTTTTCCCTCAAAGGAAAAATTTTTATGTTTTGCATCAAAATGTCTTTTAAGTTTGTTCGGTTTCATCGATTCATTACTTAATATTTCACTGCACAACACGCATTGCGGGTTGTTCACTCCTCGATCATAAATGCAAGTAAAACCTAATTCTAAAAATGCTTCCTTGTATTCACGTTTTGCCATTATTAGGGTGATTACAATTTTACAATACGCACTGCAGCTTGATCACTCCACTATTAATAATAAGACAAAATTTGTTTCTAAAATGCTTGTATTCACGTTTCACTGTTATTACACGTTTCACTGTTATTCACAACACAATACGCCGAAACGAGTTTTTGACAGAGAGCTTACTGAGTCTGCGCGCAAGCAAAGCAATGGCGTGCGTATTACCAACACCTCCTAGAAGAGAAAGCCTCAGGACAGGAATTGGACGTCACTTCCGGAAGACCATTCGCGAAGAGCGGTAAAACCGAAACATTGTATTAGGGAATAACTTGTATTAGGGAATAACTCTTCTAGGAGGTGTTGGTATTACTTATTATTTGGTGTATTACTAACTTTTTTGGTTCGACTCAGCGCGACCCAAGAAATATGCTTCGCGACCCAATTTTGGGTCGCGACCCATAGGTTAAGAACCGCTGCCTTAGACAAAACATAGCTGTCCTATGAATAGTGAAACTCTCTATATTTTAAACAAAAAATATTAAATTAATAATTTCCTATACGTGACAGCAAATATCAAAGAAATTAAATTTAACAAATAATGTAGATTTTCTAAGTTATTGAATTTTCGACAATTTGGCAATGCTTTGTCAATTTTGTGACACTTTCCAAAAGTCACCAGGTTTGCCACCAAGTGTAATAGACGGACACACTGGCAGACCCTATTAAAACATAATATACCATATAATCTGTTTGAATTCCAATTCATGCCTAAAATTAAAAATCAATATTCAACTTATGTTTTAATTTTAAATTTCATCAGTTGGGCATCATTTTCATTAATTTAGTATTATTTTTACCAATTTGGTGATATTTAAAAAAAAAAAAAAAAATCAAATTCATCACCCAGATTGTCAAACTTTTTGAACAGATAGAGAGGTAGATAGACCTGGGTCATTACAGTAATAATTTTTTAAAACCTACATATTACTATTATAAATCTACATTATTTGTTGTATAGTGTAATATTTTCTCAACATTTTTTTTTATATATAAACAATTTTTTTGCTCTAATTGTTAAGAGAAAGAATCTGAATAGATACTTAGTCAACAATAAAAGTTAGTTAACAATATAAAAACTTGAATAAAATATCAACCAGTTTCAAAAGCAAAAGCAAACCTTCTTCATCAGGATAAGTCAGACAGTGAAGTAATACCAACAAAGGTAAACACCTGTCTGTCAAAAAATAGTTGTATCGTAGCCCAGGAAAATAATTTTTGCCAAATAAAAATAAGAAAAAAATTAAAGGAAAAACTAGGGAAGAAGGATAAAATATGATTCAAAACACTTTCTCAGTTAACAAAATTATGAACTAAGTGCCCTGTGATGAAATTAGGGAAACAACCGGTTTAGGAATATACATGAGCAATAAGATCAACTAACTTCCAAAATTGTGTACAAAACTTATTTTAAAAATACTTGTGAAATAATAGAGGAAGAAACAACCTATTTCAGAAGTTAAATGAGCTACCATCATCAAAATAAGAAAGTACTATAATATTACCAGCAGATAAATATTAAAATTAAGAGTATAAATAAAGGACAACAGCCAATTTCGAAAAGTTACATGAGCACATTCATCAACTGAATTAAATTGGCTTTTAATAAAAACAATTTAAAATAAGAAAATATAAAAATATTAGAGAATTTAACGGAATAGGACACAAAATATGACAGAAGAGACTGGTTTCAAAAACTATATGATGAGCTAACTTCATCAACTACATTCAGATTGCAATAGATTCAAACATTAAAAATACCAATGAATAAAATAAGAATGCTAAAGTAAGAATGCTAAAATAAAAATATAATAAAAATGTAACTGGTTTCAGAAACCACATGAGCATACATTATCAAATAAATTAAAATAAACAATTTAAAAATAACCTGAATAAAAGGTAGCGGAATTGAGCAGAATATGACATAAACAAAAAAAATCAATCGCGCATAAAGCATTGATTATGAAACACTTTCCAACTGCAATGCAATTTTATTTAAACATCTCTAAAATGCGATACATTCAGTGGTAATAGTTTTAAAATTATCACAATACTACATTAATTTATTATATTATAAAACTTCATCGAAAAACATTAACTTTATTCAAATGACGTTATTGAAATATAAATTGCCTGGCTTAAACACCTCTAAAATGCAATACATTCAGTAGTAATATTTTTAAAATTATCACAATACTACAATAATTTATTATATTTGAAAACTTAAAGCTTCGTCGAAAAAAATAAACTTTATTCAAATGACATCATTTATTTATTTATTTTTATTTTTTTTTTATTTATAAGTCGCCTGACTCTCTATGTAAAAGCTATAAATATTTCATTCATCCACTTTTATTCCATTCCTTTCATTCATCACAATACTACAATAATTTATTTTATTTAAAATTTTTTTTTTATTTATAAGTCGCCTGACTCTCTATGTAAAAGCTGTAAATATTTCATTCATCCACTTTTATTCCATTCCTTTCATTCATCACAATACTACAATAATTTATTTTATTTAAAAATTTAAAACCATGGAGGTACAAGTAATTTACTCTATGCTTAAAGCTTCATCGAAAATATCGTCTGCTTCTCTGTAAAATCAATGAATGTTTCATTCATATCAGCTATATTGAAGACTCCAGAGCTAAATAATTTTGCATTAAAGAAATTCAGTCATTCTTATACAACTCATCCTACATCTTTATGTGTTTACATTCTTCATAAGTGAAAATTAGGCTTCGTTGTAGAAATAATCAAAGTTTTATAATCATTTAAACTCAAATATATTGTAATTGCATTATTTCAGAATGTAGATGCACAGAATTTAAACAAAAATAAAGTAGTTTTAGGATGGATACGACACTAAATATAAATTAAAAAGAATTTTAAAAATCATGATTTTGACACACGATGGATGGCATTGATCATTTAAACTCAAATATATTGTAATTGCGTTATTTCAAAATATAGATACACAGAAATTAAGCAAAAATAAAGTGGTTTTAGGACGGATACAACGCTAAATATAAATTTTAAAAAACTATTAAAAATCACGATTTTGACACAAGATGGATGCCATATTTTATTTTGAAGTGGGTCACGTGATCTCTTCATATAATATGGGTGTAATTATTATTTTAATTTTTATTTTTATTTAAAAAACTACCAAATATATATTGCTGAAATTTTTTTCATATTTTTTATGAGATAATTTGATTATTTTCAAAAACTTTCAAAGCAATTTGTGAATTTTAAATTCGCTTAAAAAATGTTTGAAAAATTAGGTCCCATAGGGTTCAATGTATGTCATTTTTTCAGCCCGGGTTCAATCTAAAACTAATTGGGTGTTATTATTCATGTATATTTCCATAAGTCCCACAGACCGTCTGAACAACATACTAAAATTTCATTTTAATAAAATGGCAGTTATGCAAATGGCCAGACAGACAAAATGAACAAAGTCATAAACTCTGTTCATTTTTCAACTATATTGTAAAGTGTTAAAAATGAAAGAGATTGTGATTTCAAGTATTTTCACAAGAATAATTTTAGTTGCTTAGTTATTGTTTCATAAGAACAATTTTAGTTCAAAACAGACTATTTAGAAATTGAGTGCTGTTATCTGTATTATATAAGTCATGGTCACCTATTTATTGGAAACTAGAAAATTACCCAATTAAAGTCGGAGGTCGTGATGTAGCTATGTGTACACCCATGCCACAATTTCTTATTTTATTTTTTATATAAACTAGTGCATTGTTAAAATGATAACTGTTTTTCTTATTTGTGCCATGAGAATAATTTTAGCTTAAAACAGACAATTTAGAAATTGAGTGCTATTACCTGTTTCTGTATTACTTAAGTAGCAGGCACTTACTTCTTTATTGGAAACTAGAGCTGTTGTGGTGTAGCCATGAGTACACTCACACAGCAGTTTTTCATTTTATTTTTGTTATAAGCGAGCATATTGTTAAAACATTATTTGGTTTTTAGGAATTCGCTGGGAGTTTGGGAGTAGTATTTATCAAAAGTTTATATCCTAAATCTCTGGCAATGCCAGGCACATTTTTTAGCAAATAATTTATTTGCTAAAAAATAAAAGGAATTAAATTTATTTGCTAAAAAGTATTATGATAATTTTAGAGGAATTAAGAAAATGACACAAAACATGAAGGAAGTGATCCAGTTTTGCAAGCAATATGATCTAACTTCGTCAAATAAAAACAAATTGCATTCGGTTAAAAACAAGTGCACTGATAAAATCAGAATATAACAAAGAATGAAGAAAAACAGATTCAGAGCTACATGAGTTAACTTTTAACTAAAAACTTCTAAAAATATTTCATCAATTAAACAATTTAATTTAAAATACCAATGGAAGAAATAACAAGAAAGATCAATCATGCATAAAACAATGATTATGAAACACTTTCCAACTTCAATGCAATTTTATTTAAACATCTCTAAAATGTGATACATTCCTTGGTAATATTTTTAAAATTATCACAATACTACATTAATTTATTATATTTGAGAACTTAAAACTTCATCGAAAAAATGAACTTTATTCAAATGATGTCATCGAAATATAAATTGCCTGGCTCTTTATATAAAAGCAGCATTTCATTCATAAACTTTTTTCCATTCCTTTCATTCATCACAATACTATAATAATTTATTTTATGTAAAATCTTAAAACCATGGTGGTACAAGTAATTTAACTCTATGCTTAAAACTTCATCATAAAAATCGTCTTCTTCTCTGTGTAAAATCAATTAATGTTTTATTCATATCAGCTATATTGCAGACTCCATGAGCTAAATAATTTTGCGTTAAAGACATGCAATAATTCTTATACAACTCATTCCATATCTTTCGATGTTTACATTCTCCATAAGTGAAAATTGGGCTTCGTTGTAAAAATAATCAAAGTTTGATGATCATTTAAACTCAAATATATTGTAATTATGTTGTTTCAGTATGTAGATGCACAGAATTTAAGCAAAAATAAAGCGGTTTTAGGACGGATACAACACTAAATATGAATTTAAAAGAACTTTAAAAATCACGATTTTGACACAAAATGGCTGCCATATTTTACTTTGAAGTGGGTCACGTGATCTCTTCATATAAAGGGTGTAATTATTATTTATAATTTTTTATTTAAAAAACTACTGAATATATTTTGCTGAAATTTTTTTTTTTATATATTTTATGAGATAATTTGAATATTTCCTAAAACTTTTGAAGCAATTTGTGAATTTTAAATTCGCTTAAAAAATGTTTGAAAAATTAGATCCCATAAGGTTCAATGTATTTCATTTTTTCAACCCAGGTTCAATCCAAAACTAATTGGGTGATATTATTCATTTATACTCCCATAGGTCCCACAGACCGTCTGAACAACATACTAAAATTTCATTTTGATAAAGTAATTTTTACGGCAGTTATCGTGCTAACGGACTGACAGACAGACAGAATGAACAAAGTCATAAATACTTTTCAACTATGTTGCAAAGTATTAAAAACTGGGTTTAGAAAGCTATATGAGCCAACTACAATAGATTAAAACACCTTTAATACCAGTTAATAAAATGTAAGGAGAACAACACAAAAATTGAAAAGAAATGAACAGTTTTGAAAATATTACCTTCATCAACATTAAAAATAAGCAAGAAAGATCAATCATGCTTAAAGCATTGATTATGAAACACTTTCCAACTTCAATGTAATTTTATTTAAACAAGTCTAAAATGCAATACATTCCTCGGTAATATTTTGAAACTTATCACAATACTGCATTAATTTATTATATTTGAAAACTTAAACCTTCATCGAAAAAAATGAACTTCATTCAAATGACGGCATTGAAATATAAATTGCCTGGTTTAAACATTTCTAAAATGTTATATATTCCTCGGTAATAGTTTTAGAATTATCATAATACTACGATAATTTATTATATTTGAAAACTTCATCGAAAACAACTGAAATTAATTCAAATGACGTCATAGAAAAAATAACACGTCTGGATCTCTCTATAAAAACAGGATTTCATTCATAACATTCTCCCATTCATTTCATTCATCACAATACTATAATAATTTATTTTATTTAAACATTTTGTTTAAGACCATGGAGCTACAAAAAATTAAACTCTATGCTTGAAATCTATGCTATTCATCGAAAAAAATCGTCCTTCTCTTTATGAAATCAATTAATATTTCATTCCTATCAGCCATGCAGACTCCATGGACTAAATTATTTTGTGTTAAAAAAATACAGGAATTCTAATACAACTCATTCTATATATTTTGCTGTTTACATTTTACATAGGTGAAAAATAGGCTTAGCTGTAGAAATAATCAAATTTAGATGAGTATTTAAACTCAAATATATTGTCATTGCGTTGTTTCAGTATGTAGATGCACAGAATTTAAGCAAAAATAAAGTAGTTTTAGGACGGATACAACACTCAATATGAATTAAAAAGAACTTAAAAAAATCACGATTTTGAAACAAGATGGATGCCATATATCATTTTGAAGTAGGTCATGTGATCGTTTCATATCATGGTCACGTGATCGTTTAATATAAGAGGTGTAATTATTATTTTAATTTTTATTTAAAAAACTACTGAATATATTTCGCTGAATTTTTTTTTATATATTTTATGGAACAATTTGAATATTACCTAAAATTTTCGAAGCAATTTGTGAATTTTAAATCTGCTTAAAAAATGTTTGAAAAATTAGGTCCCATAGGGCTCAATGTATTTCATTTTTTCGACCCGGGTTCAATCCAAAACTAATTGGGTGATATTATTCATTTATATTCCCATAGGTTCTACAGACCGTCTGAACAACATACTAAAATTTCATTTTGATTAAGTCATTTTTACGGCAGTTATCGTGCTAACGGACAGACAAACAGACAGACAGACAGACAGAATGAACAAAGTCATAAACACTTTTCAACTTTGTTGTAAAGTGTTAAAAATACTGATAAGTAAAGCTATAAAAATATAGTGTAGTAGAAATCAGAGATGAAGGAAAATGGTTTTGAAAACAGAATGAGCTAATTTCATCAAGAAAGAAACTGGAAACAATGATTACCAAAAACAAGTATATCCATCTGAAAAAGAATAACAGAACAGTAATAAAACAAGGACTGCACCATTAAACATCACAAAAAGGAAGAAAAAAGAAATAATAAAAAAGAAAAATTAACAATTATCAAAAACTGAAAATAAAGGAGGAAATAGAAATACTATTTTTCTGAATATCCTAGCTTATGTGCTTATTTAATATTTTGTTTTGTTAATAAATGTAATGATTTTATAAAAGTTTATTTCATTCCAACCACTATTTTCTTTCAGGGTCATGTGTTTTTTTGCAAGTACTATTTTCAGTGGCTAAAGAACTACTGGGTTTTTAATATATTTTAACATTTTTTGCACACACAATAATGTAAAATATTTCACTTTTACTTAAATTTTTCCTTCAACGTTATGTTTTTTTAATCGTCTTTGCACATGCTATCACCCTACATACACATTGTGTGATTATTTTAATCTAATTAGATTGAGATCTCTCAAGAAGGCATACGGGGATTTCTCAATTTAACATTCAAAACTCCCAGAAAAGTTCTACAATACATATTTTAAAAGAAGTTTTATATACTTTAGTCATCTCATCACCTATCTCTTACTGAAAAGTGGTAAAACCCCAAACAACTATAAAATCTATTTAACATTGGCAAAGGGATGACCAAGTGAATACATTTTTGTTTATTTGCATCACCTTGCTATAAAGTAAAAGTCACTTATATTCTGTACAGCCACGAAAAAAAAATGAAATACCCAACAGCAACCGCACAATTTACATTGCAGAGCAAAGCAGAAGATATCATTCAATAAGGATTATATGTCTTCTACAAATATCAATATTTAAAATTTATTTAAAGGGGTGTATTCATTGTTATCGTGGCACTAATTCCAAAATCCTCAAGGGCAATTCCCATTAATCAATACATATTCAGATGCTATAGAAAATTTCAAGCGGATTTAAAAAAAATTTTTTACGTTTTTCAAAAGAGATTTCATCTAGTATTTGCAAGTGTTTGAAAATTGCTGATCCTTATGTTAAATGGGTTTCCCAGTTTTGGGGATATATATTCATGATAGATCAATTTTCCAAGAAAATTGGTTTTTGCATATTTTTCTACTAAAAAACCCAAACAAAATTCATAAAATTTTAATATTCAAACATATTTGAAATATTTATTATTAGTTCATTAAATTAATATTAACAAAAATTGTGAATACAAAATTGTTAATTTTTACACCATTCGATGCAGCTGTGTCTGAAACAATGGTATACAAATTCTAGTTTCATTCATACAATATGAGTAAGCTATCAAATTTTATTCAAAATTCGATGTACGCTTATCGGGGTCCATTCCCAAAGTTATTGAAAGAAAACCTTGAATGTTTTTCAAAAACCATATATGATTAAATACATCGAACACCCCATCTAACTCATCGATGTTTAAAAAACATGTATCTATGTGTGCATCTAAAACAAAATGTAGGTGAAAGCGATGGAACATCACATACTGGCAGAACCAGGCTATCAGATCAGAATTCACCCTTTCTGCTGCATAATTTAATTTTTTGATGCACCCTTAATAGTTTTTAAGGATTTTCTTTGTCAATTTTGGGCCTTTTTAAAGTATATTTTTTAAATATGCATGCAAGTTTTGTGTAAATCCAAATATGTAATGATCAATCAAGTTTGCCCCTGAAGCTTTTGGATGGAGTTAGTGCCAAAATAACTATGAAGATGGGCCCTTATGCAAAATTTAAATATTGATATTTGTAAAATACATTAATTGCTATCGAATGATATGTTCAATTTTGTTCTCCAATTTAAATTACAATCGCAACTCGGTGTTTCATTTTTATTTCTTTTTCTGATGGTTGTACACATAAGTGAAATAATCATACATATTTCTGAGCTTTATATATTCACCAATTAGTTCTGATGTATTTAAAATACTACAAGCTAATACTACAAGCTAATACTAAATATAACTTTCGCCCCCTTTTTGAAAACTCTTTTCTTTTGATCAGCTGTAATAACCCCCACTCTATTTTACTTTACGAATCCCTTTTTATTTATTTATATCGTACTTCTATTTGCAATTTTGACCCTGTTCAGGTCTCAAGTTATGCCTGGTGACTCGTTCTCGATGCCGTTCATGTTAAACCTTTACACAGTTACCTTAATTTATAGTAATGCTCTAAAGTATTTGATGTTTTTTAAAAAGTTTTTTTAAATGTTTATCTTTGAGATTTGTAATTTTATAATTTTAATCTGTTCTATGGATTCACAATTTTGAATGGATGACAATTTTCATAATATGCAAATTTTGCTTGATGGCATTGGAATGTACAGGGTGATCCAAAAGTCAGGAAAAACTTTAAAAATTAATAATTCATGAACTAATAAAGATAAATAGATGCCGTTTGCACAGAAAGAATGGAAATGAAACCGGATTTTTTTGTTAAGGAAAAAAAAAATTATTGTTAGCATAATTTACATTTCTACCAAGAGATGGCATTGTATTAAGTACCTAGTTTACATTATATAAGATATATTACATAGGTCAGATCGATTACCACTACTATCTGCTTCAAGAATGGTGTTATCAGCTACAGCTGCTCTTTTTATACCGTCTGATAATTTGCATAATCTGATATCTGTACCTAATACAGCGCCATCTATTGGTAGAAATGTAAATTATACTAACAATATATATTTTTTTTTTGACCAAAAATCCGGCTTCATTTCCATTCTTTCTGTGCAAATGGCATCTATTTATCTTTATTAATTCATGAATTATTAATTTTTAAAATTTTTCCTGACTTTTGGATCACCCTGTATTTAGGCATGTTGGCATTTGTTCTGATTCTATCGTCACTGAGGAAGAGCATGAAGGTGTTTGAAAGCGCCCTGGCTTAAAATTATTCATTGTACGTCTGTAGGATGGTTTTTAATAAAGTGACCTTTAAATCTGGTTTTTAAGATTTGTCATTTAATTAGTTGATTTAGTGACTACAAGCTAATTTTATTACTAAATTTTACATTTTAAAATAATAGATATTAACACTTGTATATATAAAATTTATAGGGTGACATCAAGCTTCCATAAAGCAAGGTGTGAAAACGTCACCTCTAGGTGGTGTAGTATTTATAGTACAGCAAATTTATATTTATTATTATTAGCACATGTTTATACCACGCAAGATTTTTCCTTAAAAACAATTATTAGACATTGTTTATGATACACTAGAATGAATTACCTGGGTCTTAAATAAGTGTCGGTGATGTAAATACGTGATACAGATATCACCACTGAATTTCCAAAGTGCTTGTTTTGAACCATAATCATTCCCCCCCCCCCCTTCATTTCAATGCAAATCCTTTAGTTTCAACATATGTGTAGTCGCACGCAACAATTTGCCATGCATGTGTACAACCCTTACTGCTCCCCATAGCAACGTCCTATGTTAAATGCCTACTGGAGTAAGAACAGGATAAAAAATCTCGATTTTTATGCTTTTGGTTGAAAATTAACAGAAAATCAGAAAATAGAGTAATTAACCTGTTCACGACCAGAGTGCCATATATGCCTCAGAGAGTTTCCTCATTCCTCAGCCTGTCAGTGCAAGTTTGCCTCGAACGTGAGAAAATTTTAAATAACATTAGATGGCGCTAGAACCCCATAATTTTTGCAAAGCTAGTTTCTTGGATCATTGAGCTTCATATTTCAGTTTTGTCTTCTGTTTTTCATTAGGATGCTGACTAAGTTGATAATATAAACAAACGCATGTGCAAGCATTTGTAGGTCTCGCAATTTAAAAGGCACATCGACTGAGATATTTAAAGGAAATATTTCTGTCATGGTAGATGTTTTGTGCTTATTTTAACTGAAGGGTCATGTGTGGTATGTTTAGCATGCTAAGTGGGAGAGGGAGGAAATTTGTATCGATGAAAGTTTATTTGCATTGAAAGGAAATTAGGTTTTCGGCAATATTTCCATCTAAACACTCACGATATGGAATTAAAATGTATAAACTATGTTAGTTAATTTCAGGTTACATATGGAACGTTTTGGTGTATACAGGGAAAGACACACAACTTTTGGAAATAAGCGGATTGTATGAAGAAAGAGTAGTAAAGAATAATCAAATAATAACCAAATTGGCATCTGTTTCAACCAAATAAATTAAGGACACAACATCATTAGACAAAGTCATTTAATAAAAACATCCTAAAGACATACAAAGTTTTAAAAACATGGCCATAGTACTTTCGAGCGTTAATACACCCTTCATCAGTGGCTACATGAAAAGCAAACATGGATCATTCCTATATAGACCATATACGTAGCAAATTTGCATAAATAAATATAAAATATAATCTGAAATTAGTAAGTTGAATAGGTTATTAATTAATAGAAATAAACCTAAAAAATAGGTACAAAATTCTTTAAAAAACATATGTTAAGAACATTACCAGAAAAATATAAATTAAAAAAAACAGTCAAGCATACATTTAACAAGGATGACGTATGTCATAGATAACTATGAAGAGACTTGAATTGCATAGAGTCAAGAACGAGTTGCCAAGCATAACTAAGAATTTGAATGGAATCAGAATTGCAATCGACGAACGGTAAATATAAATAAAAAGGGATTCATAAAAAAGAATATTACGAGGTTATTACAACGAATTAAGAAGAAAGTTTTTTCAAAGGTGGGCAGGCAATTATCACTAGCCACACATTGAGCAAGAGCAGTAGAAAATTTACCATTCCTGACGTCATGAGTGTATTCCACTAAACGGATACCGACATTAGTTGTTGCTGTCGATGTAAAATTTATAGTCACCTTCATTAGTCAACAGGGGAAACACATATACCCCAGCATAGTTCTTAAAGTCATAAATATCCCCAAATTTATCAGAATGAATACGATTGAATAAAGTAATAACATTAGAGTGGGCAGGTTTGAAACCAAAATCATGACAGAATTAAATGAAGGGACGGAAAATCTTAGGATGGTAAGGAAAACTAGACTTATAAGATAAACGATCATTAATAGCAACAAGTTTAGTATCAGGTTGAGTAAATTTTGGCGAACATGGGCATAAATCTTATAAATAAACTCAAAGGAATAAGCAGCCTCAAGACCAAGATTAAAAATAAAATTAATTTCATCAGTTAAAGCAGGGATAGAAGAGCAAACATTTAAATGTGCAATTAAAATAAGCATTAAAAGAGGCTTTTTTAGAGGATATTGGATGAAAAGAATCAGCAGGGATACAAGAGTTGGTAAAAGTGGGTTTACGGAAAACCGAAGTTTGAAAACCAAAGGAGGAGCATCAAGAAAACCAGAGCATCAAGAAAATGTAAAGAACAATTGGATTCATGCTCAATGGTAAAATTAATCGAAGATCATTAACTTCATTCAAAAGATGAAGGAGATCATTTAAATCACAATCCCAAATAATAAAAACATCATAACATAACGGCACCAAAGAATAGGTTTAATGGATAAAAAAGGCAACACCTTGCTCTCAAGCTCCTGCAAAGAGTAGTAAAGACTTTATTAGTGGACTTGTCAGGTCATGGATATAATCTGCACCTTGAAAGATTTTTGATCCTCCAGAACTAGCATTACACCTCATTTCAAATCAAACAAATATTTGTGGTACTGTGTCGAAGAACAGGAAAGGCATGCCTAAAAACTTACTTCGGAAGTTTCCAAAAAATCAAATCTTGGCATTTCAGAAGAAAAGTGTAAATAATTTTGGGTTCAAAGATAAAAAAAAAGATGTAGTAATGTTAACAACTTTCCATGGACATAATATAGTATCCATTGGCAAAAAAGACAGGAACACACAAGAAGGCATATTGAAACCATATTGTGGGGTTGATTATAATGAGAATATGGGTGGAATAGATAAGGGAGATTCACCAGGGTAATGCACCATTACCTAGCTTTCAGAAAAACAGTAAAATGGTATCGAAAATTAATTTTTGGTTTCTTAGACATGACAGTATTAAATTCACATATATTGTTTACGAAACAAACTGGCCAACAGCCTACAGCGTTAGAGTTTAAATCTAGGGTTATTTATCAAATTATTGAAATATACACTAAACCTAAAATGGGAAAATCAACATCAACATCTCCAGTGCTTAATCCTTTACGGTTAATTGGTCAACATTTTCCTAGCTTACATGTTAATACAAATGGGAAAATATTTCGAAGAAGGTGTATAGTTTGTTATAAAAGTTCCTTGAAAGAAAAGTGCAACAAGCAATCGTTTTATGAGTACAAAATTTGCAACGTAGGACTCCGTATTGAACCCTTTGAAAAATTTCATACTATTACAAAACATTCAATAGAGATGTCTGATTACATAAAAGATTGCAGGATATATAATAATACGTTTGTAATAATGTTATATTTTATATTTAGAATAAGTGCTATTTTTAAATTCATAGTAACATTTATATTTTTGAGTTTAGAATTAAATTTTCATTTAATTGCTTTAATAACCGTATTTCTGCTATATTTCATATTTTATATTTGCATTTTATAATGCTAAACAATTACTCATTCAATCCATAAGTTGGTGTCTATATGACAATCAAATGTCAGACTTATTTCAAAGTAAAGTTAATTTAATATGATATTTTTCTGTGTTAGGTTTAGCTGAAAAAAGTGCCTGGGCCTGGAGCAACAGATAATTTTTGCTACACGTGGGCCTGAGGAAACATCTCTCTCTTCACTCTCCGGTCGTGAACAGTTTAAAGAGATATTTCGTTTTTTTTTGTTAGAATGTGAAGATATAAACCCATATTTTTACAAAACTATAGAATTGTGCTAATTACCATTTTCAGATGTGGTAAAATAAGAAAATAGAAAATGCATATTTTGATGCATTAAAAAATAAATAAATATGAAAGAATTGTTCTACAGATTCGGTTCAAAGATTGTTAGAAAAAATGTTCTTTGATCCTTCCAATGAGTCATCTTACAGAAATCTCACTGAGTTATGTTGTATCGAAAGTTCAGCTAACTCAGTACCAAATTTCATGGCTGTCCAAAACTTAGGTTTTCGCTACCCACACAAACAGACAGATAGTCAGAAAGACAGACGTCTTTTATTATTAAGATTTTCGCTATCTAAAATAACACATATTAACATTAATATGCCTAGGATTTAATGGATGACGTTAAGTTCCTATAAGGCAAGATGTGAAAATATCCTTCCTAAGTGTTGTGGTATTTTTTATACCACAATAGATTTTTATATATACCACATAAAGTTTTTCATTAAAAAACATTAGACATTGTTTATGATACATCAATGAGTATTTTGAAATACTATGTAACTTCATAAGATTTACCTTCAAAAAGGAATTATATACATTAAGAAATGTAATTAAGTCACCCTCTTCAACAGCAAATTTCCATTTGGCTCTTTTCTAGAACAGAATAAAAAATTCAATGAATAAAAATAAAACACATAACAAGCAAGACATAAAGTTTAAGTCACATTTATTTATGGAATTTGGTGGCTAAATTATCCCCACATTTACTAGTAAAACCTGTGGGCATTCTGCCCTATAAGTAATTTCAAACACTGGTTTACTGATGGGATATGTCCCGTAGTAAGGTTACAATAGAATCAAAGAAAGGAGCAAGCAATAGAAAGGAATTCAAAATCTTCAACTACATATCAAAGTTGTTTTTTTGACACAAGTTAAAATAAGTTGAAATATAATTTTTAATTAGGGTCAATGGGACAAAACATTTCATAGGCCTTAAAATAATCACAATCAATTTTTTTAGAATTGGATGTTGTTTGCCCATATAAGTTTTGATTATGTTTACAGGGATGTGCTCGAATTTGACTATGACTTATGACTCGATAGATTTTACTACAGATCCAGGCTCCAGGAATTTTTCCCAGCTCACCACCCTTCCTCTCTATGGGTCTAGCTACTAGAGAGCAAGAACAATTCCACTTGAATATTTTTTACTTTCCACCAGACTGTTGGTACAACTGATATATCTTAAGAAATCGGTGGTTGTCATGTAGGAAAGAAAAACAAAATCTTATCCTTCCTTTAATAAAGAGTGGGAAAAGGGGCTTGTAAAATTTGTTGATGAGCTATCAACATATTTCTGGCTGGTCTGAAGTGAAAGAGGCAATCACTAATGCAAGAAAAGTGCACATTTAAAAAATCTCCAGACGATAAAAGAGACCAAGATCATTTCTGGGAACTGCTATGCTTGTGCCCTATACCACCCTGTTACATTGAAATTTGCTATCACAATGTAACAGTACAGTTTTAAAAGACGAAATAGACCTGAAAAGACAGTCCCTCATGCAGCGAGGTAATAATTATAACGTTCCCTCAAGCGCAGCTGTACCGGACATGGTTCAGAAAAAGAAAGGGGGGCTTCTCAATTTCAAGTGAGCATCAGGTGTCTGTGATGAACGGAAGGGGTTGACACTTCTGACCCGAGAGGTCAATATTTATCACATGGTTCATGGGAAAATTCTCGTGAGAACTTTCAATGCCTAAAAACATAAGATTTGATTTCTTAAATTTCAAGGGGGGCCTTGGCTGATAATAAAGCTGCAAGGCGTATCTTTTAATTGACTTGACCAATAATAGACTGGGGCACATTGTAGGGGGGAGAGAGAGAGAGAGCAATTTTTGAAGTTGAAAATTTCAAAGGAGGACTTGCTCTGGTGCGGTGGTATCGAAAGGTCGCAAGCGTGACGGAGTCAACAGCGGACCGCGGAGGCTGTTCTGAGATGGCAATAGGAGAAGCTCGTGATCTTCGATGATGAAGGTAGGCGATCTTACATTTTGGTGCCTTAAGACCAGTTACATGCCGGAGTTTAAATTTTAATGAAGAGAATAAAAATATAATTGAAATTAATAAAAATATAATTGAAATTAATAAAAATAAAAATATAATTGAAATTAATAAAAATAAAAATATAATTGAAATTAATAAAAATAAAAGTATAATTTTGAAATTAATGAAAATAAAAATATAGAATAAAATTTTTTGGTGTAATATAAGGTTTAAAAAAAAATAAAAATAATAATTTTAAAATTAAAATATAAGTAAAATTAAGAAAATGTATTTTACAGAATGAGATTCAATCAAAGATATAGTTCATTGTGTGTTCTTAATGAAGCATGCCATATTGTGTTCGAAAATATAATTAATAGGAAACTAAATTTTTTTTGTAAGAGATTTTTGGAATGTGTAAATATATGAGTAGTATTTTAGGAGTTTATTGTGATGTTAATGTATTTGCATGCATAGAAAGTGGGAGGATTAGAATTGTGTATTTTCAATATTAAATGTGATATGGTATTTAAATATTTTGGGGGAAATTTAGAAGAATAGGAGCAGGAAGTAATTGCGGGTATAGAATATTTCGAGAAAGTTTAATTTAAAATGGCAGAAGGCGGAGAGAACCCTCCAGCAATGATGAGTAGGATACCTGGAATAACATATTTATTAGGAGAGTGCAACGGCACAGAAAATGATGTAGAAATTTTTTTTGATCACTTCAATGCTCTCAGTAGCTTAGGGAATTGGTCAGAGGAGGAGAAGCTAGCAATTGTGAAATCTCGGCTAAGAGGGAATGCAAGAAAATTTTATATTGGGTCACAGGAGTTAAGAAGAGAGATATCATTTGAAAAATTTAAAGACAGATTCCTAGAGTTTTTTACAGAAAAATCTAATATAACAGCTAACCAAATCCTTTTCACAACCGCGAAACAAAATCAAGGGGAGACGATTAAACAGCTTGCACACAGGATCACAACACTCACTTTACATTACATTGGTAACATTGAACATAATGAATCAACACAACAGATAATAGATAAATTACGTTTGAGCAAATTTTTAGAGGCCGTAACAACTGAATTCCAAAAAGAGATTATTAAGGTGAACACACAAAATTTTGAAGAAGCAGTAAAAATTGCTACAAATTTAGAGCAGGCAAATTTGGCAGCGATGACTGCAAATGTAAATAGTATCACATAGAGGGACGAAATCGAGACACTCCGCAAAGAGCAACAAGAATTCAACACACAGATATTAAATTCAATAACACAAGAAATTAATGCATTAAAAATGAAAGAGAATGGATATATTCCCACGACACAATTAAAGAAAAATTTAACATGTCAGTATTGCAACAAATAAGGACATTTCATGAGAGAGTGTAGAATTTATGCAGTGGATAAATTTAATCAAAACATAAACAACTCTAGAGCACATTGGAATAACCGGATACAGACTGCTTCCCAGTCATTACAGACCTCATATGCAGGACAACAAACTTACCCTCCCTACCCCGACACATATGATTACAGGTAAAATCAAATCCCTCCTAGAGATTTTTATGAAGACAGAAATGACTACATCTCACCCCATCCACAAAATAGATTTTCAAGGGAACACCATAATAGAGAGGATTCAATCCAAAACAGAAATCGGGAATTGGGTTCGCAAAGGAATTACGGGAGAGAAAGGAATACAACATTTAGATATGGAAACTTCCCTAGTAGAAGAGAGAATTTAAACTAATTGTGGGGGTCTTAGAGAATAACAGAAAAAAAGAACATAATTACAGGGAAAGATCCTCAAAGAAAAAGAAAAATCCTGTAGAGAAAGAAAATAAGAAATCGGAAAGACAAAATGAGATAATTACTGAAAAGCAGGAGGAAATAATTGCATCTGTAGGAGAGCAAAATGAAAAAACAGAATTGCCGACGATAATAGCTGTTCTAAGATGGCAATCGGAGGAGCTCGTGATCTTCGATGATGAAGGTAGGCGATCTTCCGAGAGATCTTCCGAGAGGTTGGTGGTAAGAGAAGGAGGGTACGGTCGCTGTGGATGCCTCCCCCACTGGGTTCCGGTCTAAATTGGGTGGCACTTGCCGGTCGTCCAAACAGTTACCTTACACCTTTCTGGTAGGTCGGATGGTCTGGGTTTCAACAACAACATATTTTACACGATGGCCTGTTTGGCACTCTAGCTCTCTCTCACCCTAATTAGAATACATAAGGTTCGGGAATTAAATACATTAATTAAAACACTGTGAGAGATATTTTGTTATGTAGAGTACGAATGTTAAGAGGTTATTAATAATGTTGTTTGTAAAGTATCAGTAATGTTGTTTATAGAATAAATGTTTTTTTGTTATTGTTTAACTTAAGACTCTTCATTTTAATTACTTGCATAATGCATCTTGATTTACTTCCTTATACGAAAGCAGCCTTCTTCGCATCCTTACCGGACGTGTGGTTTACCAAGTAACACTCCCCCCCCCCCCTTCATTTGTTCTCAAAGACAATATTGTAACTCTAATTCATCGATTCGGCTTTATGATATCAAGACTATACTTTTCTGTTTGGAAATAGGTTCTGAACTTCTACGAGCATCTATCTACTCATATGAGAATGGAGGGAGAAGCAAAGACTGATTTTATCAAGAAATAATAGACGAATAGCTACCACGAGTACCGAAAAATAGAGAATAGGCTTTTTTTTTTCAGATTGGACACATTAAAAAAATTCCGGAATCTGGAAAGATGCCCATTTTGAGCTTTAGGGATAAAAGGTCCAGTATTGTATATTAAAGAAGTTTAGTGTCAACTACATTTAATGTGAAGTTACACATATATTTTAAGCCCACTTGTGTATTTTTTATATTTGAAATGGTTGATTCTGCAACTTCAATTTTGCTTATAATTCTGCAGTTTCTTAAAAAATAATTGGAAATATTTCTTCTATTTGTACATGTTCATATACTTTAATATACTCATGCAAATTTATGTCATTGAATCTTGATGCTAAGATAATTTTATTCAATTCTTTTCCCCCCAACTAAAGAATTTTGTCTTTATTTCATCTTTTATGATAACTGGAAAACTTGATCATGTTAGCTGCAGTTTGCTGATAATGTTAGAAAGAGGGCAAAGATGATGTGTACACAAATCTTCAGTTTATAGAAAAACTTACATTCAATTGCAGCTTTTCTATACAAGAATGTAAAATGCTGCAGTAAAAATACAAAAATACTTTATAAGTAACAGCATAAAAAGTTAATTAAGAGTATAAATCATTTTAGAGACAAAGGCAAAAATCAGTATTCTTCAAAGATGTGTTCTTGCCTTTGCTCAAGTAGTTGTTCTGTCTCTTTATCCTAAAGAAGGAGCTAATTTTTATCTATGAAACCAGTTGATATTTTTAATTAACTGATTATGCTGTTACTAATGAAATAATTTATTGCAGATTAATTTGGACAGTAGTTTAAGTTTTATTTCAATATGCATTTAATACACTGGATGGCAATCCTATCTTAGTGGCTTATACTCAAAGTTAATCCCTTGTATGTACAGCTCAAACTGTTGATAAAGTAATAAAACTAAAAAACTTCATTCAAAACAACAACCAACACAAAATTAATAGTATCGACCAGTTTTGAAGGCAAGAAAAATCCTTCTTTGTCAAGACAAACAAGAAGTGCAACTATCCCAAATTAAGCAAGATTGGCAACTGATGTTAGAACAGAAAACATGACTGAAGCAGGGAAAAAGGTTTGCCAACTGTTTGAAGAAAAAAAGTGGTAAAAACTATGGAGGAAGGAAAGAGAAGTAGAACACTATAAATGAACGGTAAAATATCAAAGACAAAAGTGAAAGTCCAGCAAAAGAATTCAAAGCACTTGTTCGGTGAGTAAAAATACAAACATAAGTGATCTATTAAACTAAAAAAGGCAACAAACTAGCTTCAGAAGTTACATGTGTTGTTCAAACCAGTTTTAAAAATAACAGTTTATAAGCAAATACAAAAAACAAAGAAAATGAAGTAACTAACTGGTTTTGGAGAATAATATAACTAAGCTTAGTTCCTTCATTTTATCTTCTACTTATATTTTGCATTTATTTATAAACTTATTTTTACAGCTGGTTTGAATTACACATATAACTTCCAAAACCGGTTAGTTGCCTTTTATAATTTAATGACACTTACATTCATAGTTTTACTCACTGCTTTGAATCCTTTTGCTGGGCATTCACTTTCCTCTTTGGTATTTGACCATTTATTCATAGTGCCTTACTTCTCGCTCTTTCCTCCATGGTTTTTTACATTTTTTTTCTCCTCTCCCTGTTGGCAACCCCCTTTTCCTGGTTCAATGATGTTTACTGTTCTAACATCATTTTCCAATCTTGAAGGCGAAGGTTGCATTTTTTGTTTGTCCTGGTGAAGAAGTTGTTTCTTGCCTTTGAAATGGTTGACACTATTAATTTTATGTTATATAGAGTGTCCAGTGCTATTAGTGCTCAATGGCTATTTCCTCAACCGTTAGTCACAGAGATATACTTCCAATTGCAAAAATGTTTTAAATTTTAAAATCTATTATCTTAGGAACAGTTTAAATCAATAAATGCATTTCTGAAAGAAATACGAAATATAAATTTTTATACGGTTCCCCGGTCCTACCAATTATATTTAGGGAAATCATCCTCACACAATTTCATGCAAAATAAAAATAAAAAAATCTTCCATTTACGACCAAAATTCACCGAGTTATGAAGCATTAAACTTTATGACTTAAGTCGCTTTTTCGGGCATTAAAAATGTCCTGTTTCAGACAACCAACCAATCAGGGACCGTATTGATCATTTCTCAGCACAAAAAGTGCTCAACTTTAAACAGCTTGTTGGCAATTAAACAACATAAGTTGTTTAAACAACATAAGTTGGGCAATTTTGGTTGTACAACGATGATTTTTTTTTTATTTTGCATAAAATTGTATAAGGATAATTTTCCTAAATATAATTGGTAGGACCGAGGGACTGTATAAAAATTTATATTCTGTATTTCTTTCAGAAATGCATTTATTGATTTAAACTGTTTCTAAGATAATAGATTTTAAACTTTAAAACATTTTTGCAATTGGAAGTATATCTCTGTGACTAACAGTTGAGGAAATAACCATTGGGCACCGATACCACTGGACACCCTGTATAAACAAAGTTTTTTTTTTTTCAGTTTTATTAAACCTTTGTGCTTAAATTGGAATTAGAAATATTAAAGAGAGAATTGTAAAACATATTTCAATTTAGTAATCAAATTTAATTATTTTAAGATTTAAAAATTAAGCTTATTGCATTAATAAACTTAAACAAGTAATGACATTATTTACTAATAGTAAAACAAACATTTCATGATTTTTTTAATATAATTGAATATACATACAGCTTCAAGTTTACGCCCTGATACAACAATGAATGCATTTTGAACTTGAAGCATTGCTGCAATAGTTAAAACTTCTTCTGTACAACCAAACTGACCTAAAACATATTAAAAATTAAATAAGTTCATATACAAAAATACATAACTAATAATTTTATTTATAAATTTTAGCTGATTATTGTAATTCTGGAAAAATCCTAACAAGATTATTTATGCAATGATGTTAAAACAATAGCCTAGCCAGGATTTCAGAAGGGGGGAGGGGGTCAGCAAATGGAGGAGGCGGTAGAATGCTGGATTTAGTTTTCCAATATAGACCCTAAAAAGAACTAATACTCAGCTAATATGGGGTTTATGACACCCAACTCCACCCTGCATAAATCACTATGCTGATGATAACCATAAGTTTAAAATATTTCAAATACAAAAGAGTCTTGATTATCCAAGTCCATGTTTTTCGAGCTAGCTCTTTTTTTCACTGATAATCACTTTTTCTGATACAGTTGAAACATCCACTCTCGTGAAGTCCTCATTTTTTTTTTTCAATGAAACTAGAAAGATAATGATAAAGATAATTTTTTACTCATAGAGCTAGTAAAGAATCTTCCAATTTCAGAACCTATTATATCTGAAGACATTCAAGACCGGGTGAATGTGGACGAGCAGCATGAGATCACTGATGACATAATAATTATAAATTCAGTGAGTGAGTAAAAAGAAGAGAGTAAAGAGGAGAAGGTTCAATAATTTTACATATTCATTATTCATTTTAACACAAAACGAATACAAGACATAATGAATGATCTCAGGAATGAAACTTGTTTGTAAGTAGAAAACTGCCGGAACCAAATTTGGTATACATGTCAATTACCATCACACACAATGATATACAGGGTTCTTAGGAAAGCCATTATACACTTCAATAACTTTGTAAGGGAAAGTCCATGAGTGTACATATTAGGTCTATATATAGTAAAGACGCCATGTCCATTCAAATAAAAATAATGGCAACACCCCTAGTGGAGAATTTTAAAAGTTAGAATAATAAACTTAGCAATAAATTGAGAGATATGAAAAATGCCAATTATAAAGTTGTAGTGTAGAGCATTGTTTAATGAGTAGGAACCGATGCCAGGAATAAACGAAACACATACTTGGAAGGCAATAAGTACCTGTAAAAGTTGTATCATCAGTGCCTGTAATACAGTGGCACCTGCAAAGCCTGTCAAAGTATGCAGTAATATTCTTTCTAAAATTCAAATGTGCATTATTGCTAATGGAAGGCGTTTTTGAATAGGCAGCACTATACATTAGATTCATGTGCATATAAGTGTTGTTTATTTTTGCATTCTTGAATATAAGAACCATTCACCAAAAACCCTATTGTGTCAAATAAATGCTTCTGTAACATTTTTATGGTTGATTTCTACCCATTAAACAATAACTTTGTAATTGGCTTTATACGTCTATATTACTTTGTTGTTAAGTTTGTTATTCTAATTTTGAAATTCCTCCGCTAGTCTTTAACTGCTATCTTTTAACTTTACTTACATCTTTTAACTTTTAATAAAATAATACATGTTAACACAACATGAAATTATTTGCAAAAATAATATTTTGCAGTAATACTGGTGAGATTAGCACAACTTGCCTGATATAAGTAGCATCTTAGAAAACATGGGATGCAGTGGAAATTCAGCCATTTGAATCCCTAGGGGGTTTGTTAAGGCACCTTCTTCATCCAGGGCTGAAATTAACATGACCATGAAATTAGATTTAAAATCGGATAATTAAATGGACAGAAAGTAATGTAAGTGAATTGAATGGACAGAAAATAATGAAAATGAGAAGGTAAAATAAAATAGTTGGTGATACACAAACACACACAAATGTGTGCAATAAAAATAGGAATGGATTGCGCTATAAGGTTTAGGCAGAGCTTATAAACAAACTATTTTTATTTTCTATTTCATATTTTTTAATTTTTATAAACATAAAATACCATCTTTATATAGGGAAAATCCTTGCTTAGAAAATCCTATCCCTTGAAAAAAAAGTTTGTTTCAGTTTAATGACGTTAAAACTAATAATGAAATTTTAAGATGAAAAATAATGTTCTAGGGGGAGCGGGAGGGTTTTTTGAAAATTAATTTGTAAAGTGAATTTATTCTAATGTTTGTGAACTGTGAGAATCTGAGGATTTCTGTACCTGTAACCCTAGGAAAGGGATCCCTTTGATGTGTACTCACAGCCGGGATCAGCTGCTCCTATGTTTTTCATAGAGGTATGCTCCTCTATTTTTTGTTTTACATAAATGAAATTGTATCCGTTTGTCTGCATTTTTAGTATTACATCGCAAATGACATGAAAGTATTTTTGAGACTGATGATGTTGAATGTAAATTTATTATTTAAGAAATAACGATGCTGCTCAGAGAAAAAAAGCTTTTTTTTTAAAGATTGTCCCCACCACCACCTGATGCATAAATACACCGTGACAATCTCCATAACTTTCTTTTTATTTATACTTTTATTTCTTCAATGTTTAAGTTTTTTAATTGTGGTCCCAACCACCACCCGATGTATACAATACATCACTGCAATTCAATCCACCATAATTCAATCACTTAAATTTTATAATGACCATATGCAATCTTATTTTAATTTGCTTAACAGTAAAATCTGATGGTCTTTACTTGCAATTTTAAATTGTTCAACTCTATTATATCTTCGCCTTATTAGACAGATATAGTAATCTTGATGACAGATTAATTTTTTCACAGCATTCTTATTAACACCTTTCGTCACTCGTCACTTGAAATACTGCCATGTTAGATCCCTTATTAACATACTTGCACACATATTTGATAGACTGAACAGAGCTACAGTATTCCACATTAATGTGGGCATTGAATGCCTTCGATAATAACGGACAATACGGAACAACCCACCTATTGTCAACCATGATGTCAGAACCTCGTATTTTCTTGACTACTGTAAATTCTCTGTCTTCTGGATATCTGCGACGATAGAGCGGATATCCATCACAGTCTGTCCACATATTAATCAAATTTTCTCTTGGGTACCTCTTCGTGCATATCTCGTCTATCATGCAGGGAGAGCGCGAATTAATGTTCCCGTATGGGCCATGAATCACATGTTTTGTCACAATGACATGCAAAATTGGGTAAATTGAAATGCAATTTATTTCGAAAATAATAATTTATTTCAATAAAATGGATGAATAATTTATTCAAATAAAATAAAATGGATGGTTTGTTTTACTTTAATGACATACATTCATTATTTGGCAGGCACAAATATCGAATGTTCCATTCGATTTCGCTATGCGTATCAGATGCAACCTCGTCAGAACCATGACGTCAGAGTCCCACTCTTAAACAATTTAATAAGCGCATATGCAAAATAATTTGCATAAACTGCTATCTGAATAATCCGAAAATCAAATGACAAAGTATTTTAATTGCCGGAAGTACATACACAATTTAACATTGCAATTACTTTTATATTATACCCTTTACAAAAACATTCAACTTAAGAACTGATTTCACTGCATTTCACTCCACTGCTTCAGTTTCTAAATTAAAAAACATTGCGTTTTCTACCCTCCTCCGAATTCATCTGCTTCTTCCAAAAGCTGGTGGTGAAACATCGCCCACCTCCTCTCCACCATAGAAAAACTGTGCGTCTGCGTGCGCATGTGGGTGAAAAATTGATTCCTTCTTTAGAGGTTTGGCAGAGAAATAGAAAATAATCACTTCCTTAAAATCCGGATCGTGTGGCTACTTTTCCTTATTTCTCAACCAGATTGGGCTTGTAAGAAAGCCTGATCTTTGAGCTTTCTAAAAATGTAAATTATTAGTCAAAATTATCAGTACTTTTCCAGATGCGAGGATTTAAAAATGAAAGTTCGTTTTTGAGCCCAAAGTGACTTTTGTTTTAAAATCTTTAAAAAATCTTAGAATTTGTCCCTGAGATTTGAAATTGATATAATTTTACTCGCAATTGTTTGCTCTTTTCGGTCATGTGATTTGTTTTTTTCTACGACGTCTGGATGATGAAGAAAAAAGGGGGAAAATGGTCGAAATCGCATAAAACATTAAATAACAGAAAAAAATAATTCAAATTTTTAAAATCGTTTTTCACGTGTCACCTTCCACAAGGAAGAATATAGTTACTTTTTTTTTTTGTAATGCGAGACCTTGATAGAGAATCTATGTGAACCATTGTAAAAGATTTTAATAATAGTTTTCTGATTATTTCATTAGTATGTTGGTACAATACATGTTAAAAATAATGAATTACATTTCTACTTTTTCGTGCTTTTACACATATATATATTCACTTAATAAATAATTATTTTTGGCCACACCTGCCTCTTGCAAGCCACTCAAACGGCTACTGAACCCTTGGGTCAGTCAAGTGGTCTGGGTCTTCAATACCTGCCTCTTGATTGCCTCTAACCTTTGGAATGATTTAATCATAATTATGTTATTCTTACAACAAACTTTAAAATATAATTTACGCAAATTTTTATAAAACTACTACTAGCTACTTTTTTGAGAGTGATAGACCATGTTGAATAATTCTTCGATGAAATATATGGTAATTACTGATTGGTCTATACACTTTACTTTTTATTTGTGTCAGGAGCACTAACGAGCATTATATCCTGATACATAAAATAAATCTTTGAAAATTATTCTTACCATCCAGAGCAAATAACAGTTCTATTGCACTTATTACATGTTTAGAAGGAGGTGCCTAAAAATAAAGTTTTAAGGAAATAAAATCAAACCAATTATAAATTAAATGTACAACATATACAATCAAAATGAAAAACACAAATTGTATAATTACATTTTAAAATGCTTATTCTAAATATGCAAATTAAAAAACTTTATATCTAGTTCTAGTTTTTTATATATTTTTTTCATATATAAAATTTATTGGCAATATGTATGATTGTTTTTAGTTATCATATTCATACCTCACAGACAGTAGTTGCTCTTAGTCCTCTGGACGAGTCGGACGGTCTGGGTCTTCTACACCTCACAGACAAGGGCATGGTAGTCCAGTGGTTAGCGTGCAGGAATTGCACTTGGTAGACCCGGGTTTGATTCCCGCCACTGACAAAACTGCCGCCGTGTTCAAGTGGAGTACGATCATGTTAAACATGTGGGTCCGTAAGTCCTTCAGAGAGGTTGATGGCAGGGGAAGGAGGGTACGGTCCCTGTGGATGCCTCCCCCATTGGGTTCCGGTCTAAATTGGGTGGCACTTCCTGGCCATCCAAACAGTTACCTTACACCTTTTTAGTTGGGTGGCCACCTGGGAATACCACGTGCTGTTGGCACATTTCGGGCAAGGTAGCCCGGTGGTTTGAACGCTGGATTTGCACGTTGCCACAACTGCTGCTGTGTTCATGCGGAGTACGATCACGTTAAACATGTGGGTCTGTAAATCCTTCCGAGAGGTTGGTAGTAGGGGAAGGAGGGGAAGGTCCCTGTGGATGCCTCTCCCACTGGGTTCCGGTCTAAATTGGGTGGCACTTCCCGCCCGTCCAAACGGTTACCTTACACCTTTCTGGTAGATCGGACGGTCTGGGTCTCAACAACACCACCTCACAGACAAGGGAGCAGTAGCCCAGTGGTTAGAGCATAGGAATTACATTCGGTAGACCCGGGTTCAATTCCCTCCGCCGCCCAAACTGTCACTGTGTTCACGTGGAGTACGGTTATGTTAAACGTGTGGGTCCGTAAGTCCTTCCGAGAGGTTGGTGGTAGGGGAAGGAGGGTATGGTCCCTGTGGATGCCTCCCCCACTGGGTTCCGCTATAAATTGAGTGGCTCTTCCAGGCTGTCCAAACCGTTACCTTACGTCTTTCTGGTAGGTCGGACGGTCTGGGTCTCAACAACAACACTTCATAGACAAACACACAGATGAACATTATTCTAAAAGTGTTTGAAATGTGTTCAGGAATATAAAAAAAGGTGAGTAACTCTTACTCACTATAGACTATAGATTTATGTGAACATCGGTCATTTTGCATATTTCGAATGGAAAAATGTTGATGTGTGTTGTGAGTGATGTTGGTACAAAGTACCTAGAAAAAGATTTGAATATAATACAAACTAGTTAGCTAAATTAATTTTTTGGCTGCCAGAAATTGTTTTATTTATTCATTTATTTTGGAAAATTATACAGTTATAGATTAATAGAACACGGTTTATTTCGTCCCAATCGAACCACAAATGACAAAGTTGTCAGTGATGAAACATTTGCCGCCATTTCACCATGCGAGCATGCAGTCAGTGCAAGTAATAAACACATACTGTTATATAGAGCACAGATGTTGCAGATCTATTTTTTACACTTTTTTATCAAACCTGTTTTATAATACAGTTTAAAGAGTATATAATAATCAGAAAAAAAATTACATATTGAATTCTATATTGAGTTCGGCAGTGCAAGTATAGCGGTACTTCCATTACATAATTTTGTTTCATCTTTGTCACATTTCTTTTATGATTTACTCTGTACCTCTATGTTCCAAGACATTTTACATCAAAAATATGGAAGTTAAAAAGTTTGCAAAAAACGTCTCAGCTGTAAATCTAAAGACTTATCTTTCTTATGTTATGATTGATTCATTCATTTATTTATATAGTTGTGTGTTCTTAATTGTGAAGTTTGTGGCATCATTACTTGCCTAATTATGGGTTAAAATCTTTAGAAAGTAATCAAAATGTTTTTCACATTTTAACCATTTAAAAATAAGTAGAAATATTGCAGATGATTTAAAACTTTTAGGATTATTGATTCTATACATACTACTTTTTTTCAAAATAAACTGGATAATACTAGTCTATGAAAAAACTTTTTTGTATGGCCTCAAGTTTGAAAGTTGATTTTAAATAACTTTAGCATACTGAATTTAGATCACATTTTATACCACATCAGGATCTTTATATATGCTTACCTTCAACTTTAAATATGTATTTGCAGTTGCACTGAAAGTCGTTTGCTCTAGATGGTTTCTCAAATAAAAATTTTAAAATGTTACACATATGAGGAAGATAGCCATTCTTTTTGCAAATAACAGTATCCATGGACCGGTTTCATGCTTATTATGCACTCATCAGCATGGAATAACCATTAACTGCAATGGCAGCAAAAAAACTTGCTATTTGCCACAATTTTGCAAACTTCTTCTATTATCTTGAATATGAGTGTCCTTATCTTTGGAAATGCCATTTTCTAGCACGTTCTTGTGATTTTGATTTTACACATATGGTTCAACAATAACATAGATAAAACCTGTCCTAAGTCAGTAATGTTTTTAGAAATGTAAATTTTTAGTTGAAATGGACCTGAATTGTTCTCAATTTCAGGACATTCCAATTAGAGCCCTATTTATTTATAATATCAAAGAATTTGAAAAAATCTTCTTACTCAAAATTATATCTCAATAAAAAAGCAATTTTTTACATATAGTTGAAATTTCCAATAATATTTTGTTCATTGTATCAATATCTATGTACAACTTTTAAACTGTAGACCATATCTGATTCAACCAAATGAAAATTACTTTTAAATACACTTAGAAACACAAAATTTTTAAGAAATCATGACCTATAGGCCTATAAGTTGTGGAAAAATACGAGGATCAGAAACAAGGTTCTTCAGACCATAGCGATTTGAAAAATGTTGATGTAGGAAAATTGTAATTTTTACACATCACAGAAGTTTCCCAAAAGTGATTTGTTAATTACACATGATTTTATAAATATATATATACATTTAGTATTTCTCAGTTGTATTAGAGTCAACCTAGATTTTTTTTGTGTGTGTGTGTGATAAAAATAAACAATTAGTTGATTGTATTTAATATGCCATTTCCATTGTGTATTTTTTTAATTGGAACTATGCTATTTCATTCCTATATAAAAATTCTATACATTTCTCTTGATGAGATAACTTATATGATATGCATAAACTTAGACTTAACATTTCCAACTGTAAATTTTACTGTTTACAAACAAAATCAAGTACTCTTATCTTTTTTTATAATGTTAACATGTTCAAGACAGAGCCAATTTTGATATACTTTTAAATTCAGGCCGCGAAGAACACTTAGTGGATGTTTGACTGTACAGAGTATAGACAAAAGATAATACGCTCAACACAATAGATTCTATTTCACTTTATGTTTAGAATGTTTCAATAAAATACACTGAAGAAGTGTAAGTGTATGTTATATACATTACAATTTTGTAAGTGTATTTTTAATGTTATATAATTAAGTTTTGTAAGTGTACTTTTTATGTTTTATAAATTAAATTTATTTATCAGATTCGATGCAGTCATTCCACAGAATCCGACGCTGGCTAAACAGAAAATTCAGTGTCGGTCCTCAGGGCCCAACATTAGCAGAAAGTTTGGTGCTGGTCCCCAGGGACCAACACCATCTCGAACGCGTTAATAATAATGAACTTGAAAGGGTCGAATATTTCAACAATCTGGATGGGAAATTCATTCTGTATTTCCTTTTCATAAGCATATCCATAATATTATTTTGCATGTTTCAAGAAATTTTCAGATTTATTAATTCATAATTTTGTTTTCTTTCACTCAGTTGATACTTTATAACATTGACATTCAACAAATCAGTTTATAAATAGTTTATTTATGTTCTAGGGTGCTCCAAATGTGAAATACTATGAAATACAATAGTAATACAATAATTTTTAAATATATATATATATATATATATATATATATATATATGTATGTATATAGTAAAAACAGCCTAGTCCAAACTTTGATCCAAATTTTGGATAATCCAAACAATTCCAGCAGAAAAAAAAACTTTTTTGCAGATATCAGGAAATGCAAGAGTACTGAATTGATCTTCAGTTATGGAGTTTATACTATTTTTTCTATGGATTTTCAACATTCAATGTATTTAAAGTGAATAACACAATTAAATAACGCGTAGAAAAAGTGTAAAAGAAAAAAAGATACTAGTAAGTACTAGCCAAAAATACTTTTTATTTGCTTACACATTATTGAAATTATTTTTTTACTAAAAGTTTTTTAAAGTTTATGTCACTCATTTTATAATGAAAAATTATGTGTGAAATGATTATTTAGTTAACAGTATTAAGAGTCCAAATGGATCTTTTCAAAAATTCATTAGGGAATCGTACAATAACTTGAGAACAATTCATGCTAGTGTTCTAAAGTTTATATCAATCATCTCCTAATAAAAATTGCTTATGAAATTATTATTTATCATTAGTGAAAATCCTGATTTTTTAATGATTTTTTTCAAAAATTCTTTTGAAAATTGGGAGGTGGGGAGAACATTTGATCCCATTTAAAATCAATAGGATTTCAGTATTCATTGATTGTAATAATCATACCGAATACTTTTTTAAATGCTTTATTCATTTATGAGATATTGCATTTACAGACTCACGAACACACACTAGCATGCATACACACACAAACATACATACACCCACACAGATATCCTCTCAAAAATGTTCCAATTCGAGTTTACGAATGCCTTGCTTAAGATGTGCTCTTCCGTCAAAAACAAACTCAATTCAAATTTTCGACCCTGTCACAATACTTTACATATACATTAAAATGTAAGTATAAAAAATAATAAACAAGTTAAGGACTCTGAATAACCACATATTAATGAGAATGTATAAAAGTAAATTTGAATTAAAATATTACATACTGATGGAAATGGAAACCTCAAAATATTGTCTATTCCCAATGCTTTTAGTTGAAGTATAACTGGAGCTAAATTACTTCTTTGCATTTCAGGTACAGTAAAACTTGGAAGTTTTAAAAACTCTTCCTCTGTAAATAAAGTTGCAGTAAAAAAATGTGAAATAATTAAAATCTAGAAATATAAACTGTTTTAAGACAAAAATATTTGGAAACACATCTAAAAATATTAAATTATAAGCAGTAAAGACTACATTTTTAAGAGTAAAAATTCTTTCTTAATATGACACCATTTAAGACATTACAATAATATTAGAATTAGGCCAGAGCATTTTCGTACATAATAACGTTCTTTATCAGTGGCAATGCAATAAAAAGGGAAAAACATGAGTTTTAACACACAGCCAGAAACTGCAAAATGAAATTTTGCATATGAATGGTCAGAATATGCGAGACAAAATAAAATCATTAAATTACCAAATAAATATATAACAGATATATAACTGCAATCCAGAAATACACAAGCCAAACATTTTAAAGTAATATTAAAAGAAAAAATAAGGTGAACTAGATATCTAGAAATTCAGACAAGGGTTTAACACACAAAGCGTCAAGAATGAGATGCCACATGCGATAATTGAGTCAGGATAAATGTAAATGAACAGGAATTCAAAAAGTAAAATATTATGAGAGTTATTGCAATTAATTAACAGAAAAGTTAAAAAAAAAATTGGGGGTAAATATTGATTTTTAACAAATTGGGAAAGAGCGATAGGCTGGTGGTGGTGTCGTATCCACACGAGTCGGTCGTTTAAATAGATCCATGAGCGAAGACCACGGCCCTAGCAATCACAATGATGCTATGGGAGTAGAGCATCTCCTGTGGAAATTCCACGATGTTTTGAAGTGCTACCAAAATGCCAGGACATGTAAAGACATGTTCAGGAGAGAGTTCAGTTTCGGGACACTTTCAACAGTTCCTGTAAACCCTAGCTCCATTTCCATCGATTTTCATACTCCTGTAAGCGATAGACTGTTAATTATTTTTAATATTGTGAGCATGTTTATATAAACGAATGTATATGGTACATTTGGTACCACCAATTTAAAACTTATAATTATTTTCAGGATATAAAAGGGGATCAATATACACCCCAGCCTGACTCAGGAAGTTATTTTTAATCTTAAATTTATCAGTACGGATACAACTAAACAAAGGGGTAACAGTAGAATGGGCAAGTTTAAATTTCATTTCATGGCAGAAATGAATCAGGAGATGAAAAATCGAAGGATGGAAAGGGAGACTCGATTTATACGGCAAACTGTTAGAGGAGGGGGCAATATATCAGTTTTAGGATAAATAATGTTAGAATGAATGGAGAAATATTTTTTATAAATGAAGTTGAATGAGTAAGAGGCCTCGTAGCCAAGGTTAAAGATAATGTTAATTTCAAGCTACAACCAAGAAACAAACATTGAAAACATGATTAAAATAGGCAATGAAAGAGGCTTTTTAGAAGAAACAGGGTGGGAAGAATTAGCAGGAATACAAGAATTAGACCACTGTTAGACACTGTTAATGATTTTTACCCTTCTATTAATTTTACTGCTGCACATGAATCTAACAGTTCTTTGCCATTTCTTGATGTTCTTGTCTCTCGCGACTCTAATGGCTATCATACCTCTGTCTTTCATAAATCTACATTTTCTATGGCATTTATAAACATTCATCATGACTTAATTTGCAACTTCGATCCCGTTCAAACCCTCAGTTTAAACTGGCATCTCATTCTCAACTCTCTGCATGTTAAACCCTTGTCTGAATTTCTGGATGTCTAGTTCATCTTATTCTTGCTTTTAATGCAACTTCAAAATATTTGTTTTGTATATTTCTGAATTGCAGTTATATATGTGTTATATATTTATATGGTAATTTAATGATTATATTTTGTCTTGAATAATCTGACCATTCATATGCAAATTTTTGTTTCACAGTTTCTGGTCATGTATAAAAGCTCGTCTTTTTCCTGTTTATTAGCACTACCACTGATGAAGGACGTTATGTCTTATGAAAGTACTCTGGCCTAATTGTAATATTATTTTAACACTTTAAATGGTGTCTTATTAAAAAAGACTTTTTATTCCTAAAAGTGTATCCTTTGCTGTTTATAATTTAACATGTTTAAGACATTACATTTCAAATTTAAACTCTTCAATCAGAATTTTGATAAATTTGTCACTTATTTATAAACAAACATTTAACATTCATTGCTTTAAATACTCATAAAATCAAAACAAAAACTATTCAAGACAATCAAAATATTTACATTATAAGTAATGAAAAAAAGAAAGGTATATGTTTGTTTACCAAGACAAAAATATTAATCTGATAAAAATGAAACGTTTATTAATTAATAATTTTATCTGATAAAAATATTCTAAAAATTTATTCCAATTTTGTGGATACAAAATTTCTGCAGTGAGCAAACAACTATGGGTGAGAGGATATTCTTAATATATAAGTCAAATGTAGCCATACTACTACACCTAGCTCTTTCTTTACACGGTAGATATGTTCTTCAGAAATTCATGTAAAAAATAAGTATACATAAGTATAACACAATGACTTTGAAAACGTGTTAGATAAAATAACTTTTTCAAAAAAGGAAGACTTTTTTTAACCGTGTAACTTCAAATTCGTGTAAAAAAAAGCATGTAAAAAAAGAGTTGGGTGTAAAAGATAATATATTAATGCAGAACTTTCTAAGAACAATTGTGATAACTGGGTCATATTTATATAATGTAACTGTGTTATATTTATGTTATACTAGAAAATGTACATAATATTGCTGGGATTTAAAATGCAGTCACACACTGTAATTCCCCAATTTGCATGTAACATGCAAATGATCGAAACAGTTGTCAGTCTCAACAAAATATTTGTTATTTTTTCAAAACACCTGCTTTTGATACAAATTCCAGAAATCAACTGCTCCAATAAATGTGATTTTGAAGTCAGAGAAGAAATACATATGTTAAATGCTACCTCAGTGAAAATTGGAGATGCATTGCTCCAAGGAGAGCAGTTTGGCAGGATCTTCTGAGGAAAGAAGGCCAAGTCTCACAGTGAACTGTCAAACCATTGATGATGATAGCAAGTTTTTATTATATTTATGTCAAAATTTAGTACAGTACTCATAATAATAGTATAATACCAAATTAAAAAAAATTAGAGTGAAATTCTTTAAATTCACAAAGTTAGAAAACTGATAAATTAAATCCACTTCATTTAAAACAGCTGTTGTTTTGACATGTGTTGTTCTAGATAAAATGTCTGCTATTTAATAAAAGCGCCTGCTTTTAAATTTTACATTTGGATATCATCTGCCTGAAATGGAACTCATTCTGAAGCCAAAATTTAAATGGATTTTCAGCTTTAAATGTTCATTACTTTTAAACTTTAAAAAAATCTCAGCCACTTTGTCCGGAAACCTGAAGTACCTTTGCATAGAATTCTATAAAATTGTTATTAAGTTTCAGTATGTATATATAATAACATGACTAAACTAAATTAACTTGAAGCAAAAAAAACTAAACACTTAATTTGCTAGCTTTTTTCACAGCATATTATTGAATCTCATAATCCAAATAAATATGTTTGAGTCTCTTTCTATATATTAAAAGTAAAATTAATCAGTTAAATTTATTGAATTATCAAATCATGGATGCATTTTCTTAGAATATTTTAACACACTAATCATCGCATCAGCATCCCATGGACTGGTACCCAGGACCAGCTCCTTCCTTTTCTCTACGATTCTGGGTGTCCATGCACATTCTACACACAAAATTTAAAATATTTAGAAAATTTCTTCCGATTGAAGCATTTTTATGATTCAGCAAATTTTTTAAAGTCAATAACTTTTCAGAAAATTTATAAATTTGCAATTTTTCAAATTTTAAAATATTAATAGAACAAGAAAATATATACCTGTACATAGCCTATAACATTTTCCAGCTCTCACTCTACCAGCCCTTCCAGCTCTTTGTTCTGCAGAAGCTTGGGAAACCGGCACAACAATTAGTGAGTCGGTGCAAGAATGGGGGTTGAAACAGCGTAGCTTGACAAAGCAGCTATCAATAACTAAAAAAAATTAATACAAAGTTTTCATTCTACTAGAAGTTCTATCCATGATTTTAAAGAATATGTTATAAAATGTATTTTACTAACTATATGCAATTCTTCTAATAGTTACTGATGCTTCAGCAATGTTGGTTGAAACAACAATTTTTCGTACACTTCGAGAAACTGGTTTAAATGCTTTAACCTGCAAGGTAAAATTTCCATCACTGAAATATATATTACAACTTATAGAACACAGAACTAACTTTAAATCAAATGCCACAATAACTTGGAATTTAAGCATTTGTTGAAATAAATTTATATTTAAAAATATTTATCAATTTTAATTTATTTATAAAACTAAATTTATGTTCAGATAAATTAGCATTAAGAGGGCAAATTTTGAGAACCAAATGTGTTAAAATACAATGTATCTTACAAATAATAACTTCATATTTTGGCACATTTTATGGTATAGAATCAAGTTCTGTACACCGAAAAAAAAATTTATTTTTCAAAGAAAAGTAAATATATAAATGTTGTAAAAGCATATCCCAAGTTGTGATTCAATGACTTGTGATACTTGACATAACTTTTCAATTATCCCCATATATCAACATGAGATGAATAATTTGTGATTATGCCATATTAACGACATGATGCTACTGTTTGCATCATTGGCTTTCCAACTGGCATTGTTCTTGTCAGCTAGTTTACACACACGCTTCACTTTTCATCTCTTTTCCTAAGCCTAATTACTAAAATTCTTCATATTGAAATTGCCATGATTCTTTTTAAGAAGCATGGTAGTGACTTTTGACAGAAGATCAAAAGTGAATGTCAGCTTAGTAAGGAATTATGCGGAGGAAGACGTTCCAGTTATGACATTGATCCGGAACCTAACATGCCATAACTGTAGAGTATGCCTGTATAGTAAAACATAACATCTCCTCATCACAACTCATTAAAAAATAATCCAATTTGAACAAATATGATCAGTAATTAAAATGCAAGATGTTGAAGATATTTATTTAAAGATATCGAAGCACAATTATTGGCTGAATATCTGATAATTCTCAATTTTGTGTCCTTTGAGCTTTAAACATAATAATGAAGAAGATGGATATTTTTTGTGTCATTTGTTTCGAATATAATCTGCTTTACATATTTTTCAACAAAAAAAAGCATTTTTCAATAATATTAAATGTACTTTTGACTTCATAAAAGTGTAAATGTGTCATTTCTATCACTGCCCAGATGTTTCTCGAAAGTAAAATTGTTTCCTTTTTCCTACAAAGCCAGTAAGAAAGCCTGGATAACCAGCGAAATCTTTAGTGACTGGTTGAAAGACATCGACAAAACTATGGGTTTATAAAAAAGAAAAATTATTCTGTACATCGATAACTGTAATGCTCATTCCAACTTCCCTACTCTAAGAAACATCACTATAAAGCTTTTGCCTCCTAACTCTACATCCAAGCTGTAACCCCTCAATTAAGAGATCATTCGAAGTTTCAAAGCGGGATACACACGAGAACTGGTTTGAAAACTTCTAGACGCCATCGACGAAGGTAATACCCTTCCCAACATCAATGTTTTGGATGCAATGAGGATGACAGACTATGCTTGGAGAAATGTTAAGGAGAAGACGATCAGGAATTGTTTCCTAAAAGCCAGATTTAAGCAAAGGAACAACGAGGAAGAACAAGAACAACAAACGAGCGCTGACAGAATGTATAAAGTAGAAGCCAATGAAGTAAATTCGGAAGAATGGATGATCATCAAGAATATACTTAATCTAGACATCTCATTCGAAACCTTTTTAGACGTGGACGATTCCCTGATAACATGCGGAATGTTGACTGATACAGAGATCATAGACAACGTGAGAGGAGTTTCTGATGACGATGATGATGAAATAGTGGAGACAGATTCACCTAAAGTTACCCTAAAAGAAGCGGAGAAGTCTATTGAAAAGTTGAGAACTTTCCTTGTATCCCAGGAGGATATTAGTTAGAAAGGATTCACAGCTATTGCTAACCTTAAAAAAATTGTCGATTCAAAGAAATTAGGCATCAGATATTATTGCATGATAATTTTTATTAAGGTATGTAATAAATGCATTATTTTCACTCTCTATTTTTCGAAACCTCTCTATCTCGAAACCTCTTTATCTCATTCTCGCGAGATTCGAGATAAACAGGTTTGACTGTATATATATATATATATATATATAGAGAGAGAGAGAGAGAAAGAGATTATAAATATATATATATATATATATATATATATATATATATGAGTGAGGCAAAAATAAATCTAGACAAATTTAGGAAAATATTATATCAGGATTAATTATAACAACAGAACAAGAGCCCAGTTGAGCCATCTTTGATGTAGTAAATATTAAAGTTTCTAGATTCTTTGAGAGATTGACTTGAAGATGGTATCTTAATAAGTCTTATTTAGTTTATTATTTACCTTTATTTGGTTTTATTCTTATCAGTGAAATAACTAAATTTGTGAAATGCAGCTAACTTTGGCATTAATTTGACTGTAACAGTGATTTAACTAAAAGTTATCTTCTTTGGGAACAATTTTTCTTTCAATTAATTATAACTCTTAATAAATTTTAACAATTAAATGTAACTCTTAATAAATATAAACAATTTGCTAAAAATCTTGTTTAAAATAATTTAAAAGTAAAAATACTTTGTTAGTAGTCGCATAAACAGTGGTCTTTTAGTTTTAAACCCTTATTCAATATCATTGTACTACTATACTTTTAAAGATTAAGCTTTTCACAAATTATACATTTACCGCTAAACAAACAAACAAAAAAATATCTATATGTACACTCGCCTAAAAACATTTTATTAATGACAAGGCAAAATATAAAATGAATGCAGTTGTAAATACAATAATTTCAATGCTGCTTAGTTTTGGGGGAAATTTGCACTAAAAATTTGCTTTTATAACAGTTTTAAGTGATAATGTTTCTTATATGGCATTACAATTAATGCTATTATGCAATAGATACAAAATAAAACAAATAATTGCAAAAATTGTAGGAAAATCCCTACTAGTAGACAACTATTGCAAAAAAAAATGAAAAAAAAGTATTAATTGTTATAATTGTTTGCCTACAAAGGAATTAGAGGAACATTGGTTACTCTCAGAAAATATTGCTGATCTTCATAAAACAGTCGCATTATAAATACATGAAATTAAAAATATATATATTGTATTTAACTGCAAATTAAATTATAAGGAAAATGATATTTGGATTTTCATGTCATATTTTAAGAAAGCATTTTATTATGAAGCTAAATTTTATTCAATGTACAGTGAAAAATATTTACTTAACAGGTATAATTTAAAGTTATATCAATCATTGTTTTCTTCAGATAAATTAAACTAAACAAAATATAATAAATAATTTAATTTCATACTTGCTCTGACATTGGCATAGAACCATACAGTGGGACTACAAATAACTTCATATTGGTACCCTTGTCTTTTATCTCTCTCGCATAGTCACTGTATATAAAAAATGTTTGCATTCAAAACCAAAAATTTAAAAATGCTAGATGAATCATAAGATACAGGAATTCCTAGATTGGTGTTTGGGTTATTAACTTTTATATGATTTAACATTTGATATCATAATGGAAATAGCACAGATTTAAATTAGTTCAGTCATGCTCAAGATAACATTGGTGCTATAAAGAACAGATACATAAAAATTTAATTTGGAACTTATTTTTAAAATTTACATTTGAGGATTTCACATAATGCAATTACATCATTCATCCCATTCAGCATTAGGACATTTAAAACAAGGGAAAAATTAAAAACCAGTATATCTGTGTTTTAATTTTCAAATTTTAATTTTTAAATTTTAGAAATTTAAAAGTACTTTTAAAATTTCTAATATATTTTGGAAAACCTTTACACTAAACATTTGATATTGAACTTTTTATATTATAGGAAGGTTTTCCAAGTATACATTAATCAAAAGAATGCAATTATAGCTACAATTAAATCTAACATGCATGTACATTATTTAAATGTTTAAATAACATGAGCATGAATAGTATAAACATTTAATTAATATGAGCATGCATGATTTAAATACTCAGCAAATATGAGCAGACATAATTTGAACATTTAATTAACATGAGCATGCATGTTTTAAACACTTAACTAACATGAGCATGCATAATTTAAACACTTAACTAACATGAGCATTGATGTTGCCATCTCAACTTCTTCTTGCCCAGTTAAAAATATTAAAACATCCCCAGGAAGTTCATTTTGATGAATTTTAATGGCAGTATCCACAGAGGCCTTTACGTAGTCAGGAACAGGTTCGATCGTATAATGTATGTCTACAGGATAATTCCTGCCCTCTACACTTATGATAACAGAAGTGTCTTTAGACCTAAAAAAAAATTAAAACCATACTAAATATCCTACAAAATATGTTTTAACAAGATAAACACATAATCATGGATCTGAGTCTCAATTGTGAATGTCCACTTTTACAGACCTACTTAAAAATTCATAAAAAATTCCAAGAATAAAGTAATTAAACATTATTTTATTATTTAGAATGCAAAGCTATAACCGTATTCATGCCAAACAGTAACATAATGTAAACCTTCAATTCGTTGATGCAAGAAAATAAAAATGAAATAGTCTAAAATATGCATATTTAGCTGCATTTAAAAAAAGATTAAATATGTAGGAATCATGCTGTGGATTCAGCTTAAAGCTCATTAGAAAAAGCATTTTTTTAATTTTCCCAATAGTATCAAAATGAAAACTGTGATAATACCTTTGATCAGTAAGGTACCGATTTGTGTGAAAAAAAAAAATTCAAATTGTGCTTCAACATAACAGTATTACTAATCTTTATCTCTGCTGACCCCTACCGATTTTTATCAGTCTATTTTTGATTCCACTTTTTGCATTCTTTCTTTTCCTTGCTTTTTCTCACAGAAATGAAAAGAAAAGTTTCATAACAAAATTGGGTTCTTAGAAAGTTATAACGAGATAAACACAAATACAACTGCTCCATTATATTAAAACAAAAACTGCTCCATTCATACTTAAACATAACTGCACTAAATTTTGCAATATAATTCTGTTAAGAAATACAAATTTCAAATTACACTAGTATGTTAAATTCTGTGTCATTATAATAATTTGACTTCAAAAAATTTAGATTACATGTGGGAGGGGGGGGGGGGGGCACCAAGAACTTTGTGTTTAGAACCTCAAGTAGTCTTGATCCGGCCCTACTCACATTAAACTGTACGTCTCAGTCAAAATATTTTTGTGTACATAAATGAGAATGCAGCATCAAATTAAACAAAATTTAATATAAACTTTCTATTACAAACCATTAAGTCAAACTTTCTATTAGAAATCATTAAGTCAGCCCATAAATATACAAACTCAATAACAAACAAACAGATTAATCATCATTGGGACAAGGCAAATTCAATGGCAAATTTAATTAGAAATTATTTTAAAGATAGACAAATCACTGTATAATATGTTAACCACTTACTTATCAGAAGATTCATTCTTATTAAAAAATTTGAAGACGGTCTCTGCTTCAAAAGTAGCTGATGATATTACAAGTTTTAAATCAGTTCTTTTCTTTATGATCTTCCTTAACAAACCAAGGATGATATCACTGTTTAATGATCTCTCATGGACTTCATCAAGTATAAGTACTGAATAGGGCCTTAACAAAGGATCTGACATCATTTCGTTTATCAACATTCCTTCTGTCATATACTGAGGGGAAATTTCATTATCAATAACACAACATTATATATATATATATATATATATATATATATATATCATAAAGTATAATATGTAAATATTATGAATATCTCATTTTTTTTTTCTGCACTAGGGACACTCTGCTCTCTGCTCACTATCTTTTGCCAATCCCAGAGGCTCACAAAGCGAACCCCTTGTTCACTCACGCTTACCAGATTCTGATATGTATGTTCAGATTTTAATTCACATTTTAAGTCATATGATATGGAATGCACAACCTTAAAAGTTATGAACTTATCACAATCCGAACAGCTTAATGCTCAGCTTCAATCAGTTGTCAGGGCAATAACCTGACCTTTGTTTTCCCCTTGACCAGATGACTTTTAATGGGGAAATTGAAATGCTTCGACATGGGAAAAGAATTCCTTCCACTAAAAATATCATCATGTATTAAAGTTTAATATATAATTCAAAGCCATATGAAATAAAGTGTATAATAATCTGAACAAATTAAAGTGTTCATAGAATTTTTTTATAAAGAATATATTAAATACTTTAAGATAGGTCATTTAAGATAGATTTCTTGATAAGAAGCACACAAAAATTTTGTTAGCCAACAGTAATAAAAGTATCAACAATAGTTTCAACATTAGAGTCAAATAAAAAACTATGAAATTTTCTTTATTTTCTAAATGTTCTTTCTAAACTATCTCTAGATACTCTTTGTATTTCTGTGAAAATCTCTAAAATGTAGATTACAAATTCAAAAAAAAAAAATTAGACAATGGATTAAAAACTTCTCGTAATATTTCCTTTCTTAATAAAAATAACTGAAGTAAAGTACCAAAAGAAAAAAATCCATTAAGTATACAGAACAAGGAATCACAAAATTTTAACAAAATACAGAATTAATTTTTAAAACCTTAAAATTATGAATTTTTTATAAAACCCTTTAAGATAAAATACAAGCCTCCTGCAATAATCAGGATAATTAATTAAATATTTATTAATAATTGCATAATTATTAACAATGATAAATGTCTCTGCTAACTTATTTAATAACTATAAGAAATATTTATTAATAATTACATAAATTATTAACAATGCTAAATGTCCCTGCTAGCTTATTTAATAACCACAAGAAATATTTATTAATAATTACATAAGTTTTAGTAAACTGGTATATTAATAAATATTATATATAACATTAATTTAATGATATTTATAATAAATAAATTAATGCAATTAATTATAGCAATAATCTTAAGCCAAAAATATAAAAACTTTGCAAAATACAGGAGTCAACTAGTTTTGAAGGCAAAAAATAGCCTTTTTCTTCAGGACAAACAAGAAGTGCAAGCTTACTTATTGAAACAAGTTCAGCATCTGAGGAAAAATAGTACACATAGCTGAAGGTAGACGAAAAATTTTGATCTCAAGAAGAAATAAGAAAGGTACAAACTAAAGAGGCTATGGTTTAGTAGGTTTACTAACAATTCAGGAGTTTCTATTTGCTCTGCTATATGTTCCCTTATCGTTTTGTTTTCTTTCTGTTCATTCTGTATTTTCTGCTATTGCTTTTTTTTTCTCCATGGTTTTTACCATTCATTTGTAGCATCCTGTCTCCTTGGGTTTTATTTTTTTCGTTTCTCCTTACAGTGATAGCGACTTTTCGCCTACCTTCAGCCATGTGCTCTATTTTACCTCAGATGCCAAATTTGCTTGAATAAGTGTGGATGCACTTCTTGTTTGTCTAGAAAAAATCTGTTTTTACTTTCAAAACCAGTTGACTCTTAAAATTTAGTGTATGCTATATTTTGACAAAGTTTATATAACTGGTTTTTATTACAGCAGTTTTTGAGCATTTTTTTAATAATCTAAAAATATATTTTTAAGGGTTTAAGATACATAGATCATTAGTCCACATTGAAGGTAACTGGCTCTACACATAGGAATGTTCAGAGCTATATATTATAAACCTACATGCATTAGATAAATTCTAAATTACAGTTAATTTTGAAGATACATTTCAGACACAATTGAAATCTTTGAAAGTAATAAACACAATAAATGAAGAAAGATTTAAATTAATAAAGGTTTATTCAAATCAAAGGGGAAAATGATACAGGTTCAACAACTTTCACATGTCACACACTCTTTAGCATGACATAAAATCAATTATTACACAAAAAATGGAGATTTGTTAATAGAACATCATAAAAATTAGTCTTTTTAGAGGAGACACTTTGTAGATTCACATCATTAAAGGTAGTTAACACCCCGACTCAGCATAAGGTTTTATCCAATTAGGCATAGGTTCACACAAAAGTCTTCAATGATCATAATTTTGCATGTTTTCTGATATTCCGCTCTTAGCGTTGCAATAGGCATCTAGAATATTGATGCTCTGATTGAATGAAGTGTGGATGAAAAAGTGCAAGAACCTAGGGAACCAAATACTTCATGAAGTTCAAACCATTCCCAAACAGATGCAAGAGAGGGATGTACAAGATATGGAGCTGCAGCCACTCAAACAGCACCATCTGGCCATGATGGCAGTTAACTAGTGTCCCAAGTACATAATAAAAATATGAGATCTCATCACCAGAATACTTTTGCACTCCATAACAACAGACTTATTCCATAACTAGGAATGCCACAAGTTAATTTAAGACCAACAGAAACAAAATAGCACTTATAACCATACCCACTACTATCAAGAAAAAATCAAATACAAAATCAAAACATATGTATTCAATGTTAGCAAAAATTTAAATATAAAATAGACATGCAGCATATTTACCTTAATTTTAGTATTTTTAAGACTAAAACAATCTTCAAATCGTATGCTATATCCAACAAGTTCTCCCAATAATGTTCCTTTCTCTTCAGCAACTCTTGAGGCCAACTATAATAGGATGAAAAAAATTTATACATGTGCACATTTGTTTATTAACAATTGAATAGGCATAAATATGTGTGTAAATAATAGTTTAAAAAATTATAATTTATAAATACTTTTGAATCAGTTATTGGTGAAGTTCAAAAACTATAATTAATAGTCAATTTTGAAACAGTTATTGCACAAATTCAAAAATTATAATTGATCTGCATTAATGACACACAGATGCACACATACACTTTCCTTGATCATATGAAAAGTATTCTTGGTTTACTTCCTTCATAAAAAAGCACATATAAAAATGCAATGACAATACATTTTTTTTTATAGGTGATGCTTTTTGTATGAAAAAAAAAAATGCATTTACAAAAGGCTTCTACACAAATATAAGTATTTATGCAGAAGTTTTTTTTTTTTTTTTTTTGCATACATATAACTTTTTTTAATCTTGTAGAAACACCAAAGATTGAACCCAGAGCCATCGTGCGGTAGGCATACATTATCGTGATGAGCAAAAGAATTCTCCACCTCATGGCATTTAATACAGCCATAAGAATGTAACTCCACAAAACTCCTTTCTCAGCTTTTTATGAAAGCAATATTAAGGAAATGCAGTGAAGGTGACTAGCAAGTTAAGGATCAAAGGAATGATTTGAATAAACTTCATAGTTGGTCATAAGGCAGCCTTTAGTGAGCCACAAGGCCCGATGATGTATGGTGAGTCAAAATCAGAGAATCCTGAAAAATCAAGTAACCAGTTTGTGCTGACACCATATATTGAGGAGTCAGGAAGTTAAATGCATCAGAAGGAATTTTTATTATTTTACATTTTTGCATGTTGCATGTCCGAAAGGTCACAAATGTGGCAACACCAGGTATTGAACCCGAGGCCATCGTGTGGTATGCATACATTATTGCGATGAGCAAAATAATTGTCCGGCTTATGGCATTTAATACAGCCATGAGAATGGGACTCAAATTTAAAGAGGACTAATTAAGACCCATGGAACATGCATTATTATTATATTTTCATGTGCTCTTTTATTAAGGAAGTTTACCAAGTATGGGTTTTATGCAAGCACCAGTTATTTTGAAAGCAGGGTGTAAGTTTGTATTTAAAAAAAATTCTTCTAACGATATGCATGCTTATTTTCAAGGGTTATTTCATTTACTTAATTTCTATTATTTGGACTATATGTTTTACATCACCATCACTTATTTTTAACTGCTCAATTACAATAAAAACATGTATTATTTAAGAATACTAAACAACGCAATGTGATATTTTCATTAGGTTATAAGTTTTTAGTTTTTTGCTACAACTTCTTTTCAATTTTACCATTTTTGCCAAAGCAAATTTTCAGCCAGTTTAAGAGAATATTTTCCCTCTAGCCACTTGTCAGTTTTTCCATGTTAACCTGTTCCATGTAAAATAGTCCCTAACCTCTAGTTCGTTTAACTTAAGATTTTTACTGGTTTTTTTGCAAAACATAGATACTGAACAGAGATTGTGCTTTTTCAAAAAATGAAAAAATAATTAGAAATATTTCTAATATTTTTATAAAATGAATGCATTGCTTTTCAATAAATAGTAAAACTACTTCTAAATAGTTTGTAGATTTTAAAAAAGAATACAATTCTTCCTCTGTTTAGAATCTTTGTTTGACATAAAACAGAGGCAAAAAATCCTTAAAACTAAATGAGCTAGAAGTTAGGGAGTATTTCCTATAAGTTAAACATGAGAAAACTAAAACAAGTGGCTGGAAAGAAAAATCTTCTTAAGCCCTGCTTGAAACAGCAGACTAATACTTGTATATACAGAGTGTCAAGTAAAATCATGGATCAGGCAAATAACTTGTTAAGAGTTATCATATATTTTTATACAGATGTAAAGCAAACCCTAATGGCACTATACGATGAGAGAATTTCAGGAAAGGGGGCTGACCCTCTTCTTTAGTGGGGTACAAGGGGCTAACTTACTGTTAGAAACGGATCTTTCCAATAACAGATATTCCTGTATAATGTATATTTCCAATATGTCAAAAAACTTGTCGTCCATTAAAATCTGATGCTCTAGGCATGGACCTAGTTAGCCTGTAAAGAAGTATCACTTTTTATTCACATTTTTGTGTCAAAATACCTTATTTATGTTAGACTACTGTGGCAAAAATCTCTCCTATAGAGATATTTGCCACATTCGTACATAAAAAAAAGTATTTTTATTGAAATTTTTATGAAAAATCTCTAAAATGTTCTTTTATTGAAAACTTCCTAATTTCAGGGAACATCTCATTATACGCCGATTTATTTAGAAAAAAGCAAAAAAAATAAATAAATAAAATAATAATAATAATAAAAATAAATTTTGGCTTATATTCGAAAATGGGGCACAGCACACATACAAAAAAACCAGAAAACTAAAATCTATAAACTTGACAACTATGTCAAAACTGTAAATTAATATTTTTTATGCTAAAACTTTGAATAATTATTCATTTTGTAATATAATTCATAAATACAAAGACATATTGTCCAAATCTGGAGTCCAGAGAAAGCATACAAAAAACAAAAAAGGTAGCAACCGCAGTTCTTATGCAAAATAAAATAAAACAATTTTACCATGGTAGCAACTTTTCTCTTCTAGGTTATCAATTTATCATTATACGTATAATACTAAAAATTCAGAAAAAAATATCTGTTGTATACTTAATTTTTTAGCATTTATTATTTTTTTTTTTTTAATTTTACCTCTCTTGATAAAGAAGCAAGTTTTCCTTTTTGATCAGCTATGACCTTCAATTGCAGAAGGGGCATGAACTGGATGAAAAATCTAATTTTCAAACTAAAACTTTCAAAAAATAAAAAATAAACTAAAAAACGAAAATTTGACATTTTAAATAAAAATTTATTTTTCTCTTTGCAATTTCAAGTATATTCAGCATGCTTATTAAGGGCACATCAAAGGAACATATTTAGGGCATATTGCACCCCAGTTGCACAGTTGGTATGACTGTGCAAAAAAAAAAAAAAAAAAACTGAGCACAGGAATAATTTTGATTCGAAACAGGAAATTTGGAAATTGAGTGATGTTATCTATATCTGTATTATTTATGTAGCGGGTGCTTATTTAGGAACCAGGTAACACTAAGTAATTTGTTCTAATGAAAAAAAAAAATCAAACAATTTTACCATGGTAGCAGCAACTCTTCTAGGTTGAGTGATTCCAATGATACCTTCAGCAGTCCATCCTGCTTCCAAGAGATACTAGAGAGGGTGAGAAAGTGGTGAGAAACATAAAATACTTCCATATTTTTACCAGGGCTGATTTGAAAATTAGCAATCATTAAGGGAACATTTCCTTGCCTACTATATGCTCCAATTTTTTCATGTTCACCTATGGGTAAAAGTATTAAATGTTCCAATTTGTTCTTTTGGACTAATTTCATAGTTCTAAATTTTCTAATTTTTTTTTAATGCATAGATACTATATAAAGGAAAATTTATGCTTTATTTAAAATTTGATAAGTTGAAGTAATTTGAATATTTAGAAAAATATTTTATCTTACAAATATTTGATATTACTCAAACAGCCTTAAATTTCCCAAAAAATAATTCAAATTGACCTATTTATAGCATCTATGCTTGATAAAAAAAAAAAAAAAAAAAAAAAAAAAAAAAAAAAACCCTGAAAACAACCAATAAAAACCAAATTCTAAGCTGATTTGTTATGTTTCCAACTTTTAACGATAAATTTTGGTGATTTTTTTAAATTAAATTTCTTGCCGGTGTTCATTTTTAATCTCTTATTGTGTGATTTTTACTTTCTCATACTTTTCCTTCCAGATTAACATGTGAAAACTGAAGCATGTTTCAAGGAAGGAAATCACCATACATGCACTGTTTTGAGGGGGAGAAGGGATATTTACCATTAAAATTGAGAAAGCCAACTTTTATGGGCCCAAATAAAAATTCATAGAAATTTCAAAATAAGATTAATTAATTTTTTTAAATTAGAATGCAAAGATATCACTTTATATTCACACAAAAGGTTAGAAATGCCTGAATTTTCAATTTTTCAATGTGACAGAATAAAATTGAAACTACTTAAAATATGCATATTTCGATACATCTAATAAAAAAATAAATAAATAGGCATAGTCCTATGGATTCAGTTCAAAGCTTGTCAGAAAAAACATTTTTCGATCTTTCTAATGGTATCAAGTGAGAAACTTTATGATAATTCAATTGCTAAAGAACCAATTTGCATGGAAATTGCTCAAAATTGTGCTTCAACATAAAATAACTAAAAACTAATTCAAATATTTAAAAAAATATTTTCCAGATACATTGTAGATATTTGGCTACCCCTATATCAAATTTCATAGCTGTTGGTAGCTTCAATTTTGCACTATGTAAATCAGAGACACAGAGAGAGAGAAACATCTTCTTTTATCATATAAGATTAACATATAAAAATTATGCTCAAACTACTACAAGAAAAACTGAAAAATAAAACTTTGTTAAGTATAGCAATCAATTGATATAAAGTATCAACGGATTTTAGAGGCAAAAACCTCCTTTGCCAAAATGATAAGACAGAGTAACCACCTCAGTGAAAAAAATCTAATGTGGGCAGCACATGACTTTCCTTATATAATGCAATGAATTTACTACTCTTACAGTTAAAAAAACTTTTTTTCTTATAGTTGATACTTATATTCTTTCCAAGATATTGAATTTCTTCAATGAGTCATCATTTTCATTGATTTAGCATCATTTTTATCCATTTGACGAGATTTTCGTTAATTTGGCAATGTTTAAAAATCTCGCCACGTTGGCAACCTTCTGCTAAATTCATCGCCAAAATCTCGCCTAGCATTATAAACGGAGAAATAAGTTATTCATACAGTGGATAAATGACTATTGGCGTCCAAATACAAAGGTATTACTCAAAGTATCTTTTCTTGTGAATGGAATGAGTTAGATCCACGAGAATGATGTCACCAAATTTATCGCATGATATTACATATGAAAAGTGAACATTTTCGTAACAGTTAATATTTTTTTTTAATTTATGGGATTTTTTGATAAATGTATTTGAAAAATGTGCAATATCTCGAGCATGGTTCGTGCTAGTGTTCTAAAGTTTATGTCAATCACTTTCTAAGGAAAAATTACATAAGAAATGCCTATTTGCATAACTTTATTAAAGGTTTTGATTTTTTGATGATTTTTTCAAAATTACACTCGAAAATTTAGGGGGGTTCTGAACATTCGATAGTGTTTTAAAATAATAGGCTTCCAGTATTCACGGATTGTGATTTTTGTACCAAATTTCATTCAAATCGCTTCAATCGTTCATGAGATATCGTCTCCACAGACTCACTGACACACACACAGACATCACTTCAAAAATGTTCGATTCGTGATCAGGGATGCTTGAAACGTGCTCTCTCATCGAAAACTCCAATTCGAATTTTCGACCCAGTCACAATACTTTCCTTACACATTATGTATATAAGGAAAGTAAAAAGAGAGGTTTCTGTTCCAAAAGTGTTTCCCATATATCACAAGTTGTATAGCGTTGCCAACAAGGAAAAAAAAAATTGAAAGGAAAAATTAGGAAGTTAACTTTTATTACCAAAAGTTAGGTACTCACCAAAAGTTAGGTCAAGTAAGTTAGGTACTCAATTTGACTTGGCAAGCTTTAATTTTCAGCGTAATTACTATATATATTGAAGTAAACTTCTTTAGAATTCATTTCCTATAAGCATTTCATACTAAATTAAAACAATCTTGACCATAATAGTTCTATTAATCTAATTCCTCCATATCAATGTTCCTTGACTTTTAACTGTTGCAAAGATGGTGTTAATTTGAATATACTATATATGGACGGGTCCAAGATTGATGGGAATGTTAGGTTTGCGGTATGCATTTTTAATAACCTTATTTTAAAACATATTTACTGTTATAAATTAAATAACTTTAATTCAATATTTAAAACAGAAATTTCTGCAATAAACTTTGTTATTAATTGGGCCAAGGATAATAATACTATTTCAAGCATATTTACTGACAGCCTTTCCTCAATCTCTGCTTTTAATTCAGTTCATAATAATTCCAAATTCATTATTAATATTAAGGTTTCCTCTTTTACAGGTAAACATCTTGTTGATGTTTAGTGGGTTAAAGCGCATTCTGAGCTCATTGGCAATGAAATTACAGATTACTTCGCGAAGATAAAATCCATTTCTGGTGAATTCCTAAATATTCCAGCTCTGACCTCTTTTCTTTCCTTTTTTCTAAAGATTTAATTATCAAATTTTGGCAATTCTTTTGGGATAACTCTGGTTTGGGACTATGTACTAAATCTTATCTACCTGAGGTTACTTCTTCTTTCCAAATAACTAATAAATTTTTGATATACTTTCTAACTGGGCATGGCCCTTTTATTGCCAATTTACATAGATTTACATAGATTCAAGATCAAGAACATCCGATATTGCTTACGTAATAATATAGGAGAAGCAGAACACTGCGTTTTTGAATGTATACTAAAAAATATCACTTAGTGAAACCCACTGATGGGAATAAAATAGTTTGGTTCAAAAATATTATGAATAATAAAAACTCTATTAATTACATCAAAAATTGTATACTTAAAGCGGATGAAATCTCTGACCAAATTACTTAAATTCTAGCTAATACCTATATATATCTCTTTCCTATTCAACTATTTTCATTTTTATCTAAACTGCGTAACTGTATCTCTGTTTATTTTTTAACACTGTTGTCATTATTGTTAAACTGATGTTACATAAAATACTTTATTACCCAACTATAGTTGGATGTACACCTTTTAGGAATTTTCAATATGTTAGCTTAACAATTTGTTATCTCACTCTCATTATTGAAAATCTCATCAATAATTGAAAGTATTTTTGTATATTGTCCTTGTATGTCTATATATATTGCCTTTGTATATATCTATGTATTGTTTTTCTTAGCTGTCCCCTGTAACTGCTCTATGTCCTTTGGTTGAGCTGGGTGGTCTGGGTAATAAAAAAAAAATAATTATGAAGCTCTTATACAAAATGATGAACACTAAAAATAAATAATCTTATAGGAAAAGGGTTCTTTCCTTTTTCTAAAGATTTAATTATCAAATTTTGGCAATCCTTTTGGGATAACTCTGGTTCAGGGCTATGTACTAAATCTTATCTACCTGAGGTTACTTCTTATCTATCTGAGGTTACTATTATGATTAATCCATAAAAGAGATAGTAATATATTAAAAGGGATGGACCAATCAGATAAATGTCTTCAATAGGGTATAGGATGAAACTTTGGAAAACATTGTACTGCACAAAAAAATGCAAATGATTAAAAATTAAATTATTAATTTACATATCTATATAAAAAGAAGTTGTTAGCTTATTTCACTATGTTCATGATTGATCTGGCTTATAAAATTTATATCAGCACATAGGAAATGATTAGGCAAATTATTTCCACAAGGTTTCATTTGTCGGAACAAATGGTATGGGGATCATATTATTAATTAATTAATTAATTAAAAAGTTTGTTAGTTTAATTCACCATACTCGCAACATATTGTTACGAATGCATTTAATAGAAAACCATTGTCATAATTTGAAGGTTTGGGTTGCTTGACCGTAACGACATATTTGATGACCTTGATGATGAATTTGGTACTTTAAATGAGCTCTAGAAACTTCTCAAAATTTGTATATTGGCTAAGAACTTCAGAAGTAACTGCCTTTTCCAGAATATGGTATATAAGCTTGCCATCATTCTGTTGGGTAATTAATATATATATATATATATATAATATATATATATTTCTAAAAAAAGTTCATTAGTTCAGTTCACTATTCATTTTGGTCATAAAATGATTAGGCAAATTATTTCCACCAGGTTTCATTTAAAGGACAAACAACTAAGAATAACTCCTTATCCATAGTCATGTTGATTTTGCTCAATGATTGAATACAAAGTCTACTTGGAAATAAGAATGTTTCTGCTTTCGACAACCAAGACATTGGCTTTAAGGCAGTTCCCCCTCCCCCTTTTTCTTCAGATGAGTAATTCTCAAACTTTTATTTTTCTTCCAGTTAAATGCACTTCAAGAAATAGTGCAATGGCAAATTATATTATGTTTTGGACTGCATTCCAGCACCACTACACCATTGTCACAGTGTTAAAATGTGTTTTATTTAAGATTTATACTTGAAATCAGCAATATGTATTTATGACTACTATATACATTTTAAAATCGTTAAACTTGTTTGAACTATTTTGATTTATACAAGGAATGTCCAAAAAGTAAGTTCCTTTTTCAAATATTGCCACTGTAGTACTACAGTCACAATGGAGCACATGCATGCCAAGTTAGTTGATTCTTTGGCAAAGCACTGATGCTATTTTCAGAAATTCAAGTAGTGAATATGCATCAAAGTGTGTGTTTATAAAGCTTAAGAAAATTGAGATGCATATCGCATATGAAATGTGGTCTGCAATCCATTTCTTGAGTGCAAAGAACATTAAACTGACTGAAATTCATCGTCAAATTTGTAACATTTATGGAGAACATGCAATACCTAACAATACACAACTGCAATACAAAATCTCCTCATGACCTTCGGCTGGGAACAATTCGATCTTACCTCCCTACAGCTTAGACTTAGCACTAAGAAATTTTATGTCTTAAAGCATCTGAAATCTTTCCTTGCTGGCTGGTGGTTCCATGAAGACAATGAGATCAAACAAGCCATTAACTTGTGGTTTGCATTGCAGTCGGTATCCTTCTACGATGAAGATATACAACACCTGATGGTCCGCTACGAGAAATGCCTCAATAGCGGCGGAAATTATGTTATAGTGTAAGGTGTATACATCAAATAGTAATGTAAATGGTTTATAAATATATTCTTCTTTTGTCCTAATAGCCCATTGGGACTTACTTTCTAGATATCCCTTATAAATATGCTTAGTAATATGCCTGATTAAGATTAGCAACTTACCAAAATATTTTGATACATAATTTGTAAAGCACTTATGTTATGCAATAAGAACTCAAATTCTGACCTTTTAATCTTTAGACCAGGGTGGCAGTAATGCATGAAATGAAATGAAATGAAATGAGAGACGGGTGGCTCAAGAAGAGCCCAGCACATCGACCAGAAGTCTATTGTATTACCCCAGACAGAACAGATCTCTACGAAAAGAGACCAGTAGCCGACGCAAAGATGAGCAGGCACTTGACAGGAATGTCATTCAGCTCCCAGGGTTCAATCATATGTCGACCAATGTGTTCAAATCTGTAAGCAGAGTAAACCTCACATTCACAGAGAATGTGAGCAGCAGTTTCTTCGCTGTATTTGCAGCCCCAGCAAAGCGTTGCTCGAGTCATTAGGATGAGTCGGACGGCCTGGGTCTTCAGCCCCTGCAAAGCGAATCTTTAGTGACGGCCATAATATTAAGGTGTCTCTTGAGGGTACAGTGCCCAGTAAGAAGCCCAACAGCCCTCCTGATGCCAATTCTGTTGAGCTTGAAAAGTTCCTTTTGACGTGTACTAGGGCAATTGCAATTGAGAATTTTCGCTTGCCTTTGACCCTTAATATTACGCCAGTTCTTGCATTGAAGCTTCCTGAAGATGTCATAAACAATTCTTCTGGTAAGATCATTGGGAATACCCAAGGCCGGCTCAGGGCCAACAAAAGGAGTACTTGAGCCTTTTCTAGCTAATTCATCAGCCAGCTCATTTCCTGGAATTCCCGAATGTCCGGGCACCCAGTAAAGAATGACTTCGTTATTGCTAGCAATTTCACAGAGTGCATTATAGTACTCCCAGACAAGGGAAGATATCATAGTGGACTTCCCAAGAGCCATGAGAGCAGTCTGACTATTGGAACAGATAAGTATTTGGTTGCTCTTATACTTCTTGTCATAGCAAATTCTACAACACATAAGAATTGCAAAGATCTTAGCCTGAAAGATAGTAGCATAACTGCCAAGCAGATAAGACAGCTCTGTGCCATCATCCAGACAGCACACACCAGCACCAGTACTAGTGCCAATCTTCGAGCCATCCGTATACCATACAATACAATTCAGTTTATTGTAGGTGGGAGTCCTCTTCCAGTCATCCCGCAAGGGGACCTGAATTTCGTAAGGCTTGTCAAATGTGTATTTGACATTGGCAGTAATGTAAAAATGTCTTTGCATTCATCTGAAGATAGGTTAAATCCAATAAAACAACTAAAACATCTTGAAGAAGTATAACACCAAGTAGGTTTTTACCAAATAGGTAAAATAGATATAGAGTGCGCTGCGGACTAGAAACAGTTTTAAAAAAAAACAAGTTTTTTCCATTTGTATAAAAATAGCTTTAGTAAATTGCATGTATACAAGTTTACCATACATAACGTTGCCATTTCCAGATTTAGGATTAGATCAGTGTACAACGAAGTATCCCAAATTGTACAAGTATAACATTTTTGATTAAATTATCAAAAAAAGACAGAATAAATAGAGAAAATCAAACTTTACATATTTAAGTGTAAATAGAAATTCATCATACTTGAGGGATTTGGGTACTCTTTCCACACCCTGTTTCTCCTAGTATGATTACAGTTTGATATTTTTCTAGAAGGTACAAAATATGGTTTCGATACTGGAAACAAATAAAATAAAATTACAATTAGTTTTATATCAATTCAAACAAAAAAGTTGAGAAATACAAAATAACATTAACTTGACTGAAATAGTTGAGAAAATAAAATAACAGTTTATGAATTATAAAATATAAAGCAGTAAGATTTTAGATTCAAAATATAAATGATATAGAATAAAATCATCCATGATGGATGTAATATGACTGTTATGGTAGGTCTAGTCCATATTACATCATGAATGCACCCATAAATACGGTACATTCATATAGTCTGATTAAAAAGTAACAACTTAACACCGAAAAATGGACCAATCCGGTGCTCCTCATCTAATTTATGTCCATAAATTACATACTCTGAATGAACCAGATGTAACTTCTACAGTACATTCATATAGTCTGATTAAAAATTAACAACTTAAAATATTTATTATTAGTTTTATATAAACTTTTACAGTAAAATGATAAACTATTAGCACATAAATTGTTCTCTTGATATATATAAAAATAATTGTGCTATTTTCAGTCTTGGTCATGGATGGTAATGATCCTTTGAAGTCTTAAACATCCTCATACAGCACACATATATCCAGATTTTCTCCATATTGCATCCCATTGATCCAAAACACATCCATGCATTATATGTTCTGGATGATGAATACCAGAATGGTCTATTGGATGTAATATAGTATATGATATATGGAAGTAATATCGTCCATGATGGATGTAATATGAATGTTATGGTAGGTCTAGTCCATATTACATCATGAATGCACCAATAAATCTATCATGATTCGAAAAATGGACCAATCCAGTTCTCCTCATCTAATTTATGTCCATAAATTACATACTCTGAATGAACCAGATGTAACTTCTACGGTACATTCATATACAATGCAATATGGACAAAGTACACATTCAGATATTAGATTCATCATGAATAATAAATAGATCAATTCAGTGTTAAACAAAATCAAGAATCAAATTTTGAGTAGAATTTAGAATGGCTCAGTTATCCACTCAGTTAATTTTTCTAAATCCATGGTTAAATCACATACCTGGATTTTATAAGTTTAAACTTGTTAAAATGAAAATGATAATCAAGAGCTAGCAATTTTACTATACTGATGCTGAAATTTATTGTAACTTTCACATATTTACAATATTTTACATTTCCTTAGTATGAGGGCAAAATAAATTCATACTTTTATCACTATAGCTATGTAACAAATATAAAAAATGGTGGAATTTGAATGACAACGAAGTAACTGCTATTGTAGTACTTCTAAAAATGAAACTTAGGCTGATAAGGAGAGAATCACAAAGTATGCAAAAAATAATTATCTGAGCATTCATTTCTTCATAACTAGCTTTAATTCTTATACCAATATCTTAGAAAATATAACTTCAATTTATTTGATCTAGAAATGCAGACAATATATTCATAAAAGAATATTGACATAAAGATAAGTCAAGTGTTGTATACTGCTTTCTTTCTTTCGACCCAGACTGTCTGACCTAAGCAAAGGTGTTGTTATTGTTACCCAGACCGTCCGACCTACCAGAAAGGTGTAAGGTAACTGCTTGGACGGCCGGGAAGTGCCACCCAATTCAGACCGGAACCCAGTGGGGGAGGCATCCACAGGGACCGTACCCTCCTTCCCCTACCACCAACCTCTCGGAAGGACTTACGGACCCACATGTTTAACGTGATCGTACTCCGCGTGAACACGGCGGCAGTTTTGGCAGTGACTGGAATCGAACCCGGGCCTACCGAGTGCAACTCCAGCGTGCTAACCAATGGGCTACCGCGCCCCCCTAAGCAAAGGTGTAAGGTATCTGGTAAGACAGATAGGGCAGTGCCACCCAATTCAGACAGGAACTCAGTGAGTATGATATCCACAGGAACCGTACCCTTCTTCCCCTGTACGACCCAAACCCATACTACTCGCCACAGGCATTTAGAGCAAAAGATGCATGGACGTGAAAAAAAACTCCGCAACATGAAGAGGGCCACTAATGGAAACTAAAAGGAAAGCTCGCTTTCCAGTTACCATTTATAACTGATAGCACTTGTTTCTCTAAGAAGTTGACACTTTGATAAAAATCATAAAATAGAAATGCATTACTTATTTAAAAACAAGTCCACAACCAAAAGTAGTTGATATCTATATCAACCCATTGTAGAAGTACAAAGTATTCATCATAAAGCGACATAAATTATGCAAAGTATAAAAAGCTAGACATACACCAGAAAAACAAATGGCAGAAGCAAGAAATTAGAAATGGTGTTCAACAATATCCAAAGCAAACTTAATACAAAACTTTAAAACCAAAGACAACCAAAATAGGTTTAAAAGTCCTTTAATAAAATCTCCTTTCCTTGACGTACAAAAATTACATGACCAAAGCACTTTCGGGCATCCCTATGCCATTTATCAGTGGCGAAGGAAAAATATGATGTAAACAAGTGCTTACATATAGGCCATAACCACCAGACAAAATTTACATATCATCAATTTATGATTTTACAATTGTTACCTTTTTTAAAAAACAAGGCATTTAAAATTTAAATAATTACAACATACAAATAACAATAAATGACACCCAACAATTTTTCGCGCTCTTATTCAATTTTGCCATGAATTTAAGTTTAAGCCAGCTCATTTGACCATTACTACTTTATTTAATCATATCCATTCAGATAAATATAAGGATAAAAATAACTTTAAGTGCCAGGCTGGGGTGTATGTTGTCCCCCTGATAATAACTTTAAATTCTATATTGGCAGTACTAAATGTACTGTCAGTATTTGTTTAGCTGAACATGCTCGAGATGTTAAAAATGGTAAACTGTCTAGGCTCTCACCCAGTATGTTATTAACAATAATTTTCATCCTCTGTTTGATAAAACTTTCCTTTTAATCAGTTGCAATAACCCCCATAATATTTTACTTTATGAATCTCTTTTTATTTATCTTTACTGTCAGTCTATTTGTAATTTTGAACCAGTTCAGCCTCTGAGTTATGCTTAGCGACTCGTTCTTGACTCCCTGCATGTCAAACCTTTATATGATTTTCTGAAAATTTAGCAACTGATGTAATTTGTGTTTCGACGACATTGATTTTGGTTATGAATCTTCTACTTTATTGTCATTTGTATTTTATAATTATTTAAATTTTAAATGCCTTGTTTTTTTAAAAATTGTAACAATTGTAAAATCGTAAATTGATGAAATGTAAATTTTGCCTGACGGTTATGGCCTATATGTAAGCACTTGTTTGCACCATATTTTCACTTCACCACTGATGAAGGGCATAGTGATGCCTAAAAGCATTTTAGCAGTGTAATTTTTGTACGTCGAGGAAAGGAGATTTTATTAAAGGACTTTTAAACCTATTTTGATTGTCTTTGATTTTAAAGTTTAATTAAAGTTGATGTGTATCCATTTTATTTATTAAAAACTTAATACATTCTACTATCCTGTGAACAAAACGGAAGTCAGTCACAAACCTAGAAAACCACAGTGCCCAGCACTCTCCCTAGGGTTCAGAAAGGTGAAATTTGAAGGTATAGGGACAACTAAAAATATAGTAATCAACATCACTGAACATGTTTCACTTACAATTAGGGGAATCTTTAATTTTAAATCTGTTATGGAAATATATAAATGTTCCATAGCTAGTGAGAAAATAAATATTTATTTTTTTTTTATGAAAATTAACATCAATCCTCGGTAAGAACTGCCAGGCCCTGGAACCCCCGACTGAAGAGTCCCAGAATTCCTGCCACTGCTTAAAAAGAAAGTAATTAAGAAATCTGGATAAATAGGGGTAAGAAATAGGGACATCTATGGGCTCCCCAGTCAAGGCAGCAAGCTTCGCATGAGCATCCGCAGCCTCGTTACTAGTGATGCCTAAGTGGGACTTGACACACGAAAGACTGAAAGAAACAAGAGTTTAAAATATTAGCCTTAATATTATTTAAGAAACTAGTTTTATTATTGGTAGATTTCAAGGTGAGAATAGATGACAAACTGTCAGTAAAGATATTAATATTAACCTTAATTTCAGCATCCCAGTCAATAGCAGATCCAATGGCCCTCAACTCAGTTTGAAAAACAGAACTCTTGCCATTGAGTTTAAAAAACTGGGAGTAGACAAGCATGTCATGATGAAAAACACAGTATGCACAGTCCACTTCGGAGTTAATCTTAGAACCATCAGTAAAAACCTCAATAACAATTCGAAACCTTAACAGGGAGAAAGAACCAAGACAAATCCGAAATTAGGAGAAAGTGAATCAAAATGGTCACGAGGGAGAAGACCCACCACTGGCAGCTCCTGATGCTGCCTCTAAAAAAGGATATTAAAATGAAGAGATTGGTGGACTAAGGAGATTGGTGGGATGCTGAGAAGAGCATACAGGGCATTACCTGGGCTCATCCAATAAGCACTGGATATCTGAAGCAGGAAAGGCTATTAAAGGGAGCAGAGCTTGGTGGATTGCTCTTTCGTCAGTGTGCCAGCCCAAGCACCAGCGACATAGCAGATGATCTTCTTCATAACGAACAAGTACCAGACCTTTAGTAGTCCCCTGTCGACACCCCATCCACTCCCTGAAACCTTACTAAAACTGGAACTGTAGTGATAACATTTTTCCCACAAGTAATAAATATGGGCCCACCAATTTAAATTATAATCAATCCGAATACCTAAATAAGTAAGACTGTCAACAATTTTAATACGATTTCCCTCGATCCTGAAGATGGGGTGCCTCTTTTTAAGTGAAGACTTTCCCTTGCCAAGGACAATAGCGAAACACTTAGCATAAGCAATGTGGAGATCAAGGGAGTTCAAACAACTACTAATAATAATATCTAAGAAAGTATCAGTATTTACATCCAGGTCTCTGCAAGTGCATCAGTGATTACTACCGCATGGTTATCCACAAAGGTCTGCTACAAAGGAAATAATGCTCAAATTGAGATTACGAACCTTATTAAAATAAGGATTCCACAGGAGTGGTGCAATTACCGACCCCTGTGGAGAACCCCTAGAAATAAGATGCTTCAAGGAAAAGCCCTCATCACAATACTCAACCATTCTATTAGAAAGATAATGATAAATAAAATTCTTAAAGATATTTGGAAAATGATAAGAATTCAGAAGATCAGCAAGAATAGTCCAATTAAGGGAATCAAACACCATGCTGATATCCAACATGACACGAGCACAATGAAAGTTTCTAATTTCTATGGTTATTCCTAGGATGACAAACCAAATTGTAAAGCGCATCTTCACTGAGCAGAATCTTTGTTGTGTTTACCCAAAAACACAACACGGGCACCACGAAGAGAAATTGGAAAGTATTCAAACTGAACAGAGATTAACAAATTTAACCAAAATATAAAGACTAAGATTAAAACATACATAATAATAAACAGATAATTACATGCACACAACAATAAATTTTAAATATATGCCTACAGTAAATGATTTTTAATGTTTCAGTGAGTGGCATAACAAAATAGTCTTAATCTACTTAAACTTTACTACTCTTTTTCTTAGCACATCTTAATCATTTATTAAATTAATAAAAAAAACTTTATACTTATACTTAATCTCCAAAATGTTTTTAATTATAAATTGCTTCTATTTAAACTATCCAGATTAGTTTAAATTAGAATAAATTCTCATCTCTTACTTCGTACTAGACGTTCAAGCAACATCCAATAGAAAACCTTGGTTCTGTCGTTAGAACCAACCTCCTTAATTCCCCTCCCCCTTCTATATGAATCACTTATTTCACAAGTTGTAGCTACATAATTCTGAACTGGGAGATACTGCAATTTTGACTAGGCGTTCTGGAATTTGATCCCTCAGGCAGGCTCAATAAGCAACAGTAAAGGCTAAATTCATAGTAAAAATATTTGGCCAGTGAAAATATTTTTTGTCCAGTAACTTTTTAGGATTTACTAGCCACTGGCCAGTAACCAACATTCTTACTGTAGCTTTACTAAATACGACCCTGCACCTAAGGTAAACTCAAACCAAAATATCATGGAAGCTACACTAAAATTAGCACAATGATATCCAAAAGACATTATTGATTTGGGTAACAAGTGCTCACATTTCACGAGGTACGTTGAGCTAGAAACATTCACAAGGATATACCAGAACTGTAATCAACAGATTTGCTCAGGCCAAAAACAATAAAAAAAAATCTTTAATTTAATCTGTTCCATGAGTACTTACTTCTGTAAATTTTACCCATAAAAAGTCTTCCTTTCCATACTTACAAGGCATTTCATTTGTCATTAAAGGTCTAAGCAATGTCTATCAGTCATAATAATAAGCAAAGCACATAGGTTGCCCAATTAGCAGTTGTGTGCTAGACACTAGTAAGGGATCAAGTTGAGGGAAAGGGGGCGTCTGAATTTACTTTACCCAGGGCGCCAATCAGAGTTCGGGGTCTGCACAATATAAGAACAAAATATATTTAAATATGACTCTGGGTCTTACATTTGTGACTATTTCGTCTTTGACAATGCCAGTTATTCAACCCTGACAAAGGCGATCCAACATAACTTTTATACAGTTTTTTATTTTAATTCGTGCTTAATTACGTTGTGTATTTTTACCTCATTTTACAAACATTTTATAAACAGACAATTGTTAAAGTAAACTAAATAAAACACTTATCTGTATAAAAAAATATACAATTACAGAAAAGTATATACTTTAAAAATTGGTAACCTCTGCCTCTGTTGCTCAACAGATATAAGAGAATCGGGATTATATACAGCAGGTTGGTCAGTTTCATTGACATCTTTTCTCTCTTGAAACCAGTCAAAACTGTCACCTATAGTTTACACATTAAAAGTATGAATAATGTCAAATGATGAAATGAAGAAAAAAAATAAATGAAATAAACATGTAACCTGGCTTCAAAAACTTTGGCCGAAATGACATTTCTAATTTAAACTTAACCGTAATATTTTTTAATACTTAATTAAAGTATTTTTGTTTGTATCATAACAGACTGACTTCTTGAACTACACAGTGTTAGAGATTTAGATTTAACCATATTTTTAAAATTTTATGCGCATAAAATTGAAATGAAAACATAATTCATATAAAATGTAAACATTTTACCACATTGTTTACATTTTCAACATTGGCTCTCATTCTTGCTAGTTGCCATTCCAAAATTTGAACTTTTGCATTTTCCCTCAGAAGCGATTTTTCGAAAATAACTTTATAATTTTAGATAAATAGAAGACTCTTGCTTCAATATTATTTAAAATTTTATTTTTCTCAAAGCTTCTAGGGAATTTCAATTTTGTTTATAAAGAAAAATTAACATAAAGATTGAGTTGATGAATATTGTTTATTTGTCATTACTATGATCATTTAACAAAACTTACAGCTCTAAAATATACTAAAAAGTATTTTTATACTTGTATTATGATACTGAAACTATAATTCAATTTTGAAATAAATATTTTGACATTTCTCATTTTTAGGTGGAGAAGAGTACTACAGATGGCGCTGTTTTATTATTTTTACAACAGCAGACCAGTCTTTGGATAAATTGTAATGGGCGGTCAGTTGTGTTAGAGTGGTAATTTGTGTATTTCAGTGTCTGATAATTTTCTATGTTTAGAGTTTGATTACCATTTTATGGGTAAGTAAATCACTTTATATTTCATTTAAACAATAGAATGTAAAGACGATTTAATATTCAGTGTAGGAACTCATCGATCCGTCAGTGTTTGAGATATTTGTTGTCCGATGTTTGTTGTACAACCAGTCCCAAATATAAAGTGATCACTACCGTAATTTGCGCTTTCATTTGCATGTTAGATAAATTATGTTTTGCATTTTATTTTGTGGTGTATTGAGTATATTGTATAATTCCTTTTTCTTATTGATTTGTGAATATCACTTCCAACGATATATTTTTGTTAATGTTGACTTAATTTAGATATTTATTTATTTGCATATCTATAATATTTCTAAATATGTACTTAAAATCTATATAATTTTTCTAATCAAGAATGGTTAAAACAAAATCAAATTAGTTTTTATCAAAATATATGAGAAACTTTTTATCACTTACATAAATTAAAGATTTTTACTGTGTAATAAATTAGATATATATATCTTTTTATTTTTACCCAATATTGTTATTGTGATTTGTTTTAGATCATACAAGTGATATAACTTTGGAGATCATGAACCCTGAATTGTAGTCAGAATGATAAGTCAATTAAATGCATGTGTAAGTAATGTACAAATTTTATATGTTATCCTAAAAATTCATGCTGGCAAAATATATTGAAATGGTATTTTATTATATCTCCAAGTTATTTTAAAACTCAAATATAAAATATTTAATTTAGTTTGAAAAATATTATATAATTAATAATATATATTTTTCATATTAATAGGCTTCAAAATGCGTTGAGTTTTATTTTACATATTCCGAATTTAAAAATTTTCTATGCAGGAAAGCTAAATTTGAATGCACATACAAATTGACTTTTTTGTACTGCAAGCATCAGTGTAGCTAGTAATATTTGTTTAGGGATGCTAAATTCTCTCTAGTGCCAATGATTTTAGTCACAATGTAAAATACGAATATGTGAATGTGAAAAATCACTGAAGGAAGTAGCTTGGTTTCCTAAGTTACCCCTAGCTCTGTCTATAACATGAAGACAAAATATTGCATACTGTCTTTTATAGCCATTAACAAAATATCCATATATTTAGTGTTCGCTTAATGTTTTTGTTCCTTTTCATTTGTACATTAAGTTCACAGTCTTACTAAAAATCATTTTGTAACTGATTATAATATTATACATATTTTCATTTAATTATTACTTTTCTGTAATATTTTCATTCATACCCTTTATGCTAATCAAACTGTATGTGTTGTTTTATTTATGTATATGTACAGAGGATGATCTTGGAGTAAGTGTGTTGGCCTTATGTGGGATAAGTCTTTGTAGTATCTGATTTACTGTAGTTTAAGTTCTTCTTAACCATAATGGACTATTTAAAGGAAGTTCTAGGTATGGAAGGGGAAGGGGGGATCTCAAGTCTTCTTTTGTATATACCCCTATAGTTGCATCAAAAATCAATGACAATTTTATTAATAAAATAAAGCAATAGTGTATTCTACACAAGTATTTCCAAATAAAATATCAAATACATAAATCTGAAATAAAAGTAACAGCACCTTCTATAAAATATCTAATTGTATATCTATTAATTGCCCATAATGTTTAGAGCTGTGTTTGTTACTGTATAATGATAAAATAACAGGTTGTGTGTCAAATTATATATAGAAAAGCATCTATAGTTTATAATATCTAAATTATATACAGAACTGTCAAAGTGAGAAAAAATCCATTATATTTTATTTATTTATTTTTTTGTCCACAATGAAAAAACATATCCTTTAACAGTTCTGGCATATATATTCTTATTTAATAAATAAATCATCTTCCCTCCCCCTCAACCTATTTATTTAACTCTATATAAACAATTCATATCATCCTGATTTGATATTTTTATTTGAATCTAACCAGCTGATTTTAAAAGTATTTTTAATGTAAGTGCAGTTGGTGATTCATTTTGTAAAGTTACATTGAGCAAAAGTATTTTATAAAAAATATCAGAATTTTCAACTATGCAAATACAAATTTTTAATGTTTCCTTGATAGCTGATGTATAAAACATTTTATGTTTGCTATCGATGGTATAAGAAGAAAAAATTGTATTCTTACAAGCAGATTTTTCTCACAGGGAATTTTTATATATCTTCTTTCAAGGAAGTACAAAATATCTGTATTCTCACAAGCAGCAGTTATATTCATTATGAGCTATGCAAATGCCTACCAAATCTGAAATTTAGTAAAGCCAGTTGAAGCCTTCTCAATACATGTCTACTACTTTTATTAATTGCTTTGTGGTATAAATATTAAAAAATAAGTATCTACTTCTTCCCGGATACCTTTTATTTTTTGATCTATTTATTATCTGAACTCTGCAGTAAAATATACCCATTTATTAACTGTACATTATTTATTATATATATTTTTTTTTCTTTATACATGTATTATCCTGTATAGATGATGAACCCCCACCATAGATGTCCATCGAATATAAAGATTTAAAAAAAAAAACCTCAGATAATAATATTGTAGGCAGCGTACTGCAATTACGTTACGCTGTGTCAAAACCACGCCTCTTTTTTTACGCTGCATCCCTGCTCTGCTCTTTCACTTTTGCTTTTCCACCACCGTAATAGTCGCTCTGTCGGTATTTTTTTTTTTTCATCTTGTTTAACCCTCCCTTTTGACATGTCGCCTAAAATCAGATTTTCTTTATTTAGTTTTCAACCGGTCTTGTGGATTTAAAAGGAAGAAAAAGCTTTTCTCTACCATAGACTTTTGAAGCTGCGAAATAGAATAATCCATTTTGTGCGTAGTTTACTGAATGAGTGCTCGTAATCAATTCACGTGTTGAATTCCAACTGCGAATGTTATAGTTCAAGGGTCTCTGCTTGTGCATAAGTCATGCGGTTTCTGCTGGCTTCTGAATTGTGAATCAGTGTCCGCGTTTGGAACGTCTGAACTACATTCACTAAGGGAGAAAAATGACATTTTTTTGTGATTTCGGCAGCATTCTTTTTTATTTCTCGACGGGTTGAAATATTATTTTTACAAGTTTTATTATGCACGATTTTATAAAAATTTAGACGACAATAACATATTTTAAAGGATATAAAAAAAACCATGAATCTGTGGTACTTTTCTACTCCTTATATGGGTTGTTTACATGTTTCGATTTATTACAAACCAGTAAGATTATATTCCTCATTATTGGATTAACCGCAAATTCTGAATTCCATACACGATTAAGCTGTTTTATAAAGATTGTGTAATGAAAGAAACGTCGGAAATAATATGGGATCCCAATCGACGGATGATGATCTTTTCTGGCACTGTGCCAATTTACTCTGCTGTGTCTTTAATACCGTTTGTAACAATAAAAATAAATGATCTTGCAGTGTCTATCGAAAACTAATCGACCTTGAAATAGAGGAAAACATGTCATATGCTTTTACTTTTCCTCGGATGAAAAAACATAAGGTAATTTTTAGTCTTTTTTTTTTTTTTCTTTTACCTTGTAAACAAGTTAACAAAAAAAGTTCTAAAATTCATCGATTTATTTTCAAATGTGCTGTTTACACAAATAACAATGAAAAATAATCATTTGCTCTGTTAACTGCTACTTTTTTTTAATTTTAGGTTTAAAAATTTTCTTGTTTACATGTAAATGTTTGTCCCGTTAAGTTGGGTTGCTGGTTTTGCTGATTTTCATAGAATAAAGAGGAATATTAAAGGATTTTTTTTTCTTTTTGTATAATGTGATTGAAGTAAATAATAATTTTCGTATATCACAGACGGGTGGATTTTTTATCCCATTTAAGCTGCAATTTTTAGAACTTCATGTCCACATTTAGAGTATAGATTCTTCTGTAGCTCTGTGATTTCATCTTCATAATTTTACCTTCTTAAATCTTCCCCTGCTCTATTTTGTCTATAAGACATAAAGGCCTTTATATATGTCTGCCACTTTTACAACGCGAGCGTAATACGTCCGAAATAAGCTCGCTGAAATCGCCGAGCCATGACGTCCGAGAACTTGAAGTACACCTGGGCCAAATTTCACTGTTGTCCGAAGCTTCGATTTTCCACTACAGATGACACACACAGACATCTTCTTTTATTATTTAAGATAACTGAGAATTATAAGCGCGGTAAAACTTGTAGAGACTTGTATTTGCTCATAACATAGGAAAATGAGTTTCAAATATGTATTTGTCACCGTAGGCAAACGAAACAAATAAGACTGAAAATAATGATTCATCATATTGAAGTTTTATTTTACATAACGTTATTCACGTAAAACCATTTCGGCTCTATTGGACTGAAGCCATCACCGATTTTTTAAATTGATAATGACAATGGCTTATATTCCAATCAATTAACAAAAAGTTTTCGAATTCATTCATGTTTTAACAACAACATGATGCAGCGGGCCAGATTTCACCTGTGATCCATGGGGTTAACGGCGTTGAGACCCAGACCGTCCGACCTACCAGAAAGGTGTAAGGTAACTGTTTGGACGGCCGGGAAGTGCCACCCAATTTGGACCGGAACCCAGTGGGGGAGGCATCCACAGGGACCGTACCCTCTTTCCCCTACCACCAACCTCTCGGAAGGACTTACGGACCCACATGTTTTAACGTGATCGTACTCCGTGTGAACACGGCGGCAGTTTTTTGGCAGTGGCTGGAATCGAACCCGGGCCTACCGAGTTCAACTCCAGCGCGCTAACCAATGGGCTACCGCGCCCCGTGGGTTAACGGCGTGTACTTTAAATACTGTACACGCCGTTAACCCACGGGGCGCGGTTAACGGCGTGTACTTTAGATACTGTTACGACTTATCCTCTGAAATCGTGGGTGTACGTACTCCCAAGGTTATAAGGAGTCTAAATTTCTGGATAATTAAAGCTTTTATTTAAAAGCACTAATAAGCGTAAACAGGAACAATATAGAGCAAATTGCTCAATAACTATCTTGCAAGATCACCAAACAGCTCTCAAATACTATAAAAAAGCAATTAAGCGCTCAGTTAATTTTCAAAATAACAGATATTAATCTCAAAGCACTGGCGTATCTCAGAATTCACTTTAGCTCGTATCACATCAGCTACTCTCCAAATGAGCGATGACTCCCTTATATATTTTCCATAGAAAGTGCTCGGTATCATGAAAAAAACTAATCTGTATTTCTCAAAGTTTTAGTGGATTCGAAAAGTCGCCAAGTTGCAATCGCCAAATCTGGCATGCATACCCCGAAAATATGGCAAACGCATCTTCACGTAATAGGAATGGCTGCCTGTAAAGTCTCTTTTACCCTGGAGATAGACAACATGTAACAAAAACATTTTATGTATGTGTAACGATACTGAAATAATGGCTGTCATTTTACAGTTCTTCCGCCACCTGAAATCTATTGCCATAAATCTGACTTATGAGACCTTGAGAAGCGTCTTAAAAAGCGCTGAATAATTGCGGTTTCCTGGGAATGCAAGTTGGGTAACCGCAACCTAGTGCTTTTTCTTTTATATTGACTTCAGTTTTCCTTTTCTTTTCGAATTTCCTAAAGGCGGCAACAACTTCAAAGTGAACAAAAGAAGACTTTAAATCGGAGGCGACTTCAAGTCGTTCACCCTCCTGCCCCTTCACCCTTCTCTACCTCCATTCTATAAATCTGTGCCATTTGTTTTATGTAACTTCTTCGCAAAGTTGTCTAAAGTAGTTTTTGTTCTAGAGGAGGAAGATATTGAGCAGTTTTAGGAATGGATTTGTGTCTTTGTTTATGCAGAGGTTGTATAAGCATAATTTGCATATAGCTTTTGTAGACAAACTGAAAGTTAATGTTGCTGTTTATTAAAATTCAGATGAAGACGTGCCAGTGAACGTCTATGCATCGTTAATGCCGTTAAGAAATAGAGTTTAAACTATGTTCACAAAATGCAAAAAGAAACCTCGAAAAATGAAAATTCCCAATTTAGATAAAATGTAAAAGTTAAAATTCATTTATTTCTTACCTCTTAGAAAAAGAAACGCTTTTCTTTAGAGTGGAAATTGAATTCAGAAATTAAAATTAACATTGCGTTAATTAAAAGAAATATAGAGTATTTGAAAAAACAACTAACGCTTCTAATTGTCCTTCAGGACCGTTATAACTAACTGTACTGCTAACTGTAGTGATTATGGACTCCGCTACACTAAAAGTAGCCGTTACAGGCAATTTCGGATCATTCTGTCCCTTGTGCGATGTGGCATTTTGATATAAAATCAAGTAGACTGAAAATAAACTTAAAATTTTAATAGTAAAACAATTTTGAAAGCAAGCACGAATGCTATTAAGTGTACCGTAATTTAAAACAATGTGTTTGTTTCATTCTTTTACCCACTTCTAAGGAAAAAAATGAAAACTTACTGTTTTATCACGCCTTACACGTGCGCACATACTTTTTCTGACAAAAAAAAATATATATATATATATATTTTCTTTCCCCGCTCTCTATTCGGATAGCATTACCTCCTCTTTAATCAACCTGACGTTTCTACGTGTTTTTACCTGTATTTGGGTTGGGTTGAGTTGACTATTTCTTTCGATAATTATTTTAGATGTGTCCATTTCATTTTTCCGCTGTTAAGAAAAAAGGAAAACTTTTTCACCGCATCCTTACCCACTCAGTGACTGGGAAAATGAAAATTGTGGTATTGTTGTTCTAGATTTCCATTTTTACCCTCAATCTCTGTCTCTCTTTTCCTAATCAAATACGCACGTCTGTGTTATTTTTTACTGTATTCGGGTTGGATTGATTGATGCGTCTCTGAGAATTATTTCAAATGCGATTATATTACATTTTCAAAAATTAAGAAAATATAAAAAATTGGTCTTTTTTAACAGCTTCCTCTCTCCAGTGTCTGCAAATATAAAATATGAAATTACTATTTTCTTCTTAGTCACGATTTACCCAATTTTTTGGCACACACATGACATTTCTAAGTTTACACCCTTTATTTTTAATCAACCTGAAGTAACAATGTTATTTTCCCTATATTTGGTTGATGTACCTCTAAAAATTATTTCAGATTTTTTTTTTTTTTAATTGTTTGTTTATTACTTTTTCCACAGCTGGGGATAAATACAAATTTGGTATTTTTTTATAGACACTTCCCTCAGTGTCTGAAACAAAAAAAGAAAGAAAAACATTTTCCTTTGATTCTACTGCGCTTACTTTTATTATATCACACTTTACTATCTTTACTGGTTTTTTCCTATTCCCTCTCTTTTCCTAATCAACTTGAAGCGCCCGTGTTAATTTTTTAAGAATTTAAGTGTTGATGATTAACTCTAAAAATTCTTACCTGTTTTGCCGTTCATCACTTTTCCCAAACTAGGCTTTTACTCCCGCCCCCTTCCTCCCCTTCCTCCTTTCAAAAAAAAAAAAACAAATATTGGTAATTATCTCCAAATATTTATCTCCTTTTAACATTTTACAACATAGTTGAAAAGTGTTTATGACTTTGTTCATTCTGTCTGTCTGTCCGCCAGCGCGATAACTGGCATAAAAATGACTTTATCGAAATTAAATTTTAGTGTGTTGTTCAGCCGGTCTGTGGGACCTATGGGAATATAAATGAATAATATCACCTAATTAGTTTTGGACTGAACCCGGGTTGAAAAAATTTAATACATTGAACCCTATGGGACCTAATTTTTCAAACATTTTTTAAGCGAATTTAAAATTCACAAATTGCTTCGAAAGTTTTAGGAAATATTCAAATTATCCCATAAAATATATAAAAAAATTTCAGCAAAATATATTCGATAGTTTTTAAATAAAAATTAAAATAATTACACCCTTTATATGGTCCCGGCCGTCCAAATAGCTGCTCTTAGTCCTCTGGACGAGTCGGACGGTCTGGGTCTTCAACCCTTTATATGGTCGTCCATTCTGTTGCTCCAAGTCCTCTGGACGAGCCGGACGGCCTGGGGCTTTCACCCTTTATATGAAGGGCCAACGGCCGTACCGTGCTGAAAACACCGGTTCTCGTTAGATCACCGAAGTCAAGCAGCATCGGGCGCGGTTAGTACTTGGTGGGTGACCACCTCGGAACACCGCGTGCTGTTGGCCATCTCGGGTGCGGTATCCCCGTGGTTTGCGCGCTAGATTTGCACGCTGCCACAAAATGCCGCCGTGTTCATGCGGAGTACGATCACGTTAAACATGTGGGTCCGTAAGTCCTTCCGAGAGGTTGGTGGTAGGGGAAGGAGGGTACGGTCCCTGTGGATGCCTCCCCCACTGGGTTCCGGTCTAAATTGGGTGGCACTTCCCGGCCGTCCATACAGTTACCTTACACCTTTCTGGTAGGTCGGACGGTCTGGGTCTCAACAACCCTTTATATGAAGAGATCACGTGACCCACTTCAAAATAAAATATGGCATCCATTTTGTGTCAAAATCGTGATTTTAAAAAATAATTTAATTTATATTTAGTGTAGTATCCGTCCTAAAATCGCTTTATTTTTGCTTCATTTCTGTGCATCAGTATTCTGAAACGGCATAATTACTATATATTTGAGTTTAAATGATTAATGCCATCTATCTTGTGTCAAAATTGTGGTTTTTAAAGTTCTTTTTAATTTATATTTAATGTTGTATCCGTCTTAAATCCGCTTTATTTTTGCGTAATTTCTGTACATCTGTATTCTGAAACAACACAATTACAATATATTTGAGTTTAAATGATCATAAAACTTTGATTATTTCTACAACGAAACCTAATTTTCACTTACGGAGAATGTAAACAGATTAGGCTGTAAGATGAGTTGTATAAGAATTGCTGAATTTCTTTAACACAAAATTATTTTGTTCTGAAGTTTGCAATTTAGATGATATTAATGAAACATCCATTGATTTTACATAGAGAAGCAGACGATTTAATTTCAGACTTTTTCGATGAAGTTTTATGCATAGAATTAAATTACTTTTACCTCCATGGTTTTAAGTTTTTAAGTAGAATAAATTATCGCAGTACTGTGATGAATGAAATAAAAATGTATGAGTGAAATATTTACTACTTTTATGCAGAGAGCCAGGCTATTTATATGTCGAAGATGTCATTTGAATTAATTTCGTTTTTCTCGATGAAGTTTTAAATTTTCAAATATAATTAATTATTGCAGTATTGTGATAATTTTAAAAATATTACAACTGAATGTATTGCATTTGAGAGATATTTAAATAAAATTAGAGTTGGAAAGTGTTTCATAATCAATGCTTTATGCATGATTAATCTTTCTTTTTTGTTCGTTAAATTTTGATGCTATTTTCGTTTGATATCTTATTTCTTCCCCCGCCACCAAATAAATGTGTTTTCTTTTCTGATCGACGCATTTTAGCCATTTTTAATTTTTATAAGTTTGATTTGGGTTCAATTTACCTGCAAAATTTCTGAAGAAGCTTTTATATAGTAGCAAATGGTGTGGACAGAAACGGGAAGTCACATTTCCATAACCGGAAATGGAAATCCTTACTGAACTCCTCTGCTTCCTCTAGAATTCGATGCAGAATCCATATCAGTCATCATCTAAGCATCTATCTTTTGCCAATTCTGAAAAAAAAAAGTTTCAAGGAGATTTTTTGAACTAGAAATGAAAATTAAAAAAAAAAAAAAAAAACAGAAGTGGAATCTTTAGTAAACACCCCCAACCTCCTCCGGAATTTAATGCTGAATTCATATCCGTCATTATTTAAGCTCTATAACAATGCGCTACTCATGGACCACATTCGGACCGTTTTAAATTGAAAAATAAAAAAAAATATATATTTGGGATCCTATTCCCATTATATTATTCGCATGCTTAAACCTATTTTATATATACTTTTGGTGTGTGGGTTTTTAATTTATTTTTTGTTATACTGCATGATTTATTATCTTTTTAGTTTATCTCTTCTTAATTTATAAGTACGTAGTAATTGTTAAATTTTGTACGTGGTCGCCTGTAGTAGTTTTAATTAGTTTCACGTATTGACGGCCTTATTTGCAAATAAATAAATAAATGAGACAACTAATTACAAATAAATAAAACTATTAAAACATGAAAATATTTTAATTATTTTATTGCGGTTCCCGACTGAAAAACGTGATTATATGCAGTCCTTGGAACACGAAAGGTTGTGCTTCATTGATGTATAGCCAATTTTGAGAAATAAATGTTTCTAGAATTTTTTTTAACCTGAAGTGGGAATCATTAGTGAACCTTTTGCCCCCTTCAGAATTGGATGCGGAATTCATATCAGTTATCATCATATCTAGAGCAGATTCCGAGAAATAGATATTTTAAGGAAAATGTAAAGCTTTAAATCGGAAGTAACATAGCCAGAACCGGAAATGGAAATCCTCACTGGGTCCCCTTTTTACATGTTTTAGAATTTAATGCTGAATCCATATCTGTCATTAAGCTCTATCTATAGTCAATCCTGAGAAATAGGTGTTTTAAGTAAAATTTTTGAACCAGAAATAGAAAAGAAACCGGAAGTGAAAAATGCTTAGTGAATCACACCACCTTCTTGAGAGTTTTATGCTCAATCCGTTATTGATGAGAATTTCATGCTGAATCAATTATCATCGAAGTTATGTAACTAATTTTGAGATATAGACGTTTAAAATGAAATGCGAAAAGAACCTAAAATAAAAATTCTAATGAACTCCCCATTCTCCTCCAGGATTAAGTGCTGAATCCATACCAGGCATAATCTAAGCTCTATTTGTAGTAGATCCTGAGAAATAGATGTTTCAAGGGGGGAAATTTTCATTAAAACAATATTATAAGTTTTTACCATCAATTTAACTACAGAACCATAGTTTTTTTTTTTTTTTTTTTTTTTTTAAATTAAGATCAACGTTGATTATTAGCGCCGGTGCAAGAGCTAGAAACTGGATATACAAATAGGTAGTAGTTTGGCCTTATTGTTTATATTTATATATAGTATATAGATACAAAATTTGTTAATTTCGAGTCTACATTTATATGCAATTGATCTAAAATTGATTCCACAATTCGGGGCCTTCGAACTCAGCAAGATTAATGATCAAGTTGATGTATGAAGGCTTTGTGTTTGATGATCAATTTTTATACGGTACGAAAGACTTGGATTTCCCACACGATTTGTTATTTCTGTTGTATTGCTGTTCTCCAGATTAAATCGAGCAGAACATAATTTAGCACTCAGTGTCTATTTTCAAATGAGTCTCTCATTTATTTTCGTTCTTATCAACCTCTTTCTCTTGTGTGTTCCGTGTTCTGTAAACGGTCTGTTGCATCTTTTCTGCACTACATTCATAAATTGCGCTTTCTTCCCTCCCCGCTTCGCATTAAAAAAGCAAACAACTATGTTCTGGTAGTTTGAAGTGCATTTAATGTTTATTTATAATACTAGTATTTAAACCTGTCAAAAACAAACATTCTTAAAAAAATTGCGACTTTTTTTAATAAGTTTTATCTTGCTTAACATTGTATGGTGCTTTAACGATAAAAACAGTCGTTTTAATCGAAAACTGGGTCAGTTTGTTTTTGTCCCATGGTTGATACTATAAGTGTCAACCATTTGTCAGTTGGTTTTTGTCTCATGATTGAAGCTATAAGTGTGCAAAGTTTCAGCTACACCCAACTCTTTTTTTACACGGTACATACGTTCTTCAGAAATTCGTGTAAAAAATAAGTATAAGACAATCACTTTGAAATCGTGTTAGATCAAATATTTTTTTCAAAAAAGGAAGACTTTTTTGAACCGTGTAACTTCAAATTCGTGTAAAAAGAAAAGCGTGTAAAAAAAAAATTGGGTGTATTTAAATACAGGGTTGGGAATGGGGTGCTTTTAAAAAATCATGAAAGACTTCCTTTTTTCTCCTACGCAAATGTAGGAATCGAAAATCCGGCTCCGTTAGGTTCTGTCCCGTGATTGAGACTATAAGCGTGCCAACCACGGGACACATGTTCAGCCTACTTAGTCACCAGGGGGATGATTTGATTATGTACTTACATAATCAAACGGGTTTGTTGAACCTACCTACTTTGGAATATGATCAATTTCGCCAATTGCAATAATAGTTTTCATTTTTATAAAGGCTCGTAAAAAAAAAATTAGTAGAAACTCATTAACAGAAAGACGTGGTATATAAACTTCATGTATATCGATTTTACAATTTTAAACTATTAAGCGTTGTTGTTTTGGACCTAAACCAATTTACCAGTCATTCAATCTTTTTAGCTTAATTTATTGAGTGTTAGAAGTTTATTTACCACACTTGCATGTAGACTTTTGCTTTCTTTGAAGACACAGAACAAACAGATTAGCGGTTACAAGCATTTTTTATTTTACTTCAACCAATATCGGTACAATTTTAATGAACCATTTAGTATCTTGAATTGGGATTTCTCATACACATGGTAAAAGTCTGCACGAGCCAACATTTCAGACTTTCACCCGGCCGGGCCCAACAATAGTGGGTAAAGCACTGGTATTGGTAGGCCTGGTTCCACAATACCAGTACTTAAACTCGACCCGGCCCCACCAAAGACCATTGAGTCTCGACCTCGTTCGGGTTGAAATTATTTGTATTTAAATATGTTAAAATTATGAATTTGTGAAATTATGTACAAGGAATTAAAGTAAAAAAAAATTTTTTTTTTAATCAACACAATAATTCCATGTATTCTTTCATTTAGAAAAGCTTCAAAATTAAATATGTGGCACGGGTCCAAATCTGTGAACTAAGCCCTCTAATATAGGGTTCCTAAGAAAGACCCCTTAAGCACCCCAATAACTTTGTAAAGATAAGGACCATAAGTGTACATCTCACGTCTATTTAGCCCGATCGAATAAAAGTGATTGCAGCGCCCTTAGCGGATAATTAAAAATTTAGAATCATGAACGCGGTAACAAAAAGAGATAGACGAAAACATCCATCAGCAAGGTTGTAGGGCATTGATTAATATTAATTCGATTCGACACCAGAAACGAGTATATATAAAGCATTGTCTGTCAAAAAGTCGAATCATAAAGGCCTGTAACACCGTGCTGCAGTGTTTGTCAAAGTACGCAGTGAAATTTATTTTCGAATTCAAATGTATGTATTGTCGCTGATATGGTATTTTAAACAGTCTGTACGTTGGATTCCTGAGCATGTTTATTTTAGCATTCCTGAACATGATAGCCAATAACCCTATTGTGTGAAATAAATACCTTCTATAACAGTTTTAAGGTCGTTTCCTATATTCATTAGCCATTGCTCTACACCAGGAGTCAATAATGACTGACCACATGCGGCCCCTGAGAAAGTTTTATGCGGCTCACTACTTACTCGAATTTAAATTTATGCGCCCGCGAAGATAAAATAAATTATATCTGTTATTTGAGGATATTTTTAATTTGTATTTATCTCGTTTGATTCTTTCATGCAATTTTATTTTAAAGGTTTTTAGCATGAATCTGCCTAAATCTGTCTAATATTGATTTATTTTACTATATATATTTTTTCTGTTACTGTAGAAGGTTTTTGAGATTTATGTTTGATTAACTACTTTAGATGCATACCTTCATGGCATTTCAGTTTTTTCAATCCATTAACAAACTGTAGTAGACCTATATAGAAGTTATAATAATATTTTTAAATTCATTTCATTGTGAATCCCATGAAACAATAAAATAAGAATCATGGCGGTTTAGCCCTCTTCAAGGCCGATTTGCTCATTAGGTGTTAAAGAGCTCTAAGAAGCCCAAGACTGGTTTGATGGTGGTCGTTGCATTAGGAGCATGATGTCGAAATTTGAAAAAGTTTACCAATGTCGGATCATGTGACTATCAATAATATAGTCATTACTCTTACACGCAGTTACACTGCCTTGCTGTTTTACACATAGAGTTTTGCACATAGGGAGCTAATTGCGACCCGCAGGTTCTCAAAGGTTGCGGACCCCTTGCTCTACACTTTTATAATTGTCATTTATCGTCTATATCGCATTGTTTCCGATCTCATTATCCTAACTTTTTATATTCTTCCCTAGGGCATTCGACGCTGCATTCCCTTTTATTTGTTAGCGCATGGCCACTATATAGATAGACCTAACACGTACAGTCATGGACCTTTTCTTACAATCTTATTGGGGTTTCCTAGGACTACTGCCAAAAACTGTCACTTGGTTCAGATAAATCCTTGAGTAAAATAAACTTGTCGTTTTTAACATTGACGTCATTCAGTGCCTGAGTCATAAATCTATAATTCTCCTTTGTATCTTGAACAATCGGGACAATTGCAACCTGTGATTTACTTGCCACGCCTTTGATCTTCCATGGCGGAATCTCATGCTGCAAAAATCACCGATCATTGAATTTTAAGTGAAAAATTGCGTCATGTGTTGAGATTTTCACCCACTCTAGCTTCATAGTTTCTAAAAACTTTTGGTTGGAATAAGTTAACTGAGAAATGTCTTAAGATTTTTATAGTGAATGACAGATCTGTTTAGCATGATTGCTGACATTTTAATGCATATTCATTACGTTCTTGTGTCAGAAATGACATATAGGTTCGGTTTTATTCTGCATGGAAATCGACATGCTGCCTTATGTAATTCGTCCTATTTGGAAACCAAAATTTTTCTTGAATTAGCTGTTTTAGATTCCAAAGTGTCCAGTAAAAATCGTGGTAGCGGATAACTGTATTTCCGCATAGGTCGAGACATAACAAACAGTTTCTTGGTTGCATCACGATCTGTTATTACTCTATAAAGAATTCCGTTCTCTAAACTACTGATTGGTAAGTTGACGTTCTACTAGGTTTCAGTCGCCGATAATCTATGACCATTGGGTAGTATCCTATGTTCTTCTTTACTAATAATACAAGACTGCTATAATCCGAAGTACTGTCTTGGAGGATACCTTGTTCTTTCAGTTCGGAAATAATTTTTCGTACAATTTCACATTCGTGATATGAAGCATGATATGGAACAGGCGAAATCGGTTTAGTTCCAGGAACTTCAGTTATTTTCATAGTTGTGGTTCTGATGCATCCCCGCAGTGGTTGGAAAAACTACTTTATTATTGTAGTGATTTACAACTACAACTACAATATGACAAATGTAGTTAACTAAAACTATTTTTTTTAATAGTGACTACAAACTACTTTTAAAATGTAGTCACTACATAACTACTTTCATAAGACGAATTTTGCGACAACTTCAATTTTCACACAAAGTTGAGGATATAGGTATACTGTAGTAATTTAACATACTTATTCTGAATAATTAAAATTTACTGATCAACTTACCAATCTTTACGCGTTTACTCACTTTTGAAAACAGTAAAATAAAATAAAATTATAAACTTTAAAGTCAAAGACAACCAAAAATAGGTTTTAAAGTCCTTTACTAAAATCTCCTTTCCTCGATGTACAAAAATTACATGGCCAAAGCGCTTTCGGGCATCACGATGCCCTTCATCAATGGCAGTTGACGTGTATCCATTTTATTTATTAAACGTATAAAAGAAAATAAAAGTAAAAACTATTTAAAAACATGTCCGTTCATTTTTAGTAGAATTTGCATCTCAAACTTGCAATCTGATAAGCAGGATCTTTCGGGAAATAACACGTCTGAATATATCCATGTAAAAAATCAACTTCATGAGACAATGGCCTTCCTGAGCCTGCAACATCCCTGCAGCCATTCATCGTGCATTGTTGCACAGAACACTAAATTTCGTACAAAGGAAGAAAGGGTGATCACATGATTTGTAAAATGGCACCTTGTTTGTTTACTGAAGTAACGTTAAAAGTACAGTGTCTAGAACTAACTTCCCTTCTAGCCACTGTAGTTAAAAGTAGAGTCAAAACTTGATACAAACTAGTGATTTATTGTATTGCGCTACTCACTACACTACTTATTTTTAAAAGTAGCGCGTTACACTACAAACTACGAGAAAAAGTAGTGACTACTATAGTTTCGCTACTTGTAGGGCTCTACTTCCGACCTCTGCATCCCCACTCGTAGGTTTTCACTGCAATACAGTTTGAATTCATTTAAAAGGATCACACACCTTTTGTGCTTCCGATTCCGTGAACTTAGATCCAACTTTAATTTGACTTAACATCAACTGTTCACGAAATGATGCATCCTGATCTCCTAATTGGACTATTAATTAACTTTTACCAAATTTAAAGAAATTATCAAAGGTTTCATTTTCATTGCAATTAACTATTTCAGTTTTTACGTAATTTTCATCAAAATTTTCTTTTACACTGTTCTCTACTACTGTAACTGGAATCACATTCCATTTAAAGACGACTTGATTTTCTTTTATACGAATTTTACTATTGTTAAAAATTATGACTCGAACACATGCTACGCCATTTTGAACATATCTTTCATTATCTTGAGAGTCCTGTCATCATTCACAGAATTAACTAACTGTACACTACGAGATTTCGCGATCACAGTTTTTTCACTTTTAAGTATTGCTTTGTAATTCGAATCATTTTTTAGATTAAAATTTTCTATTAAATCGGAATTATTTTCATTTCTTAACATAGAATTTCCTTGTTTTCGTACTAATGCTGCGTTTGGAAGATCAATAGCATCTGTCCCTATAAGTAAGTACATCAGGTCCTCTGAAACTATCATGAGGAACAAGAAAGCGAATCGATTTTAACTCTATGTCTTCAATAACAATATTGCAATAAACTACACTACCTCCAATATCCTTCAAGTTTTCTGGTGCTTCTTTGTCAATAGTTTTATTAAGAGCTGATACTAATTTAAGTTTCATTAAACTTACATTCGAACCTGTGTCGATTATCCCATTCTTTTTACTGTTTGAACCTCATCTTTTACTTCTTTTGGTACATTGCATTTACTTTTTGGTTGTTTTTCCTCACATTTTCAAAATACTGGTGGTGTTAAATTAACCGCGCAATTTCCCCCCCCCCCCCTCCCCCCCAACATTTTCGTGCTCATATAATTTGTCTGCAAATTCTTTGGAAGATACAAATGTCGACCAATTATCCAAAAAATGATCTTTAATTTCATTTGGAACCTTTCGCTTTAATTGATCTATTATAATCAAATATTTTAGTTTCACGAAATTGTTTACATCCAATCCCTTGATCCATTCTTCGAAATAGTTTTCCAATACGAAAGCAAAATCGTGCCAAGCGTCTTTAGGTAATTTTTGATAATATACAAACTTTTGTCAAAATTTCTCCTGGCTCAACCTAAACCTTTTTAATAATAAATTCTTGACATGCTCATAGTTATTTGCTACTTCATCGAGTTCATGCTCAATTAACTGATATTTCGTACGGTAATAATACTAGTAAATGAACCATTAAATCCTCATCAGGTATATTTGTTCTACAAGCCTGTCTTTCAAATAATATTAAAAAACTAATATTACCATCTATAGTTTCAAATTTCTGCATTAAAAATACAACGTTTGCCTTTATTTTCAGGGTTTTCAACATTACGTGAACTTAAATTCAAGTCATCATTGTTTATTTTGTTCGAAGTCTCAATCTTTAATTTTTCCAGCTGAAATTCATATTTTAATATTTCCTTTTCCAATTCTTTCTTGCTCTAATTTTTCTTTTTCTTTTCTATCAAAACTTATTATTTCTAACATTTGTTTTATAAATTCTTCATTGCATTCTTTACTACTTAATACTTTTGTTTTTAACTGTACAACTGTATCTTCTGGGAGAATAGTTTCTCCAACTTCTCGTGCTAACAATATTAAATCACTCTTTCTTTAGCTAAATACATCATTTTTGATGCTTCTTATTGCATCAATACATACAATACAGTATTAAATAAAAAAAATTCTCTAATCAAAACTGAGCATTATTACACTGCATTATACAGGGTGTCCCAAAAAGGTTGAAACGCTCTTTAATTATTTGCCTGTTGGAGATAAGTGGGCAATGTAAATTGCAAAAATGTTTAAAGTAAGGTAGGAAATAAAACTACGTTAATGAAATAGTCCTTCCATTCATTTTCAAAAGTTACACTTTTTAAATTTTTATACGACGCCCTTAGACAAATTGGATCAATCAGAAAATTTTTATTTTTAATGCAACAAGATCATTAAAAAAAAAACCGCATATCTGTATCTTTAAAATCAACTGAATTATGACAAGGAAAAAAAATCCGACTTATGCCACTTTTCCGTACCATGTGAAAGGCTGTTTCATCAGTGAAATTAGGGATCATAAACAAATCGACGATGGAAATTGTTTATATCAAAAATACGTTAATATGTGTCAAAATGTTTTATCACAAATGCATCTAAATAAAGCATTACACAGACAGAGATCATATAAAGCAGTGGTACTCACTAAAATATGCATACATTGATCTTTTTTTGTGATATGACACAAATTTACATATTTCTAATTTGATATAGGGTCCCCATTCACAATGTTCAATTTTCAATTAAATATAACTCGGTCAATTTTAAAGATACAAATATGCGGGGGTTTTTAATGATCTTGTTGCATTAAAAATAAAAATTTTCTGATTGACCCAATTTGTCTAAGAGGGCTGTATAAAAATTTAAAAATGTAACTTTTTGAAAATTAATGGGAGGATTACTTCATTAACGTAGTCTTATTTCCTACCTTACTTTCAACATTTTTGCAGTTTACATTGCCCATTCCTGGTTTGTTTTTATAAGCACGGACGTGGAGCGAAAACGAAATTTCATCAAAGATTGTCTATATATCCATTAAACACAAGCGAAAACCGATATACCAGATCAAAACAAGTCTTCGAAAATTATTTACAGAACCACTTTTGGACCTAAATCAATCCCACTTTTGGATTTTAAAAGATGTATCAAGCAGAAGATTTATTAATTACATCGCGTCGTAATAAATCACACGTACCGTAACATCGAATACGTGTGCATCAAGCGTCGTACATACAAATCGCGTGACTCACTGAGTACTGCTCGCGTAAGATTATTAAGATGAAATGAATATGAAAGAAAATAGTTCCTCTATGAAGCTTACACTGTTTACAACTTCATGAAGTCATTAATTGATATTATTCTTTCAGAATTCGATACATTATGACTTGTACATTCTTAATAATAAAGTGCAACCAGAATTTTCTTTTTAAAATAAATGGACTTTTGAATGAAAATATCATAGCATGTACATACTTATATAATATTTATTGACAGCATTAGTGATATTGTTTATAACGCAACCACGTGACTATGGCGTTATTTGCATATTGTCCGTTGAAAAATACTTTTTGTTGAAAAAATTTTAGAACACGGTATTCTGAACAAACACTGGAAAAAATTTATTTATTATTATTTTTGAAGCTCAATATCAGATTTTCAGCCAACCACCCTTTTGCATAATTATTATTTTGGTTTTCTATTGAGTCTACATTATCTGAACGATACCAACCACCGTGACTCCCTCTTTCCGAAATGCTGGTTACGCCTATGGCCCAAAGTAAACAACCAATAGTAACCTACTTCAGTCAACTGCAAAATATTGATTCGAAAAATCTACTGGTTTTCTGTCAAAATGTGCAGCATTTTTAGCTAAAAAGAAAAATCCTCGTTAAAACAGCATGAAATGACAAAATTGTAGACATCTTATTTAGGGTGATTGCTTTGTCTTTGAGTCCATAAGAGTTTTTTTTTTCCCTCCGAATCCGACTGATACCGTTAATAATTTGTTTTATACTATGTTTTGGGAAAGATTTCTTTTTTAGCCGTTTAAGCTATTGTTCCAAGGCAAATATGGAACATTGCGAATTATGGAGGGAGTACAACCTACAAAGATGGTCCCTGTGCTTCTCCTACAATCCATATACAGTTCCCTAAGAGAACACCTGCAAAAGGATGAGCAAGCCATGTTTCTGGGAAATATGGACAGCGATGGCTCAGTTACAGAGGGGCGCACAGCAGGGCGTTCTTGGGGAGAGCTGACCCTTGTCCGGTTCGGCGACACGTGCACCCAGGGTCGTGGGAACGCTGGCCCACCTGCCAGATATTAATTCTGGGGTGATCGCCGTCCTCCTGTCATCACTGCACCCAATAGCTGGACATAATTCTGAAATATCCAATGAAAATACCAGGGGCTTCAATTGGGGGAACCAGTAATAAACCTGGGGCTTAATTGCGTGGGAAGAGACATTTTTCGGATGCCCGAGAGAGTGTTAGATTTTTCAAAAAGAGAGGAGAGAATTGATTTTGTGCTTCGGAGAGAAAGTTCTCCAAAAATACGTCTGCAGCGATGACCGACATTTCCTCCGCCGAAGTGCCCCGCATCCAGTGACGATCCAACGATGTATCGAAGGTACGAAATGCATGTCTCTTATACTCAGTCTGTTTGACACTAATTTAGATAATTTCGCACTCTCTCGACATCTTATTCAATTTACACTTGAGTGAAATAATCAGGGCGAATTTAATTGTAAACTTAAATGAAGGAGATTTTAATTACATACTTTAAATATTCATGATTTGGAAAATGTCAAATACGAATGTCAATGGAGAGCGATTATGATTTAGTAAGAATGTTAATTGAATCAATTAAATATGTTTTTATTATTATTTTTAATTTCCTTTTTGTTAATAAATATATTGTTAATGTTTTATATCATGTCCGTTGTCCTCATTTTCCATTAATTTGATTTTTATGTATTTTTATTCGACACGGCCAATGTCGGCCGGCCCCATCCATTTAATTACTCTGAGTCCTAGGACGAGTCGGATGGCCTGGGCTTTCGACGGCCAATGTCGGAGATTGTTTTAATGAACAATATTACTGAATTATGCGTTCTGACCGGACGTGTGGTTAAAATCCACATAACAGATATTTTAAATGCAATATTGTTTTCAACAGAGCATTTGCGGCTTATAAGAATTTCTTGTAAGCAATTCTTTCAGGAAAGCATGAATCGAAACACCCTTTCCATTAAGACAGCAGTCAAATTAAAACTACGTCGACAAGAAATACATCAAAGTGTGCTTTTATCTGCGTGTTCTCGGATATCTCTACAAAATTCTTATCTGCCGAGGTTGCGTGCATGTATGCATACGTAAAGAATAAGCATGGACCTTCAGGAAATATTAAAAAAAAAACCTGCTCCTATAAGCTTTGAATTAGGATATACCCGATTAGTTGGTCGTTTTGTTTATATTTTATGTCCATTGTTCTTACCACGGTGATTTCGATTCAATCCAGTTCAATCTGTCTTGACAAGTAGAAGTTCTCACGCGATGGCAATTATCTGCCATCCATCACTTAAAAGGTACGTTTCTGATTTGGGATCAGGAAGAAAATGCGTTAATGGTTATATATTTTTTGCCGCTTATTACCAGTGTCTCAAGTTGTACTTAGAGCAGTATTTATTGATGTCGTAAACGGTCCGTTTAAGTACTTGAGATGACCTAAGGTGCTTTTGAATGAGTTTCGCTAAGAAATCTCGCTCAATTAACTAGGCAAAGATTGTGTTTTCTTAACTTTATGGATATGCATATCCCAGAAGGATTCGTAATGAGGTTTTAATTGATTAAAATAAGTTTACGTGTGTTTTGATAGCCGTTTTATGGCATTTATCTCTGTTTTTATTATTTGAATTATTTGTTTTACGTTGGCATGATCTGCCATGTTCAGTATAAGGTATTTTATGTGATTGTCAATTCACCAATTTTCCAGGAATAAGTCAAAATTTTGTGGAAAGAAGTGGTTCCTAACCTTCATAGGTATTGTAAACCCTTTGAATGAAACATATCTTCCGTGAACCCCCTTTAAATGATTTTTTTTTCTGGGAGGGGGGGGGGGGGGATCTCTTTGAACGGAAAATTCCTTTCGTAAATGGCTGTGGACGAAAAGTGTTTGAAAATTTCTTTTGCGAATCCTCTTAAACGGACAATTTCTGTAGCGAATGCTTTTGAGCGGAAAATAACTTTCACGATTCACCTACACAGGAGAAAAAAATTGGGAATATCTTTGAACGGAAAAATATTTTTCGCGAACGTCTTTAAATTCCTAATGTTTTTGGCTGCAAACCCCTTTAAACGAATAATTTCACGATTGCTTGAATAAAAAATTTCTTTTGTGAATTCCTTTGAACGAAAAAAATTCCGTTCACGAACACCTTTTAACAGAAAAATTTCTTTCGGGAATACCTTTTAATGAAAAATAAATTTTCGTACACGCCTTTAAACGGAAAATGTTTCGCCCCATCCCCCCAATCTCTTTGAATCCCTCCCTCCCTAATATGTTTGAACGGAAAATCTTTCCTGATCTCTCTTAGATGGAAAACTCCTTTTGCAATCCCTTTGAACGGAAAATTTCCTTTGCGGACACCTTTGAAGATATTTTTTGCGAATCCCTTCGAACGAAAAATTCTTTTGAGATTCCTTTGAACAGAAAATTTCTTAATTGTGAACGCTTTAAAAAATATTTTTCATGAAAATATTTTTTCCGTTCTAATCCTTTTTAACAACAATGTTCTTTTGTGATCCCCTATAAATGGAAAATTTCTTCGATAATCCCTTTGAACGGAAAATTTCCTTCGCGGACACCTTTGAAAATATTTTTTGCGAATCCCCTGGAACGAAAAATTCTTTTGAGATTCCTTTGAATAGAATATTACTTAATATGTTATCAGTAAGATAGTTCTTAAGCATTCCGTAACAGAAAGCAATGCATACCATTTCATCGGTAGTAAAATTTAATAAAGAGACCATTTCTGTTGATATTTTCTGCCTCTTCAGATTGTATATATCCATCTCAATCAGGCGATCATTGCTATTTTAATATCAGGTGCAGCAATGGATAAAATTATTTCAAGGACCCTCGCAAGAAAAATTACTTATTACTTCACCGTTTGCGATTTGTTATAACTAATTAAAATTACCAGGTTTTCCTCGTTTACAATTTCAAGAAGCGGCGGAACTTAAAACCATACCGCAAAACTCCACAATGCGGAGGAGCCCAAGAGAAAATTACTAAATAAATATTTGGGAAATTACAGAGTAGGATAGGAAGCTAAAGCCGGAATCTCGCAGAACTGAACAGAATTTGAAGCTTCGCCACTGAATGCGAGTTGGGATTTAACTGTAATGAAAACCAGATCTTCATACTTTACCAATTTGGTTGCAGAAATGTCAAAATGAAGTTACTTGATTTTTTTTAAAACTTCCGTTTAAATCAAAACAGGATTGTCGCCCTGCCTAGGGAAAACCTTTATTGCCAGTGTGTAAAATTGTTAAAATCTTAATGGAATTGTCCGGGAATTTCAACATTTTAATTGGTATAAACTTATATGGAGGTGCAGATGTGTCATCCATTTTACTTGTCTGGAATTCCCAGAATAGGTTCGAAAGTTTATGCATTCAATTCTGTATTATAATAAAAGAATGAAATAAATGTGGTGATAAAAAATAATTGAAGTCCTCTTTTCGAAAATAATATTTTGCTTGCTATCTCTTCAGAAATGCTGGCAGATGCGGATACCATTTGCCCTCAGGTTAGCTCCCCTAGTATTTCTCTATACGAAAACTAAAACATTACTAAGTACATTTCACGCAAGAGTCCAAATGGTCAGCCTTCATATAGTTTGTCTTTTTCCTCGTAACAGACAATGGGAGAACTAGCAGATCTAAGTTTTAAAAGGTAAGCGCAAAGACAATTGTGCCCAATAAAAAAAATTTAAAATGAGCTTTCAGGGAGAATCCGGAATGAATTCGACGTCACTCCAACGCTTGCTCTCAGAATAGGATGACATTTTAGATGTGTATTTGCCCATTAATTTTTATTATTATTTTTAAAAGTTTGGAATAATGGAAGGACATTGCATTTCTCGTCATAAAAAAAAATAATGAGTAACTTTGTTACTCGTATACGAGGGTCATTCAGGAAGTGAAAAAAGTTTGGTTATAAAAATCATATACTATTAGATTTTTCAAAAAAAATACTTACAATTTTTGACTTTTACCTTAGCCTATTTTTCTACATAATCGCCCTGGATATTGAGACACTTGTCATACCTTGGAATAAGTTTAAGTATCCTCTCCTCATAGAACTCTGCCGCCTGTCCTTTCAGTCAGTCCATAACAGCCTCCTTGAGCGCATTATCATCATCAAAATATTGTCCACAAAGAAAAGAACTGCTTTAAATTGGGAAACAAGTGATAGTCCGATGGTGCAAAGTCCGGGCTGTACGGTAGATGCTCAAAACCTTTCCAGCGAAACTCGTTAAACCTCTCCTTTGATTTCCAGTTAGTGTGCGGGCGAGTGTTGTCTCGTATGAAACAGATTTCTCGTTGTCCGATTCTGAATGGCTCGTCGTAAGTCACAATTTGTTAAACAAGTGTACCGGAAACGTCAAGGTATTTTGCGTGCACTTTGCTAATCGTAAAACGCCGATTCTCTTTAACGGTTTCAGTAACCTTTTGTTTGAGTACGTCCGTGATGAGAGAGGGACGCCATCACACCGCGCGGTGATGACGCCCCTCTCTCATCACGTGATGAACTTTTGTTTTTCTGTTTTTAAAAACATTATGCACCACTTTCGGAGACTAGATACACACCCCCTCCATAGACTTGAACAAGTCTTCGATGGATGCCAATATGATGGATGTTTTCAGCAGTAAGAAAATTAATTTCTGAGCGAACTTCGCCTTCCGCAAGATTTTCAATGCACTTACTTCAAGAGATCATAACTGCCCACGAACGGATAATAATACATGCCCGAAAGTGATGCCAGGTGATATGCAGCATCGCACTGAGTCCGATTGACCTTGATTGAGTGTCGACCTAGAACTGCGGAAACGCTATGCAAAAACGTTCTTTACTTTCTGATTGGCCCTTCTAGATTGATGTGAAATATCACTCCTTTCGCATATTTGGAATTGATGTGTGTTGTGTGTGACGAGAGTATTGTATTTATTTATTTATTTTTTCATCACCAGAATCGAGCCACAAACGAAGTTAACGACGATAAAACATTTGTATCTAACTTTTGCAGTCACTTCACCGGGCAAGCGTACGGTCGGTGCAAGCGATAAATGTATACTGACGTATAGTTCTTAGTCAATCTACAAAATTTGGGAAATTTCTTGAACTCTCCAAAAGTCGTGTCAAGTTCGCCAAATATGTCGCCAAGGTCAAGCGACCCAAATCTTCAAATTATAACAATGTTTTCTGTTATATATTCTTAACAATATGAAGTCACTTCCGTTTCATCTCTGCCACATTTCTCTGAAGATTTGCTCTATCTCGTGCCTTGAGATTTTTTACGTCAAAAGTTTTAAAAATATGTCCGCAATCGTTTGATAAATCGTATTTCTAAATTCATCAGAAGAAGCTGTTGGCATTACATAGAAAGAGGCTAAAACTTTCCATGTTTAATTCCAAAACTATTTTGAAATTTCCTCCGTTCTCATCAAAATAGAAGTATGCTCAATGGTTTGGCTAAATGCCCTTCTTCCAGTTTTGCATTTTATTATATCCAGTGGAAGTAATTTATACTCGTTGCTAGATTGTAACTTGGATGCTGTTGTATAAATGTTGTAAAAATAAAAGCTTAATTTCATCAGCGGAAACGATATCCGCACACAGGATTAAAATTAAGCCCTTTGGAAAAATTTAATAAATTCATCGTTTCCAGCTATTATGTATCAAATTTGTTTGAATGGAAATATGGGGAAATATTATTTCAGTTGCGATTTGTTCGGCCTTCAATGGTTTAAACATAATTGAATAATTGTCCTGTCAATGGTATTTGTGATGAGTGTGGAAATGGTTAATTTCCTTCCTTAGGGAAAGAAAATCTTTCGTTTTATACTAAAAAATGATGCGTGTAGTAAACGTATTGAAGAACTCAAAAACATTTAATAAAGACGTTTGTCAGCATGCGTAACCTTGTAAGGAACTATGCTGCCCCAACCGAGAATCGAACCACGGATTTTCATACTGGTCAGTCGACGCTCTATCGTTGAGCTACCGAAGCGGAATTGAAAGCTCTTATTGACGAAGTTGCAAGACGCATTCAGAACACAATAGCAGAGCACATGCTTTAGCTACATTTTAAATGAATATGAAAATATCCAAACATGTCTGAAACTGCCTATAGACCCAAACTATAGCCTAATGATCGATTCTCATATGTTGCGCCCGGCTGCACTAGTTAAACAGTATACATATATTATCTCTGTAACCTTTATTAAAAAATTATTAAATAGGAAGCAAAATATCTCAAATATATTGCAGGCATACCGGGGTAGATGGAGGGAATGTATAAGTTGAAGCATAACACTTCACTCAATAAGTCTCCCGGTCTGACACATATATGGCAACACTGTTGACAGATCCATATGATTTCTGGATAGAACCAACTTTCAAACGATACGTATCAAAATTTCATGACATTTTGACAATTAGTTTATAGGCTACAGTGGTTTTAGTGACCCCAGTTTTGTAATTTTCAAAACAATGGATAAAAAGAATTTCGTGTGTTGATTAAACATTGTTTTTTGATGGGGGAAAAATACTGTTGAAGCCAAACAGTGGCTTGATAAGCGTTATGGAGACTCTGCACCAGGGAAATCAACTATTATTGACTGGTATGCTGAATTTAAACGCGGTCGTACAAATACCGATGATGCTGAAGCAGTTGTTCCGGAAAACATAAAAAAAGTTCACAAAATAATTTTGAAAGACCGTAAAGTGAAGTTGCGTGAGATAGCTGACACCTTAAAGATATCAGAAGGTAGTGTGTTTACAATTTTACACGAAAATTTGAACATGCGTAAGTTGCTTTCGAAGTGGGTGCCGCGTTTGCTCACACCGGACCAAAAACAACAAGACATTCCCCGTGTCACAAGTCGATGAAAACGATGGTTAAATTATATGAATTACGCTTCGAATTGCTTCCTCATCCACCGTACTCTCCAGACTACTGACTTTTTGCAGACATCAAAAATATGCTTCAGGGAAGTAAATTTGGCTCAAATGAAGATGTGACTGTCGAAACTGAGGCCTATTTTGAGAGCAAAGACAAATCGTTCTACAAAAAAGGCATCGAAAAGTTAGAAGAGCGTTGGAATGAATGTATCACTCTTGAAGGAAAGTATGTTGATGAAAAAAGTCGAATTTCTAAAAAAAATTGTTTTTCTTAGTTAGACCGGAGACTTGAGTGATGTAGTATATCCTTGAAACGATTTAGAGTTTTTGTAATCTGAAATAACCAAAGACTTTGAAAGAAAGACTAAAGAGAAAATTAACCTCCCCATGATGTAAAGCATATAATATCAGACTTTTAAATAAATGCAAAATAACGTTCAAACTGTTGCAATTTTGTTTACCCAAACTGAAAGGTTTTTGTAACTAGAACCGTATAATATTGTTCCAACAGCTATAGCATTGTTCCCTTATAACATTGTTCAACTATGAAAATGCTATAACATTGTTCAACTATATAAAAGCCCTATATAACAGTGTTGAGTCTTGTGGTTATTGGAATATGAAGGCTCATATTTATACTGCAACTAGTGCAGCCAAATACAACAGACGAGAACAGATAAAGGCCATTTCAGACATGTTTGGATATTTTCATAATCAATTTAAATGTAGCTAAGGCATGTGTTCTGCTATTGATAACTGACAAGAAAATCTTTGAATCTCAAAATATTTTGCAATTGAAATATTTATATTTTCAAAATAAAAAATCCGATATGAGCGGCACATGACTTCATATTCAACTTCATTCTCAAATTCATAATTCATTGAGTTTAATGGCTCAGTTTGACACGGATGCGTTACTTTATATTCAGTTTACAGTTTTAATACGTCTATTTTAATTATTAAAACGTCGCCATTTCTTCAAAACTACAAAAAAAAAAAAAAAATTAAATATCTCGAATACAGTTTATTCTAGAGTAATAGAGTTGGTGTTATTCGTTTCTTCGTTAAAATTTACGTATAAAGCAAGCATTTAATGAATACGTTTCTTTCATATTTCAAATTTTAATGATTTTAGCGGGCCATTTTTCAAAAAAGAGTTTGTTCGTTTTTCACTAATCGTACCATAAGCTAATCAGCACCTACCAGAGTAGCCCACAAATGACTTATCTACCAAATTTTGTAAAATTTTGTTGCATTGTTTTTGAACTAAAGTGGATACAGACACAGACGTCACGCTAGAAATGAAGTTTTTTGTGTTCTAGTGTCTAAATCGTGTAGATTCTTCCAAAACTCGAGTTCCGATTTTCGACACAATTCCAATGCTTTCCGTATCGTGTACTGTATGGAATCTCTTGTCATGTTGTTATGTATTGTAGGGAAAGTAAAATGCGGTAAATTTTCTTACAGCTTTTCCTTCTACACTCAGTGGAAGTAATTTATATTGATTGTTCAAACGTTACTTGGATGCTATTGTATAAATGTGGTTGCATAGTTTTCTGTGGAGCTTTATGTCATTGGCGATAACGATTTCCGTGTACTGGATTAAAATAAAAGCCCTTAAGAAATGTTTGGTAAATGGATCGTTTTCAGCCAAGTCGTTTGTTCGAAAAGAAGATAGTTTCTTCTGTAAATTTATTTTATTTTAGTAAAGAGAAACCTGTTTAAGGTGACCACCCACTGGGATGAAATAAGTGGTTATGAAGACAGATAGTTGTTTAATAAAGGGAATTTTCTCTGTAATCTTATTTGCCTATCAATATTTCAGCATGTGTGAATGGTTAGGTCAATGATATTTAATATAAATGCGATTTGAAGTAATTGTTTCTTTGGCAACCTGCTATTGTATAAATGTGGATGCTATTGTATAAATGTGGATGCTATTGTATAAATGCTATGCTATTGTGGATGCTATTAAAGTATGCTATTGTGGATGCTATTATATTAAAGTTATGAATTACATAAAGAAAATCAAAACAAAAAAAGTGTTCGAAGTAAAAAAACCACGTAAATAAATTTTTTAAGACTTAACTTTAAAGTAAGGTATTGGGTAAATGTTTCGTACTACAAAATAGTGAGTTATATAAATTTTAAAATTCATTAGTTTTGAGTTCATTTTTTAATTTAAACATAAATATTTACATTCTGGGGAAATTAAGAAATATTTTTCGTTATAATTTCTTGTTGTCCTTAACCCATGTTGTACCAAGCATTGAAAAAATTAATATTTTTTTTATAAAATCTTAAATGTGTGTCTCTCTAAGCCTATGTATACACATAAAATTAAAAAAACTTACCAAACTTTTATTAGTTTGACCGGTACAGGCTGTCCTAAAAATAGGACAATGGTCCATCCTCTAGATATATATCCCATAGAACAATTCTCTAGATAATTTTTTTTTGACAATCCTCTAAATAATTTTTTTTTTTTTGACAATCCTCTAGATAATTTTTTGACAATCCTTTTTTACTGGTATAAAAGTATGGAATATTACCTTAATAAATTTATACGTATGTTTTTTCTTGGCGCTCAAAACTTTAAAAAACTTGTGTGTTGAAAATGTAAAAAAAAAAAAAAAAAAAAAAAAAAATCTGCAAGAATCGCCATTTTAAAAAATTGTTAAAAAATATCCAACATTAATTTAAACTTGCGACAAAGGAAATATATAGTTAATAATTCTTAAACAATATATTGTTAGTCTGTTTTTTTTTTTTATTTTTTTTATTTATTTATTTTTTTGTGCGGTCATTTTGAGAAAAGGAACATTTTCATTGTTGCAGTTACCACCAAACTAATCGAGAATCTTGCAAATTGCCAAATTTCATGAAAATTCCCTGACATAGTGCTTCATGTTAACGAGTTATTAGAGCAAGAACTTAGTCTGGTTCATAGGCCCTAAACTCGCCTCAGCCACGAGTTGACTGTGAGTAATATAGTAAAATAGAAACTTGAGTAAACTGGCATATCGTAGAGACTTTGAATTTAGCCATACATTCCATACTTGTGACAGTTATTTATGAAGGAAAATTAATAATTTGTAAAATTCTCTGCTCTCTGAAAAATTGCTTTATGCTGTATTGAAATTCGAAAATGTGAATAAAACTTTTATTCAGTATTCTTAATTAGATAAAAGGAAATAAATGCTTTTCTAAAATGTTTCTGTGCAAAACTTTTAAACGTTTAGTTTGGTTTGGAGTAATTATTTCCCATTATAATATGATCTTATGAATTTCCGAGTTCTTGCCTTCATGGGATGTTATGCATACCCTAATTTTACCATTTAATTTGCTTTAAACACGCAACTCTTCTGATTATCTTTAACACGAATATATGCGAAAGCATCATTAACAAATGCTTCTACAGAGTTATGATGCCTGTTGCGAGTCTCCAATTCTTGTGCTCATTTATTTTGCGTTTTAAAATTGAGAATATGTTTTAAAGCTCTAATAATTTTATGTGAGCTTGCATTGTCTGGCGGTAATTGGATGAAATATTGTATTGGTATTGGCCCATTATTATAATGGGAAAATATTCTTTTACTATGTTGAATTGACTGCTTGGTGTTCATTGCTTGATATTGATTCTATCTATTCTGCGGTTCAGCGTTATATGTTTAAAACTCGAGCGGCAAACGAGTTCCAAATATTTTGAGTTAAAAGTTGTCAAACGAGCTTTAAATATTTTGGGTAAAAAGTTGGCAAATGAGCTCTAAATATTTTAGGTTAAAAAGTCCAAGTTGGTTTTATCTTCTCAAAACCCATCCTGCAAAAATTCATGAAATTTAGTAATTAAATTAGTCTAGTGCTGATTAAATTTTGGTACAATGGAGAAAAATAGAACTTACTTTTTCGTTCGAGGTAGCCCGAAAAGATCAACAAAATCTCGAATAAAATACTGAATATGCTTAAATGTATTTTAATTATATACTCGTTTTATTTGCATTTATTTATTACAAATTGAATAAGATCGATTCAATTTCTCTAGACCAGTGATTTCCAGCCTTTTTTGTTAGACGGAACTCTTGAAATATTTCGTAAAATTTCGTGGAACCCGCAATTAACATGAAGTTTGACAGGGGTGAATAACGAAATAGACGTGTAAAGCAGTAGAGTTCGTAAATATTGACTAACGCATACTTTTACAAGAGTGTTGATTGCAAAAGTATTAATTACCTATTTATTTTTATTAATCACTAATAAAAGAAAATGACAACCATTTTTGCTTTACATCTACTTTATTAGTTACAAACAAACGTGTACGCATTTTGTAATGATTCTGTGTATTTGTTTATCGTAATTTTCCCCCCCCCCAATGGCCAGGCTAGACTCTAGCACTAGACTCTACGTCGACTTACGTCGTTTGCCTTATGTACGGCCGAAATCGTGAACCATTTTGCCGTTCTAGGACGTTGCCTCAAGCGCACCAGAGGGGGCGGAACACACTGCGCCCACAACACACACCATCCATGTCTTACGTGGGACTTGAACCCACAACGTGGCGGCCGATCGATCGCTGGAAACGCTCGCCTTGACCGTTCGGCCACCACATCGCCTTAAATGAGCCAAAAAAACACATGACATTCCCAGGTGATCACCCACCCAAGTACTATCCGCGCCCGATGCTGCTTAACTTCGGTGATCTAACGGGAACCGGTGTTTTAAGCACGGTAGAGCCGTTGGCTCTTGTTTATCGTAAAATTGTTAACAAAAAATAAGCAACAGTTCATTGATTTTTGATACATTCACATTTTCATGTGATATGATTAAGGAAATATAATTTAATTAGATTGGCTCCCCCCCCCCAAAAAAAAAAAAAAAAAAAAGTATTATTTGGCAATCCTATGAGTAGGTATTTGCCGGTAATGCTGGTAATGATCATTACTACCAACTGAATCCCTTGCCTCTACAAAATTCCCAGCTTCAACTAAATGTATCTTTTCAAATTAATCTCTCGCTGCTAAATTTTAACTCTTACCTAATATCTAACCAAATTAAACCTTCAGCATGCTATCTTGTTTTATTAATAGATCTTGTTAAAACTTTAATTAATATAATTTTTTTTACTCTACAAAAAAAAAAAAAAAAAACTTGCAAGTTGGATCTTTTTCGCAAACTTTTCCAAATTCTCGGGGATATCCTGGCATATAGGCTCGCAAAACCCTGGTTGAGAATCAGTGCTCTCTCTCTATAAGACACTGTTTTTCAAACTTTTTTTTTTTTTGGTCGTGGAAGTTTTTTGAAATTAATTTTGATGGCGGACCCAAAATGAGAATACGTTCATTGTGCTCCAAATTATGCATTCAAACTTTACGCGTTTATTTATTTATTTATTCTTAATTTAAATAAATGTACACCAAACTATCATGTCGTGGAATACACTTTTAAAAACGCTGTAAAGCTCAAATCAGTACATTCTAGGTAAAAAGAAAGATGAAAATCAATTTGAGTCTGTATAAGTCGTGTGGTGCCCCACATTTCTAAATGTTTGGGTATTGTAGTAGGAAACTTCTCATTCTTCTTACATAATAAAAGAAGTTGTCTGTGTGTATAGTGTCATCTGTAGCAAAAAAATTCGAAGCTTCGGACAGTGTCGAAATTCGGTACAGAAGTACTTCAAATTCCCGTATGACACGATTCTACGAGATTTTTTTAAAAATTCGAATTAGTTTAAAAGTTGTGAACGTTTAAAGCCAAAATTTGGACGAGTTTTCGCTATTTTTAATCCTTTGATGGAGCAAATGATTCTGCTTGAATGCGAGCACTTTCGTCTCAGGTCTTTCTTTCCGCTAAGGATGTCGCAGCTAAAAATTTGATTTTAATCGGGCGAAAACTTTCTAAAACAGCTTTTTTTTTTTTTTTTTTTTTTTTTTTTTTTTTTTTTTTTTTTTGTACTTTCAGTTGCAAAATCAATTTTTTTTTTTTTTTTTTTTTATTAAATCTAGACCGTGATTTCATTCGCAGAAAATGGCGGGACACGAAGTGAAGGATCAAATACGAAAATCTAGCTTTTAAACTAACTTTCAAGAAACGAAAACCAAACTATAAAACGCAAATTTAACTTTGCTGGTTAAAGGGGGCTTATTTTATTTTTTACGATTTCAAGTTTTTTCAGCTTGTTTATTTAGGGCGTATTATATCCTCAAGGTATAATTGGCATGGTTGCGCATAGAGAAAACGGAGCGTATGAATGGTTTTGGTTCAAAGCAGACAATTTGGAAATTGAGTGGTGTTATCTGTATCTGTATTATTTATGTGGCAAGCACTTTTTTAAGACGCGGGCAACGCCGTGTAATTCGTTCTAGTAGATAATATTTCCAAAATTGCAAGCATGAAGCATAAAAAATGAGATACATGGCCAGGGGCAGTTGAGTATTTTAATCGGAAATTCGGAAAGTTCAAATTTCTCCGAATAAAAAGTTTCGCATATTATAAGGTGACTCTGTAAATGTTAGTTCATGGTAGACGGGTAAGCCTTCTACCCCCCCCCCCCCCTCCACCTTCTCCTGGCTGCTCAATGTTCGCCATTACTGTACTCCCTCAGAATATAGTAACGGGTCGCCTCTGCCGTATATCGTCTACCCATGCCTAGTCCCTTATTTACATACATCCTCAATTCGTATGAAATCGGCCAAATTTCTATTTATAGATTATTTATTTCCCTTCGAATGCAAATGCTCTCCCTCTCTGCGCCTCGTATCTAACAAAATATAACCCTTCCAATGACGTCACGCTAGTAGTCCATCCATCAGATCTGGCGGTCTATTCAATGCGCTTCCCCGCCCGCATACTTCCTCTGACTCACTCATGTCTATGGATATATTGACATCGGAACTCATTACTGCCTCCAGAATTGGACGGCTCCCATTGATTTACGTGCTCGGAAAGATGGCGGGAATTTTTCTTATGCCAAATTACTGCGAGGGTGTGTGCTTGACCTTGAACTCTTCGATTTTTTCCCGCATGGCTTCTTTTTTGTCCGTAAGAATTGGTTTATTTTAAAGTATTAAGTATGGCATAATTGAGGGAAATTCTAAATATTCCAATAAAACAAGAGCGGTGGAATATTTAGAGTTTGATGGAAGTCTGTATAATTTTGAAAAGGAAAAATGGATGAGTTTTTTAAACTATCATATATCGACGTAAATAAAAACATTAGAAAGCAGTGATTCGGGGGGGGGGGGGGGGGGGATATTTTCTTAGAGGTCTGCTTAATTCGAATTGTCAGATTTTTACTTGGCCTAGTCTGCCATTGATGTTGGCTGAATCCGCCCCGAATCTGAAGAAAATTTCAAATGCAAAACCCGAACTCGGCCCGAATCCCCTTAAATCCACCACTTCTTGATCTGGTCCAATTATCTCTAAAAATATGAATTTCTTCAAATTTTCTACTTGGAATTTTTTTTTTTCTTTTTTAGATCTGTTTTTACATAGCTGAAATCAGCAAAACGCTTTTATATACTTTATTAAATTTCATTTATAAACTTTTAAACATTACATGCTTTTAGCCCAGTCCGAACCGAGTTTTAAAAACTATGGCTGACCCGATCCAATAATTATCCCGGCTTTAACCCGTATGCAGGCCCGAGTCCTGTAGACCTCTATTCTACATCCTTTTCCTGGATGGATTTGAAAGAGCTATCTTCGAGTCAGTGCAAGGAGATTTAAATATATTCAGTGCTTCAGCGCCGTACTACCTGGGCCCATATGTGTAGCTAAGATCTTGGAGGGGATATGGCGATCGAATAAAGGGTTACAGTAAAAGGTATCGTCTAACCAATGTAGACCTAATAAAGAATTATTTGACAGGGTTATTGTTGTGCGATCCCTGAACCCCATTATCTTGTCTTTGTCATTGTGAACCTATATGGTGTGAATTAAGAGAGATGCTAATATGTTTTCCTTGTGGAATAAGTGTTAAAGTGCTTGAGGTATTCTCTAAGTTTGTTGGTTCAAGCCCAGCCAGGGGTAACTGTTCATCTTTCCAGTTATTGCGACCTGGTGTTTCTTAATGTATAAATAGTTTAATATTAATACTACTGCTCCTTTCAAAGAACATAAAAATCTCAAAATTAGCATTAAATGAAAAATGACTGTCAAATGAGCTTTTTTTCTTCTCCTCAAGCTCAAAATCAATATACGTCACGTTCAGCATATCCTCTTTAGATCTTACGCCAAAGAGAATATGCTGCTCCCAAACCCTAATCAACCAACCAATTAAAATCAGTAGACATTTAAGAAGCAAATGCTGGCTGCGAAGTGTCAACTAAACTAACAAATATAATTCATTATGACTATCTCAAATTGCTATTGATTTATCTCAACCGCAAAATATTCATTGAAAAAGAAGAAATTTTAACAATTTGGTTTGCTAATCCATTTACCCTATTTGCATTTTTTGGTCGCCAATAAATTAATCCTGTTTGTAGTGGAAAACAACCTGTGATTGATTCAGTTCTATTAAGTAAAAAATATGTCTTATTCGCAAAAGGCACAGCTGCCAGGGAGCAGACATCATTTTTTAAATTGGAATTCAACTTTACTTTTATTATTTTCAAAATTATTTAGAAATTCATTTTGAAGGTTTTATTTCCTATCCAACAGCACCTAAAAGTTTTATAATACTTGACTTCAAAATTTCAAGAACGGCGAATTTTTGCTCTAACTTTTGAATTTCCATTTCAGTGAATACGATATTTCTAAACTACTTCCTCCCCCAATGTTAGTTGACTGGCATTTTATTTTATTTTTTTTCTTCTTCTTGGAATTGAGTTGATCTCTAAGGTTTTGAAAATTTCAACAAAAACCAAACAAATTTACACACACACACACACACACACACACACACACACACACACACACACACATATATATATATATATATATATATATATATATATATATATATATATATATATATATATATATATATATATATATATATAGGGTATCCCAAAAACATTGACCTCCGCTATTTATGCCTTAAATATTGATCTCAGACATATATAATAAATTACAAAATTGCGTAAAAAGGGTACAGAATTTTATGAAATCGATTAAACTTTCAAGGTAATTAAATTTTAGGAAATACAAAATTTAAATTTTTATACGGCCCCCGTACAAAAGCATTTCCAATGAGTAAAATGTGCCCCCATACACTAATAAAGTGATGTATAAAATTTCAGCATTTTTATCATAAAAAGTCCCAGAGATATGAAAGACCGAAAGGCTGACTTAAACCACTTTTCGATGCTTCGACATGGGTTCTCAGAGGGGAAAAATCACGTCGGCAGATCGCGTTTCAGGGTGTCATACACAAATTACGAAAGAAAATATTGAGTACATATATAAATAATAATATTGTTATTTATTGATACAAAAGTGTCTACACTGTGTAGAAATAATAACTTTACACAAAGCTTGTTCAAAATGTTTTCCATCCATGCCAAAGATCCATTAAAGATAAGAGGCAGATATTATTTGCCAACTTTGTTTAAACATATCTCTAGGACTTTTTATGACAAACTGCTGAAATTTTGTACATCACCTTATTAGTGTATGGGGCACATTTTACTCATTGGAAATGTTTTTGTACGGGGGCCGTATAAAAATTTAAATTTTGTATTTCTTCAAATTTAATCCCCTGAAAATTTTTATCGATTTCATAAAATTCTGTACCTCTTTTTACGCAACTTTGTAAGTTATCATATGTCTCTAAGATCAATATTTAAGGAATAAAAGCTGGGGTTACTGTTTTTGGGACACCCTATATATATATATATATATATATATATATTTGAAATGTAATAATAAGAATTATGTAAAATTAAAAATAAAAATACAATTCAAGTAATATTAACATCACCATAGAAGCAAATTCACGGCCATAATGCCGGTAAATATATATATATATATATATATATATATATATATATATATATATTTACATAATATATATATATATATAATATATATATATATTTACATAATATATATATATATATATATATATATACATATATATATATATATATATATATATATATATATATATATATATATATATATATATAATAATAGAAGTTTGAAAATCCAATGAACGAAAAGTAAGAAGATGTAACACGATAAACCTAGCTTTTTAAAACACCCACAAAATAAAATATAATACAGCAAATCAACAATCAAATGGATAAAAAATACAAAACACAAGCTATCAAGTTACAGAAAATCAACAAAATTAAAAGGTATGGAAACAAAAAAAGAAAAACTTAAACTAAATTCAACTATCTAACTGGCTTACAAAACAAAAGTAAAAATCAACTAATCCTCAAGCAAATGGAAAAAAATAAATAAAATAAATATCGAATCAACAAGTCAATGAAAAATATCATAATACAAAGGTATGGAATCGAAATAAGTATAACAAACGAAATCAAGCACAAACGCCATACACGTGGACGAGGCTCTAAGCCTAAATCATGAATTGTTAACCTCTACAAAAATCTAATCATGTCCAAGTTTTTTGTAGAAGCAAACACAAAAATGTATGTTTCTGAAGAAATAGATAGATTATATCTATAAACTATTTCTACTTGGACGACATACATAAAGAAGGAATAAAAAAGAAAAAAATGAATACCTGGAAAAAGCACAGCGTATGTACAATCGAGTCGATACAGGGAACACTGATAGAAGAGACCAGTGTTGCCATTCGTAAAGAAAAAATAAAAAACCATTTACTGTTGCCATTCATAAGAATTGAAAAACAGTGAAGCGAAATGTTAAGAAAAAGTATTAATATACAAAAAGAGCTACTAAAAGGAGGGGCAAATAATAGTAATGCTGAAGTGGAAGAGAATGTAAAAAAAAAAAAAAAAATATATATATATATATATATATATATATATATATATATATACAAGAGAATGGAGATGTCTGGCTAATATAAGATACTATGAATAGAATTATATGATAATATGAAAAGAATTATAAAAATCCAGCTATTTTAAATTTTTTAACAATACTATTTACTAAATAAGAGGGATATTTATATAAATTGCTAGTAATTTTGAGATTATTGATATGCATAGCATGAAATTTTTTATCAGATAATCTATAAATTCTAAAAAGCTGATTGAGTATAATATTTCTAAACAAATGAATCGAGTTACAGGAATTAAATGGTAAGATTTTATTAATATTAAAATTATAAAAGTATTTTTTATCATATAAATTTGTAACAATTCTATTAGAAGGATCAATAAAAAGATTTAAATCCAAAAAATTAACATTTTTACTAATAGTAGCTTCATTAGGAATTAATTCCAAATTGTCTGGATAGTAATCTATATCTATGAGATAATTTTCTGTATGTACTAAGCAAATCAGATCATCAACATATCAGTAAAAAGTATAATCTATTGAAGTAAATGACTTTTCATAATGATAAAGGTATAAATTAGCTAGCATACTGCTACTGCAGCCACCCTGTGGAACTCCTGAGACAAGTATAATTTATTTCCTTGAAAAATATAATTATTGAAAATAACAAAGTGAAGAAGTTTAGGAAAATTTATAATTTTAATTTGATTTGAAAGATGTGTGATATAAGCATTATATAGAGCTAAAATTACATCATATAGATCAGATATCTTAATATTATTAAAAAGATCTTTAAATTCAAAAGTTTGAAATCCTATTATTTTTCTAAGAGATGTTAATTTATTCTTTAATTCTTTACTATTATTTAGAATATGGTAATTATTGCTAGTCTGGCTTAAACTATTATTTATTAGATTTAAAGAATTTAGTAATAATTTACTCGCAGTAGTAGAGTAAGTATTATGGCCACTAGTAACTGTTCTAAATTTAATAGGATTTTTATGAAATTTTGGAATAAGCACTATAGAAGGAAATTTAAGATATTTATATTTAATATTTAAATCACTATACATATTGATAATTTTCAATTTAATACTATTGATGGAATGTAAATCAGGTTTAAAAAGACTGTTATATGTATATATATATATAAAATAAAAAAGATAAAATTAAAATTAACTAACACTAATATGAAACATGATCAGTGTCATACCCTGGTTCTTCAAGTAAGTGTAAAAAAAAATCCTACAATTTCCGATTTCATAAATTCTGTATTCGATTATCTAATTTTCATTTTTTTTTTTTTGGGGGGGGGGGGGGAGCTTAAAGATAAGCAGTAATTATTTTCTTTTATTTATTGATTTTGTGGGGAGCATAGAGAATTTCCTCCCCACATCTTTTACTACACTCTCAACTTCACGCTCAACTTTGTGCAAACTTTGTGTTTCGACTCCCAACTTTACAACTCAGATTCGTAGAAAATTTCTAAATCGCAAAAACGGATTCGCCTTGGCTACTAACAGAAAAAAATTCACTTCAACGCTAAAATTTTGACAAATAGCATGTGAAGATCAATATATATTGTGGAAGGTATCAACCTTGTTTATCAGATAGGCCAACCCGCATGTTGTTGTTATTGAACTAGCCACTAAGCATTGGACTTTGTTTCCATTCCATATAAAATCCGGAAACATGAATTAGGAAAGAATTCCTTTTAGAGAATGTACCTCTTTCCTTTTTAGTCTTTGTCACTCTTCACTTAGAGATCTTTTACTCTTATTCGAATTGTTATAACTAATAATTTTAACATAGACACCAGTGACATGTGCACCCCATAAGTCTATATGGGGGGGGGGGGGAAGGGGGCGCTTGCCCCTTCCTGGACGTTCAAAGTTACAAGCATCAAGCTAGTTGATATTGAACGTCCAATTCTTGAGTCCCCCCTCCCCCTGTAAAAGTTCTATGGGCGCCCCCCCCCCCCCCGCATAATTTACTTAAGCTTCAATAAATTACTTTTATAATGGGAAAAATTAATGAATCTCAATTCACGAATTTTTCACAGTTATTTTTATTTAATTTTATTTATTACATTTTTGAAGATGAAACAATGGATTAGGAAAATATCTTTTCAATTAAACAGTCAAAAGATTTTTTTATTTTTATTCTTACCAGTCAAAAGATTATTTTATTTTTTAAGTACGTCTATTTACAGGCATCGTGCCATTGGGTTTGATCCTAAGATCACGCTCCCATTGCAGATAGCACCATCTCCTGCAAACTTCAATTCTAAACAATACAACGTGTAGCCATTAAAAATTTTTTTAAACAGTTAATTTGTTATATATTTTCATTAAAAAGATCAAAAATTAATCTTGCATAATAAAAGGTGGTGTGTGTGTCGTCTGTAGTGGAAAATCGAAGCTTTAGACAGCCTCGAAATTCTTTAAAGGGGTAGCTGAGCTCTCAGGATGACAAATTTCATCGAGTGTGTTTTATTTATTTATTATTATTCAAATTCGTTTAAAAATTACAAATATTTAAAGCCGTAAATCCATTAAAATTTCGACTTTAAATCACATTTGTTCCAGCAGACGATTTCCGAATGCAAAAGATGCGAAAGCAAGTGTTTTGCAAACGATGTCTCAGACTTTTTGTGCAGACCTTAAGCGCTATAAAATTTGCAAATATCTAATATCATGAATGTCTGTCTTTAAAGATAAATGTTCCAATTTTTGAAATATAGGATTAATATTTAATATTATAAGTTTGACTTACATCGGCCGTGAACTTTTGAAAATAGCATATAATATTTTTTTTTACTTTTCGCTTCAAAATCAGTTTATTTTAGCAAATGAAGGAAAATGTTTTTCTTTTTTTGTCAGCTGCTATACACGAACTTCAATCGTAGAAAATAGCAGAACACTAATTGCAAAATAAAATACGGAAATCTAACTTTATATATTAAAGGGAACTTCTTTTCTTTTTTGCGATTTCAAGTATTTTCACGCCCTTATTTAGGGCGTCTTAAAGGAGCTTGCACCCACATTGTACATTTGGCAAGTTTGCGCATGAAGAAACAGGAGCACAGGAATGAATTTGGTGAAAAATTGGCGATTCGGAAATTGAGTGGCGTTATCTGTGTCTGTATTATGTAAGTAACGGTTAGTTCTTTAAGACCCGGGCAACGTTGGGTAATTCGTTTTAATTTGATATAAGTAGAAATGTACATATTTAATAGTATTAATTTCGGATTTATTTGAAAGCGCGTGTTAAGAACATTGTGTGATGGATGTTTTTACTTTCCTTATATACATAATGTATAAGGAAAGTATTGCGACAGGGTCGAAAATTCTAATGAGTTTTCGACGGTAGAGCATGTTTCAAGCATCCCTGATCACGAATCGAACATTTTTGAGGTGATGTCTGTGTGTGTATGTGTGTGTGTGTGTATGTGTGTGTGTATGTATGTGTGAAAGTATGTGTATGTAGTGTGTGAAAGTATGTGTGTGTGTGTCAGTGAGTCTGTGGAGACGATATCTCACGAACGAATGGAGCGATTCGAATGAAATTTGGTACAAAAATCACAATCCATGAATACTGGAAGCCTATTGTTATAAAACACAATAGAATGTTCAGAACCCCCTATTTTGAAAAAATCATCAAAAAATCAAAACCTTTAATAAAGTTACGCAAACAGACATTTCTTATGCAATTTTTCCTTAGAAAACGATTGACATAAACTTTAAAACGTTAGTATGAACCGTTTTCGAGATACTGCACATTTTTCAAATAAATTTATCAAAAAATCCCATAAATTAAAAAAAATATTAACTGTTAAGAAACATGTTCGCTTTTCATAAGTAATATCATGCGATAAATTGGGTGACATCATTCTCATGGATTTAACTCGTTTCATTCACGAGAAAAGATACTTTGAATAATAGTTTTGTATTTGAACGTCAATAGCCATTTATCCGCTGTAAGAATAACTTATTTCTTCGTCCACAACGCTTGGCGAGATTTTGGCGACAATTTAGCGGAATGTCGCCGACTTGGTGACATTTTTTAATGTTGCCAAGTTAACGAAAATCTCGCCAAATGGATAAAAATGACTCTAAATCAATGAAAATGACGACTCATTGAAGAAAATTCAATATCTTGGAAAGAATATAAGTATCTACTATAAGAATAACATTTCTTTTAACTGTAAAATTAGTAAATTCATTGCATTATATAAGGAAAGTCATGTGCTGCCCACATCATATTTTTTAATATTTCGTCGAGTAAAAAAAAAAGTGTTTATTATTTATTTCATGATTTACTATTAACCACATTGCCGTTATCTGTATTACCATGCAACGTATCTACATAGAAAATATCTACCATAGAAAGTCTTAATAATTTCTGTTAAAAAAATTGTTCTTTTGCTTTATTAAGTAGTAAAAGCTGTAAAAGCGTAAGTATATTCTGTACAACCATAAGCATAACATGATTAAACGAGACACAGCCTGTAAAAAATTGTTTTTCTAATTGGGGCACTGTTAAAGCTGCTGTGTTAACTGTGAAGGTGGGGAGGCATTTCAAGTAGATAACAGCAATCAGCTCACTTTGATCAATAGGATGGTTCAACGGTAATTGATCGGTAATTTCTCACCAAGTCACGACTTGGGAAAATCCTTAGCATGTAGTTGGTAAACTTGATGAGGGGGGTCACAACCACCTGTCGCATTTAATCTAACGCTTGTTAACTTACAGCTTTAGCGAATTGTGGAAATCTGAAGGACGGTTGTGGCTTCCACATGTTTTAGCTGCACTAAAGCATGTGAAAACCACACGTGGCTTTAACATTATGCATTTATGCGTTTTTGAAGAATCTTTTATTGTAATGTTTATATCGATTAAATTAACTGAAGTGTGGGTCAACTCGACTTTCTCATATCAGATTCATTTCCAACTCACGATGTCTAGACGTAGCTTAGGATTTTAAAGCTATGGAATTGAAAATTGAAGTCTATCAGCAAATGTTTTCCTTAAAAAAAATGAAAACTGGTTAATTTCTAGGAGGGGCAAGTGTCCCTCCTACATTGCTCCTGCTAGTCCCCCTCTAACCATATGCTGCGAGAATCCATGTATATATGAGGAAGTCGAGTGGGGCCTCATCATACTCTACATAATTATAGAAACTTCATTCTAAAATATATTAAAATTGACTAGAATGGGGCTCAATTCGACTTTCCTCCTACCAAAATCCATTTTTAAGTAGATTTTTATAAGAGAAAATTTTTGAAAAAGCTATATCGTTAATCCAAATAGCGTACTACCTTTCATTTCAATTGGCTTGAAAAAGTCTTTCGATTGTTACCAAGTTTCACAATGTACCTCCTTGGGGGTAACCCCCTCCCCTCCCCGAGGAGGGCTAATAACGTTACGCAGGGCCCGACCAGTGTTTCTTTCAAGCATACCTCCGAGGGGGGGGGGGGCGATGCCCACCCCCGGAGACATTTTATGGTAACTTAGTTCCTATTTATGTGATAAATTTATATAGGAAAAATAGAAAACTACCCCCCCCCCCTTAAAATTTCATTCGCTCCCCCCGAACAAAAAGTCCTGAAAGAAACACTGTTCATGAATGGAACTAACTAGATCCACGAGAATTATGGTAACATAGTTTTTACATAATACTGCATATGGAAAGTAAACATGTTGGACGATACCAACTACTTTAATTTATTTATTTTTTTTTAACGTGCAATATCTAGAGAGCCATTCATGTTGGTGTTCTAAATTTTATATTGTTTGTTTTCTGATGTTAAAATTACATCTGACATGATTATTTATTAAATCATTAGTGAAGATCCTGGTATTTTAAAAAATTCATTCGAAAATTGTGGTGGTCTTTCGAGCAGTGTTTCTATCAGGACTTTTTGGCCGGGAGAGGGGGGGGGGCGAATGAAATCTTAAGGAGGGGGGAGCAAGTTTTTTATTTGTCCTATATAAATATATCTAAATGCTGTGTCGCATAAATAGCAACTAGGTTAACATAAAATGTTTCCGGGGGGAGGGGACGCCAAAAAGTCCTGAAAGAAGCACTGGCCCCGACTATCCACCAGGACAGACATTCCTCCGAAACCCCCCTCCAGCTCTCAACATACCTGAAATAAAGAAACTATTTTTTCATCAGCACAATTGTATTGCAGAGAAATGTACACAAAATGAAGTTCCTGCATATTTTAATGGAATTTAAATTACTGACTTTCTCGTCATAGCCAGAGGGCGAAGAAGTCCCGTGATCCCAATATGTCTTCAAAATAAATTTTTTCACTGGGCTAGCCAATTCCGATGGTATAAATATTTTTTGCAGGTAAGCAGTCTTCAATTTATCGGTGTTGCGTTGAAGGTCATCAGAGACTATGGACATTTTTACTTTGCAATATAAATGAATATCGTGATGACGAGTGTGGCCCATTGCGTCATCGAAATAGCGGGAATTTGCATTTTCTTTATCTAGTCATTACATAAAGCATTCTGCTTTTTGTTTTTGATTTTTACTTTCTCATACTATAAAATACAGTATAGAGAAAATATTGTTTTCATGAAAATTATTGCTGATGTCTGTCTACGATCGATTTCCTGCGCACACCATGGTTGCCACAAATATTAATGGATTTTCACGAAATTTTTTATCATGCTTTGCTAACAAAAATATCTAGAAATAGATAGAATGTTTTGAAATTCGAGCGAAAACTTCGAATTGTATTCGAAACTTTATATTTTTTTTAAATGGCTGCACAGGGCAAAATTTAACATAATTAAGCTTAAAAGGGGTTATTTATGGTTCAATGATCACGAAACTTCAGTCATACTAGTGAAAAATAGCCGCCATACAATTTTTTTGTTCATGACGTCATTCGCCTTTCAACGATGCTTGGCCATGAATGAAAAATAGTTTTGAGCTGCCCTCTTTATGCCTGTCAAACACGAAGAAACGAACACTCTTAATTAAACTGCAAAATTTTTTTTTAAATCAATTTGGTTTTGTTTAACAAATGTATAACGGTTAGCGTCAAACATAGTCGTCTTAATCGAAAACTGGCTTGGTTGGGTTCTGTTCCGTGGTTAATAGTATAAAATGTGCAGAAGAGCCTTCTAGTCACCGAGGGAACTTTTGAAGGATCTGTAAAGACTTTTTAGAGGGAAAAAAACCTGCTCTTGGCGGAAGAGAATCGAAAATCCAATTTACTTTAGGTTATATCCCGTGGTCAACTACGGTTAGAAATTCTTTGGTCAACTATGGGGATACAAAGAATCAGCATTCTGGGTAACTGAGAGGCTTCTGGGGATCTGGAAAGATAAAAATACATTAGACATCATGTCTATTTCACTGAAAGTGTATGAAGCCGACTTTTTTATCGAAGTTTTAAAGTCGTTTGTGGAAGTATTATACATTACAGTATTACCCATTACATGACAATATTATTATTGTATGGAGATATTATCATTATAGTATTACCCCCCGGCCGCCCAAATAGCTACTCATGTCGAAGGACGAGTCGGACTGTCTGGGTCTTTAACATTACAGTATTACCCGGCCACTCAACCTGCTGCTCATACCCTAGGGCGGGGGTCGGCAACTGGCGGACCGCGGTCCAGGTCCGGACCGCGGAAGGTCAAAACCTGGACCGCCAACAAATTTTTGACAGTATAAAATAAATTAATCAAATTATTTAAAAAATATTTTTCTATATTATAGAAAAATCCTTTAGAATCAAACAGAATCTATAAGTTTGAGCGCCAACCTTATTATTTTTATGTTATGAAATAATTTTTATTTAATCAGAGAAGGCGTAACTCGAACGAAAGCCTAACTCCACTTTATGAAACTTATCTTTCGGGCGAGTCTACTCGGCTGCGGCGATCTTGGGCATGGAAGAGCCTCCCCTTTGCGGTGCGGTCCTTTGTTGTGCACCAGCATACACTTTGACGCGGAAGCGGTAGTCGACTCACTTCGTCAGTAGTTGTTGCGATCTCGTACGAAGCGTTTTGTTATTATCGAGGCTTATAACGTTTCTTTTTTATCGATATGGATCCTGAAAAGCGTAAAGTTGATAGCGAAAATAGGAAGTTTTTCACTGAGTGGACTGAACAATATTGTTTTATGCTGCCTGATAGGCCTGAAGCTGCTCCAGTTTGCCTCATATGCAACAGAACTGTCGCTCTTGTTAAAAGTGGCAATTTAAAGTGACACTACGAAACAACTCATCAGCAGTTCCATAAAAATTTTCCTCTGGGTAGTGAAGTTCGTCAAGAAAAACTCCAGTCATATCTAGCTTCTTACGAAAAAGCATAGTCTTACTAGTTCGATCTATGAGCAAGCGAGAATAATCTGCAGAAGCAGCGTTGCGTGTGTGTTGGACGCTTAATAAACACCAGAAGCCATTTTCAGACGCTGAGATAGTAAACAAATGTATGTTGGAAGTGGTCGCGGCACTTTTTGAAGAGAAAAAGGATGTTGTTGAAGCAATTCAAGGTATTCCATTGTCGGCAAGAAGCAATACAAGAAGAACCGAAATTTTAGTTGCTGACAATAAAAGTAGTTTGTTCGAACTTCTGCAGAAGGCGCCTTGCTACGCCATAGCACTTGATGAATCATGCGACATTGTTGATGAGGAACAAATGTCCATTTTCGTGCGATTTTCGGATATTGAAAATAAATCATTTAGGGAAGAATTGCTAGCAATATTGCCGTTTAAAGGCAAGACTCGCTGAGAAGATTTATTCAAGACTTTTGATGACTTCATGACAATATCAAACATTAGTTATGATAAAATGGTGTCTCTTTCAACTGACGGGGCCCCAGCGATGATCGGCAAGGAAAAGGGACTAGTAATGAGAATCAAGGATAAGAATGTTGAGCTACTATCTTATCAGCGCATAATTCACCAGGCAGCCCTTTGTGGAAAACTTAGTGTCACTCTGAAGGAAGTAATGGACAGCTTGATCAGGTTGATTAATTTCATGAGGTTTTATTCTACTCTTAAGCACAGACAGTTCAAAGAATTTCTATCTGAGTGTGATTCGGCGTATTCTGACTTACTGCAATAAAACAATGTTCGTTGGCTAAGTAAAGGTCAAGCGATTGAATGTTTTTGGGAAATAAAAGAAGTAATCTCCTTCTTTGAAAACTTGGATACACAAAAAACAAGAATCTATTTGGAGTTCCTAGAAAACGAACGCAATATGCTATCTGTGGCTTTCCTGAAAGACATCCTTAAACATTTAAATGCGCTCAATACCGAGCTACAAGGAAATGGGAAATTAATATGTGATCTTTCCGTCACAAGCTGGATATCTTTGAAAAAGACATTGGAAGTCAGGAATTTATTCACGTTCTAACTACTTTTGAATATAAAAATAATCCTGAATTAGACATTGCAGTATTTTCAAATTTCATGTCAGAACTTAAGAAGGAATTTGCAACAAGATTCCAAGACTTTTCAGAGATAGAGAAGTTGTCGCGATTCTTAAAATCGCCTTTTGAAGTTTCTCCAGCGGCAGAATGGACAGATGTGGCTGTGAAGTTGTTCCGACTTTCAAAGTCTTTACTCCAATTGGAGATAATAGACTTGCAGGAAGACATTTCCTTGCAAACGTATAAAACTGCATCCGCCGAAGAATTTTGGAGTAAACATATCCCAGAAAAATATGGAAATTAAAAAAAATTAGCCATTTACCTGGCTACTCTGTTTGGCTCCACATATGTCTGTGAAACTTCATTTTCAAAAATGAATTTTTTGAAGAACGAATATCGCTCAAGATTAACGGCCGCCCACCTTGAAGACAATCTTCGCATAAGCTGCCCCCCGCGTGAACCTAACTTTTAAAACTGGCTCAAGACCGCAAATGTCTTTGATTATCTCCCATTGATTTTTGAATACAAATATGCCTGTGTATCTACTATATTGCATATTATTTTGTGAGTGAAAATTAAAATAAAAAACTAGTAAGGAATATGAGTTTTTTTTTCTGGACCTCGATAAAAATTTTCAAAAGTATCCGGACCCCACCTAAAATTACTTGCCGACCCCTGCCCTAGGGTGAGTTGAGTGGTCTGGGTCTTCCGCATTACAGTATTACCCGGCCGCCCAAATTGCTACTCAAATCCTGACTGGGCCTTCTATGGGCATTACAGTATTAAACGCACCCTTGGAACATAAAGGATTAAATTATACCAAAACATTAATGTGCATAGCATATTGTAGGAAAATATGATAAATATATTTTTTTACTATATTCTATTTTAAATTTTCTCTCATATCATAGAAATAATATGTTTTTTTACTTAAAACTAAAATTTCATTTGAAAATTTTCGAAACAGAAACAATAAAGGTCACTGAAAATATATTTTATTATTAAAATAAAATGTTATTGCTTTATGTGAAAAAGGACCGGGCCTTTATGTTTCCCTTCCCACGGAGACACTTTTCGGTGTATAATGTTTCAGAGCGACATCCGATGGAGGTCAAAGACACGGGGGCTGACAGCCGAAATCGATCCTTTCGGTCGTCTAGCGGGGGCCGAAATGAGCAGAGGTATAAAATACAGTTCAGTTTCATTGCAAAGGCCCCTCCAGTTTCGATCTGAAGCCAAGGCCGGCCCTGTGAGCGGGAATGATGCGTAGAATACATGAAATGTATACGTACATATAATACGTACTATACGTACCAGTTTGTACATTTTATACGCTTTTAAAATGTGCATTTTTAAGGTAAATTTATAACCTTTAGTACACAATAAAGAAATTTTATGTGGACAGCACATAACTTTTCCTATATAATGCAATGGATTTACTTCTTCACACTGAAAAAATGATCTATAATGATCCACGGCACCGTGTTTTTAACGTTAAATTGTACATTTGACGGTTTTTCGGATGGCAACATATAAACTAGTATTTCGAAGTGCCTAATTAACTTATATTTCGCGCAACTCTAAATGAACAATTAAAAATATGGATAACATATATGTTTAAATATTTTAATAATTAATTCATCTATTTGGCTTCATTTTTGTTAATTGAACGTCATTTTTGCAATTTTGACGATGTTTTCCCCACTCTGCTGCGAAATATTACCAAGTTCGCCAAATTTCTCGCCAATCGTTACAGGCAAACAGAGAGAAGAACTTTTCTTATATAATGACTATTGGTGAATTGTTAGACGTCAAATTACAAAACTATTATCCAAAGTATCTACTCTCGCAAATGGAACGAACTAGATCCACGAGAATGATATTAACAAATTTATTGCATATTATTATACATATGAAATTTTATAAATTGATTTGTCTCTAAACCCGCGGGTGAGCCGGACAGCCTGGGTTGTAAAATAATAATAATAATAATTTGAAAATTTGGGGAGTCTTCTTAATATTTGATTGCGTTTAAAAACAATAGAATTCCAGTATTCACTGAGTGTAATATTTGTACTAAATTTCGTTCGAGTAGGAAAAGTTACCCTTAGTAATCTAACGTAATAAAGAAAGAAATGGCCTTCAAAATTTGAAATAAATAAAAATATTAGGCCAAGTGGAAGAAATTTTATCTGTTTTATATTTTATGTACATTTTAATTTTATTCACTTTTACAGTACAATAGACAATAATGGAGTATTTACAACAATATATATATATATATATATATATATATCATAGCTTTGTACATTGACCGAGCTCCTCGTCGACGACTAGCTCGCCAGAGATCTGAGCAATCTGCAATAGATTCACAACCGTCAGTACAGCCGTTCTCCCGTGATAATGAGACAAACACACATACATACAGGCATATTTTCAATTTTTTATTATTAAACTGTTCATGAAAAATGTTCGTTTATTATAGTAAGGAAATTGGCTTGTGCAATAATACGAATAATTTACAAAACATACAAAATATTAAAAACCTAGATAAATAAAAGGGGACCGATTTCAATTAAACATTTTGCCAGTAATAATTTTAAAAATAGATATTGGTATATACACATATATTGACGAAAATTTGGTCCCTTATTTAATAGAAACAGTCCCTTTTCCCCTTATTTTAAAGAAAAAAATATGTTAAGAATGCTGTAGTTGAAATTTAGTACTGTAAAAATATGTTAGAACTTATATGTTAAGAATGCTTGTTTTCCTTGATTTTTATATATTTAGTTAAAATGAGATTTTGCATGTAATGTGTCTTCCCGCGCATGGCGGTTTTGAAACGGTTCCATAGAAAAACGTAAAATTGAGGTTCCAATGTAATAACAAAATTGCAAAATGGCATTCATTTATTTTCATTGTAATTCAGTTATTATATTTCATTTTATTCGTAACCGTGTTAAATTATACAATATGAAACGTTTTGTTTGCTAATTTTGGTCTCTGGTTTTAGGTCTCCCCAAATTATTTTATCACACTTCGCAACCCAAAAATATCGTATCACGCACTGCAACTGTTCATAATGGTAAATATCTTTTAGCCAATATGTATCAACAGAGAATGTTGATATCGCCAATGGAAGGTACAACTCCTATCCCCCCCCCCCCTCCGCACAAGCACACAAACCCTCCTGGCTACGTCACGGATTTTGTTGCAAATTTGCGAATGCCAGAAAATTTACAGCAAAACAAATTTCATTGTTTTAAGGCAGGAGAAAAAAAAGCGGCCTTTATGCGTATATGCCTTTCCTTCCCACAGAGGCTTTTCGGTGTAATCTGCCAAAGCGACATCCCTATCGAGGTCAAAGACACGAAGCTGACAATCCAAATCGATCCTCTTGGAGGGCTAGCTGGGGACCCAAGAAGTGTAGGAATTGGGCGCGTTGATAAATAAAATATACTGCTGTTTCAGTGCTGTAAAACAGAAAAACAAATTCATTGTCAACAACTCAATGTTTTAACCTAAATTATTACCCCACATACATAGTCTTAGTATAAATAAAATTAACCATCTGTGTGTCTATATGTTTGTTTCATCATCACGGGAGAACGGCTGAACCGAACTTAATGAAATTTTTTGGGTAGCCTTGACCCCCCCCCCCCCCCACTTAAAATTTAGTCCCATGTTTCGAGTTTCTAAGACCGGAGGGGGGGGGGGGGGTTGTCGAGATATTAATGAAAAACGAAACTTTTTCCTAGGAGTTCTACTCTCAACTTCAGGTTTAAAACGTAAAAGTGAATTAAAATTCTATCTCTGAGGTTGGTGGGAGTTCATTGCGCTTATAAGTCATTTTTGCAAATCGCAGGTTTGAAACATGAATTTAAATGGAAACTCTATCACCATGGTTTATTTTCACAGGCACTCAACAATAAAAAGTATTAAGAAATCAAAATGGTTATTTAATTATCAGCATTTTATGAGGAAGATTCTTTCTTACATCATGTTGCTCAGCAACGCAATTAAATTAAATGTGTTCGTTAATTTTTATTATTATTTGTTCGATTTCAATAATAAATAAATGGATATAAAAATATATCTTATGAACGGTTTGGTTTTTCTTTTAATTATATTGATTGCGGACTGCGTACATAATTTTCATTTAGTTTGGCAAAAAGTTTTCAAACTTATATATTGTGCTTAGCCAATAAACTCATACATTGTGTTTAGCCAATAAACTTATGTATTGTGTTTAGCCAATAAACTCATTTAGCTGATTGTTGAAACAGAATAAGAGTAGAACGGGTATATCTTCTAATACAATTTTAGTGTTTTCATTTAGTATATACAAACTGGATCAGGATGTTTGATTCTTCAGATCTACGAATTTGGCGGGATATCGCTAACTTGGCAACTTTTCTTAAACTTGTCAAATTGACGGAAATGTCGCCAAATTTATAAAAACGACGCCAAATTAATGAAATTAATTTTGTTTTGTTAGAAGAGAGTACTGAAATGATATGACGGTAGCATTTGTCTGTCAGTCCAACCGTCCTACTTAGTAACACATTTAGCGGATTTTTAAAATGTCGCCAAATTGATAAAAATATTTGTAAATCCATAAAAATATCTTGAAATTGGCAAAATTGCCCTAAATTAATGAAATTAATTGTGTTTCGTTAGGGGATAGTATTGTGGGGATATTTCGTCAATTTATCGCCTAGTGGGATTATCAGTTCTACAGTCCCACTTGGCGATAAATTTGGCTGTTTTTTTTTAAATGTCGCTAAATTGACGAAAATGTCGCCAAATTGATAAAATGAAGCTAAATTTATCAAAATGACTCCGAATCGATGAAAATTCAATATTTTGTATAATTAAGTACAATTTTCTAGATAATCTCTGTCGTTTGAGAAAATTGAAAAATATTTTTTTTTAATTTGTTTACAAATTGAACCAGGATTCTTTATTCTTCAGATCTACCTGGGAAGATAATTTTGTATATCGAGCGCAGAAATTCTTATACATTTTTAAGAAGAATTAAATTAAATATTCTAATAGAATATTTTAAATAACGAAGTCATTTAGAATACTATAAGAATTTACACATAATTGTGAATGTTAAGTTTCTTTATATTATATTTTCCGTACGAAGAACGGGTGTAATGCTAGTATAATATACAGGAAAAATAGTGAAGGACTCGAAAATTCGAATTCGAGTGTACAATGAAGGCCTTTCAAGCATCACTGAGCACGAATCGGACGTTTTTAAGGTGATGTCTGTGTGTGTCCGTGAATCTGTGGAAGCTATATCTCACGGACGAATGGAGCGTTTCGCAAAGAATTTGATACGATTATTATAACCAGTGAATACTGGAACCCGATTGATTTTAAACGTAATCGAATGTTAGTCGACCTTTGATAATGATAGATAATCATTTCATGCATAATTTTTCATTGGGGAGCGAATGAAGCAAACTTCAGCACTTTGGCATGACCTGTTATCGATATATTGCACGATTTTCGAATAAATTAAAGAAAAAATCAAACCTTGCAATATTGTTAAATAAATATCATCTCATACGCAGTGGTGTAGTCGTAAAAAAAAAGGTGGGGGGGACGCTCATTTTTTTTGAAGAATTTTAGCCAATACTGTATAATTTCTGTGATTGCCATAGGGCTGGGAAGTATTGCTATACAAGTATCACCCATATAAAATGCCTTGAGTAACGACCCTAGTCTCTAAATGTGTCGTGGATTTTGTATTGAGATACTTTTTCAATTGTATCCAGTTTTTTTTTTCTTTTTTTACTTTCCAACTCGAGCTCTTAATATGTTGATAAAATCAAAGGAATAATAATTATTCTAATTTTATTTAGTTATTTATTAAAAACCAAAAATTGTGCTCCAAAGCATATGATTTTCAGCTCAAGAAAGAAAAATCTATTAAGATTCTTGCATTTTGAAATGAAATTATCTCAAAGAACCTTTCAACTATTACAAGCTGCAAAGGGGTTATATATGTATATATAAATTTAAAAAAAGAGCGTCCCCTTACAAAGTAAAAAGTAGGGGTACGCTTGACATCAGGAGAAAAGGTGGGGGGTCTGCGTCCGCCCACGCCCCCCTCGACTACACCCCTGCTCATACGTAATTTTTCATTAGAAAACGAAATACACGAACTTTAAACCGCTAACATGCCCCTTTCTTGAGGTAATGCACGATTTTCAAATAAATTTATAAAAAAAAGTACATTAAATTTAAAAAATTGTCAGTATCATTAAATAGGTTCACTTTCTATATGCAATATTATAAAACAAATCTGTTAACACCATTCTCGTAGATCTAGTTCGTTCCATTCCCGAGAGAAGTTACTTCCTTTTTTTTAATAATAATTTTATGTTTTAACGTCTATAAGAATCAGCCAATTAATTTCGCGGGATATTAATTTAATGTGTATTGCATTTTGATGATTTTGTATATGAGTATGAATAAATCATTCTGTTTGGACTAATAGGTAGTCAAACGTGCCCAATTTCAATTTACATGACGTTAATTCAGTCCCAAAAGCATTGTGCTGCGGTTCTTGTACACCATAATTTCACTATGAAAGAAGTGAAGTAATTGTACTATGTGGGGAAAGCTAAACCATGTACTGCCCGCATCCAATTTTTACTTTTCTTACAATACATATAGTAGTAAGACGTAAAGGGAAAATATTATGATGGTTTTGAAGACGTTGCTAATAGAAGGGTGAAAAACCCCAGATTTTTTGCGAAAAAACAGCCATCGCAGTAAAGCCTTTCTTTTCAGAACCCAGTGGAGACTTATAAATTACAGAAAAACACTCCTCCACAGGCATCACACGCCATTGGTATTCAAGTGAGCGAATTTCTAATAACGAAACTACGGACACCTGCCGTTTCCTCGACGCCACGCTCTTCTAACAACCCTATTACCATAAGCGTCGTGGGAAAAGATCGGGACTCGATCCAGATCTCGGACGGCAGACATAGCAAAATCATGGCCTCGGGCAGAAAGAAGGATTCGGGCATTCAAGGTTGAATTCGAAGAATTAAAATCTTGCTAAAAAAAAAAAAAAGATTACTAACGGGTTGCTATATTGAGTGACCGCTAGCTGCGGCTCCGCAGCTAATAGATCCTATTTGTTAATCGTAGACCAGTTTACGACTTGGAATTTAGGGCCTTAGAAGTCCGAAATTTCACACTTTTACCCGACCCAATAGTTATAAGGTCCGAAGGGTCTAGCATCAAGAAATTTTCACTTGTAGAACCCCACCCGAAAGCCCTTGAGAGTGTCTCCTACAGGGAGGAGAAAAAGAATGCATTGCACATAGGTCTGGAACATATGCATATATACTACGGTCGTCAGGTTTAAAGATTACGGGGATTATTGATATTTTCAATTTATTACGTCATCTGTTTTATTTTGGTAAAAATTGGTGAAACTTGTATTGTTGTACGGGTAATCTTCTACTAATATACGGGTATATTCTGTAATCTACGAGAATATATAAGTAGTACGGTATATCTTCTCATACAATTTTAACTCATTCATGTTGGCATATATTTATTCATCACATCGATGGCACTATCTTGCTTATTGCAACTCCCCACAATTTCGTAGTATTGATAATTTCTTCAATCACAATTTTTCATTTTCCTTCACAACTTCTGCATTCGTTCTGAAGGAAGTTTCAGGCAATTCTCAAGTAGTGTTCTGCAAACGTTCTTATTTCTTGAAACATTCTTAGTACAAAGTTGAACCTTTTCTATTTTCTCTTCTAAAGCTATAGGACATATTTGATACGCTCTCACACACTTTTGATTGGTTGAACGTTCTGGTACTCCTTCTCACTTTCACTGATTGGTTGTCGATGGAATCACACACTAAGTTTGTGGTGAGCCCACGTCCATTTCCTGGACCTCCGCTAACGTTATTTTTTGTAATTAAAATTGACATCTGCTATAAATATGAGCAGTAAAAAGTGCCCTGATTTTGGCGATCGAAAAAAACTGAAATAAGCAAGCACATCGGTCATGACAAATTAACTAAAATCTTTTAAAAACGAGTAAAATAAAAAAAACATGGTTTTGTAGAGTACATCCTTTTATCATTTGTATGTAACCTAAATGTATGAAAGAAAACGACGTACCAAATTTGGACTGTTAACTGTTCCGGTTCTCCAGTGATTTCTAAAAAACAATTACATTCCTATCACTGGCCCAAGATGAGCTATCCCGATGATAACTCAAAATCTAAAGAGTTCAAATTCCCCCCCCCAAAAATACCAAATTTAGACTTTCTTGCTGCTTTGATTCTCGAGTTGCTTTCAAAAGAAATGAAAAAGTGCGTAAAGTTGCAAAAAATAAATTTGAGTCTGTAGCGAAAGTAACTTTCTGCCCACATCGAATTTTTAAAACAGTATCACTGAAAGGAATTGACGCGGATGACTGAATATTTTCCCTTTTTGAGCGCTCCCACTTTGAATATTGTTTACTATTATTTCAATAATGCATGGGATGAATGGAAATCTTATTTATCTTTTTTATTTGTGGTGTGAGACTTCGCTGTTGATTTTTTCACCGGGTTTATGTTTTTTTTTTTTATATTATTATTTATTTCGGCCTGGCGTCTTAGTTTGATTTCATTTTTATCCCCCTCCGCTGAATCGGGGAATTTTTCGAGGGAAAAATACTCCAGCAGGTATAGAATTCTAAAAAGTGTTCGTGCGGTGAAAATAAAGTGCTTTTTGTGGTTTGTAAACGTGCTGTGGGTGGATTTCAGGTAAGCAGTTTCCATGCTTTTGACTCGAATGATTATAAGAAAATGTTCTTTTAACTTTCCCCATAATAAAGCAAGAAAAAAATGAATTTGAGTCTGTAGGAAAATTCATGTGCAGCTTGCTGACATGAGAAATTTTTTGCTCCCGAATTATTCAGTAAAGATTGAAAAAGTTGAAATTAAAAAAATTGAATAATTATGCTTAAATTTATAAATTGAATACACGGATTTCACTCTCATTGCAAATAACAATATACTTTGTGCTCTTCAGCACAGAATAGTCGGTACCTAAAGTGACAGCAAGAAAATGTGTTATGTGCCTCAATTTTGCATTCCTCTGGTACCGACAAGTAGCAAATCTTCTTAGTTATGCCAGTAACTCTTGCATCCTGGTTTACGCAACCCCTGTTGAAAGCACCCTGGTATACGTGCCTCTCTTTATGAACGAGTTCTTTCGACTGCATTTAGGGCCGGAATTTGAGACCCGTCCCTACCAGTGGGCATGAACGGAACCGTCCCGAAAACGTTTTCAAAAAAGTACAACCAAGACCGGCCCAACCTGAAAACTATCGAATTTGGGTCCAGGAAAACCCGAAACTGTTAATTTAAATATGTTTTTTTAACGTTAGTTGATGCAATTTCTATGATCTGTCCTAGGTAAAAGTTTATTACACATTTATCTTTACATAACTGACACCAACAAAATTATTTCATACGCTATTAAATTTTATTTATAAATTTGCCAAACATTCAACACGTACGGTCCGTCTTGGCCCGTCCCGAACCAAAACTATCTAAGCGAATTCCAGCCCTAGTCTAAATCCTTGCAGATTCAAGTTCAAACTCCCGTCTCACCTCTTGTGTTTATTTCCCCACTCATCCTACTTAGGGACGAACTCAAAAGTATTTTAGTGGTACTCTAAACATAATTAGTGAACTCCTCTAGCATAATTTGATATGTCACATACCCCCCACCCACCCGTGGGGCCCCTCTCCCGCTTTTCAAAAGGCGCCGACAACGCTTACTTAAAATCCCAAACTGAACTTTTTTTTTTGCGAGAGAAATAAAAATCAATATTAGCCTTATTACTTTTGCATGCCATCCGCAGGCTATGGTCAATATCTCCAGTAGGAATATGTTTATTTTTATTCCGTTCTGGCTGGTTTGAAGTTTCCTCTCTTTTTTCTTCTGTTTAGATACTTTTTTATTTTTATATCTTTTGTGTATTTTGCGGTTATCTTGTACTCCTTTTTTTAAATTTATGTAGCTCATAATTTTTTTCCAAAAATGTATTATGTTAAAAAATATTTCTGTGCGTCTGTCTGGGCGTGTGATATCTCTCGAACAAATTGATCTAATAGGATGTAATTTGGTACGATTATTTCAATGGATGAACGTCAGAGGTCTGTTGATTTTCGAGGTCAACAAATTAATAGAAAGTGATCAATTTTTGAAAAAAGCTTTTTCTCTTTTTCAAAAATTGAATAACCGTCGTAAAAATGTAAATTGTAAAAATGTAAAAACATTATTAACGTAAAAATGTGAAAATATTAATTTAAAAAATGCAAAAATGTAATTGTTTTAAAATGTTACAAAATAAGTTATTTTTTTCTTAATTTAAAAACGAATGATATCAATTATAGGGTGCAAACATACGCTGATATATATCATGTTTTTATCTTAAAAGGGAAAAGAAAAATCATGGAACATAATTATTTTGCCAATTATAAAATAAACAAATTCTTTGTAAGTACTTTTGATCCGAAATTAATGTACCCAACTGTTTAAGAGCAATTCTCGAGTTATTAATTTTTTCATTTTTTTATACAAAGCACAGTATCCCTCTAAATAATCAACCGAATTACATGAAATTGGGTATATTTATTTTATGTGGTAATAATAAAAGCTTATGGATTTTTAAAGAATGTTCCAATTTACATATTCTTTCCTGCAATACGGAAATTTGTTAACCTGAGGAAAAGTCATATGTTGAACACATCAGATTTTCTCCACAATCTGGCTGAATGTCTTCTATTTGTGTCCTTTTCCGTAAAATGTGTTCCATTTATGACCATTTCTTAGCCTTTTGAGACTCTGACGTTTTCGCCTTGTTGGGATATTTCTGTTGTATTTGGGGACTCTTCAACTTATGTGTTAGCGCTGTATTTCAAATTTACTGGGTTGTTTTCTATTCTGCTTTCTGATTGGATCTTTCAGGTAGCTTCTGAATCCAGACATGACTTGCTGTTTTCTAATTGGTGCGGCTCTGATTAGAGTTCCACCAATATTTTGGTATTCACCCTTGATGGTGTAATATCATCTATAAGATTTTGGGTATATATGCCCTCTGTTTCTCCCATTTGTGCCAATTTCGTTTGTTTGACTTCATGTTGGTTATCTGTTAGCACAATACCACACCCTCGAGACAGCTTATGCTGCGTTGTATAATAGTTTGTACATAATTTCGTTGCCTAGTAACTTGATGAAATTAATAAAGGATATCGCGAAAAAAGGTATTTTGTTGTGAGACGTCTTTTACTGTTTGTTCTTTTTTTTTTCTGTATGTCCTTTTATGTTCCGACAAAAATAATTAGCCTTACATTTATTTGTTTTCTTATTACTTTCCTTATATACATAATGTATAAGAAAAGTATTGTGACAGGGTCGAAAATTCGAATTCGAGTTTTCGACGGGAGAGCACGTTTCTAGCATCCCTGATCACGAATCAAACATTTTTGAGGTGATGTCTGTGTGTGTGTGTGTGACAGTGAGTCTGTGGAGACGATATCTCACGAACGAATGGAGCGATTTGAATGGAATTTGGTACAAAAATCGCAATCCGGGAATACTGGAAGCCTATTGTTTTTAAACGCAATTAAATGTTCAGAAACCCCCCCCCCCCCCCTAAATTTTCGAGTGAAATTTTGAAAAAATCATAAAGTCAAAACCTTTAATAAAGTTACGCAAATAAACATTTCTTATGTAATTTTTCCTTAAAAAATGATTGACGTAAACTTTAGAACGCTAGCATGAACCGTTCTCGAGATATTGCACATTTTTCAAATAAATTTATCAAAACATCCCATAAATTAAAAAAATATATATTAACTGTCGAGAAACATGTTCACTTTTCATATGTAATATCATGTGATAAATTGGGTGACACCATTCTCGTGGATCTAGCTCGTTCCATTCATGAGAAAAGATACTTTGAATACTTTGTATTTGAACGCCAATAGTCATTTATCTGCTATACGAATAACTTATTTCTCCGTCCATAACGCTTAGCGAGATTTTGGCGACGAATTTGGCGGAATATCTCCAACTTGGCGACTTTTTTTAAATGTTGCCAAATTTACGAAAATCTCGCTAAATAGATAAAAATGATACTAAATCAATGAAAATGACGACTAATTGACGAAAATTCAATATCTTGGAAAGAATATAAGTATCTACTATAAGGATAACCTATTTTTCTTTCGCTGTAAAAGTAGTAAATTTATTGCATTATACCAGGAAAGTCAGGTGCTGCCCATATCAGATTATTTTAATTCTTGTTTATTCAATTATTTCCCAACGTTTTCTGTTATTTTCTGCATATTTTTCTTGGTTGTCTTTTTTAACAACTAATAAAGCACACACAAACAGGTACATGTACATCCAGCTGGTTGCTGGGCATATCCCACCCCATATGGGAGAAACAAGGAAATTAAAGACTCCCTACGATAATAACAAACATTTTTAATCGCCACTGGAATAAAAATGTACAAAATTGAAAGAAAATTATATAATCAAGGTATACCATGAGATATTTGACCAGCTATGATAATACAGTCACGAATCCTGGTAATAGAATTGACGCTTTCAAGAACTCGAACAAACCATTTAATGTATATACAGTATCTGGCTCTTTTAAATGAAAATCTTTCGTAAATTTGCCGGCCATTTTGCAAAAAAAAAATGCCTGTTTTATTTTCCGAGGATCCGCTAAATTTTAATAGATAAAAAAATTCAACTGAACTAAGCTGTGTATCAAATTTCAGGACGTGGGGGAAGTATGCTAAACATGCCATCAAAGAAGGTGAAACAGACATCTAGATAAACAACCAGCAATCGTGACGAATTCAGTAAGTTCGATTTTAAAAAGGTTTGATTGGATGCCTGATAATTGATTACAAAATCACAAAAGACTAAAAAGTATAAAATAAAATATATGAAAAATCTTTTAAAGTCACGCGGTTTTAATAAAATGCACTAAAAGTAAATAATAATTTTTAGCTATCACATGATCTTGGTCATGTGCAACTTAAAATAAAACCTTGGGGCGCCCACAAGGAATTGTATTTGAGCATTAAAAGAATTCTAAGGAACAATGGAAGAGATAACGTAAAAATGATATATATATAAGAATGATTACACTCAATTAATTTGAAATTTTCTTTGACACTTTTAATTTAACAATTCATCGTTCTTATGTCATTATTATGTTATCGCTTTTATTGTTCCTTAAAATTCTGTTAATGTCCAAATGGCGATCACGTGACCATTATATGAAGAGATCACGTGACCCACTTCAAAATAAAATACGGCATCCATCTTGTGTCAAAATAGTGAATTTTAAAGTTCTTTTTAATTCATATTGAGTGTTGTATCCGTCCTAAAACCGCTTTATTTTTGCTTAAATTCTGTGCATCTACGTACTGAAACAACGCAATTACAATATGTTTGAGTTTAAATGATCATTCAAATTTGATTATTTCTACAACGAAGCCTAGTTTTCACTTATGGAGAATGTAAACAACAAAATATGTAGAATGAGTTGTATAAGAATTGCTGCATTTCTTTAACACAAAATTATTTATCTCATGGAGTCTGCAATATAGCTGATATGAATGAAATATTCATTGATTTTACAGAGAGAAGGACGATTTTTTCGAAGTTTTAAGCATAGAGTTTAATTACTTGTACCTCCATGGTCTTAAGTTTTTAAATAAAATAAATTATTATAGTATTGTGATGAATGAAATGAATGGAAAAATGTTTATAAATGAAATGCTGCTTTTATAGAGAGAGCCAGGCGTGTTATATTTCGATGACGTCATTTGAATAAATTTCAGTTGTTTTCGATGAAGTTTTCAAATATAATAAATTATTGTAGTATTATGATAGTTTTAAAAACATTACCGAGGAATGTATCGCATTTTAGAGATGTTTAAACCAGACAATTTATATTTCAATGCCGTCATTTGAATGAAGTTCATTTTTTTTTATGAAGTTTTAAGTTTTCAAATATAATAAATTAATGTAGTATTGTGATAATTTAAAAAATATTACCGAGAAATGTATCGCATTTTAGAAATGTTTAAATAAAATTGCATTGAAGTTGAAAAGTGTTTCATAATCAATGCTTTATGCATGATTGATCGTTCTTGTTACTATATGCTGTAGTTATACGAATATTTTCTTTAAAACTCTTATGTTTTAACAGCAGTTTTGAGCTTGATCGTATTTTGAACTTCAATCTTATTTTAAGGCGGCATGTAATCTAACAAGCGACTTTCGAAATATTCGTGGTATTACATTAAAACATCGCTAAAATCCAACACTTCATCCGTACATTCATTTTCTTTTTAAATATTGCATGTACTTCATAAATAATTAAAAGCTGAAACTAGGGTTTTCCTCCTGAAAAATCAATGAACGGTTCTTCCTCCCACGTGCCACATGAATAGCCTCCCCGGCACTAAAATATTGACATTTTCATGACTTGAAATCGGTGTCTTAAGTATTTTCAGAATTTAATACCTGTCAAATTTTAGTATTTCTGCCGTGTATTTTATTGAATGCATAGAAAACCAGCTGCAGTAAGTACTTCCGATTAATTTGGGAGGTTCGTTAAGTGCGTTCTCTATAACATGGGATGAAATTAATAAAAGATATCACGGACAAAGGTCTTTTGTCATACGACGTCTTTTATTGATTGTCTTTCTATGTATGTCCTTTTGTATTCCGACAAAAAGGAGCAGTGTTAAATTTATTCGTGGGCAGATTATATTGAGTGTAATATCTGGTTATGAATGTAATTGCATCTTTGAAATAAATTTCGTTTTTAACACTTTACAACATTTGAAAAGTGTTTATGATTTTGTTCATTCTGTCTGTCTGTCCGTTAGCACGACAACTGCCGCAAAAATGACTTTATCAAAATGAAATTTTAGTACGTTGTTCAGACCTATGGGTCTGTGGGACCTGTGGGAATATAAAGGAATAATATCACCCAATTAGTTTTGGACTGAACTCGGGTTGAAAAAATGAAATATATTGAATCCTATGGGACCTAATTTTTCAAACATTTTTTAAGTCAATTTAAAATTCACAAATTGCTTCAAAAGTTTTGGGAAATATTCAAATTATCCCATAAAAAATATGAAAAAATTTACAGCAAAATATATTCGGTAGTTTTTTAAATAAAAATTAAAATAATAATTACACCCATATTATATGAAGAGATCACGTGACCCACAAGTTCTTTTTAATTTATATTTAGTGTTGTTTCCGTCCTAAAACCGTTTTATTTTTTCTAAATTTCTGTGCATATATATTCTGAAACAACGCAAAATTAAAATGATAAATGCCATCCAGCTTGTGTCAAAATCGTGATTTTTAAAGTTCTTTTTAATTTATATTTAGCTTCGTATGCGTCTTAAAACCGCTTTATTTTTGCTTAATTTCTGTGCATCTACATTCAGAAACAACGTAATTACAATATATTTGAGTTTAAATGATCATCAAACTTTGATTATTTCTACATCGAAGCCTAATTTTCACTTATGGAGAATGTAAACACATAAAAATGTAAGATGAGTTGTATAAGAATTGCTGAATTTTTTTAACGCAAAATTATTTAGCTCTTTGAGTCTGAAATATAGTTGATATGAATGAAACATTCATTGATTTTACATAGAGAACAGAGGATTTTATAGCAGACTTTTTCGATAAGTTTTAAGCATAGAGTTAAATTACGTTTACCTCCATGGTTTAAGTTTTTAAATAAAATAAATTATTGTAGTATTGTGATGAATGCAAGTAATGGAATAAAAGTGTATGAATGAAATATTTACAGCTTTTACATAGAGAACCATGCGATTTATATTTCAATGACGTCATTTGAATAAAGTTCATTTTTTTTCGATGAAGTTTTAAGTTTTCAAACGTAACAAATTATTGTATTATGTTATAAATTATTGGATTATTGTGATAATTTAAAAAATATTACCGCATTTTAGAGATGTTTAAATCAGGCGACTTATATTTCAATAATTTATAATTTTTCATTAGAAAACGGATAAAATAAATTTTAGCAGACTAGCATGAACCGTTTTATAGATGTTGCATATTTTTTTAAATAAATGTATAAAAAAAAAAATTTCCTAAAATTAAAAAGCAGTAAGTATTATCAGATATGTTCACTTCATATGTATCATTTGCAGTATTATGCAACAGATCTATAGATATCGTTGTCATGGATCTTGTTCCATTGGCAAGAGAAGATACATTTTGTATTTCAATAATTTGCCAATAGTAGTTTATTTAAACGAATATTAAATAAATGTCAATTCCTGATAATAATTTTGAACGTGAGTATGAATAAATCATTTTGTTTTGGGTTAATAAGTTGCTAAAAGAGTTCAATTTCAATTTTCGATGTTAATTCAATACCAAAAACATTGTACTGTGGATCTTGTACACAATTATTTTGCTGTGAAGGAAGTAAAGTCGTATCATGTAGGGGGAAAGTATGTGCTGTCCATATCAGATTTTTTATATTTATAACCTTGAGGAAAGTAAAGTGCTTATATTAGTCACTTTAATGTTTCTATATCGTTAATTCCTTATTCAGCATTTCAATTTTTTAGCAACATTCGTAATGTTTTTTCCCCGTTGTATATACATTCTATATGCACATGATTTCCATTCTTACACATGCATTACATGTACAAATACATGACAAAGTATTATATTCTTTTTTGTTTTTGTTTTATTTTTTGGCAGAAATGAATCTAATCCGTACATGAATTCTGTTTACGTCTAATTTTTTAACCATAGAGCAAATAGTGTCCTCAATTTCATACAGGAAATGCATTTCATTATCGGAATAATTTAGTTTAATGAGTACATTTGTGTATTATTTTCGGTTTTATTTGTCGTCTGACCCGTGTCTTAAAAAACGTTTAAAGCGCGGCATCTATTGAAAGACCTTGCCATCTTCACGGAAAAGGTGTAATTTTACCCTGAAGAACCGGGTGTGGAGCTGTAGAAGAAATATATATTTCGCTTCTGTTTATTTCATCTGCTTTTGAAGTGTGCCGCTTTCTTTATTTCGACGTGTAATGATGAAATATAATTCAAACTCTATGTCCTTTAATAGAAGAATGGCGGATTTGATTTTAGAGTTTTCCGAACGTTTAATTCATTTCTCTTTTGCGAACTGTGTGGAAATTATGTTAGAGTCTACGGAGCAAATTCGAAAATAATGCAGATGAAAATTAGCCTTTAGTTTTACGAAAATTAGCAATTTTTATTTTCTCATACTATTGTATAGAAAATGTATAGTTTCCTCAAAATTTTTGTAAAATATTACTATAGATAATTCTTAACTTCTTTCGTTTTTATTTTAACTGAACAAATATTTTCCTATTTGAACTACATTTACTTTTTTTTTTTTTTTACTATAGCTTATTCATATTATGTGTATGCAAACAGCCAATAAACATTTTTACTTTCTCATACTATTGAATGTAGTATAAGAACACGTTTGGACTATTTTTTGAGTGATGTCTGTGGTCGATTGTGTACACGAAAACTACGACAAATATTAATGGATTTCCACAAGACTTTATATCTGGCTTTGTTAACGAAAAATTTAGACCTAAATTGACTTTTTTTTTTTTAATTCGGGCGAAAACTTCGAAATTTTATATTTACTTAACATAGCAACACAGGATAAAATTTGACATAATTATGCAACAAGGGTTATTTATGGTGCCATGACCCCGAAACGTAACAGCTTCAATTATTGTAGATACCCGCGATATAAATTTTTTGTGTTCGTGACGTTATTAGCCCCCCCCCCCCCTCTGGGAGACAAGTTGTCCCTACCGAGGGTACATTGTCAGTCTTAGTTTCAACCGAAATAGTTTTAAAGCCATTTAAAATAAAGCGTAATATGCTACAATTGTGATCATTGAGATTAGCGATACAGATGTTTCGAATTAGAGAAAAAAAAATCACAAGCTACTACTTGAAAATGGATTCTGGTATGAGAAATTCCAGTTAAGACACATACTAGTTAATTTAAATGCGTATTCATGTTGTAAACGATGTACAAGGTAGGATCAAAAAGTTCGGAGACTGTGCTGATATTTCCAATCCTGATTGGACGCGAGGGGAACTATTTTACCGTGGCGTAGAGGCACATGGGACGCGAGATGTGAAAAGGAAGAAGTTTTTTCAGACAATGCGTGTCACTGAACTGTAGTCGTTCGCGTTCAGCAGGTACAATGTTTCTGTCGGCGTTTCTCCAAACACTGGCAGAATTTAATATTCGCACGTTGTTCTTCAAACGCTATTTCCGTTTTCGACGAACGCGAACGACTACAGTTCACTGACACGCATTGTCTGGAAAAACACCTGCTTCTTCCTTTTCACATCTCGCGTCGCATGTGCCTCTACTACGCCACGGTAAAATGGTTCCCCTCTCCTCCAATCAGGGTTGGAGATATTAGCACAGTCTCCGAACTTTTTGATCCTCCCTTGTATTAACTATTTTCATAGCCTTTCTTATATGCACGGGGAAAGGCACAACGTGTGCGTATTACAGGAGTGCTGATAAAAATTCATTTTCTGGGGAAACTTTTGACTAAGCTGCTTGAACTAAAATGCCTCGTCCTCAATGAGGCGCCCAATTAAGACTCCCGCGGCCCTTTTGTGAACCTTCAATTAACTCTCAAGGAAAAATTCTTAATATAATAAAAGAGGTCACACTTCTTGAAGTGGGCAGGCTTTTCAGACTTCCTTTGTTAAATTACGAGGAATAATATTTAAAGAAACGAGTTTGCATTTGATTTGGATTTCCGTCAGCATTTGAGTTGGATGTACTTGATGTAACAATACGCTGCTGCTGGGCCAAACATAGACGGGCGGGAGGGAGAGGATACCACTCGAATAGGGAGGCCCAGGCACCGATAGAGTCCCCCCCCCCCTTTTTACTTTCCTTATATACATAATGTATAAGGAAAGTATTGTGACGGGGTCGAAAATTCGAATTCGAGTTTTCGACGGGAGAGCACGTTTCAAGCATCCTTGATCACGAATCAAACATTTTTAAAGTGATGTCTGTGTGTGTGTGAAAGTGTGTGTGTGTGTGTATCATTGAGTCTGTGGAGACGATAACTGACGAACGAATGGACCGATTCGAACCATATTTGTTACAAAAATCACAATCCGTAAACACTGGAAGCCTATTGTTTTTATACGCAATCGAATGTTCAGAACCCCCTAAATTTTCGAATGAAATTTTGAAAAAATCGTCAAAAAATCAAAACCACCAATAAAGTTACGCAAATAGACATTTCTTATGTAATTTTTCATTAGAAAACGATTGGCATAAATTTTAGAACGCTAACATGAACCGTTCTCGAGATATTGCACATTTAAAAAAAAATTATCAAAAAGTCATACAAAATAAAAAAAAAAATATTTCCTATTGAGAAACATGTTCACTTTTCATATGCAATACCATACGATAAATTGGGTGACATCATTCTCGTGGATCTAGTTCGTTCCATTCATGAAAAAAGGTACTTTGAGTAATACGTTTATATTTGAACGACAATAGTCATTTGTCTGTTGTAAGAATAACTTATTTCTTCGTCCATAACGTTTGGCGAGAGTTTGGCGACGAATTTAACGGAATGTCGCCAACTTGGTGACTTTTTTAAATGTTGCAAATTAAAGAAAATCTCGCCAAATGGATAAAAATGACGCTAAATCAATGAAAATGACGATTAATTGTCGAAAATTCAATAACTTGGAAAGAATATTATTATCTACTATAAGAAAAACTTATTTTTTTTACTGTAAAAGTAGTAAATTCATTACATTATATAAGGAAAGTCATGTGCTGCCCAAATCAGATTTTTTTTTTTAGGAACGAAAAGACGTAAAAGATTCATAAAGATGGGAAAATCAAATTTGGAGAGGGGAGTGATAAGCGTTTGTAGGAGTCCAGAAATTTTATAAATGGTTGTGACGGCTAACTGCACCATTTTATTTCTAGTGCTTGTGATTAGTATTGTATAATGCCAGATTTGACTTTTCTATCAGCAAGGTATTCATTGTGAAATTTTTTTAAGAGTGACTGCTATTTTTAAGTTACCTGCAAAAAAGAAAACGTAGCACACTACGCCTGTCAGTACCATCTGTCAGAACTGAGGCTCGCATTCCTACTCATAAATCTCTATAATTCAGTAATTAGCTATGTAGCACTAGACTTAAATGGCTATGCCAGTGTTTCCCATCCTTTGTGTGGTCGCCGCCATCTTATAGGAAGATTTTAAATGCCATCGCCTCATTAGCACCGCTGTGTGCGTGTATGTGAGAGAGAAAGAGGGGGGGGGGGGGGGTCATTACTTTGCGCCAACTCGGAAATTTTACAAACAAAATAATTTTATTATTAGAATTATAAATAATTTTATTACTATGCATAATAATAAACATTATATATACACTCCGACCATTATTTAACGAACACCCACATAAAGAAAACTTTTTTAACGAATATAATAAATGTATGGAAGGTCGCAATTAACTTTAAGTACTTTACCCCAATGTGCCTCCCTCATTTTTTTTTTTTTTTTTTTTTTTCAATTTAACGAATAAAATTGATATCTTCTATTTCACTTAAACATAGCATGTCTTTAATTTTTTGTGTAAACTAAACCACGTGTAAAACATTTAATGTACATTTTAATTTTATTGGTATGAAACACACACAAATAATTGCACATATATCGAACGATATCTTAGCAATACAACGACTACTGGTTTAATGAATAAAAATGACACTCCCATCCGTTTAAATATATCGGATTTTGACTGTATTGCTTCTATGATTTATTAAGGGGATGGTGGACGTTGAAATGAGCAAAAATCGACTAAAAAAAGTTTTTTCTTTTTAATATATAACATTATTTTACACATGTAACCTTTTGCTTACGGGTGGGACAGCGTCCATCTCAGACGAAGAACCTTCCAAAAAGACAGATATTTGACATACCCTATCCGAAACAGTTCGATTCCCCTTTGCAGGCATTGACGTCCATGGAAATCGCCGACAGAAAATGCCTGTCTTTCTGGAAGGTTCTTCGTCTGGTATGGACGCTGTCCCACCCGTAAGCAAAAGGTTGAATGCATATTTTTCGAAATGAAATTTTCAAAGGTTTTACATTTTTAAAATGCTCCATGCGTCTTAATTTTTGTCTGATATGCATGAAATTTGGCAAGAAGACATATTTCATACTTTTTAATGAAACTGGGTATGCATTTTATAATTGGACTTTATTACGGTAATTAAAAGTGAATAAGAACCTAATTAAATGATGAAAATTAAGTTTTAATGCAGAAAAATATTTAAAAAAAATTAACTTTCTAAAGGATTTAAAAATGAATACCCAAATTTGTTCATAATATGTTTTTGAGTGATCATAATGTAAAATTAATCAAAACTGTGAACAAATGACACCAAGGAGCATTTTCAAATTTTCGGTAAAAAAAATTAAATTAAAAAAAAATACAAAATTATAACAAAATTAAAAAAAATTGAATGATATTTTATATAGTAAAGTTAAGAGGAATACTTATGCAAATTTTTATGTTTCTAAGTCAATAAATAAATAAAAACAATTTCAACGTCCACCGTCCCTTTAAACCACAGAAGTATAAATTTCATATATAAAATTGGAATAAAATATAAAAATTAATATGCTATATTCAAGACGAGTCAGTCGCAAGCCATAAAAAAAGAAGTGGCACGAGCCATGGGCTGCCCGCGTGTCTGTATCTTTCTGGCCCGTTTATAAAGTTTTTTTCTACAATCCAAACTGTTAGTCATTTTTCATGTTCCCTCTCCCACTTCATCGCCCATGTAATCGAATATTGTTTCTTATCATCGTGCCCCACCACGAACTATCTTCACGATCCCCCTTCGTGTACGTGACATCCATTCCGTGACGTACCTGCTTTTCACGCACCATTTCCAACACACTTTCTCGGCAGGTGTTCAATCGGAGATTCTCTGCCATGATTCCAGAATTAAATAAGGAAGCTGAATTGCTCAATAAGTCTAGTGAAAATGTTCTGTTTTCCGTTCACGGTCGCCGATTACCCAGTATTATAGAGCGGGGAGTGGTTTTGCCCATTTCCGTTGTGTGGGTGGTCCTGGAACATTTTTCCTGTCTTGTTTGTTTTAGTTTGAAAGCCAGTAGACTTTTTTTGGCTGGAAGCCCGCAGGGACTAAAGGCTATCCATCCTTCTATTTTCTCGTTTGTTTATAGTGTTCATACTAAATCAATTGGGGTTTTTTTCGTTTTTTAAAGCAAGTTTTGTAATTCAATTATAATGTATCAATCAGTCTGTACAAATTTATATATGAATTGTATTCATAAAAAATTCCTGAATATATTTATCTGGTATTATTCAGAAACTCAGGAAGACTCTATTGCATCTGTGTTCAACTCGGCAATGAATGTTTATTTTCTCGTACTATTGTATAGAGAAAGTACTGTTTTCTGAAAATTTTCGAATTCGAGGAAAGGGGGTTGGTGGCGTAGTGTGGCGTGGAAACGATAATTAAATAACGAATGCGCCTACTGCTATCAGATTTTATGTGTAGATGCATTATGCAAATTATCAGGAAACATTTAAAAAAGGAAAGGCCGTGAATGTTTCTGATATTAAAAAAAAATGATATAGTGGTATAGATTAATATTAAGCTCCTCATTCTCCAATGCTGAAATAAAAGTTAAATTAAAAATTCCAAAAAGAACATAGGCAACAAAGAAGCGATTTAAATTGGCCAAAAATTTCATTTATTATTTGTTTATATATATATATATATAATAAAATAATCCAACAAACATAGTATACAAATGGTTGTCAAATGCATAATCTAAATCATCCAATATCATTCAATATTAATATATTGAAACAACAATTACTTTTAACATTCCTTTTTGCATTTTCAAATCTTAACATTATTTATGTTCTTTCTCGTTCTGCGGAGAATTAATTCTACATTATGTTACATGATACAAGTTCTATTATAGTTCATTAAGGTCGTAATTTTTAAGATCAAAGATCAAATACAGCAATTTCTGATGTCACCAAATGACTGGGGATCATCCATGATTAATAATAATAGCTCGTCTTTGTCAAATTATCAGCCTTCAGTGGCTGTGCAGATGTTATAAAATAAGAAGAGTTTGACTTACATATATTTGAAGCAGTAGCAAGCAACATACCCCTTTTGGTGGTCCAATGGCAGGATTTTCATACATAATAATAATGATGCTTTATGTTGACATGTCTATATCGATTGAGGTCAATTGAAGCAAGGCAGGAACTCATCACAGGAGACAGCGTATTCATTGTACGTTATTGGATCTCTGTCAATAAGTTAAAATCTATCGAATGTCGTAATTATTTTCACTTGGATCAGGAACGGTCGTCCGAAGACGAGGCTTAATTAAACCGTCGTCCGAAGACGAGGCTTAAAGATCAGACGTCGAATACGAGGCTTAATGTTTCATCATCAGGTTTATTAAATTCGATGAGCAAATTGTATATGTAATTCTTTAAAAATTGGACACATAGTCCGAATGCTGACTATGTCTATAGGTCTCCATGGACCAAAAATTAGGAGACAACCTTCATGGTTGAAGAGCAGGGCCAGAGTCTTTTATGACAAAATCTGCTCAAAAAAAAGGAAGCGAGACCTCAGCGGTCCGGCCCGCAGGCCGGCCGCGTCCAAGAGCGACTTCTTTCTTATATTCTTATTTTTTATTTTACACTTGCCGTCATATTCTCAGTGGCGCTGTACTATATTCGCGTATGATTGGCCACTCCTGTACATACAATGCGTTCCTATTGGATGGTGGCCTTGTCCATGCTAAAAGGTGGGGTGCCATGTTGCATACCCCTTTTCGTAGAATTTTTGCCCATCTGTGAAGTTTGCTGAAGTCTTTATTTTAGAGGGTGTAACTTTAGTCAGTAAATTCTTACTGTTGACAGGAATTATTGCTTCTTCTGAAAACTGCCCATGTCTATCCTGACGGGGCGTACATACAAGTTTTATATTACCAGTGGGAAAATGTTCTCAGCAAGAAAGGAAAATTTTGACCGTTGTGGTCCTGCTATGTAAAATCTGCACGTGTTCTCTAAAAAAAAGGGGGGGGGGGGCAAGTATGCTTTCTGGAATCAAACTCCTAAGTTGCAGCTGTGAGATTGTTTTTCTGCAGATGTGCAAAGAGCGTGAGAAAGTACTTTTTTGAAAATGGCTATTTTTGCCTAGCAGCTGCCTTAATCTATATTCCAAAAGGTTTCAAAGCTAAAGTAATTTTTTAAATCAATAAAAATTCTAATTCCCATTTTAATTAAAAACAGCATTTCAAAATTAGCGTGTAAGTCACATTTATAAAAAAAATGTCATGTTTCTCATGACACAAATAACTAGAACTAAATAGAAGTTTCAGTAATTCTCATAACTAACAATCGAATATTTCGAATTCAAGATTTTGATGGCATTATTTTCTATGAGAGTATCATTTTCAATGTGATATTCTGCACTGTTAATACATTTAAATTTTCTTCCTATCCTATTGAAAAGTTCAATAATTTGGGCATTTATCAAATTCCTTGCCAATGCGGACTGTCATACGTAGGGCAAACCAAACGTGTCGTTATGCTCCGCTTAGAAGAACATCAAAATTGTGTAAGAAACCCCAAGAAATTAATAAATATTCAATCACTGTTGAATGACTAGTCACCGGTTTGATTTTTCTTTTGCCTCCATTATTCAAAAGTGCGCTTCAGTTTTCAATTTAGATTTCTTTGAATCTTTCATATCAATAAAAATTCCAGCAATATGATTAATGATTTGCCAGTGACTCTTTCTCCAAGGCGTTCATTATGTTTCTTTGAGTTCATATTATCTGCATTTTATTTTTTCTTGTATGCTTCTCATGTTCATTTTTTTCTAGTTTTATTTTTTTTGTTACACTAGGTGACGCTACTATACCGGACTATGTCCTTTTACCATTTCCAGTTTGGTCGACATAGTTTTGCTCTTATTTTTGAGCGTTCAGGTCCAGACATGTTGCACTAAAGAAGGACATACAACTGATTTCCGAAACGCCCGTTTATCTTTATTTTCGCTGCCAGTTCATTATTGATTATGTGCAAAGTCCCGTGCTTTACTTAACATATTATTGATTTTGTATTAAACATATACTAAATTTGTGAAAATATTGGATTATTTTCTATTAAAGTTTTTATATAAAACATCCTGCTCAATTTTTTTTTAAAGAAAATTCTTTCATCCATAATCGTTTCAAATATAAACTTTGCAACTTTTTAAAATTATTATGGACAGGTGAAGCAAAATCCATTCTTCATTCCTAACGAAACGACATCAACATATGCCTGAATTTCGTTATCCTTTTTACTCGAAAACTACAATAGGTAGCAAAATGAAATTTTGCATACATACGTGAAATTGTACGCGGATTTGCAGAATCACAATTTCAAATATTAAAACGAACTGTAACAGTGCGAAACGCCCATTTTTAAACTGCACATGCTCGCTACGCTTCTCACAAATAGCGTATAAAAATAAAATATAGGCCTAGCAGCACACAGTTCGGATGTGAATAGCTATCATTACACGAAAGTTAAAAATCTGATGTGGGCAGCACATGATTTTTTCTACTGATTCAAATTCATTTTCTATTTATTTCTTTAACTCATTGAGTTTAATGGTATAAATAGCAATCATAATCATTTGAATTGACAGAATTTGTACTTTTAATTCAATTTTCGTTTTCATTTGGTAACTAACTGAACATATTTTCAAAGACGGCGTAACAAAAATGCGAAAAAACTAAAACATCTCGAGAACGGCTAGACCTAAAATAATGGGGTTAGTCTTATTCTTTTCAGCGTTAAAAATTACGTATAAAACCAGCATATAATTGCTAAATTTGAGCATAAGCATTTTCTTATTTTAAATTTTGACGATTTTACGGGCCATTTCGTAAAAAAAAAGCAGTTTCTGATTTTCCGAATCGTACCAAAATCTAATCAGCACCAGGGTAACGTGCAAGTTACTTATTTACCAAATTTTAGGAAGTTTGATCAATTAATTTTTTAACTAGAGTGGATACATACGATTTTTGCGAACCAATTCGCAAAAAAAAAGCAGGTTTTTTTAATTCTGAATCGTACCAAAATCTAATCAGCACCAGGGTCACCCACAAGTGACTTACCTACTAAATTTTATGAAATTTGGTCAATTTGCTTTTGAGTTAGAGTGAATGCATACGCTGCACAGACAGACGTCACGCCAAAAATAGTTTTTTTTTATTATTCTAGAGGTTCAAAACGTGTAGATCCGTCGAAACCTCAAGTTGCGATTTACGACACGATTCCAATACTTTCCCTATACATTACCATGTATTGCAGGGAAAGTAAAAAAGAGTCCAACATTAAGTTTCACTATCTTATTTTTCTGCACGGTTGTTGTGATGAAACAAAATACATACCATGAAGTTGGAGTTACTACTCTTTACCTCCATACAACAATAAAACGCAAATCTGTGCAATAATAAAACACAAATCTGTGGGAATACGTTTTGCATTAGGATTCTCAAATATTGAAATTATTTTTTTTATACTTCTAATTTCATATTATTTAAGTTTAATTGAAATCTTTCACAGCCCGCATATATACTTCTTCCCGGCCGTCCAAACAGTTACCTTATACCTTTCTGGTAGGTCGGACGATCTGGGTCTCAACAACAGCCCGCATACTGCATACGCACAGGTCCATTCACAACCCGGCTTTTTGCTAGTTTATACATTTTTCATTAATATCGCCACATGATTCACTATAATCCATAAAAGATGAACAGCTAACGAAGATTAAGCAACTAAAAATAAGAATTTCCTTTGTACTTGGTGTGATCTGTTCAAACGGCAGTGTTATGCAAAATATTAGTAGTATTTCTTTATAATACTTGCATCACACCAGGAAGTCATCCTACACGGCCGTAATTTTGACGTTACTCAGACGTCGAACTTCCCTTCTGCCAGTCCGTTAGCTGGCGTCTTCCAAGACGTGTGTAGTGTAGTAGTGTAACATAATACCCTTGAATTCTTGTGTCGAGGATGCGTTCATCAACATGTGGCCGGTCTGCTTTTTATCACACAGATCTTCTGAAAATAACTCTTCCAAACTTTATGTGTCGTAGCCTTGATTCATTTTAGATATTGTTAGCTTAGGAGTTTGTTAGATCCTTCTTGTTATTGTTGACATTGGCTTGTTTATGAGGAGATTCGCATGAAGTAATTGAGCCTGTTTGTAGTATCATGTTGCAGTGTGGTATTATGAAAAGCATTTCTGAAAGATAATTTGTTTTATGTAACAGCTCTGGATCTGTCGCAAATAACAGGCAAACGCCCCATTTTAAATTGTAAATCTTACCTACTGTTTTACTAGCGATACAGGAGAGTGGGCACCTTAAGACACCTTAAATTTTTAAATCAGGTTATTTTATGTATTGCTAGATAGTCCTCATGTGCATTTGCTGCTGTATTTTGAAAATTCTGCTGCAATTAGGTAATAATTTATCAAGCTTTTTTTCGTCTTTACAACAGTTAAAAAACTTTAGTATAAATTTTGTAGACAGTAAGAGTGGGATCAGAATTTAATTTATTTGTGAAATTAGATGTAAAACGATGTAGAGTTAAGCTTTGATGTAGAGTTAAGCTTAAAAGCACGGAAGATTTTAGGAAGAATCTTACCACTTGGCGGAATTGTTTTATTGAAATGACTGCCGTTTGTAATGATTTTAATTTGCTGTAGACATTCGATTTAAACTTGTGTTACTCAAATCAGAAAGCTTATATATTTTTCATCTGTTAAACTGATAGACTTTTCCCCCATATTTTTAATTGTAAGTTCAATACATGTGCATTTTTGCGAACGCGCAATGTACTATTTGGCGCGTCCTCTTTCGTTTGTCTCCAAGGCCAGGTCCAGAAAATACAGTGCATGACGTCAGGATGACGTGAGCCCAGGGTTTCCAGGATTTCGTGGTTAGAAGAAGGGTTTTTACAGATTTGGCGATGTATCGCCAATTTGGCGACTTTCGGAATGTTTCAGAAACTTCTCGATAGAACGATTATTCTTTGAAATGAGATATTTCCAGAAGTTTCTATGGAGAAACCGTAAAAAGGGACTCACCCCTCCGTTACAGTGGAGTTGACGTAATACGAGCGAGAGTGGAGTGTGACTTTTGTCAATGTTTTGATAATAGTAACCGTTGTTTTGTTGTTGTTGTTGAGACCCAGACCGTCCGACCTACCAGAAAGGTGTAAGGTAACTAACCGTTGTTTTATGAAATTATTTTCGCCAGTGTTTTGAAAAAATTATCGCTTATTTTGTGGTATTAGTGGAACATTTAAGTGCTGTTTGATTGTATATTGTACTTTGTGTTTGTACATAAACGTAAGTCATCCAGAAACTTGGACTATTTCTTATATCCTGCGTGTAAACCTACTATTCTAGAGGATACGTTTGTTAAAGTATAAAATTAATTCTGTTTGACTGTTGGTGCGGCACCTTGGGACAGTTCTGGAAAAACAATATTCATTAATTATGTATAAGATATTTGAAGTGGATTATACTTTTATCTTATGCGGAAGTGTTTAATGTATAAGAGATAAGTGTTGGTTGAGATTGAATTATAAAAGAAATATTTATGAAAATGAGTAACTTAAAAGTATAACAAGGAGCCCCACTCTCTCCTACTGATCTAAAGGAATTTATAGAAGAATGAATTTTGCATAATTTGCAGTATTATTGGTTAGAGTATACAAATTGTCCTTTAATCTAATCCGGCACATACGTAGTGTGTTTGTAGTGTTGTACGGGCCCCAATTCCAATTGAAAAAATATGATATGAGCAGCATATGATTTTGCCTACACGATGCGATGGCTTTACTACTTTCACAGTGAAATAATGATATGTAAGAACCAGGGCACAGTGTTTTTGGTGTTAAAGTGTACATAATATTAAACTTTTCTTAATTAGAACATGTAATAAGTATTTCCAAATATAAATTATTATTTTAATCATTATAAACTAATATTACTTTCCCTATGTACACAGCATTATAGGGAAAATATTGGGACGGGGGACGAACATTCGAATTCGAGTTTTTAAAAGAAAAAAACACGTTTTAAGTATACCTGAACTCAAATCGAACGTTTTTGAGGTGGTGTGTGTGTGTGTGTATACCCTCGAGTCTGTGAACGCGATATCTCACGAACGAATGGAGCGTTTCGAATATAATTTGGTACATTACTATCAATGGATACTGGAACCTTTCTTCCTTAAACGTAATTGAATGTTCTTACGCCCTCCCTAATTTTCGAAGGATTTTTTTTTTCCAAATCAGCACCTTCAGTAATAGTAAATAAATAATCATTTTAGCTGTAATTTTTCATTAGAAAAAAAATATATAAACCTTAGAACACTAGCATAAATCGTTTTCGAGATATTGCACTATATTCGAATAAATTTTTGGAAAGCCATTAAAAAATCAAGACTTTTAATTCAGTGGAATAAATAATCATTTCATACGTAATTTTTCATTAGAAAACGAATGACATCAGAACGCTAATATGAACCGTTCTTGAAATATTGCTCGTTTTCCATATAAATTTAACAAAAATGTTGCATAAAATTAAAAAAGTAGTAAATATTGTCAAATATGTTCACTTTTTATATGCAGCATCATTCTCGTGAATCTAGTTCGTTCCTTTCAGAAGAAAATATACCGTTTGTAATAAATAGTCTTGTATTTTGGCGTCCAAGAATTTGTCAATAGTCAGTTATTACTTCACATGATATTGATTGTTCATTACATTTTAATGAGACTTTTGCATCTGAATATGAATAAGTCATTCTGCTTGGACTCATAAATTGTCAAAGGCGCCCGATTTCAATTTAGTGATGTTAATTCAATGCCACATGGTTCTATGGATCTTATACGGCATTATTTCACTGTAAAAAAGATAAAATCATTGCATTATGTAGGAAATGTCATGTTATGTCCACATCATTTTTTTTTTTTTTAATCATATAAAACCGATGGTTTTAGTTCCAATCAATATATTCAAAATCCAAATTATAATAATATTTTTCAATGTCAATAATGTAATTAACCTTTCGTTATTATTTTCCCTACATACATAGTATAATGTATTAAAAATGACTAAAATGGGGCTCAACTTGACATTCTCATACCAAAATCCATTTTTAGTAGCTTTTTTTTTTCAAATTTTACAAGAAATTTTTTGAAAAATCAGTATCGTAGGTCAAAATGATTACGTTTATAGCGTGTTAGCCTTAACTTTAAAGGTCTTGAAAAACATTTTTGATTGGTAACATACTTGACAATGTACCCCACGAGGGTTAACTTGTCCCCCTGAGGGGACTAATGACGTCACGAACAAAAATTTTTGTATCGCGACTATCTTTCACAGCAATGATTAAATTTCATGATCATTGAGCCATAAATAAACCCTTTTATGCATTATTATGCCAAATTTTATCCTATGCTGCCATCTCAAAAAAAATATAAAATTTCAAATAAATTTTAAAGTTTTTGCTCGAATTTAATATATATATATATATATATATATATAGTTCTAGATTTTTTCATAACAAAATCGGATATAAAGTTTCGTGAAAATCCATTCATATTTGTGCTCACAAGAAATCGTCCACACACAAACGAACATCACTCCAAAAATAGCCAAAACGTAGTCAAGAGGTCTTAAAACATATATTGGCATCAAAATCCCGGAATCGAAAATTTTCGTGAAAACAATACTTTCTTAACAGTACGTATGAGAAAGTAAAAGGTATTGTGAGTTACGGCGGTATCAAAATTTCGAAATCGAAATTTTAAAGGAAAATCACGTTTTAAATTAAAATCAACGCCTTTTCCAGAGGTGTTAACTGCATGAATGACATTTTCAGATGACTCGCAGTCTCAGTCCATAAATAACAAATTACCCTTCTTAATTGGACTTCTGGTGAATCATAATAATGTGGCAATACCTCTCTTATGCAATGTATGCTGCGAACAACATCTTTTACTAAAATATTGTCAGCCCAAAAGTTTATTCTACAAACTCAGTCTACATTAAAGAGTGTTTGTAATTCTATACAAGAAATTTTTGAAGGAGTTTTCATAGGGTGGCAAGTGGTTTAGGTATATTTCATTTTCAACGGAACTGTTAAGCATTTTTATACTCTTGTGTACACTTATTTCGTACAGTCATACAATTTTTTGGAAAAACCGAAAGTGACATCTCTAGAACCAGAAGTGGAAATTCTAGATAAACCTCCCTAACCCCTCTGAAATTTGATGCTGAATCCATATCAGTCATCATCTGAGATCTATCTATCTATGTAACCAATCTTGAGAAATAGATGCTGCAAGAAATTTGTTTTTATTGCAAATGACATGCATCTCTTGAACTGGAAGTGAAAGTCTTTAGTGAATCCCTTTCCCTATCCTCATCAGAATTTGATGCTGAATCCACAGTAGATATCATCTAAGCTCCATCTATATAGCCAATTTGAAGACAATGAAAAAAAAAGACGTTTCAAAGAAAAGTTTTGAACCGAAAGTGGAAATCGTTTGTGAATCCCCTCCCCTAAGGAATTTTATATAGAATCCCTTTCAGTCATCATCTGAGCTTTATCCATAGCCGACTCTAAGCAATAGATGTCTGAAAAAAAAAATTGGAAAGATCTTAACCGGATGTAGAAATTATTAGTAAATCCTCCAACTCCCTCTTGAATTTGATTCTAAATCCACAAAAAGTGGCCATCTAAGCTTTATTCATGGCCATTCCAAAAAGTAAAGTTTCAAGGAAAAATTTTTGTTAGTTAAAAGCAATAGTATGGCAAAAATTTTGCCACCAATAAAAAAAATTTGCATCACACCAGGAAATAATCCCATACAAAGCGGAAATGTAATGTTGCTTAGATCTAATTCAGATGTTGTATTCCTTATCGCTCTGTCTATTATCTGCCGTCTACCAAAGCGCGTGTAATATGGTAATTTAATACCCTTGAATTCTCTCACCCTTCGTTTTTATGAAGATGTGCTTACATCAACATGTGGCTGGTCCTCCCCCCCCCCCCCTTCAAGGGTCATCCCTAAATAACATTTTAAATGTTTGCTTTGGAGTTTGTTAAATCCTCTTGTAATTTCGACATTAGCTTGTTAAGTCGGGATGTTCATGAATTAATTTCATTACAACTTGTATTAAGTTGCGTCTTTTTCAAAAGGCGATTTCTCATTATATGTGATGTTTGATTAATGAATTAATAAGTGATGTTGCTTAGCTTATCTTGCACGGCAGGATGCTCACTTCTTGAATATTTCATGTTAAAAGGAAAACTTACCTATTACTTAGCTTATCTTGCACCAACGGATGCTCACTTCTTGAATATTTCTTGTTAAAAGGAAAACTTACCTGTTACTTAGCTTATCTTGCACAAATAATGCTCATTTCTTGAATATTTCTTGTTAGAAGAAAAACTTACCTGTGCTTAGCTTAGCTTGCACCGAAGGATGCTCACTTCTTGAATACTTCTTGTTAAAAGGAAAACTTACCTGATATTTAGCATATCTTGCACCAAAGGATGCTCACTTCTTGAATATTTCTTGTTAAAAGGAAAACTTACCTGTTACTTAGCTTATCTTGCACAAATAATGCTCATTTCTTGAATATTTCTTGTTAGAAGAAAAACTTACCTGTGCTTAGCTTAGCTTGCACCGAAGGATGCTCACTTCTTGAATACTTCTTGTTAAAAGGAAAACTTACCTGATATTTAGCATATCTTGCACCAAAGGATGCTCACTTCTTGAATATTTCTTGTTAAAAGGAAAACTTACCTGTTACTTAGCTTATCTTGCACAAATAATGCTCATTTCTTGAATATTTCTTGTTAGAAGAAAAACTTACCTGTGCTTAGCTTAGCTTGCACCGAAGGATGCTCACTTCTTGAATACTTCTTGTTAAAAGGAAAACTTACCTGATATTTAGCATATCTTGCACCAAAGGATGCTCACTTCTTGAATATTTCTTGTTAAAAGGAAAACTTACCTGTTACTTAGCTTATCTTGCACAAATAATGCTCATTTCTTGAATATTTCTTGTTAGAAGAAAAACTTACCTGTGCTTAGCTTAGCTTGCACCGAAGGATGCTCACTTCTTGAATACTTCTTGTTAAAAGGAAAACTTACCTGATATTTAGCATATCTTGCACCAAAGGATGCTCACTTCTTGAATATTTCTTGTTAAAAGGAAAACTTACCTGTTACTTAGCTTATCTTGCACAAATAATGCTCATTTCTTGAATATTTCTTGTTAGAAGAAAAACTTACCTGTGCTTAGCTTAGCTTGCACCGAAGGATGCTCACTTCTTGAATACTTCTTGTTAAAAGGAAAACTTACCTGATATTTAGCATATCTTGCACCAAAGGATGCTCACTTCTTGAATATTTCTTGTTAAAAGGAAAACTTACCTGTTGCTTTATTTCTGGCACTTCATGTTTAAAAAAAAAACTGCTATTCTTATTCAAGGGATTAAACACTTCATGCTGAAAAGAAAACGCAAATATTTTATTCTAGGGCTTGAGCAGTGAAAAAACACACACTTATTTTATTATAGGGCTTGAACACTGAAAAAAGAAAACACTTATTACTTTCCTTATATACATAATGTATAAGGAAAGTATTGTGACGGGGTCGAAAATTCGAATTCGAGTTTTCGACGGGAGAGCACGTTTCAAACATCCCTGATCACGAATCGAACATTTTTAAAGTGATGTCTGTGCGTGTGTGTGTGTGAAAGTATGTGTGTGTGTGTCAGTGAGTCTGTGGAGACGATAACTGACAAACGAATGGACCGATTCGAACGAAATTTGGTACAAAAATTACAATTCGTAAACACTGGAAGTCTATTGTTTTTATACGCAATCGAATGTTCAGAATCCCCTAAATTTTCGAGTGAAATTTTGAAAAAATCGTCAAAAAATCAAAACCTCTAATAAAGTTACGCAAATAGACATTTCTTATATAATTTTTCATTAGAAAACGATTGACATAAATTTTAGAACGCTAACATGAACCGTTCTCGAGATATTGCACATTTTTCAAAAAAATTATCAAAAAGTCATATAAAATAAAAAAATATATATATTTCCTATTGAGAAACGTGTTCACTTTTATATGTAATACGATAAATTTGGTGACATCATTCTCGTGGATCTGGCTTGTTCCATTCATGAAAGAAGATACTTTGGGTAATACTTTTGTATTTGAACGCCAATAGTCATTTATCTGCTGTAAGAATAACTTATTTCTCCGTCCATAACGCTTGGCGAAACTTTGGTGACGAATTTGGTGGAATGTCGCCAACTTGGAGACTTTTTTAAATGTTGCTAAATTTACGAAAAACTCGCCAAATGGATAAAAATGATTCTGAATCAATGAAAATAAGGACTAATTGACGAAAATTCAATATCTTGGAAAGAATATAAATATCTACTATAAAAATAATCTTTTTCTTTTACTGTAAAAGTAGTAAATTCATTGCATTATATAAGGAAAGTCATGTGCTGCCCACATCAGATTTTTTTATTATAGGGCTTGAGCACTTCATGTCAAATAGGAAACACCTTCTTTATTCTAGGACTTGAGTATAAGTACTTAATAAAGAAATACTTAAACAACGTTATTAAGCACAAATTAATGAACAATACGGGATACAGCAGCTTGTACACTGGATCTCCGTCTTTAGTGCAAGACAGACCAACAAACCCGAAATTAAAATACGAAATAGATATTTTCGTTTTTTTTGACTTCCGGTTTGATGGTCTGTCTTGCACTGAAGAAGGGAATTCCAACGTTTCCTCGAAAGTGCTGTACTCTGCATTGTTTAGTAATTTGTGTTTATTTACGTTGTTGAGTTTTCCCTTATCCTTTGCACAAAGTGTTTTCACTTATTGATGCGTAATTTATGTTTAAAAGAAGCACACTTGTTTTATTCTAGAGCTGGGACACTGCATGTTAAAAATAAAACATGTATTTTCTTTTCGGACTCGAGCACGCCATGTCAAAAGGAAAACATTATTTTTTTTTTATTCTAAGGCTTGAGCACTTCATGTTAAAAAGAAAACAGACCTACATATTATAGGGAAATGGAGCTGCATTATTCTGAGGATTGAGCACTTCGTGTTATTCTTCTTCTTATTATTATTTTTTGGGGAAATTATCTTCCCATTCTAGATACTAAAAGTGTGCAAAGATTCAGTATTCTACATCATTGGGGGGGGGGGGGGGGGTGCTTCTGGAGGGTCTGTAAAGACAAGAACCATTAGATAATTATTTTGACTTTAACGTTTCTGAACAATAAGGAGTATTAATATGTGAGAAAGTCTGAACAACGTAGCGTGTTAATATGTGAAAATGTCCATTGAAGCATATATTTCATATACTTTTCTCATATTTATTTATCGCTTTCTTTGTTTAAAGGTAATGTTAAAAACCTCAAGAAACACAATCTCTGCTGTAAAAACTAAACTGTAATCAGGGTTTAAAACATGAGAAAAAACATTGGTTTCAAGGGGATAATTCCTCTACAAAAAGTATGATAATTACGTTGCTGTTTGTTCCCTGAATTTTCTAATGGTTATTTAAAATATTAATTATTCCCTTGATAGTTTCCCGTGTGTTATCTTTGAGCTTTAACTGGATTTTAATTGAAGAAATATATTGATTATTAAGGAAAACTTTTATTTCACAGCAACACATTTTCGTTTCTTCAAACTCTAGAAGAGTCGCGTTAATTTTACTTCTATTTTAATGTGATTGCAATATGGATAAATTTTACTTAGTCATCACTCTATGTTATTTTTATTCCGTCTGCTTCGGAGGCCCATATACAGCAGGGTTCGCTGAACTGTCGTTCGAGAGACACATCCGGTAGCTCTTAGTTCATTCGGCCAGTGAGTTAGTTGTCTGTCCGGCGATCGACCATCTCGAACCTTCGGAGCCGGCGTTCACCTCTCGGATCAATGGCGCTCCGCACTTTCCACGTCGCTTATTCGCAGTGGTGTCACTTCTCCATTGGTGATACACTTTAACCACAGCAGCACGCGAACAGTTCACAAATTGTGCCGTTTCGGAAACGCTGCCACCCTTGGCCCGAAACCCGATTATCATCCCTTTTTCCAAATCTGATAAATCGCTCTTTTTAGCCATGACAGAACTATTAATATGTTTTCAGAATGCCTATACCTTATATACCCACCAAGCCAGCTCACGACATGTGCCTTCTGTCACTGCTGACGTCAAAAGTAGGAGATGGTCACAATAATGTGACTCGACCCTATATATAGATAAATTGTAATTCTTTTTTCAATTGCTTACCTTATATATGGAACAGGGAAAGAGGGGTATTTCATACCTATTTAGTACCTGTTTTATTTATAATGTTCTATTTACTTAAATTTAGTTTAATTTTCACAAGCTTGTCGTAGAGTCAATTTTGATTTCAAATTTTCACTTCAGACCATTTTATTTTCACATTTGCTCTACAGATCATTTTCGATAAATGATCAATCTCTGGTATTTATAAAAGTTCTTAAAATATTATATATATATATATATATATATATATATATATATATATATATATATATATATATATATATATATATATATATATATATATATATCCCTCTGTTTCTTCTATTTGTGCTCATTTCGTCTTTTTGACTTCAAGTTTATTGATTCTTTAACACTGACAAAGGGGATCCTGCGTATCCTCGAAACAGCTGTATGCTGCATTTTTATTTTATTTGTACCAGAATACATTGTTTAAGTTTTCATTCTTTCTTAGAAAGGGCGTAATTTGTAGCCCTTTGAAAGCCCTACAAGGATATATTGTTGGCGTTTTTAACACTTTACAACAAAGTTGAAAAGTGTTTATGACTTTGTTCATTCTGTCTGTCTGTCTGTCTGTCTGTCTGTCCGTTAGCACGATAACTGCCGTAAAAATGACTTTATCAAAATGAAATTTTAGTATGTTGTTCAGACGGTCTGTAGGACCTATGGGAATATAAATAAATAATATCACCCAATTAGTTTTTTATTGAACCCGGGTTGAAAAAATGAAATACTTTGAACCCTATGGGACCTAATTTTTAAACATTTTTTAAGTAAATTTAAAATTCACGAATTGCTTCGAAATTTTTAGAAAATATTCACATTATCCCATAGAATATATAAAAAAAAAAATTCAGTAAAATATGTTAAGTAGTTTTTTAATTAAAAATTATTTAATATAGGGAAAAAAACAAATTCAATTAAATTCTGACTTTGGGATATCTTCCAGAAAGAAAAGAGAGATATATTATATAATAAATATCTCTCCATTTGTTTAAACGTTTTGCATATGGGAGTGGCTTCACATTTTAAAATAAATTTGGTAGATAACAATTTTTCATTTTTTTAAATTTTATATAACTCTTCATGATAAATTTATTTGATGGCATTTTTAATGCACTTTCCTACGTCCTAGAGAGTTAAAATTTGGTACACAGCTTAAATTTGTTGAACATTTTATTCGACAAAAATTTGATGGATCTTTAAATATAGATCATACATTTTTTTCGATATGGCCTGAAAATAATCCCCGTTCACTTCTATAAATCATTGTTGTAATATTGTTAAAAATTCTGATGTGGACAGCACATGTCTTTCCCTGCAGACTCATATTCGTTCTTTTTATTTATTTTTTCTATGACGTCATTTGAATTAATTTCAGTTGTTTTCGATGAAGTTTTTAAATATAATAAATTATCGTAGTATTATGATAGTTTTAAAAATATTACCGTGGAATGTATCGCTTTTCAGATATATTTAAACCAGGCAATTTTTATTTCAATACCGTCATTTGAATGAAGTTCATGTTTTTCAATGAAGGTTTAATTTTTCAAATATAATAAATTAATGTAGTATTATGATAAGTTTTAAAATATTACCGAGGAATGTATTGCATTTTCGACTGTTTTAAATAAAATTGCATTGAAGTTGGAAAGTGTTTCATAATCAATGTTTTAAGCATGATTGATCTTTCTTGTTTTATTTTATAAGACGTTATTCGTGCAAAACCACTTCGGGTCCAGCGAGCTGGAATCACCGTCGATTTTTTTTTTCTGGAAGTTCATCCATAACTTCATTTCTATGTTAATGAGAGTTTTATAATTGTAGGTAAAGTTGTGATTTTTCCCTACTCTTAATGTAATTAAAACGTCATAAGTAACATGCAATTACGAAGTCACGTGTAAAACTAAATTATGATGTGGCCTCGAAACGTCAAAATTGCTTTTGCCTTATCACTTGCGATTAATTTCATTCTGTAATGTTCTCTTGGTTTTTCATTAATGTTAGTACCAATATCCTGCGGGCTGGCGCTAACTTCATTACCATCAACCGCTTCTTTGTTACTTTATTGTTGATAAAGTTCACAATGGATGTGTACTTTCATAGACAATTTACGCTGTAATTAAAAACTTGCAAAAAAACATCTACATTTCTTTTGATTAGTGGTGGAGGGTGGGACACTTTTCAGTTATTAATTTTTGTAAATATTCTGTTTATAATTCTATCTGAATCAAACGCTTACCTCATATACAAAACACACTTCCAGATATATATAATCCATTTCAAATGTCTATTTCAAAAATCCATTTCAAATAATTATTTTGTATTTAAATTACAAATTTTTATTTAAAAAATCCGTATCGTTGCCAAATGATCACAATTATAGCATGTTACCCTTCACTTTTAAGGAATGGAGAAAATCTGTCAACGGATACCACACTTGACTATGTACCCCTGAGGGTAGTAACTTTGCCCCCCCCCCCCCTTCGCCCAGGGAGGTTAAGGACGTCACAAACACAAAAATTGAATCGCGTCTTCTTTTCACTACAATGGTTGAAACTATTAAATTTCGTGATCATTGAGCCATAAATAATCCCCTTTTATGTTTAATTATGTCATATTTTGTCCTATGCTGCCATGTTAGGTAAATAATATAAGTAATATAAAATTTTGAATAAATTTCGAAGTTTTTGCTTGAATTTCTAAAAATTTTATCTACTTTTAGATAGAATATTCCTAGATAGAACTCCAGTTCGTAATTCTAGATAGAATTCCGGATATAAAGTTTCTTGAAAATCAATATTTATAGCAGCTATAGTTTACACAAGAAATCGACCACAGACAGACGGGCATTATTCTAAGAAAAGTCAAAACGTGTTCAGGAGGTCCTAAAACCTATAATGGCCTCAAAAGCGAAATTTTCGTGAAAACAGTTTTCTCTCTCCTACTATATTCATTAGTATGAGAAAGTAAAAATGTAATATCTTAACAGATGAAAAATCTAGTGACAAGGCGAGTTTCCTGAATAACAAAGGCTTAAATCGAATGTCTGCAGCAAATTAAAGTCATTACATACAGCAATCATTTAAAAAAAATTCCATCAGGTATCCCAAGGTGCCCCACTATCTTGTGTATCAATGTGCCTCAGCTGGCAAGATTCTTCCTAGAAGCTCCCATATTTTTAGGCTTAACTTACGTCTAATTTCGCAATAAACATGCTTTTTTTTATATGTAGTTTTATTTAATTTAATTAAATTCTAATTGCATTGATTCTGTCTATAAAATGTACATGCATTTTTTTTTTACTGTTATAAAAACTAACGAAGTTTGGTATATTATTACCTAATTGCAGTAGAGCTTTTAAAACACAGCAGAAAATGCACAGGATAGCCATCAAGTAGTACATACAATAACAAGATTTTAATCTCAAACCTGATTTTAAAATGTAAGGTGTTCCAAGGTGCCCCGCTTTCTCCTATAGCTAACTAGTAAGAAATTACTTATTGAGATTTAAATTGGTGTAGGCGTTACTCTGTATTCAAAACAGTCCGTATTTTTATTTTCCCTACAATACATAGTACAGTGTCCGGTTGGGAAACCGACAATTAAATATCAATGAATATTGACTTTAGAATGTTTATTAACAAACTTTCATACATAGTCTGTTATTTATGTTTCGAAAATGACAGCTCATAAGTAGGCTTCATTCATGCGCAGACATTCTTCGCATCTCCGAATTCACAGAGACCCTGGCAGTATGAACAGCAGCTCCATCCTGTTGAAATCAAGTAGTTTGAGGTGAGGAACTCCAATGTTACATCACGACTAAATGACATAGTATGGGTAACAGGATGCACTGATAGATCTCCTATTGCCCTTTTCCAAATTGTGCAAAAATTTAATCGGCACCAGTAACGCGTAACTTAATTACCAAATTTTATGAAATTTCATCGGGAAGTCTTTGCTTTCCCTACAATATATGGAAATCGTGGGAAGTATTAGAATCGTATCAAAAATCGAAACTTGAGTTTTTTATGGATCTATACACATGTCGGACACCCATACTACACGAATCCATTATTTTTTGCGGGACATCTTTGTGTGTCTGTCTGTCGGTATGTACGTGTAATGCATGTATTCACTCTAGCTCAAAGTCTATTCGTCTAAATTTCACAGGTAGGTCATTTATCGGTTACCCTGGTGCAGACTCGATTTTAGTACGGACGATTTGAAAAACTAAAACCAGCCAGCCTTTCTTGCCTGCAAAAGCCTTCAAAATCTGAAATAAAGGATTAAACATGTGTATTTTAAATATTTTGATTAAATGCTCCTTTTATACGCAATTTTTAACAAAAGACCAACCTAATTATTCTAAGAGGAACCTATCTCGAGATATTTAAGTATTTTGGAATTTTGAGGAACTGGCGACGTTTAGTTGTCAAATGAAAAGGAAGATGTATTCAAACTGAAAGTGGTTATATTATCAAATAAATAAATATAAACCAGTTTGGGCAATTAAACTCAATGGATTGATTATGAAAGAAAAATTTATTTTAAATTTGTAGGGAAATATCATGTGCTACCAGAGCCACATTATAATTATGTAGGCCCAAGGGCCACAAGTATTGCGAGGCTTACAGTAATATTTTCAAAAGAATAAAAGTTAAAAAAAAATAAACAACCCTCTCTGGATAGCTTATTCAACTCTTTAAAAATACTACAAATACAGGTGTCAAGGAAAGTCATGAACTAAGCTAATAATTCGAGAAGTATTATCGTTATCGTGTATTTTTCATGCAGGTATATAGGAAACTAATAGCGCTACACACAGAGAGACAACTCACTATTACTTGTGTGCAAGTATGCATCGTTGTTGAAGGTGAAAATTTTGTATTTTGTGTATAATAAAATCAATTTTCTTCTGCTGCATTGTTTAAATGTTCGATTTTTTTTTTTTGGGGGGGGGGGGGGGAGATTGCGTATACTTCTTTTCACGGTTTCTTTTCATTTTTTGAATTCCCAAAATGCTGTGTACTAATTTTGCAACTTTCTATAACTTCATAATTGACCCCGCCCCCCTCTATCTCTACCAAGAATCGAGAGACCCCCCGTACCCGATTAAAAAGGGAGTTGCCCCTCTAAAGTCATCTCACCGTGCATCGCCATTGGGGTTTACTGTACACCAGCATAACAAAAATATATTATAACTCTAATGTCTCGAGTTACTAGCCTGATCCTGGCCTTAAAGCCCTAATCCAGCCCATGCCTTAATCCAGCCCTGTGTATCCAGCTACGTCATTTTTCATTTTTTTTCCCCTTTCCAACCTCCCGAGTTAATCACATTCTGGATTTAATGAATAGTGTAGGTTATGATAGAAGTTGCTCAAATTGTGATATTGACACGATTTATCGGAATCTAAATCCAAGCATCTTGTCATGAAGCATCATAAAAACACTCGTTTCCAGTTGGAAATAGTGGTTGAGAAATTGCGTCTGGAAGGAAATCCAGGTCGCACTCTTCTGAGTAGAAAGCCTTTATTCTTAAAATGGAGGTGTTCGACTTCTTTTAGTTTGTTGCATCATTCTCTTTTACATATTGTGGCATGCATGTTATTGTTCTATAAGGGAAAGGTTTCTTAATAAGTAACCTTGCGTGTATGAAGAAACCGATTGTAATCGGTTTGATAAGATTTTTAATATCTTCGGATGTTCTATTCCCTTTGTTACGCGACTCGTCCCAGAGAGATGGCCTTCACATTCTGGAACAATATTGTTTGTGTAAAAAATTAGTATTTAAGCCTGCCAAAATCAGGGAAACAAGCATTCTTTCAAAAATAAATTGCAACTTTTTGACATGTAACGTCAAAAAAATGACACTTTGGACACTTAAATCTCCGAGCCTAATGGATAAAAATATAAACATTTTATATTTGTTTTGCCGTAAATAAAGTACCATTTATGATTATATCAAATGATATCGGTTCGTTTCTTTGATTTGTTAGTGCTCTGTTTTTCTTTTCGGGATGAAGATAACTAACTCAATTAGTTTTAGAAACCGTACAGGGCTGAGACATTTGATGTATAAATATTTTATACATTATACACGTATGAAACCAAGTATACGTATAAATGTATAAAAACCCTCCCTCATGTAAAATATCAGTCGAATAAAATCTTTTTTTTTTCCAAATTATTTACCAGCTAACAAAATATAATGCTATGGCAGCCTCGGATGTTATTTTTTTTTCCCTGTAAATTTTAAAAGTGTTTTATTTCCCCCCAAAATGTCCTGAGATTATCATTCATACATTCTATATCGTGTACATTTAAATATATAAAATTGTTTACTCATTTTTTCATTCTTTTATCCTTTTTAAAAATTAGAATTTATATGTTCTACTTAATTCTATTCAATTTTTGTTTTCTCATACGTAGTATTGAGAAAGCGTTATTTTCACGAAAAATTTTGATTTCGAAATTTTGATACCAATATATGTCTTAGGACCTCCTGAACACGTTTCAACTATTTTCGGAGTGATGTCCGTCTGTTTGTCTGTGGTCGATTTTTTGTGTACACGTTAGTTGCCAAAAATTTTAATGAATTTTCAAGAAATTGTATATTTGGCTTTGATAATAAAAAATCTAGAACTAAATAGAATTTTTTGAAATTCGAAATTTATTCAACATTTTATATTTTCTTGACATGTCAGCATACGTCAAAATTTGACATAATCTTGCATCAAGGTTATTTATGGCTCAATAGTCACGAAAATTAATAGTTTGAATTATATTGTTGCGAAAAATAGCTGTTATACAATTTTTGTGTTCTTGACGTTATTAGCCCCTCTCGGGTGACGGGGCATGTACCCCCCTTGGCGTACATTACCAAACTTGGTATTAATCGAAATATTTTTCAAGCCATTTAAAATGAAAGGCAATATGCTATAATTATGATCATTTGGAACGACAATACCAGATTTTTCAAAATATTTCTAAAAAAAAATCGCAAACTATTTAATGGCTTCTTGTATGAGAAAGTTGAGTTGGGCCATACTCAATTGATTATAATCCCAAGTTTAGACCTATTATAGGCTCATTACACAAGGTAATGTAAATAAAAAGGGGGGGGGGGAATAAAAACTTTTTTTTTTCTTTTTTTCCCCCGTGTTTCTTTCTATTTATGGTTAAAAATTTACTTGAAACATTTTTTTTTTTTCAGAATCGGCTATAGGTATAATTTAGATTATGATTGATATAGAGTCAGTGTTGAGTTCTTGTGGAAGTATGGTCCCACTAAGAATTTCTACTTTCTGTTCTAAAGATGCATGTTCTATGTTTTTCTTGCAACATCTATTTCTCAGGATTGGCTGTAGAGATAGCTTAGATGATTACTGATATGGATTCAGCATCGAATTTCAGGGGAGGTTGGGAAGTTCACTAAGGATTTATATTTCTGGTTTTTCCGAAAATTTTCCTAACTATATGAAATGAGTGTGCAAATGAAAAGAAAATTTCTTAGTAGTTCCGTCAAAAATGAAGTGTACACTCCACTTTGTTACCATATAAAGGCTCATTCATGAATTTCTTGTTGAAAATTACTTGAACGTTCTTTGTCATAAGAAGAAATACCTTGGAAATTCCAATTTCTCTCTCTATCTCTATCTATCTATCTATCTATCTATCTATCTATCTATCCATCCATCCATCCATCTACAACTCCGAGTCAAAATATTAGAATAAGGCATTTCATTTGTAATTTGAATTGCATTTAGCATTATTTCAGCGTAGTAAATTTGAAAAAGAACAACGGTTGATGTTTCAATAAATTTACATGTTATTAAAGTAAATAAAAACTTTAAAATATTTAATTTCGAGCAAATATTGTAGTTTTTAACAATGATTTTCTTATATCCAAAATATTAGAATACTAAAATAGATGGTTCAAAAAATCAGAATACTGATGAATTTTCCTGAATGGTTCAGAAAGTTGCATACATTAAGCATAAAATTAGCTTCTGCGGAACTTTCGTGTTTTTTTTTTGTTTATTTTGTTTGAAACATGGGTCGTTCGTCTGACATAACGGCGTTTACAAAGAATTGTATTATTGATTTGCATAAACAAGGCCGTAATCAGCGATATATCGCCAGTTTCTTAAAATGTTCTCAATCAAGTGTTAGTGGAGCAATATAAAGCAGTATTTTAACGATGGGTATTTTGAAAACAATCGTCTGAATAGTGGTCGAAAGCCAAAAACTACTCCGAGAGATGATAGAAAGCTAAATTTTGTTAAGAAAAATCGTTTTAGAAGTGTAAGGTATTTGCATCGGAAATGGAAAGAACACGGTGTTGTGTTGAAGACCCAGGCCGACCGGCTCGTCAACAGGGACATGAGCAACCGATTAGCCGGCCGGACACACGGTGTTGTGTGTAAATCTACAACACTAAAACGTTTCCATAAACTTGGATTTCGTTCTCGTGTACCAAAGATAAAGCCTCTCATGACTAATAAACAGAAAAGGGACAGAATGAAGTGATGAACAAAGTCTTTTATGGGGCGTAGAGGATTGGGAAAAGGTATTGTTCAGTGATGAGAGCATGTTCTGTGTATCATATGGTGATCAAGGTGTTCGTGTATGGCGAATGAAGCAAGAAGCATATTACAAAGAATGCATGAAGCAATCAGTGAAATTTGCAGCCAGCGTAATGGGGTTGCATGACTGCAAATGGTCCTGGATACGAAAGGATTAACTCTTAGATATATCAAGAAATCCTTGAGAATTTCATGATACCATCGGCGGATGATTTGTGTGATGACGATTTTTTTTTTCCTACATGATTTAGCATCTTGTCACTGGTTATTTTCCACTACGAACTGGCTTACACAACACCAAATTAACGTACTTCCCTGGGTGGCTAATTCGCCAGATTTAAATCCAATCGAGAATTTGTGGGGAATAATGAAGAAAAGACTTCAAAAAATTGCGCCAAAAAACAAAGTTGATCTTATTTTCGGCATAAAATCGGTATGGTCATGTCTGTGCAGAAAACATTATGAGCCACTTGTAACTAACTTGCCAAATAGTGCTCGTACTGTTATAAAATGTAAAAGTGATGCTACAAAATATTAAACAATCACTGTTTTTGATTTTTTTTAAAAAATAAGGTGATTTACAAAGCATTATTCTAATATTTTGAACCAGGTAAATGTTATTCTACTATTTTGATTTTTTCCAAGTGTGAATAATCATTTTCATTTTTGTATTATTTCTGCTAATTTTTATGCTAAAATGTTCAATAAATTATGTAGTTTCTTACATTATGAAGTTTTCTCCTGTATTACTTTTTGTATAAGCGATACATAAAAAACCTTTTTTCAAAATTCATTTTTTTCGATTATTCTAAGTTTTTGAAGCATTTTGCCATAAATTCAACAATAGGAGATTTTAAGTTATTTTTCTGCTGGACTCAATCCATTCTAATACCAGGCTTGAAGTTGCAGTTTTTACATGTATATATCGTCTATCTTCTAGAATGTGGCTGAGCATTTAATCTTTATCAATATTTGAATTAATTTATAACCACTCAACTTTCGCGTTATCCTCCCAATGTCAAAACTTACTTTGGCAAATGCAATCCATCACCTTTTGCGCGGCCTATTCCAAAAAGAACTTTTAAGAATGAAACATAAATATCTTTATTTTTTCACTCATTTTCTTTTCTTGCCACGTAAAGCTACAGTTATAGGTAATATTTATAATCCCATCCATTTCAAAAGGTTGAAAAGAGTAGCTGATAAGAAGGCGATTCTCTTTCTTTTCTTGCAAATTCCTGATTTGCATGCAAAATTCTTTTATCGGGCTTCGGTTGTGGAGTTTCACCTCTTTCTCGCTGCCATTATTTTCGGAAAAGTAAGACACTTAATCTCGACTCCAGATAAAGTATTTCCTGATAAAAATCCCACTCAATTTCTTTCTTATCGGGATGATGTGTGAGTGTATGTATTGCGGTGTTCCTGGAGGCGTTTGTGCTTCTCCGCTACTGTCGTGTATTTTGGTTTCGAATAAATAATTGAAAAAAAAAATGCCGTGTTTACTGTTGAATATTATAATGGAGTTCATAAATATATGCCTTGTATAGTTCTCATCAAACTGAAAGGGATGCTTTTTAGATATATAATTGATATATAATCATGTTTAAAGCTCGTAAGCAGCTTAAACTTGATGAGGTAAGGAAATTTCAGCATTTCTCTCTCTATATTAAAAAGTATGTTCTCTCGTGAGTGATATGATCTAGATTCACGAGAGTGATGTTGCATATGGAAAGTGAACATATTTGACGATACTTACTACTTTTTTTTTTAATTTAATGTACTTTTTATAAATTTATTTAAAGTGCAATATCTCGAAAACTGTTCATGCTGACGTACTAAAGTTTTGGCAATCATTTTCTAATTAAAAATTACTTATAAAGTGATTTTTTATTTAATTACATTCAAATTCAACCTGAATATTAATGATTTTTCAAAAATATATTCGAAAATCATGCAATAGCTCAAAAACAGTTCATGCTAGCGTTTTTAAGTTTGTATCATCATTTTCTAATGAAAAATTACGTCTGAAGTGATTATTTTTATGTCATTGTTGAAAATGCTGATTTTTTGATGATTTCTTTCTAAAATTTATTCGAAAATTAGGGAGGGGGGTTGAACTTTCGATTGCGTTTAAAATCACTATAGCTCCAGTATTCACTGATTGTAATAATCGTACCAAATTATATTCGAAACGCTACATTCATTCGTCAGATATCGCGTCCAGACACACACACATTCTAACATACATACACACATCCTGATATACATACACACGCACACATACAAACACACACGGACATCATTTTAAAACCGTTTTATTTCAGTTTAAGTATGGAACATGGTGTCGCAAACCACGTTTAGTCGGTGAAAATCGCGAAAATACGTATGCAGGTTCTGACGTCACGCGGGGACGACAAAAAGTACCATAATAACTACAAAAAGATTTATTTGACAGCATGTTTACAACAATTCTATATACAATATAATACAACAATTCTATATAACGATTATAATTTCGTTTACCCCATTCTCATCGTTCCCTTTCCAGATTAACAGATTAATCACCTATAGGCACCGACCCGAAGGTTTGCAGTAATTACAGCCTATGGTGGAGGAATATCTGCCAAAACCAGAAATTAAAACTTAATGCCAAGATAAAATTGATAAACAATTATATACAATATGCTTGTCTATACTAGATACAGATAGTATTTCACAAATATTTCACATCCATAAATTCTTATGTGCAGAACTGTTTCAAATGGGAGCAACTATATATATAAAAATATTTCTAAAATTGGTTAGCAACTATATATATAAAAATATTTCTAAAATTGGTTATTACATATACAAAATCAAACGAATAATTTTCAAAGATATATACATATATATACATATATACAAAATATATATATACAAAACTACTTATGCAAACATACATACAAAACTATATATACAACATTTACATACAAATCTCAGAGATTACCATGGCTTTCAATGCTATATTGATACATACAATGATTAAACCAAATGTGAATTTAAAATTAATTTGATTGCAGTAATTATAAAAAGATTTAGAAGTACTATAGATAAATATGCAATAAACAGTGAGCTAATGTGTGGTGGTTACCAGTAATAATTCACAGGATATGTTCGTTTTCCTCTAGGAATTGAATTATAGTTTTTATTCTCTGTTTAGCCCAGCTATTACCCAGAAGGCCTTTCCAGTATTGTACTGTGCACCACAAGCTGTGTTGTAAACATGCTGTTAAATAAAACTTTGTGTAGTCAATTACAATTAATTGTGTAGTAATAGTATTGTACTTTTTTCATCCCGCCGCCACTTCGAAGAACATCTGTAATAATTTTGTTCCCATCATTCTCATCGTTCCCTTTCCAGCATTGTACTATGCACCACAAGCTGTGTTGTAAACATGCTGTCAAATCAAACTTTGTGTAGTTATTGTACTTTTTTCGTCCCGCCGCCAGTTCGAACAACACCTGTAATAATTTTGTTCACATCATTCTCATCGTTCCCTTTTCAGCATTGTACTGTGCACCACAAGCTGTGTTGTAAACATGCTGTCAAATAATTTTTTGTAGTTATTGTACTTTTCTAGTCCCGCCGTCACTTTGAACAACATCTGTAATAATTTTGTTCCCATTCATTCTCATCGTTCCCTTTCCAGCATTGTACTATGCACCACAAGCTGTGTTGTAAACATGCTGTCAAATCAAACTTTGTGTAGTTATTGTACTTTTTTCGTCCCGCCGCCACTTCGAACAACACCTGTAATAATTTTGTTCACATCATTCCCTTTTCAGCATTGTACTGTGCACCACAAGCTGTGTTGTAAACATGCTGTCAAATAATTTTTTGTAGTTATTGTACTTTTCTAGTCCCGCCGTCACTTTGAACAACATCTGTAATAATTTTGTTCCCATCATTCTCATCGTTCCCTTTCCAGCATTGTACTATGCACCACAAGCTGTGTTGTAAACATGCTGTCAAATCAAACTTTGTGTAGTTATTGTACTTTTTTCGTCCCGCCGCCACTTCGAACAACACCTGTAATAATTTTGTTCTCATCATTCCCTTTTCAGCATTGTACTGTGCACCACAAGCTGTGTCGTAAACATGCTGTCAAATAATTTTTTGTAGTTATTGTACTTTTCTAGTCCCGCCGTCACTTTGAACAACATCTGTAATAATTTTGTTCCCATCATTCTCATCGTTCCCTTTCCAGCATTGTACTATGCACCACAAGCTGTGTTTGTCAAATCAAACTTTGTGTAGTTATTGTACTTTTTTCGTCCCGCCGCCACTTCGAACAACACCTGTAATAATTTTGTTCACATCATTCTCATCGTTCCCTTTTCAGCATTGTACTGTGCACCACAAGCTGTGTTGTAAACATGCTGTCAAATAATTTTTTGTAGTTATTGTACTTTTCTAGTCCCGCCGTCACTTTGAACAACATCTGTAATAATTTTGTTCCCATCATTCTCATCGTTCCCTTTCCAGCATTGTACTATGCACCACAAGCTGTGTTGTAAACATGCTGTCAAATCAAACTTTGTGTAGTTATTGTACTTTTTTCGTCCCGCCGCCACTTCGAACAACACCTGTAATAATTTTGTTCACATCATTCTCATCGTTCCCTTTTCAGCATTGTACTGTGCACCACAAGCTATGTTGTAAACATGCTGTCAAATAATTTTTTGTAATTATTGTACTTTTCTAGTCCCGCCGTCACTTTGAACAACACCTGTAATAATTTCGTTCACATCATTCTCATCGTTCCCTTTCCAGCATTGTACTGTGTACCACAAGCTGTGTTGTAAACATGCTGTCAAATAAAACTTTTTGCAGTTATTATTGTACTTTTTTCGTTCCGCCGCCACTTCGAACAACACATGTAATAATTTCGTTTCATCCACACCATTGTCATCGTTCTCATCCACACCATTGTCATCGTTCCTTTTCCAGCATTGAACTGTGTACCACAAGCTGTGTTGCAAACAAGTTGTCAAATAAATCTTTTTGTAGTTATTATTGTACTTTTTGTCGTCCCCGCGTGACGTCAGAACTTGCATACGTATTTTTGCGATTTTCACCCACTAAACATGGTTTGCGACACCATATTCCACTTCATTTTTTGTTCCTCTTGATGTCTAGTAACAACCCTCCGAGTTTGTCGCCGCGTTAACTGAACACCCTGTATAAATACATAAGAAAGCCTCCCCACATTCCAAATATGGTATTTTGTATTACTATTAATAATTTTTATGTTTCTAAATTTTGTGTTTTCTCTGTATTGTATTTTTCATATATTGTTTCTTTTTTAGGTAAGTTATGGAATTTGTATTATGCAGTGTTTTAAAGAAACCTCTGTATTTGTATTTTCTGAAGATTATGAGATAAGATTTTCTTTTTATTTACTCATAAGTTGTAAAATGTTTTCTATTATATAGTTGAAATTGTAAACCGTATCATTACTACAGCTTTATAAGCACTCAGTTTCATCCACATGCATGTTTAAATATCATTAAATTCCAATTCGTTTGAGAAATGTTATATGGATAATCTGTTGTCGAATTTCATCTTTGGGGGCGATTTTATTACTCACGTTGTTTCTATTACACAGTCAAAACAACTGATTATTGCTGTGTATCACCTTACTTTCTGGCGAATCTAAAGAATGAATTTATATTGTGCAGTTGTGTGTGTGTGTGCATCTCCAGTGTATATTTAATTATTTTAACCATTGGTATCTACACTGCTAAAATGCTTCCGACCCTCGTGTCTGGGAATTTACAAGGCGAATGCTGAGTCTAGAAAGTAGATATGGGTCTTGCGAGATATATGAATCTTAGAATGACGGTTCCAGAAATGAAAATATAAAAAAGATTATGCATTTTTAATTATGTGTCAAACCCAGCCCCTAAACCAAAAATACCGTTTAGGAGACCAAGACGTGATAAACATAAAAGAAAAAAAATGTTCGTTTAATAACTCATGAAATAAGTTCTACTGATTGCAAAAATGTATAATTTATGTGCCTTTCATCTCATGAAAAATAAAAACTTGAAGCTTAAACATGTAAACAATAAGCGCCAGGAAGTCGGAGTCATGCTTCGTCAACCACTGTTGCACGTTTCCTGCGCGGTGGAGGGTACCGTTATCGTCCATGAAAGCCCCCGTCGCATAAGGGTAAAAATGCAACATTGCAGGTGGACGTGATCGGCAAGAATGTTCAAGTATTCCATGGATGACACCCGACCTTCCGGAAACTCCAGGGGACCGGTACACGAAACCAGCAGAACATGTCCCACACCAAAAAATATAGTACATATAATGCCCACACCATGATACCCCCACCACAGTCTTAACGAACAAGACAAGATGGGTTCACTTTATTCCGACGTTTCAACGAGCTTAAAGCTCGTTGGTTCATTCATGGCTTGGGTTCTCAACACATTTTCTGCCTGCCATCGATACAAAACAAGGTGTAGAGGGATTCGTCAACCTTCTTCCAATCATCAGATGTCCAGTGACGCCGTTTCTTGCACCACTCTAAATTCATTTTCAGGTTCTTCACTGAAAAGAGAGGTTTCCACACAAGTATGAGACTGGCTACACCGATTCGCTGCAATCCCCTGCGCATTGTTCAAGTCGAGATCGGTTGGGACGAGCTTTCATTGCAGTCTTCCGTCAGTTGCTGCACAGTAGATCCCCCTTTCCGCCGTTCAAGCCGTCTGAGACAACGACTGTTTTCAGCTGTTATATACTTTGGATAACTCGCCTTTTGAGAAGCCAGAGAGTTGTCTCTGTTCTAGCAATCTTGGCTCCTGTCAAACGAGTCCTCCACATTAAGACTTTTTTCAACAAGAGAGACAAATCTGTCGTTTTCCCCATTTTGCTCCACTGCTCTCATAACACACACCGACATCATTCTTATAGCGGCCTTGCGATCACGTGTATCTCCGGACTAATGTAAATTACATACATCCGCCTGTGACCTATATTTGCATACATGTTCCCAGGTTTCTACCTCACTGTCCGGTGTGTGTATAAAGGCTGTTCAAAGAGCTTTTTCTCAAAATGTGTTGTTGTTGTTTTCTGCTTTGACGCACTTTATGTAAATTCTATAGCATTTACATTCATGAAATTTTGTAGGATCATAAAATTTAGGATTGCGCCTCCGATGAACTTAAAACTTTTCTACTTAAATTCCTTTTAAGTGTTGTTGTTGTTGTTGAAACCCAGACCGTCCGGCCTACCAGAAAGGTGTAAGGTAATAGTCCTTTTAAGTGTGTACTAGTTTGGAAATTATTACTTATCAATAATAGGCAAATTTTCCAAACTCATCTTAAAACTTCGTTTCGCATGTGTCTTTGGATATTATGAGCGCAAGTGCTACAGGCTGATGGGAGGCAACTTTACCTGTCTTTATGACGGGCTTTGTCTTTGCCTTCTGGTTCTGCAGAATATCTGAAATCCAGTTAGATTTCGCGACGCAAACATTTTGCGGTTGTTCTGTGATGAAATTCAAAACTATGCTACAAATCTTAAGCATTTGTTACGCTGTTTCTTGTTTACCTTCCCGTGATTCATCCAGTTTCTGGATTCTCAATTGCGACATGTATCCTATCTTGCTCCCGCAGTTCGCCGTTCAAACTCCGGCATTCCTTCGCTAGCACAGGCTCGTTAAGTTATCTGTTGGCACTATAACTTCTCCCCAAATAGTGATTAAGAAACTGAGAGGAAGACTCGTGATTATTAAACTCCCGCTGTTTAACGGCGGCGTCCGTTTTAGGTATTCAGCCTCGAATCCCTGGTGTGACCGTGCGATAGGTACAGGGAGGCCGTAAATGAAATTGCTTCCCCTGTCTTCCAATTTAATTAAGCTCTTATACAATGCCGTTACAATGGGTTTCTTAAGCCTCGTCTACATTCTGCGATTCGAACCATTGTTTCATTGCCTCTTTCTATGTAAAACAGCCGTTTACCACCTTTCGGTGTTGAAGACCCAGACCACTCGAGAATGTAAAAAACACTTGCAATGCCGGTTGTTGTGGGGTGCAGTAAACTTTCCATAATTCGACACGTTCGGGGCTTCAGCTGTGCCGGATTACTTAATTTACCGGGTTATCAGATATCAAACTGAAATGGGGTAACAATTAATTTAAAATAATATAATGGGCATGTGATATTTATTTGGCATATTTGGAAACCATAGCCTCTGTTTCTGTAAAACAACCGTTTACCACAGAGGGCTTTCTGCAACAATGTGAGAGGCCGGCCACCTTTCGGTGTTGAAGATCCAGACCACATCCACAGATTTTAAACACTTGCTATCCCGGTTGTTGTGGGGTACAGTAAACTTTCCATAATGCGACACGTTCGGAGCTTCAGCGGTGCCGGATTACTAAATTTACCAAATTATCAGATGTCAAACTTAAATGGGGTAACAATTAATTTAAAATAATATAATGGACATGTGACATTTATTTGGCATATTTGGAAACCATAGATTCCTTGCCTCTGTTTCTGTAAAAGAACCGTTTACCACCTTTCGGTGTAAAAATGGAGTTGCAATATCACAGATTTTAAGCACTTGCAATCCCGGTTGTTGTGGGGGTACAGTCAATTTTCCATAATTCGACACGTTCGGAGCTTCAGCAGTGCCGGATTACTAAATTTGCCAGATTATCGGATGTCAAGCTTAAATGGGGTAAACATTAATTTAAAATAATATAATGGACAATAAATGTGATATTTATTTGCCTGGAATGTCACAAACTGGATTACACTGTAACCGTATAGAGAAAAACATTTAAATGAATTCTAAATTCATAAGGTGAACAAAAATAAGCATATAAAAGCATTTAGTCCATTACAGTAAATGTACTTCAGTACAACCGAACGGACCCGAATGCCATTCAAGAAGCTTGTCAAACTATCGAGTGTGCCGAACTATTAGATACCGGATTGACGAAATTTTACTGTAATTAAGAACGAGGGGTTTATTATGGAGTGGGTGATCAATTGATCTTTCTATGGACAGTTGTCACTCATGTACACTCGAAAATACATTACATTTCTTTCACACACTTTCGTGATATTTTTCTCCCTCAATTTCAATACCCCCCTCCCCCTTAATCCTGCGTCCCTACCTCATCTGAACATGTTAACCCAGGAATTGCAAAAGATGGAATCGCTTGATGTGGACAATCGGCAGAGTCACACGAACTCAATTCGCCTAGTGTAGCAGTCCTTTTAAACATCCTCTACGCTATGCTTTTATGATTTTAGGCTGGCAGTCTACATTCAGTAATTTACTCTTTTGCAATCCCTCATCAATTTCTGCGCTCACGGGTTTCATTACAGGAACAAGTGGAGTCGAAGAAAACCACTCACACACACCTGAAGTGCAAAGTCTTTTCGAGCCGTGTGTACATGGGCGGCACAATGAATCACTTCACGCTAATATCTTCAACGTCTAAAGTCGCACCGTGTTCGAAGTCCCCCATCAAGCGATCTCATTTGCATCCTGAAAGACGGTAAACAACTATATTACAAAGAAACCACGGGCAAACTCTATTCAGATATCGCAACATGTAGACGGGATTTATTTAAAATTAATCTGAAAACAAGGTATTGCTGAGTTTATAGTCAGGCAAATCGTTCTGGTTGTTCATGAATTGTCGGTTTTGCTTGGAACTTTACCTTCGATCCAATAGTCCCCTAATCACCTGCAAGATTTATGACCGCCCCTCGCAAAGATGTCTGAACGTAACTTCGGATTTTAAAGCTTTTATGGAATTGCAAATTGAAATCAACCCTGTTTATCAACAAATTATTTCCTTAAAAAAAAAAAAAAAACAATAATTAGGTTTAAAGAAAATAATGAAAAGTGGCTAATTTCTAGGAGGGGCAAGTGTCCCTCCTACATTGCTCCTGCTAGTCCTCCTGTTGCCGTATACTGCTGGCGTCCATAAATATATGAGAAAGTCCAGTGGGGCCTCATACTGTACATAATTATAGGAACTTCATTCTAAAATATATTAAAATTAACTGGGGTGTGTTAACTCCACTTTCCTATACTGAAATCCATTTTTATGTGGCTTTCCTCTGGGAGGGGTCCAAATTTTGCTAGAAAAAATTTGAAAATTTTGTATTATTAATCCAAATGATCTCAAGTATGGCATGTTACCCTTCATTTTAAAGGGCTTGAAAATACTTTCAATTGATACCCAGTTTGAAAATGTACCCCTCCCCCCCGAGGGTTAATGACACCACGAACACAAAAATTATATCGTGGTTTTTTTTTCTCACTACAATGTTTGAAACTGTTAAGTTTCGTGATTATTGAACCATAAATACTCCCTCTCATGCATAATTATATCAAATTTTATCCCATGCTGCCGTGTTAAGAAAATATAAAATTTTCAAATATATTTCGAAGTTTTCGCTCGAATTTCAAAACAATCTATTTTTCGATTTTACGCCAACAAAGCTGGATATAAAGCTAAATAAAAATCCATTAATAAATAAAAATCCATTAATGTTTGTGTGCAGCTATCGTGTACACAAAAAATGAATCCTGTAAAAATAATCAAAATGTGTTCAGGAGTTCCTAAAACTTATGTTGTCCTTAAAATCTAGAAATCGAAAGTTTTCTTAAAATCAATACTTTCTTTTTACTATATTATGTAGTATGAGAAAGTAATAAATCGTTTTAGTTATTAGACATAAAACAACAGGTTGCATCTGTATAATATGCACTGAAGGGGGGGAGGGGTCTTGAGAAACCAGATTACTTTAAATACGTTAGACAATTATATATGGTAATTTATGAAGCCTATATTTTAACGATTACCTGAGATGCTGAAAAAAAGTTGTCTGTTTTTATTTATTTGCTATGGAATAAAGATTCATCTTGCAATGAATTGGAAATAAATCAGAAGTTAATTTATTTCGTATATACTTATTTTAAGTGGATATGTGCCATTCAGGCGAAAATATAATTTCGATAATAGAACATTATTTTCTCCTCGGTTATTTTGATTGCGAAACAAACTCATAAAAACACTCATAAATTATGCAATTTTCAAAACTCAAAATAAATGCTAGTTTTATTTACGTGTATTGCGGCTATCAGTTTTTTTTTTCTTTCTTTTCTTAACTCAGTGGATTGTTTTGGTTTTTCCTTGATTGGGATCAATATATATGGAAAGGATTATAAACACTGATTTTTTTTTTGTTTGTTTGTTTTTTTATTCCTGACGCACTGTGTGTGACAGAATTGGGTTAGTTGTGCCAGGCGAATCATTATTAGTGGTATGGAAAATTTCATTTTCTATTACTAGCTTGAATGAAAATCATTAACGTTAAAGTGTATCTACAAATACAAATTGTTTTTTTTTTAAGTTTCGCAATGGCTGAGAAAATAATAATACAGAATTCTAAGATGCAGTAAGAAAAATACCTTTTTAAGATATACCGAAGTGTTTTGCAACTCACTTAATTGAGAAATTACAAAGGTAATTAGAAAATGAAAAATAAGTAGGGTAATTAATGTCTATTCAGATGGGATTTTAAATGTAATTTAATTAAAATATGTCGCAACGATGTTTACTTTCTGATACTATTGTGTAGCGAAAATGTTGTTTTCCTAAAAATTTTCGAATTCGGACAATCCCGTTTTATAACCTGGAGATCAATTCTACCACCAATTGTTCAAAATTATTCCCTCATAGGTCGGAAATCGATATTGTTTCGACTGATCATTTACGAAAAACTGCGATGACCTTACTATAAAGTCGAAGGAATGTAGTTTCGTTATTCTGTGATGGGCTGGACCAATCAAAGTCAATAGTGAGAATATTCAATATGAGGAATGTTAACAAAAGTGGTGGCATCTATTGATGATCTTTAAAGCCAATAACTTTATTATCTTTTAAAAATCAATGACGAAAACAGTTTTTAGCGCGTTTTACGTGGTGCTCAGGGCTGCCGCTCATGGGGGGGGGGGGGGCTACACCACTAGAGTGGAGGGGCCCGAACCGCGAATATTTTCTTTTTGGAGCTGAAGAAATGAAAAATTCACAAAAAAATTGGAAAATCAAATATGCAAGGGGTCCGTGATTAATATTTGTAGGGGCCTACAAATTCTATGGGCGACCCTGTGGTGCTTTATTAACATTTGTTTTTCATCGGCTACCTTTTTACAGATAAAGAATATTTTGAATAGAACTGTGTGATTTTGTTTGACAATAATGTTAACTATTATGTTATTAATGTTAACTATTATTTTATTAATGTTAACTATTATGTTATTGAGTTAACTATTGACATATATGTTAGCTATTCGCCTTTATTATATAAAAGCGAAAGGTGAGAGGGAAATACATTCTTTAAATAAAATGCTAAATACTTTTGATATCAATTTTCGAGAAAACTACAAAATACTTGCCTTCAAAGTCCCTGAAAAAGAAAACGTTATGATTTTTGAGATGTTATGTTAACACTTATATGTTAACACACACAGGGATAGCAATTACTTTTGTTGAACTAGATAAATTTCACCTGGAACTATTCCCGTGTTCATGCGGAGTACGATCACGTTAAACATGTGGGTCCGAAAGTCCTTCCGAGAGGTTGGTGGTAGGGGAAGGAGGGTACGGTCCCTGTGGATGCCTCCCCCACTGGGTTCCGGTCTAAATTGGGTCGCACTTCCCGACCGTCCAAACAGTTACCTTACACCTTTCTGGTAGGTCGGACGGTCTGGGTTTCAACAACAACAACCTGGAACTATTCATAATTTTCATTCATGGATTATTACTTTGTATTATGATACTTTGGTTTTGATGTCAGTGCTACAGAAAAGAAAATTAACGAATATTTTGACAATTTGGGGGGGGGGGAGGGGACCTAAGCTGTTTAAATTATTTCACATGTAAGAAATAAATTTTAAAGACCAGAGTTTTTACTGTATTAGCTTTATTTTTTACTTATGTTTACTTTTACAAATTTAAGAAAATACAAATCTTACTCTTAAAACGTGAAAACTTTGAAAACGTGATGAGTAGTAAAATATAAAATAAATACAATCAAACCCGTTTGAAACGGAGACTGCAGGAAGCGGGAAGACATTTTTTAGCCCCGTGCAAAAATATAGGAAATTTGTCATTTTTCCTGTGTGAAACGAAATCTGCACAAAGCGGAAACGGGCGGCCAATTTAAAATAATGTTATTAATGTTAATGTTAAAAATAATGTTATTAATGTTGTTGATAAAACACCTGTTGTATAACGAAACAAAGGACGTAAAAATCATCCAACTGTTTCAGCCATGTATTTCTATTCCAAGAGAACCGATTTTCACAGAATTTTCTTTTAAATCATATGGCGATTTTCTGTAAGCTGTTTCAGAACTTCAAGAACTTTCAGTTAATCAGGGAGATTCTGAAATGCTAGAAATTTTAATAAATGCACAATTTTTAACTGAAAGTCACATCATTAGTAAGACACATGTCTAAGGAACCATGTTGGATTATTTTAAAAGTTCATCTCAATGAAAAATACTGTATTTTGTTTTTATTTTATTTTCTTTTATTTCATGATAAGAAGTAATATTTTGCCGGTAAGTCAATTCGTTTAAGTTCTAAGGTATAGCAATAAGATAACAGCTTATATATGCAAACTACACATCTTTCTATACACTACACTGTAAAACATTTGCAAGCATGTTACTGAAAGTTTCAGGGGAATTAGCTGTCCATAATGGGGAGTAAGGTTCTTGATACTTATGATAATAAATACATATATAATAATAATAATAGTTTGAAAATTAAATGATATAATAGAGAGAAGTTGCAACTCAAAAATCCTAACTTTAAAACCTACATAATGAAAAGAAGTATTAAATAGAGAATCATCAATCAATGGGAAAAAAATGCAAATTGCTAGTCATCAATATATATATATATATATATATATGTATATATATATATATATATATACATATATATATATATATATATATATATATATATATATACATATATATATATATATATATATATATATATATATATATATATATATATATATGTGTGTGTGTGTAATAAAATTTTTAAAATCCATTGAAAGAATAGAGAAAATTTTCAACTCAAAAAACCCCAACATTACAAAATGCTTTACAAATAAAAGTATCAAACAGAGAATCATCAATCAAGTGGAAAATATAAATGCAAACCTCTAGTCATCAATCGGAAGACAATCAAAAAACATCAATGGAAAGGAATCGATAAAATAATATCGAATAAAATCCAAGCATGAAAGCTTTACACTTGGACAAGCCCTAGGCGTAATAATGAATTGTTCATTTCGATAAAATTATTTATCAAGTCCAAGTATTTCATAAAAATGAACACAATGCATATATATATATATATATATATATATACATATACATACATACATACAAAAATTACGCTTCAGCAAACAATCATTAGCTAAATATTTCAGAAATGAAGCTGGAATTTTCATGAACGCCTGTCATTGTGGCTTTTCTTATCAGTTTGCTGAAATTATCAACAAAGTAGCTGAAAAAAAATGAGCAAAGGTTGCAGAATGTTTTATAGTGTACTAAATAGAGAACGCTCTACAGTTTTGTAATTGAAAATTTTCGTCTATCTTGCTCTCTTTTCGAGATAAGAATTCTAACTTCTTCAATACGCCGCTACAAACTGTCTCAGTGCATTGCGTATAACCACTTTCCTATAAGTAGACCCTTTTTCTGTAGCTCTAGAGAGTCAAGCGAGAATTAAAAGGATGCATGAGGACTACGGAGGAACCCTGTATGATAAAATTGACATCTGATCGTTTAACTATTTCCAAAATCATCAACATTTTATCGTTTCTCACTGTGGCAGCACTTTCAAGAAAAAAATAATCGTAAACCAGTTTTGGGTCGACCCGCTGATTTATTAAATTTCCTTATCGGCTCGATCACGGACTTAAGGCTGATCGTAATCCCTGTAAGGTAATGTTTAAACCAAGGTAATTTAGTTTGCTTTCGCGTGGTTGGGTTGGCTGTGTGGACGAAATTAATCTTCTGCTGATATTGACGAAAAAGAGAAAGAAAATCTCTGCATTTGTTGTTTTCTTAACTAAAACCACCTTCGTGTTTTGTTTTTTTTGTTGTTGTTTTTTAAATTGCAGACAGGTGAAGTGCAAGGGTTATAAATTTCAGAAATTGGATATAGGGAGGAGAGAAAGCTTATCTCGAAATATCTGGACTTGGGACAGCTGCAAAATTCGGTGCAGGGTTACCTAAACTTACGGGATGATAGACCTCGTAGAATTTTTTTTTTTTTAGTATGAATTAATTGTTTAATTATATGTTGAAGCACAATTTTGAAAATTTTTCACACAATTCGATTTCTTTGGCGATTGCAAATATTATCATTGAGTTTACATCTTGACATCATGGAAAAAATCAAAGAACATTTTTTCTAACGATCTTTGAACTGATACTGTAGGTCAATTCCTTCATATTTGTTTATTATCCATATACCTGTTCTTCGTGCGCAATATATAATATAAAGAAGCTCTAAAATTCACAATTTGTGGTATACATTTAATATTTGGAACCGTTCTCTTTAAAGTTTCTTATAATAATTCTCACACAAAAAGGAAAGATGTGAATTCTCCCATACTGAGATAATAAACAGACAGACAGAAGCACAATTTATAAGTTTATTTATATAGATGATAGCAATTATACCCGACGTTGTTTGTGATTTTAAATATATGTACATTTCTGTAGTATTCTAACGAAACATTATATTAAAATATTTTATTTAATTCTCCTATAAAGAAGTGTAAGAATCTCTGTTCTCGCTGTAAAAATTATTTTCGCAGGCAGATCAGAATAAAGCGTCCTGGCCTTGTCCAGTTTGTAAGATATATATAATTTGATCAATATATACCAAGATGAAAGCGCTTAAACGGTATTGGAAGAACGGTATTAGAACCCATACCGTACCACTTTTATTCTGTTTCAACAATGGGCTAAACACAGTATATGAGTTTGAAAAATATTTTCCAAAGTAAAGCAGTTGATGTAATCCAGTCAAAAATTCAATACCGTTCATTTATGAAATTTATTTATCCAGTTATTTAAAGCGAAACAAGAAAGATCAATCATGCATAAAGCATTGATTATGAAACACTTCCAACTTCAATGCAATTTTATTTAAACATCTCTAAAATGCGATACATTCCTCGGTAATATTTTTAAAATTATTACAATACTACATTAATTTATTATATTTGAAAACTTAAAATTTCATCGAAAAAATGAACTTCATTCAAATGACGGCATTGAAATATAAATTGCCTGGTTTAAACATCTCTAAAATGCGATACATTCCTCGGTAATATTTTTAAAATTATCACAGTACTACATTAATTTATTATATTTGAAAACTTAAAACTTCATCGAAAAAAATGAACTTCATTCAAATGACTGCATTGAAATATAAATTGCCTGGTTTAAACATTTCTAAAATGCGATACATTCCTCGGTTATATTTTTAAAAGTATCATAATACTACAATAATTTATTATATTTGAAAACTTCATCGAAAACAACTGAACTTTATTCAAATCACGTCATCGAAATATAAATCGCCGGGCTCTCTCTATAAAAGCAGCATTTCAATCATGAACTTTTTTTTTATTCCTTTCATTCATCACATTACTATAGTAATTTATTTTATTTAAAAACTTAAAACCATGGAGGTACAAGTAATTTAACTCTATGCTTAAAACTTCATCGAAAAAATCGTCTTCTTCTCTGTGTAAAATCAATAAATGTTTCATTCATATCAGCTATATTGCAGACTCCATGAGCTAAATAATTTTGCGTTAAAGAAATGCAGCAATTCTTATACAACTCATTCTATATCTTTTAGTGTTTACATTCTCCATAAGTAAAAATTAGGCGTCGTTGTAGAAATATTCAAAGTTTGATGATCATTTAAACTCAAATATATTGTAATTGCGTTGTTTCAGTATGTAGATGCACAAAATTTAAGCAAAAATAAAGCGGTTTTAGGACAGATATAACACTAAATATGAATTAAATAGAACTTTAAAAATCACGATGTTGACACAAGATGGATGCCATATTTTATTTTGAAGTGGGTCACGTGATCTCTTCATATAATTGTCACATGATCTCTTCATATAAAGGGTGTAATTATTATTTAAATTTTTATTTAAAAAACTACTGAATATATTTCGCTGAAATTTTTTTATATATTTTATGGGACAATTTGAATATTTCCTAAAACTTTCGAAGCAATTTGTGAATATTAAATTCGCTTAAAAAATGTTTGAAGAATTAGGTCCCATAGAGTTCAATGTATTTCATTTTTTCAACCCGGGTTCAATCCAAAACTATTTGTATGATATTATTCATTTATATACCCATCATAGATCCCACATACCGTCTGAAAAACATACTAAAATTTCATTTTCATAAAGTCATTTTTAAGGCAGTTACCGTGCTAACGGACAGACAGACGGAATGAACAAAGTCATAAACACTTTTCAACTATGTTGTAAAGTGTTAAAAAGACTAAAATCGTCTGCCGTTTCAACCCATTTGATTTAATTGAGCTGCTGAGCAACATGCTTCAAATAAATGTGTTGACAAATATTATTTGCATGCTACTATCTCTATGGAAGGTTCGTTTGTTAACTGAACAGCCCCTTGGCCTATAGAAACTCGAAACATGGGCTAAATTTTAAGTGTGGCTATTATTTTAAGTCTACCCTCAAAATTTCAAGAAATTCGGCAGTTGTTCTTCGATGCAGCCGCTCTTCCGTGTTGATGAGACAAACACACGCGCACAAACACACGCAGAAAGAAAATAGACAGATTTTCAATTTTATTTTACAAATTTATTTTTATTTATTTATGTGCATGATTTAGGTTATCTAATTTTGTATTTCGTCGCATCCAAAAATGGGAGATTGGCACGATTCTACACTTTAACACAATAAATATGTATGTACATTTTCGCATTCTAAGAAAATATTAATTTCTCAAATTTTTCATTTTCTAAGAATTATTAAAGAAAACATAAAAATTGGCGATTTCGATTTCCGGAGAAATCGGAACTTTTCCTCATTATATAAACGTAGGTTTTTTAATGCATTTATTTGCTAAATTGGAGTACTTTTGTGTTTTGTTTCCTTAATGTGAAGTGTTTTAAAAGCAACGTAATACAATGTTACGATTTTCGGATCCCTCCTCCCTCCTTAATTTTAGCAATTTCACTAATTTGATAATACAGTTCTAATTATGTAGAGCTTAGTTTTTGAGATTATACTTTGTAGCTTGAGCTAGGCCGTGTACCCATATTGTTTGCGCCTCGGACGCTTTTTAGGGTGTGTTACGCTCACTCAGCAAGTTATATATTTTTAATTCTAAGCTAACGTAAAAGCGTTGTTTTGTTTTAGAGAATTCGCTGTATGCTCCGGCATAATTTTAATCAGAGATTTGCATATAGGTTTCCGTTCGGAAATTATTCTTTTAAAGGTTAAGGAAGTATTTGTAATGTTCGTAAAATGATCGATGTATATTAACATATAAAGCTCGGAAGTTCGGACAGTAAAAATAATTGAAATAGGCAGACAAATAAGCAAAATAAAACGTCAGAATAGGCTGCAAAATTAAGCGTTTATTACGTGCATAATGCTATAAACGTGTTTATTACATGCATAAATATAGTTAATAGAGATAGTAATAGATAATAGAATAGTAATAGATAATAGATAGATAATAAATAGAGTTTATGACGTGCATAAATAATTACGTGCATAAATAGAGTTTATTACGTGCATAAAAGACATAAAACGAGTCTGAAAGTTGTTTTGAAGTTTCAAGGCAGTCATGTTTAATGAACGCTTGTCTAATAATAATTATAAATCACACATTTTTTTACAAATAAAGACGTCTCTATATTAATCATAAATATCCAAAAATTAGTCTTGGACTCTGGCCACAAGTTTGAACATTTTATAATTAAAAAAATGTTTAATCTCATGTATTAAAAAATTATTAAATTAAAAGTTCATCATAAGCAAACTTTTGGAGACAATTGAGAACTAAAACATTTTCTGTTGCATCCCCCCCCCCCCCCACACACACACACACTCCTTTTTTTTTTTTCCTTTTTTTTTGCGACTCCACTGCAAGGATCCGATATTTATTACTCTCCCTACATAATTTTGAATTTATAAGACAGAATATTGTGACGGGGTCGAAAATTCAAATTCGAGTTTTTAACGGAATTGCACTCGAATCCAACATGATGAGAGAGTGTGAGTGTGTTAAATGTCTGTTGCATTTTGATGAGAAATTTACAGAATAAGTCATTTTGTTTGGCCTCATAAGTTACCAATATTCCATTCCTCAAATTTCCATTTATTTGATGTTATATCCACATCAACAACAACGTGCTGTGGATATTGTTCACCATTATTTCGCTGTGAAAGAAGGAAAATCATTGCATTCTGTAGGGAAAGTCATGTGCTGCCCATATTCTATATTTTTTGAACTTGTTACAATAGATACGCGTGCTTCTATTGTAAGATGATTTTCTTTTTTGTTCTCCGTCTTCTTCCGCGAAACGTCGTGAACGACCCTGAGTGGGTGGGCTGCAAGTTGCTTGACCCGCGTTCACGTGTTATGATATGATACTCAGAGGCACATCGTTTGAATGTTAATGATTTGATGTTTCTTCATAGAGTTTCGTCCAGAACAGAGCACCAGGCGCGAAGCGCCTTTAATCTCCAATCTCTAGGTGTGGTTCTTATCTTCATACTGTGACATTATTTCATTGGTCCATAGTTGGAGGTTAGGTTCGAGGTTTTTGATTTACTGTTTTTATTATTTGTCCTAGCTCCTAGTGTGGCAGTTTGTTGCACATTAAGAGTTTAAGCAGTTTGGGGGGGGGGGGGGGTGATGCAGATCTGAGGGTAACCTAGCATTTTAGCAGTTTAGGATTTTAAACATTTTGTAGAAAACCAAAGATCGCGAGTTTTCGTTAATATCAACTGATTAAGGTGGGACGTTCCTAGTACCGAATATCAAAGTTAAGTACCGAGCGGGGTCTCTTACGAGATTTAGCCTTGCGATGATCATAGTCATGCAGATTAAATAATAGTTCATTTGGGACAGATGGCAGATTTTTGTAGAATTTAAGCGCTAGCTTTTTGATTTGGGCTCTAACAGTTTTTATTTTGAAGTCTTTCCTAATTACCGAGTTTCTTAAGTATCTAGGGGCTTTCCTTATAATCCTTAGGGTTTTGTTTTGTCTTGTCTCTAATAAGTCTATGGTAGTTTTACAGGCATATCCCCATACGGGTGCTGCATACAGCATTCCCGGGCAGATGACCGATTTATAAATTAGGAGTTTATTTTGATAACTTAGATTTCCGTTTCCTATCATTGGGTATAAGGCTCCTATGGTTATATACGCTTTTTTGATTATGTTCGTTACGTGCAGTTTCCAAGTTAGGTGGGAGTCTATCGTTACACCTAGGTATTTAGTAGATTTTTCCGCTTTTAAGGCATGGTTGTTTATGTACAGAGGAGGCGGAGGTTTACGTTTTCTTGAGAAATAAATCCAATGACATTTATTGGGATTTAATTTTATTCGCCATTTTTCCAGCCATGTTTGGAGTATGTCTAAGTGTTGTTGTAGCTGTCTGTGCATTACTGAGACGTAAGGGTGTTTTGCAAGTATCGCGCTGTCGTCTGCATAGAGTGCCAGCTCCGTGTCTGGGGTCCTGGGAATGTCATTTAGATATATGTTAAAGAGTGTCGGGCCCAGGATGGATCCTTGCGGTACACTACTTTTAATGAGCTTGGGTGTAGATAAGTTATTTTTTACTCTGACTTGAAAGTGTCTGTTATTTAGGTATGAAATTAAAAGTTTGACAAGTGCGTCAGGGACTTTTAGAGTGATCAATTTGTAAGCTAATCCACAGTGCCACACTTTATCAAAGGCTTTTTGGATGTCAAGAAAAATCGCAGCTGTGGGTGTCTTATTATTAAAACCAGAAGAAATGTACTCTACCACTCTCAGCAATTGATGAGTGGTGGAGTGTTTTGGCCGAAATCCAAACTGCTCCGGAATGATAATGTCATTCTCACTAAGGTGCGTGTTCAGTCTCTTAAGAATTATTTTCTCAGTAATTTTACTAAGTGTCGGCAACAAACTGATTGGTCTGTAGTTGGCTGGAATTGAGGCATCCTCACCAGGTTTATGGATCGCTATAATTATCGCTTCCTTCCATTCTTTGGGGAAATAATTTAGTTCTAGTATTTTATTTATTAAGATGGTCAAGTAAAATATTATATTTAAGGGTAGGTTTTTTACCGCGATATTCCTGATTTTGTCGTGCCCTGGGCTTTTACGGTTTTTAAGGTTTTTGATAATCTCTACTATTTCTTGCGGGGTGGCTGGGTTAATCTCAGCCGTGACCGGGGAGTTCCTGAAATTGTTTAGAGTTTGCCTAACCATTCTTAGGGTGTCCTGACACATTAGATCGTGGTTTGGTTCAAATTGCTTTTCGTAATGCCTAGCAAGCGCCTCTGCCTTTTCTTCGTCTGAGTACGCAATATTAGCGCCATCTATTAGTGGCGGGAGTTTAATTTGAGGTTTTCTGAGTCTTTTAGCGAATTGCCAGAGCGATACGTCTTCCTGGCTAAGGGATTCGATTAATTCTTTATACTGTTGCTGCTTTTCTGCGACAATTTTTTCACTGACTTTACACGTGAGTCTATTAAGCTCCCTTTTAAGGGTAGGGTCTCTGTTAGCCTGCCATGTCTTACGCATTCTATTTCTCTGTTTAACTAACTGTTTGACATGGTGGGAAAGTGTTGGCATTTTTGATGACTCACGATATGTTGTGGCAGATGCAATAGCTCTCCTGATTTCTGTTGTGAGTGTGTGCGTGGCAGAGTCAATATCCGCCGTGCTCATAATGTTGGGTACTGCTAAATGCGGCTCGAAAAGTGCTCTTTTGAAAACGTTCCAGTTCACCCTCTCTTGTCCCAGAGAGGCTGGAAGGGGAGTGTTCAAATCGAATGTCACCAGTACCGGTAGATGATCCGAGTCGAATTCATCCAGGGTATCAATTGTGTGAGCGTATTCTATGTTTCTCGTTAGGACAAAGTCTATGAATGAGCCATTGGCACCTGAGAAGCAGGTTGGTCTCGACGGTGCAATGATGTCAGTGTTTGTTGTGTTTAGCAATCTATGTATCTGTGTACCGCGTGTGTTGGCTCTCCTGCTGCCCCACGCTCGGTGGTGTGCATTGAAGTCGCCCGCGAGTATTGTGTTTGGATATCGCGAGAAAAGCAGTTCCAGCTGCGCAGCTACATTTATACCACTCATGTTTTTGACATATATTGAAGTTAGGATAAATGGGTTTACATTATTTATTTTAATTTTTATACTAGTATTTTCTATACCTTGAAGATTTATGTTGTTTATTTCCTCGTGGGGAATATTACTTTTAATATATATTGCTGTTCCTCCATGGGGATTTCTAGCAGTTATATTTGAGCTAAGGGTATGATAGCTATTATAGTTTGCTATATTTAGTTTTTTGTTTTCTCTAACTTTAGTTTCCTGGATTAGCAGGGCATCTACATCATTTTCATTTACGTAGCTCCTAAGTTCATTTATTCTTGGAGATATGCCGTTCGCATTCCAAAATATTATTTTAAAACTTTCTTTTTGGGACCTATTCATGGCGGGTTTGTTTCTCACTGTTTTTATTAAATTCCGCGATTAATTTAAAAGCCTCAAAGACCATTTGCATTGGATCGCTCTTTTTTTGAATTAACTCAGCGAGCTGCATCAACAGATGTTTTATATCGTCTAGGTTGAACATACTGATAAATCCTCTGACGAGGTTGAGGATTTCATCCATCTTTTCATCATTGGATTTATCAGCAAGTTCAGTCTCAGCTTCCATTTCCTCAGTCTCAGCTACAATTTCCTCAGCCTCAACCGCGGTTTGATCTGTTTTGTGAGTATCCTTTTGGACCTCGGTAGTCTTTTGTTTTTTTTCAGCCGATTTGTCTAACTGCTGTGTTTGCGCGAGCTCTTCTCGGGCGCGTTTAGTTTTCTGCCATTCCTGAACCTTTTTTTCTAATCTTTGTTTTGCTTCTCTTGCCTCTTTGGCGGCTTTATCAATTGCTATCCTCTGATTTATGTCTTCATGAGCTATTCTCACTTCCTCCACAGTCATTTCTCTGGAGGTCGACGGTTTAGGGGCCTGCTCTTGCACCGCTCTGGTAGGTGCTGAAGTTTGAGTTCTTTTAACCTGTGGCACAGAGTGCGAGGAGTCCTGATGGGGTGTCTGAGGGTTTAGACCGAGGGCCTTTTGCCTCCAAGGGGGTATCTGATTTTTGGGGGGAGGGGGGGCATACCCCGGTGCCTTTCCTCTGTTCCAGGGGTTCTTCGGGCATTGCCTGAAGTTCGCCGGGTGATCTCCATTGCAGTTAGCACACGTTGCCTTCTCTGTCCTTGGTCTTTGGCAGTCACGTGTGAAGTGTTCTTCAGCACACTTAAGGCACTTTGGTGGCATGCTGCAATTCTCAGAGGAATGATTGAATTGCTGGCACCGGTAGCAGATTTTGAAGCCCCGTGCTCTGAAGGCCTCTACCTTCACAGCCAAGTATCCTAATCTTGTCAGTCGGTATACCCTCTGCCAGTCTTCCGTAGGCCTAATGCTGACTAAGAAGATCGGCAGGGGCAATCTCGTTTTTGTGTTTCTCAGTTGAGAAACCCGGACTACATCTAATCCTTCGGATGTTAGAGTGATTTTTATTTCCTCAATGTTATAGTTTGTTGGTAGCCCCTTCAAAACTACCTTTTTGGGCCTTTCCGTCTTTAAGTTTAAACTGTGGAAGGGGATTTTCTCACTAGATAAATGGCGTTGTACAACCCTATAGGCGTCAGCGTCATTTGGAATCAATTTTAGCATGTCTCCTGTGAGCTTGCCAGATACTTTATTACCTGAGATTTCATTTAATTTTTTAAGGAGAGCCTGGTAATTGTCATTAAACTTGATGAAAAAACATTCCGCTTTTGGGTCTTTTTTCTCAACCACTACACTATTTTGAACCGTTTTTGGTTTTGGTGCACTTTTGAACACAATAGGTTGCGCGACAATTTCAGCATAACTCTTAGTTTTAACATTATCATTTACATCTTTATCAATTTTTTCACTACAATCCATGTTATCCTTGTCATTAGATTTTAAGTTTAATTCTCCATTCTGGTTTTTAGTAGGAGCATCCATAGTAGATTGCCCCTCTATCCTCCTCTTTTTATTTGGATTTTCAACAGGTTTAAGTTTATCTTCATCTTTAATTTCTTTAATTAAGCCTAGTTCTATCATTTTACATTTAATTACATCACTAGAATTACTTCCTTCACAGTTATAAATCTCATTTAAATTACTAGCATAAAACCTATCCAAATTCTGGACCAACAAAAAAGAATTTACAGAAAGAAACGAACCCAGAATCTTGGAGACTTGGTCCTCGTCCCGTCCGAGTAGTCCATTCGTCAGTAGCTCCCTGATGTGTAGCGTCAGAGTGTAGATTGCCAGTGCACAGAAGTTCACAGCGTTTTTCACTTCTTCCTTCCAAGCGGGCATCAATCCATCCTTGGGCAGAGTATCACAATATTCAATCATGGCATCCCTGAGAGGCCGCAGTCCATCTTCGTCTAGCTCACCAGCATTGATGTTTCTCTTATTCTGTAAGTAGTTCTGATTATGTCGATTTACGATGCCGCTAAACAGGTAAATCAACTCCTATACAAGCTTTTTAGAATTGCCAGTAGTATGTACAGGAGTTTAGAATCTTATTGCATTTTGTAGGGGTGGAGTGGCTAAAGTGGCCACTCTAAGAAAAAATCAATTTTTAAATATTTTAATCAATTAAATGAAATTAATCTAATACTATTGACCAATGCTGTGATTTATGTTTTTGCATGGATGTAGTTCTTTATCGATCGTGCGTTTAATAAGAAGTAAATGAATATAGTCCTATCAAATGAGCCACTTTACCCGACATAGGAGGGCAGAGAGGTCACTATATAAATGAAAAGATTAAATCACTGAAAAGTGTAAAAAAAATTATTTGCACAATTTAAAAAATAATGTAGTAAATAAAAAGGCATACACGCAGGTCATCATAAGTATATATTATAAACAGTACAATTTTTATATTTTCAAATATAAAGATGGCACTTAATTGAATTAACTGCAGTGTAGAAGGCCCAGGCCGCCCGACTCGAGGGTATGAAGCAGCAAAGTGAGCGGCCGAAATTAACTGCAGTGTGGCTCAAATCGACTTTATTATTGTGTGTCTGCAAATTTTGCAAAACAAAGATTTTTAAAAATCTGTATTGTTGGTCCAAATGATTACAATTATAACATGTTACCATTCATTTTAAAGGGCTTAAAAATATTTCGATTGATACCAATATTGACAATATACCCCTTCGAATGGGGATAACCCCCCCCCCCCCTCCTGGAGGGCTAATGATGTCACGAACGCAAAAATTGTTTCTATCGCAGCTATTTTTCACTATAATGATTGAAACTGTTAAGTTTCTTGATCATGGAGTCATAGTAACCCCTTTTATGCATAATTATGTCAAATTTTGTCCTATGTTGTCATTTCGCAGTTTTCTTACGAATTTCAAAAAATTCTACCTAGTACTAGATTTTTCGTTATTAAAACCGAATATAAAGTTTCATGAACATCTAGTAATATTTTTGGCAGCTATCGTATACACAAGGGGGGGGGGGGGAGCACATACAGACAGACGGACATCATTAAAGAAAAGCACATACAGATAGACGGATATCATTAAAAAAAAAAAAGTCGAAACGTTTTCAAAATGTATATTGGCATCAAAATCTCGAAATTAAAAAGTGTTGTGTAAACAATTCTTTCTCTATACTATATTTTACAGTATGAGAAAGTAAAAAAAAAAACAGAATATTTTGTGTAATGACTAAATACAGAAAACGCAAATTTCCTGTATTTCGTTGACGCAATGGGTCATATTCGTCATCATAATATTCATCTATATTACTTGCCCTCCTGGCCATTGCGACTATTAGCCATTAACACTAAATCTATGAACATTGTTATTGTTCTAAAAGAAAGTTTCCACGACTAAAGCAAAACCTTCTGTAATTACTGGTTAAAAAAAAATAGTTGCGTGTTAAGTCACTAAAAAACATAAAAAATGACACTTAGCTTACATTACAGTTCGTGTGAAAAACACATTTTCAATGTAAAATTTTATTAAACGTATCTACGTAGTTTGGGGTCAGTTTAACAAAATCTTAACCTCAGATAAACTGGTTTACCTCATTTCTGGTAGGTGTCAGCACAGTGAATATGAAAAAAGCACATGGCCACTGTACCCACTCATCCCCTACACACTTCCTAACTTTAATGCCTTTACATTTTTACAATTTCTGTTATCTGTTGACCTTAAATGAACCATTCCTATTACCACAGAATCCACTGCTGGGTCACGTGTGATTTGCCGTTTGCTTTATGTTGGGTCGGTTTTATCGCACTACGCGGGGGCTAATTTGATCACACCTATAATTTAAAATGGATTCAGAAACCATTTTAAACATCTGCATACTCGGGGATTCTCCTTCGTGAATTGCGAACTCGGCATCTATGGATACGAAAACCCGAGTTCGAACTGCATGGATGTCTGCTGCTTGCGTGGGATACAGTAGAGGTCTGTATGAGCCGAAATTCAATTCTTACCTGTTCCGACTCGACTGTGACAAAATCCGAGTCCGACTACCTTTTTCAATCTAATGTTCGAGCCTAACCCATCCCTAAAATCAACGAGAGTCTCAGCTCAGCCTCTGCTTGAACCATTTTTTAATATATGTCTAAAATAATGCACCCGAGCTATCTACGTGTCTAGAATTATGTAAAAAGGTGTTTTAAAATTTTCTCTTCGCATTGCTGAAATTAACAATCATTTACCATAATTGTTTTAACATTCATTAATAACTTTGCAAAGTATGGACCTCGTATACTCGAAATGTGGCCCAACCCGGGCCCGTAGAAACATCTGGGGCACTAGTCGAGATTAATTAGCTGAAACAAATTTAAGTTAGCTTCATCTATCGCCCTTACAGCAAACTACTTAAAAATATGTCTATTTGTGCCGTCTATAGGGGAAGGTCTGAGCGACATGCGACCATCAATTTTGGTGCACGGGCACCCTTGGCTCCCGAGAGGAAACACCTCATAGAGATTTTTTTTAATTCAAATTAATTTTTTTAGACTTTCTATTATTATAATTATTATACACACTGCTCCAAACAAAAATATATTTCTGTGATCATCCGTTCATTAATTATGAATTTTTATGTAAAGACTCATAAATTTTAAATTTAATTCTAGCAGTTAATGGGACCGGTACAAGAACGGATAAACTTCCTCCTTCGAACGAACCCGCAAGGTCATAAATTTTTGAAACAGGGGGCATATGGAGCGCTCTAATAAAAAACAAGAAAGATCAATCATGCTTAAAGCATTGATTATGAAACACTTTCCAACTTCAATGCAATTTTATTTAAAAAAGTCGAAAATGCAATACATTCCTCGGTAATATTTTAAAACTTATCACAATACTACATTGATTTATTATATTTGAAAACTTAAACCTTCATTGAAAAAAATGAACTTCATTCAAATGCCGGCATTGAAATATAAATTGCCTGGTTTAAATATCTCTAAAATGCAATACATTCCACGGTAATATTTTTAAAACTATCATAATACTACGATAATTTATTATATTTGAAAACTTCATCGAAAATAACTGAAATAAATTCAAATGACGTCATAGAAAAAATAACACGCCTGGATCTCTCTATAAAAGCAGGATTTCATTCATAACTTTCTCCATTTCATTCATCACAATACTATAATAATTTATTTTATTTAAAAATTAAGACCATGGAGCTACAATTCATAAACTCTATGCTTAAAACTTCATCGAAAAAAATCGTCCTTCTGTTTATAAAATCAATTAATATTTCATTCATATCAGCCATGCAGACTCCATGGACTGAATTATTCTGTGTTAAAGAAATACAGTAATTCTAATACAACTCATTCTACATATTTTGCTGTTTACATTTTACATAGGTGAAAAATAGGCTTAGTTGTAGAAATAATCAAATTTGAAGGAGAATTTAAACTCAAATATATTGTCATTGTGTTGTTTTAGTATGTAGATGCACAGAATTTAAGCAAAAATAAAGTATTTTTAGGACGGATACAACACTCAATATGAATTAAAAAGAACTTTAAAAAATCACGATTTTGAAACAAGATGGATGCCATATATCATTTTGAAGTGGGTCATGTGATCGTTTCATATCATGGTCACGTGATCGTTTCATATAAGATGTGTAATTATTATTTTAATTTTTATTTAAAAAACTACTGAATATATTTCGCTGAATTTTTTTTGTATATTTTATGGAACAATTTGACTATTACCTAAAATTTTCGAAGCAATTTGTGAATTTTAAATCCGCTTAAAAAATGTTTGAAAAATTAGGTCCCATAGGGCTCAATGTATTTCATTTTTTCAACCCGGGTTCAATCCAAAACTAATTGGGTGATATTATTCATTTATATTCCCATAGGTCCTACAGACCGTCTGAACAACATACTAAAATTTCATTTTGATTAAGTCATTTTTACGGCAGTTATCGTGCTAACGGACAGACAGACAGACAGACAGACAGACAGACAGACAGACAGAATGAACAAAGTCATAAACACTTTTCAACTTTGTTGTAAAGTGTTAAAAAAACAGAAGTTGCTATGCTCATCTACCGGGCTGGGAGCTTCTACCATCTGCTTGGGAATTCATTTGGATTGCGAGTAATGTTAGCATCGAAAATATTATCGCAGAGTTTGCAAGTATTTTCATTTAGAAAACGTACTGATAGTTTTAAGCATTCGTAATTTGAATGCGCCCCCTGCACATTTTTAGATCGTATCGAAGGATCTTATCTAGGGCGTAACAAAAGGAACATATTTAAGGTGCATTACACCCACACAGAAGACGCGAAGGGCATATTTTGGGGCATTTTACGCAGTCATGTTAGAGCGTAGCGTTCGATGTGCCCAGCATCCAGATCAACGATTCTTATATATCACGCCCGCTTAGCGGACGGGGCGCAGCCGCGCACGTGATCGTGCAGAGAACGATCACTTAACAATCGGTTTTGAAAAACTTTATAAATGAATTAAATTAATCCCTGCTTTAAATCCAGCTCCGGGTATATTTTCTAGTATAAAAACTTTTTAATCAATCATATATCAACTTAAACAGGAAATCAGGAGCATTCATTAAAACAAGTAAATAACTACACCTAGTTCGAATCAGTAACCTTCGAGTTAGTGCCTTAACGCCCTATCACCTGGGCCGGGGTTATTTTTTCTATTATGTCTAGAAGTACAATGCCTAAGTGTAAGATTTCATTTTTCTTCCCGAGTAAAATTATTTCTTATGTGTATAAAACGAATGTAGAGCGCCAACACAGCCCAAAACTGTGCCAAACAAAGTTTAAAAAAAAAAAAAAAAAAAAAAAAAAAATCCCGATTCTCATGCAAAAATGATGCATGGGTGGTCTGTATCCGCTGATTATGGAGATCACCGTGACTTTCATTAACTAATTATTTTGCGGAAATTGGAGTTTTCATCAGAAAGTGAATAAAAAGATTCCATAGAGGAAAAAATGACTATTTGGATCTTGAAAAATGATGCTGTCTCTTTGAGGCGGTGGCTTGGCTTTCAGCACTGCGTGATAGATTGTGCTCTAATTATTTTTTGGGTGCATTTCTTACCACGTCTGAGTTTCGGTAATGATTTAATTACAAGCGTTAATTTTTTAGGATAATCTTTGGAATGATGTAAAAGTTCAGTTATTTTTTTCCTGTTAATGCATATAGAATATGTCTAGAAAAATGGGGGAAAGGTAAATTCGAGATGGACTTTTTGAAAGATAAAAACGGTTTGAGCTTCGTTCTCCGGCAAAAGGGTGCTTGCTCTCTGTAAAGGAGGAACGTTCGGTTGAATCAAAAAATAAGACATGGCTCGTTTAAGAAATTATAATTAATCAACGGATGGGTTTATGAAATGATTTTATTTACTGGAGTAGTCTGTGATATATTTAGAAGCTGTTGTAACGTTAGCGTCAATTTCTTTTTATATCGTAATATAAAAATTGAAGAGGTATAAAACGCACGAAAAATATATGTTTAAAAAAAATCACTAAAATTCATGGATTATGTTCAAGTGCGTTTGAAAGAGAATGTTTCGATCTTTCCCATAGTGTAAGGATGGAAACACTGTGATAATATTTTCGGTCGCTAAGGGACTGATATGTATGAATATCACCCAAAAATCGTTGTAAATTGGGCTAAAACATAAAATAACTAATGAGCTAATTCGAAATTTAAAAAAATAAATAAACACCGAGGTGCATCTATTCGGGTCCTGAAGTACTAAATTTCATGGCTGTACGATGTTTAAATTTCCCGCTACAGACTTCACAGACATGTTCCTTTATTATGTTAGATTCAGCAAAATTTCAATCTCTCTCCCCCCCCCCCCCCCACTATTGGGGTTCCTTCGTCTAAAGCCGTTTGGCAGGACGGTTTCCCCTCATTCATTCATTCATTCTTTCATTTAATGTCATTCATTCATTCTTTTAATATTTGATAGTTTCTCCCTGTCGCTTTGCCCCAATAGTAATTTGATATTTTTCATTCAAAATATAACAAATTTTACTGTTTGTGTGATAGGTGCGTTGTGTTAGAGCCCAGGAGAAATCTAAATACATAACATGCGCCTCATAAAGAGACAATGCTTAATTTGTTTCTTTAACTATCAACTTTTATAAATAACTAAACGGCCAGGGGAAAAAAAAAAATTTCTGCTTTGTTAGCGCTGGTACTCTTCCCCTGCAATACATGGTAATGTATAAGGAAAGTATTGGAACGATTAGTTTGGGAGCTAAAATGGATGCATACATTGAATACATACACACAAACAAATGTCGCGTTAAAAATTGTTTTTTCCTATTTTAGAGTTCTCGAAACACGTAGATCCGTCTAAAACTCGATTTCAATATACGTTGTTTCCTATAGAGCATGGGCATGAGCGTAAATAAACAACCTGCGTAGTAGAATGCGCAGAAACGTAAGGGCAGAAGGACATTATTTTTACCATAACGTATAATGATAAACTATCAATGATGGCAAATAAAAATTTAAACTAAACCGATTAAGGGGCCGGTGGACGTTGAAATGAGCAAAAATCGACCTAAAAAGTTTTAATATATAACATTATTTTACACATTTAACATTTGCTTATGGGCGGGACAGCGTCCATCCCAAACGAAGAACCTCCCAAAAAGACAGTTATTTGACATACCGTATCCCAAACAGTTCGATCCCCCTTTGCAGGCATTGGCGTCCATGGAAATCGCTGACAGAAACATTGCACCTGCTGCAGCAGGTATGTGCAGATAAATACCTGTCTTTTCGGGAGGTTCTTCGTTTGGGATAGACGCGCTGTCCCACCCGTAAGCAAAAGGTTGAATGCATTTTTTTTTTCGAAACGGAATTTTCAAAGGTTTTACATTTTTAAAATGCTCCATGCGTCTTAATTTTTGTCTGAGATGCATGAAATTTGGGAAGAAGACACCTCTCATACTTTTTAATGAAACTGAGTATGCATTTTATAATTGGACTTTATTAAGGTAATTAAAAGTGAATAAGAACCTAATTAAATGATGAAAATTAAGTTTTAATGCAGAAAAATATCTTTAAAAAATTAACTTTCTACGGGATTTAAAAATGAATACCCAAATTTGTTCATAATGTGTTTTTGAGTGATCATAATGTAAAATTAATCAAAAATGTGAACAAATAGCACGCAAGGAGTATTTTCAAATTTTCGTGAAAAAAATTAAATTAAAAAATATATATATACCAAATTATAACAAAATTGAAAAAAAAAATTTAATGGTATTGTATATAGTAATGTTAAGAGGAATATTTATACAAATTTTCACGTTTCTAAGTCAATAAATAAATAAACAAGAAAGATCAATCATGCTTAAAGCATTGATTATGAAACACTTTCCAACTTCAGTGCAATTTTATTTAAACATGTCTAAAATGCAATACATTCCTCGGTAATATTTTAAAACTTATCACTCATTAATTTATTATATTTGACACCTTAAACCTTCATCGAAAAAAATGAACTTCATTCAAATGACGGCATTAAAGTATAAATTGCCTGGTTTAAACATCTCTAAAATGTGATACATTCCTCGGTAATCATTTTAGAATTATCATAATACTACGATAATTTATTATATTTGAAAACTTCATCGAAAACAACTGAAATTCATTCAAATGACGTCATAAAAAAATAACACGCCTGGCTCTCTCTATAAAAGCAACATTTCATTCGTAAATAATTCCCCCATTCATGTCATTCATCACAATACTATAATAATTTATTTTATTTAAAAATTAAGACCATTGAGCTACAAGTAAGTAAACTCAATGCGTAACTTCATCGAAAAATATCGTCCTTCTCTTTCTAAAATCAATGAATATTTCATTCATATCAGCTAAGCAGACTCCATGGACTAAATGATTTTGTGTTAAAGAATTACAGCGATTCTAATACAACTCATTCTACATATTTTGCTGTTTACATTTTACATAGGTGAAAAATAGGCTTAATAGTAGAAATAATCAAATTTGGAAGAGCATTTAAACTGAAATATATTGTCATTGCGTTGTTTCAGTATGTAGATGCACAGAATTTAGGCAAAAATAAAGTAGTTTTAGGACGGATACAACACTCAATATGAATTAAAAAGAACTTTAAAAATCGCGATTTTGACACAAGATGGATGCCATATACCATTTTGAAGTGGGTCATGTGATCGTTTCATATCATGGACACGTGATCGCTTCATATAAGAGGTGTTATTATTATTTTAATTTTTATTTAAAAAACAACTGAATATATTTCGCTGAATTTTTTTTTATATATTTTATGGAACAATTTGAATATTGCCTAAAATTTTCGAAGCAATTTGTGAATTTTAAATCCGCTTAAAAAATGGTTGAAAAATTAGGTTCCATAGGGCTCAATGTATTCCATTTTTTCAACCCGGGTTCAATCCAAAACTAATTGGGTGATATTATTCATTTATATTCCCATAGGTCCTATAGACCGTCTGAACAACATACTATAATTTCATTTTGATTAAGTCATTTTTACGGCAGTTATCGTGCTAACGGGCAGACAGACAGACAAACAAACAGAATGAACAAAGTCATAAACACTTTTCAACTTTGTTGTAAAGTGTTAAAAACTGCAGATAAAACTCCATAATTTATAATAGAAACGAGAATATTATTTGAAGCCAACCAAAACGTTTCTTTCCAACAGTCAGCTGAATAAGAGTCTCGAATTATATAAACTTTCATGAAATTTGTACAAAGAGTACAATTTTTGTCAAATCATTAGAAAAAAGCCGTTAAAACAGAGACTATGACCTAATCAAAAATTGACATGCTATACAAATATAGATCTAGTTTGTCTAAAATTATTCTATTAATATAAAATGTTATTCAATTAAATTCATTACATTACAGATAGAAATACAAAAAAAAGAAAGATCAATCATGCTTAAAGCATTGATTATGAAACACTTTCCAACTTCAATGCAATTTTATTTAAAAAAGTCGAAAATGCAATACATTCCTCGGTAATATTTTAAAACTTATCACGATACTACATTGATTTATTATATTTGAAAACTTAAACCTTCATTGAAAAAAATGAACTTCATTCAAAAGACGGCATTGAAATATAAATTGCGTGGTTTAAATATCTCTAAAATGCAATACATTCCACGGTAATATTTTTAAATCTATCATAATACTACGATAATTTATTATATTTGAAAACTTCATCGAAAACAACTGAAATTAATTCAAATGACGTCATAGAAAAAATAACACGCCTGGATCTCTCTATAAAAGCAGGATTTCATTCATAACTTTCTCCATTTCATTCATCACAATACTATAATAATTTATTTTATTTAAAAATTAAGACCATGGAGCTACAATTCATAAACTTTATGCTTAAAACTTCATCGAAAAATATCGTCCTTCTGTTTATAAAATCAATTAATATTTCATTCATATCAGCCATGCAGACTCCATGGACTGAATTATTTTGCGTTAAAAGAAATACAGTAATTCTAATACAACTCATTCTACATATTTTGCTGTTTACATTTTACATAGGTGAAAAATAGACTTAATTGTAGAAATAATCAAATTTGAATGAGAATTTAAACTCAAATATATTGTCATTGTGTTGTTTTAGTATGTAGATGCACAGAATTTAAGCAGAAATAAAGTAGTTTTAGGATGGATACAACACTCAATATGAATTAAAAAGAACTTTAAAAAATCACGAATTTGAAACAAGATGGATGCCATATCTCATTTTGAAGTGGGTCATGTGATCGTTTAATATCATGGTCACGTGATCGTTTCATATAAGATGTGTAATTATTATTTTAATTTTTATTTAAAAAACTACTGAATATATTTAGCTGAATTTTTTTTTATATATTTTATGGAACAATTTGACTATTACCTAAAATTTTCGAAGCAATTTGTGAATTTTAAATCCGCTTAAAAAATGTTAGAAAAATTAGGTCCCATAGGGCTCAATGTATTTCATTTTTTCAACCCGGGTTCAATCCAAAACTAATTGTGTGATATTATTCATTTATATTCCCATAGGTCCTACAGATCGTCTGAGCAACATACTAAAATTTCATTTTGATTAAGTCATTTTTACGGCAGTTATCGTGCTAACGGACAGACAGACAGACAGACAGACAGACAGAATGAACAAAGTCATAAACACTTTTCAACTTTGTTGTAAAGTGTTAAAAAAAGTCAGCGTTCACCCTCCCCTTAAACGTCGAAATTTATCTTTGTGGTGAAAATAAGTTATTTAGGATCCTTGAATAACAATTTATATTTAAAGATCTCATTAAGTGAATTTACTACTCATTTTTACCGTAGTCACTAACTAGCATTCTAAAGATGTATACATTTACTAGAAAATTCTGCAGTGCATATGCGAGCTAGAAGAGAAAGGTACATAACGATTTTTCTTTAAAAAAAAACTCGTGTATATATTTTAATGAAAGCTCATATTTCATTTTCCGGCTAATTAAAAATATTCATCAAAGAAGGTAAATTTAGATATATCCTACTAAAATGAGAGGTTAAACGATTGTAAGGTTCTAAAGTAGCCGTTTTTAATACGGAAATAATGAAAATTTCTATACTGCTAGGCAAACGAGTATTTTGTTTTGGAAACGTACTGGTAAAATTGTCTGTGTGACGTCATGTGCCCATGCTCTATACATTACCATGTATTATGGGGAAAACAATAAATGTAAGAGAAAAAGGAATAATTATTATTTTTCATTGCTGTTTGGTTTTATGTAAAATTTGTATTTTAATATCTTAATTTGATTAGAATTGGTTAATTTGCAACGATTATGAAACGAATTCTACCTACTCGTTAAGAAAATGTTATTACATTTATTTGTCTGAAAATTTACCACGATGCTCTTTGGGCTGAAAACCCTTGTTTTCAACTATCGTAGCTGAGCCCAATATCTTAATTTGATTAGAATTGGTTAATTTGCAACGATTATGAAACGAATTCTACCTACTCGTTTAGAAAATGTTATTATATTTATTTGTCTGAAAATTTACCACGATGCTCTTTGGGCTGAGAACCCTTGTTTTCAACTATCATAGCTCAGCCCATCCGTCGTTCTCATTGAACTTTAGGGGGTGGAGTGACATAATTGACTACTTGCGAATATCTGAAAGGGCTTTTGAAACTAAAACAAGGCCATTCGTTTCCAGTTATGCAGATTTTAGATGACGCATCCATATCTTCCACCCTAACAAACTGAACGTTCCACATTCCTGAAGAACGATAAAAAAAAATGTCTCATGTCCCACTGTCAAACCGCGGAGTCGCAACGTCGTGATGTATTACTTAATGAGCGATCACTTTGAATTAATACTAATGCACGATTTTTGTTCATCCCAGTTGTAGGGAATTTGTGAATATTGTATTAAAGTGTCAATATACACCAGTAGAAAGTGTTGTTTTCCGAAATTTTTCAGATTCAACATTTTGACAGTTATGAGAGCTGCGTGATTTGAGCCCATTTCGAACATGCCGGTGTAGTTATAAAATATTTTATTCCTGGTTATTGTTAAAACACTAGAACTAGATACAGTCGAACCTGCCTTAAACGGAATTTCAGGGCATCAGAAGAATGTCTCTGAAAAGTTTTCCGTTTCTTGCAGGTTATTTCAGGAAAAGCGAAGTTTAAGGTTTAGCTGGAAATGCAGATTTTCCGTATGTAATTGATTGTTTACCTATACATGACTTTAAAAATTCTGAAAAGTTTATTTAGATGCACTTAATTAATACTACATTTTACCATAATAGCTAATTTAATTATTCTAAATACGTAATTTTTTGCATACTGCGATCACAGGAGTATATGTAAATATAAAAATAGTATACCCCATGTCCTTGATTGTTAGTTTATTACCAAACCTTAAAAATTAGATACATTTATTTATAGGAAAAATATTACTGTTTACCATGAATTAAATAACTAATCTCCCCCCCCCCCCCCCCGAAAGAAAACCACTGTATTTTTATTGAGATGAACTTTTAAAATAATCATAATCCAACGTAGTTTTTTCAACATATGCCTTACTAATGATGCGACATGCGTTCAAAAATCGTGCATTGATTAATATTTTAATATTTTAGCATTTTAGAACTCCCCGATTAACTAAAAATTCTTGACGTTCTGAAACAACTTTCGCCATAGAAAAAACAAATAATTAACACTTTAGACGGCGCGAACGAACCGTTCTCGTGAAATCGCCATGAAAATCTTCTTCGGGCTAGATTGTTTTGAGCCCACCATAGTAATGTACTCGTTTGGGGGAAATAACTCTAAAACAGGAGCAACTAGAAAGTCCAAATTTAGTATGTCATTGCCTTTTGTGATACATTTTAGTTCTCTGGATTTTAAACCTTATCGGGCCAGCTTATCTTGGCCCCCACCTTAGGAATATAACTCGTTTCTGGATAATAATTCGAGAACTGGAGCAGTTAGAAAATCCAAAATTTGGTATGTTGTCCGCTGTCTTACATCCATTTAAGTTACATACTTATAATAAAAGAGGTTACTTTAAAAAATTATGCTTATTTGAAGTGTAAATGAAATGAGTCAGTGTAGAAATGGCAATGATATTTTGTTATTTGAAGGTTTGAAACAGTTTTGTTTGCAGTTTCGAACTAGCTTTATTCGAAACATAATGGGAAGAACTTGTAACTGTCTGTTCTAGATATCTTTATATCAAAAGTGCATTACTGAAGAAAATAAAAAAGATCAGTTAAACTGTTTACTTTCCTTCTCTGCAAGTTTCTCAGTAAACATTTTTTTTTAAAGTGTCAAGCTACAGCTCGACTTAACATTTGTTACAAATCAACATTCTAGTTCCGCTTATGCTCGAACAAAATTCCATCTCTGGCTTGTTTTTCCACCCCATTCTTTCATCCTAGAAAAAAAAAAGTATGAGATTAAAAAAAAACCTTCACAACTTCTTGTCTACCCTGCTTCTTCCAAGACAAAGAGCTTTTGTTGCATCCTATGCTTTGAGGGTGCTATAACAAAAGTTCGACCATGCTTCTTATTTCTTTTGGAATGTGTTGCGTTAAATAACTCACTCAGTTGAATGTGCCCAGATGATTGTTGTTTTATTTCTGGTGTTTCTTGTTTAATAAAGGAAAATAATTAAATATGTATTGAATTAAGTCAGTGGTCCGCATTATGGTGCTCGCGAGCTCTCTGTTGCTTTCACGTTAGGATCGCGCACCCATTGCAGAAAATTTCACGCTTATTAAACTTTCGTTAGCATTATACCTACAATGGTTGTTAAGAAAACGTGCCAACAATAAATTCAGTATTACCACATTGCCAGCTTCAAATTTCTTAAAAGATTGATAAGACAGAGAGATAATTTTTCGATGCTGTTATATGCAAGGACAGCGCGATTCTAAATTTGAGATGGTTCCCTATGGGCGAGTTCTGTGAGTATAATTATACTATGCAGCACATGACTTTCTCTACAAATGTAAATTGATTTTCTTTGTTCTATTTCATGATGCATTAAATTGAGTTTAATTGCAGAAAATAACATGGATACTTTTCTGATATTATATCCAATTTGTAATTTTAATGCATCTTCGTTTCATTTGTCAACTTGTAGAGTTTTCATCTCTTCGAAATTTTAAAGAACTAAAATATCTCGAGAACGGTTCAACCTAGAGTCATGGGGTTAGTCTTATTTGCAGTGTTGTCAAAAATTACATGAAGAATAAATACATAATTAATATATTTCAGCAGTTTTAGTCATTTATTTAACATTATCACGATCTTTACGGGTCAATTCGCAAAAAAAGGTCGGTTATATTTTTCCGAATCATGCAAAAATCTAATCTCAAGATCTCAAGGACGGGGTTAGAGAAGTGCCTATGAGAGGATATGATCCTCCCTTTAAACTTCTAGCGAATAGGAAAAGAATAAAGAAAAGGTTTTTCATAAAATTGATAGAATTTAAATATAAGTTGTGCTTGTGGGGGGGGGGGGGGCGACGACCGATGTCGTGCCCGTCTCCAGAAAGGAAGAAACTGGGGCCCAAGTAGGCTTCCAGTAGAGGTAGAGAAAGATAAGACGGGAGAAGGGCGCAGGCCTTGAGCTTGAGTAAAACTAGCGGACAAAGGTGGAGGGCTAACCAACTAAATTAGGGTTCCCAAAAGCAAGGGAAAGGTACAGAGTGGTTAGAAGTCACAATCTAGTTAAAATGAGAAGGCATAAAACTATGCTGGATGACGACGCTTACAGCAGAGGTATATATCCCGTACGTGGCGCCCAAGTAACGACAGAGAGCGCTTGCGCGCTCGCAAAAATCTAATGAGTATCATCAAGCAGGAAAACCCTCAAGGGACGTAACTACTAAATGTTAAGAAATTTCATTAAATACATTAAATAGTTTTCACTACAGTGAAAAATTTCATCAGTTTCCCAATTTAAACACTTAATTGTCTCTATTGGTCCATCTTAGAGTAATGGGTTTGATCTGTATTATTTTCGTCGCAAAATATTACGTCTAAGGCATGCATTTAATTGATCTAATTATAGTATTTTATTTTAAATCCTGACGATTTTTGCTTTGTCATAATAATAAAGAAATCCCAAGGAAATTTTTGAAGAGTATTGTGAAAGTTTCAGCCCTTAATGAATGGCAGACACCGCATATAAAAATTTAATGGTTTTTATAATATAGATCAAACTGCATAACAGTTTTTATTATTTGTGAAAACTTCGTCTTTTTACAATAGGGTCATAGCCCATGCAGCATTTTCTAAAACGCAAGGTTCTACTTCGCACTCTCAAATCGGAACTTTTGTTTTTAATCTAATCTTAGACAAAAGAGCTTGACAACAATAAAAATCTGTCAAGCACTTAGACCTAATCTGGTCCCTATAAGAAGCATCTACCTGTACGCCCGTTTTATCAGGCGTTTCGTACGCCAGTCCGTAGAGTGTTTGCTTTCGGGTTGCACACCTGTGTGACATTGAGGCGCAACAACAACCGCAGCAGACCACTTCCTTTCCATGTCTGCCGACAAATACATGTTTACATTAGACGAATCATTTGCCCTTGTGTGTGGGATAAATATTCGCAAAATTACAAAACATTACAAATGGGATGACTCTCTCGGATAACTGCTTTCATGCTCCGGTTGAAATCGAAACCGGTCCATGGATGCTGTTATCTGCAGGAGGGGCTGGCTGAGTTCTAACATTGGAAACGCCCCCTCTAGGCCGTTTCTGTGAATATGATTTAAAAGTTGATCTCGTACATTTTTTTGTTCTCTTATTTCTTTCTTCAGTGAATATAAATAATATTTTTTTTTAAATCTGATGTGGGCAGTACAAGACTTTCCCTACATAATGCAATGGCTATACTTTTTCACAGCGAAATAATGGCGTACCAAAATCCACAGAATAATGAGTTTAGCATTGATATAACACCGCATTAAATTAAAATTGGGCATTTTGAGCAATTTATTAAATTATTCATACTCACATACAAATTCCTCATCAAATTGAAATAAATTTTTAATTACTGTTCAATATTAATTGTATCAAATAAATGACTTTTGGAGAATTTTTGGCCGTCAAAATACAAACCTTTTACAAATAGTTTCTTCTTCCGTGAATTGAACTATCCAGATCAGGAGTCTCCAAACCTTTATGACCGTCGACCCCTTCAAGAATTTCACGACTTTTTATCACCCCCCCCCCCCTCTATTTTACTATTATGTCATTAAAATAGGGCAGGCAAAAATAAAGACGCTTGTGTGATCTTCTAGATTGTTCATTTTGCTGTGTTATTACTTTCCTTATATACATAATGTATAAGGAAAGTATTGTGACGGGGTCGAAAATTCGAATTCGAGTTTTCGACGGGAGAGCACGTTTCAAGCATCCCTGATCACGAATCAAACATTTTTGAAGTGATGTCTATGTATGTGTGTGTGTGTTGTTGTTGTTGTTGAGACCCAGACCGTCCGACCTACCAGAAAGGTGTAAGGTAACTGTATGGACGGCCGGGAAGTGCCACCCAATTTAGACCGGAACCCAGTGGGGGAGGCATCCACAGGGACCGTACCCTCCTTCCCCTACCACCAACCTCTCGGAAGGACTTACGGACCCACATGTTTAACGTGATCGTACTCCGCATGAACACGGCGGCATTTGTGGCAGCGTGCAAATCTAGCGCGCAAACCACGGGGATACCGCACCCGAGATGGCCAACAGCACGCGGCGTTCCGAGGTGGTCACCCACCAAGTACTAACCGCGCCCGATGCTGCTTGACTTCGGTGATCTAACGAGAACCGGTGTTTTCAGCACGGTACGGCCGTTGGCCATGTGTGTGTGTGTGTGTGAAAGTATGTGTGTGTGTGTGTGTATGTGTGTCAATGAGTCTGTGGAGACGATAACTGACGAACGAATGGACCGATTCGAACGAAATTTGGTGCAAAAATCACAATCCGTAAACACTGGAAGTCTATTGATTTTATACGCAATCGAATGTTCAGAATCCCCGTAAATTTTCGAGTGAAATTTTGAAAAAAATCGTCAAAAAATCAAAACCACTAATGAAGTTGCGCAAATAGACATTTATGTAATTTTTTATTAGAAAACGATTGACATAAATTTTAGAACGCTAACATGAACCGTTCTCGAGATATTGCACATTTTTCAAAAAAAAAATTATCAAAAAGTCATATAGAATATAAAAAAAATATTTTCTATTGAGAAACATGTTCACTTTTCATATGAAATAAATTGGGTGACATCATTCTCGTGGATCTAGCTCGTTCCATTTATGAAAAAAGATACTTTGAGTAATACTTTTGTATTTAAACGCCAATAGTCATATATCTGCTGTAAGAATAACTTATTTCTTCGTCCATAACGCTTGGCAAAATTTTGGCGACGAATTTGGTGGAATGTCGCCAACTTGGCGACTTTTTGAAATGTTGCCAAATTAATGAAAATCTCGCCAAATGGATAAAAATGATGCTAAATCAATGAAAATGACGACTAATTGTCGAAAATTCAATATCTTGGAAAGAATATATAAGAAAAGCCTATTTTTTTTTTACTGTAAAAGTAGTAAATTCATTACATTATATAAGGAAAGTCATGTGTTGCCCACATCAGATTTTTTTTACTGTAAAAGTAGTAAATTCATTACATTATATAAGGAAACTCAAAACGTGGAGTATTAAAATACTTCAATTTGATATCATATTGTACATTATTTATTTTATTAATCGATTACGAAAAAAAAAATTTTTTTTTCATGTATAAGGAGGGGGGGGGGGAATCATTTTCATTAATTCCAAACATTCATTTGAGCATTTTCATTACCTTCTCGAAATAGCGCACGTAACACGTTCGATAAGGGATCTGCAAAAAAAAAAAGGAAAATAATTAAAATTTATTGTCCTCTAAAATCCTTGCTTAAAAGGAGAAAAACCCTTAATTGCATTCTTAAAGATGGCTTAAATATTTGTGAATCCATTAAAACCGTGCTGTAAAATTAATCCTTTTGCTTTTTTTGTTCTTATTGAAAACATATATATTATTTTTTCAATTGACTATAATGTACCTGTGAATTCTTTTTTTTTTTTTCATCTTTGAGGTCGAATGTTCTCAAAATGTCTTTTTTGTTTAGTTTTTGGTTGTATTTTGTCATTTTCTTATTCTTATTTTTATTATGAAACTTTTTTTGGCCCTCTTTTTCTTGCGGTTGTTAAAAACTTCGTATTTTTGTCGCAAGGTTTATTTTTTCTGAAAATGTTTCTCTTTGATGTTCTTACATTTCATTAATATACAGGGTGTCAGAGAAAGTCATGGATTAGGCAAATAACTGGGAAAGTATCTCAGTTATCGTATTTTTTGATGCAGATGTATAGAGCTCGGGCATGAAAATGGGAATTCCATAATTCTACTAGAGGACCGACCCTGTAGTTTAATGAACAGCAAACTTGCCAAAGTTCAGAAAAAAGTTCAGAATCGTTTATCAGTTGGGAAATATAAATTCATGCTGCTGACAGGACCAGACTTAGCCTACCGGGACAGACATTCCTCCACCTCTAGAAATATAGATGAAATGAACATATTTTTTTTTTCAAAAACATAATGCATTCTAGAGAAAGGTATAAAAAACGACGCTGTTACGTATTTTAATGGAACTTAAATGACTGGCAACTTTTTCATCACAGCTCAAGCCAACATACGCTAAATCTTGAATGAGTACGGTCTTATCCCCAAAATCAATCTTTTCGCTGAGCAAACCTATTCCGATGACATTTGTTTTTTCTGGAATCAGTCATTCATTTTTCAATGTTGCAATTGTTTAAATTGGGGGCTCGGGGCATCTGTCCCACATGTCCCTGCGTTAGTCAGGTTTAATTGGATATTTGATGAAAAATCAAAGTCAGGTCGTTAGTCAAGTTTAATTAGATATTTGATGAATACAAAATCACAAAAGGGTAAAATAACTTTTAGCTATCGGAGCATTCTGGGTTATATGCGACTAAAAATAAAATCGTGAGGCTCCCATAAAAGAATTGTATTTGGACATTAACAGAATTTTAAGGAACAAAAGAAGTGATAACATAGAAATGGCATATACAAGAATTGCGGGTTTTTAAATCAAAGAAAAATTTAAAAGAATTGAATGTAATGATTCTTATATATGTCATTTCTATGTTATCGCGTCTATTGTTTTTACTTTCCTTATATACATAATGTATAAGGAAAGTATTGTGATGGGGTTCGACGGAAGAGCACGTTTAAAGCATCCCTGATCACGAATCAAACATTTTTAAAGTGATGTCTCTCTGTGTGTGTGTGTGTGTGTGTGTGTGTCAGTGAGTCTGTGGAGACGATAACTGACGAACGAATGAACCGATTCGAACGAAATTTGGTACAAAAATCACAATCCGTAAATAATGGAAGCCTATTGTTTTTATACGCAATCGAATGTTCAGAACAACCCCCCCCCCCCCTAAATTTTCGAGTGAAATTTTGAAAAAATCGTCAAAAAATCGAAACCTTTAATAAAGTTACACAAATAGACTTCTTATTTCTGATGTAATTTTTCATTAGAAAACGATTGACATAAATTTTAGAACGCTAACATGAACCGTTCTCGAGATATTGCACATTTTTCAAAAAAATTACCAAAAAGTTATATAAAATAAAAAAAAATATTTCCTATTGAGAAACATGTTCACTATTCATATGTAATACCATGCAATAAATTGGGTGACATCATTCTCGTGGATCTAGCTCGTTCCATTCAGGAAAAAAGATACTTTGAGTAATACTTTTGTATTTGAACACCAATAGTCATTTATCTGCTGTAAGAATAACTCATTTCTCCGTCCATAACGCTTGGCGATATTTTGGCGACGAATTTGGCGGAATGTCGCCCACTTGGCGACATTTTTAATTGTTGCCAAATTAACAAAAATCTCGCTAAATTGATAAAAATGATGCTAAATCAATGAAAATGACGGCTAATCGAAGAAAATTCAGTATCTTGGAAAGAATATAAGTATCTACTATAAGAATAACATTTTTTTAAACTGTAAAAGTAGTAAATTCATTGCATTATATAAGGAAAGTCATGTGTTGCCCACATCAGATTTTTTAAAATTCTATTAATGTCTAAATACAATTTTTTTATGGGCGCCCCACGATTTTATTTTTATTCAACCAAGAATGTTATAGATAAGATTTATTTTTGTACTTTTTGGTACATTTTACTATAACCGTGTAACTTGAAAAGATTTTTTATAATATTCTATTTAATATAAGAGAAAAATCAAAATTTGTTAGTTTGTAGGGAAAGTTAAGTGTTGGACACGCCAATTTATGCTTACAACAATGGTTTTTATCGACTGGAAAGTGTTTATTTTATTTAATAAAAATAGCCATCTGTGTTGCATTCCTAAACAGATATTACCCCCATAAATATCTTTCTGTTTTTTTTGTTGCCTCCTGGCCGCGTCCCAAACTGCCTCTTCATCCTTTCCTGCTAGATCGAATCGAGGATCTATAATGTTCTTGAGCTCCCACTGTTTTTTGATTCGTAGTGCTTGCTGACTGGTGAAAAAATATTTTAAAAATAAGGAATCTGGATCGTTTGCAAAATAAATTTATATCGCTTGAAATATTTTGGAGTTCATGCTTCAACGGCAGAGTATGCGACACTGTCCTATGAAGCTTTAGTACAATTCTCAGATTTGTGTGCTCTATGAAACAAAAAATCTGATATGGGCAGCACATGACTTTTCTTATATAATGCAATGAATTTACTACTTTTATAATAAAAAAATAGGTTTTTCTTATAGTAGCTATTTATATTTTTTCTAAGAAATTGAATTTTCACCAATTAGTCGTCATTTTTACTGATTTAGTGTCATTTTTGTTCATTTGGCGAGATTTCCGTTAATTTGGCAACATTTAAAGTAGTCGCCAAGTTGGCGGCATTTCCCCAAATTCGGCGCCATAATTTCGCTAAGCGTTATGGGCGGAAAAATAAGTTATTCTTATAGCAGATAAATAACTATTGGCGTTCAAATACAAAAGTATTACTCAAAGTATCTTCTCTCATGAATGGGGCGAGCTAGATCCCCGAGAATGATGTCACTCAATTTATCGCATGGTATTACATATGAAAAGTGAACATGTTTTTCAACAGTTAAGATATCTTTTTTAATTTATGGGATTTTTTTTATAAATTTATTTTAAAAATGTGCAATATCTCGAGAACGGTTCATGCTAGCGTTCTAAAGTTTATGTCAATCGTTTTCTAAGGAAAAATGACATTAGAGATGTCTATTTGCGTAACTTTATTAAAGGTTTTGATTTTTTGCAAAATTTCACTCGACAATTTAGGAGTTCTGAACATTCGATTACGTTTAAAAACAATAGGCTTCCAGTATTCACGGATTGTGATTTTTGTACCAAATTTCGTTCGAATCGGTCCATTCGTTTGCCAGTTATCATCTCCACAGACTCACTGACACACACACACACACACAGACATCACTTCAAAAATGTTCGATTCGTGATCAGGGATGCTTGAAACGTGCTCTCCCGTCGAAAACTCGAATTCGAATTTTCGACTCCGTCACAATACTTTCCTTATATATTATGTATATAAGGAAAGTAAAAATGGAACTCGTACGAGACAACTAGATTGCCAAATCTAAAATTAGGGTTTCTCATCTTTAAAATTCTTGTGCTGTGGAATCTGACGCTATTATTAGTCTTATGCTGTAGTTTTGTGTGTGTACAGTATCATCTGCTGTATTAATTTTGTTCTGTAACTTTACAAAAACACTGGACTGTACCCGTAGAAAACTTGGCAGCATCCAATTTTAAATAGCTCGGTTTTTTTTTTTGTGTGTGTGTGTGTGTGTGTGTGTGTGCAAATTTTACAAGAAAAATTTTGAAAAATCTGCCTCCTCCTTTACCGAGGGATGGGCTAGTGATGTATGTCACAGACACAAAATTTGCAGCAATTTTTCACTACAGTGATCAAAGCTGTTAAGTTTCGCGATCATTGAGCCATATATAACCCCTTTTATGTATGATTATGTCACATTTTGTCCTATGCTGTCATATATGCTTTAGTGCCTTTTAAACACGTTTTGACTATTATGTCCGTCTGTCTGATTGGGGTCGATTTCTTGTGTACATCACACCTGCCACAAATATTAATAGATTTTTACGAAACATAAAATTCGAACGAAAACTTAAAATTTTATATTTTCGTAACATGGTCAAAAATATAGGTCAACATTTGACATTATCATGCATAAAAGGGATTATTTATACCTCACTGATCATAAAACTTGATAGTTTCAATCGTCGTAGTGATAAACAGCCGCGATTCTATCTTTGTGTTCGTCACGTCATTACAGCCCCCCCCCCCCCCTCGGGGTACATTGTCGAGTTTGCTATCAATCGAAATATGTTTTAAAGCCCTTTAACATGAAGGCTAATACAATATAATTGTGTTCTTTTTCACCAACAATACAGATTACAAAAAAAAAAAGCTACCTAAAAATGGAATCTGTTGTGAGAAAGTCGATTTGACTCAAGTTTTTGTCTTGATGTGTTCTATGCTATAAATGCGAAGGCCATTTGAAAGGGCTTGGGAGAGGGGGGTGGGGTCCTTTAATCCCCGAAGATTTCCAAGTTAAGTTTTTTACTCGTACATAATTTTCCTCGCCGAATCGTAATACCGTCATTAGAACAATAGTCCATCAAATTTTGCTCACCCTAAAGGATGCTTTTGCACCCCCCCCCCTCCCCTAAGAAATTTTAAAATAGCATTCCTGCATAAATGTGAAAAATTTCAGCCTTCTAGGTCACTGGGAGGTTTCTGAAGGGTCTGTAAAGACAAAACACGTTAAATAATTATTAGACAGATTGGGCAACGCTTATTTTAAACGTTAACAACAATGCACGCTTTGTTTTTTAGCTCTCTCTACGAGTAGGAAATCTAATTTGTTTTTGTTTCCTCACAGAATCAAAATTTGTTGCTCTGCCACAAAGTCGCGCGTTAGGCACATTCGACTTTTTGTACTGATTATGATACAACTAAAACTATACACTGATTATGATACAACTAAAACTATACACTGATTATGATACAACTAAAAAAAAAACAGGAATATGAATGTGTAAGAAAGTCGATGAAATACCTTTTTTGTTGTGGCCATCCATTGTGAAACACTCGTTTTTATAGACTCTTTCGACAACGGACTACTACTTCGTAAGTCAGTTCCTGTGGTTATGAAAAATTCATACTCCATCTGAGCCCCGAATTTAAAAGAGGTTTTATTGCGAAAGTTCCTTTACCCCAGACACCCGCTACTTTTAAAATGTATTCACTTGTTGTTTTTTCTTTTTCCTCATACACACTCTAAACTCGAAAAGTCTGTGACATTTTCAAAATAACTTCAAGCTCTTTTTACTTTCCCTGCAATACATTGCAATGTATAGGGAAAGTATTGGAATCATGCCGAAAATCGCAACTCGAGTTTTCGACGGATCTACACGTTTCGAGACCTCTAGAATACGAAAAAACTATTTTTAGCGTGACGTCTGTGTGTCTGTCTGTCTGTCTGTCTGTGTGTCTGTCTGTGCAATGTATGTATCCACTCTAACTCAAAAACTAATGAACCGAATTTCATAAAATTTGGTAGGTAAGTCACTTGGGTATGATCCTGGTGCTGATTAGATTTTGGTTCGATTCGTAAAAACAGAACCCGCCTTTTTTTTTGCGAAATATCCCGTAAAAATTTCATGTATCCACTCTAGTTAAAATACTAATTGACCAAATTTCACAAAATTTGGTAGATAAGTTACTTGTACGATACTCTGGTGCTGATTAGATTTTGATTTTAATCGGAAAGGAACAACCTGCCTTTTTTTACGAAATGGCCCTCAAAAATCGCCAAAATCTAAAAAAAAAGCTACGTATGTTCAAATATATAAATTTAATGCTTGTTTTATACGTAATTTTTGATGAGGAGAAGAATAAGAACAACTAACTCTATTACTCTAGGACTAACCGTTCTCGAGATATTTGAGATTTTTCGAATTTAGTTATGCCACTTTTGGAAAAATGCCCAATTACCTAATAAAAACCGAAATTGAATTAAAAATGTAAATTTAGTGTTATATTGTGCAATTAAACTCAATTTAATGAATTATTAAAGAAATAAACAAAAAATGAATTTGAGTCTGCAGGGAAAGTCATGTGCTGTCCACATCAGATTTTTTACTTTCCCTGCAATACATGGTAATGTATTGGGAAAGTATTGGAATCATGTCGAAAATCGCAACTCGGGTTTTCGACGGATCTACACGTTTCAAGACCTCTAGAATACGAAAAAAACATTTTTAGCGTGACGTCTGTGTGTGTGTCTGTGTGTCTGTCTGTCTGTGCAGATTTTGTATCCACTCTAACTAAAAAACTAATGGACCGAATTTCACAAATTTTGGTAGGTAAGTCATTTGTGAGCGAGTCTGGTGCTGATTAGATTTTGGTACGATTCGAAAAAAATAACCTGCCTTTTTTTGCAAAATGGCCCGCACAAATCGTCAAAATCTAAGCTAAAGAACTAGGTATACTCAAATATATCCATTAAATGATCTTTTAATACGTAATTTTTAACGACGAAAATAATAAGACCAACCCCATTACACTAGGACTAGCCGTTCTCGAGATATTTTAGTTTTCCGTATTTTCTCTACGCCACCTTTGAAAATAAGTCCGGTTACCGAATGAGAACGAAAATTGAATTAAAAGTGAAATAAACTTAATTAAAATAAAGAGAACATTAATATAAGTCTGCTGGGAAAGTCATGTGCTGCCCACATCAGATTTTTTTTAATATAGTATATGCTGTACGTGTTGTACATCGCTGTACGTGTTGAGCATCCCTATATGAGTTGAGCATCCCTATATCCCTATATGAGTTGAGCATCCCTATATCCCTATATGAGTTGAGCATCCCTATATGTGTTGAGCATCCCTATATGAACCATGGAATTTACATAGGGGTGCAAATGTAACTGCCCTAAATTGTACAATTATTTGAAACTATTGCAATTTATAATACACTTACAGTGACTATATTTTCTAGAAGAATATAAGGGATAGGACACATGTTGGCGTTTGTTCCAACACGTTTCCAAATGAGTTTGTGACTGGAGGGGTGGGGGACAGCAAACCAAAAATGATGACTTAAAAAAACCGTCTTACCTGCCGACTTAAAGTGCTCACTAAGTATTAGATAATTGTGTTTTTAATAACCTTATTGTGTGGGACTTTTTCTTAATAGTACATTTTTTTGCGTTTTTTCCATACATGTATAGAGAAAGTATTGGAATCATGTCGAAAATCGCAACTCGCGTTTTCGACGGATCTACACGTTTTGGGACCTCTAGCACACGAAAATACTATTTTTAGCGTGACGTCTGTGCAGATTTTGTATCCACTCTAACTCAAAATCTAATTGACCGAATTTCATAAAATTTTATAAGTAAGTCACTTGCGGGGTACCCTGGTGCTGATTACATTTTGGTGTACAATTCAGGGGAAAAAAACGTTTTTTTTTTTTTTCCGAAATGGCCAGCAAAAAATGTCTGTATCTACTTTAGTTGAAAAACTAATAGACCAAATTTCACAAAATTTGGTGGATAAGTCACTTGTGGGTTAACCTGGTGCTGATTAGATTTTGGTACGGTTCAGAAGAAAGGAACCTGTCGTTTTTTTTTTTTTTTTGCGAAATGGCTCGCAAAAATCGTGCTAATACATAAAAATTAAAAAACTAATTTGAATTTTAATAAAATATCACAGAAGTGCATCTTCTCGAGTCCTAAAGGAGTTGTAAACCAAATTCCATGGCCGTGCTATCTTGGATTTCCCGCCACAGACCGCACGCACTCACAGAAACACAGACATCTTCTTTTATTATGTAAGATTGTGATAATGGTACCAAATTATTTTTGAATCGGGCCCTTCGTTCTTAAGGTATCGCTTCCACAGTCGACACTTACATGCACGTATGCACTAACGTACATACGAACTAACGTACATACACACTACCACACGCACTACCGTACACACACGAACACGCGCATTAACGTACACACACACACACGAACACGCGCATTAACGTACACACACACACGTATTTTAACGTACACACACACACGTATTAACGTACGCACACACACATCCCCAAAAAACGTTTAATTCAAATTCACGGATACTTAAAACGTGCTTGCAACTCCTGTCGAAAGCTCAAATTCGAATTTTTGACCTCGTCACAGTAGTTTCCATATACATTATACTATGTATGTGTGGAAAGTAATTATTGAAGTGATCAGGGCGAACTTCAGTGCGTTTGCTGTCTTAATTATTTACGTATATTCAAATTATTTACTTTTTACGCATATTTCTTATTTTTGGCCCACCCGTGGCCGATAAGCTATTTTTAGTAACATCTGAAATGCGTTGTTCCACGCATTCAGTTTGAGGGTCACTTGATCCATCCAGCTATCTTACTCTTTCGATTTTTTGTTTGAATGGGAGACAGATTAAATTTCCAAAAGCCTCTAAAAGCCATAATTAAAAAAAAATCGATATTTTTTATACAGATTTTATATTGATACAGATTTTTAAACGCCAGTTTATAAAGTATTATCCGTATTCTGCAGTGGACCCATTCAACCTACTTACGCTAAACTTCGACCCACTTTTGTTGCTTTGCGACTTTTGCGCGGTCGCAGAAATTGCCAAAAAAGTGATTGCTATAGAGCATGGGCACATAACGTCACACGGACAATTTTGTCCTTACGTTTCGTGACGTTTCCAAAACAAAATACTTGTTTGTTTAACAGTATGGCAATTTTCATTATTTCTGTATTAAAAACGGTTACTTTAGAAACTTATAATCGTTTAACCTCTAATTTTACTAAATTTATCTTTTTTGATGGATATTTTTAATTAATCGGAAAATAAAATATTCACTTTAATTAAAATACGTACACGAGTTTTTTGAAGAAAAATCGTTACATATCTTTCCCTTTACGTTCGCATATACATTGCAGAATTTGCTAGTAAATGTATATATCTTTAGAACGTTAGTTAGTGACCATAGTAAAAATGAGTAGTAGTGCACATTCACTTAAAATCACTTAAAGTGCACTTTAGCAAATAAATCTTTAAATATATGTTGTTATTCAAGTATTTTAATTAACTTATTTTCATCACAAAGATAAATTTTGATGTTTAGTGGGTTTGGTTTCAATTTTTATTTGCCATCATCGTCGGTTTACCCATTACACGCTATGGTAAAAGTAATGCCCTTAACTTTCTGCGCATTCTACTACGCAGGTTGTTTATTTACACTCGTGTCCATTCTCTATAAAAACTGGTTGCTCTATAAAATGACTGCTAGCAAAGCCCACTAGTAAGAATGTGTGTAGGGGGGGGGTAGCAGATCCCCCCGATGGTGGTGGGATATGTTCGAACTCGGAACCTTTAGGTTACTGAACCCGCACTATGCCGTCAGGCCTAAAAGAATTCTCCCAGGCCGAAGGAATAACTGGCGATATCTTTCGTAGCGATGAGTGACACAGTGCTGCCCCCCTCCCAGCATTGCGTCACTCATCGCTACGAAAGACATCGCCACCTATTCCCTCGGTCTGGGAGAATTCTTTTAGGCCTGACGGCATAGTGCGGGTTCAGTAATCTAAAGGTTCCAAGTTCGCAAGGTCCGTAGAATATCTTAATATTCTATTAACCTTGCCGAGTTCGAACCTATCCCACCACCATCGAGGGCATCTGCGGCCCCCCATAAATGAAAAGAACGGTAGTGTGTCCGAGTTTCATTTTACTTTTCGTCCGACTTATCCCTTCTTCCTCGTATTTATTAAACCCAGTGGATCGATGTGGAATGAGAAGCTCAGAAATCCCGCGTGTCACCCATAAAAGGGTCGAAATGAAGATGAAAGGACGTTTCGGGATTAAGTATGGGTAGTCCTGGGGTATTGCTAAGGTTGAGGTAAATTGGATATAAGCGGCCGTGTTGAATGGTGGCAGTAGTGCATTCGTAACAAATCTGACGTGGCCATAACTTTCCCCCAAAACAATTAAATTTATCCTTCCCATACTATTGTACAGAAAATGGTTTTCCCCGTTTATCTTCCTGATCTGAATTTGATGGAAAAGTTCGTTTTAAGACCCCTTGAACCATTTTAAACACTTGGAACGATCTTCGTCTCTGTGTTTATGTATGTGAGGTGTGGACACGATAACTCAGGAATAAATGCTATGGAATTTTATGTGTAGATTGGCAGATATACTTGGTGTTATTCGTGATTAAAAATGAGCAAATTTTTATAGTGTTCAAAATTAATTTGTTCAAAATTTTTTTATTAAAATATATGTTTAATTCCCCTAAAAATATAAATGAAAATCCCTGTTCTTGCTATGAATCTATAGCCCATTTTAGGGGATGGGGTGGGGGGATAGGCGTTTTAAGGAAAGTTTTTGAACCGGAAGTTGAAATCCTTAGTCAGTCCTCCAAGCCCTAAGAAACTTGATGCTGAATTCATATCTACCATCATCTAACATCTATCTATAGTCGATTCTGAGAAATAGATGTTTAAAAAAATTGAAAGTTTTAAATCGGAAGTGGAAATCCTCAGTAACCCCCCTCCCCTCCCTTGAAATTTGATGCTAAATTCATATCAGTCATCATCTCAGTTCCATCTCTTGCAGATCCTGAACAGATAGATGCTTCAAGGAAAATGTTTGAACCGAAGGTAAAATTTCCTTAGTGCACCACCTACCACTCTTCAAAATTTGCTGCTGAATCCATATCAGTCATCCTCAAAGCTATATTTATATAGTCGATTCGAAAAAATAGATGTTTCAAAGAAAATGCAAATTTTTGAATCGGAAGTGAAAGCTCCTAAAGTGGAAAGGCTCTAGGATCTATATATAGCCAAACCTGAAAAATATATGTTTCAAGGAAAATATAAATTTTTTAGTGGAAAAGGAAGTGAAAGATTCTTAAAGAACCACCCTACCTCTTTCAAAATTTTATGCTGAATCTATATCAATTATCATCTAAGGTTTATGTATAGCCAGTTTTAAGAAATAAATGTTTCAAGAAAAATGAAAAGATTTGAATCGGTAATGGAAAACGACTGGAAGTGGATATCTTAATGACCCCCTTCCCCCATTCACCTACAACATTTTATGTTAAAACCATATCAGTCATCATCTAAGCCAGTGGTCGGAAGTAGCGCGCTACATGTAGCGAAACTTAGAGTAGTCACTACTTTTTCTCGTTACTTTTGAAAATAAGTAGTGTAGCGAGTAGCGCGGTACAATAAATCACCAGTTTGTATCGAGTTTGGTCGCTACTTTTAACGTTACTTCAGCAAACAAACAAGGTGCCATTCTACGTATTATGTGATCACTCTTTCTTCATTTGTATGAAATTTAGTATTTTGGGCAACGATGTACGATGAATAAGCTAACTGCAGGGTTAGGAAGGCCATTGCCTCATGAAGTTTATTTTTTATATGGATATATTTAGATGTGTTATTTCCCAAAAAGATCCTGCTTGTCTGATTGCAATTTTTAGATGCAAATTCTACTAAAAATGAACAAACATGTTTTTAAATAAATAGTTTTTACTTTTATTTTATTTTATACTTTTAATAAATAAAATGAATACACGTCAACTATAATTAAATTTTAAAATTAAAGACAACCAAAAATAGGTTTTAAAGTCCTTTAAAACCTATTTTTGGTTGTCTTTGATTTTAAAGTTTATACTTTTATTTTATTTTACTGTTTTCAGAAATGGGTAAAAGCGTAATGATTGGTAAATTGATCAGTAAATTTTAATTATTCAGAATAAGTATGCTAAATTACTACAGTATAGCCATATCCTCAACTTTTTGTGATAATTGAAACTGTAGCAAAATTTGTCTTTTAAAAGCAGTTATGTAGTGACTACATTTTAAAAGTAGTTTGTAGTCACTACTTTTTAAAGTAGTTGTAGTCAACTACATTTGTCATAATGATGTTGTAGTTGTAGATCACTACAATAATAAGGTAGTTTTTCCAACCATTGATCTAAGCTCTATTTATAGCAGATCCTGAGGAATAGATGCTTGAAGGAAAATGCTTAGTCAAAATAATTGTGACATATTGTCATCAACAACGGATAGATTTACACGCTGTGGATGTGTAAATGATATCAAAATAATAGATACTAATTATAGAGAAAACTAAAAGTGCTCTTTGGTTTCTCTGAAAGATTATTTTTAGTTCTTCCCTCGTATATAATTTTTGTTGTTATTTTAAATTTCTACTACTTTAAATCTGTTCAAAAAAAATTTTTGACAACGGAAGAGTATAATGACAGTTATGTGGCATTTTTCTATTATGCTTTCCATGATTCTTTGCAGTGAATATATGAAATTGTGTAACTTTGTGTAGACCAATATTAAGAGATTGGGAAAAACAGTTCGTTGAATAAATCGTCTCTTAAAAAACTGTGAACATTTATTGATCAAAACTTGAACAGTCAGTTTGTCAAGCTAATTACTTGCATCATGCAAAAAAGCATTAATATTTGACGGGGAAGGTTTAAATAGCTCAATATTTTGTATAATTTCTTCCAGTGACGTAGCAAAGAAGGGTTACCCCACCCCCTCTCATTGGCTAAGAAAGTACATCATTGGATTCATATTGGCTAAACAATATCTAGCATATTAACCTTTCATTCGAGGATCGACCACCCCACCCCCCTTTCGATATCCTAAGTATGTCAGCTTATGATTTCTTTAAAAACAAAAATATCTCATCCGAAATCTTTTTAGCAGTTAAGACTAATAGTTAACTTTCCCGAAAGATCAAACCTAGTATTAGAACAAACACGTTTATCGACTTATTTATTTCCCCTGCCCGTTCTTGCATAAAAGTGACATAATTTTCTTCGCAAATAACAAAGGAGGCCAAGAGAAAGCTGCCAATATACTACCCAAAAACAAACGTTGAGGCAACGTGACTTCTGCTCAGGTGTGAGAGAGAACCTTACCCTTTTACAGCTACGGCGGAAGCATGCGCGTAAATAGTTTATCCCTTCTTTTGTCTTTTATTTTTAAGCAGCCCTTTTTGGTTGTTTTCTTCATTTGAACAACCTATGTGGTTTTCTATTTTTGCTCCAATTTTTTACCCTGTGACTCAGCCCGTAGCGTACTGGATTTTAATAGCGAAATAACATGTTCTGATGAAGATCTGTGGGTGTACATAGGGTGTACATAGGTTGAAAATCTGTGGGTGTACATAGGTAGAATTTCTGTTAGGTTTCGGAACACATACCAGATATTTGCCAAAAGGGGACTGAGCCCCTTATATATATTCAAAAATAAAAAATATTCAACTAAATTACCTTGTTTTGTATGAACATTATATTCAACTCAATTATCTTGTTCTCTAAAATCAAAGACAACCAAATAAGTGGGGTTAAAAAGTCCTTTATTAAAATCGCCTTATTGTGACATACGCAATCACATAGCCAAAGCTCTTTCGGACATTATCATGTCCTTCACCAGTGGCATCGCCACTGATGAAGGACATTAAGGCGAATCGCCACTGATTAAGGCGATTTTAATAAAGGACTTTTTAACCACTTATTTCGTTGTCTTTGATTTTAGACTGTTTTATATGGACATTATATTCAACTAAATTACCTTGTTTTGTATGAACATTTTAGTCAAATCATCTGATAGGAAGATAAAGAAGTTATTATTATCCGTTAACTATTAATCATTAGAATTTAATTAAATAGTTAACAGCTACGTTACTAATTAGATTTGTTACTTATAAATATTGATGCATAGTTGTCTATGTGGATTTTCACAATCAACTATTAGCTTGTAAATATAGCTTACATTATTAACGATTTGGAAATAGTGTTGCTAATAGTGAATTATATGAATTGAAATATAACCATTAGTTTACATATGTTGGTGATTAATTAGCTTTGTAGTATCTAAACACAATAACACATAACAATAGTGATACCCCATAATAAAAAAGATAACCATATTTAGTTATAATTAATTAAAATATTTTAATAGTAAAACACTAAAATTTGATATTTCGGCGCATTAAAAAAAAAAAAAGATTACAGCGAGCTCATCCTTCAGCACTATTCGTCCCAACCCCTTCTTGAATTATATCCTAACCCAGCCTTAACTTTGTGTGCAGCTGCGGCCTTATTTCCTTCAAGCCCGGACTCAATTCATGAGCTCTTATGGAACTTTTTCCAGGGAGGAAGAGAATGGGGAGGGAGTCAAGAATGAGGCATACAACATCGCCAAAAACTCAATTCCTCAATAAGCATAAAAAATAAATTATAACCAATATTTCTATATTATTTAAATTTTGAAGATATTTTTTCTTTCTACTTTAATACAGTGTTTGTTGTCCTGTAACATGCGTTTTAGAAGAGGATTGTTTGACATCGACACTGTTTGTGAGTACTGACAAACAACGGATGGACGAAAAAAAAAAACCTTTTGTATTCCAGAAATCTATCAAACCTTGGCTGACGTGAAATTCTTCACACATTTACTTTATATGAACGAAATTAACATTTTAGTGGATCCCCATCTTCGAACATAGGAATGTGGTTAAAAACAAACAAATCTTCTTTTCCGTCTGAAAGATCCAAGGATGTTACATATTTAATACTAAAACGAATTTCACGGTGTTGCGCTGGTTCTAAATAAGCGTTCTCTGCATATAATTAATTAAATAAGCACCCGCTGCTTAAGTAATACATTTGAACACAATTTAAAATGGTTTCGATCCAAAAATTGCACCAATCAAATCGCTCGCGTTGTCCGCAGAAACAAAATATATGAGAATCACAATTGACTGCATATTCAGTCGCTCATGAAACAGACGATTCCGCGGAAATCTACGCGCAACCTAATAAATATGAAGCGCCATTCATCTGGAATTCCCGGTTCGCGACCGAGGCGCTTTTCTATGATCTTGTCGCCATGCCGCGAATAAAATTTGAGCCACATTTTTCTCCACGCGTCTTATTGAGATTTTAGCGGTCGCAAAGGAAATTCGAACCTATAAAACAAATAAAAACTAATTCGAAATTTTAAAAAAAATAAGAATAACGCCTAAGTGCACCTATTTCAGTCCAGAAATACTTGTGTACTAAATTTCATGGTTGTACGACGCTCAGATTTTCCACTACAAACTGCATATACAGACAAACATCTTTCTTTATTAAGTAAGATTCGCGAATTTTCAGACACCTTCCCTCCTTAAAATTCGCAAAAATTCATGCCACAAAACAAAAATCTAAAGATAATATAAATGCGGCAATAATGGGGGGGGGGGGGGGGGGAGCTGATATTCGTGAAGTCTCAGAAACCCTTTTTCCAGAAACTGTAGCGGGAATTACTACGAAAAACAGTCGCAAGAATTCCCGCCACGAAATAATTATTGTCGTAATCATTGTTTAACGAAAAAGAAAGTGAAAAAGCTCTGAAACTAAGACGAGAAATTAAATAGTTTGACGAAATATTAGTAGACCTTTATATATTTTAACATATGTACTACCTTATTTTACTTATACATATTGCAATTCACCACGAACTTGATAATGTTTTATTAGGTTATATAGGCTAAGCGGCCTTGAGCCATTAAATTCCTTTGTATCACATGTTTGTACCTTCCTCCTAAACTGCAGCCAGTTTTGCTCTTTTATTTTATTTGCAGGCGTGATCGGATTACGAATCGTAATCCAACTAAATCTAGCGATTACGAGGCCGGAGAATAAAGTGCAGAAGTCTTTTCAATCAAGAAAAGACATTTAAGAACATTATTTCATTATTTATAGTCCTGCATTTGTATTAAACATCGGATTATCTTTTCATTCCAGATATATCTTTTGTTGGTGATTTTTAGTGTTGTGACAACATGAGATGTATGGAAATATTTAATTTATGTAAAGAGTACAGAAGTTCTCTCTCTTTTTACTTTCCCTACTATGAATATACATAGTATATGCAAAAAGAACTCCGTTGGTCTAAAAAAATTATATTTTGATTTTGATAGATTTGCATATTTGGAACATACCCGAATACGAATCAACATTTTTACTTTCTTATATGTAGTATTGAGAAATTATTGTTTTCACGAAAATTTTAGATTTCGAGATTTTGATGCATATTAATGGGTTTTCACAAAACTTTATATCCGGCTTTGTTATAAAAAAATGTACAACGAGATAGATTTCTTTTCTTTTAATTAGAACGAATAAATTTTATTTGAAATTTTATACTTTTTTAATACTGCAGCATAGGACAAAATTTGACATAATCATGCTTAAAAGGGTTTATTTATGGCTCAATGATCACGAGACGTAATAGTTTCAATCATTGTAAAAAAATAGCCGCGATGCCAGTTTTTTTTTGTTCGTGACGTCATTAACCGTCCCCCAAGTTACCCCCCGGGGGGTACATCGTCAAGTATGGTATCAATCGAAAGATTTTTTCGAGCCCTTTAAGTGAAGCACTATAGTTAAATCATTTGGACCCACAATACCGATTTTTCAAAAACATTTCTTGTAAAATTTGAAAAAAAATAAAAAATGAATTCAGGTATGAGAAATTCGAGTTGAGTCACACCCCAGTTAATTTTTTCAATAATACCGGATTGTGTGTCTAAGTCTCTAAAGGCGAATCTCTTGAACAAATTGAATGAAATTTGGCAAATTATTTCAAGCGATGAATGTCCATTGTTTTTCAGGATGAGAAACCAAGGAAAACCCCTCAATTTTTCGGCCAAAATTATCGAACATTATATCGGTGGCATTACAGGCTGTCCTCAACCATTAATCATAGATATAGGCTTCCAATTAAAAAAACCTAATGTGGGCAGCACACGATTTTCCCTACTAAATCAAATTTATTTTCTCTTTAATAATTCATTAAATTGAGTTTATTTGCACAAAAAAACATGGATACTTATTTGCAATGGCACTGAATTCGCCGTTTTATTTAATTTTCTCTTTCATTTGGCATATGAACGTATCTTCAAATAGGCGACGTGGCAAAAATGCGTAAAAACTAAATTATCTCGAGAACTGTTAGCCTTAATGCTATAGGGGTGATCTTTGTCAAAAATTACGTATAAAATAAGCATTTAATTGATGCATTTCATCATATGTAGTCTTTCATTTTAGATTTTGATGATTTTTCTGGACCATTTCGCAAAAAACAAAGGCAAGTTCTCTTTTTCCGAATTGTACCAATATCTAATCAGCAGTAAAGTAAATCACATATCATCACATCAGCACCAAGGTAACTTATCTACTAAATTTTGTAAAATTGGGTCAATTAGTTTTCCAGCTAGAGTGGATACATGCGATTTTTGAGGTCCATTTCGCAAAATAAGACAGGTTCTTTCCATCCAAATCGTACCAAAATTTAATCAGCATTAGCGTACCTTTCAGGTGACTTAATTTCTGAGCTAGAGTCATTTAATTTCTGAGATAGAGTGGATACATACATTGCACAGACAGACACACACACATGCACTCACGCTAAAAATAGCTCTTTCAGGCTTTAGAGTGTTGGAAACGTGTAGATTCGATAAAAACTCAAGGTGCGATTTTCGTCACGATTCCAGTATTCCCCCCATACATTGCCATGTATTGTAGGGAAAGTAAAATGCTTAAAATAAGGCAAAAATTTATCTTATAATATCGAGAAACATATTTGTTTGAAAAATACGTCCTTTTATTTTCTGTAGGGTCCCCCCATTCTGAAATTTTCCCATTACTAACAATGTCTTCATACATGATGTAAAAAAAAAAAAAAAACAGTTGGTATATTTTTCGAGCAAAATTTTCAAAGTGCTGACGACTTCAATCACTTTCCCACGTCTGCTAATTAGGCTTCGCGTTGAGAGGCGGTATAAAATGAAAATGAAACATTTCAAGATATTTGTTTTGCATTAAGTGGCATGTCTTTGGTATGACACAGGAAAAAGTCTTTAATTTTTGGACATTTTATTTTCGAGAAGTTAAGTAACAATTAAAATAAATATTTATGTTAAAATATGATGGGAAAATAGTCATTTTGTATATAGCTTTTTATTTAAAAACGAAATATAGACGTCACATAATATGTGCCATTCTCGAGATATTGCATGCTCAAATCTGAAGTATGAATGTTATGTGTCTTTTTGTATAATAAAACTAATATTTTATTTCAATGGATAATGGACTCAAGAGAGAAGCTAATTTGAGTCTATAGGAAAAATCATGTGATATCCGTATCTGATTTCCATTGGTTGATAGAGAAAAAGTAATTACTCCCTATTTGAGAAACACGTGTTAATATGGAGAATGCTAACATTTTTCAATGGTTGAGGGCCCCTTTACGTCGGGGCCCATTTAACCCTGCTGGTTGTATTTAAGTATATACCCTCTGTGTCATTAGTATAACAGCTTATTATCGAAAAACATCTGTTACTCAGACCCCAAAAATGGGCGTTTCTCTAACTGTTATACAATTACAGTTAACAGATCTATCTCATTTCTCGAGGAGGTATTTTTTAAAAAAAATCGTTTCGAAATAAAGAATTCGTGTGGTTGTCAACCTGTCTCTCTTTTCTATTTTGTTTTTTGTTTTTTATTGCGATAAACTGCTTCCTTTAAATTTGAAGTCTGGTGTTTTAATGGATTTATAATTCTTATCTAAGCAGTTTTATACAGTGTGATCGAAAGATCGCCACGTCAAATATTAAAATCATCTCACGAAACTGAAATAGTGAATTTTCTTTCAGTTAGGCGGCACCTCAAGAATATATCAGAAATATCGTCTGCTGCTTTAAATGCGGCAGACGGTCATTACAGACATTTTTTTTTTATCAACTAAAGAACAGGGCGTTTTTTTTTTCAAAAAAATTTTTAGAGCAATATTTCTCTAGTCATTCTTATGTGAGTGTCCTTGAATTGTTTCAGAAAAGTTTTAACAACGCAGTCTATTTCAGAGTTTATCCCAAGTTAAAATAGAACGCCTACATGATTTCATTTTGTTTGCAACCGATCCAGTTTCTCCGAACCTTTTTACAAACTCGCTGTTATTGAATGTCATGGGGTTTTAAAGCCATGGATATTACTTTCCCTACAATACATGGTATAAGGTATAGGGAAAGTATTGAAATCGTGTCGAAAATCGCAACTCGAATTTTCGACGGATTTACACGTTTCGAGCATTCTAGAACTATTAGAACTATATATGTATGTGTGAGTGTGTGTGCCTGTCTGTACAATGTATGTATCCACTCTAGCAAAAAAACTAAGAAAACATGAATTTGAGTCTGTAGCGAAAGTCATGCGCTGCTCACTTTAAATTTTTCTTTCTGAAATTCTTCAATGACACTCATAAGAATGGCTGGAGAATTATTGCTCTAAAAATAAAAAGTCAACCCATGGAGGAAAACTTCATGTTCTTCGATTAATGAAAAATAGATTTGTAATTATCATGGATGTAGAAAAAGAGAATTGGATGGATAACGCGCCATTCTAGATGTTGCGAAAAATTGCAGAATCGGATGAAATATCTCCCAGTGGACTTTTCTATCTTTTCTATCACTTTAGTTTATTTCAAAATGATAAAAAAATTTAATATGGTTAGAAAATTTCGAAAATGCAAAAATCTCCACACATTTGAATACTTACATTTTATGAAGAACTAGCTACACTTGGTTAAGGTGTCCAGATATCCAATAATTTCATCTCTCGCGCCCCCAAAAATGTAAACATATTTGGATACACAAAATGTCCTCATATTTGAATGTGAATGTCCCCAAATCCTGCTTCAGCGTATTCATGTCTCTGAAAAGTACACATTATAAAAGCTAATTTTCTGTTGTAGATGATATGTATGCATAGCATATCAAGAAATCATTATGACGTCAACAACCCAACTGAATGGTGGCGGGCTTTTATACACTTTGTGGAAAGTTTTGTAAAAAGCGCGTAACTCGTGTGTTCTTAGACAATTTACAAGATTCAAACTAAAAAGTTTGCAACATTCGGAGGATTTTTTAAGAACTCGCCAAAGGCCGTCAAGTTGACGGTATTTCGCCAAATTCGTCGGCAAGGTAAAGCGATCCAGACCTTTAAATTATAATAATGGTTTACATTTAGGTACATGTAATAATTGGATGTCATTTCCGTTGCATATCTCCGTTTCATCTCCATCACATGATTTACAACTTACTTCCCCGCACTCTCACACACACACACACACAACCACCACCACAGGAGACATTTTATGTTAACCTAGTTCTTATTTATGTGGCAGTGTTTAAATATATTTATATAGGCCAAATAGAAAATTTGCTCCAAAAAGTTCTAAAAGATTGGCTGACTGAGATGCAGATCCTCGTACTCCAATTTTTCAGAAATATGCAACTCAGTCACGGATTCGTCAAACGCACAAACCTCTATTTCATACTTTTTCATCCCTATACTCAACTGAATTCCATCTACAACGTTTTCATTACGAAGCACGAGTTCAGACGCATTGTACAATGAAGAAAGTTGGAATTTTTAAGAGCAAAAAATAGTAAAACCGTGAAGCCGTTTGTCCGCTTCTATATTTTGAAACCGGGTCAATGGAGGCTGAATTCGTAAAACGCCTTTTAGACGTGCCGCTCTTTGTGTGCCCTAATATACGTGAATGAAAAATTCAGCGTTTTTTTCTCAACGGATTGCATTAAATCTTTATTATATGATTTCCGAATTTTTCACCCTTTGACATTACCTTAGACATACCCTTGGCTGAAGATTTAAAATTTCCCGTTTTACAAGTTTATAACGCTAATGCTGATATCTCAAAAATTTAAAAAAGAGCTCTTTGAAAGTCGTGCAAGTGTATATAATTGGATTTTGGATCAAGTGCTATTTTTTGGGGGGGAGGGGGGCTTAACCTTTTGTTTACGGGTGGGACAGCGTCCATCCCAAACGAAGAACCTCTCGAAAAGACAGGTATTTGACATACCCTATCCCAGTTCGATCCCCCTTTGCATGGACGCCATTGCCTGAAAAGGGGGGTCGAACTGTGTGGGATAGGATATGTCAAATACCTGTCTTTTTGAGAAGTTCTTCGTTTGGGGTTGACGCTGTCCCACCCGTAAGCAAAAGGTTAAAAATGTATCTGTCTAAACAAGTCCCCCCCCCCCCTCTTTCTGTTGGCCACTCAAATTATCTTCGATACTATAAAAGATAGATATAAATTGTAATCGACAAAAATATGTGTGAGAAAATTTAGTTTTTAGATCTATGTTTATTTTTTAAAAAGGCTCTAATAGTTTTCAAGTAATCGTCTTGTTAAGTTCAAGAAGTACGAAAATTTTACATTTTTCAAGTTTGTAATGCTTATATCTTAAAAATTAAAAGTAATAGCTATAAACAATAAGCAAGAATTTGCAGCTCTTTGAAAACCCTATAAGTGTATATAATTAGATTTTGGATAGAGTTCTCTTTTTTTTTTCGATATTATAAAAGGTGTGTTTTATTTTACGAAATGTTATTCATGCAAAACCCTTTCGGCTCCATCGGTTTGGAGCCACCGTCGATTTTCTTTGCACTCGCTTTAAATGAACGAAATTCCTCTTTTAGTGGATACTCATCTTCGAGCAGAAGAATATAGTTGAAAACAAACAAATATTCTTATTTAAAAAGTCCAAAGGGCATGATATATTTATATTCATTAAATTAAATATATAAAAAAAAAAACCTAAAATTGGCGGAAAATATCACGAAATTCACGCTGTTGTTGTTGTTGTTGTTGAAACCCAGACCGTCCGACCTACCAGAAAGGTGTAAGGTAACTGTTTGGACGGTCGGGAAGTGCCACCCAATTTAGACCGGAACCCAGTGGGGGAGGCATCCACAGGGACCGTACCCTCCTTCCCCTACCACCAACCTCTCGGAAGGACTTTCGGACCCACATGTTTAACGTGATCGTACTCCGCATGAACACGGCGGCAGTTTTGGCAGCGGCTGGAATCGAACCCGGGCCTACCGAGTGCAACTCCAGCGCGCTAACCAATGGGCTACCGCGCCCCAAATTCACGCTGTGAAACAATTATCTAAAAATTATAATAGAAATTAGCTAATAATAGGAATAAAGGTCTGAAATTCGCGAATGTATTTAATATTCGCGAAACTTAAAAAATAACCAAAAATTCTCGGAAAAATTTGCGAATATTCGTGCTAACCTAATTATAGCGTCTACACTGCAAGAAACACGACTCCAAATTGCCCACCCTTAGTCACCACGAGCCACCTATCACTGAATTGGGCCAGAAAATGGTTTCATACACGTTTAGAGTTGAGATAAACGTAATATGTTTTAACGTTAGAAATTTAAATAAGATTTCCACATTACTTAATATTGATGGTACAGATAATTTTTTTAAATGTTTAATAACAGGCCCCAAAGACTACTAAACCCTGAGCCCATTTTTCGTGGGTCAGACCCAGGTCATCACAGTTTACCTGTTTACAGTAGTAGCAAATTGAAAGCCATTAATGTTTAGTACGGGACCCGGTTTGATGAAAGTTCCGCTGGAAGCACAGAAAGTTGTGATAATTGAAATTTTGTAACGTTCTCTTAATTATATGAGTCTAAATATAATGTCCAAATTAATGCTCGTTTCGGTTTTAAACCTGGATCTGGCTTTTGTGTATAAATTAATCTCACATAATAAGAGGTGTATGTATGTGTGTGTGTGTGTGTGTAGGGGGTTTAAATTCGAATTAATTTTTTAGTTATTTTATGTAGAAACGCATTTTTGAGCGATTACACAAATCGGTTCCCTGGCGCTCGAAAATATTTAGAACGTTTTTTTTTCCAACGATCATTGGACAAAACAATTCCTTTATATTTATTTATTTTTAAATACATCGAAATATGTATATTTTATTTTATTTCATTTTTATTTCGTCGCATCCAAGAATGGTAGATTCGCATCATTCTAGCTTTTGGCATGAATATGGATCAATATCTTCACATTTTAATAGAAAAGTTAAAATAATATTTACTTTTTGTGAAGTTTCTATGAATTTATATTTAAAAAGTATATAATTTGACGTTTAAAATTTGCGCGGCGAATGCTACTTCATTCGCGTTAACGTTGACGGTTGCTACACGCATGACGTCATAACCTAATAATTTTGATTATATCAATGTAGTTTACGTTTGTGAAATTGTGTTTAAATGTGTCCATTAAATTCTGAATTTTCCAGAGTTGTTTTGGTTTATCGATGTAAGGTATTCTGAAAGCAACGTAGTATTACGATATTTAAATCTTCCCTCCCCCTTAATTTTAAGCATTTCATTAATTTGATGATATCACAACTTCTGATTCTGCTAGAGCTTAGCTTTAAAGACTATATTTACTAACTTCAGCTAACGAAGACCGTGTACTCAGATTGAATGCGCCCCGTACGCTTTTTAGGGCGTATTACACCTGCGCAGCAAATTATTGTTTGTTCCAAGCAGGCGTATCATAAAAACGTTGTTTGGCTTTCGAGAATTCTCTGTATGTTCTGGTATAATTGTAATCGATAGTTTGCATTTTAAATCCCGTGAAATGCCGGGCATTCGTGCAAATTTTATTATAAAACTTTTGTGTATGTTTTGTGAAATATGTGAAAATATATTTTCAGCTACCCAGAGCAGTAATTCACTAAAAAACACAGATGTTTCATTTTGCCTCGTCAATAACTTAAATTACAGCAACTTTTTTTTTTTAAGTTAACGAAGTCTGCTCCTCCATTAAACCTCGACGCCTAATTTGTCAAAGGAATACCTTTTAAAATAATTACTGTGTCAAAACAGTCGCTGGGGTTAATTTTTCCTTACCGCAGTAATAAGGGTTATTTTTCATTGTAGATTTATCATAGAATTTTTGAAACTTTTAAAAATGAAAGTTAGATGCCGTTGTATGCAAATTCTGTTTCACTTTTTGGCAGACGATATTCTGTTCATTTTGTGCTTATTTACTGTTAACTATAAAATAAATGAAGCATTAGCTTTTGTTACAATTTCCCCGTAGATAAAAATCTATTTGCAACAAAAGGTAATGTTTCATTTACTAGTTAAAGGGGAGGATCGGACAGAACCAGAGGTATCCATCATCCATAATTCCATGGCGTAAGATTTTCCAAATTTCATAACATTTGGTAGGTAATTCACTTGTAGCTGACCCTGCTGCTGATTAGATTTTTGTACGATTCGGAATAGAGGAACCTTTTTTTTTTTTTTTTTTTTTTCGAAATGACCCGCAAACATCGTGAAATTCTAAAATTAAAGACTACATATGCAAACATGGCTTGTTTCATATGTAATTTTTGACGATAGAAAAAAAAATAACACCAATACCTTAACTCTCTGACTAACAGTTCACGAGATATTTTAGTGGGTTTTTTTTTTTTCCCTCTTCATTTTTTCAACGTCACCTTTGAAAATACGTCCAGCGAACACGCAGTGTAATTTCAGATAATTGTCCGTATTATTTTGTGCAATTAAACTCAATTTAATGAATTATAAAAGAAATAAAAAGAAAATGAATTGGAGTCTGTAGGGAAAGTCACGTGCTGCCCACGTCAAATTTTTACTTTCCTTATATACAGTAATGTATAAGGAAAGTATTGTGTGACGGGTCGAAAATTCGAATTCGAGTTTTCGACGGGTTTCAAGCATCCCTGATCACGAATCAAACATTTTTTTGAGGTGATGTGTGTGTGTGTGTGTGTTTGAGTGTGTGTGAAAGTGTGTGTGTGTGTTTGAGTGTGTGTGAAAGTGTGTGTGTGTGTGTGAGTGAGTCTATGGAGACGATAACTGACGAACGAATGGATTGATTCGAACGAAATTTAGTACAGAAATTACAATCCTTGAATACTGGAAGCCTATTGTTTTTATACGCAATCGAATTTTCAGAACCCCCCCTAAATTTTCGAGTGAAATTTTGAAAAAATCATCAAAAAATCAAAACCTCTAATAAAGTTACGCAAATAGACATTTCTTGGGTAATTTTTCCTTAGAAAACGATTGACATAACCTTTAGAACGCTAGCATGAATCGTTCTCGAGATACTGCACATTTTTCAAATAAATTTATCAAAAAATCCCATAAATTAAAAGAAAATATTCACTGTTGAGAAACATGTTCACTTTTCATGTGTAATATCATGCGATAAATTGGGTGGCATCATTCTCGTGAATCTAGATAGTTCCATTCATGAGAAAAAATACTTTGAGTAATACTTTTGTATTTGAACGTCAAAAGTCATTTATCTGCTATAAGAATAACTTATTTCTCCATCCATAACGCTTAGCGAGATTTTGGCGACGAATTTGGCGGTATGTTGCCAACTTGACGACTTTTTTAACCAAATTAACGAAAATCACGCTAAATGAATAAAAATGTTGCTGAATCAATGAAAATGACGACTCATTAACGAAAATTCATATCTTGGAAAGAATATAAGTATCTACTATAAGAATAACATTTTTTCTTTTACTGTAAAAGTAGTATATTCATTGCATTATATAAGGAAAGTCATGTGCTGCCCACATCAGATTTTTTATTATATATAAAGTCGTGTGTATAGAAATCCCCCCCCCCTTCCCCCAAACTGTTTATCTTATTCGGAATACAAGATTTAACTCAGAAATGATTTAAAGAGAAATGGAGTGACATTTTTCCTTTCCCTGCAATACATTGTAATGTATAGGGGAAGTATTGGAATCATGCCGAAAATCGCAACTCGAGTTTTCGACGGATCTACGCGTTTTGACACCTCTAGAATACGATAAAACCATTTTTAGCGTGACGTCTGTGTGTCTGTGCAGATTTTGTATCCACTCTTAACTGAAAACTAATTGACCGAATTTCGTAAAATTTAGTATGTAAGTCACTTGAGGACGACTCTGGTGCTGATTAGTTTTGAGTATGATTCGGGATAAAAGAACCTGCCTTTTTTTGCGAAATGGCCTGCAAAAATTGCCTGTATTCACTCTGGTTGAAAAACTAATGGACCGAATTTCACAAAAATCGGTTGATAAGTTGCTTGTGGGTTACTTTAGAGCTGATTAGATTTTGGTACGATTCGGAAAAAAATAACCTGCCTCGTTTTGCGAAATGGCCCCGAAAAATCGTCAAAATCTAAACTAAAAAACTACGTATGCTCAAATATATCCATTAAATTCTTGTTTTATACGTAATTTTTAACAACGAAAGTAATAAGACCAACTCTATTCCACTAGAACTAGCCGTTCTCGAGATATTTTAGTTTTTTCGTATTTTCTCTACGCCACCTTTGAAAATAAGTCCAGTTACCAAATGAGAACGAAAATTGAATTAAAAGTTAATTAAATTTAATTAAAATAAAGAGAACGTGGATATAAGTCTACAGGGAAAGTCATGTGCTGCCCACATCAGGTTTTTAATATTGGTAAAAATACCTAAAAATAAATTTTACATTTTTTATTATTTTTTTTTAAAGATAATTGAGTTGGAAATTCACATAGTACCTGTGTAATGTATTATAATAATGTTACGCCTACAAAAGCAAAATAAATGAAATAAATAATTACCCAGAGAAAAAAATATATTTTCCGTACTTAACTATAATTTGCTCCATTTTAGCATTTTAGACGTCTTGTGCCAGATAATCTGACTGAATAAAATTTAAATTAGATTAAATCCTTTGAAAAATGCATGGATCATTTGATTTAAAATTTAAATTAGACTTAAATCCTTTGAAAAATGCATGCATGGGTCATTTGATTTAAAATTTAAATTAGACTTAAATCCTTTAAAAAATGCATGCATGGGTCATTTTATTTAAAATTTAGATTAAACTTAAATCCTTTGAAAAATGCATGGGTCATTTGAGTTAAAATTTAAATTAGACTTAACTCCTTTGAAAAATGCATGCATGGGTCATTTGATTTAAAATTTAAATTAGACTTAAATCCTTTAAAAAAATGCATGCATGAGTAATTTGATTTAAAATTTAGATTGGACTTAAATCCTTTGAAAAATGCATGGGTCATTTGATTTAAAATTTAAATTAGACTTAACTCCTTTGAAAAATGCATGCATGGGTCATTTGATTTAAAATTTAAATTAGACTTAAATCCTTTAAAAAATGCATGCATGAGTAATTTGATTTAAAATTTAGATTGGACTTAAATCCTTTGAAAAATGCATGGGTCATTTGATTTAAAATTTAAAGTAGACTTAAATCCTTTGAAAAATGCATGCATGGGTCATTTGATTTAAAATTTAAATTAGACTTAAATCATTTGAAAAATGCATGGGTCATTTGATTTAAAATTTAAAGTAGACTTAAATCCTCTGAAAAATGCATGGGTCATTGGATTTAAAATTTCCGGAACCTCCAATAATTTTTTAAGTCGTCGCCTATGCCACGAGTGTCCAAATATCATTACCTTTGAAAAAGAGTTCCTTTCAGAATGAAACGGGAAGAACCTTATCATTCAACCGTTAAGACATAATGGCCCAGTGATCATCAATGTGTAAGCTATATCAGACATCGATCAGACTCCATGAAGCATATCTGCTTGATGAAAGATAAGTTTTACAACTGGAGACCTATATTTCTTTTCTTTTTTATCCTTTTCTCTGGTGTATGTTTCTCTCGTTATCCTTTTTAGGCAGTACGATCCTATTTTCGGCAGAAGCGTATTTTTTTTTTCTTTTGAAGCCCGTTATCATAGAATCCTGACGCAAACTTATTGACCGTCACGTTCGAAACGCATTGCGAACCGCAAACACAAAAGATTTTATTTAATAAAAGAGACTTTGTGGAAATGAGGTTAGTTCATGCTGTAATATCGGCCTTCGCTATAGTTTCGTGTTTTTGATGGGGCCTTAACGGTTAGAATTCGAGAAAACAATTTTCAACGTATTTAGACTGGATATAATAATTTGTAAATTGCTGATTAATGGTTAATAATTCACTTACAATCATAGTATAATATACAGGGTGATTCAAAACGATGAGACAAAACTTTAAAGGGTGACCGGAAACAACTAAACAAGCACTTTTCGTCATACAATGCATGGTCGTAACTCAAGCACTAGGGGTTAACACGTACTGTTGCATGAAATGATGGAACACAAGAATGACAGAGGAGGTATGAAGAAAGAAGAAATTACAGAACACATTTTAACGAACAACTTACAGAAACTGTTCAAACAGCTACCGCCAACATGAATGCAGGCCTCACACCTGCGACGTAGTGATCGTCGTACATTAGAGAAAACACCAGGCATTTCTGGTACAGCTACAGCAGCAACAGAAATCCTGGCAACAAGGTCCTCAACGAAATCGACGGGACTATCGTAGATGAGGCTTTCATATGGATCCATAGGGAAAAGTCCAGACATGAGAGATCGGGCGATCGTGTCGGCCAAGTGATGAGACCACCCCGACCAATCCATTATCCTGGGAATGTTTCATCCAAAGCGTTTCGTACAGCTACGCTGAAAAGAGGTGGCGCTCTGTCGTGTTGAAACGGTTGAAACCACATGCAGATTTGGACATTCCTCGCATTTCCGTCCGCAGCTCCGTCCATGAAATGCATGCCGGCCTTCTCCTGATTTATGAAACAATCCATTCTTTCTTAAATCCACGATAAATCTGACGACAAGTACGACAACAGACGCTTAATGTGTTCGCTAGACAGCGCCTTCTAGCGCTTAACCGCGTGCTTTACAACCATGCATTGTATGATAAAAAGTGCTTGTTTAGGTATGTTCTATCACCCCTTAAAGTTTTGCCCCATCGTTTTGAATCTCTCTGTATTGTGACGAGGTCGAAAATTCGAATTCAAGAATTCGATATAAAAACACTTTTTATACATCCCTGAACTCGAATCAAATGTTTTTGAGATTTGATATCTCACCCTGTTGATTTGAAACGCGATCGAATGTTCAGTTAAAAAGAAAAAATTATTTCATACGTAATTTTGCATTGTAAAATGAATGCCATAAACTTTAGACCGCTAGCATAAAGCGTTCTTGAGATGCAGTTCGCTTATCAAATAAATTTTATTAAAAAAATTACATAAAAAGCCATTAAAAATTACATAAGTATCGTTCATAGGTTTCCATGTGCAGTATTATACAAAAATTCTGTTAACAAAAAGTCATTTATTTCACGGGATTTTCATTAAATATATACTGTATTTTGATGAGAATTTTGCACGTGGGTATGAATAAGTGGTATGATTTATTAGCAGTATGGATTCTGCTTGAACTAATAAATCGCCAAAAGTGCCTAATTTCAATTTATGTAGTGCGAAAACATTGCGTTTATAAATGCGAAAACATTGTGCTGTGGATTTTGTATAGCTGTGTAAGGGGGGGGGGGGGGGGGATAAAAAATAAAACCTCTTCATTATTCTGCTATCGTTCCATAGTAGAGCAAATTCAGAAATATCATTCGGTAGGGAATAACATCTTTTATAGATTCATGTGAAAAAATGTTTGCATAAGGGGTTGTCTTCATATCAAATTGCTCACAAACTTTAAAATTTCCAATGCGTTAGGTAACACCCTGTTTTGATGTCATAAACAAATTCTACTTGCCCAAATAAGTCTAAATATACATTTTTGTATATTTAGACTTTCGTTATATACAAAAATATTGCGATATGGAGGGAATTAAGGGTTCCTCTCCATATTTAAAATTTATAACTTAAAGAACGAGATTATTGTTGCTTGATCAGAACTGTTCTAATAATTTGGGCCATTGGATGCTTTACTGAAGACGTTACTGTTCTGATTTCTCGTCTGGCGTTCGAGAACGTCGAACCAATTTTAATTCATCAACTTATGGAATTTTTTCCCCCCCATGATTAGCGTATACATCGGCCAGAAACGTGAACCATTTAGCCGACCTAGGACGTTGCCCCAGGCGCACCAGAGGGGGGCGGAACACACTCAGCCCAACAACACAACATCCATGCCTTACGTGGGACTCGAACCCACAACGCAGCGCTTATGAAATTCTAAAAATGGTGGAATTAACTCGATGTGCGAAAAATGGACGTGACCTAATTACGAGCGTAACCTGACTTTTAATTATCATATCCTTTTTCTTTACATTAATATTGTCTTTCCACTTATCTTCGTAAACCAATCAGCGCAAGATAGTAATAGTGTCATAATAATAAAAATTATTTTAAAGTACTATAACAATAATATATTTTTTTTTAGTCAAAAGACATTAAATTTATTTATAATCTTAAAATGGTAAATAATAAAAAAAAATCTGATGTGGGCAACACATGACTTTCCTTATATAATGTAAAGAATTTACTACTTTTACAGTAAAAAAAATAAGTTTTTCTTATAGTAGTCACTAATATTCTTTCCAAGATATTGAATTTTCGACACTTAGTCGTCATTTTCATTGATTTAGCGTCATTTTTATCCATTTGGCGAGATTTTTGTTAATTTGGCAACATTTCAAAAAAGTTGCCAAGTTGGCGACATCCCGCCAAATTCGTCGCCAAAATCTCGCCAAGCGTTATGCACTAAGAAATAAGTTATTCTTACAGCAGATAAATGACTATTGGCGTTCAAATACAAAAGTATTATTCAAAGTATCTTTTTTCATGAATGGAACGAGCTAGATCCACGAGAATGATGCCCCTCAATTTATCACATGGTATTACATATGAAAGGTGAACATGTTTCTCAATAGGAAATATTTTTTTTTATTTTATAGGACTTTTTGATAATTTTTTTGAAAAATGTACAATATCTCAAAAACGGTTCATGTTAGCGTTCTAAAATTTATGTCAATCGTTTTCTAATGAAAAATTACATAAGAAATGTCTATTTGCGTAACTTTATTAGTGGTTTTAATTTTTTGACGATTTTTTCAAAATTTCATTCGAAAATTTAGGGGGGGTTCTGAGCATTCGATTGCGTATAAAAACAATAGGCTTCCAGTGTTTACAGATTGTGATTTTTGTACCAAATTTGGTTCGAATCGGTCCATTCGTTCGTCAGTTATCGTCTCCACAGGCTCACTGACACGCACACACACACACAGACATCACTTCAAAAATGTTTGATTCACGATCAGTTATGCTTGAAACGTGCTCTCCCGTCGAAAACTCGATTTCGAATTTTCGACCCCGTCACAATACTTTCCTTATGCATTATGTATATAAGGAAAGTAATAACTTGCATTTAAAATACTATCCAAAAATCTGGTATAGTTTTAAACATGAAATATCCCAACTACTACCCGAAAATACTTTATACTTGCCACTTGAAAAAGATATGAGTAACATTTTAAATATAATTGAATCCTAGTAGAACCGTTTTATCCTCTATGCAGATATATATACATTGACATTGAGGTTCTATTAAAAAGCGGTGTCCTTAAACCTTCGAAGAGTTTAATCTTTTTTCCACTATTAAAATTAAAATTAGTATTATCATATAGTGTTTAAACTAATTTTATCACATAATTGTCAGAAAATTTTATAAAATATTCATATAAATATAAAAATAATAATAATAAAGTGTGAATTTATTTAATAAATTTGAAGATTTTGTTAGTCTCCAAAAATGGCAACCGTGATATCAATGCCAGAGCCACACCATAATGCTAAATAACAATCAAATGTGTATTGATTTGCTTCGTTCGATAATAGTCGTTTATGAATTATGAGAGTATATAAAATTTTGAGCTCCTAATGTTAAATTAGTTTCCAAAACTTTTATTCATATAATCCAACATATTTTTTGCCACGCTATTACTTTTGAATGTGTTAGCATTAAACGGTTAACATACAAATCAACATATTTTTTCATTTTCAATTAAATTCTAATCTTGTAAATAAATTGAAAATCAACTTGTGGTGTTTGTTTGTTTGTTCTCATCGTCACGGAAAAACGGCTGCACCTAATGTCATGAAATTTTGTGGGTAACCGTGAAATAGCCCCACCTAAAACTTAGTCCATGTTTCGGGTTTCTGGGACCAGGGTTTGTTTAGATATTTTAAAAAATGAACTTCCCACAGCCATAGTATTATGCAAACAATATTTATTTTGCAAATTTATTTGAAAAAATATATACATGGCCCACTCAATAAGTCTACGGTCTAACTAAGAAAAACAATTTTTTTTTTAGAAATTCGACTTTATTTATCAACATACTCTCCTTCAAGAGTGATACATTCATTCCAACGCTCCTCTAACTTTTCGATGCCTTTTTTATAGAACGATTTGTCTTTGCACTCAAAATAGGCCTCAGTTTTGGCAATCACTTATTCGTTTGAGCCAAATTTCTTTCCCTGGAGCATCTTTCTGATGTCTTGTGAAAAGCCAGTAGTCGCTGGGAGCCAGAGCTGGAGAGTACGGTGGGTGAGGAAGCAATTCGAAGCTTAATTCATATAATTTAACCATCGTTTTCATCAACTTGTGAAACGGAGCATTGTCTTGGTGGAACAGCACTTTTTTCTTTTGCATGTGAGACCGTTTCTTCTTGATGTTTACACTCAATCGATCCAATAATGCCATGTAATATTCGCTATTGATAGTTTTACCTTTCTCAAGATAGTCGATGAACAAAATACGCGCGTCCCAAAATACGGATTGCATAACCTTGCCAGCGGACTTTTGGGTTTTAGGTCGCTTTGGACGACTTTCACCGGCTGCTGTCCACTCAGCTGACGATCTTTTGGATTCAGGTGTGTAGTCATGGATCCATGTTTCATCCATTGTCAAATACCGACGAAAGAAATCCTTCTTGTCTCGCTTGAACAGCTCCAAACTGCGCTCTGAATCGTCGACGCGTTGTTGTTTTTGGTCCGGTGTGAGCAAACGCGGCACCCACTTCGAAAGCAACTTACGCATGCTCAAATTTTCGTGTAAAATTGTAAACAAATTACATTCTGATATCTTTAAGGTGTCAGCTATCTCCCGCAACTTCACTTGACGGTCTTTCAAAACTATTTTGTGGACTTTTTTATGTTTTCCGGAACAACTGCCGATTTTGGGCGACCAGAGCTTTCAGTATCATCGGTGTTTGTACGACCGCGTTTAAATTCAGCGTACCAGTCAATATAGTGAGATTTCCCTGGTGCAGAGTCTCTATAACGCTTATCAAGCCACTGTTTGGCTTCAACAGTATTTTTCCCCCATCAAAAAACAATCTTTAATCAACACACGAAATTATTTTTTATCCATTGTTTTGAAAATTACAAAACTGGAGTCACTAAAACCACTGTAACCTATAAACTAATTGTCAGAATGTCATGAAATTTTGACACGTGTCGTTTAAAGGTTGGTACTATCCAGAAATCATATGGGTCTGTCAACAGTATTGCCATATATGTGTCAGATCCGAGACTTATTGAGTGGAGTGTTATATGTTGCTGAGCAAAGGAATTAAACCAAATGAGTTTATACAGCAGACGATTTTTATTAGTCTTTTCCATTTAAAATAATTAAGAAATATATATAATAATTTTATGGGAATTACATTTCTAACTCAATTATAATTTCTTCTGTTTTATTTTGGCAAAAAAGTTTCAAACTTATATAAAGTTTAGCCAATTGTTGAAACCATTTTAGCGATTTCATTTTGGCATATGTTGATCCAATTTTACAGCGCTTTCAATTTGGCCTATATTGGTCATTTTTTTTCCTTTAAATAGAGTCCAGATTTTATACCGCTGTTTTGAATAATTAAACATTCTTCGTTAAAGCCTATATAAAAAGTTATTTTCTGCATTTTTATGCTTCTACGTTACAGTTTTGAAAGTGTTTTAATATGATTCTTGCAATTCAAAACAATTTTCCAATTGAAAGTATGTCTCGATAACACTAACTCTTCAAAATTTATCAGTAAGCAATAACGGTTAAAGTTAGCAGTAACGGTTCAAAAGCATGATCAGTGATCGGTCTTTTTCAAACACCTACCTTCGTTCGGCAATGTATCGCTATGTTTAATGCATGATTTTTAACTTTCACAATCTTATGACCGTATTCTTTCTCCATAATCAGAAGGTAAAGACTATTTTGTATTTGAAAAATATTTAATCTCTTTTTAGTTTCTAAATGACTGTTCAGATTAAACCAAATCAAGGCGTGTTCTGTGGGGGATGATAACAGTACAATTACTCCCAATGTTGTTACCATTCTGCACGAAGTATGTGGCGCCATTTTCCTTCTATTAGTGAAACATTAAATCGAAGAGAGCCTTTGTAATACTTGATGAGAGATATACATTTTATATCCATTAATATGAAGAACTGGGAGAAAACATCGTGTCATTTCGCCCTTATCATGTTCCATAATGATAATTGATGTCCTTGTGTAAAGAACCCGTGTTCACCCAAGGATGATACAGATCTCTATCTTCTCGTGTTCCTGTCATGGTAAATTTCGGACTAGTAGATTTCGATCTCATGGTTTATGAATGATATATACGTGTGTCGTTCTTTTTGTTCTTGTGGAGGCGCTGCTATCGATTCGAAATGACTAATTTTAGTTAGCCTCTTTATCATTTATTATGCCATTCTGTGCATCAATTTTGTATTCTAAGTAAGCATGCATGTTAGATTTGGGATAATGAAATATAAATTACGTTAATTCAGAATGTTAAGAATTTAGCGTTTTTGAAAGTACAGTTTTTTAATATAGATAATAAATTGAAAACCTAACTTATTGATAGCAGGACATAATCGTCTGCCCTTATTTTGTTTGACTCAATGGTCTTAGTGAACTAAAACTTTCGTTCCGTCTAGCTCTAGGGATTCAGTTTTTGAATAAGCTATAACGGATGGGGCAGCCCAGTGGTTAAGGCACGGGGATTGCTCTTGGAGGACCCGAGTTCGATTCCCGGCCTTGCTTAAACTGTCCCCGTGTTCATACACATTAAATATGTGGGTCCGAAAGGCCTTCCAAGAGGTTAGTGGGAGGGAGAAGGAGGGTATGGTCCGTGTGAATGTCGCCCCCACTGGGTTCTGGACTAAATTAGTTGGCGCTGTCCCGGCCGTCCAAACAGATACCTTCACTTTCGGGTAGGTCGGACGGTCAGGATCGAAAGAAAGAAAGAATAAGATATAGCAATTTTGCTTCTTACTATCAAGCAAAAATTTCGCGGGAGAGGGAAATCTTAAAATTCAATTTAAATTGAATTGGCTGAATTTGAAAAGGTTCACACATTTTACTTTCCCTGCAATACATGCTAATGTATAGGGAAAGTATTGGAATCGTGCCGAAAATCGCAACTCGAGTTTTCGACGGGTCTACACATTTCAGGACCTCTAGAACATGAAAAAACTATTTTTAGCGTGACGTCTGTGTCTGTTTGTCTGTCTGTCTATCTATCTGGTCAGATTTTGTATCCACTTTAACTGGGAAACTGATTGACCGAATTTCATAAAATTTGGTAGGTAAGTCACTTGTGTGTGACCCTGGTGCTGATGAGTTTTGGTACGATTCGGGACAAAACAACCCGCTTTTTTTTTTTTTTTTCCAAAATAGCCCGCAAAAATTGGCTGTATTCACTCTAGCTGAAAAACTAATAGACCAGATTTCACAAAATGTGGTAGATAAATCACTTAATTTAGTGCTGCATAGATTTTGGTATCATTTGGAAAAAAAGAACCTGCCTTTTTTTTCTGCGAAATACCCGCAAAAAATGTTAAATCTGAAAATAAAAGACTACGTATGCTCAAATATAGCAATTAAATGCTTATTTTATACGTAATTTTTGACTAAGAAAGGAATAAAATCAACCCCATTACTCTAGGACTAGCCGTTCTCGAGATATTTTAGTTTTTTTGTATTTTCACTACACCACCTTTGAAAATAAGTCCATTTGCCAAATGAAAACGAACATTGAATTAAACGTGAAGTCCTTTGCCAAATGAAAACGAACATTGAATTAAACGTGCAAATTAAGTGAAATTTAAAATAATTATGGCTGTTTTTTTATGCAATTAAACTCAATATTATGAATTATTGAAGAAATAAAGAGAATGTGAATATGAGTCTGCAGGGAAAGTCATGTGCTGCCCACATCAGATTTTTTTTAATTCAAATTAGATTTTAGTTATTTTATGTTAAAGCACAATTTTGATCGATTTTCACACCTATCAGTGCCCTAGTTATCGAAAATATTGTCTTAGGATTTCCATCTCGACACCATCAGAAAGATCGAAGAACGTTCTTTCCAACGGTCTGTGAACCAAATCTGTAGAACAATTCCTTCTTATTTATTTATTTATTTGTAATTGAATGTGCATTTTTTAGGTTATTGGATTCTTATTTCTTTGCATCCAAAAGTGGGAGATTAGCACAATTCTATATGCCAAAAATATGTGTGTATATCTTCGCATTCTAATATGAAAAAATTACTTGTAATTCAATTTCAATTACTCTATTGTTATTCTGCGAATTTTTGAACAAAAACATAGAAATTGAATTTTTCGATTTTGCTTTTTCGCCAGTTGCTATACACTGGGCGTTGCAACTGACGGCACAGCCTGTATCCGTTGCTGTGGGAAGTAGTATTTACCGAGTGTATTTATCGAGTGGGTAATGAGTTAATGAGAGTTCTCAAGCTCAATTTTGAACTAATCTTGGTTCGAACAATTTTCCGTGTTGTATCAGTAAAGTTATGTGAGAAGTAAATGTTAACCTTTTTATGTGAATGTTAAGTTTACTGATAATACGGAAACGAAAACCGCGTAGCCAGATTGCATGTGCTCCGATCGCTTATTTAGGGCGCACTACACCCGGTCAACAAGATATTTGTTTTTATTCTAAGCGGTTTCTTTTTATTCTTTATCGTTTAATCGTTGTAGGATTTTCGAACATTCGCTATATGTTCCGGTGCAATTTTAATCAGTGGTTTGCATCTTAAACCACGGGCAACGCCGGATACATTTTCTAATCGACTATAAAATAAGGCTTCTTTTAAATTAAGTAAAATGAGATTTCCACTTCCCAATTCTCCGAGATTCTTTGATTATAAAATTTTTAATCCTGAAATACGGAGATATAATCCTGGATTACAAATCACTTCCTGGATTAACTTCCAGGATTACAAATAACTTCTTGGATTACAAATCACGGCTTCTTAACGTGTTTTAAAGATATATTTTAAATTGTTTTGTTTGTGAAATCCTCAGTTATAAATGCATACATATTATATATCTAGAAAAAACAACTAAGTATTTGATAATTTCGAAACATGATATTTAGCAGCAAAATCTTACTAGGCCTTGGGCTAAAAATTGCCCCTCGCCTGCACTAGAACTATGTATAAAATTTTAGCCACAGAAAAAGGCATTTCCGTCTATCTTTCGAAGATTAATTGTCTCTCTGAAATAATTCATAGTTTCCTATCTGTAAAAAGATGCCCCAAAATACCAATCAAATCTGCCTGCAGCAAAATATCCGTGCATTCTTATCTGATCCAGAATTTTCGCGTAACGTTAGAATTAATAAATGCCTGACCACTAATCTTTTTAATCAACCGTAGCAAAATAATACCTGATCGTTTTTTTTACACATCCCCACCCATTTACGAAATAGTTCGAATGTTCGGGGGAAGAAAAAAAAAGAGCTAAAGAATTGTGCTGTCTGCCTGCTCGATTTCCTTGTCTAATTCGTATGTCACAGGTGCGGCTGCTAATTATTGTCATTTGCATTACTTCACACACACCTAACCTGGCACTTAGTGGTAACGGTTCCGAAATGTGGCATTCTTCTGCTTTTAACATGGGATAAGCATTCCCAAAGAATTTGCAAATATTTTTATCAGAAATCGATTCCATTTCATTGTGCTATGTTCTCTTCTGATATTATCTCTCAGTATACTTCTGCGGCAAAAATCATAAGTGTTGTTAATTTTATTGCATGCGAGTGATAAGGAAAGTTACCTGCAGATTATGTTGATGTCGCCCTTGAACTGATTGAATAAATAATTTGGTAAGCATTAATTTCAGTATTCTAAACCTGAATTAAATGCATTTCTGTAACTGTAGAATCGGTAAAAGAAATAAACTTCTTTTTATTCACTGATGACTATTAAATAGTCAATTGAATATGCGCATTACAAATGACATATTTGAGGTTTTTATTACCTTGGGTTTTTCAGTTACGATTTTCTATTTTGTGTGAATACATTATAGTATGTCTATCTTTATAACAAATGCTATTGTCGTTTATTTCTTTTCGTTTGATAGTGCATAGGAAAAACTGTTTTGATGTGAATAATATTCATAGTTGGGGTACATCTGGTTGAAATCGGGGCATTACAAAAAAATATAAACACTTTGTGCGCATATATCTCCGAACCAAATGAAAATGTAAATTTTTGCTTGTTTTATCGGAAATATGATTCTATGTATGAATATATAAAAATAATCTCAATGTTTTAATATTTTTTTCCGAGAAAACTAAATAGTTTTTACCCGAGTGAGTTTTTGCCTCACTTTGCTTACTTTTATTCGAAATATCTTCTGTAAAAGCTGGATATAAAATGGATATAAGCGACAAAAATGTTCAATAGGAAATATCCTATTTCTAGATCAATAGTTTGTTTTTACAAAGCTAGTTTTCGATGAATCTTTTTGTCAAGTTGAAGAAGAATGAAAAATTTCCGTTTTTCAAGTTTGTAATGCTCATAAGCTCTAAAAGGATATATGGTTGGATTTGATGGGATCAAGTTCTTAATTTTCGAAATACAGTTGCTATAATTTCTATATTTAAATATTTTGATCTATTTTGAAAAGCTGTTTCTAATTTCGATATTTTAATATTTTGAAATGTTTCGAAAATGTCTAAAGAAGACAAACAGCAAATAAATATGTTATTCACGCAAAATAATTTCGGTTCCATCTGACTGGAGCCACTGCCATTTTTTTCTGAACATTTTCAAACTTGGGATTTTTAAGAAATGTTGAGACTTCAAGAATTGATCAGAATTGATCACTTTTTAAAGGAATCATTAAATGTAACAAGCAAATATAAAAACTTCGTTTGGGGGGGGGGGGGGGTAAAATCTTATTTTCATAACTCGCCATGTGCAGTATCACGTGTTAAAAATTTTATTTATTTATTTATGTATAAGCGAAGCTGAATATTGGATTCTTTTGTAACTATCTTACAACAATGGGATTATATCTATGTAGAAGCGAAGGGATGGTTGAGGGCCATTTAGCAAAAAAGTCCTGTTCTATTTTACGAGGCTCAACTAAATATTAACCTTTTGCTTACGGGTGGGACAGCGTCAATCTCAAACGAAGAACCTCCCAAGAAGACAGATATTTGACATACCCTATCTCAAACAGTTCGATCCCCCTTTGCAGGCATTGGCGTTCATTTTTGGAGGTTCTTCGTTTGGGATTGACGCTGTCCCACCCGTAAACAAAGGGTTAATAAATTAAAATGTTCCACTGGACTAAGTTGTGTATCAAATTTCAGCTCTTTAGGAAATAGGAAAGTATGTTAAAAATGCTATCAAAGAAGTTGAAACAGACTGATAACCATCGGCCATGATGAGTTCTTGAAAAAAGTGGGTGACAATAAAGGAATAAAACCCGTTATAACACCCACCGTTTTAACCAGTTTTCACTCCATAGAGTGCATTCAAGCTTATCAGAATATATTAATGGATAAATTCTAGAACTCTTTAATTTGAAAATAATAATAATAATAATATAACCCGTAACAACTTTTAAACTACTTCGTGCTATCGAGGTCTAATTATAGTACCTCGTTGATTCTCATACCAAGGTACGTTGCCTGTAACCGTCCAATAAAAGTGAATGGTCTAAAGAAAAAACTACTGTTTACATCCCTTATGATTTTGGTGTATTTTGGCAGACTGTTTTCACTCTGCCAAGGTGGCCAACGGCCGTACCGTGCTGAAAACGCCGGTTCTCATTAGATCACCGAAGTCAGGCAGCATCGGGCGCGGTTAGTACTTGGGTGGGTGACCACCTGGGAACACCGCGTGCTGTTGGCACATTTCGGGCGCGGTAGCCGGGTGGTTTGCGCGCTGGATTTGCACGCTGCCACAACTGCCGCCGTGTTCATGCGGAGTACGATCACGTTAAACATGTGGGTCCGTAAGTCCTTCCGAGAGGTTGGTGGTAGGGAAAGAAGGGTACGGTCCCTGTGAATGCCTCCCTCACTGGGTTCCGGTCTAAATTGGGTGGAACTTCCCGGCCGTCCAAACAGTTACCTTACACCTTTCTGGTAGGTCGGACAGTCTGGGTCTCAACAACAACAACTCTGCCAAGGTAGACCGAGAAATCCTAGAGGACTACATTGTTCATCAATAAGTAAAAAACACCTACTTGTTAAGTAAAAAAAAAAAATACGTAAAAATAAACAACACTTTGCTTCAATATTGTCCTGCTAATAAATACATCAATGGTATCAACTCAGTAATGCAGAAGTATGCATTTTTAATTGTTAATGAATATTATTAGTACATATATTGAAATTCTTCATACTTCCTTGATAAAAACTAACTTGTGAAAAAACCTAATTTACGTACGTCTGCTGCTTTTATCCTGAAAGTACGAAGAATGTGTATAAAGCAAGAGTTATATTCATTGTAACCAGTAAATTAATTTGGCATTAGCTGTACACTATTGTACAACCTGACTTACCAAAGTTATTTATATCAATCTGATACTAACAAGTAGCTATTCTAAATCTAACATAAAAAAAAGCTATTACACACCTGACATTTTAATTTATTCTAATAAATAAAACTCTCATTTACATCCCAATTAAATTGTACGAGTCTGTGTGCATCATAAATGAATGCCTCCCTCACTGGGTTCCGGTCTAAATTGGGTGGAACTTCCCGGCCGTCCAAACAGTTACCTTACACCTTTCTGGTAGGTCGGACAGTCTGGGTCTCAACAACAACAACTCTGCCAAGGTAGACCGAGAAATCCTAGAGGACTACATTGTTCATCAATAAGTAAAAAACACCTACTTGTTAAGTAAAAAAAAAAAATACGTAAAAATAAACAACACTTTGCTTCAATATTGTCCTGCTAATAAATACATCAATGGTATCAACTCAGTAATGCAGAAGTATGCATTTTTAATTGTTAATGAATATTATTAGTACATATATTGAAATTCTTCATACTTCCTTGATAAAAACTAACTTGTGAAAAAACCTAATTTACGTACGTCTGCTGCTTTTATCCTGAAAGTACGAAGAATGTGTATAAAGCAAGAGTTATATTCATTGTAACCAGTAAATTAATTTGGCATTAGCTGTACACTATTGTACAACCTGACTTACCAAAGTTATTTATATCAATCTGATACTAACAAGTAGCTATTCTAAATCTAACATAAAAAAAAGCTATTACACACCTGACATTTTAATTTATTCTAATAAATAAAACTCTCATTTACATCCCAATTAAATTGTACGAGTCTGTGTGCATCATAAACTATTAGATCAACCTTAAATACTAAGAAAAGCAATTATTCTGGGTTATAATTCTCTCATTAACATACGTTTTTGCGCTTATTTCAATTTCAGCCTTTCTAATAGTGATGTCGATTACTTAAATCGATTTGGCCTGATTTACTTCTAGATGAATTTGTGCATCTCTTTTATGTATTAGCAATTAGTTTATTTACCAGCTCGTGTAGTAGGTAATCAGAGTTGGAAGAGGAAGTTGTTTTAAAATATTTAGCCACATACAGCCACATAGTTCCTAGGAAATTTATCAGGGAATTTTTTTATCTGAGATTCTGTAGCCACCCTGAATGGCAAATAAAACCGACTAGGCAATTCAGGTTCTCAGCATTTATATCCTGCTTTGCACCATTTTTCACTGATACTTTGATCCTTTAGTTCACTCTCCGCATTTCAAATTTACTTTTGCAATATTTCTACACGCATTCAAGGTCATCATCAAGTCCTCCGTTAAAATTCGTTACCCGCAGTGGTTTTTTTTTTTTAAACCCAGAAAGGGCACTTAAAAAGCGGGACATCTAGAGTAAATTTGGGACAACATGGCATTTTATAAAAAAAAAAAGGGGGTGGGGGGAGACTTGCTCTGGAAAAACGGAACAAATGGGAACCCTAATGTACACGTTGGGTCTATTTTTAGTAATGTGACTGTACCCGATCAAGGAAAAGTTATTGCAGCACCCCTTGGCGGAGAACTTGAAATTTAGAATAACGAACTCAAAAACAAATCGAAGTAGACAAAAAAAGCTAATTACAAAATTATAAAGCATTATATAGTGAGTAGAAATAGACGCTATAACTTATAGAAGACATTTATTTGACACAATATGGCGAATGGCCGTCCTATGCAAGAATACTAAATTATACAACTTACATACACGGCAATCTGATGTACATCCTATTTGAAATGCCCTCCGTCTGCACACTTGGAAGAAAGACTATAACCGTGTATTTTGACAAGCGTTGCAGATGTCACCGTATTACACTCCTTGATGATATTATTTTTTGATAATTATTTATTGCCTTCCGTATACGCGTTTAGTGCGTTCCTGGTATCGATTCTTACTCATTGAACAATGCTCTACAACTTTGTAGTTGTCTTCTTCGGTCCATCTCGCTTTGTTACCTAATTCCTGTTCTTAACTTTTTAAATTCTCCGCTAGAAGCATTGCAGTCACTTTCATAACGATCATAGTCACTTTACTATAGATAGACCTGAAACGTGCACTCATGTGGTAATCAAATATATTTTTTTTTTCATTTCTCCATATGTCATTTCTTCGAAATTCGGTGGGTTCCTGTAGGGGCATGACCCCCAAATCCCCCAACTTGACTACACAACTGGTGTTGTCTATGGGTGATTCTACAAATACGGGAATATTTGGAATATCAAACATTTTAAATTTTTAAATTCTGAAAAAAAAAAATACTAAAATATTTTGAGTTACTTAATTCTAATAAAACATCAGCAATGCTTAAAAGTTTTTATTTGTAATTTTTTTTTTTTTAGTCATTTTAATTACATTTACGAACATGTGAATGACAAGAAATAATTTGCAAATAATGTACAGTCAGAACTATTATACTCATTTTTAGACATAGCAACAGGTTGTTATATAATTGTTCTTAATATAAGATGGATAAAATCATATAGCTTAAAATTACTTAAATTGAATGTATAAGTATTTTTCAGCTTAGAATTAGGGCATGTGGATGATAAAATAAAGATTTAGTATTATCTCAATATACCATTCCTGCAACTTTTTAGACTTTAGACTTTTCAGTCAAGTAGAAGTTTATAAAATTTTATAATTAAAATTCATTTATATTCAAATTTTACCTGCTTTTATAAGTATGTTAATAATAAGGAATAAAAACACTTTAAAAATGGAGTAAAGTCTGTAGCTAATCACAAAATCTATAAAAAATAGTATAACGCATATTCTATGACAATAAACTGTCATGCTTGTCTTCTATCAGTGTTACCAGTAAAATTTCTCTTTCATTGAGAAAAAAATCCCTTACTTTTCAGCTATGCAAATGGCCAAACCCTCTTTGGAACAAACTAAGTTCATTTTTAGGGGTGATATTTTTGTTTCCTTTCATTTTTTAATGAATAATAATAAAGCCTGGAAGTTATGGCAATAACCAAATACTTAAATAGACAGGCAATAAACAAATACTAAAATAGACATGCAAGTAAGCAAAATAAAATATCAAAATAGGCATTTAGTGCATATCGTTTTAAAAAATTAAAATTATATAGTGGTATATAGCAAATTTTACAAAACTACTTATTAGATGTATCATTTTTGTTGTTAGATATAATTCGAAAATTTAACCTTGTCTTCTGTCACGTAGATTGTGTTTTAGAATCAAACATGATCTTTCTACTTCTAATAATTGATATATTCTTTTATTTATGGCATATATTTATGGCATATGGAATCCTTAAAAATGGCATATTTTAAACTTATGACATTTTAAGGATCCATTTCAATAAAAGCTGAATTATCAATATCCCCCTTCGAGTATTTTAGCGATATGTTCTATTTTTTCCAAGTCATTATTTGCTGAAAGAATTCCCTTGCAGTTTTCACTCCAGATATGAACGCCTCATCTAGGAACAGATTCAGTTACACTAACTACATTATTGAAGAACTTCACGACATTAACTAAAGTAAAGTGTGCTTCAATAAAAGTTACATCATAGCGAATGGAATATTTAGGTGGTATTTGTTTAGTAATATTATTCTTTCTCATCTGAATGCTGCTATGGCACTTACTCTATCGAGTAAGCGTACCATTCCGTTCCTAATAGTTCCTATACAAAAAATATTTGAACTTTATAATTTTCTGAAAAATGTCATCGATTTGATTTTAAAATATTTAGATTGTATCATTGCATGAACAATGCATGTAATTAATATTTTCATTTTATATGCTTAAAGAAAACCCCGTTTCTATATATTTAATGATATACATCTGCTGTTTAATTTTGTTTATTTGAAGTTTTTGTGAATTCATTTAATTTCTTTTATGGTATAGATATTACCGTAGAATTCAGTCAATCAGCACTTTAAAATGCGACAGAAAATCGTGGAAAATAAAAGGGGGGGGGGGGGAGGTTAGGGAGTATCATCCAGAATTTTATGCTAAAAGAAACAAAGGCTATTTTTATCATTTTATTCGACGACGAATTTTTTTTCTCCGAAATTTGTCCAATATTTATGGGGAAGGAGCTTCAAAGTAAAAAGATTCCATTCACCGTTTGCTTTAAAATAAATAGGGGTAAATGTATCATTTTAATGCGACTATAAATTTATTTTGTTTTTACAAAATTATCCATAAAATTACACTTGTTTCTTTTAACTTATGAATATTCCTTTTTTGAACAAAAACCATTTTTATTGAATCGAAACTACTCCATCTTACTCATGATGAAGTCCTTCAATTTGACGAATCAAGATATAAATGCCTTAGCAAAAACTTTATTAACAAATTTACTAACAAAAAAAATCTTAACAAACTACATTTGACGTGACTAATAATTATTATTGCAATGATTTGATAAAATATGTGTTTTCAAATTTAAATCAATTACTGTTTTTTCTTCAGATGATTTTGAAAGTTTCCTGACCTTCTCTCAAATCCAGACGATATATTTTTTCTAAAACATGTAAAATTTTTGAACTAGACAAAAGCTATGCATTCATTGCCTGGAAATAATATTTATTCTAATTTATACTGCGTTATTCATGTCTGTAAACTTCGGAATACAGTCAATATTTAAATGATGACTGATTTGCCACATTTAGATTAGAAATATATATTTATATCCTTCTCAAACCGATTCACGTAACACACCTAACACCCATTGGCTCTTCTCTGATCATTCACTATTTTTTTATACATAACTTTTGCTCATTCAATTATCTTTCAACATAGCATTCAGTAATCTTTGTATAAACTTCACTTATGTTAAAATTTTAATAGCTTCCACTCTCATAAAAAAATTGCTATTTCTTTTCATATGTACGAATTTATTTTCATAAACTTCACATTACTATGCATGTACTGTTTTATTTTATTCTATATTGCTTGCACACCGTTACTATTAGATAAATATTTAAATAGTTTCCGATCAACGTTTCTCAATAGTTCTTCTCGCCTCTGTCAGAGAATGGGTCTAGCTAGAGCTCCTCTACTACAGGCTGACTTATCAAGCATATTGAAGCTCATACGGTGCCATACTACAATTATAGAAATTTTAAAATAAGTGTTTAAAATAAATATTTTATATAAAAAAAGAAGTTTCAATTAGAATATTGTAGAACTTAGCTCGCACAAGTATGCTCCAGCAGCAGAGATCCAATTATTTATTAGCCATTGTTTTCTTTTTTTTCGTTTCTAGGAAAGCGAAATAGCCCAAAACCCATTCTAGAATGATTAGAGTAGTTCTGTGCAAAACAACCAGCCATAATTATTTCAATTATACTTCCTAAAGAGAAAATACGAATAGAGCTAATGCTAATGGATTGCGCTTCCAGTTATGGTGGGCTTCAATATGCTTGATGAGTCAGCTCGTATATAGAGGAGCCTTAGGTCTAGCAGTGACGTCACTCGTCCTTCCTTCCCGGGACAACTTTTTCCCCGAACGAGACAACCTTATATATAAGATATTCTACGGACCTTGACTGTATTCTACTATTTTCCAATATAGACCCTTTGGAGAATTAACATAATTGTTTAACCAATGAACATGGATCAATGCCTAAACCCTCTTTCCACGCTACTGTGTGGAACTTGCACTGAAACGATGCACTTAGCATGTTATATAAACAAGGTTCATTATGTTCCCAATATAATAAAAGATTTTTGAAAGTAATGAAACATTTCAAAATCGCATCAATCCGGTTTATTTTCGCAAATTTGGCGTACAGAACATTTGCAACTCTGTCTACAACAAAAATCGATCGCGGAAGAGACGATCTCCAGCTCTCACACCCCTTTCGTTCTGTAATTTAGAAAGCCATGGTTTAAAAAAAATAGCTCAATAAATAAAGCACGAGAAAAACGCTCCGGATCGAATCGCTTCTTTAGAGAAACACTTAGGTTTTGCCTCGATGCGGAAAGAGAAGGGCCCGTATCAGATTTCTGCGACCTTTCTGGAAAAAAATGTTATCACAGTACGATATCTTGCAGAGACCGTTGTATCCTCGCCACTTAACACAGGACGGTGCTTGAAGGACTGGCTCAGTACCTGAAAAAGCCGCTCTGTGCAACATCGGTAGAGGTACTTTAAAAGCTCTTTGTAGTCTGCTATCAGAGGGGCTACTGTACTGAATAGGTCCGTTCAAGAGCCTTCCGGCGTTGATAGATGCTTTAAAAAAAGAGGAGACAAAGAACTGAAAAATGGATATTAAGAATTTTTGCCATTTTTTCCCTGTTGAGAACAATGGAGGTTTTTCTACTGGTATATGTGAGGTGGAGTGCGGGGAAGATGTTGGAAATGGCTCCAAAAATAGAGCAGAGATTAAATTTTAAAGATTATTAAGCCCCTATTACACGACAGTAATTTGGGACAACAAACCGTTCGCAAAACAGCTTTGGGCCGTTTGTGACGTCACTTCATGCAGCACAGAACGAAAGTGACGTCACTCCAAGCAGCAAATGGGGAAGCTTTAGCTTCCCCATTGGGGGACTGGGTCTTCACTCAATTACCTCTTATTGTATAGCAATTATCCTTAAATGAAATCACCGGTAACTGGTACCTAAATAAAAAAAATCTGATGTGGGCAACACATGACTTTTCTTATACAATGCAATGAATTTACTACTTTTACAGTAAAAAATATATATATATATATATATATATTATCATAGTAGATACCTATATTCTTTCCAAGATATTGAATTTTCGTCAATGAGTCGTCATTTTCATTGATTTAGCGTCATTTTTATCCATTTGGCTAGATTTTCGTTAATTAGGCAACATTTAAAAAGTCGCCAAGTTGGCGACATTCCTTCAAATTCGTCACCAAAATCTCGCCAAGCGTTATGGACAGAGAAATAAGTTATTCTTATAGCAGATAAATGACTATTCGCGTTTAAATACAAAAGTATTACTCAAAGTATATTTTCTCATGAATGGAACGAGCTAGATCCACGAGAATGATATCACCAAATTTATTGCATAATATTACATATGAAAAGTGAACTTGTTTCTCAATAGTTAATATTTTTTTTTTAATTTATGGGATTTTTTGATAAATTTATTTGAAAAATATGCAATATCTCGAAAACGGTTTGTGCTAGCGTTCTAAAGTTTATGTCAATCGTTTTCTTAGGAAAAATTACAAAAGCAATATCTATTTGCGTAACTTTATTAAAGGTTTTGATTTTTTGATCATTTTTTCAAAATTTAATTCGAAAATTTGGGGGGGTTTTGAACATTCGATTGTGTTTAAAAACAATATTGGGCGGGATAAACAGGGATTGTAATTTTTGTACCAAATTTCATTCGAATCGCTCCATTCGTCCGTGAGATATCGTCTCCATAGACTCACTGACACACACACACATACATCACCTCAAAAATGTTCGATTAGTGATCAGGGATGCTTCAAACGTACTCTCCCGTCGAAAACTCGAATTCGAATTTTCGACCCCATCACAATGCTTACACATTATACTATGTATACATTATGCTTATGCATTATACTATGTATATAAGGGAAATAATACTATTCATTCAACAGTAAACATTTTTGCTAGGCAAATAAAAACACTTGATGTCGGCCCAAAACTACCTCATATAAAATATAACATCAATATGAGAAAAATCAATATTATTTCTTCCATTGTTCATCTCACCCTTCATCTATTATTCAATAAGAGGTGGAAATCTCAATTCACGGAATTTTGTTTTTACATAATCATACACACATTGCTTAGCAATATCTAGTCAATTCTTGAATATGGATCAACATCTCATTCGGTATTAAATTTACAAAATTAAAATTTTATATCATTATTCTATATTCATTGAAAACAGAATTTTAACATTAACCAGCCAAATTATAATATTTTTCCGCTGCGGTATCAGAGTTATGTTACATGACACTAATTATAACCCGTTTCTACATTATACGTAAGTATTGTGGTGGGGTCGAAATATCAATTCCCAGATTTTGACGTATTTATACTTTATAAGTATCCCTGAATACGAGTCAACCATTCTTTCAGGCATACCTGTGGACAGGATATCTAGAAACATATAAAACGATTTCACTGATTATTTTCGTTTTCAATTATTTCAATCCTTAAACATCAGGGGTTTATTGATTTTCGAGTTGGTCAGACAAGGAAACTTTCCCCACTTTTGGATTTTCCCCCCAAAAAATCAATAAAACATGAAATGATGCTAAAAAAGTTACAGAAATATATTTTTTCAAAGTTTTAATTAAAAGCGAATGACACTTAAAGACGCTAACATACGCCGTTCTCGAGATAGTGTTCATTCTTAATCTAAAATGGAAAAAAAAATATTAAAAATACACTTAGTATTATCAAATGCGTGAAGCATGCTTTGCAACCAGAAATGGTGAATACCAGTATTTATAAGTTAGCAAGAGGCGTTATCAATTACAAATTTTACTTTCCCCACTAGATATTTGATATCTCTAGAAATAATCAAACTATTTTTATGAACTTGGATCATACTTACATTAATCGGTCATTTCAAAAACCCTTTGACTTTCACCCAGATGGGATTTCAAGAAAGCAGCGTGTTATTATTTTCCCCACAATATTGAAATTTAATAATCTGTAAGAAAAGCCATGTGTTGAGCACATAGGTTTTTTTTTTTTTTTTAAATTGCGGAATGAAAGGAGTGATAGCGGAGGGGAGGAGAGAGGGTCGTCTTCGCTTCGATCGATTTTTGTTAGAGACAGCGTTGCGAATGTGCTGTAGGCTAGATTTGCGAAAATCAGGTGTATTGATGCGAATTGGAAATGTTTTATTTATTGCAAGGGAGTGAAAAATGGAGATGATGATTTGCTATCCCTTTCTATAGAGCCTCTAGATTTGTTTTGTTAACTCCGAATTTTCCCCTTCGGCCATATCATGTGATTCGGGTAGACAGCGTTGAAAGTGTAATTTGTTTTTCATGAATGCAGAGATGTGTACAGTGAAAAAGGTGTGTAAAGAACTCAGGGCCGTAGCCAGAGACGAAATTCAAGAGGGGCTGAAATGAAATTCAAGGTGGGCTCAACAGTCTGGTAGGGTGGGGGCTCACCCAAAGCACAGTTAATCATTAGCATTTATTAACCATAATAGTCACTATTATATGTTTTAATCCATATAAATTATTAACAAATAATTGCATATTTATATTTGTGAGCCAAGAGTTGATTAGCAAACTCCATATAGTTACTATACATCAATATTATAATATATAATAATTACAATGGATTTTAATATAAGTATTAACTAGTAGTAAAGCTGTTAATTAATCGGAAAAAAAATCTGAAAGTTAATACAAGTTAACGCTTAATATTAACTCTTAACTACCTATCAGTAGATTTTGACACAATAATGTAAAACAGTGAACCCCGCAATAATACAAAAGTATCCAAATACTATTGTCTTAATTTTTAAATTAAATATGTAAATAAATGGATCATCAGTATAACCAGAAATTCAGCTAAATTAAAAATTCTTTAAAACAAAGTAATTTATAAAAAAGAAGAAAAATCTCATAAGTAATTTTTTTTATGCAAACTTTGGATGACATGTTGGTTGAAATTTCTTATCACTACTAAAACTTTTTATTTTTTATCAGGGAGGGGGGGGGGCTTAGTATACCTCTTGGGGGGGGGGGAGTGGATATTAAAGTCTCCAGGTCGCAGACGGGACACTCATGATATGAATGACCAGCTCCATTTCAACTTTATTACTTTCCCAAATCATAGTATAAGGTACAGGGGGAAAGTATTGTTATGGGATCCAAAATTCGAATTCGAAAGTTCGACAGCAGGGCGCATTTCAAGCTTCCTTGAACAGAAATCGAATATTTTTTAGGTGTGTGTGTATTGACGGGATATATCACGAACGAATGGGGCATTTCAAACGTAATTTGGTATGATCATTACAATGAGTGAATGCTGGAACCCTATTGATTTTTAGAATCAGTCGGAAGTTCGGAAGACCTCCCTCCTAATTTTCGAATGAAATTTTGAAAAAACCAATACTTTTAATAAATGAAAATTAAATAATCCTTTCAGATGTAACTTTTTCTTTAGAAAACGAATGGCACACATTTTAAAACGATAACTTGAACTGTTGTCGGGATATTGCTCAATTTTCGAATGAATTTTTGAAAGAAAAAATATTAAAAAATCAGGACTTTTAAAGTTGTTAAATAATAATCATTTCATACGTAATATTTCATTAAAAAACAAATAGAATAAACTTTAGAACGCTAACATGAACTTCTTTCGAGATAATGCACGGTTTTCAAAGAAAATTTTCTCAAAAATTACATAAAATTAAAAAAGTAGTAAGTTTTGTCAAATAGGTTTACTTTCCTTATGTAATAGCATGCTACAAATGTATTAATATTATTCTCGTGGATTTAGTTTGTTCCATTCACGAGAGCAGTTGCTTTCTAAAAATAATTTTGACACCAAAGAATGCATCAGCAGTTATTTATTTCACGGAATATTAATTACATTTCAATGAAGATTTTGCACATAAGTATAAATAAGTTCGTTTGATTAAACGAATAAGTTACCATAAACACCCTATGGTTTTGAAATTGGTACAGAAATTTTGATAGCATGAAAATGACATATACAAGAATGATGAATTTTTAAATCAAAGTTGTGAAAGAAAGATTTAAATGATTTATATGTTGTCATAAAATTGTTTTTGTAGTTCTTCAAAATTTAGAGTTTTTTGAAATTTTGCAATTAGTTTAGCTTTAAAGTTAGCATAATTATCTAATTCTAAAATTTCCTTATACTTAAGTACATATTGAAGAGCTTTGCCTTTAATTAAAGATTTAGTTATAATAAGTTTATTTTTATTGTCCCATTGGGCAATACTTACAATTTCTTCAAGTTGTTTGAAAAAGAACTCAATATTTTCATTTTCCTCTCCATTAAATTCCTTCAGTAATTGACTGAGTTGTAAATTTGATACATTTTGATTTTCTTGCATCGCATAAATTAAATCTTTAATGCTTTGTATTAGCTTTTTATTTTCAATATCCTCCTTATCTTTCTTTGTTAATTTACTAATTGCCATCTTTAGTTAAATTTTAAATATCTTATCAAGATCCTGTTTTTTTATTAGATATAATTTGATATATCATTAATTATAACACATATTATACTCTACGACCCCCAAAATGAATTTTCATAAATGCATATACATTTCAAAATTTGTCAATATGTTAATATTCAAATACATCTTGCATTTAATTGCACAGAGCAAATAAATTAAATTGCTACACTTAATTGATAGATTTTCACTTCTCAATGCATATAAATACATATGTATAATAAATGTTATTTTGGATCCACACCTGCTTCTTATTTTGACTCTTAAGTTTTTGAAATTAATTAATAATAATATGATGTGTTTTAGATATCTTGGAGGGTAAGTCTGATTTTAAAATGCCAGCCACTTGTGACCCTATAAATTAAGTAATAGACCAATATTAATTATATATTAATGAAGTAAGCAATCCTTAGTAATTAAAGTACAGTTGTACGTGGTCTATATACTTCTTATCTGTGTATCAGGTTTAAACCACGGCCTTACATCCTGATATATGTCATTTCTATATTGTTACTTCTATTGTTCATTAAAATTATATTAATGTCCAAATACTATTCTTTTAAGGATGGCCGTGAATCTATTATTAGTCGCATATGCCCAAGAATATTGTGATAGCAAAAAATTATTTTTTACTGTTTAGAGCATTTTACTAAAACTGTGTAACATAAAAAGTTTTTTTTTTATAATATTTTACTTTTTATCTATTTATTTTTATTTTCCAAAGTCAACTGTAACCAAATTTTGAAACTCTTAAAATGATCTTCATATATCTCTATATATATGTTCATGTTTCGAGGTTTCTAATCCTTGCGGTTTTCCAGACATTTATAATAAAAAGTATTTTGTATCCAATACATGACTTTCCCTACAGATTAGTAAATGTTAATATTAGGGGGTATAGCACAAACTAGAACTTTAAAATGTACTTTATCCCGAGAATAACGCTCTTTGCGATAGATGTCAATCACTTTTAAATAGAAATTTTCTTATAAAATGACAAATTCTAAAACAACTTTTAACTTTTTTCCCCTCGAAATTTTTTAAATAGAGAGGTTTTTTAGAGGTAGTGGGGGGGGGGGGGGGGGATAATTAAAAAATATGAGGCTTTTTTTTTTATCCGACCTTTTAAATCTACAGGCCTGATATGTTTATCGATTAAAATAATTATACTAAATTTCATTCAATTAGCACAATTCGTTCGAAATATATTTTGTACACAAATAAACACTCAGATATCAATGAAAAAACCAGGGTCACCCACAAGGGACTAACCTACCGAATTTTATGAAATTCGGTCAATTAGTCTTTCAGTTATAGAGTGGATACATATATTGCACGGACAGACACACACAGACTTCACGCTAAAAATAGTTCTTCGTGTTCTAGAAGTCCCAAAATGTGTAGATCCGTCGAAAACTCGAGTTGCGATTTTTGACACGATTCCAATACTTTCCCTATACATTACGATGTATTGCAGGGAAAGTAAAACTATCAAGTATTCAGAGAAGTTAAAAACTGAGAGATCTATCAAAATCCGAGATCATATTTTTACTTTCCCTGCAATACATGGTAATGTATAGGGAAAGTATTGGAATCATGTCGAAAATCGCAACTCGAGTTTTCGACGGATCTACACGTTTTGGCACCATTTTTAGTGTGATGTCTGTGTGTCTGTCTGTGCAATGTATGTATTCACTCTAACTAAAAACTAATGGACCGAATTTCATAAAATTGGTAGGTAAGTCCCTTGTGGGTAACCCTGGTGTTGATTAGATTTTGGTACGATTCTGGATAAAAGAGCTCTCCTTTTTTTTGTGAAATGACCAGAAAAACTTGCCTGTTTTTCCAAATTTTACAACATTTGGTAGATAAGTCACTTGTGGGTTACCCTGGTGCTGATTAGGTTTTGGTACAATTCTGAAAAATATAACCTGCCTTTTTTACAAAATGGCCCGCTAAAATCGTCAAAATCTAAAAAACTTGCCTGGTTTGCCAAATTTTACAACATTTGGTAGATAAGTCACTTGTGGGTTACCCTGGTGCTGATTAGGTTTTGGTACAATTCTGAAAAATATAACCTGCCTTTTTTACAAAATGGCCCGCTAAAATCGTCAAAATCTAAAATAAAAGACTACGTATGCTCAAATATATTAATTAAATTCTTGTTTTATACGTAATTCTTGACGATGAAAATAGCAAGACCAACCCCATTACACTAAGAATAGCTATTCTCGAGATATTTGAATTTTTTCGCATTTTCGCTACTCCACCTTTGAAAATAAGTCCAGTTACCAAATGAGAACGAAAATTGAATGAAAGGTGCAGATTCAGTGTAATTTTAAATAATTATGGATGTTATGTGTGCAATTAAACTCAATTTAATGAATTATTGAAGAAATAAAGAGAACGTGGATATGAGTCTGCATGGAAAGTCATGTGTTGCTCACATCAGATATTTTGATCCTATACAATACTTCCCCTTATCACATTCTACATATTTAAAGAAAATATTTAAAACTAGCCATTTTACCCGCGTTTCGCACATTTTCAGTGGCTAGTCGTCACTAAATGAGACACCTATACGCAATAAAAATTCAAAATATCAAAACAACCGTTTCGAATTCAAGTATAAAAATGAAATGGCGCATATTTTTACGAGGCAAAGTGTTGTAAGTTTTCTGAAAATTCTTTTGTATTGTTACCCTTAATTCGAATTTTCGATTTTTTTCGTTGATTTGGAAGCTGAGACTGATGGACTGAGACCAAATCCGGGATTTTGGTTTGAGTGGAAATACTTGATCCTTTTAAAAAGTGGTTTTGAATTTCTTAATTATTCCTCTGCATAGTCACCCCTAATTCGAATTTTCGAAATATTAGATTGTTCGTTGACCTGGAACGGGATCGCATGAGACCGAACCAAGATTCCAACTAGAGTGGAAGTTCACGGGAATTAAGCAAAGTACTTTTAAGTTTTTTATTATTCCTTTGCCCTATCACCCTTAATTCGACTTTTTGAATGTTATATATCCCTTGGTCTCGAAGCTGAGACGGACCAAATGACGACACCAAAGAGTCAAGATTCTAGTTATAGTGAAAGTCTCCGATAATTTTGATACATCACCCTCTCACTCACTCTTCTATCTTTTTTACTACACTTTATTCATTCCATATCACCTTTAGCCGATTTTATACTAACTGTTTCATCACTTTTGCCCAACAGACATATGTGCCTTTTTCCTTCTCTTCCACGATATATCCAGCTTTCCGTAATTTTTAGCCTTCTCTATCTGCCTTTCAAAGAGCCAAGAGGCGCACATTTGTCTCCGTGATTAATTGACATTTGTTGGATTCCCTGCCACTAGGGTGGATTTTGGCGATAATGGCGCACGCAGGGAGTTCGGAAGAAATTAATTTAGGCTGCGGGAGTTCGAAATAAATTTGATCAGCATCTTTGTTTGTTTATAAGTGGACATTTTGCGCTCATTCATTTTGAAAAATGCGGAAATAATAGAGCTTAAAATCGGGTGTTTAGCCATTTATATTATTTTTCCTTTTTCCTAACCCGTAAACTTTCAACATTGGACTTGTCCCTTTTAAGACATTCATCTTGGCATACCCCGTTTACACTTTAATCTTATCAACGTACCACTTTTAGAGATTGATCGTAATGGTGTATTCGAATGTGATAAATTATTAAATGAACTGTATTGCATTTTTGATTGGATTATATCAATTATATGGTCTGTCTTCAAGTTTAAAGATTACGGGAATAATTGATATTTCCAATTTCTTACATCATCTGTTTTATTTTATCGCATAGTTTTGAAACTCATATATTATGTTTATTTAATTAACCCGTATATTGTATTTAGCCAATTAACTCATATATTGTGTTTAGCCAATTGTTTTGAAACAATAAAAGCAATACGGATATATCTTCTAATACCATTTCTGCGCTTTCATTTTGGCATATATTGATCTAATTTCTTTTTTTTTTTTTTTTTTTGTACATTTCTTTACAAACGGGACCAGGATGTTTCATTCCTTAGATCTGCAGGTAAAGCTAATTTTTATAGCGAGAACAGAGATTATTATACTTCTTTTTATGATATTTTAATAGAACATTCTGAATAACAATGTCATTTATAATAGTACAAGAATATGCTCATATTTTAAATCATGAATAGCGTTGGCTGGCTATTGTCTATATAAACAAGAAAGATCAATCATGCTTAAAGCATTGATTATGAAACACTTTCCAACTTCAATGCAATTTTATTTAAACAAGTCTAAAATGCAATACATTCCTCGGTAATATTTTAAAACTTAAAATCATCCTTCTCTTTGTAAAATCAATGAATATGTCATTCATATCAGCTATGCAGACTCAATGGGCTAAATAATTTTGTGTTAAAGAAATACAGCAATTCTAATACAACTCATTCCACATATTTTGCTGTTTACATTTTACATAAGTGAAATATAGGCTTCGTTATAGAAATAATCAAATTTGGATGATCATTTAAACTCAAATATATTGTAATTGCGTTGTTTCAGTATGTAGATGCACAGAATTTAAACAAAAATAAAGTGGTTTTAGGACGGATACAACACTCAATATGAAATAAAAAGAATTTAAAAAATCACGATTTTGAGACAAGATGGATGCCATATATCATTTTAAGTGGGTCATGTGATATTTTCATATCATGGTCACGTGATCGCTTCATATAAGAGGTATAATTATTATTTTAATTTTTATTTAAAAAACTACTGAATATATTTCGCTGAATTTTTTTTTATATATTTTATAGAACAATTTGAATATTACCTAACATTTTCGAAGCAATTTGTGAATTTTAAATCCGCTTAAAAAATGTTTGAAAAATGAGGTCCCTTAGGGCTCAATGTATTTCATTTTTTCAACCGGAGTTCAATCCAAAACTAATTGGGTGATATTATTCATTTATATTCCCATAGGTCCTACAGACCGTCTGAACAACATATTAAAATTTCATTTTGATTAAGTCATTTTTACGGCAGTTATCGTGCTAACGGACAGACAGACAGACAGAATGAACAAAGTCATAAACACTTTTCAACTTTGTTGTAAAGTGTTAATAAAATTGTAAATTGTGTTTCTACCTGTCTATTTATTATCTCAGCAAGGGAAAACTTATCTCTTTTCCTTTTGTTAGAATTATTATAAAATTTCAAGGTCTCCACATATTAAAAGTCCACCGCGAATTTTGAATTTAAGTTTCTTTATATATTATTTTCCTTACGAAAAACATCTGGTTTCCTCAATGAAACGAATCTAATTCATACATATAAATAATAAAATAGAACTTGTGTGGTACGAAAGACATGTGTTGCCTCAAATCAAATTTTTTAGTTTTGGCTTCGTTCATGGGAACTTAGTGGCAGAATCCCATTCACAAAATTGTGACGTCAGGCTCATCCAGAATGCACCGGCTGTCACGTAATATGTCCATGACTCATGTGCCATTTGTATCTAAGTGACGTATATCCAGGCGGGGGCTCAAAAGGGGATATAGGGGTCCCCGCCCTTATTGGCCGTGTATTAGTTGGGTGAAGTGTTTATACAAAGTGTCTTTATGTTTGAAAATTTGATATAGTAGTGTAATTTAAGATTATTGTTAGTAGAGGTCCCCCTAATGCCCTTAAATGTCCTGGATTGATTTTTAATGCATCTCTATGTCTGTCAGGACAAGCATGTTTTATGTACACAGGGCGCGTATGTGTAAAAGGCGTTTTTCGTTGGGGGAAAAATTTAGGATCGACGTAAAAAAAAAAAAAAAAAAAATCAGCGGTAGCTCCAGTTCGATAGAGCTGAGATTGTTTAGGTCTTTGTAAAATAAAAATTCCATTTATATTTCCTTATAGGGCTGCAAATAACTCTCTTACTATTAATAGCTAGTTAAAATATTAAAATCGAGCTAGACCCACGAGCTTAGGCCAGGCCAAACGTATTCAGTATTTGAAAGGAAATTAAATGAAATTGAATCGAGAACATTAACTTTTTGGTTGAGTTTAGCTATGTAAATAAGATAAGAAATTTTTTTTTAACGGAAGACACCCAGGAATGGTAGGGTAAAAACCTAAAATTTCGGATCATGTAGACCTCTAAAATCTAAATCAAACTATCAATCATTTTACTTAACTATCATTATTTTGTAAATAATCACTCTTCTCCACAGAGTAATACTGTTATCAAGTTCTTATTTTCCAAACATGGCTTGATGTAATTGTGCAAATCTTTCTTTCGACCTTGACCGGTCAACCTATAGATGACCTACCGGAATGTGTAAAGGGCATCCTCCTTCCCCTGCCACAAACCACTCGGAAGTGTTCGGCCCGTCGTACACATTATCAATATGAGAACATAAATACAACGATCCCAGCTCACCAAGAAATCTCCAGAGGTCTCGCCAGTCGAATCCGAGTCTGGCCATAAAGGGCACTCGTTCGCCTGGGATCCCAAAAATTCTTAAACTGGCACTGTCAGTACATGTGTTGCTCTGAAAGATATGCATTTGCCTAAGAATTGTTTAGATCCTAAGATTTCCGCCTTGAGCAAATTCCACCGTACACTTCCAAGAATCCTATCATATCAAACCAAGATGTCTAATTGAATGAGTGATGCGCGTGACGTCATAAGACTGATTTATGAAAACTCGCCATTCACAGCCTCTTTCCTCCCTTCCCAGTTTTGTTTGCGCGAGCTTCGTTGTAAGTTGCGTATCTTTATGTGTGGACTTTCGGAATATACAATTTGTAACTGCTGCTAGAGAAATATATGAGTCATTTTTATACGCATGGGGTATAGTGGCTTCGTAGTCTTCTGTCATTTGGTAAGTACTGATTTAGTTCTATTGCTGTTTGACGAAAATTTTCCTCCCCGAAACGATCTTTGATCGATACTCATTGGAAATATGTTAACAAATTCGAAAGTGTATAAAATGCTATCACCTACAGTTAGAATGATATCAATCTGTTTATACCTTAATTTTTCTCATGGTGTTATGTTAATATTATGAAACAACTGCTGCTCATAAAAACATGACTTTCCAACTGAAATGTAATTTTATTTAAACATCTTTAAAATGGGATACATTCAGCGCTGATATTTTTTAAATTATCACAGTATTATAGTAATTTATTATACCTGAAAACTTAAAATTTCATCGAAAAAGACAATATGTTAGTTATACAAATTGAACTTTATTCAAATGACGTCATCGAAATATAAATTGTCTGTCTCTCTATAAAAAATCAATGAATATTTCATTCATATCACTTATATTCCAGACTCCAAATCTAATTAATTTTACGTGAAAATAATTCAACAATTCTTATACAACTCACTTTGCAATCACTTAACTTGTATACATTATACATGCCTTAAAATTAGGCTTCGTTCACATAACTTGCATCTGGGGGGGGGGGGGGCTGATTTTTCAAGCTCTTGCGAAAAAACAAATTGTCGAACTGTAATTATGATTCAATTTTTATTTAAAACTAGAACGAATTACCCGTGTCCTAAATAAGCGCCCTCTATTTACATATAATACAGATAACACCCCTCAATTTTCAAATCATCTGTTTTGAACTAAAACCATTCTCGCACTTCGTTTTTTCCATGCTCAACCATGCAAATTTTTACAACACGAACGTAATATCCTCCTCTAATACACCCTGAATAAGCTCCTTTGATACGCCCTAAATAAGCGTTTAGCAATTCGTAACGAATGCACACAAACATCCGATTTGCCGATCGTTGGCAGAACGACACCGGCCGTCCAAATAGATACACAAGTCCTCAGGACGAGTCGGACGGTCTGGGTCTTCAACACACACTACCGGCGCTGATAACACCGGTTCTCGTTAGATCACCGAAGTCAAGCAGGATCGGGCGCCGGTTAGTACTTGGGTGGGTGACAACCTGGGAACACCGCCTGCTGTTGGCACATTTCGGGTGCGGTAGCCCGGTGGTTTGCTGTCGCCGTGTTCATGCGGCGTACGATCACGTTAAACATGTGGGTCCGTAAGTCCTTCCGAGAGGTTGGTAGTAGGGGAAGGAGGGTACGGTCCCTGTAGATGCCTCCCCCACTGGGTTCCGGTCTAAATTGGGTGGCATTTCCCGGTCGTCCAAACAGTTACCTTACACCTTTCTGGTAGGTCGGACGGTCTGGGTCTCAACAACAACACACTACCGGCCACCCAAATAGTAGCTCACGTCCTCGGACGGTCTAGGGTCTTCAACACACACTAAAAAAAAAAACCCGATACGTACAGCACATAACTTTCCCTACAAACTCAAATTCATTTTCTCCTTCACAATGAGTTTTAATTTCTCAAAATAACACGAATACTTATTTGGTATTATAACCAATTTACAGTTTAAATACGTCTTTTTCATTAAGCAACTTACTGCATTTTAAAGCGTTGCCAGCTCCTTAAAATTGAATATAAAAAAACGAAATACCATTCTCGACGCAAAAAAATGGCTAAACCATTCTCGATGCAAGTAATAAGGTTGGTCTTATTCGTTTAGTCGTAAAATAATATATATTGTTGCTACTTATCTCCAGTTGACTGACAGCAACATCAGGTCCAGGACCATTTCAGGGCTTTTGTGGCAACCAATACAACGACGAGTCTTCGTCATGTATAACTCGTCAAAAATATATATATAAAAGTATTTAACTAATACATTTAAGCATAGTCTTTTATTTCAGAGTTTGACGGTTTTTGCGAACCATTTCGCGAAAAAGGCCTGCTCTGTTTTCCCGAATCATACAAAATTCTAACGGGTACAAAACTTGGTGGTAACCACCAAGTTTTAAGATTTTTCGTTTCTAACTACAGCAAAAAACATCACCAGTTCCTCAAAATTCCAATAAATTTATATATTTCGAGAATGGTCCATTCTAGAGAAATGGGGTTAATCCTACTATATTCATCGTTACAAAAATTACGTATAAAATAAGAATTAATACATTTATGCATATTTCATTTCTGATTTTGACGATTTTTGAGGACCATTTTGCAGAAAGACTTTTTGTTTTTTCGAATCGTACCAAAATCTAATCAGTACCATGGTGACCCACTAGTGACTTACCTACCCAATTTCGTAAAATTTTGTCGGAATAGTTTATGAGCTAGAGGGGATACATACATTGCACACAAACACATGCAGACGTCACTATAAGTATAGAGAATTCGTGTTTGAGTGTGACCGAAATCGTGGAAATCCGTAAAAATCGAGTTCCAATTCTATTCCAATACTTTCCCTATACATTACCATGTTACAGAAAAAGTAAAATGTAACGATGTCAATCTTTTTCGAAGCAAAACGAGCGCCCTTTCTCAGGCCAAAAAAAACACTTGCACAAGCAGACAGAAACTAGCTACGACACAGAAAATAATTAAATATTTAGTTTCCAATTTTGCTGATTAATACCTTGAAGTAAGCTCATTCTGCTTAAATCGGTTGATCTTGCATAATAAAATATGTACGTGTGAGCAGTATGTCTGAAAATCTAAGCGTCGTACGGTCATGAAATTGGGCTCACAGGTACTTGAGGGCCCGGGATTCACATTAGTGTTTTAGTTATTTTATGTTTATGCACAATTTTGAGCGATATTCATAAAAATTGATTTCTTAGCAACCGAAAATATTATCACACAGCTTCCATCTTAGCATCATCGGAAAAATTAAAGAACGTTCTTTCCAACAATGTTTGAATCGAATCCCTAGAACCAACCATACCTAGTAAGGCGGGCACCTTGGGACAGTGCTTCCAATGGATAAAACATTATTGATTATCAACTTTTCCCAGACAAATTTTGGTTATATTACCCATTTACAAAACGGGAGTTTAAGCAGAGAAACAATTTTATACAATGTACATATATTGAACTCCCAATAAAATATCTGAAAGAAAAATCTAACGTTTTAATACATGAAAATTTTAAGATTTTTATCCCAATAATAAAAGGTTTTTACATTCAAATTAATTAAAATCAGTCACTTCAAATAACGATTCCATCAGGTGTCCCACTATCATGTATCCCAAGGTATCAAATTCTTCCTGAAGGCCCCACAATGACCGTTTTACATCACATTTCACAATAACAAGCCTTTTCTTTGATATACAGTTTCATTTAAATAAATTCTAATCCCACTGTTGCAGTCTTCAAAATTTACATAGAAGTTTTTTGACTTACAAAACACAGTAACAAGTGCACAGGAGAGCCATAGATAGTGCATAAAATAACATGTTAATCTCGAATTTCAACATTCAAGGTGTCTCAATGTGAGCTGCGTTCCAAAATGTCCCACCAATTCCCCGCTTCTACTGTTACAATAATTTTGTTTAGTAAATTTTTATATTCCGTGTTCTCACCCATTAGTTCTATAAATATCGCGAGTAGGAATGATATTACATTTTAAAAACCAACACAAACTATTAATCTAGTTAAAAACAGATGGTTAATTTTGGAAGTTCACCATAACTTAAAACATTTGAATGCCATGAACTTTAAAACAATTTTTATTCCACAAACAAATTATAATTGGCTTTCATATTTAATATATATGTATACATAAAATGGCACACGTTAATATGTAAAAAAAAAAAAAATTGAATTTGTATTATACGCAAAACACTTATCTGTATCTTTATTTATATTGTAAGATACCACTTTTTCAATATCGGAACGATTGCTTTATATAGTAAATAATATAAATCATTAAAATTCATAATTTTAAAGTTTAAAAGCAAAATGGTCAAAACGTAACATAAATCCAACATACATAACATTACTAGAAAAAGTACAAATCTGTGTTTAAGTATTAACAGAGGGAAATGCATAATACAATGTTGTAACTCTGAGCTTCTAATTGGTTCAAACGATAGCCACCTTTATCTAGATAAGGGTCAAATACTTCAGTTTCAATCACGCGTTCCTCAAAAGAATAAATATATTCGATTTTCACATTTCAACTATATGCATAGATAAAATGACAACGCATTAGTATCTTTGAATTTGCACTTCCTAAAAAAAAAACACTTTCTTTAAGATTTTGATTAATATATTGCAAGATGGCACTTTTTCAATATGCTGCAATTACATAGCAATTCGACTGCAATTACATAGCAAATATCAGAAATTATCAAAATTCAGAATTTCCACAGATTAAATGCAAAATATGTTAATAGGCAAAACTTAACAAAAATCCAAAATACTTAACGGCATTATTAGTAGTGTCAATAATAAATCAAAAACAAAATGTGTAATATAACGTTCTACAAACACTTCCGTTCATTAAAACTCGGAAGCTTGTAGCTGATTCAAACACTTTTCAGTTTCCATCATGTATTCCTTAACAAACAAATCAGTATCTTCTTTAACGCCATCAGTAACAGGCTTTTTATACTTTATTTCAGCTATGTAACGATCAAGTTCATCATCAAGTTCTTGCTTAGCAGGCATTCTACCCCGCCTTCTTTTATAAACTATTGCTGGGCAATAATTGTAGTCATACCTTCCATTGTCGTCAAACGATGATGACTTTGTTCCCTCAAATTTACGACGTAAACAATCGTTTCCCAAGTCCGAAAATCTTCTGTATGGATATGCGCGTCTCCATGTTGTAGACTGTTCTCTACTATTAAATCCGGGTCTTTCTTCCCAATTCGTTAACGGCTTTCTTGCGGTTGATCCTAAAACCTCAATTTGCTTTACAGGTTTAAAGTTTTCATATTTCCCATCAAGTTCTCGGTTATCAGAATCGCGAGATGATACACAAGTGCGCCTGTAGTCAAGTTCACGAAATTTCAGCTTCGATCCATTTTCCATTTCAGTTGGACTTCTTTGAAAACGTCCAAAATCACCACGTCTGTAAGATGCAAATTCATCACGAAAATTCAAATACTTTTGGTTCCAAAAATCCAATGTTTCCCTCGTACCTGTACATTTTTTCAGTGGCGAGATATTATCACCAGTAAAAATGCGTTGACGTTCATTTCGAGTAAATCTTTCATTAAGGGTTATACCTGTAGTAAATACTGTAGGATAGTCTTTCATTTTTTCTATTAAAATATCTAATAGCACATCAACTATATCAACATTACCCATCTTACAACAAAATAACGTATTCCAACGTTTTGTTACTAATCGCCATTAGTGTCTTCACACAGCTTCGGCTATTGAAAGAGAAGAAATACTCTTTGCGATTGCGCTGGAACTTTGAATTTCGCTGAAATAAAATAGGTTACCAGATTTGGCATTTAATCCCCTTTCCTTTGGCTTGACCGTGGATTAAATTTTATTTTCATGAGATTGAAGATTAGCATAATGTTGACAGGAAACGTTTTTCATTTCTTTCTGGCATTTTAAAAGAATATTTCAATAACTTAATTATTCTTTAAAATTTTAAATTCATTTTAGATTTAAATTATGTTAATTTATAATTTTTGCTGAATTATTTTTATTCTAGAGTGCGATTGTATGTATACATTCGTAATATTAGCTTTATCCTTTTAAGTAACAGGGGGTGTGAACTAAAAGCTATAAATATATGGCTCTCCGATTTTTATGGAACTACTCTCCGGTTTGATCATCTCTGAATACGAATCAATGATGTTTTTGATTTGTATGCATCATCGCAGATGTCATTCGCACAAATTGAGTGATTCATATAAATTGGTAGAATTATTTTAGTCGTTAACCATAAACCTACTGATTTTCGAGAACTTCAGACCAGGGATAGTAGGTAGAATCCTTCACTTTTCACCTGAAATGTTTCATGTTCACAAAGCAGTATCTCGAAATAATTTACCAATTTTCATGGAATTTGATACTTTTTTTTAATCAGTAATTAAAACTTTATAGATTTTTAACAATATCTAGTTAAATATGAGCTCTAATTTGTGTTATTTTTCCTCAAAATATCGAAATTTGATAATTTGTTGGGCACATAAGATTATTATTATTATTACCTCTTGATAACGAATTTTAAACGCTCATCGGTGGTTAAAGTTTTTATAGATGTTAAGACCATTCTATGATAGCGTATATAAAGTTATACAAAATATTACCTCCCATCCGCCCGCTGCACTTGTGCTCATAAAATCTTCACACGCGAACCACACACCTCTGTCGATCAATATTATTAACATACGACCCTCGAATAAAATATAATTACTATACGATCCCCTTAACAAAATGGCATTTCTATATGACACTCGAACAAATTGTAATTATTATACGATTTCTTTAACAAGATGTAATTACTATACGATGCCTCTTAGAAAAACGAAATTACTATGCTGTCCCCTTAGCAAAATGTAATTGCTCTACGATTCCCCACAACAAAACGAAATTACTATACTATCCCCTTTAACAGGACGTAATTACTATGCTATCCCATTTGTCAAATGTAATTGATATATCTCTTAACAAAACTTAATTACTATATAATTACCTTAACAAAACGTAATTACTATACGATCCTTTTCACAAAACGTAATTGCTATACTATCCCACTTTATAAAGCGTAATTACCTTACGATTCCCTTCACAAAACGTAATTGCTATAATATCTCCCTTAACAAAGCGTAATTGCTGTACGATATCCATAAAGAAAACGTAATTACTATACGATCCCCTTCACAAAATGTAATTACTATATGATCCCTCTTAATGAAACGCAATTTCTATACGATTCTCGAACAAAACGTAATTACTATACGATTCCCCGTAACAAAATGTAGTATCTATACAATACCGAAAAAAAAACATAATTGCTATAAGACCCATATTTATATTTTTTTTCTTTTTCACAAAATATTCCAGGAAAAATATTGTTTTCGTATTTCAGATTTTGACGAGAAAACACGTTTTAAGATCCCCTGAATGCGTATCAAAAATTTGCCCGTCTGTATGTGTGTACGTGTGTGATGTACATGTAGAGGACACTATATTCAAAAGCGAATGCATCTATCACTTCGACAATGTAAAAGGTACATTATGTAAAAACCAAAATTTAAACAAATTTTGTATTTTGCATAATTAGAACATGAGTTATTCGTGATTTAAGGTTTCCAAAGAATTATTTCCTGTAGAGCATTAATGATAATACTCAAAAGTAGTATACTCAATTCTTGAAAGTAACAGTTTAAACTATGCTATGAGATTATATGGTATTCAAATGGTATGTATTGACTCCAATTAGCCAAATTCAAGAAATACGTAGGCGTGACTGACCTGTTGCCTAAGAAAAATGACTACTAAGTAATTTTTCAGTAGTCGAAATGAATGTTGTGTGAATTTAATTGATGATTCGCTGGTGTTTTTAAATTGCGTAAGTTATTTCATTTTAAATGTAGATTTGTTTAAATTATTTAATTTAAACGCGGGCCGTAGCTAGAAAGCCCCGAAATTTATCGTAGTCATGTTTTCGCTGACATCCATGCCGTAGCCAGCCACGACTCCATCAGCAACAATGCACATTTGAATTCGAGAAAGGCTATTATCGCGTATTGACAAACATTGCAGATATCACCGTGTTACAAGCCCTGATGATACGACTTTTTGACAGATATTTATTACCTTTCATATACGCTTTTCGTTCATTCCTTGTGTCGATTCCTGCTTATTTGGCAGTGCTCTACATCTTTGCAGTTGGAATTTTTTTTTCATCTATCTCGCTTTGCTGCCGAGTACGCATCCTATCTTTTTTAATTCTGAAAACTCATTTAAAGGCTCACCTAATCCAGCACCGAATTTTACAGCTGTCCAAAACACCAACAGACAAATATCTACTTTTATTATGTACTAGAAAATGTGCCCGACTTTGCCCGGGAGAGATAAATTGAATTTATTAATCTCAAACGGAATAAAATAAAAGCATACAATCCGTGATAGCCGGTGCAACCATCCCATCCCCAAATACTTATCCTTTTCCCTCTACCTTTAAAATGGATTCGATCCGCATAAAACGCTCTCCGCAAAATAATAATAAATCTCCACGTGATGCTAAATCAGTTTAGCCACCAACTGAAGACTTATGTGTTTGTTAATAGATGTCGTTATAAATGGCGTTAATAGTTTGTTAATAAATATCGTTAATAGTTTGTTAATAGATGTCGTTATAATAAATGTGTTTGTTAATAGCGGTCTAGAGAGGTACGTTCCGATCGCGAATGATACGCTGATTCAACAATTTTAGGACTTCGCTGGCTTAAAAAAATTATGATTAATGAACGGATCGCTTCATGAAATTATTTATCGCATTGGAAGCATACGATATTAAAAAAGCTGGGGTTGCCCGTTAATAATTTTATATCTCAATATAAAAATCGGGGATGTGTTAAACACACGAAAAGTATATATATTTTTTAAAATTCACTAAAACCCGTCTTTTAATTGTATGGATTCAGTTCAAAGCTTGTAGAGTAAAGAAATTTTTGATCTTTCCGATGGTGTCAAGATGAAAAATATGTGATAATATTTTAGGTCGCTAAGAAATTGATGTGTATGAATATAGCCCACAATCTTGTAAATCGAGCTAAAACATAAAATAACTCTAAAGACTAATTCGAAATAATTTGGAAGAAAGAAATAACGCCGAGGGGTGCACCTATTCGGGTCCTGAAGTACTTATATGTACGAAATTTCATTATACCTATATGTACTATTTGGTACCTATATGTACCAAATTTCAGTGCGACGCTTAGATTTCCGGCTACAGCCCACACACACATACACAGATAGACATTTTCCTTTATTATGTTAGAAGAAGATAACATCTTAGTCGGCACATATGGTTGAAGTATAAATGCTGCGAAGATTTTTTTTTCCCTCTTCCGATTTAGATGTTGCGCATTTTGCATCCTGGATGTGGATGTAACATGTGGTAAATAAATTATTTGTTGTTTAAACATTTTGCATTTTTTTTCCCTAGTGTAAATAATGTTCTGATGAAATCAGATCTGCAATGACAAAGAAATATATTATTGGTACCATATTTTTACTAGATCCATTTGATGGAAAAATACATGGGCGACACGCTGTGCAGAGATTCCCTTTACAATTTCTGAAAAATCTTATAAACGACGCGACGTACTCTCTCTTTTTTTTTTTCCCCAATATTAAATATGACTTTTTTTTAAATCCAAATAAAATGACGACCATGGTCGGGAGAAAACGTGGTTCTGTTCTGTTGTTTCATCTTTTCAAAAACTTGCTTTTTTAAATAATCACCCCAAAATCGGGAAAAGGTGTTACAGTAACCTTTCAAAGTTTATTGAAAAATCATTCGTTGTATTCCAGGATGGCAAGATAAAAACTTTCAAGATATGTATCACCAGATTTAAGACTGAGTTTGATTAAGGCTGAATCTTGCGTACTTGTATCGACTACGGTGCAAAACCTGGCGTATCCATATTTTCGATTTACCTGGGGATGAAGAATATGGGGAATCTCAAAAGTATTTTCAGTTTCAAAAGATCCCTGGTGGTGACCTAGAAGGCTGAATCTTTTCACACGTATAGTATCAACCATTGTACAGAACTTAATGCAGCCGATTTTCCAATGTACCCACCGGAGGCAGAGAAAATATTTTTTTTAACAGTATTTTCAGACCCCTTCAAAACCCCTCCTGGTGACTTAAAAGGCTATCTTTGCACGCTTATAGTATCAACCATCGAACTAAACCTTACATAGTCGAATTTTTAATTCCTCTCGACGGAGATTATGGATTTTTAAATACCTATCCACACCTCAAGTAGTTTTCCGGTGGCTCAAAAGACTGAATCTTTACACAGACCATTTTCTTCGACTACTAGGCCGAACCTAACGGAGCTAGATATTCAATTTTTTCGAAGTGGACAAATTGGGGAGGGGAGGGGGCGTAAGTATCTCAGAACTCTCCCGAAGCTCTCACCGGGACATAAAAGTCTAAATAAAACTTGACCACGAGGCGGAACCTAACTGGGCCAATTTACAAATTAGACAACTATTTTCAACACTAAACACCACACATTCTTTAAAAAAACATTTTTTTAAAAAGTAACAGAGTGTTAGTTTCCCTGTCTTTGGTAGGCTTACATACTTAAATAAATCAGCTTTATTTTCTACTTTTCAACCGTGACTGATTAAAACTGGAAGCTCTTTTCTTTCGAATATTCCATACCTTAAAAAGAAACACGTGTAAAACTACATTTGGTGACCGGGATTTTAAAATATAAATTAAAATTCTGATCGCACCGAAATACCATAAACACTTTCTCCCATTTCTCTGATTCTCTCTCATTCGAGCTATGGGGCTCTGCTCATTGAATTTCCGGTCGCGTTGCTTTTCTCTCAATTTCCAGTTTCTCACATTTTCTACGCCCCCTACGTAAAGTAAAAAATAAAAAAAAAGTGTGAAAATAATGAAAGCTCAATAAAGTTCCCGGAAATGGGCAATTTCCAACTCAATTGCTGATTGCGCTGCATCTGTTCCATTTTTGTCCAAGCTTTGCCATTTTGGTACTTTATTAGGAGTTATGACGGATTTGAAAGTGAACGAATTTAATGGCTTTCAGTGTGATTTTAGTGAATGGTGGCTCGTTTTGCAGGAGAATTTCAGTTTTTGAGAAAACTGATTTTTAGTTATCCTAAAATCTACAGTATATGTAAAAAGAAGTACACTTAATACGGTAACGGATACACGCATACCCGATACCCCGCTTACATGCATAGAATATTGTGAAACGAAAACGAACCCCAGAGTTATTGTTATATATTCCCATTTTATCGCATAACAATCCCCGGTTAATTGCATAAAAGTTAAGCCACTAAGCCACCAATCCCATGAATTTCAGTTTCAGTGTTGGAAGATATGGCGAAAAGCAATAAATCGCCAAACTTGGCAACCTCCGGTTTTTCCTGTGTAGTAATAAATATATGTAGTAATAAATTTCTACTATTTATTATGTAACTAGCCGCCTTCGGCGACCAGCCTGTTCGCTACCCTTGAAAATTCTGACCGTGGCAAACTCGCGACCTACCAGAAAGGTGTAAGGTAACTATTTGGACGGCCAGGAAGTGCCACCTAATTTAGACCGGAACCCAGTGGGGGAGGCATCCACAGGAACCGTACCCTCCTTCCCCTACCACCAACCTCTCGGATGGACTTACATACCCACATGTTTAACGTGATCGTACTCCGCGTGAACACGGCGGCAGTTTGGGCAGTGGCGGGAATCGAACCCGGGCCTACCGAATGCAATTCCCGCGCGCTAACCACTGGGCTACTTCGCCCTCCGCGACAGTCCCCATAACTTTCTTTTTATTCACCCAATTTAGACCAGAACCCAGTGAGAGAGGCATCCAGTACCCTCCTTCCCCTACCACCAACCTCTCGGAAGGACTTACGGACCCACATGTTTAACGATTATGTAAATTGCTATAATTATTTTATATTCATTATCTTTATAGTATATAATCAAGAGTGGTATTAATAATATTAAATCTGTGTTTTCGCTTAATCGCATACTATAGAGTGGAACAAAGTGTATTGCGATGGAATCAAAAATCGAACTCTCGGATTTTGTTCAATATACGCTTTTCGAACATCCGTAAACATGATAAAACTATTGTTAATGTGTTTGTGGGCACAAGATCTCCTAAAGAAATTTACCTATTCAAATGTAATATAGTATGATCATTTGTATCAGTAAATCGGAGCGACCACCCCCAGGGCGCCAAGTGACAAGGGGATACCTCACGTAAATACTCGCCCCCCCCCCCCTCCCCCGTTTTATTTATTTATTTATTTATTTGTAAAAATGTTACTCAAACAGTTATGAAAACAATAGTTTTAGTAAACTTGGGGAAGTTTTCTAATACATCTTTCAAAATAGCTCTAACTGTATCAATTTAAAACATAAGTTAAAATTGTCAATGTGAATAAAATGTGTCCTTTCTCAAATTAATTTTAGTTTATAAAATCGATAGAATAGATGTCTTAACATATAAATTAAAGAAGAAACTAACTTTCTTCCCCTAGGAAATTGCTTTGAACATATTTTTGGATTGCTAAATGGACCAAAAAATATATATTATGGGTAAAGGCACCCTAATTTATGTATTTATTTATTTTTTTTTATTTATTTATTTATTTTATTTATTTATTTATTTTCGTGCTCCACGACGCCGAAAGTTGAATTACGTCACTGCCCCCATTAAAAATAAACCAAAAAATGAAAAAAGAAAGTATTATGCTAAACAAATATCTATTTTATATATAATATCTATTTTATATATAAAAGCGAATTACCGGATTTAATGAAAGCTAGCGGTCACTGTTCGCGAGATATTGCACGATTTTGATCTGTAATGAAGAATATTATAAAAAAAAAAAAAGTACCCGAAAGATGCCCACTATATTATTAAATGTTTTCGTTAAAATATAAAAAAAAAGCACAAAAATAAGGTCAACCGTTTTCGGAAGCAAAACAAAGCCACCTTTGCAATAAAAAGTCAGCAGCTACATCAGCAAAAGCAAGATGGTGTTCACATTATCCAATACCCATCAAATTTTGTAAGTACTTTTAACCAGAAATAAATGGACACTGACAATTTAGTAGAAAAGTCCCAAATATATTTTTCTGAAGCAGTTTTTAAAGTGAGGGAAATATTAATGATACTTCAGAATTTTGCGGTACATTTAATGTAAGCTGCATACCAATTGGGAATTTCTGATATAATGTGGTATTGTGGGGAGATACAAAATTTGAATTTTCGACGTATTTACACATTCTGAGCTTCCCTAAACTAGATTTGTACGATTTTGAGTCTCAGAGGAAGCTTCATAATTATTTCATTCAAATACAAAGTGATCGAAAAGAGCGCATATCCAATTTTAAATTCATTTAATATGCCGAGAAAATGGAAATAGAATTTCTTTTCTCAGTTAGACGGCTCTAATTCTGCAAAAATGTATCATAAATATCGCCTGCTGTTTTTAATACGGCAGACGATTCCCCCCCCCCCCCCCCCCCCCCCCCCCCCAGAGTGAAAGAATTTTTTTTTATTTTAGAGTAATATTTCTCTAACTATTCTTATAGGAGTACCATTGAAGAGTTTCAAAAGAAATACCCAACCCATGCTCTAAAATTCCTAACAATTCAGCAATTGTGAGATTAGTAAAGTGTTTTCAAGAAACTGGATCTATTGCAAGCAAAATGAGAACGACAGTAAGGATTTGTATTTTAACTTGGAATAAACCGTCTGAGATAAACTATATTGCTGAAACTCTTCTATGACACCTCTCATAAGAATGACTAGAGAAATATTGCTCTAAAGTAAGAATTATTTTACTGAGTATTGACTTTTATCTGTTGTTCTATGAGGAAGTTTTGCTGCTATCTTGAGCCAAGAATCCTTTCATTGGAAGCTTATTTTTGCTGAGATGTATGTGTCTGGCTGCTGCGTCAGACTGACCCTGAATCAGCGTAATCCTCCTTAACCGTCGTACCAAGATGCACACGCATTCCAAAAGTTTTATGCTGAGATTTTCTTCTTCCTATGAGAAATGTGAATCACGTGTTTGTAAGTAGGAATAGATTTCGGAACATTTTAGTAAGGAATTTATTTTCAAACCTACCTCTGAGTTTTTCATTTATTTTATTTTATTTATTTATTTAATTTTCATCATATTGCAAGTTTTTATTTTAATTTAAGGCCAATAAGAAATTATAATGAAAAATATTTTTTCATTTTCCAAAATGTTAAATTTTTATTTTTTTTAACTCACTATTTTATAGTATTAAATAAAAAAAATTAAAACTAATTAATTAATGTCTTAAAAAAACGTTATTTTGGATTTAATTCGTTTTCGAATACTTTTTTTTTCATTTAATTGAAAACCTTTTTTTTTTTACATATTTTGTGATATTATTTCAAGATTTTATTTAAAAAAGAGTTTTAACAATTTAATAAACAAATCCAAAATAACGTTTTTAATATATATTATTAGCAACAAACAAAACATATTGTAAAATACATATTATCAATTATCTTCGAAGTTGTAAGAATTTGAATAGTTTCAAGCAATGAAAATACAAAACTGAGAAAACTGCATTTAAAGTTTTCAATTTCAGTCCTTTAAATGCGATAGATACTTACAAAAACATTTCTAATATGTGTGTTCTAATTATGACTTCTAAATAAAATTTACAGGATAAATTTATGAGTATATGAACAGTATTTTAGCCCGAAATTGGGAAAGTCGATTTCAAGAATTTTATTAAAAACTCAGTTCTCAGGCCCCTTAAGTACTTATGGAAAACATAATTTGAAAAAGAAAAGAAAACGGGAATTATATCGAGAATTGATTATTTTACTTTGGAATGCGCTCCCATTGCAGTCGTTAGCATGGAATAGCCGATATCTGCCATGGCGGCAAAAACTTGCATAAACCACAATTTTGTGAACTTCTGTGAGTCCTGACAAGTTCAGTCCAACCAACGATCGTTGGTCCTAACACGTAGTCCACTTCAACTTCCCGTAGTCCGAGCTAAATTGATGGTCAGAAATAAATACCATAATTTTATGGTAATAAAATATAAAAAATCTTTGTTGCACTATTTTATTAAAATGCACTGAAAAGTAAAAGATAATTTTTAGTTATCACACTATTCTTGGTGATATGTTACAAAATAAAAAATAAAACCGTGGAGCGCTCATAAAAAATATTGTACATGGACATTAACGACATTTTAAAGAACAATAGAAGTGATAACGTTGAAATGGCACATATAAGAATGATTACATTTAATTCATTTAAATTTTTCTTTGATAATTTTCATTTAACAATCCACCATTCTTATACATGTCATTTATATGTTATCACTTCTATTGTTCCAGAGCTAACGGCTGTGCCGTGCTGAAAACACCGGATCCCGTTAGATCACCGAAGTTAAGCAGCATCGGGCGCGGTTAGTACTTGGGTGGATGACCACCTGGGAACACCGCGTACTGTTCGCTCATTTCAGTCGACGTGGTGGCCGAACGGTTAAGGCAAGCGTTTCCAGCGATTGATCGGCCGCCACGTTGTGGGTTCGAGTCCCACGTAAGACATGGATGTTTGTGTTGTTGGGCGCAATGTGTTCCCACCCCCACTGGGGCAACGTCTTTGGCGGCTAAGAGATTCACTGTTCTGGCCGATGTATAGGCGAAGATGAAAGGGTCAATACCTGGCCATTGGAAAAAAAAAAAAACTTCTATTGTTCCTTAAAATTATGTTAATGTCCAAGCACAGTACTTTTATGGGCGGTCCGCACGGTTTTATTTTTTTTTTTCGCATATAACGAAGAATGCTATAACTAAAAAATATTTTTTACTTTTTTTAGGACAATTTAAAATATTTGGTTTTTTTTTTATATCTAATATTTTATTGTATAATTTTTAGTCTTTGTGATTTTGTAGTCAATTTTTCATCAGATAACCAATAATAATGTGAAAACTAAAAATTATTTTTTATTTTTTAGTGCATTTTAATAAATCAATAATTTTTGTGTGTGTGGGTGTGTGCAAAAGGGCCCGTGAAAATCTCTCCTTCGCTTTGCATAATCCCATTGTTGTAAGATACTTAAAAGGAGTTCAGTAATTCACTTGTGATTAAAAATGAATTCAATATGCGGCTTCACCTCTCTCATTCTCTATAGTATATATAAGAGCACTTTTACGGGCCATTCTGGGCATAACTCCGGGGTGGGTGATCAATCAACTGAAATTTGATAAAATGTTGTATTGTCATCAAAAATATGTATGTGCGTAAAATTTCAAAAAAAAATGTCGGAAGAAGTGGGTAGATTGATTTCAATATTTGACCTAAGCAAACAAAGAAACCAACCTAAATAAAACAGTGTAAAAAAATAGCTACCGCCACGTAAATACGGCTAGGAAAATAGTGACTTGAAAAAAATGATGAGCATAAACATTGTACCCAATATAAGATAGGATCAAAAAGTTCGGAGACTGTGCTGATATCTTCAACCCTGATTGGAGGAGAGGGGAACTATTTTACCGTGGCTTAGAGACACATCTGACGCAAGATGTGAAAAGGAAAAAGCAGGTGTTTTTCCAGACAATGCGTGTCAGTGAGTCATTCGCGTTCTTCGAAAACGAAAATGGTGTTTGAAGAACAATGTGCGAATATCAAATTGTGTACTGTTTGGAAAAATCGTCTTTGAAGAACAACGTGTGAATATCAAATTCTACCAGCGTTTGGGGAAATCACCGACAGAAACGTTGCACCTGTTGCAGCAGTGGCAGAATTTGATATTCGCACGTTGTTATTCAAACGCCATTTCCGTTTTCGGCGAACGCGAACGACTACAGTTTACTGACACGCATTGTTTGGAGAAACCTTGCACTGCGGACCTGCTTCTTCCTTCTCGCATCTCGCGTCCCATGTGCCTCTACGCCACGGTAAAATAGGTCCTCTCTTCTCCAATCAGGGTTTGGAGATATCAGCACAGTCTCCGAACTTTTTGATCCTACCTTGTATAAATCTAAAACAATAGTGACTACGATTCCTGTTTGCTTAAATTGTACAATCAATGTAACACCTTGTTTACATTATGCGATTTCTAAAGAGGTGTCGCTAGCGATTGTTCTATAATAAGCAGTCTTTGCCGTCCTTTTGGGTCGGGTCGTAATGAGGTTTGACACAGGATTTCGAACTTGAGGCTATGCAGGGGTTTGAAGGAATTGGAGTAATATTATTGTGAAAAGAAAATGCTAACCAAGGGATCTTAAAACAGCTTATATTTTAAACAGTACGGCTTTTGTATCGAAAGTTACATTACTTTAAAATTTCCTTCAGAAAAGTGATAAAAGAATAGAAAAAAGATGAAAAAGAGAATTCTGTTGAAAATTTTAGATTAAGATAGTTTTATGTGCTCAGATCTTTTCAATCATCGGCCCATTGCTGACAAGTGGCAAAAGCCGCGAACTATGGGCTAAGGGTGAGGAATTGATGACCAGTTAAGCTATTTATTACCATATACTAACCCTGAGCGCTTTCTTACCATATTAACCTTATTCCCGGTCCTATTTTCCTTCTGAAAATATGGGTGAGGGAGGAATCACCATTTGAGCACCTTCTTACAGTATAGTAACCCTACTCCTGACCATAGATATCTTAGTAATTCTTTAGGATATTTACGTAAAATATGGGTGTGGGTAGGGATGACCAGTTGAGCTCTTATGAAAATATAGGTGGGAAAAGGATGACCATTTGAGCGCTTTCTTACTACATAAGTACTAAATATTCCTGACCTCAATTTCCTTATGAAAATATGTCTGGATCCAGGTATCGAGTCCGATCACATCTCTAATTTGCACATAGTCCCTTATTAGTTCTATATGTCTGCAATTACGATTTCTGATAATCCCGTCCGTCTCCGTTTTCCTTGGTGGGCTTTCTTGGCACAGTGCCATGTTATTCTAGAGGCGCTTGAGCTCTCTCATTCAACAAACATTCTTCGTCCTGTGCTTACAACCGACACCTTATTACTAGACATTTCATTGATGCCCCGATGAAAGATACGATCTTTCCTCGGCCCAAGGACGTGATATCTTTCATTTTAGCTTCTTTAGGTCGGTTTATATTGGGAGATGGAATCAATATCTTTACTAAGGAAAAAGCATTTCTGCGGCTAAAACCACAAACAGGTTGTGAGATGTGTTCATATTACCCGGATAGCTCATAGGTCTTCAGGGGCTGAAATTATATATTTTCACGCGACCTGACACGTCCTAAAGACTTGCAATCTAAAGCTCAATCGACCAGAAAATTTCTGGTTCAGTCCGAACACTTTTTACTTTCCCTGCAATACATGACAATGTATAGGGAAAGTATGGAATCATGCCGAAAATCGCAACTCGAGTTTTCGACTGATCTATACGTTTCGAGACCTCTAGAATATGAAAAAACTATTTTTAGCGTGACGTCTGTCTGTGTGTCTGCAATGTATGTATCCACTCTTAACTCAAAAACTAATGGGCCGAATTTCATAAAATTTGCTAAGTAAGTCACTTGGGTGTGAGCCTGGTGCTGATTAGTTTTTAGTACGATTCGAAATAAAAGAACCCGCCTTGTTTTGCGAAATGACCCGCAAAAATTGCCTGTATCCACTGTAGCTGAAAAACTAATGGACCGAATTTTACAAAATTCCAGTGATAAGTCGCTTGTGGGGTTACTCTGGTGCTGATTAGATTTTGGTACGATTCGGAAAAAAATAACCTGCCTTTTTTTTGCAAAATGGCCCGCAAAAATCGTCAAAATCTAAAATAAAAATCTACGTATGCGAAAGTAATATATCCATTGAATGCTAGTTTTATACGTAATTTTTAACGAAGAAAAAAATAAGACCAACCGCATTACACTAGGACTAGCCGTTCTCGAGATATTTTAGCTTTTTCGTATTTTCTCTACGCCATCTTTAAAAATAAGTTCAGTTACGAAATGAGAACGAAAATTGAATTAAAAGTGAATTAAATTTAATTAAAATAAAGAGAGTGTGGATATATAAGTCTGCAGGGAAAGTCATGTACTGCCCACATCAGATTTTTTACACTTCCCTGACTAAAAACAGTGTGATAGTGTCAAAAATCTGACGATTTCAATGGATCTACACATTTTAAGCATACCCAATTACGAATCAACCATTTTTTCAATTATCTAAATGAATGCGGTATTTTTTGAACAAATTAATAAAATTGAAAGAAATATAGTGGGATGATTTCTATCGGTAAACGTCAGAGGCCTATTAATATTTTGGATAAACGTACCAAAGAAAGGCTCCAATTTTTCAATCTTTTTTTTCCCCCTTGAAAATCGAAAACGTTATAAAATTAACTGAAGTGTGGCTAGCTCAACTCGACTTTTTTATGCAAGAATCCATTTTTAAGTAGCTAAAATATTTGTATCGTTGTTTCAAATTATCACAATTATAGCATGTTGTCCTACATTTTAAAGGGCTTGAAAAAATATTTCGATTACTACCACGTTTGATGATGTACCCCCGCCCTCGAGGGAGCTAATAATGTCCCGAGCACAAAAATTGGTTCGCGGCTATTTTTCGCTACAATGATTGAAACTATAAAATTTCGTGATCGTTAACCTCTTTTATGCATGATTATGTCAATTTCATTAATATTTGTGGCAGCTATGGTGTAAATAAGAGATCGACCACAGACAGACATCACTCCAAAAATAGTCGAAGCGTGTTCAGAAGGTCCTAAAACATATTGGCATCGAAATCGCGGAATCGAAAATTTTCGTGAAAACGATACTTTCTCAACTCTCCGTATGAGAAAGTAAGCATAATTACGGATGGAAATGTTACGAAATGGGTACGAAAATGGATATTTAATATGAAATGCTAATACCATTTTTTTTTTTTTTAGATTATTTCACATTTTGATCTAGGACCACCTGGGAACAAACACCGCGTGCTGTTGGCACATTTCGGGTGCGGTAGTCCGGTGGTTTGCGCGCTGGATTTGCACGCTGCCACAACTGCCGCCGTGTTCATGCGGAGTACGATCACGTTAAACATGTGGGTCCGTAAGTCCTTCCGAGAGGTTGGTGGTAGGGGGAAGGAGGGTACGATCCCTGTGGACGCCTCCCCCACTGGGTTCCGGTCTAAATTGGGTGGCACTTCCTGGCCTTCCAAGCAGTTACCTTACACCTTTCTGGTAGGTTGGACGGACTGGATCTCAATCAACAACATTTTGATCTAGAACAGAAAAATTGATAAATAAATGAACACCATTATTTAGAAATTATATAGAACCATTAGAAATTATTATTTTCTTTTTTTAACATTGAGCGTCTATATCTTTGGAACAAATTAAGCATATATCTGCTAGAATTTAGCACGATTTTTCCAATCACTAAATCTAGGAACTTTGTATATTTTTACGGAGCTCAATCTTTCCATTTTTCAAAGATTTATTTTTGACAATCGGAAAAAAAAATTATAAAAACAAATTTATGTTAAAATTCATTGCAAAAATAGCCGTTTTATATGTTATTTGTATGTAGAAGCGAATCTCATAATTTACGGTATGATAACCTCCGCCGTTCTTAAGATATTTAGAGGTTTGTTTGTTTTTTAATTTTTATTTAAAATGGAGAATGTCATGGAAAATCTCAATATTTTCACCATTATTGAATAGCTAAATGCAAAAAACTTTTAACAGAAAACTAATGGATAGTATTGTTTACTACTTATAATGGGCCATTTTCGAGCTATTTGAATTTTATTTCTCCGGGGAGCTCCAATATCTCCAGAAATATTCAAATGAATTGCATGAAATTTGGTATGCTTGTTTTAATCGGTAGCAGCAATAAGCTTATTAATTTTTAGTGAGATCTAGTGATAAAAAAACTCTAATTTATGTCATTTCCCGCACAAAATGAAATTTGTTAATATGTAGGGAAATACTTGTGTTAGACATATCAGATTTTCTCAGCAGACAATTTTTTCAGTCTACATGCCCAGGATTATGTGAAAATATTATTTGTAATATTAACAATATTTTGTATTTCATTTTGGGATCTTTCAGTTATAACTAAAGTTTAGAAGATAAAGCAAAATGGCTTAAAAACATTTTTTGTGTGTATGTGTGCTTATATTGGCCTTAATTTATATTTTTATATTGATATTCCTTTTTTCCTCTCGAAAAACAAAAGTGTAGTTGAAATAAATGTGTGAATGTGACAAAAACTTTCGCAATGCAAATGGAATTTTTTTCGAATGAGTTGCTTCTGGCATTGTTAACAGTTTGCGAGGAAGAATCCAGCTCAATACTAAAGAAATTTTATCCTATCTAAAGGTTCCATTCATTACGATTTAACTTTTGTTTTAAGTTTTTCAACGTTCCCTAATATTATTACTGTTCTTGAAAAAAGAACGAAACGTTGGTTTATGTCGTAAAGTTATCAAATGTTGTATATAGTGAAACTGAATCTGTTCCCGGACGAAATGTTCACATCGTGAGTTTTTTTAGTAAATAATGCCTTGAGAAGAAATAAAAAAACATCACCAAAAATACTCGAATGTGATACTGATAATTCAGCTTTTATCAAAATGGATCCTTACAAAATGTCATACGTTTCAAATACGTTCCTATTACCTTCATAGAATCTATTCCCGGACGAGAGGATCACACATCGTGAAATGTTTTAGTAAATAATGGCTTGGGAAAAATGAAAAAAACATCGCTAAACATACTCGAATGTGATACTGATAATTCAGCTTTTATTAATATGGATCCTTGCAAATGTCATACATTTCAAATGCGTTCTTATTACCTTCGTATGTCAAAAGATCATTTTCGATTCTAAAATACACCTAAATGGCAGAAGCTTAAAGTTTAACCTTAGAAAATTAAAAAGAAATAAAAAACTAATAATTATATGTAACCGTGAAAATAAGTACGTGAATCCTGATAAATAATTTTATAAAAGTATAATATAATAGTATAATAACTGTATACCAGTATATAATTTGAGTTTTTTCTAACACTGTATCTGTATAAATAAAATTGAAAATCTGCCTGTATATCTGTGTATTTGTCTCATCATCACGGGAGAACTGAACTGAACTTCATGAAATTTTGTGGGTGTTCTTGGAAATAGCCCCACTAAAATTTAGTCCATGTTTTGAGTTTCTAGGACCAGGGGTTGTTTAGATATTAATTAAAAACGCTCAGGTAAACTTTCCATAGACATAGCATTATGCAGACGATATTTTTTCCGATAAATTTATTTGAAGACAGTGGCATCATGTTGCTTAACGACGGATTTAAATCCAATGTGTTTATGCAGCAGACAATTTATATTAAATCTTTTCCGATTTATATAATAAAGAATTGTATATAAAATAAATTTAATCAAAATTGCATTTTTGACTGGATTATATTTTTAAAGTTTACTGGGATTATTGATATTTTCAACTTAATACGTCAACTGTTTTATTTTGGCAAAAACGGTTAAAACTTATATACTGTAGTACAGGTAATCTTCTATTAGTACACGGATATATATTTTAATCTACGACAATATAAGTAATATTTCCCATACAATTTTATAGCTTTTATTTTGGCATATATTGATTCAATTTCACTTTTCTGTAAATTTGTTTACAAGGGGGACCAGGATATATCATTCTTCAGATCTTCCTGTGAAGATAATTTTATATAACAAGAACATAGATTCTTAAACTTCTTTTTAAGGATCAATTTTGCTTGCTTATTTTAGTATATTTTTTACTGCTCGGCTTTTATAATTTTGAAACATGAATTAGCCCCCGGTCCGTCCTAAAATTTTGCGAACTCTATCCAAGCTTGTCCGTTCTTGCAGTGATAACTATTTCTCAAGAAAATCTTCATATGCTCTTTTTTACTGTCCTTATATACATAATGTATAAGGAAAGTATTGTGACGGGGTCGAAAATTCGAAATCGAGTTTTCGACGGGAGAGCACGTTTCAAGCATCCCTGATCACGAATCAAACATTTTTGAAGTGATGTCTGTGTGTGTGTGTGTGTGTGGAAACGATAACTGACGAACGAATGGACCGATTCGAACCAAATTTAGTACAAAAATCACAATTCGTAAACATTGGAAGCCTATTGTTTTTATACGCAATCGAATATTAAGAACACCCCTAAATTTTCGAACGGAATTTTGAAAACATCGCCAAAAAATCAAAACCACTAATAAAGTTACGCAAATAGACATCTCTTATGTAATTTTTCATTAGAAAACGATTGACATAAATTTTAGAACGCTAACATGAACCGTTCTCGAGATATTGCACATCTTTCAAAAAAATTATCAGAAAGTCATATAAAATAAAAAATAATATTTCCTCTTGAGAGACATGTTCACTTTTCAGTAATACCATGCCATAAATTGGATGACATCATTCTCGTGGATCTAGCTCGTTCCATTCATGAAAAAGGATACTTTGAGTAATACTTTTGTATTTGAACGCCAATAGTCATTTATCTGCTGTAAGAATAACTTATTTCTTTGTCCATTATGCTTGGCGAGATTTTGGCGAAATGTCGCCAACTTGGCGACTTTTTGAAATATTGCCAAATTAACGAAAATCTCGCCAAATGGATAAAAATGACGCTAAATCAATGAAATGACGACTAATTGTCGAAAATTCAATATCTTGGAAAGAATATTAGTATCTACTATAAGAAAAACCTATTTATTTTACTGTAAAAGTGGTAAATTCATTACATTATATAAGGAAAGTCATGTGTTGCCCACATCAGATTTTTTTTTTATCGTAATCGATTGTTCAGAACCCCCCCTAAATTGTCGAGTGAAATTTTGAAAAAATCATCAAAAAATCAAAACTTTTAATAAAGTTACGCAAATAGATATTTCTAATGTAATTTTTCCTTAGGAAACGATTGACGTAAACTAGCATGCATTGACGCTAGCATGAACCGTACTCGAGATATTGCATATTTTTTAAATAAATTTATCAAAAATTCCCATAAATTAAAAAAAATATATTAACTGTTGAGAAACATGTTCATTTTTCATATGTAATATCATGCGATAAATTGGGTAACATCATTCTCGTGGATCTAGCTCGTTCCATTCATGAGAAAGTATACTCTGGGTAATACTTTTGTATTTGAACGCTAGTAGTTACTTATCTGCTATAAGAATAACTTATTTCTCCGCCCATAACGCTTGGCGAGATTTTGGCGCCGAATTTGGCGGAATGCCGCCAACTTGGCGTTTTTTTTTTAAATGTTGCCAAATTAACGAAAAATTCGCCAAATGGATAAAAATGACGCTAAATCAATGAAAATGACGACTTATTGTCGAAAATTCAATATCTTGGAAAGAATATAAGTATCTACTATAAGAAAAATCTATTTTTTTTTACTGTAAAAGTAGTAAAGTCATTGCATTATATAAGGAAAGTCATGTGTTGCCCACATCAGATTTTTTTTAATTGAAAGGGGCGTTCAGATCATGCCTAAATAATAAATAACCATAATGATTAGTAAGCCAACACTTTTCTTTTATATCCTCTTAGGCAAGATGCATTCCATCTCAATTGATTCTATCTCGATAGTTTTGAGCCCGAATCTAGCCCTTGATCTGATTACTTTTTCCCTTATCGTACGGTCTCAAATATACATTTTTGTCATTTTATTTGAAGTAATTTTTATCAGATAATAGAAAAGTAATTACATGTTTATAAATATTAATGCAATTTAATGATGTTTATCACAGAGTGTTAGCCACCAACTCAAATTATCAGATCGGTGTCTCAAAAATGAAGCAAATGGCGCGTCTGTAGATAATACACAGATATGTATTTACTAACAAACAATTCGTGGGAATGTTTATTTTAATCTCTAGACTCAAATATGGAAGAACCCAGGTCAGCAAGAACTGCCTACAAGAGGTTTGGGAAATAATAGCATAAAAGATATTTGCATAAGGGTAGTTTATGAGAATCGGAGCAGTGCTTGCTCTCGGGTTCGATTTGGGACAAGTCCCAAATCAAAAGCCCTTGAGCCTCATAATATGGAAAAGAAGAGCAAAATCTCTTCAAGAAATAAAGGGTAATATTTAAAGGTTAGAAATGTGTGTCTAAAAACACGACTGGGATCCAAGAGACGGGGAGTTTATTTTAATAAATATTTTGCAATGTCTGGCTGGATGTGTTGAGTTGAGTGAGCTACGGCCAAACCTGTCTAAAGCAGATACTATTTGTCAGATCATAAACAGAGATGGGACATTTGATGTGTATATATTAAAATCCTGGGAGGGGAGAAAACCTTCTTTCCACGGTACCGCATATACTTTTAGGAATGCGAAAAATACTTCTTAGCATGCCGTCTCTCAGCAAGGAGAAAACTCATTTATAGGCAACTATTACTATTATGTGAAGGAACTGGTTGTATGACCTTGTCGCCAAATTTGGATAAGTATTGCCAACTTAGCGACTTTTGGTGAAGGCACAGGAATTTTCTCGAAATCTCCGTCACTTTCGAAGATACGCTCTCTTTCTAGAGATTTCTATGGAGAGTATATAAGGAAATCTTCGTTCAGTTGGACAGAGTCGACGTGACACGACAAAGTGAATGATTGGAATATGTTAATTAGTTGAGCATTTAATTGCTGTTTTATTGTACCTGACGGTCGTTTTGTGAAACTATAATGTGTGTGAGTTATATATTGTTCCTGCTTACGCTTATTGGGGCTTTTTAATGCAAATAAAAGCGGTTGTTGGCCAGAAATTCGTACTCATTTCTGTAACCTGAACGTATACTCACGATTTGAGAAGATACGTCCTAACAATACATATAAAATGTATAAAGCACGTACAATACATAACACGTTAAAGTAATAATACCACGCTGCAGGATTCGGCTATTCTTTCTCTCTCCCTCTCTCGCCCTCTCTCTTCCTCCCCCCCCCCCCTCTCTCTCTCAAACATCAACACGAGTTTTCGATGGATCTACACATTTTATGACTTCCTGAACACGTTTTTACTATTTTTTAGAGTCATGTTCGTCTGTCTGTGGTCGATTTCTTGTATACTAGATCTAGATAGAATTTTTTGAAATTCGGCCGAAATCGTCGAAATATATATTCAAAATTTTATATTTTCTTAACATGGCACCGTAGAACAAAATTGGACATAATTATGCATAAAAGTGGTTATTTATGGCACAATGATCACAAAACTTGACAGTTTCAATCATTGTAATGAAAAACAGCCGCGAAACATTTTTTTTTTGTTCGTGACGTCATTCCCCCCCCCCCTCCTCTAGAGGTACATTGTCAAACTTAGTGTATCGAAAAGTTTTTTTATGCCCTTTAAAATAAAGGGTAACATGCTATAATTATGATCATTTGTTCCAACGATCCATATTCTTCAATTTTTTTCTTGCAAAATCGCAATTTACTTAAAAATGGAGTCTAGTATGAGAAAGTCGAGTTGAGCCACACTCTCGTTTGTTAGTTTTCATTAGTTCCTTTTAAATGAACATAATTGAGAAACTATTTAAGTGGCTTTGTAGTCATTTTTCTTAATTCCAGTTTGGGGTATTTTGTTACACCTGCATAATGAATACAATTTTTCCTTTTATTCAAATGCCTGAGAGCCAGCCCATCTTGACAAAATTTAATCCTGGTATTAACCAATTTAGAAAACAAAATGAGCCCACCTCTACAAGAAAAACATCGCATTTGCACCATAAAGGCAGAACAAACTATATGTACTATCTGATGGTTTAACTACGCAGTTTTTCATGGAGGGAAGTTTGTTCCCACCGCTGCCACCATGTGGTAGTACTTAATGGGTATTAATTACGGAATCATGCTTTTTAAATCACTTTATTGTGACGCGCCAAACACTTAAATTAACTGCGAATCCCATGAAACGATAGAAATAAGAATTATGACATTAAAATGACACAATTCTGCTTTAGGCAAATCGGCCTCTTCAAGGCCGATTTGGTTAAAGCAGAATATCTAATCTTTAACATCTAATAACCAAATCGGCCTCTTCAGGGCCGATTTGGTTGTTAGATGTTAAAGAGCGCTGAAAAGCGCGAAACTGGTTTACCGATACTGGTCGTTGCATTAGCACCATGATTCCAAAAATTGGAAAAGCACACAATTGTCGTATCATGTGACTATGAACATCAATATAGCTGTACTCTCACGCGGAGTTATACTGCCTAGCTATTTTACACAAACCACTCTTGCTTCGTATCCAGGTAGCCAAATGCGGCTCTCATGCAGGTGCTCAAAGGTTTGCGACCGTCGGTCCAATGAATAGGAATCAACATCAAGAACGAACGAAACGCATGTATGGAAGGCAATAAATATCTGTCGAAAAGTCGTACCATCAATGCGTGTACACACGGTGGCACCTGCAATGCTTGTCAAGCCATCATATTCTTTCTCAAATTCACGTGTGCCTTGTTGCTGATAGGCGGCATTTTAAACAGACCGTCTGTACGTTAGGTTCCTGCCCAACTAAGTGTTGTTTATTTCAGTATTTCTGAATAGGACAGTCATTCGCCAATAATGCTATTGTTTAAAATAAATGCCTTCTGAAACAGTTTTAATGTCGATTCCTACAATTTCGAATGTCGATTCCTACAATTTCGCTTATCTCTCTTTGTTGCAGAGTCCATTAATTATCCTAACATTTTAAATTCTAGATGCGCTGCAATCATTTTAATTTGATCTGCATGGTCACTTTACTACAGACCTAACATACACATGGGCATACTCTTACAAAGTTATTTGGGTGCTTAAGAGCTTTCTTGAGAACTTTCTTTGTATCAGTTTGAGTAAAAAATGTCATTCTTTTAGTAGTTTTAGGGTAACTTATTATTATTAGTGACTAATATAACAATTTTTCTTTTCCTTGTTATTTTTGTAATTATTTTAATGTTTAGTTTTCTTCTTGTAGAACTGTCTGGCGAAAGCCCTCTATGATAATGTCGCCGAAGCACCTGATGAGCTGGCTTTTCGGAAAGGTGACATACTGACCGTTCTGGAACAGAACACCAACAGTCTGGAAGGATGGTGGTTGTGTTCCCTACGTGGCAGGCAAGGTATTGTGCCCGGCAATCGGCTCAGGCTACTCCCGGGAATGTACGACCCGACTGGTCTCGGCAATGCTGGAACAAATGGTCTGTCGGATGTTTCTCATGCACTCAGAAGGAGCTGGGCATCCAATCCTACCAAGGTAATTTTAGCCTTGACGAATTTAGCTTCTCCCAACAGACCATCATTGGGAGCTTAAGCAAAAATTAATAACTAAATGTACAGCAAGGTTGATACACAAACGCGGGATCAGATTTAGGTAATCTGCTGTAGGGCCCAAAGGTCTCTACCAGCTGGGGGCCTCCTAAGATCTTAAGGGATCTAGAGGGCCTCCTTAATGATTCCCCCCACCATCTCCTCCTGAATTTATCCCTATCTCCTTCGGAATTTATGCTGAATCCATATTATTATCTAAGCTATTATCAAAAGCAAGTCTTGAGAAATAGATGTTTTCAGTAAAAAAAAATGTATAGCAACATTCCTTCAAGAAAACAACCCTTCCAGAAAAGCAGGGGAAATAAATAAAAAATTGGATAAACCGTTAAAATACGCATATATAAGCACTAACCCTTAAAATAGGCATTTATAGGCACAATAACATTTGGATAGTGGACCTTTTACAGCCGGAAATCTATATAAGTGTGATAATCCAACAGTTCTAGTCAGGAGGAAAATAGGCAAAATAAAGGCTGGACTAATCTCTGTTATGAACGATTTTAATACAATGTGGTGTAAATGAATCGGAAAAATATGAAAAATGAGGAAGTCCTATAACGGTTCTCCGCAAAATTTTTATGAATGCAGCTCTATATTTCACATTCTAGGGATTTCTGTAATACTATAATAACTCCTCGGGAGTCTTACAAATTGCTTTGCGGGAGAAAAAAAAATGTTCTGAAAAATATTTATTTTCTTCCCGTCTCGGACGTTTTTTTTCCCTCGAGGAGGGAAAAAAGTTTAAAAAAAGAATGTTTCTGTTAGATGGAAAGTTACTATAAACATCTGGTTTGCAGATAAAAAGAGAATTCTCTTTGCTGTATGATGGAATGCAGCTTTGGCGCCAACCTCTAATAATCATTGACGTCTTTCTGACTAAGCGTTCTATCGGTTCTTTTTCGTGTCGTGTAATCTAATGAGCTGATAATTTTTTGAAAGATATTCGTAATTGCGTGTAAAACGATGGCATTTCTCAATTGTTAGTTCTTTAGACTTTGGATAAAAAAAATCGGATGTGTCTATCTACGGTGTCTTAACAGGATGTGGGGGCTTTTTTCCCCCCTTCAGTAAGGAAATTAGTTATTCTTAAGCAGTCCCCCCCCCCCCCCCATCCCACACACACGCATTGATTTTTTCAATTTATCATGTGTTTAGTGTAAAGTTTTGCAATCTATAATAATAAAAAAAAGTCTGTGTGTGCGTGTGTTTACGATGTAGCGACTAATCTGAGCCATGAAAGTAAACAGTCCTGAAATTCCATTCAAGGGTACCTTGGGCGACGATACGCCTCGAAACTATTATTTAATTTAAAATAATTTGAGTTGTTTAAAGAAGCGGAATTTCGAGCGATTTGAACACAAATCGATTCCTTAGCTGTTGAAAAATATTATCACGAAGTTTTCATTTGAACAACATCGAAAAGATGAAAAAACGCTCTTTCCAACAAACGTTGAACAAAATCCGTAAGAATATAACTTGATATTTGGAGAAGGGGGGGGGGGGGGAGGGGGAGGTAGCAAATAACATGTTTTTACAACATTTCTAAAAAATTATTTTTAAATTCGCACATCGACATATTGAAGATTCACGCGAATCTGAACGAATATATTCCCATTCAAGTAAAAAAAATAAAAGTGATGTATAATTTTAAAATTAATTTAATGGATCTTATCATGGACAGAAATCCTTTTTTTGTTTTTCTGTGGAACCAGAGATTTCTTCATGACTTCACAACTGGGAGGCGTGGTTTAACATGCAGGTTCTTTTATATCATTTAGTTGAGTAGTGTAAAAAATATTACAATAAAATGCAGACTTTCTTTAGACATTCTCAAAAAAAAGGGGGGGATTTTTTTCAGTCATTTAGCCTAACCAAAGTCTACTATTAGACATACCTTGTTCTCAGTCGGTTGAGTAGTTTTGGTAAAAAACTAGTTACAAAATTTCATGGTGCAAAATGCACATTCTCACAATGTACACGACACAGCACAACATTAAAAAAAAAATATGTCAACTGTGTTTTTACAAGATTTGTACAAAATTTGGTTTCAGTCGATATTCAGCAGTTTAGGAGATACTGTAATGTGGTGAAAATGACATTTGAGCAATATTGAATAGGACTAGCCCAAAATTAAAAAAAAAACATGACATTTACTGAATCGAGTAGCAGGCCTATATTCAAAATTTGGCTTTATTTGGTAAAGGAGTTTTGGAGAAAATAAGAATTACCATGATTTGATGACATACCTCCGAAAATGCAAAAGTGTTTTTTTGTTTTGTTTTCTCCCATCCCAATTTTAGGCATTTCACTAATTTGGTTGTATCTCAGCTTCTAATTATGCTAGAACTTAGCAATTAAGACTTTGATTTATCATTGTATTTTTCAAATTTCAATGACTATCATGAATCTAAATTGTAAATTAAATTATTTTCAAAGGAGCAACAGCAAACCCAACCAATTTTTCCATGAATGGAAAAAACATGTAGAAATGCATACAAACTCTGGTAATGTTTGTAAATGTATATTTATAATAATATTGAAATAGTTATCTCGATCATGGTCACCTATAGCAGAAAGTTTAAATTTAATGGGTTTTTTTTTTTTTTTAGTTTTTTGAAACTTTATTATTGAGATAGTTATTTTTTAAATTCTAAAAAATTATGTATTTATGACAACATTCTTTCTTGTTTTGTATTGCATTGTATTTTCTACCCAAATATATTTTGAATAAAATCTAATAGTGTGTATTATATTTTCTAGGTTATAACTCCACAAAAAATTGGAGCAGTGTACTTATATGATATTCCTCCAGGAACAAAACTTGACAAAAATGAAGTCAAGTCATCCTCTCCAATTCCACGGTACTCTCAGCCAGGATTATTTACAGGTTTGAAATTTTAATGTATATTCTACATCTATGCATATATCTAATTAATATTTTAAGCCCCTTTAAATACCTGTTAATCTAAATTACTTTGCAGCTTTACATTTACCCCTTTAGCTTTCCCATGATGAAAATCCAGCTAAATTTTTTTTTCATGACCATACAGGCCTTTAGATTTTCAGAACGGATGCAGTTTACATTTGTTACTATGTCTCAAAAATGCCTTCAATGGTTTTCATGACTTATGGCATAAGAGTCTTTTAACCCTATTCAGAATTCAATTAGTCATATTATTCCTAAAATAAAATGTGCATTTCATTTTAATTGCACTAACCTTGCCCAACTGAATCATGACAATCTCATAAAATTCGCGGTTATCTCATTAAAATCTAAAACCTATATGATCCTGTGCTGGTCAAGTTCAAGTCTCAGATTGCTTGCAAAGTTTGATGAAGTAAGGCATACTACCTTCACAGCAAGGATCGTCACATGTGCGACAGTGACGTTGTAATCACGTGACACCTGGGTCACAATGTGACATCATATTTGTGACTTCTATGCGATGTTACGTATTAGTAACTTTGTGACTATATTCTGTGACGTTGTCACAATTTAATTAACACGTAACAATGTGACGACATTACAATGGCAACTACAATGTGACGTCACAAACAAGTTAATATGTGACGTCACAAACGACCATGAAAATGACCAAAATGACTTCACTGTAACCCCAATATGACATTGCTGAGACGTACTGCAACGTCTTGTGACATCCCAAAGTCATAGTGTGACGTAAATCTTACGTCACTGTGAAAAAAATGCTGTTAGGGTAGCATTCTCTGTGCTTGCCACCAACTGTACATAACTATGAGGCACATACTTTTATAAAAAAAATTTTACAACTGTTGGTTTGGTTCACTTCTAGTCATGACTACAAAATGTTAAATGGGTCATTTATATGAATACTAGCAGAAATACCCGACTGCACTTGAGATGCTACTAAAATAAAATGTATGTTGTATAAAATCTAATACATTAATATGCTCCTTATTAAACTTAACAAACCAGTCAAAAAGATATGCAAATAGGTGGAGTTGATTTTGAATTATAAGTGGTCATTATAGACTGACAAAACAGGTATTCTAACTTCTGTTGTTTTGCTTAAGAGGTAAGTGTAGGGAGATAAAACTTATATTAAAGCATTCCCTGAGTCCAGTTTTATTGCTTGCAAAAATTTCATCAAATTTGATTGCTTATTTTAGGAAGTATTTAGCTTGGAAGTGTATTGTGCAATTTTTATTTTTATATATCAAATCAGTACAAAATATGAGACATCTTTATCATAAACTTGCTTCTTATTACAGCTTAACAAACCAGTGAAAACATATCAAAATCCATTGGGATGTTCTTGTGTTAAGCAATTATAATGGATGGACAGAAATAGGATTTTAATTCTTGTTATTTTGCACTTTGCTGTAGAATTACTTACACCAAAATATCCCTTGAATTCTCATTGCCTGAGAAAAAATTATCCAAATCCATCATATAATTCAGGATATATTTAAACAAAAAGAGTATATTGAAAATTTTCCCTTTTATATATTAGATAAATCTACACCATGACAAATTGTCACAGTTGAAATGGCCATACACTGGCATGCTGTGTAGGAAAATACTTTTTTGCCTAATTTCTTACACCGAGATCTTACACCAGAGATTTCTTACATCAATTCCGTTAATAACGTTAAATTAGAAGTCATAACAATTTTACTTCATCAAATTGAAAGTTCAAAATACATTGATACTTTCATTTAGCTATGCAAGTAATCTTTAATAGAAAACAAAACAGCTTGAGTCAAATGTTTTTGAAATTATGTTACCATTGGTAATATCTTGAGCTGAAACTTTCATTTTCAAATATGCATCTTCATTTCAGATTTAATTTTGTATTTATTATTTGCTTATAACATGCATTCTAGATTTAATTTAATGTTTGTTATAGAGTATAGCACATTTATACATTACTGAAAATATTATTTGAAACCAATTAGATATAGGGAAAATTAATGTTAAATGTCATATTTTAAATCCATTTTTACCCATTTGAAATTGTTGTGGGAATAAAATACTTTCTTATTGTGCCTCTATGCTTTAAAAGGAGCATTCCTGCCAAATTCCAAGCTTCCAACTTCAGTAGTTTCTGAAATTTGTTGATAAGTCAGTCTTTCAGTTTTTTATATATAGATGATGCACATTCATCCATATACAATGAATATTGTAGACAGTCCGCAAAAAAAGTATAAGGACAACATATAATTGAATGAAAATATACTTTATTTTCACTTTTATCAAAATAAATTTTTGATATTTCTGAATTTTGGATGATTTAGTGATTTGAAATTTTGATGAGTCGCCACTTCTGATAAGTTTTTTAATACCTATATATCATGAATAAATGTAGGGGAATAAAGCTCCTATCATAATATTCCCTAGATTCAGGCTCATTTCTTAAAAACATTCATTGAAATTGATCGCATTGTTCAGAAAATAGTAGCATCTTTATTAATTTTCTATTTTAGCTAGTAGATATTTGATATGTCACTACAAAAATATTGAAGGACTACATTATTAAAAATCCTTTCCACTAGAGGTCTGCAGAGGCTTGGGGTCTGACCTACAGTCTTAGGCTCGGCCCTGCAAGTGGACTGGACATGAGACAAACATATTCAATGTTTGAAAACATTTATGAATGAATTTTAATAGAGTACATGAAAATATTTTGATTTCAGCTATGTAAAGGAAAATGTTTAAAAAACTCCTACTTTTGCTATTGTATTGTATACAGAAGTTGCACAGTTTTTGACACATTTGGACAAGCATCGTTTTGGGTCAGACTGAGTCAAGACTCAGATATCTTCAGGTTGGATCTGGATTCTACATTAGAACATTTCTCGGGTTGGATGTGAGTGCTAGTACGGTTATGCTCGAATAAAAATCTGAAATTTCAGTCTGGGCAGACTTCTAATTTTCATCCCAATGCAGGGTTAGAATTTATTTGGAAACAAAGTTATCAGTTTTAATTAAATTTAGCAGAAACATTTTTATATGAAACTTGTAACTGTAAAATTAAATTACACTTTCGTCATCATGATTACAAGAAATATTTTTATGCTTTTAATTGGATATGCAAGCTTATGTAATTAGTAATGTAAGAAAGCTGTTTCTGCTTCTTTCATTTTCAGCAATATCATGCTGTATTTCTATGCTATCTTTACCGATAATAGTTTCTAAACTCTAAAGTATCTGGTTTTGTATTTTAAATTGTTTGGCCACTGGTTATACCATTATAAGAATACCAGTTCTCGTTAGATCACTAAAGTTAAGCAAATTTGAGTATCTTTAGTAATTGGGATAGCTGGCATCTGGGAACACTGTCAATTATTGCAAAGAGCAAGTGGTCTGAACAATTACTAAGCCAAATGTGCTTGGTTATTCACATCAATGATGGTTGATCCTAGGCCAACCAGCTGCGATGCATATCCACTGGGTATATGCATAGCGCCAGCGATTACTTGCATTTCCATGCAATGTGGCCAAATAAAATCAATTCTACAATACAACACATGGCATTATTCTAAGCCTGTTATCAGATGTTCTTTGAAATAATTTCATTTTGTGCCGGTGCTTGTTAATAGTAAAAAGTTGTTGACTTCTATTGTTTGATTAAAAGAATATTGCATTATATTCTGATATGAACATTTATTTCTTATTTATCATTACACAAAAATAATATGATTTTACCTTATTTTTCAGGAAGCTACGATACTCCACTCAATTCAAAGCCTGTACGAGTTGAAGCATATGATGAGCCAAGACCTCATCCCTGTCGGTCACCTCTTCCTTCTCTTTCTGTATACGATTCACCTAAATCCAATGCACCCATTTCTACAAATGATCAACCAGGCATTCACGATTATGATATTCCGAGTGCTGACCAAAGTAGCACATACGATATTCCACGATCTGACAAAGATGTTTCCCACATCATTACAATTTCTGACAACTATGATGTTCCTCAACCAACCTATAAAAGCAGTCCCCCTATATATGATGGAAGAGCTTTCAGTCGTTCAAGTGGAGATACTTCTGGCAGCTCCTCCTTCAGATCTCCATCAGGAAGTCATTCCAGTATCGAAACACTTTCTCTGTCGAGTGTTGGAGGATCGAATCGTTCCAGCTTGGAGCAACATCCTGGTGACTTGTACGACATACCTCCTGAGCCTCAACCTGTTCTTGAGACACGTCTGGCACATCCTCAGATTCGTACATCGGGTACCAATGTGCCTTACCAAAGTAGCTTGGCTCAAGAAACTTATGATATTCCTTCAAATAACATGCCAACACAATTTTATGACACTCCTACCAAACCTGTTAAAGCTCAAATAGTTATTGATGGTGTTTATGACATACCACCACAAGCAGTCAGAGACAGTAGCCCTGTACCTAGAACAGACATTGTAGATTCTATTAGTCAAATTTCTCTAGCTAGTTCTGATCTTTCAGATGATAAAGCTTCAATTGTTTTACCAGAGTGTTCAGAATTGTTATTAGACCGTGAAGCTGCTGTAGAACTCTTAATGAAATATCAGCATGAGGTTCAGAGTGCTATATCTAAATTGTTTAGCTTTGTCAGTACAACTTGGAGAAAGTATGAAAATATGAATGCCAAGCTATCTGACATTCAAACGACATGTCACAAATTGCAAAGTTCTTTGGTGGATTTCTTTAACTTTGCCCAAGGTGCATTAGCAAACTCTGCTCATGCTGCTGACAAATCTCTATGTTTTAAGTTAAATAAATTGTTGAATCCTATCAAAGAGTCTTGCACTACAGTTAAAAATTGTGTTCAAACTCTTGATGAAAAGGGTTGGCTAGTTTCAACATTGGCTCATTCCGATGATTCCTATGCTCCTGATGAACTTGATATGTTAGTAGCTTGTGCTCGTAATCTTGTTGAAGATGTGCGTCAGATAGCTTCATTAATTCAAGGAAATTCGACCCTTTTATTTAAGAGCCAAGTATTAGAAAAATCGAAACCTCCTGTGGCACCTAAACCAAATTTGAAAGATAGACCATTACCACCTGAAAAGCAGCCTAAAGTTCAAGAGAGACCTTTACCTCCTACCCCTGCAAATTTAGTAAATCCCCAAATAAACTGTGGAGAGTACTTTAACGAATATGATTATGTTAATTTGGAATCAAAAGAAACTGTCGAGAAAGAGAATGAATCTATCAAAGCAGGTTTGCCAAAAGATATGTGTGAGTCATTTGACGAACTGGTAAAACAGTCTGAAGTACCTGTAGTGAGTCACTCTGAGAATGTTCCTGAAGTTGCAGCTGTGGGAAAAACTATTTTGCCTTTAGACCAAAAAGATGTACAGCTTCTGTTGTTTTATGGTGTGCAAATAGAAACACATATCATGCATTTAACTAATGCCATTGATGCCTTTTTGATGACAATTAAGAATAACCAGCCTCCCAAAGTGTTTGTCGGACATAGCAAGTTCATAATAATTGGTGCTCACAAGCTTGTATATATTGGAGATTCTGTTTACCGTAACCTTAACAACCCTGATCTCAAAACGAGGATAATGCACAATTCCAATGGTTTGTGTGATTCCCTCAAGACTTTAGTAATCAGCACCAAGAAAGCAGCTTCTGAATTTCCTTCTGTTGTTGCTGTACAGGAAATGGTGGACAGTGTTGTGGATGTTTCGCATTTGGCCAACAATCTTAAAATGGCTATTAATTTGGCATCTAAATCCTAAAATAAGATTTACTGTAGCAGATTTATATTTTTGGGGGCCAATACCATCTGATAGAATGTGGCACAGTTTCTTTGAAAAATGCACATTTTCTCCAACGCTTTAGGGCTTATGCTTGAATATGTGTTTAGAGGAGTTGAAGGACAGACATTTTTCATTCCTAGTAGTCATGTATCACTCAGGCCTCTGATAGATGCAATTCACTGTGCTATAGGTGCTATATCATAAGTTAAACTTTTGCTAGGTGAGCTGGATCTCTCCATCTGAGTTCATTTCTTATGAATATGTGGTTGTATATATTTTACAGTAGTTTTTTTAAAAGAACAATACATAAATATGTATTTATTTCACTTTTACTCCTGCTTGTATCCATTGAGACGTTGCACCTCTTTAAGGTACTATGCTCATGAAGATTGAATAACATTCATTATAGAATATCTTGTTTTTATTTATCATATTTATTTGGAATCTGACAATAGAATATTTCTTTTGAACAAAATTGAAAAAGTTAATAATTGTGTTATGTTTTATTTATTTTGTTTTTATTGCTTTGTTTAATACTTGAAAATTTTTATTGTGAACATTAAACCTAATTCCTGTAGAACTGAGAGAAATTGTTAAAAAGTTAGGTGTCGAAGGGGGGCATGGTATAAAGCAGCTATAGACAAAGTAACATTCATTAGCCCAATAACACATGATTGCCTTCTGCAAAAGTACAAGTTAGACTGACTATCTTAGGCTTTTTCAAAAAATATCACTAGTTTTAGCTAATTGTTTTTGTAGTGGTCTTCAAAGTGGGGGTACACCAAGAAAATTTAATATATATATTTTTTTTTGTATTTTCTCCCTAAGACAAGTTTATATTGACACAAAAAAAAAATCAATTAAAGAATAACAAATATTAACTTGTATTTTTAAATTAAAGGATTATAAACACAATAATAGTATGGTTAATATTATTTTAAAGTATATTACTGAGCCTCTGTATTAGAAACCACACCCATTTAGAACAAAAAAAAAATCCTGCATCTATATTTACCATGGGGGTATGTTAGTAAGTCTTAGGGGTACACGATCAAAAAAGTTTGGAGACCACTAGTCTGTTGCAGTAGCGTCGCCGGAAAAAAGGAAGGAATAACAAAATATCTTGTTTTCCATTTCTCCAAATATCATTTCTACAAATTTCAATGGGTTCTGATGGGAACTTGGCCCCCAAATCCCCCCCTTGGCGACGCCACTGGTCTATTGTGGTATTTGGCCATAAAGAATCATTTTTATTTGTTACTGGTGTTATTTTATCTTTCATTTATTCCATCTATAATACAGAGATGCCAATTACTATGAGTTATTTGTAGTATCTGTATACAATTATATGCCTCTATAACATATTAATTAGGACTGAAAAACCTGTGTAAAGTCAGATTGCATTATAAAAGCTTCCATGCTTAATAATTTTTAAGCTTACTAATTAATATACATTATGCCACTAATTAGTACCAATGTTGAACGTACATTAATCAAGTATACATAAAGAGGGATATTACTGTATATAATTCAATATAGTATACATTACTTTTCAAAATATAAATTATTTTTACTTAAAACTTGATTTAGGGAACACGTTAGGTACTAAATATCATATTAAACAATGGTTTCATTCATTTTTATGAAATTAAAAAGTTAATGCCCAAAAATAAGATTCTAGTAAATGCAGTTAATATTCCACTAAATTCAGAGGTAAACCTTTTTGCAAGTAATAGTAGTTCCATCAAACCATAAATTTGAAACAGTATGACCCATTTTGACATAAAATATGATTTTTTTTTCTGTAATTAAATGGCATTAATAAATAAAACCAAGCCTTTATTTGGCATTGACACATTTTGATCTCACTTTGTGTTAATTAATTCAGTTGTGATAACGTGAATTCTGGGAAAGTGTAATAGCATTAAAGGTGTTTCCAAAAGAGCATACCTTCTGTCCTGGTGCCTAATATTTAGGGATATAATGTCTTCAATAATTAAGACAGCAAATTTGTCCTGATTTTGCTTTTTTATTAATATAGTTTTCACCTTTATGAAAGATATTTTGTTAATATTTAATTTATTTTATCTATATTGATGTTTATATTTTTAAGAATAGTTTTGTGTTATTTTTAATTAATTTGATATTTTTACAAAACAATTCATATCAGATACTATATGTTTTACCTGGTTTTCATTTTATACCATTGCATGTCTAAACAAACATCATATGAAATAATCAGAGATTTACTATTAGAATCTAAAAAATGTTTCATAAGGCCATAAACATAGTCAAACGCTTTAAGAAGAATAAGTACTTTGATTAAAAGTTAAGCAGACATACCTGCAAGTCAGTGGCGTGCACATAGGAAAGTATATGTGGGCCATACCCTCTCCTCACCAAAGGCCCATAAAAGGCTGTAATAAGGCTTTGGACATCACATGTTGGCACACTAAAAATCACTCTAAGAGCATTCATAACAAGTATCGAATTTGACTGTGTTGATAGTGGAAGCATAAAATTTTGACATGCCAAAATTTGTTTACATGTTGTTCGTCTTGCAATCGGTACAAGTAATAAAAAAAGGGCTCAACTGGTCACCTATCACCACCCATGGACCATGGTTTTGCTATTATTGTATGGCAATGAAATTACCACCGTGCACAAAACTACTTAAAGCATGGATTTCAAAATTTTTCTATTAAAATTAAATCTAGTAAATTACTTTAAATCTTTTAAGGATACAAGTCATTATTTTAGCCCTACCTATCATTGACAAAATTCTAATTGCTCAAGATTACAGTGATTAGTATAATCAGTAGAAAATTTAATGAAAAGTAATAACTATATTAGTTTCATTTCCTGTCTACCACTTTTTATTTCTTACCCAGACCATCTGACTTACCTGTAATTGTAAGGTATCTGTTTGGTCAGCCGAGAAAGTGCCACCCAATTTTGACTGGAATCCAATGGGGGTGGCAACCACAGATATTTCACTATCCTTCCGACCATCACCTTTCAGATGAACTTTTTAACCTACAGATTTATTGTGCCCGTATTTCGCGTAGACACGGGAATAGTTTTGAACATTGTCAAGGATCGAACACGGGACTGTCATGTGCAGTCCTTTCACCTTGCCCACTGGGGTATCCCAACCTTTCTCAATCTAGATTGTAATATAATCAAGCTAACATATGATTGAACTAGTTATGGCCTATTTCTATTTCAACTGAGCAATCTACTCTTGAATGTCTTGTACCCTATTAGATGCTTGGCAATGGTGATAAGTAATGAGGAATTTTTAATAAAAAACCCAATCTTTTATGAGACGTTCTATTGCATAGTATCAATAAAGGAACATACCCAGTTGGTTGCTTTTCATTGCCCTAAGCATGTGTTTCTACTTCTATGGAAATATTGCTCTGATTATATTCCCCATTCTCCTCCAAGAAAATATTCCTATGCATGCTACTGCTGCAGGTTATTATCAATAGTCAACAGATTCGTATCAACATGCTCAGACATTTTATTAAGTGTAATTAATTAAGACTTGATGCAGTGCTCTTTGTAGAGAGTGTAGCATTAATATCTTTCTCAACTTGTTAATGCCATGAACAAATTAATGTATGAGTTATGGAAGCTGTCCGCAGATTCAAAGTTCAGTAAACCATCGATAATGAGTAATTTGCTTATAATGTAGTAAACTTCTTGTATTCACAAACTTTACAAGTACGCTTATTTGTACAAAACTTTTGCTACTCTTTATTCAGCCTCCTTGGAGCTGAAAATTGCTTAATTGCCATTACTGCCAAATCTCACTAGGTAGGTTTCATAATTTACAGTGATCATTTAGAGCATGTCTAGGGTTACGTGCACATACATGGAATAATATTACAGTAAAATCTCATTTATCCAGAGTTTCTGGATCAATACTCGAGAATTATCTTTTCTGAGTTCGGATTAATATTTTGAATTTTAAAAAATTAGCAATTTTTTGTATTATAGCATCTAAAGAAATTCTACAAATTATCGCTTTCTGTTAAAAAAATATTCTTAAAGACTAATTTTTGTTTTTTATTATAAAATGGGTAGACGCAATGAATACTTTGATGACAATAATTATAATACTGTGCATCTTCAAAAAGACTTTCAAAACATTTTGGGGAAAATCAAAACTTTTTTGTACTGTTAATTCTATGATTTTTATGTATTTCTGTGACTAAAATGTTTCCATCAGTATTGATTTGCATATTTTCTGCATTTTGCATATTATCCGAATTGTCTCTAGTTTGGTTTGATCTGGATAAGAAGAATCTTACTGTATACTGTAATTTCCAGAAAAAGGACCACCACTACATAATGGCTAAAGTGAAAAAAATGCTCAAGAAAAAAAATAAAAATAACTAAAGCAGGAGTTTACACTGCAGCTAAATTGAACGATACTAGCTGTCATTACATAACTAACAAATTTTTTGTTTGTAAAAAGGGATGAGGGAGATTTAACTCTTACCTTTTTTACTATCTTCCTTGACAACACTAATAACTGGTGTAAATTTAATTGATTTTTTTAATCAAAGGAATGAAAATAAATAATCTTTGTGTTTTTCCTAGACATTTTTGGCTTTAACTTTGAATCTCAGTCCATTAAATTTCCTTACAGTCATGAAATAAAAGTTGGCTTAAGTGTTGCACATATGTGGTAAAAAATTATCTGTTAAAATCATAAATGTTGTGGCTCTTACGGAAATTATAGTACATGCACTTACATGGATAAGAATAATGGAAATGATATGAGCTTGCAAGGCACAATGAACACAGCCATACAACTTTGCCTAACTTGCCTCGACATTTGGATTCTTAACATTTCCTGAAATACAGACATCTTTTATAAGAATTATAATTTTTTTTTATATTTTTTACTAAAGAAGGCTTTTAGGAATCTATATGTAGAGAGAATCTTTTACAGGTCAGGGGAATTTCATTATCAATTTCTTTTAGAATAGTGATTGGCAATTAGTAACCTAAATCTGGCTTGTGAGCTATGTGGATTAGAAATCCGTTATCAAATATAATTAAAATAAATGTGGAATAACAAATTTCTACCTTCTAAATCGATATTTTAAGGGATAAACTTAAATTAGCTTTCTCATTGGTGAATTAATGTTAGAAGATATCTCTTGGCTATAACAAATAAAAAGAAAATTCATCATATGACTTTTTATAAACTTATTTCAACTTTTTCAGCAAAGTTTAAAATTGTTACATTACTTTTACGTAATGAAACTGCATTAAATATGGATTGCAGAACTGCATTGAGTATTCTATGATGTTTCATTGGTAGATTACTCTATTTGTAATGATCCCAAGCCACAGCCACAAAGTTTCTAAGAAAAAGATAGTCTTGAAATTAGTTAATTCTATCATTTTGGAATGTTTTATTTGATGATTTTTATAAAATTGCACATAAAAATTCCCATTTGCTAACTGTTTTGGCTGTTATTTACCTAAAGATTAGTAAAATAGCTTTTGATCTAGTAAAGCATTGCTTACTAATAAAAAGTACATTAAATATGATAGGTATCACTATACATACTAGTCATGGCCAAACTGTGGCTGGCAAACCACATGCTGATTTTTGGTACTTTCAATGTGGCTCCATAAATTTTAAAGTGAATTGTCAATATTAAACATATATTCATATTCTATAATATAAAATTCATATTAACCGAATACTTGGTGTTCCTTTTTTGTTTCTTACCATTCATTTGTATTACTGCCACATTTATATTTTGTACTTTAATTTTTGGGATCAATAATATAACGTCAATCATGATATCCTGCTATCAATACTGAAGATTAGAGGCCTTCAGTCTAAGTCCCTCTTAACATACCAATCAATCCATCTTTTCACCAAACAGTTATCAAATCTACATGGTGCATTTTCTGCACACAACATATTTGAAAGGTTATATTTGATTGTGTATAATAAATAACTTAAATATTTATAAAATATTACATAATTTTAATTTTTTAATAAACACATTTCATAATTTTGGAATTGTTGACTACCCCAAAAAAATACTGTAGCTCTTAAAGTTTTAAGATTCTTGTATGTGACTTCTAATAACATGAAGTCTGGCCATCTCAGACAAATACCATACATTTAATCCACAAAAAATGTCTAATCACACACAACCATAAAAATATTGTAATCATCCAGCCCTTATCATGAACTGTTTTTCCCCAGTCATTCCTTATAACTGCTCTATACCCTTTAAATGAGCTGGACGACCTGGGTAATAAATAAATCATGAACTGTTGCCCACCACTGTTCTAAAATCTTCCATGAATCAATTGTTAAATTCCTTCTTTTGAGTTTGGAGAAATTTCTAAAGTTAGGAAATGTTATTTACAAACTAAACATGTATCTCAGTGTCCCAATGTTAAGAATTCCATCTCTGTAATTTTAGACTGAATTTCCACTGTAACTTATTGTATTACTGTACTATTGATAGCTACAGCTTTAAACTAAGCACTCAGTAATACCATCCTTTCTAAATGTATAACATCTTTATGGCTGTATGTTGAAATTTCAAAGGTGTTTCATCCGTTTCTTGTGAAACGATATGTTAAAATTTTGGCTATACCATATGCATGACAATTTATAAACAATTGACAATTTATAGTTTTGCATTTCAGTAATTTTGGTAAATAAATTGTTTATAGTGAACATAACCCAATAATATGGGATGTTTCAAAGATTGGAATTATGCTCTCAGTACAGCAATTGGCATTAATGGATATGTTTCTCTCTCTCTTAAACTCATGATTCCTACACCAGAATGCTTGATTATCTGATTGGTAGACTAAGCACATGCAGGACCCGTGGTATATTGCTAAAAAAATTAGTTCTGGAATACTTGTTGATTAACACAAATAGTTACACATTTTCATTTGCAAAAATAAATATCAAATATTAGAATATTTGTTCAGCATTTATTTAAAAGTATTCAATAAAAATTTCAAAGCAAAAAGAAAAACAAAAAAAAAAACAGACAAGAAAATTTAAACAAAAACAGAAAAGTAAAAAGCAAAAACTTTAAAATAGTATAAAGAATACTGTTCAGCAGAATCATAAAAATTCTCATACAGAATCGATTACCTATTCTTGAGTGACTGCCCTTTTTGTTTATTGGTCAGCAACAGAATGATGAGACAGCAACCAGTTTGGACATAAAAAGTTAGATTCCATGCTTTTAATGGTTGGCGAGCACCAGTTTGGACATAAAAATTTTGATTCCATACTTTTATTGGTTTAACAAACAACAAATTTACCATATGGTGGAAAAGAGTACGGGATATTTTCTCAGTTAATATTAAATTCATACTGCTGAAACCACACTCACATTCAGAATTGCAAGATATAATTTTGGACAAAGTTTTTAGATGTTTCAAATCTGACTACTAAAATCACTAAATGGGTATTTTTGTTTTAAATATTTATTACAGAAATCTGTTAATTTTAAAGGTTAATATATTTATAGTAGCAATGGGTAAAATAGATATTTTTTTTCTTTTTCTCCTTTTATTATGCCATTGTTTCATAATATTAGGCTTAAATTTAAAAATTTTTCTATTATAACATTTAAAAAAGTGTTATGGAACACATTCTGTCTCGACACAAAAGTACCATAATGTCTTTCAAGTGCATTTTGGTCTGAATACATCAATGCTTAAAGCATCAAAAAAGTATAAATTACAAAATGAATATATTTAAACTATATATAAATTCAAAGAGATTTTTCTTTAATTGTCTAAAAATGTTATTTATATAAATCGAATTTTTCAAAATAATTGTTTTTATTGAGTTCTCCTCTTTTAGTCCTGCTGAGACCCCTTATGCTCTTTGGATTGTGTTTGATCCCCCCCTCCCCATTTTACCATTTCATTTCTCAGTACGGCACTGTTTTTATATCAAGAAGTAAAAATTCATCAAATAAGCAAAAAGGAAAGAAGTTTGATATATTAGAAGGGGTGCCAAAATGTTTAGTATTTAAGATCTCAAAGGGTATTCATTCTGTTTATGCCTTGGTAGCATGATTCTAAGCTGTGGAATGCTTTATATTAGCTGGCTTTGTGATTATTATTCTGACCTTGCAGCCTTGTGCAGTTTGTACTTGATTTTTTATAAATTTAATGCCAACTGCATGTTGGTCACCAGAAATTTGCAAAATTGTGGCACATAGGGATTTTTCTTACTGCTAGTGCAATCAATACGTATTTGGTACTTGTGAACACTTAACAGGAAGGAAACCAGTCCACCAATGCTGGTTTCTGTACTGGGAGCATCTGGGAGCTTGGTTTCTGTACTTAATCAAAAAATTTTCTGTGGATAATTACAAATAATAAAGTGCTGTAGAATTTCAATAGTACCTTTTTTCTATAGAAAAATCAGTGAAAATTCTTGTAGAGAATTCAATTAGATTTTTTAAAGATAAATTAGAAGTGCAGCAAGCTTATAAACATGTGTCTGTGTATTTCAAATTTAATAAAAGCATACTTTCTCTTGGGCATCAAAACAGACCTTTTAGTTAACAAGTTATACATTCCATTTTTTTATGACACTTTTTTCGTAGTTTTATCACTTTGAATATATTTGTGTGAAAAAAAATGACAAGTTTTTATATGGTAGTATATTTTATACTTTACTATAAAATTTTAGGCTACTTTACATGTCACTTTTTAGATATTGATTGTATTTAGCTTACAGTCATCTTTTGTAACATTTTATGCTGTTATATGTTTGATGTTATAAGCACTTTGCTTTGCAGCATTTTATAATGCACCAAATCTGCAAGCTAGTATTGTCAACAAATTGTACATTGATAATTTGAAATCAAGTGATTTGGTTATTTCAGTGCAGCTATACTTTGAACAATTATACATATATATGTATGTTTATGCTAGACTTTCCAAATTATGGACATTAAAACTGCTATCTCTGCATTTATAATGTATATAAAGGCTATTTGAATGACTAAAGTATATGTGCATGGTTTCAAAATTGGTTATTTTCTTATCCACAAATAAATACTCGTAATTTAAGTTATTGAGATGCTTTAATTAAACTATTTAGTTTTTTTATCTTTGCATTGAATATCATACTCAAATTATACCTATATTGAATATCAAGATCCAGGATTGGGTAGTAACTGAGTAAATGTAATTGTGTTACTTGTAAAAGTTACTTAACGTATAATGGAGGCCCATTCTTGTTACTTTTTAAAAATGCATTAACTGTAATGGTGTTCAATACTCATTATATATTTTTAAATATTTGATATTTTCACAAATGAACTTTTAATCTATCATTTTATCTTAATTTAAATTAATTTTTCATCAAGCAGTAAATGTATAAAATTATTCAGTGTACATTAGTCTGCATTTATAATTTTATTCATGTATAAAATCTAATCTAAGCATCTGAAGAAAAGAAATCTAATCTAAGCATCTGAAGAAGTAATAAAGATGTATGTTTTAATTTTGAAACAATGCATGGTGTATTGAAAATATTTGATTTAATCGAAAATTGGCTCAGTTAGGTACAGTCTGTAGTCGATACTATAAATATGTGAAATTTCAGCCCTTTAAATTACCGTGGACTTCTGGAGGGTCTGGAATTACTTTTTAACCCCCTTCCCTTCCATTTTATCTGCCCCTGGGGGGAAATTGAAAATCTGGCCTTGTTAGGTTCTGCCCCGTGGTTGACACTGTAAAAGTGCAAAGATTCAACCTTCTCAGTCAGCAAGTCTGGAAAGGTCTAGAAAGACTTTTTTTAAAAAACCTTCATTTTTTTTTTCTTCTCCCAGAGAGGGAAATTAAAAATCGTTAAATTCTGTTCCATAGTTGATATTTAAAGTGTGCAAAGATTATCTTCAAGATCGTTGGGGGGGGGGGGGGGTTCTGGAAAGTCAGGAAAGACACAATTATGCCATAAAATTATATAGATTCATGCTAAATATCAATAACCCCTGGACTATATAGACTTTCAGATTTTCTTAGATACAGCATCATAAATGTTTTTTTTATAACCCACTTACAAATTACAAAATTTAACTATTTTCCATAAAATTAAATAGTTAATTAAATAGTTTTGTAAATTTAATAAAATCTCATAAAGTGATTATTGGATTAATGTCTCATATTGCTCTATCGATTCGAAAATATAAAATAAAAGTTTAGTTAGTATTACATGTTAACATTAGCATTAAATAACTTATTGAAAATGTAACTGTAACTTGTTACTTTTTGTTACAAGTAACTGCAACATTACATCATTTAACAAATTAACAATATCTTACTTGCTTTCTTTGCCCAATCCTGTTAAGACCAAGTTAATGTGCAGAAAGTTTCTTTAAACAAAAAAATGTGATAATTTATGTAGACAATATTTCTATTTTATTCATATACGTATATAATTTTTTCATTGATTTTATAAATCACACCATCACTTGCTTCTCCTATGTGTTGTGTACTTGCTATATACACTGTCTTACAATTACAAAAGCTATACATATTTGCACTAAAATGAAATAAGCTTTTAAAACTTCTCTCAGGTTCAAGCTGCATTTTCTAAGCTCAGCAGTAATTTCAGATGTATTCAATATGTTGCATCTTTTATCATTTGGTTAGTAAAAGTTTCAGCTTAAATTGATATTACTAAACAATTTTGAAGCATGTACATAAATTCAATTCATGGTAATAGAAATATCTGATTTGTTTCCGTACTTTCATAATTTTTTAATTACTTTTGTACTGTAGTTATCCAAAGCAATGTTGAAGGGTGCTACACAAGAAATTAAAAGTAAAAATCAACATATATAAATAAGTATAATTTTTTTAATTCATTTGTGATCTCAATCAATTATAGGTATTGCTGCACATTGTAAATTGACAGCAAACGTTACTTGAAACATGTCCTGAAAATTCTAGTGGCAATGCACTACCAGAGGTCATATTGGACAGTTAGCATCGTGATTAGTGTGGCAGCTTTCCGAGTTGAAAACTTAAACATCATTTCCCATAAATGTGTCAACCTAATAATAAATTAACATTTACAGGGAAATAGTTTTTAAATGCAAATTCTTGTACTTTCTTGAAACAAACATAAGAGAATTGTGTCTTACTTTCTTGACGCAAGAGAATAACTTCAAAGAAGTACAAGAATTTGCATTCTTGTGAGCAACGGTTGTGTTTTTGAATAGTCTTTGAGTTTGAATTTTATGTTCTATATTTTAAGTTTAAATTATATGGCATTCGCTTTACAATTCAAAAATTTAAAACATTTTATGATACTTGAATGCATTAGGCTGGAGTTTTAACTTCTATAATTAGTAAGATATATAGAAATTAATTGAAGATTTTAATTCATGTATGTCTAGATATTTTGAAACATAAGAAATAAAATGCTTTTGTTATTTTACAAATTTTTCCCATTCTTGCTTTTTGTTCAGTGTATCTAAAATGTACACTTTATACAATTATCAGTGCAATATTCCACATAAATAGTATATGTTTAAACAAATGTTACCATGTGTTTCTTAGAAAATTTTCTATTCAGTGTAGCACTTTTCTATATTGTACCAGGATGATTTAGAAAAGGAGGAAAATTTTGTACCTTAGAACACTTTTATGTTTTATTTAACTGTTCAAAATTAAATTAAAAAGGAAATAAAAATATGCAGTTCCAAAGAATAATTTAAGAGTACAAGAATACATTTTTATACATATACCAAACCAAGATTTAAAAACAACTTTTAAAGTATTCCAAGGTGCATGAGCATAATATACCTTGAAACAATGCTTCATATAACTTGGAACACAATAAAAATTCAATTAAAAAAGAAGGAAATGAGCAAGTAATTAGAAATAATGTATTTTGAACCAAAATTAAGAATATTGTAGTGTGAACACATGACAAATCAGCTTGGTAGCGACAGGCTCTGATCCGTGCCTAAGTTTGGTCAGCAAGTAGTACAGCATTACGTTAAATACATTACATGCCCAAGTCATTTAAAAGTGCCACATGAGTATGTATTCACTATAATACTTCCCCCTGCTGTCTCAGATCGCCTACGGCATTAGCAGCTTCCATTGCAGAACAATGTTCAGATCGTAGGAAGAGGAAATCCAAACTGAGACTTATCATAGTGGTAGTTACACCTGGAATGTAGAAGGATTGTTCGCGATAGCAAGGTGTGATCGAATGCCAAAGGTTGCAATTTAATCATTTGTCAGTCACTACTTGTAGCATAAATGCAAAAAACAAACTTGGCAATGCTGGAATTTGATCCCAGGAATAAAACATGGTAAGTGAGCATTACACTATTGAGCTAAAGGCAATAGGAGGACTGTCCAAGACATCTAATATTGCCTTATGAGCATGCCTTACAATTACAAAAATAATAAATGATAAGTATGTAATTGTAAATATAAAAATAGTGATCCCCCAACCAAGAGTAAGTAATTCAAATGAAGTTGCACTTAATAATGGTATAAAATAATGGTCTAAATTGCAACGTCAGCTATCTGTTGCATTAAAAGTGGAAAATATTGCTTTGAAAGATGATACTGTGTGCCCATGATGGTCAACATAACAAAATATTTATCTTTGCTTTTCCTCAGTCACCTTGAAATGTAAGCATGGACATTAATGCATGCATCAAAAGTTAAGCAATTCTTAGTGTATATTCATTTTCTTTAAAAGTCATTAAAAAACGCAAAAATTAAATTAAAAATCAAAATTTGCTACTTCCTCATACAAAAAACATGCTATCAGACATCTAAATGATTACTAGCAAGTCACATTACTTTGTATACAAACAACTATGCAGATGAATAATTTTTTTAGTCTGACACATTCTTGTATTCTGTTCCAGAGTGTTCCAAAGTACAACAGTATCTACTAATTTTTCTCCAACTAGAATCATTATATTTTCTGTTGATTATCTAGCTAAGCAGCTGTTTGAAATGTCGTTAAAATACATTTAAAAATTGCTTTATTGAATGCTGTAAATAAATGTATATATTATAATGTAGATACTAAATATCGTTGTAAAGCACAGCTCTCCAGCAGCTAACTTTACTTGAATATGAATCTTGAAAATAAATGTAAAATATGAAAACGTTTTGTCTTTATTTCTCAAGTATTAGAAGTCAAGTTTAATGGCATAATGCTTAAGACAGCTAATGTTTTATATCTATAACAGTTTGTCTGGAATTTGGAATATTTCTAAATACCTAATAATTAGAGAAGTGTTTTTAAATGCTTTCTTTTGTGATGGTATGTGGTAAAATAGAATTTTAGAATTTTGCAACTAGATATTCCCTATCTTCACTTGCTGGGGAAAAATTATGTAACAAAAATTAGTTTAATTTATTAATTTGTTATATGTTTTAAATTTACTGGACATAGAAATGATAAAATTTTAATTCCCTATTTATATCCAAATCATAAAAAATAAAGTGGATTGAAAATTTTTACATTGGCACCTGTACTTTGTAATTTTTTTAACCAATTTTACATTTAGATCTAGTACTTTCTGTATATACAAAAGAAAAATTTATTTCAATTACTTGTATCAAGTATATATATGTACATTTCTAATGTATAATGAGATTTTGGAATCTATTAAAATTCTTTCTGTTCAAAACCATGTATTGTTTACCTTTATTAAAATGCTTCTGAAACAAAACTTTAACATTATAGTGGTTAGTCTTATTTTAATGCTGTCTAATGTCTAACTAACATTATAGTGGTTAGTTTTATTTTAGAACTGCCAACCTTTCTGGATATTATTAAATTTTACAATCCGAAAGTTAATTCTTTCGGATTTTTGGTATTTTGCTAAAAATGAGCTGTTGTTAAGTCACAGAGTTAACTGTTTTGGAATCGAGAATTGTAGCAGAATTATTTATAAAGGAATTGCGTGCAATTCCAGCCTGATTCTATTTAGCTCTAAGACCTAATATCTAGTTTTTAAATGTGTTATTAATGAAATGAAGAAATATTTTTTTTAAAAGGTTCTCACAGTTTTCCACAAATAAAACTCAAGAACCTAAATTTTATTTTTCAAGGGAAAATTTTTAGCTCTATGTTTGTTTGGCATTTTACATGGTGCCAGAGAATGATTGTCAATTGTTGAGCAATCCTACTCAGACAATTAGAGCTTGGGGTAAAGCCATGCAACAAACGAAAATTTTGAAATGTGAGAATGAAATTCAAGGACCTAAATTTTATTTTTCAAGGGAAAATTCTTTGTTGTATGTTGTTTGGCATTCTACATGGTGTCAAAGAATGATTGTCAATTGTTTAGCAATCCTACTCAAACAATCAGAGCTTGGGGCAAAGCCATGGGACAAACTAAAATTTTGAAATGAGAGAATGAAATTCAAGGACCTATTGTAAAATTCAAGCACTTTTCAAGGACTGTGGGAACCTTGAACAATATTATTAAAGCAATGATTTAGTTATTTAGATCAGTTTGTGATATAAAATGTTTTATAAAATCTTTTCGATTTTTATATCGTTTTCTGGATATTAAAAAAAAATATTTTTATTAAATTTTGTTATCAAGTATGTTGCTGTCTGGCTATATGATGCTGCAGGTATGATTTCTGTAAAATAGTACATAGTCAAACCTGAAATTAATTTCCTCAAGTCTTTCAAAAGAATTTTCAATAATATTGAGAATTGGAAGCACAACATTTAGTAACCAATAAAAAAATGTGTAATTAGATGTTAAAATCCATAATTCTGGTGTATGGTATAACTTGTAGGATTTCTTTTTAGAATAATATTATTTCATTATTTAATTAAAAAAAATAATGCAAAAAATGTTTATTTTTTTTTATTTCAAGAATCTATTTTTCAAAACAAATGTTATGAAGGTACTGTTTTTGAGATATGAAATTTGAAGGGTCTAAAATCTACCCTCGATACATCAACAAGCACTTAATAACCTACTAACCCCTGTATTTCTAATTGTGTTTTCCAATTAAAAAGCTGTTTATCAACATGTATTTATATAACTGAGAGTGCATTTCAACATCAATAAGTAAAACATTCTTTGTAAAAAGCACGAGGAAGACTTGAACAACATATTTAATCACAAATAGAATTATAATACAGCATGCAGCTGTTTTGAGGATATGCTGAATCTCCTTTATCAGTGCTAGAGAACCAACAAACCCGAAGTAAAAATAACGAAATGGTTTCACTCATTTCTTAATCATTTGGCTTTTTGCAAATATATTATATAGTAAAGCAGAAATAAAAACTAAATTACTTTTTCTCATGAGAACATTAACTTTGTTATAGTACAGAGCAGGGTGCAAAATAAACTAATATTATTTAGTAACAAACTGCTAATCAGGATTTCATTTGTGTAGCAGTTTCGACATTTTGACTAGCAGTTCACAACTATTATTTTACAATTTCTTAAAAAATTTTCATATAAGTGTATTGAGATGTCAGGTTTGAAAACAACACGACTTCTTTTTATTTTATTTATTTATTTATATTTATATATGTGCAATAAGATTACCATCAAAGAAATCATGTTCTTATTCAGAATCTGACAAAGAAACATATTTTGTTCACTTTCTGTGTTTTTAACCAGTTTGGGAAAAAAAAAGAGAAATATGTAAGCACGGGAGGAAAATTTGTAGTAAGGAGTAATGCGCATTTATGAAAAGATTATTTTTTTTCACTCATAGATCATGTGTTGCGATTTTTAAAATTACGTCGCAAAATACAATGCAAATTAATTTTTGCATTGCAAAACACAAATTTTCCATCGCAATTTGTGATGCGATACTGCTTATTTTGTACCCTGGTACAGAGAATTTCTGTTTAAAAAGAATTAGTTAGAAAAAAAAGCAAGGACTTGTTTCTACAGGATCCTCGGAAAAGTACTTTAAGCACACGAATAACTTTGTGAGGAAAGGGCTATGAGTGTACACTAGCAAAGTGACCATGCCCAATCGAATAAAAATAATTACAGCAACCCTAGCAGAGAATGTAAAAAGTCAGGATAATGAACTTGGCAGCAAAAAAAGGAAGAAGAAATAAGCTAAGTACAAAGTTGTAAAACATTGTCAAATTAGTAGCAATCGACACTAGGAATGAGCGAATTGCGTACATGGAAGGCCATAAATATCAATAAAAAAGTCTGATCATCAGGACCTGTAATATGATAACACCTGCAATGCTTGTCACAGTGCACAATAATATTCTTTCTCGAATACAAATGTGTATCATTGCTGACGAAGGACATTTTGAACAGGTTGTACATTAGATTCGTGTTAGCAAGTGTTTTATTTTAGTTATATTTTAGCATTTCTAAACAGGTCAGTTCTTCTTTAATATTCATGTTGTGTGACATAAATGCTTTCTGTTACAGTTTTATTCTTGAATTCTACCGAGAGATTAATGGCAGAGAAAGGAGCGTGCTGTCTCTGTGGATATTACCCTCATTGGGTTACGGTTAAATTCGTGCAGCTTAAAGCAGTGGCGAATCCTGGTCTAGAAACCATGTCATGCGAAAATGTGTATTACTTATTGTCAGTCGCACTGCAATACTCAATGAATTTAATCTGGAAGTAATGTTACTACTGTTATGTTATTCATTGTAACTAGGACAAGGATTTTATAGTGGAAGAGAAAATGAAATTCTCAGAAAGTTCCCAAAATTTGTGCATATTCCGCGAAAAGATAACATAAATTCCATTTCAACAGTGAATAAACTTCGAATTCTGAACTTTTCAATGCAACAATTGCTGTCATGTTCAAGAATAATACAATAAACATCACTTGCATGCATGGGAATGTAATGTAGAACCTGCATTTTATCTCAGATGTACAATGTCGGTGACATTATTTATATACACTTGTTAATCATTTGGCAACATTTAACAGTATTATAGTGTGGCTGCATATCTAGCAACAAATTAAGTATGACTGGTATTTATTGCTTTTCGTAGATGCATTTTGTTCTTTCCTGGTATCATTTTCTACTAATTAGACAATGCTATCTAACTGCTGAATTTTATTCTAATTTTTAAATTCTTTGCTAGGGGCACTGCAATCCCTTTTATTCAATTGGGCATGATCAATTGAGATAAATCTAACATATACACTCATGGACCTGTCCTTATAAAGCTTTTGGGATACTTGATAACTTTTCTAGGAACACTATATTGACCAATTTAAGATACTCAAGTGAAATTCAATTTACATACTTTTCAAGTGCAAATTTCACGTAAGAGAACTTTTATGAGATCACAAACAAAATAGACCAGATCATAAATAAAAATTTAAATAATTTAATTTATACACAGAAAATCATTTTTTCAGTAATCATTCGAAAAGCGATCTTTTACCTTAAAAATGTAAAGGCCAACTCATCTATAACAGTCAGTCATACCATACAGTCAGCTTCCAAGTACCAAAATAAACTCGAAATTCATGAGGCAAACTTGACTAATGCAACTTCATGCATTTTAAGCTGGTGGGCATCAATAAAGAAGACAAGTATATATCATCATTTTAGGGTCGATAATGCACATGCTCACCGACCCTAAAACCTGTTTACAACAAGTCAATCTCCTGTTACTGAGGAAATACAAGCTGAATGGATAAAAGCAATCAGTCGATAAGTTATGCACAAATGGTTAAAAAAACATTGCTTTGCACTGATGAGCAGGCCACACTCGTTTGACTAGTTTCAGCGATCTTCGTGTGCCGTATTTTTAATAAAATTATCTCTGCTTCTATATTGATGTCTACCTAGCTTTGAGCCATCTTCTTGTAACTTGAAGCCAGCTATGTTGTTGTTGAGACCCAGACTGTCCGACCTACTAGAAAGGTGTTGAAAACCCAGGCCGTCCGGCTCGTCAACAAGGACTTGAGCATCCATTTGGACGGCCGGCTACTAGAAAGGTGTAAGGTAACTGTTTGGACGACTGAGAAGTGCCACCCAATTTAGACCGGAACCCAGTGGGGGTGGCATCCACAGGGACCGTACCCTTCTTCCCCTACCACCAACCTCTCGGAAGGACTTATGGACCCACTATGTTTAACGTGATTGTACTCCGCATGAACACGGCGGCAGTTGTGGCAGCGTGCAAACCACCCGGCTACCGTGCCCGAAATGTGCTAACAGCACGCGGAGTTCCTAGGTGGTCACCCACCCAAGTACCAACTGCGCCCGATGCTACTTGACTTCGGTGATCTAACGAGAACTGGTGTTTTCAGTACGTGAAGCCAGCCAGCTATGTGGCTTGACTGACTTTGTAGGTTACCAAATGAGTTACAACAAAATGCAGCACATAGCAAGTTCTTTTAGTGCAGTTATCAGCTAATTTGTGTTAATAAATTCAAAACAGGTCCACCAGTACTAACTGCTACACTGAGAGCATGATTCCTTGCCTTGGAAATGCCTCATATCAGTGGGGTTAATGACTTAACTTTTAGAAGGTATTTCAAGTACTATTTTAAAGTATTATTAGTATTATCTTATATTTAAATATAGCTTTGTTGATGTTTTGATCATCAAAACATACCATAAACAATTCACTTATCAACAAATTAGATGAATTAATGTTAGCCATTAAGGTGCAATTAATATAAGGAGCCAATACATTAAGTAGGGTCTCATCTTCCAATACTTTAAAATATAATGATTTTATTAATATCAAAAGTGAATGTGAAAGTTTGATTGTTTTTTAACTTCTCTCCAACATGAAGAGATTTTAGAAAATAAATTATTTCATTTTCCTCCAAACTCCAATTATTTTTTATATCTGTAATTGGAACATGAAGTTAACTTCTATTTGCTTTGATGTTACGCAAGCTTGATATTCCAAACTTCTTGATCTACACAAGGTCTAACTTTTTTTTTTTCGATAAATCATAAGAGTTTTAGGCTATTTTTTTTTTTTTTTTTTTTATGATTGCCCGACTGAGCATGAGCATCTTATAACTGTATAATCTTATAACTGTACGTCTTATAACTTTTTATTTCTGATCAGTCTTGTTTGAAATATTTGAAAACCATCTTTTCCAAACATACACTAAAAATTCACTCCATTACTATCAACATGCAAATTCAGCCATTCCTCACAAAATTTTGTTTTGTACAGTAATCAAAAGACAACATTTGTTGAAATTGAAAGCATATCTACCAACTGGCTAGTGCACAACACATTGTTATGTAATTAAAAGAATGGCCTCAACACTAATAGTACAAAGTGGAATTAAATTTCTTTACTAATAAAATAGTATATTTGGTGGCTACGCATCAATGAACAGAGAGCGGAGTTCTGTAGTAAATAAATTTATATCTATACCAGTGGTTTTCAACCCTTTTGAGTCCATGTTGCCCTTGACCAACAAAATTCTTTCGGCAGCTGCCCTGTGGCTGCAATGGCCATCACAAAACTATCGGTAGTCTAAAACTTTTATATACAGGGTGTTCCAAAAACATTGACCTCGGCTGTTATTCCTTAAATATTGATCTTAGACATATATAATAAATTACAAAGTTGCGTAAAAAGATACAGAATTTTATGAAATCGATTAAAACTTGCAAGGGAATTAAATTTTAAGAAATACAAAATTTAAATTTTATACGGCCCCCATACAAAAACATTTCCAATTAGTAAAATGTGCCTCATACACTAAGATGATGTACAAAATTTCAGCATTTTATCATAAAAAGTCCCAGAGATATAAAAAGACAAAAATGCTGACTTAAACCACTTTTCGATGCATCGACATGGGTTCTCAGAGGGGAAAAATCATATCAGCAGATCTCCTTTCAGGAGTCATACACAAATTACGAAAGAAAACAATGATTACATAAATAAATAATAATTTTGCCATTTATTGGTACAAAAGTATCTACATTGTGTAGAAATAATAACTTAACACAAAGATTACAAAGCTTGTTCAGAATGTTTTCCATCCATGCCAAAGATCCATTAAAGATAAGAGGCAGATTAACTATGATGCATTTCTGCATTGCATTATTTGCACTCTTGCTGTAAACCTTTACATTTTAATTTGTGATTAATCCCTTACCAACTTTGTTTAAACATATCTCTGGGATGTTTCATGATAAAATGCTGAAATTTTACCTTATTATTATATGGGGCACATTTTACTCATTGGAAATGTTTTTGTATGGGGGCCGTATAAAAATTTAAATTTTGTATTTCTTCAAATTTAATCTCCTAAAAATTTTTATCGATTTCATAAAATTCTGTACCTTTTTTTACGCAACTTTGTAATTTATTATATATTATATATGTCTAAGATCAACATTTAAGGAATAAAAGCTGAGGTCAATGTTTTTGGGACACCCTGTATATTTAATATTTTTTAAGAAAAAGTATTAATCACATCCTCCCATGTAGCATCAGACTATCGTTCAAGGTACTATGGTTTACAAGTTATAAACCACTGATCTATACTGTTGGCCCCATTTAATGGCATACATTTGATTTTATTTAACACCCCTCTTAATTATATACTATAATGATAATGAATATAAATTAATTATAACAATTTACTACTACAGTGACCGCCGGTTATAAGATTCAGTGGTTATAAGAAACAGCCGTTTATAAGACCCAAAACGACAGAAACAAATACAAACTTCATTTTAACATTAAAATTGTGTCGCTTATAAGAAACACGATTCCGCTTATAAGAAACAGTTTTCTACAGAAAATTTGTTGATTTCCTTGCGACGCGGGTGTAAAAAAGAAAAAAATCCATTTGTTTAAGGTTAACTGAAGGACGAGTTGTTATCTCTTGTCTCTGGGCGTACGGGGAGGGGGTGGGAGTTTGCTATGTAACAAAGGATGACAGAGAATTTCTCCGTAGAAAGGCTTAGGGGGAACAACCCCAAACCAGTAAGAAACGAGTTTTAATCTTTTGGCAGTTAAGGAAACATACTGATAAGGAAAGGCATCTCTGCTTATGCACTCAAATAAGATTCGTACAGCTTTAGTTAGTCATTTTATGTTTTGCTAGTGGAAGCATGTCGCAAAAGAGAAAAACCCTTACTTTGCTTGAAAAGCAAAGTTTACTTAAAAAGTATGATTCTCTACCTCTGTGTAGTCAAAGAGAAGCTGCTTCTGCATTAGAAATTCCGCACTCAACATTATGTAAAATCCTGAAAGGCAGAAATGAAATTTTGACGCCAAATTGTAATCTTCAAAGAAAACGGAAACGAGAAGGAAAGGCAGCTGCTATAGAGGAAGCACTCTTACAATGGTTTTCTAACGCCAGATTAAAGAACGCTCCTATCAGTAGGGCAATTTTACTGAAAAAAGCAGAAAATTTTGCGGAAAAATTAGGAGAAAAAGAGTTCCGTGCGACTGATGGTTGGTTAAGCCGCTGGAAAGAACGAAATAACATTGTGTACAAAAAAAATTATGGAGAGAAGCAGGACGCGGACTCCGAGTCGGCATCTTCATGGATTACGCAAAGCTTACCACCTCTATTAGAAAAATACGCTCCTCATCAAATTTTTAACACTGACAAGACTGGGCTCTATTTTAGAGCGATGCCCGAGTATACAATGATGTTCAAAAATGATCTATCCTCCGTTGGAAAAAAACAAAAAGATCGAGTTACAGTTCTGTTAACAACAAATATGACGGGAACTGTAAAAAAGAGCCCTTTAGTTATTGGCAAAAGCAAACGTCCGCGCTGTTTAAGTGGAATAAAAAAATTGCCAGTGATCTACGAAAATTCAAAGAATGCCTGGATGACAAGTAGAATTTTTGAAGACTTTTTGTTAAAGTGGGACAGGGAACTGATGGGAAGAGAAAAAATTCTTTTAATCCTTGACAACTGTTCGGCTCATCCTGTAGTACAGCTGACAAACATTGAACTTTGTTTTTTGCCACCCAATACAACTTCCATCATACAGCCTCTTGACCAAGGAATTATTAAAGCATTTAAAACCCTGTATCGGTCAAATTTGCGACAGAAAATAGTAGATGCAATTGATGAAGAGAAAGGATCGGCTTGCGAAATAAGCAAGAAAATAACCTTGCTTGATGCTATCCATATGATCGCAGGCGCATGGAAAAATGTTTCTGACATATGCATTTTTAATTGCTTCCGTAAAGCAGGATTTTTGAAAAATAATGTTGACATACCAGCAGAAGATGTAGAAGAATTAGAAGCACATTTCGAAGAATGGATTCACATCGATGAAAATTTACAAACATCTGAAGAAAAAAGTGATGATGACATAGTGGCGGAAATTCAGAATGTTTGCAATGAAGAAGAAAATGAAGACGACGTTCCACAAGAAGAAAATTTTCCTACAGCCAAACAGTCGCGAGAAGCCCTAACTATAATTAGAAAAACTCTTGAACATAGAGGGGCATCAGAAAAAGTTTATGGACTATTTTATGATTTAGAAATGGATGTACGTAAACTAATCACAGACTCATTAGCACAAACAACACTGGATAAATTTTTTGCTGTTCCTCAGTAATAGATTACGGTATGTATGAAAATGTACTATGCTCTTATACATAAATGAACGACCTATGAGTTTTACTTTTTATTCTTATTTAATTACATACTAGTATATGCATACATATAGATAATATTTTAAGTTGTAAGGCTTAATTCGTAAAATAAGAAATATTTTTGAATGCAAAACTCAATTTACAAATGTATTATGTATGTACTAATATTTTACTTATATACATTTATCTTTTAAATTCTGTAAAATTGTGTTCAATAGTTAGTATTTACAATGGAAGAACGATATTTAAAAAATTTCCGGATTTAAGAAACAACTGCTTATAAGAAACAAAACGAGCGAAACGAACGTGTTTCTTATAAGCGGCGGTCACTGTATATACATAATACATTCTATTTGAGGTTGCCAAAGTTGGTGATTTATTATCACTTTTCCTCCCATGTCTTACAACACTTAAATTGAAATTCAGGAGATTAGTGTTTCAGCTTTTATGCAATTAACCGGGGAGTTTCAATGAATTAAATGGGTATTTTAACATTTACCCTATGGGGTTTAGTTTTGTTCCACAATATTTTATGCATATTAAGTGGCTATGCAAATATCCATTAACCAGACTGTACTGCTAAAAACACAAAATTGAAAGTATACTTCTGTGCAAACCTGTTATCCAATACAGATAAATTATGCAAGTTTAAAATAAATGTATGTATATTTATACTATCAAAAATATTACTGACACAAATTGAACTATATATATTTTTTTCTGAATTGATCACAATGCAAACATCTCAACTCGACTTTGTTATGTTTTATTCCTCAGGGTGTTTTATTTCTTTTGCCATTTTGCTAAATCATTTGCTGCAATTTTAGCTAAAAGCTAAAACCCATATCAACCTAATATTTTTTACACAATTATGTAGATATTTTCTCCAAGGAGAAATCCAATAATTGATTAAGGACATATGTGTTAAAAGTGCAATTCAGTCCCAAGATTCTATCATTTGTTTAGTATGAAAAATGTTTATTGCAGTAAAATGATTTTAATTTATTTTTGTAGCTCTCGGACAAATATCTATTTTATATAAATATTTAAAAAATCAAGTTAAGAAAGTCTGAAAAAGGTAAATAAAACTTCAGAATTTGACTAAAATGCTACAGATTTTTGTTTGCTAGTTTAAACCTGGTTGTCATGGCAATAACCTGATCTTTTCTTCGGAACTGGTGAAACATAACCTTGCAAAAAGATAAAATGAAGTGCTTCTCTTGCATTGAACTGAAATTTTGCGATGGGTGAAAGTTTCATATTTATTTTAATCAATCCGATTGTAACTAAAATAGGTGGGGATACATGGCACAGTATTCTACACAATCCTTGTCTCTTTTATAATCGTTATTTAGAAAGTTATTTTACAGCTTTTGCTGTGGGACAAAAATGCTTAGCACTAATTTTGCAATGCTCTACAATTTTTTAATTGACGTCTTCTTCTCTATCTCCAACAGGAAATGAGATAGTCATGTATATTTGGCGGATGCAGGGGCTATCTTTCAAAAGTTTTCTCATTGTGTAGTACCATAGAGGTTTCTTATACACCTTAAAAATAAATATACTTTAGGATATCAGTTTGGTTCATGATTTTCCTTGACACACTGCATAGGAACATCAACAAATTTAAAATATAGGACATTTTTAATTTGTTATTGATTTTTCTAAAATGTAAGTATAACAGTTTTACTTCCCAGTAAAAAGATACATTTAGCAAAAGCACATGTATTCAGTATAGTATAAAAATTGAATTTCTCTATTTTAAGAAAATTCTGTACAAAATAGAAAATGCTGTTTTTTTACCAAACTGGGAGAAATTAACAAATCCAAGAAAATTTGAAAGAAATCTTACATTATAAAAAATAAGAGACAAGAAACTATAATTAAAATGTTACAATGCACTTTATTTCAACATTTGCACATAACAGATTGGTGATTAATTAATTAGTATTTTTAATACCATTTTATATGATTTATGATTGATGTACAAAAATATGAATATAAATCTAAGAAAAGAAACAAAGATGGATAAACATAACAAATCAAATAACAAGAAAAAACAACCATAGTTAAAAGACATGCATAAAAACAAATCAAAATAGAGTGATTTAATTCTAAAATTAAAACATGTGACTGAGCACAAAAATACATTACAATATGATTCCAGTATGCCATGCAAGTTCATGCACAACACAAGGCAAAACAAATTAAATAATTTTTAATATATATAATATATATAATACTATCTCATTAAAAAATAAAACCTATGTAGCATCCATCATAGAATCACATCAGCAGCATGACTTGTCAAGTAAATTGGCAGTAGTATATTAAAAGAGAAATAAAACAATTAGAATGGATACACGACATTTTTAATAAACTATTAAATTAAAGACAACCTCACCAAGCTCTTCATAAGTTGGGGGGGGGGGGGGGGGGAGCACCACCACTGATGAAGGACATGGGCATGTTGATGCCCGAAAGCGCTTTGGCTTTGTAAACTTGTGTACGTCGAGAAAGGTGGTTTTATTAAATGGCTTTTTAAACCTATGATTGGTTGTCTTTAATTTAATAGACAAATAAAAGTTTAAAATGAATTGAGATATGAATGTCTATAGGTGTGTATGCAGCATGAGATGAACACATGCTGACTTCTCAACGAAAATTCTAAAATGTCTATTCTGTATTCTCATTCCCATTGCTGCCTTGCCTTTCAGAGATCACATTTTGAATTTTTCGCAAAGTTAGATCTTCACACAAGCGCTTCGGAGGATTTTCGTTGTCATTATCATCATCTTGAAGCAGCTTTTTACCAACTTTTTTGTCGCCAATTTTGACGAAATTATTAATAGCTCTAAAATCCTATAACAAAAATAAAAGAAGCTATAGTTTGAATATAAAATGACATTAAAGTAGACACTAAAATAAAAGAAACTGTAAGATTGAATGCCCGGCCATGCTTCAAAAATGCTTTACGTCCATTGTTGGCAAGTGGTACGGTCTGGGTCATGGAAGATTGAATGCAAAATCTATATTTAGAAATATCTACATAGTATACTCCATAAATAGTCGATACCTCTAAATAGTGGACAAAATTTATGTCCCTGTTGTCAGAGGTGTAGCCAGGATCTTGGAAAGAGAAGGGGGATTTAATGAAGGGTATAGTGATGAATTTTGTTCATCAATATAGATCCTATGGTGAACGAATATAATTGTTCCACCAATTGGAGGCTAAGACCAGAGTTTATCAAAATTTGTAATTGCGTGTCTGGTATGCACCAAAATACCAGTTTACTTCTCAAAATTTTACCACCGAATAAAAATAAACATAATAGTTTTAGCTATAAAATGTAATTCATTTTCCTATGCATTTCTTATGTTTTAATTGCTGTATTTATATATATATATATTTATTTTTCATCTTTAATCCTACCAGATATTATTCCATTGTTAAAAGTGTGCATTGATACATTGATTAAACTCTTTTGTTTCAATATACTACCATGCAGTTGTTTTCCCTTAGCATGCTTAACGTGATAAATTCTTGTTATGAAATAATATTTATTCAATCCTATTGTTTATCATTAAAATTAATTTTTACTGTTTTTTAAACAGTATAAATATATTTTATTGATAAATATATTATAGTATTAACTATTTATAAATAACATTTATCTATATTTGTGAATAAAAACCTCCATTAAAAAAATTTCATAAAATAAAAGCATAGTGATACCAAGTTTCAAATGCAAAACTAGTGTTCTTTTCAGAATAAGAGAAACAGAGTAGTCACTCCAAAAAAAAGCAGGAAACGTCTGCAGATACATTCTTTTATTAATGTTATTTTTTAATTTCTGTATTGTCACTTTTAGAAAAATATACAAAAATGACTTTTCCCATTAATTTTTGATGTAGAACTACATATTTCTCCTTGCTGAGTAGGGGCTAACATCGGGAGCATGGATACAGTGAAAACATGTCACATTTTGAACCCTTATATCTTAAATAATACATCATTACATAGTTTATAGAGTCCCATTTATAACAAAACAAATTTCAACCCTTCACCCCTTCAATTCAGTAATTTTAGAAAATTATGCCATATTTTGCATGATTTTGTTTCGCTGTGTACCGTTTCAAGGTTGATAACTGTTGGGAAAAAGTCTAAAATTAGTTAAGTGTTCTCTTTCTGTGGTGTGACATCATGGGTTGCATAGCGACATCATGATTCTATGCATGTCATCAAAGTGTCAGTTTTAGGTTTTAGGTTTTTGATCCTAAGAAGTAAGGGGCATTGCACAGATATTTGCATATGTCCATGACATCAACGCTTTAACATGTATAAGTACTATGAGCCGGTGAAGGCTCATGACCAACCATTACTTGTTGTTTAACCTGCTCATTTGCAGTTTGAAAGTATTGCTGTGCAGACTTCCGTTTAATCGATGCAAAATATTCAATTGGCATTTCTGTTTGCCATGTTATACTGGAAATTTCTGTCAAATGGATGGTTTTGAATAAAATTTTGGGTTTAAATTCACTTGACTACGGTGTTGTTCCTGCCTGAAAAATGTGTGGTGTATCAATTGTTTCAGCCAGCAGTGATATTTTATAATAAGACTTGCTTGGTCAGTATTCTTCAAAGTAACAGTACTCTGCTATTCTAAACTTTGGTACTTGAAATTTTAATAATAACTAGTGAATAGATAATGATAGTGGTGATCTCAACCCTGCATTCCATAGCTAATGCATGTGATAGACTGAAATACTATGGATTTAAAGTAATTTTTTTTAAATAAAAAAGATTTGGTGATAAAAATTAAAAAATGCCGGGAAAATGACTATAAGTTGAAGAAACAGCTAGAGGAAAATGAAAGGCTTTATAAGTCATTAAACGAAAGGCTACGAAATTAAAGAGAGCATCAAAAATCCATGTGTCAGGAAGCACTTCACCAGTTTGACTCTATAGCCACAATCTTCCAATTCAATTGCACAAATTGAGCTATTAGCTCCATTTGTTATTTCTACTTTTATTAGTATTATATTTTGCTTCTTCTCAGATATTTCTCAGACTCCCTCGCTCTTCCTCCCTGAGGGTTGTTAACTACCTTGGTATCTATTGCATTTGGATAATGCATGATTGTTTTGTGTAAATACATCTAAATATTTTCAGAAAGACCATGAGATATTGACTAGTTACTGATGGTAGCAGAGCTAAATGCTTAAATGCATGGTTTGAATGTTATCTTTTTAGATTAGAATTTATATTCAAAGTCACAATTTTGGTATTTGGTATTGTTTTATTTCATTCTTAAATTTAAATTTTTTCTTAACCCTGTGTTATTGCATAATATTTATATATTTTAATTTTTACTTTTCCCATGTAATTATTATTGAAATCTATGGTGTTTTGAGGTAAAATTGATATGTTTTTTTAAAATTTTTAAATTACTATAAAGTTAGGAATTTGTGGCAGAATTTAAACATAAGAGAATGTCTGCACTTTATTTAATAAGAAGCCTTCACAATTTTGTATTAATCTGCATTTTCAGATAAAACTTTTATGAGATGTTTCAATTTTGGGGGGGAAGTAGCACAATTTAAAATAGTATATTAGTTTGGAGCATTTTATTCTTTATTTGTTTTACAATATGAGAAGGCGAATGAATTCTGCAAAATTCTTAGCCAACATGTCTAACCTTTCCTTTAGGTTAGAAGCAAGTTCCCTTTCAAATTGCATAAACAAGGCTTTGGGTCACCGGGGGGAGGGGGGTTCACTAACGGGAAATAACTATGTTCCACTTGGACCAAGCAGACAAGGTCCTGATTATTTTGTCACTTTTTTCAACTTATAAATATTTTTCAATTTCAACATATGTCATTTGGAATTCAAATTTCTTGAATTTTGTAAATTTTTTTAACAATAATAAATGTTTCTTTAATGTTATTGTTTAAAATCTTATCAATGTTGTCCTTTATTTTGTTTGGATTTTATCAAATGGTTAATGCCTTTTATTTTGAAATGCAATAAAATCTACCCAAGACGTAATTGTGTGGAATTAAGAAATATCTACATCAGGAAAATATTTTCGTCTTCAGTAGATTTAATAACAAATTTTGATTTTCAGAAATTTAGAAGTGTCATATTTAAGTAGACTAATTTTTATTTTAGTTTTCTGCCAAATAAAAATTTGTTGTTTTATAGGTAATTATGTATTTGACACATCTAATTCTTTTTACAAACTATATTAAGTTCTGCAATGATTTACTAAAATTTATATTTTTTTAATCCTGACATGTTTACTTAATTTAAAAATATTCATTGCAATTAAGTTCACGTAGCTGCTAAAAAATTAATAAATTTTAAAGCTTACATTTAGGTGGAACTATTACCATATAGTTATGAATTATGTAATTAATTATTTAATTTAAGTAAATACCATAAATTTTTAATTTGAACTTATAATTAATTTAATCTTAACCCTTTGCTACTCATGCAGATGACACCTGTCATCCATGTTTGGATTTACCTATGACATATCTATCTGGTGGGGGCACAGTTTCTTTCTGAGTTTGTAATGTATATTTTAAATAAATGTTGGTTTTCTGGATTTATAAATGCTTTATTATTCTTCTAATAAAGTATTGTAAGTATATATTTTTAAAAATTATCATATATGGCATTAATTCAATGGATGACAGTTCCATGCGAGTAATGAAGGTTTAAATAATAGACCTGGAACTCTGCTGTATCTACAAATGGAATAAATATGCAGGAGGAAATACACATATAATCCCTAATTGGCTAAATAATTATATTAGTTCTCCATAGATCTATACTGGAAACTATATATAGCACTCTAAATACCGCAAACCTACCCTGTCCTTGATTCTCCATTTCCAAGATCCTGGTTTATGTTACTGTATACAATTGTTTATGTACTGTTTATACAGCTGTTTATGCAACTGCTTATATACTGTTTATGCAACCGTAAAACACAATAATCTTACCTTTCCAGGGCTCTTATTGAAGTAGCAGGACAGTGGTGGTTTGCCCGGAGAAGGAGGGAAGGTGGTGTTGGCCAGGGGAGCAATGTAGACGGGGTGCTTGGTGGAGACTCTTCTCCAAGGTGATGAGGGGTTGGCATTCAATCTTGGAAGGGGAGACAATGGTGGAGATTCCAGCTGCAAGGACAAAATACAAGCCATTTTGAGATTTCACATGAACACATATAAATAATAAATATGTCATATTGACTATATTTTTCACAATTTACAGTAAAAATAACATTTCGGCAATTACCATAAGAATTTGGTAAAGATTTTGGTGATTGTCATTTCTACCGATTGCATTACCCTTTCTGCTGACTATTAAAAACAATATGATATTTTGAATAACTTATAAAAAATATCTAAAGTGTGAGTCTCCACTCAACTTTCTCATACATTCATATTCCATTTCATTCCACAATTATTATTATAATGAAAACTAGAGGATCAGGGCAATCACGAAACTCCCCTTGTGAAACAGGTGGACACACGACCTCTCAGACAATCTATATGCATTTAAAAGAAAAATTTCTGCATTCACATTCTACACAGCATATACAGTACATTATGTAGATGCAGAAAAGATGTTTGTCTGTCTGTGTGTGTATGTGCCATCTGTAGTGGAAAATCTAAGCAGGATTTTTTTATAATTTGAATTAGCTTTTTAGTTATTTTTTTGTTGAAGCATAATTTTGGGCAATATTAACACAAATCGGTTTCCTAGCAATCGAAATATTATCCCAGAGTTTTTATCTTGACATCATTGGAAAGAATGTTCTTTCCAATAATCTTTGAATCAAATGTGTAGGACAACTTCATTATTTTTTTATTAATTTTAAAATACATTAAAATGTGCATTTTTTATATTGTCCAACTCCTATTTCATCACATCCAAAAATGGAAGATTCGCACAATTCTATACTTTTGTAAAAATATGGGCATATATATCTTTGCATTCTAACAAAAAACTATATTTGATTTTTTTTTTACGAATTTTCAAGAAAATGCATACAAATTTTTTCTCCCATTCCCCATCACTATGCAATGGGCTGAGTGTTACTAAGGGAAAAAGTGGTTGTGCATATGTGTGATGGCAAAACAGGCAATTTGGAAATAGGTAGTGTTAGATTTCTATCAGTATTTAAGTAGTGAGCACTTATAGTACATAATAAAAGATGGATATGTTTCTGTCTGTGTCATCTGTAGTAGAAAATCAAATTTCCAAACAACTGCAAAATTCAATATTTCGTGTCTCCGGACAATACAGCTTAATGAGATTTTTTAAAATTCGAAGTAGTTAAAAAGTCACGAATCTTTAAAACCAAAGAGTCAATTTTCCACCATTTTGTCAAATTTATTTATCCATTGCATTTGCAGACTATTCTCCATACTCACGCCATAGATGGGAGAATGAAGACATTCTGTTTAAACATGAACTGTAATGAATATTGCAATTTTCTAGATTCGCAAATTTAAAAGATAAATTTTTAATGTTTGAAACAAAGAATTATCTCAATATTATAACTGTGCTCTGAAAATGTAACTTTAATCGGATTAAAACTAACTTATTGAAATATCAATTAATTTAGCGAATTTTATTTAACTTTTTGTGACTTCAAGTATTTCCATTTATATGCTATATGTTTTAAATTCACAAAGTTAGAAAACAGATATTCGCACATGCATGGAAAATTGTAGTGTGCTTATTTAAGGTGTATCAAAAGCATGTCTGTATTATTTAAATAACAGGTGCTTGTTTAGGACCTGTGCAATGCCAGGTACATTTTCTAGTTAATTTATGAAGGTAATTTTTTAATAACAAAAATAGCAATCAACAGATCAAACTTGTAACTAACAGACATGAAGATGATCTTTTTGCATTCTGTATCAAAATATATGAAAATTGCTTATTAATTCATAAACATGAACTTTAAAGCCAAGGTTTACACCATGGTACAAATACAACTATAGCCAAGGGAGAAAAAAAATAACATCAGAATTGCAATGCCTTTACAATAAAATTTTATTATGATTTTCAATTCCAATACAATACATTCTGTGACTTGACTACATACCCATATTAAAAAATTTTAAATTCAGAAAAAGGTAAAAACTAGAAGATTGTATAAAAACTGAAAACTTGTTGGAAATCCAAAAAAGCTGGAAGCTCTCATACTAGCATTGTTAAACAACCATTTCTTACATTTATATTTACAAAGAGTTATGTATAACTAACAAAATTAGAAATTATGCTACTTACCCCATTATTTGTTTGAGAAAACTTGTATGCAAACCTTTGAATTTTTGGCACATAAACCTAAGACAAAAAATTAAAAATGAATGCAAAATAACTATTTGATACTGCAATTGTACGAAATAAATTTATGACCATTTAAAAGTATGTCTTTATATAAAAATTAAAACATTAAAAGGTATAAAATATCTGTCTAAAATCAATTTTTCAATGCTAACAAAGCAAAATAGATATGTTCATATTACATTTTAAGATATATCATTAAAGGCAGACAATTCATTTATGTGAAATATCTTAGTAGGGTAACATAAAGCTTGAAAGAAATGTTACTTAGATGAAAAGGAAGAATGATTATTACTTAGGTGAAATGGAAGAATGATGATTACTTAGATGAAACGGTTTTCTGTTATGAATGCATAACAGAAAAACATTGTTATAAGTTGAAAATCTGGGTCCCTTGACTTTGGCAACAAATTCAGTGAACTGGCAACGAATTTGACAAAAATTGCTAACTTGGCAATTTTTAAAACTTCTCAAATTTTGTGGATTGGCGTGAAACATTGAAAAAAAAGTATTTTATTCAATGAATAATTTAGTTATTGCCTGATATTAATTAACTTCAACATCAGAATCAAATTTCCTAAAAGCATAGAAGAGCACCCTGTATAGGAACATTAGTGAACAAGGATTTGACATCCAAAGACAGCATCATACGGTTTACCAAAGAGAAATCAATAAATTCTATAAAACCTAATAAATTTATAAGAATATTTTATAGTGTGAACATTATTAGTTGATAAGGGAGGAAACAAGTTAGCTAAAAACCGTACAAGAGGATGAAACAGTACCAATGTTAGACTAGACACAATGGGTTCAAACGAAATATTTGTCTTGCGGACCTTTGGAAGTACATAAAGTGTGCACGATTAGCAATAGGGGGCACAACTACCTGCTCAGTAGTTTTACTCAATACTATGAACTTTTAACAACAGTTTTTATGCTTTTAAGATGTTCGTTAGTTGGGACCTTTTTACTGCATTATATAGTCCTTTATTTAAAAAATATTCCAAATTTCCAACATATGTAGACTTATCAAGCAATACAATGCCCCACCAGGTGGGGCACATTGGGACACTGAAAAGGTCCTGAAAAAATATTATGTATAAGACATATGAAGAGGATTATACTTTTACCTTATGCAAAAGTGTCTAATGTATATGAGATAAATATTTGGTTAACATACGATTATATATAAAAAGAAAAATTATAAAACTCAAAAATTGAAATGTCTCACCCTCCCCTATCATTTAACATTCAACTAATGGTATTGATGTACAAATTCTTGGATAATGGACGTGATGCATTCAAATCCACAAAGAGAAGTATGATGTGAATAAAATTTCTAGGCAATTTCTTATTTACACAATTAAAACAATTTCACTAACGATAAATCTTATCCCGTTATTTTCAGAAGTAATAAAAATATATAATAAAAAATTGATATTAAAGAAGTAGAAGTGGCTGTACCTTATTGTAAAAATTAATGAGGTCTCCTCTTTCTTCAAATTCAAAATGAGTTCCTGTCCCTGCAAGTTTTGTGGGAGTAGGAGGTTGACTACTTGGATGGGGAACTGGCAGAGTACTTGAAGAGCGGATTGTACTCAAGTGCTCAGTTCTTTTTGATTCTAGAACAAAAAATAAAATTATCTTAAACTAATAAGATAATACCCAAGCATGGTATAAATATTAGAAACAAAGAATAAAAAAGAACATGAGTTTAATACATAGTTATTCAGGAACTAATTTGTAAACATTAAGGAAGGAAATATAAACTCGAACAATCACTATCTTAAGCAGATTGTTGTGACTTCATGAAATCCTGCACTCAGATTTTTCCATCCAGGGAATGCGGACTCTGTTTTGGCTCTTTGTGGGCACGTGGAAAAACTTTTACCTTCTGTTTGGACTTGAGCAAGAATGTTAATTTACTTCAATATTCAATAGAAATTGCATTATCATAACAGACTCGTATTAATGCAACTGATCACCAATATCTATTATAAATTAAACCAATTTCCTTCTCTTAATTTAGTATTTAATTAGTGGTTAATTGTTGAATCATGTACAGTAAAACAGATGTTACACTGAAGACGATGGCCACAGTGAGTACCATTCTGAAATTAAATCATTAAGAATATTAGTAGTTTATTTAAAGAGTATGAAGGTACTTTAATATGTATTATACAGACCTCCATAACAAGAATAGTTGAAACAAATGTTCATTTGTCCATTCACATGTACAGTGCTTTAGGAATGTAATAGCATTGCATATGTGTGGTCCTTATCAAGCTATTTTGGTATGGGATATTATCAGTAAAAACTCAAGCATTTGTAAATAAACAAGATTCTTAAATTATAAATTAATAAAAAGTAAGCAAAATATTTTCAAAGTTTAAATTATTAAAGAGTAAACAAGGTGAAAAAAAAAGTCCATTAATTTGGTATTACTCTTCAAGTAAATTTGATAAGAATACGGAAGATTTCTTTTATCTTCCATAAATTTTGTACATGTTAAATAAAAGATTAATTAGAAAACGCTAGAACTACATCTACGTGCATAATCATTTTAATAATGTTTTTCATAAAATATCCCTTCATTTTATTAATAACATGCTTCAAAAATGAAGCATTTAAAATTTAAAAAATTGCATATTTTCTCAGAGATAAAAAGAAAATTCAAAAATTGCAATAATTTCCATTAAAAAACTGCGAAGTATAAAGGGGCAGCTGGATTTAATATTTAAAGTCAATCAGAAATGGAAACTTTTAGCTAAAATGTTTAAAATGCCTTGACTTTTTTCTATCTATTTGTTTCATTCTGAGACAATTTGAGGTTTTCTAGATAGGGTATATAATCCTATGGCTAAATCTGTGTTCATACTCAAACTTGACAATGAAATTCCCTAAGTTTCCAGGTTTTTCATAAACGTAAACTTCCATAGTCTGAATCATGACATTTTGTTTAGTAAAATAAATTTAAATTTAGTAACACATAAAAAATTAGCCAATTTGATGAAAAAAGTATTAAATCAAATTTTGTAAATCAAAACTTTGGTTCATCAATTACAATAAGGTAAAAGAATCCTTTTTAAATCAGTTTGAACCTTTCAAGATGGCAAAATAATGGCTTATTCCAGGCTCAAATAGAAATTTTGCAGGTTTGTAATAAAAAATTGCAATTTTCCATTGAAAATTTGTAATTTCTTTTTTGAAAAATTGCCTTTTTTTTTCTTTGGGTAAGTCCAGATATTTTGAGCTGAATTTAAATTCCCTGAGAATTCCATGGGGTTTTATATTCTTCCTGAGGTGCATGAACCCTGTAAATAAATAACTGACCAACTAAATTTCGGCTCTCTTTTAAAATAAATTTACTTTACCTTTCTCATCTTTATCAGTATTGCCTTCTTCTTTTGAACCTTCAGAGGGTATTGGGGAATTAGAACCCGAATCATCTTTACTAGTTTCACTACTACCAGAATTTCTCCTCTTTCGACTACCTTTACTAACCAGAAGTACACTTCGGTAAACCTACAAAATAAAAATAAAAACATTAAGACAATTTTTCAATATATTTTATTTACTCTGGTTGTATAAACAGGAATTATAAGGCCTGGATTTTGAAGACATTAGCATTTTTGGTAATTGAGTATTATATCAACCCCCATTGGTGTGACTCAATAATAAAAAAAAACTTTGTAAATACAGTATAAACACAATTATAACCTTGTCAACCGGTTTCAAAGGCACAAAATAACCTTCTTCAGAACCTACAAAAAGTGTGACCTCACTTTAAGTTAGATCAACATTCTTGTCAGATCAGCAACTGATGTTGTCAATCTTGACTTGAGTTGCCTATCTGATTTGAATAAGTGAGGTCGTGCTTCTTGTCGGTCCTGAAGAAGACTTTTCTGCCTTTGAAGCCAGTCGACGAGTGTATATTTATGTTTATGCTGCATTTAAAAAGTTTTTAATTATTGAATTATTATTGCAGCAGATTTTTTAACACTATTTTAATTCACCATTGGTATGATTTAAAATGGAAGTAGTTTTAACAAACTTCTTCTTTCGTTCGATCCCAAACTACATGACTGCAATAAAACTGTGGCAAAACCCCAGATAAACATTAATAAAATACAAAGTAATGCAAATACAGATTTCAAAATTAAAATTAATATGAAAACCTTGTATATTTTTCAATATAAAATACGAAAATAATTTGATTATATATTTATTTTACTTTTTATGAATTTAAACTTTAGAAAGGTTTTGTTTACTTATCAATTTAAATGCTTACAATGATATCACATTGTGGGAAATTGTGATAAGACCTGTGCATAACCAGCGATATTACATTGCAAAAGTAGTGTGCCATGAGCTGTTCTAGTGTTGTAAAATTTATTGTGATATGAAGTCTTGAATGGTGATGCCAATAAAGTAAACAAAAGCATCAAATATCAATCCACAAAATGCAAAGTTACTATAGACCGCATAAAACTATATAAGATGCTCTTCTATCTGCCCACCTGCATCTCTTTCATTCCAAAATCCCTTGCACTTATCCTGGTCAATATTAATTACTAAACAAAACAAAATTACTTTATACCCTATAACAAAATGCAATTACTTCAATTATGACATCCTAAAAGCATGCAATTACTTATGACATCCTAACAAAATGCAATTACTTCAAGTCCCCCTATCGAAATATAATTACTTAACATCTCTCTAAACCCTTCCCCTAATAAAAAAACAAATTCTATATGTTCTAACAAAAAGAACCTGCCCCTCAAACAGTAAAACTCACCATATTTTGAAACAAGAATATTAAATTAATGATTCTTACAAAGGATTATCAAATAAATTAATTTTCATAGATATTGAATTATTGTCAATTAGGTGACATTTCCCAAATTTTTTGAAATTGTGCTAAATTTATCACCAAGTGTGACAGATAGATACTGGTATTTCTCAGGTGCACATGCATGTGGATGGATTCAATTATTTGATTCATTTAAACAGTTTATAGTAATGTACGATATTGCTAATAAAAACAATGTATAAAAATACTGACTCAATCATAACATTTTTCTATATATATGTTCAATAAATTTTTTTCGATTTTAATGTTCACGCAATTATTAAACTACTTCAGAAGTATAATAATTCATTGTAGCATGTAGAAAAAGTCTGAAGAACTTGAACGTCAGTCCATATTTGAACCTCGGATCTTCTGCTGGCCAGTCAACTCTTATCTATTAAAATACTACGAAGATATTTTCCTCTATAATTAAGTTAGATCCTATATTCGTGCCCTTCGATTTCAAAAATGAAACTTCAAATCTGAATCACCTCCTTCCTCATTTCTCCACTTTTTCAATAGTTACTTTTCTTTGTATTTCTCATTACTCTTACTTTCTTTGCTAGCCTTCAATTTGTTCCACACTCTGAATTGAAAATCACTGCCATAAAGTAAGGGTCCTTGCAAAAATCCAAACTTTAAGACTCATTTTAAGACCTCAGTGATTAATTTTATCTAACAGATAAGAAACTGCTATTTGGGTGCAAACTCGTGTCCAAACCAGACTTCCAACCACAAGTCTCAGTCAGAGTATAGAGGTTCAGGGTTCATATCCCAACTGGCATATAAGTTCTTTACTTGACTGCCTTAGTATAAGATAATTTAAGAATTATGTTAGTTACAGGGTCAAACCTGGAGAAAAGAGAACTCACTTTAAGAGTGATGGAAGTTGTGAGGTTTTCAAAAAATTTTCTAATTTTAATGGCAATTTCCTCCAAGTTTTTAATCTTATATTCTCTACTTTTAAGGCTTTTAAAATAATTTGTATGTTAACTTCAGGCCTTATAAGCATTATTTAATTATATAGAACCTACAATAGATAGTGTCTAATTACAATATTTTTAACATAATATATTATACTTTAAGCGACATGACCCATATTTGATAACATAACAATTAGAACTTTTAAAACATTCTAAAATTTATGTAATTATAAAATATCAAAGTAATTTGTGAAGTTAAAAGTTTTTAGATTTTATAAATAGCTAAACATTATCTAAATTCAGTTCAATAAGAAATAATTAATCACTTACAAGTACTAATCTTTCTAGTGCATTCAAAATATATAGCATATTTTATTAGATTTTTAAATGAATCATACTTCAGCATTTTTTTAAATACATATCTATTCAATTATAAAGGCTTTAAGAATGTTATATTTTCTGTTACATTTTATAATATAAATTTAAAATTCAAACATACATGACTAGCAGCTTGCGGTTGTAGCCTGTAAAATTTCATGATTTCTTGAAAGCTTCTATCTTCTTTAGTAACCTGTACATAAAAACACAACTTTAGCTATAAATCGCAATACATTTAGGTCAAGAATCAAAACTAAAAAATGTTCAATGTATATACAATCAATCTAACGGCATCAACAAAAATAAACATCAGAAAAAAGGATTGGCACAAAACTAGATGAACTATTTTATATTTACAGTAGAACTGTCTTCTCCTCTTTAGTTACTGTAGAAATGGAAAATTTCATATTTTTCTCTTCAGCCTAATGTGCCAGATTTTTTTACACCTCATTTAAATATTTCTTTAGATTTTAATTTTCACACCCCTCACATTTTACTACCCACCAGTTTGTTTCATCAACTTAAAGCATCAGAATTATTTTTCCTATATTTGGATTGAAACAGTATTATTTCTGATAATTTTTTCCATTTAAGGAAAACAAAAACTTACTGTTTTTTACTGTGATGTTATAAATCCTTTAAAAAGGAGGTATGTAGTATAGCTTTGCAACTCTCTGTTTTAATGTGTTTTACCATCATTCTACATCCACACTAATTCTTTTTCTTCATGATATATTAGTCTATTTTCCACCCGGCATAAATCATTGTCCAAGGTTAGTACTAAATTCTTAGTACATTTCCATCTATAATTTTCTTTTATTGAGTTGTGATTTATACCACTTTTTTCTTTTCAAAGAATTTAAGAATTTTTCTCGACTATTTTAAGCACCCTTTCTGTTTTTCTCATCTTTATTTAACAAAAGTTTTCATAAATGTTTGTTCAGTATTCTCTCCAGAAAAAAAGAAGCCAGGTGGTCGAGGTTTATACGGTTTTACTAAGTTGCCGGGTGTGGCAAACTTGGCAACAAAAGTAAATAAATAAATACATAGGATACCGAGGCAAAATCTGTTAGACCTGGTCCTTCTAGTGAAATCAGCATGAAAATATTTAAAGTGTTCTGCTTCATATGATTTTTTAAGCAGGTTTAAATTCACTTTAAAGCAAAGAAACCTGTTTCATACTTAGCAGTCTGGTATTGACCAATTTGACGTGATATCACAACCAGTCAATTTACTTCCTGTCAGTCCTATTGACAGAAAAGATTGCTTTGTCATGAAGAACATTTCATGGCTTTTCCATCTCATGTTAAAGTATACTTTTCTGCTAGTTCAAAGTTTCTTCTAGTACAATTGCACGTTTATCTTTTCCGAAGTATACAATGATTACAAATTATTGTGCTCACAATGTGCAGTACAATTTCTCAATAAACCTTTCTCAAAGGCATACAGTCATATTTTTTATTGTATCTGATAACAATATCATGGTTGGATCTATTACCACATCGATGTTTATTCTGTCTAACATGGTGATATGAACAATCCTGATGCCACATTGTGACATACGTGCAAATGGTCAATTGCCAGTCATATCATACAACACAAATTGTAACCAGACGATCAGTAAAATTAACTGGGTGATGAGTCCATTCAAAAAGGCCTGGGGAGAACACTGTTGTTCATTACCTTTTTCACAACTAAAAAAAATGTCCCTACCCCACCCAGTGATTGTACAAAGTGAAAAAAATTCTCTAAAAATGATTGTTTGAATTATAATAATGCTAAGCCATTGAAAATGTAAAATGTATTAACTTCCTGTTTTGATTTGAATAACATCTATATCTGAAGTATCTCTAACTGAAATCAAAGCGTTACAAAAAATATAAACAGTTTGGATGTATATATCTCTGAACCTAATAGATAAAAATAACAATTTTTACTTGTTTTGTTAGAAATAGGGTACTATTTATGACTATACAAAATTGTTTTTTAATATTTTAATATTTTGAATTCTTCAAATAAAAAGTTTTTGTCCGAGCAAGTTTTCACTACACTTTGCTTATGTTCATTCGAAATATTATCTACTGTAAAAGATAGATATAAACAGTAAGAGACAAAAACGTTCAGTAGGAAATCCAGTTTCTTATTTATTTTACAAAGTTCATAGTTTTCTAGCAATCATTTTATTAAGTTAGAAAAGATTAAAAAATTTTTGTTTTTAAAGTTTGTAATGCCTTATATCTTGAAAACTAAAAGTGTTAGCAGTGATCAGTAGGCAATAACTTGTAACACTTTGAAAGCCCTACAAGAATATATATATATATAATTGGCTTCATTTTTTTTTTAAATATAGTAATTATATTTTCAATATTTTAATATTTTAAACTGTTTTGAAAATAAATAGAATGGATGCACATCAACTTTAATAAACTATTGAATTAAAGACAACCAACATAAGTTTAAAAAGTCATTTAATAAAACCACCTTCCTTGACATACATAAGTTTACAAAGCCAAAGTGCTTTCGGGCATCACAATGGCCTTCATCAGGGGCGAAATTACACCCCTGATGAACACATGGTGATGGCCCGAAAGCACTCTGGCTTTGTAAACTTAAGTACGTCGAAGAAGGTGGTATTATTAAATGACTTTTTAAACCTATGTTGGTTGTCTTTAATTTAATAGTTTGTTTTAAAAATGTATAAAGAGTACAAACCACCACAAAAAAAAAAAAAAAATGCTACTCAAGCAAACCCATTTTGGCTCTATCAGACAGGAACCACTGCCAAGTTTTTAGCATCATATTTATCATATTAGCACAAAAAAAAAATCACATGTATTCTTGGAACAATTGTAAGTTGTGCTGTATCTTAATTTGTGCATAATTACAATCCTTTCTTCTTCATTAACTCAAATTACAGTAAAAAAAATTATTAAAGAATTAAAGTTTAAACTAATTATACAGAAAATACGAACTTTGCATATTACATAGACTGCACACATTAAAAGCTGATCTAAATGTCGATCTCGCATTAACTCTATATGTTGCATCAAGGAGTACTCAAAACAAGTCCAAATCTTTCGTTTCAATTCATCATCATAAACAGAAAGCTTATCACACAGCTCTTTTAACCTCACCCCAGCAAGATGATAAACCTATACAAAATAAATAAAAGCAAGTTTAAATACAAAAAAAAAAAAAAAATTGAAACACTTTTTTAAAAAATTCTTTAATAAATTATAATGCAAATATATATATTATGAGTTATCTATCATTGGTATCATTGGAATTTCATATATCTTTATTTTATATATATGTATATATGTGTATATATATATATATATATATATATATATATATATATATATATATATATATATATATATATATATATTTATATATATATATATATATATAAATTTAGCATCAACGCAAAAGATTGTATAATAAGTAATTCAATAGTAATTTTTTAAAAGTAATATATTTGTTCTTTCATAAAGAAATTTTTTAACAGGAATAGATATTTACTAGAACAGAATTACTATTAAAATGAGCAGACCTATAGAATATTAACATACACATTTGTTTTTAAATTTTTTAGCTAATTTTACAAATTTCAAAAAAGTACAAAATCTACCCTTTCATTGCTGTATAACAACATACTTATTTTGCTATGTTTGGAATTTAGAATGCTAAAATAATTATCGGAGGAATATTTCTATTAATTACCTTATTTTATTGTAAAGTTTATAGCAAATTCTTTTTCAACATTTATGCATATGTATGGAACTCCAAAAGTGGAATTATGAGAAAATGTATGCCCTCATTTACAGTAAAATTACAGAACCTCAAAGCATCATGTCACAGGTGTAACAGCCTGACTTAGCCAACAGAAAAAAGCATAACATCTATAAGGTCCATCTGGTCTCTAGGTCCTAACATAGAGACCAGATGCTCTTGAAGCTACTACCTGTAACTAGAGAAATCAAATGCTGCAAGGAAAAGATATTAAGGCTAAGCTCACGGTACAGCACACCTTGATGAATTTCTTTTTTAATTCAATTTTGAGCGATATTAACACAAATCAGTTCCTAATGATCAAAAATATTATCACAGATCTTCCATCTCGACATCATCGGAAAGATCGAAGAACACTCTTTCTAATGATCTTTGACCTGAATCTATGGACAATTCCTTCATATTTATTTGATGTTTGCATTTTTTTAAGTTGTTTGATTATGATTTTGTCGTATCCAAAAATGAAAGATTAGCACAATTTTATACTTTTGAAAACATATGGGCATACAGAAAGATCAGAAAAGAGGGAATTTTGAATTCATTTATAGAAGTGTGCAATGAACACCAGTTTATTTTAAATCTTGTTAATTGTAAACAATAAATTTGAAATTAGAAAAAGTATTAGCTCTATTAGGAATATAATAAGTAAATCTATCAAAATGGAAACATCCAACTTGAAATACATATTGTATGAAATTTTAATTATTCTATTATACCAAATTAAAATATCTCACTTTCAACAATTCTTCCATGTAAATACTAAGATCCAGACAAGTTACAGAAACTTAAGTCTTTTAAATAAAATAATAAATTAAACTTTTTAGGCACTAATAATACAAGGCTTAAAAGAAATGCTTAATATTCAACATTTCCTTTTATTATCATGTTTATTCTGCTATTCCTAATGCATACAAGCTATTTACAAACACCTTTACTTGCACTACATTTTGCTAACATTTGTTTAATGGCTAAAATACATTTATTGGCTACAAGATGTTCTTTAACAGTATCAGTCTTCTGACTTTCTGTTTGGGGATCAATACTTTGAAGGACCAGGAGTCTCATGCAAAGTGGAAACTATTTTCACAGTTAAACAAAATATACCAAGGATTGCATACAAATGCAATTTTTCACATAGATAGAGCTAAGGGAGAGCTTAGAGGTTCTAAGTACCCCAGTGATTATTCAGATTTCTATTGGAGTTATAACATTGCAACTGAAATTATGACACGAAGGGAGATTTAGCACCCTGGACAATATTTCATAATTAAACAAAATATACCAAGGATAGCATGTAAATGCAGTTTTCCGCGATGTTTCTGCAAAATAGTCCTTCATTTTACTAATTATACATCTGGGAAATAGATTTTATGTATAAAACCTGAAACAATTACAAAAATTTTAGTCTATGTAAACAGACTGCAAAAGTGAAAATATTTTCACAATGAAAAAAAATGCACCAATGATTGTGTACAAATGCAGTTTTTGACAATACTGCTGCAAAATAGTCCTCCATTTCACTAATTACACATTTGGAAAATGATTTTTATGTATAAAATACAAAAAATTAAAAAAAATTTTAGTTGATATAGTAATAGTAAACAGATTGCAAAAGTGAAAAATATTTTCACACTTAAATGAAATATACCAAAGATCGTTCACAAATGTTTTTTTCACAATACTGCTGCAAAATAATCCTTTATTTCACTAATTATATGTTTGGGAAATAGTTTTTATGTATAAAACACATAAAAAAAAGAAAAAAGAAAAAAAAAAAATTGTAGTCTATATAAGCAGATTTTAAAAGTGAAAATTATTTTCATAATTAAACAAAATATACAGAAAATTATGTACAAATTCAGTTTATCATGATACTGCTGGAAAATAGTCCTTAATTTCACTAATTACACGTTTGGGAAATAGTTCTTATGTGTAAAACATGAAAAAATTACAAACATTTTTGTTAATGTAAACAGATTGGAAGGCCCAGACCACACGACCAACCCTAAAGCTTACAGTAGTTTAATGTGTGGCCGGAATGTAAACAGATTGCAAAAGCGAAGAATATATTCACAATTAAATGAAATACACCAAGTATACAAATGCAGATGTTTTCGCAATGCTGCAGCAAAATAGTTCTTCATTTCACTAATTATACATTTGGGAAGTAGTTTTTATGTATAAAATATGAAAAAATTACAAAAATTTTAGTTGATATAAAAAAAAGATTGCAAAAGAGAAAAATATTTTCACAACTAAATGAAATCTCTCTATATTAAAAACAAGCTCGGTGCAGTCACTGATCAAATCCTTTCAAAATAGAGATTTTCTGTCAAGGCTAGTGCCGGACCTATGGCATCAAATGATATGCAATTTGGCATGCAAAAACAGTAATATTTAAATTATTGATTTCAACAATTAGAAATACGTTAGTTATTCAGCATTTCATTTAAATATAACTTCTTTTGAAATAGTAACAACATTTTCAACAATGAATTATAATTATTTCTGACATTAATGCTTGCAAAACACCCTGTTTGTTTGTAAGGCTATTGTGCAGGTGTATTGAAAGCATTTGCATAGCGAGCATTGGTGATAAATGAGCGACAATAGACAGGGGCAGAAGATCCCGGGGCTTGGTGAGCACTAGAGTGCAGGATACACAAAGGCTTTCGCGGCTGGGTTGAGCGGGTGACAGTTGAACTCGTGAAGCTATCTCCGGCAGTTGGTGAATGTCAAGGATTAGGGAATGTCCCCAACAGGTGTATTATACCTGTGCAGCTGTTGGCTATAAGAGTTCGCGAAGCAAGGTCATCATCAACCAACGAGTAGGAGGCAAAGTCTCCCGACTCGAGTAGTGAGTTAAGGGATTGGTGGCCAGCAGAAGGGGAGCCCTTAGACTATTACACATGAATAGCTGCCATGAAGAAGAGCTCGTTAAGTGAAATCAGGCAGTTAATGAGCGGACAGGAGGTGGAGCCCTCGAGTTCTAGGCGTTTGCGAGTATAACACAGAGTTCCAAGAGTTTGCGAGTACCAGGAGTTTGTCACTGTACAAAGTAGATGAGGCAAAACATATAGCTCGCGAGATCTGGGGTTAGTGGGCATTAGTGAAGAAATTGCCCCAACGATCGTATTATGTCTGTGTAGAAGACGGAAAGAAGGAGCTCGCAATACTGTTGCAAATAGCCCATTTCATTAATATGTAAGGAAAATAGCTTTTTGGTATATAACATGTAATAATTATAAAAAATCTGATGTGGGTAGCACATGACTTTCCCTGCAAACTCAAGTTCATTTTTTCTTTCTTTATTTCTTTAATAATTCAGTACATTGAGTTCAATTGCACAAAATAACACTAAATTTACATTTTTATTTTTATTTTTATTTGGTAATTGGACATTTTTCCGAAAGTGGCGCAAGAAATTTCAAATACCTTTAGAACGGTTAGTCCTAAAGTAATGAAGTTGGTCCTATTCTATTCCTCATCCAAAATTACATATAAAACAAGCATTTAATTGATGCATTTGAGCATTTGTAGTCTTTTTTTTTTTTGAAGATTTTTGTGGGCCATTTCGTAAAAAAAGGCAGGTTGTTTTTTCTGAATCGCACCAAAATCTAATCAGCACCAGAGTATCTCACAAGAAACTTATCTACTAAATTTTGTGTTAAAAATTTGGTCAATTAGTATTATAGCTGGAGTCGATACATGAAATTTTTGCAGGCCATTTCGCAAAAAAAGGCGGTTTCTTTTTTTCCCAAATCGTACCAAAAAGTAATCAGCTCTCAAATATCTTGAGAACGGGGTTAGCCCTAAAGTAATGGAGATGGTCTTATTTTTTTCCTCCTCAAAAAATACGTATAAAACAAGAATTAATTGATGCATTTGAGCAATTGTAGCCCCCCCCCCCCCCTATTTTTTATTTAATAAGATTTTGGTGATTTTTGTGAGCCATTTTGTAAGAAAAGGTAGGTTGTTCTTTCCCAAATCGTACCAAAATCTAATCAACACCAGAGTATCTCACAAGTAACTTATGTACCACATTTTGTGAAATTTGGTCAATTAGTATCTCAGCTATTGTGGATACATGAAATTTTTGCGGGCCATTTTGCAAAAAAAGGCGGGTTCTAATTTTCAGAATCGTACCAAAAACTAATCAGCACCAGGTAATTTTATAGGTAAGTCACATCCAAGTGACTTACCTATAAAGTTTTATGAAATTCAGTCCATTAGTTTTTGAATTAGAGTGGATACATACATTGCACATACAGACAGACACACAGACGTCACGCTAAAAATAGTTTTTTCGTATTCTAGAGGTCTCAAAACGTATAGATCCATCGAAAACTCGAGTTGCGATTTTCGGCATGATTCCAATACTTTCCTTATACATTACCATGTATTGCAGGAAAAGTAAAAATCTGATGTAAGCAGCACATGACTTTCTTTGCAGACTTATATCAACGTTTTCTTTATTTTAATTAAATTTACTTCATTTTTGATTCAATTTTCATTCTCATTTGGTAATTGGACTTATTTTCAAAGGTGACGTAGAGAAAATACAAAAAAACTAAAATATCTCCAGAACGGCTAGTTCTAGTGTAATGGGGTTGTTCTTATTCCTTTCTTCATTAAAATTAAAATTACGTATAAAACAAGCATTTAATGGATATATTTAAGCATACGTAGTTTTTTATTTTAGATTTTGATGATTTTTGCAGGCTGTTTTGCCAAAAAAGGCAGGTTATTTTTTTCCGAATTGTACCAAAATCTAATCAGCACCAGGGTAACCTACAAGTGACTTATCTACAGAATTTTGTGAAATTCGATCCAGCAGTTTCTCAGCTAGAGTGGGATACAATTTTTGCAGGCCATTTTGCAAAAAAGACAGGTTCTTTTATCCCGAATCGTACCCAAAACTAATCAGCACCAGTTTTGCCCCACAAGAGATTTACCTACCAAATTTTATGAAATTCGGTCAATTAGTTTTTTAGTTAGAGTGGATACAAAATCTGCACAGACAGACGTCATGCTAAAAATAGTTTTTTAGTATTCTAGAGGTCTCGAAACGTGTAGATCCGTCGAAAACTCGAGTTGTGATTTTCGGCATGATTCCAATACTTTCCCTATACATTACCATGTATTGCAGGGAAAGTAAAAATCTGATGTGGGCAGCACATGACTTTCCCTGCAGACTTAAATTCATATTTTCTTTATTTCTTTAATAATTCATTAGATAGAGTTTAATTGCACCAAATAACACTAAATTTGCATTTTTAATTCATTTTTTTGTTTTTATTTGGTAATTGGACATTTTTCCAATAGCGGCGTAACAAAAATGCAAGAAATCTCAAATATCTTGAGAACGAACGGTTAGTCCTAAAGTATAATGGAGTATGTTATATTTTTTTCCTCGTCAAAAATTGCGTATAAAACAAGAATTTAATTGATACATTTCAGCATACGTAATCTTTTCTTTTTTTAGATTTTGGTGATTTTTGTGGGCCATTTCATAAAAAAAGGCAGGTTGTTATTTTCCTAATAGTACCAAAATCTAATCAGCACCAGAGTGTTCCACAAGTAACTTATCTACCAAATATTGTGAAATTTGGTCAATTAGTATTTTAGCTAGGATGGATACATTAAATTTTTGTGGGCCATTTCGTAAAAAAAGGCGGGTTCTTCTTTTCCGAATCGTATCAAATTCTAATTAGCACCAGAGTATCCAACAAGTAACTTATCTACCGAATTTTGTGAAATTTGGTAAATTAGTATTTTAGCTGGAGTGGATAAATGAAATTTTAATGGGCCATTTCACAAAAAAAGGCGGATTCTGTTTTTACGAATCGCACCAGAAACTAATCAGCACCAGGGTCACATCTAAGTGACTTACCTACCGAAGTTTATGAAATTTGGTCCATTAGTTTTTGAGTTAGAGTGGATACATACATTGCACAGACACAGACGTCACGCTAAAAATAGTTTTTTCGTATTCTAGAGGTCTCGAAATGTGTAGATCCGTCGAAAACTCGAGTTGCGATTTTTGACATGATTCCAATACTTTCCCTATACATTACCATGTATTGCAGGGAAAGTAAAAATTTAGTCAAAGAAAAAAGATCGAAAAAATTAAGAGAAAGACAATCATTGGTCATCTTTCTAATAACACAGTCAGAATCACCAATTGCAAATGCCGATTTCACAAATGTGGTGGAACAAATTTCCTGATACAAGAACAGGTAAACTCCAATCTCAAAATATTTTCGACCAGAGAAAGTAGAAAATTCTTCGGGCAAAAAAGGGAAAAAACATTAGTACTCTGAAAAATGAAAAAGCAGAAATTTGTGAAACTGCAGAAGAATCTCATAGCTGTGTATATCCTTGCACTCTAACAAAAGAATTTTTAATTACAATATTATTTTCTATGAGTTTTCAAATAAACACATAAAAATCTTTGATTCCGCTAGTGAAGTGCTTTCATTTTCTCCTGTTCCCCATCACCATGTAATGGGTTGAGCGTTGCTATGGAGAAAAGTGGTTATGCACATGTATGGTGGCAAATAATTGTGTGTGACTATACATGCACTGAAACTACAGAATTCGGATTGAAACAAAAGGAGGAAATGATTATAGGCAATTTGAAAATTGAGTGATGTTATGTGTATATTATTTAAGTAGCGGACATTTATTTAGGACCCCCTAGCAACACCAGGTAATTTATTCCACTTGTTTTTATTAAACAATGTAACACAATTCACAATAAAATTTTGCATTACAAACAGTAACTTTTAAACAATCAATTTAACATATTATATACACAGATAAAGAAATAACTACCTTTCGAAAGAACAATCCTAAAGATCCTGTGCGTTTTGGTTTATTCATAGTTTCTGAAGGCGTTGACTTTACAGATAAGCTACTAGTGCCAGCTTGTGTGGTTTGTGGGGTGATCCCAAGACTAGTTGTTGAGATTGGAGTTTTAATAGTTGTAGTTTGATTGACTTGAGTAACAGGGGATCGGATGATCTGGGTAGATGAGTATGGTACGATGGTGTCATTCACCTCTGGAAATTAAAGTATAATATAAGATAAATATATCAATAGTACATATATTTCATATATAATTTAATGTGTACTACAAAATATAAATTCTAAACAAGCAAAAACATAAGCATGTGACTCTGTGCACACTTATTACCGAACTGGCTTACAGCGTAAAATACAGTATAAACAAAGATAAATGTGTATATGCACATTTCAGAAATTATCTGTATTTCTTTCTTCAGAGCAGCAATTCTGAGTGTTTTAGGGTTATTCATTCAGGTTCAGCAGTGTTACACTGAAAATGCAAATCGAGATGATTTCCAAAACGTACATAAGCTTACTTAACTTTTTCTGCGCTGTATTTTACGCTGTAAACCATTGTTAACTAAGAATGCAACTTTTCCTTTAAATTCTAATATATTTCATTGTGGTAAAAAGGTATATACAGACAAAATTTTTAAATATTTGGACAGCAAAATTTGAAGGAAGATCATTACTGCAAGGGATATTTACATGTGTTACAGTCGAGCAACAAAATGAATTGTGACCAAGATAAGTCATAATAATAAACAGTAATAAAACAAATAACATAAAATCTGGCAAACTAGAAAAAACAAAGATAAAAAAGGCAAACTGAAGCAAAAGTAAAATGAGCTTAAGATCTAGACAAGAGGTATAGTAATAAAGGAAAATACGAGAAAAATTCCAAGATATGTTTTTAATGTACAAAAATGACAAAAACCAAAGATTGGTAAAATATTGGAAAAGTATCAAAGCACTATAATGCTTAAATAAAAATATCTCAATAAAAGACTGAAACCTTAAACATTTCCTCTTTAAACCCTCATAAATAAATGTCTTAAAATGAAAAATAGAGTCAAACACAAACACACTAAAATGAAAAATGAATTGAAGTTAAAATGACTTATAAATTTGTTAAATCAAAGCTCAAAAGATCAAATACAAACACCAATTCCACTGTTAAAAAAAATCCCATGAGATATAAGGATAAAAATCACATGGTATCAAATGTTAATACTTTCACTTTAAAAGACTAAAATTAGTTACCTCTAAGCCAATTTGTGCACGCATGTCAAAATTAACCACGATTTATCTATAGTCGACTAAAATTTTTGCAATGTACATCATTAAAGAAATTAATACAATTGCACACGTCAAACTAATTGTTCAAGCTCAAATTCTTCGAAAATATTTTTTTTCTTTGAATTATCTGTCAATCCTGATTAATTTGCAGCTGATTATACTGTAGAAAAGATATTAGTATAAACCACTAATTCTATTTAAAAGAGCTTTAATAAGACGAAAGAAAAACTAGGCAGCATGTATATTCAATGTGAAAAAAAAAAAATCATGGAAAAGAGATGATTATTAGGCAAGAGGTAGGTATGGCCATACAGCTAAGAGTTTTTTCACGAAGGACTATTAAAGCATAACTATGCTATATTTTACATTGCTATGGAAACCATAAAAAATCCATGAAAAAAAATTAATAAAGTATATTAATGAATATTAGGATTTAAGAAAGAAACTAAAATTGTGAGCAATCTGTGAAAACCGAGTAAATGCAAAGTTTACTGCTCGGAATCTAGACCAAAATACACCCTTTGACATCCAAAAGTTAAAACCTCTAAACTTACGTTAAAATGGGGAAGTTTGGGTATTTATAGCTGTGTACACATGGGTCACATTTGGAAACTACAGTAAGGTAAAGGGAGATAATTTTAAAATGTTAGAATTAGTGATGGTCATGATGCTATAAGGAATCCTTTCTGGAGGAGTTATGGAGAAAAACTGTATTTTATAAAGGAAAAACAGACAAATATATTGACAAGATTTATTTACAGTATTATAAAAATATTTATTTACAGGCAACAAAAATTTCAAGCAAATTATTTACAAATAAACTACATACGCTGTAAAATAATAGTAACATTTCTGGCTGGACTCATAACTGGGTTACTATTTATCACAGTTGTATCGGTGGTTGAAACATGGTTCATGGTTGACTGGGGAATAGCCAATGTTATTTGACCAGATGTTGGTCCACTAGTTGTGGTAGAAAACAACCTTCTCCTTGCAGTTGACATTGCAGCTGGAGCAGGAGACTGAAACCTCTCACTGAGTCCAATTGGAGATTGCGGATCTAAAAGAAAGTAAAATGAAAATTTAGTCAAATAATGCAAATTGTGAGCAACAAGTTTATAAAAAAATATTAAAAACATGTTACAGGAGATATTTTTATGCTTTAAGATCATGCTCCCTGTCATAATTAGGGATTACAATTTCAAACTATTTTTTCAACCGATAATTTATAGATGAAAATTTTTTAAACCGTGGGATCCCATGGGATTTTTTTTTTTTTTTTTAAGCTATATATTTTATACTAGTATATCTTAAATTTGTCAAGTATAGTATGTATTTAAAGGCTAAAATGTTGGTATTTTCTATAGCAAATTTCCAAGTATCTATTTATCTATATATATATATATATATATATATATATATATTTCACTTAGGTGCGTGGTTCGAAAATATAGATGTAGTTATCGTTTACTGAATGGCAATGAGTTTACAGTTTAGCTTTAATTGCTTTGTTTAGAACATAGGTAAAGGGAAACTAAAACTCCATGGTTTAAAACTTGATCAATCCATGAAGTTAAAGAGGGTTCATTCTGTCCTCCATGGTTATTTCTCAAATTTATATATATATATATATATAAAACACTTGGGTATGCTGTGTTAAAAAAGGCCCCAATTATTGTTTAGTTAAGAATTCTTAACACAGTTTCCACAAATTTTTATTAGTTATGAGCAACATAAGTTGATTGTTCAGGACTAACAAGAAATTACCAACAAGACAAGAATTAATCAGACAACTTAACAATTAGGCATCGAAAATGAACCTATCAGCATTGTCCCCTCACCTATTTACAACCCTTAAAACCAAATTTATAAACACAGAAATGGGTTTTGCTTTTGGAATAACTTTATAAATATTTAGTAACTGTTATTTACAAAATTTTTATAAATAAATTAATCCAAATGAATTAGTCTGAAATATTCTACCATAGTTAAATGTAAAATTAAAATCAATAAAACATTATAAGAATTACTTATGTTGGGTACTAAATAAATACAAAAAAATAATATCAATGCTGTAAATTGAACTCGCACATATTAAGAACTTAAAACAGATATTTAAAAAAGGAAACTAAATTTACTTTTTCTCTCAGTTGTCACACGGCGAACAGCAGGATGGGCCAATGGTGATGACACTAATTGTGAAGGATGGGCTGTACTTGAGTTTGGCGGTCTTGGTAAAGAAACCTGAAGATAAATTATTACTCATTAGACTACATTTAAAACTATAATATCAAAAACAAAATTGATGGTTGGACTGTATTTTTAATAACAATGGAGGTAGGTGATAAAAATATATCAAAACATTTTTATAAAGAAGATACATGATAAAAAGTTAAAACTACTATAAGTTAAACATTTTGGCATGTCTTTAAATAGAATCAAAATATACATACATCTTCACAACATGGCACACTGAGGCCTGATGATTTGATTGCATTCCATAATGGAGATTCAGACTTCCAAGCAAGATTTTCTAATATCTGCTCCTCAATCTACAAAGAGATATCAATCATTAAATCTTGCTTTAAAAGAAATTTATTTTAACAGGAGTTGAGTAATGTTATCACTTTCCCTACATACATAGTATAATGCAACCTGCAGCATGAGGAAACCTAATATTGTTTCTAGAAAACACATCTATTATGTGGCGACAATTTCTGTTTTCATACTAGTTTAATTTTAAAAGAATAATATAGCCTTTTGGGTGAACTTTCATAAACACCTTTTGGATTGATGTTGGAGACCTACCTAGTCACTATCCTCTAGACATGCAAAGAGAAATAGAAATTATTGACCTTCTGCATAATATTGAACTTAAGTACAAATGTAATGAAATTACTTCCATTTCTCAAAAAATAATGTTCAATTCTGGAGATTTCTTCCAGTTCCTGATTTTATGACTTTACATGAATTAGCACTGATTTACTGCTGTAGGTTTGGCTCAACCTACATTTATGAATAATCGTTTTCAGTAATGATTACGATTAAAGCTAAATATTGATAAAAAATAACTGATGCTCACCAAAATAATTTGATCTTGTGTTCGTGTTCAAAAGTAAAACCAAACATACAGGAAATGTTTATTTAAACCTGATATAAGTCTAACTAGTTAGGGAAAAGAATGGTTTGAGTGGCACACCCAAAATACAATAACCTAAAGGTGAATCATGCCAAAGTTGCTCATCACTGGTATAATGTATAAAGTATTGACAGGCACAAGAGTCAAAATTTCACATTTCTGTTTTCAACAGATTTACGTATTTTAAGCATCCCTGAACTCAAAATTGAATGTTTTTAAGGCGATACCTGTGTGTATGTGTGTCTGTATGTATGGAGTAAATACATTTGAAAATAATAAAATATTTACTTTGTAACATTTACATGGAAAAATAAAGCATTATAAACTTCTGTTATATATAAATAAATTTATCTACATAAGGAATAAGTGTTTCTAATGCCCAGCACATAAAAAGAAATGAATCGTCCAGTGCCACTATTTCTCAATAGCAGTCAGATATGTCTTAAATTGGCAGACAGATCTTATAATAGCAGACATGTCTTATAATAGCAGACATGTTTCAATAGCAGACATATGTTTTATTCTCAGAGAGTGTCTGCTATCAAGAAGTTTAATGTGTATAAAGAAAGCAAACAGTTCCTTAGTTTTAAAGATGCATTCCTGTAATTTACAATTGAAAGCAATATTGCTTTTTATTGGCATCTGACTGATTAACTGACAGTTAACTTCGTAAACTGAAGTAAGTTTACCTACTACTAGGTTACCATGCAGCTAGATTATAAAACTTGTTCTTTTAAAGTGACTTACATGATTTAAATGCTTGACCACGTCTCTTGAAAGACCATCTTCAGCCCTTATTAAGAGTTCAATAACTTTATAAAAATAATATGGCTGAAGATTGAAAATCTGAAGAACCCATGGAAAAGACCTGCAAAAAATACAAATGTATTAAACAAACATTTCAAATCAAATCTGAGAGTAAATATAAAATTATAAATATTAAAATAAATACCAGGAATTTGCATACCTTTGTGAATTATAAGAGAAAATAACAATTTCTAAACAACAGGCAAACAGAGAACGATGAAAGGCATCTAAGTCTAACATGTTCTGAAAAAGAAAATATATATCAGAGGGCAATTAAATATAGTTTCAAATTATTGCACAGAATCTCTACACAAATAGAGGAATAAATTTGAAATTTTCTAAAGGTTTTACAAAATATTTACAAAATCATGTAGCTTCATTCACAAGATTCTTCCAATATAAAAAAATCTTATGTGGGCAGCACATGACTTTCCCTGCAGATGCGAATTCATTTTTTCTTTATTTCTTTAAGAACTCATTAAATTGAGTTTAATTGCACAAAGTAACACAAAATTTGCATTTTTAATTCAATTTCTGCTTTTATTTGGTAATTGGACATTTTTCCAAAGGTGGCATAACAAAAATGCAGAAAATCTCAAATATCTCGAGAACGGTTAGTCCTAGAGTAATAGAGTTGTTCTTATTCTTTTCCTCGTCAAAAATTACGTATAAAACAAGCATTTAACTGATGCATTTGAACATACGTAGTTTTTCTTTTTAGATATTGGCGATTTTTGTGAGCTGTTTCGTAAAAAAGGGCAGGTTGTTCTTTTCCGAATTGTACCAAAATCTAATCAGCACCAGGGTATCCCACAAGTGATTTATCTACCACATTTTGTGAAATTTGGTCGATTAGTATTTCAGCTAGAGTGGATACATGAGATTTTCGCAAAAAAAGGCGGGTTCTTTTTTTTCCGAATTGTACCAAAACTAATCAGCACCAAGGGTCTTACCTACCAAATTTTATGAAATTCGGTCTATTAGTTTTTAAGTTAGAGTGGATACATACATTGCACAGACAGACGTCATGCTAAAAATAGTTTTTTCATGTTCTAGAAATCTTGAAACGTGTAGATCCATCAAAAACTCGAGTTGCGATTTTCGACATGATTCCAATACCTTCCCTATACATTACCATGTATTGCAGGGAAAGTAACAAGAAAGATCAATCATGCATAAAGCATTGATTATGAAACACTTTCCAACTGCAATGCAATGTTATTTAAACATCTCTATAGTGCGATACCGTAGCCCCCCGTTACTACATGCCCGCCGACTTTCGCCGTTTCCTTTGTTTAAACGGCAACATAGCAACGAGGGACGCTACCGCTAGAGGTCAGGGATAGCGGGCCACTCTTCCGCGAAAAAGTGTAAATAAAGCAGAGCGCCAGTGTATGTATTCGTACGATTCAAGCTGCTGCTACTTTTCTCATTAAATATTTTAGACGTTTCTTGCTTTTTCATTGACATATTTTGATTCATTTATTGCTATTTTTTTGCTTGTTTTCTTTTTACCTAATAATTATTTAACCTAAAGAACGATATGTACACCATACACTTTACAGGAAAAAAAAATTAAGAGCTGCTTATGCGTACATATATATATATATATATATATATATATAACAAATTTTTTACGACCCAAAGTGTTTGGTGGAGTATATAAATTCGTTCTGACTCCGCCTCCCACCCCCCTCTAATGCTATGTCTATGGGTAATATTATTCTCTCCCTGTTACAGCCCTGTATATACAAATACACACACTTTTTCTTCAAACTTTAACTATGTTAATCTTCTATTAAATGATCATAAAAATAATTAATTCTATTACACATTTGAAGTTTTAATGTACAGGTGTTTCAGTTGCATTGCATAAATTTGTTAGGAGAATCAATCAGCCATGGTTAAACAACTCTACGAAAAATACTTTCATAATAGGAAAATACTTAATATTTTTATTGCACTTCATGAGAAACACTGCCAGAGAGTAAAATATATATACAACTGGTAACATTTTCCCCATTATATTGTGTGAGCAGCCTATCTGCTGGGGAGGGGGGGGGGGGGGCAGAATTCAAAGTTTTTTAAAGTAAGTTTTAAATCACAATTTCAGTATTTCAGTTCATGATTAACTGCCTTTGGGAATGTTGCATAATATACATATAAAACTGCCTTTATCAATTTTATATGAAAAATCCCCTTCTCCCCATCTTACCGTTATATTTCCTATACTATAATAAAAATTTTAAAAATGGCCAAGATATTAACTAAAAATGCACGCTCTTCAATTCTTTCTCTTCTGATTTCAGAATATGGATACACTTAATAATAAATAATAATCTAAACTTACCTTCTCTTGATATAGCTTTAATCCAGATTTGTCGTTGTGGTTCTGTTAGGTATTTCATGAAATGCAGTACCAGTAGATTTATTGAATGATTTACAACCAGGAATTACGCAGTAAACAATCGAAATTTAAACAAGTCGCGAAAATTTAAAAAAAAAAACTTAAGTAAAACACGTTAAACCCCCGTTACTGTGCTATTAACCATGGCCCGATTGGATTGGGTCCAAATCTAATATAAAGATATATATTTTTATATGCGGCCCTCGGGCCGACGTGGTGGTTGAGTGGTCAAGGCATGCGTTTCCAAAGCAATCGCTCGATCGTCACGTTGTGGGTTCGAGCCCCACGTAAGGCATGGATGTTTGTGTTGTGGGCGCAATGTGATCCGCCCCCCCCCCCCTCTGGTGCGCCTGGGGCAACGTCAATGGATGGCTAAATGGTTAACACTCTGGCCGCTGTAATAAATACGAAAGACAAAGGTCAAAGTGCCTGGCCATTTGAAAAAAAAAAAAATGTTTCAGTCATATCAGCCATATTGCAGACTCCAGAACTAAATAATTTTGCATTAAAGAAATTCAGCAATTTTTATACAACTCATCTTACAGCTTCATGTGTTTACATTCTCCATAAGTAAAAATTAAGCTTCGTTGTAGAAATAATCAAAGTTTTATGATCATTTAAACACAAATATATTTTAATTGCGTTGTTTCAGAATACAGATGGGCAGAAATTAAGTAAAAATAAAGTGGTTTTAGGACGGATACAACACTAAATATAAATTAAAAAGAATAAAAATCATGATTTTGACACAAGATGGATGCCATATTTTATTTTGAAGCGGGTCACGTGATCTCTTCATATGATATGGGTGTAATTATTATTTTAATTTTTATTTAAAAAACTACCAAATATATTTTGCTTATTTTTTTTTATATTTTTTATGGGATAATTTGAATATTTCCTAAAACTTTCGAAGCAATTTGTGAAATTTAAATTCGTTTAAAAAATGTTTGAAAAATTAGGAACCATAGGGTTCAATGTATTTCATTTTTTCAATCCGGGTTCAATCCAAAACTAATTGGGTGATTTTATTCATTTACATTCCCATAGGTCCCACAGACCATCTGAACAACAACATACTAAAATTTCATTTGATAAAGTCATTTTTACGGCAGTTATCGTTTGAATGGAGAGACAGACAGACAGAATGAACAAAGTTATAAACACTTTTCAACTATCTTGTAAAGTGTTAAAAATGATTAGAAAGATAAAAAAAAAAAAAATGCGATACCCTTCTGTTTTTTATGCAATATTTAATTGAAGTGGATGAACGAATCCAAAGCAAAAGGGGGAGGAAATAGAACTTCATCCTACTACTGCTGCATTCTCATTTGCTAGAATACGATGTATGTCACAAACAAGAAACTTGCTAAGGGAAAATATCTCAATTCCTGATTAAGGTATCTGTATCTTAGAAAATTTCTAGAAAAAAATTTCTCTTTTCGTAAGGAAAAATTCCTTTACCCTAAATCAATACAATTTTTCAGAGTGAAGGATACATTGTGCAAGAGTTATGGATTTTCAACATTATATTGGTAAAATTCGGAAAGTTCCAGAGCAATTGGCAACCCTAGAATATGATACCTGATATAAAAGCCTAAACCAATATTTAATTTTTTCTAGGGGGGAGGAGCATAAACAGGGATTCTAATTGTGTAACGAAAATATAGATTGGTGTGTATTGTGTATTTTCATCTTACTTTTATAGCAATAAAGGGGATATAATTTTTATATTATATACTCCTGGACATATCGGCACTGACATTTCTTTAAATTACAAAGTTTTACAGCAGAATTGATTTAGCAAGTAAATTAGTGTATCTGGCATTGTATTTTACAACTGAATCCTACTGTATTTATATCTTTAAATTAAAAGCCTTTTTAAAAACAAGAAAAATTTTAAAGCAATACTCACAGAAAAATCTGTTTTAGCTGGCAGTCGCTTTCGTTCTAAAATCATGATATCTTCTAAAGCTTTATAATATAAATTTTCACCTAGTGATAATCTTTTTTTAGCAAATTCAACATGTGATCCAGGATGATCTTCAGAAGGCTAAAAATAAAAATGTTAAAATTAGCATCAAAACAAGCAGTATCCAAAAAGTCAAAATAAAAGGCTAAAACTAACATCAAAACAAGGAGTATCCAATAATTACAATAAATAAAACTGCTGCTTATGAAAATATAACTTTCTAACACTTCCTTGAAGAAAGAAGGCATAAAAAATTTAAATGACTACAATTGTCTCAAGGGTATTTTGAATAGTCTTCCTCAGATCAAGAACAGTGTGCGCTTAGCATTTGTAAAGAACACACTGTTTTTTATTTGAGGAAGAGGACTCATAATGCTCTTGAAACAATTGTAGTCAGGCAGCTGTATCTTAGCATCTGTCATGAGCACACTGTTCTTTTATCTGAGGAAGAGGGCTCTTGACACCCTAAAAACAAGTGTAGTTGCCTAATTTTCTTATGCCTGTTTTTGCCAAGGAAGTTTTAGAAGGTTAAAGTATCTAAAAAGTCAAATTCATAAGAATAAAAATGTTAAAAATAGCATCAAAACAGGTAGTATCCAAGTCAAAATGATAAAAATAAAAATGTAAAAATTAGCATTAAAACAAACAGTATCTAATAAACAGTAAACTATCCAAAACATCAATAGTTCAAATATAGTCAAACTACAACAAACCCAATCTGAAGGAAGAGTAAAACCGTTTGTCTTCTCGAAAATTCACCTCATTGAAGTAAATAATTAGTAATACACTTTAAAAGATATTTTTTACACATCAACAATATAAGTTTATGCTATGAATTTTTTACTCATTGTAGATGAGTAACTATTTACTTATAATTCATTTACGACATTGAATAATCAAAATGTGACTTTAGTGTTAGTTTGTATACATGAAAACCTTACCTGCATTAGCATTTTTGGAAAAAATTTAACATTTCAGTAAAAGCATTAAAATGGGCTGTAAAAACATAAAAGTAAAAATTGTTTTTGAGATTAGAGAAGAGATCAAACTCTATTTTTTTTTATATTTTTCTGTAGATCAGTTGTCACTGGATATTCATTGAAAATAATGATGGTTCATTTAATTATAATCCTTCATAGATTTAAAACAAAAAGTTGTAAATAACAGTATTTTGTTGCATAAGCCAATTTTTTAAATAAATATTTTCAATTTCAATTATGTTTATAGTATAAGTTGAATCTCCATTTCTTAATCACACTGTCTGATATTGTATCATTAAAATTAAGCTCATAAAGCAATCAATTTTTCATTATTCCATTCAATGTAAAAAGCTGAATGGAATGATAGAAAAGCATGATTAGAAGCTTCGTCAATGATCATCAACCGACACATTAGTTCCTACACTTGAATATATCAGCTTTAATAATGTTTACAACGTTAATTGTTGATCTGCATATGTATAAAACAGTCAACTATTTCTCATATATTTTTATAATCTTTTAAAATCCTATCTCAGTGAAAATATGTTTAAATTACAGTAAAATAAATAAGCTCATCAGGTAAATAATATTTTTCAGCCTTTATATATGTGCAAAGTTGAATGATCTCAACAATCTGCATGGCACGTGCTTGTCAATCATTGTATCATGGCATTTTGCAATGTAAAAATCATTTATGGAAAGTTATCTTACAAATATTTTAAAGTGGAATTTTCATATCACACCATAGAATGAACCTCCATTTCTTTTTAAGTTATTTTCTGTCTTGAAACCTTGACTTATACCTCACTGTAAAATACAGAACTGAACTTTTATTAAAGAAGACTGTATTCACTTTTTAAGACTGAAAATGTGAGTTACAGTGTTAGTTTGTCTTTTGAAATGAGTCTTCAGATTCATCTAAAAAGAAATTAAACAAAAATAAAATTCTTGAAAGTAACTTACCATTGCATAGAAAGTACAAAACGTCTCACCCATCTCTTTTACACGGGCAATAATCTTTTCCTCTGGGTTAACACTGCATTCCCTGATAAAAGACAAGGAAAAATTTTTAAGACATTTTGACAAATATAAGAAATTCAAAATGCAGCAGTTCCTCAGTTACTACAATAGTAATTAATATATATATTTTTTAAATAATTTTGAAACACATTTCAGATAATACAGTTTTAAGAAAATTGTTGTCCTTTTCTGCTCAATTTTGCATATTAAAAAAATGTGGTACTTCCTTATTATAACGGTCTCCGCAATTACAACAGAGAATGTATCGCCAAGGTAGGTTGTAAAATTTCACCAAACATTTGTAGTCCTAAAGAAACAGTATTATTTATTGTTATTTTTACAACCTACCTTGGTAATACATCTTGGTTGCTTAGCGATTCATTTTCGGTCGTGATTGCGGGGAATATTTTTACATATTTAAATTTATTTTGCCTTTTCATTTTTTTTGTCTATATTCTGTACTTTATTAGAACAGATACAACTAAAAAAAAATATTTATTACTTTAACTCATAATTAAGAAACCTAAGAAACATAACTTATATTACGATTCTACAAAGCTATAATGGAGATTCAATTTTTCCCAAAAAATAGTTCAACTAGAATATAATATACTAAACTTTTGATATCAAAAACAGTTGAGTCTTGTGTATCCAGACCTGGATTTCAGTATCCATTCTAAAATTATCCAATTTCCCTTAATACTTTTGTTTCTTATTTCAAAAATTTACAATCATCAAATTTATAAAAAAATATTTAATTTTTCTTTATTTGTATTTATTTGATTTGTAGTTGAAATTTTCAACTACAGAAGCTAAAGTATTTTAGTAATGTATCGAAAATACATTTTTAGAGTATTTTGTATTTTCAAAATACTCAAAATACATTTCTTCAGATTTCATCTAATTCTAGGCATTTAATTTTTTTTACAAGAGATGCAATGCAAGTCATTATTGCTAAGACACGATAAAAGATGGTTGATATTTCTGGCAGTGATGAAAATGCATCAAGAGGATTATGACGGTGTGTAGTGTTGTTGTTGTTGAAACCCAGATTGTCCGACCTACCAGAAAGGTGTAAGGTAACTGTTTGGACGGTCGGGAAGTGCCACCCAATTTAGACCGGAACCCAGTGGGGGAGGCATCCACAGGGACTGTACCCTCCTTCCCCTACCACCAACCACTCGGAAGGTGTGTAGTGTGTCATATTAGATGGGAAATATTTTAAAATAATATACTATATTGGTAATAAAGTAAAAGTAAAGGCAGGATTTCTGAAACCAAAATGTTCAGTTATACGTGGGACTTTTGAAGTCACAACTAATTTTAAAATGCATTTAACGGTTAAGATTTTAGTTTTATACAATGATTTAACAAATATTTTAGCTAGACTTTTGGCATTCATTTAATGGACTCCACGAACCCATTACATGGGATTCTTGGAGAATTTGTAAAAGTTTGAAGAAAAGGTAAAACATACCATCTTTTTTGTAATTAAGAATATTAAAATTAAGGTTTTAACAGGAACAAGTATTAAAACAATGCAGCATTTTGGAAGTTTAACTTCATTAAACAGTAAGAAATTTAGTAGCAAGAATTTTAATTGAGAAGAGAAATTTTATTTAAGCTGAGAATTTTTGTAGTTTCAAGGAATTTAGTTAGCAGCTCAATGCTTTACAGTAAAGAATATTACCAGCACTCTTGCCAAATACTCATAAGGCTTCCAGATAAAATATTTAAAAATATATCAAGCAATAAGGGAAAATGTCAAACCAGTTAAATTTATCACTGTGGAACCTAATACATATCATCCAAGTAGGGGTCCCATGATATTTTTAACCTTTTAAGTGGTATATTTTGCTCTTAAATTATTGTTATTGCTATATATATTGCTCTTATAATTATATATTGCTCTTATTTTGCTCTTGCTTCTGTAAAGATTTACAGAATCGGTATCTTATAAAATGTGTCAAGAACTGATTTTTTTTAATTATTAACTAACATGTTTTTTGTAAAATATTTATTTTTTGCTTAGATTACTATAGTAATGATTTTGTGTTGCTAAATCAATTTATAAATTGAAGCACAGTATGTTAAAATCGAATATATTTTTCTGATGAGTTTTTTTTTTTTTATTCAGCCCAATGTTTAATTTAAGATCTTTCTTAACATAATGAAGAATTTATGACATTATAAGACAAATATTTAACCCGGTATTGGCATAACAATCATCAACGACAATATATTCTAATCATTTTTAATTGCCAAAGTTAATATTTAACAAATATGAGATTTGTTTATTCCCAATAAAATGTATAGATAAATGTTGCTTTGCATTAAAGATTCAATCCAGTCCGATCCAGTAATGTTAATTTTTTTTAAATGTATTTTGTATTTTAAATGTATTTTGAAAATACATGTATTTTGCATTTGGAATTTTTTTAATTTTAAAAGTATTTTGTATTTTATGACCCAAAACCTATGTATTTTGTATCAAAAATACATTATCAATGTATTTTGCTCAACTCTATCTACAATAGTAAAGAAGATGTTGGTTTGTTCATCTGTGTTGTCTGAAGAGCAGAAAATCTAAGTGCTATGAAATTTGATACAGATACTTCAGGACCCGAGAAGGTGCACCTTGGCAGGGATTTTTTTTTTTTTCAATTTGAATTACTTTTTTAGTTATTTTATGTTTTAGCATGATTTTCATGCAAATATGTTCCTTAGTGACTGAAAACATTATTTCAAAAGTTTTCATCTCAACACCATCATACAGATCGCAAAATTCTCTTGCAAACAAACTTTGAATGGAATCTATATAATTAATTGTCAAACATTTGTGAATTTTTGAAAAATATATACTTTTCATATGTTGAAGATGGAGTCATATCTCGTAAAATGCTGTGAGAATATTGTATATACTTGTAAATTTAATTTAATTACTACATTTTATTAAAAGAGTTTTTAAAGCAATTCTTTTATCCTTTACCCTTGTTTAAATAATGAAAAGGATGTTTTAGTGAGTAATATATTATACCTAGGTAAGTATTATATTTTTTGGGGTTCCATCCCTTAGCAACATGATGTCATCATATCCAAATTAGTTTTTTTAATATAAAAATGATCTGTGCCTAATGTTAATTATCAGAATGAGAACATTTTAATTAATATAGGAAATACCAACCTAACAAGAATATAAAATGCATGTAATATATTACTTTGTGATGATTATGATAAAAATGAAACCAAAAATGAAGTACAAACAGATATAAGACTTTTCTTAATCATTTTTAAATTTTTGGAGTTTTTTCAATATTTGATATGCTAAAAATGCATTCTATTCAACCTTTGATTGCTAAAAATTTTTCAATGCAATGCTTTATACATTTTTGCTTCAAAATGATTATCCAACCAATCTATAAATGGATATATATGAGGCGTGATCAACAAGTATCCAGACTGGTTGTTGTTGTTGTTGAAACCCAGACCGTCCGACCTACCACAAAGGTGTAAGGTAACTGTTTGGACGGCCGGGAAGTGCCACCCAATTGAGACCGGAATCCAGTGGGGGAGGCATCCACAGGGACCGTACCCTTCTTCCCCTACCACCAACCTCTCGGAAGGACTTACGGACCCACATGTTTAACATGATCGTACTCTGCATGAACACGGCGGCAGTTGTGGCAGCGTGCAAATCCAGCGCGCAAACCACCAGGCTACTGCACCCGAAATGTGCCAACAGCATGCGGTGTTCCCAGGTGGTCACCCACCCAAGTACTAACCGCACCCGATGCTGCTTGACTTCGGTGATCTAACGAGAACCGGTGTTTTCAGCACGGTAGGGCCGTTGGCCAGACTGGTTGTATAAGTTCAGAATCGTGAATACAGCAGAAAGTAATTTTGCGCGGATTAACCTTGGAACCTACCACACATGCACCAAAAGTCACGTTCCCCCTACTTTAACAATTTTTTCACAGTAGTTCTTTGTTCTTCTTAAGTGTGTGAAGTTGTTATCTCATTGCCATGCTAGAAAAAATTGATCAACGAATTTGCATTTAATTTAGTCAAAAACTTGGTTAAAACTTGCAAAAACACATACTTCAAGTTACAGAAAGTCTATGGTGAGGATTTCATGAGTCGTGCAAATGTTTATGAGTGGTATACATGTTTGAAGATGATCGTGAAAGTATTCAGAGTGCCTAGTATTCAGGGAGGCAAATCTGTAAATTTTGTACAATTCTATAAATCCAGTTTAATTTTTTTTTTTTATCACACCTTGTATGTGTATTAAAAGCAGTTATAAGGGGTGTTTCTTGTGATTTAAAAACATGTGCAAATTATAATATCATTTTAAAATATATTGCTCTTCATAAAAAATTTCATTTAATTCCCCTTTAAGACTATAAGAATCTTTGTTATAAATCTTTGTCTAATTTATAAAAAAATATGAAGTTTGGTCAAACATATACCAAAACGAAGAAGCTGAAACATAAGACATTCTCATACTATTTATCTCTTTTGCAAGGCTCACACAATCTAAAATATATAAATAGAGAGATCTTTTTTAAAATAACAGAAACTTAAGAAATTGAAAATATCAATAATTTCCATGATCTTATTTTATTCTATGGCCTAAAACAATAAACTACAATCCAAAATAAAAAATACTGTTTATAAATTAAATTATTTTGTTAGTTTCATTATTAATACTATAATAGCCTGGGTCTCTCTGTCTGTGTATCATACTTATGGAAAAATTTGGCAACTTCCTTACAATATTGTCAAATTGATGGAAAATGTGAATAAATTGATAAAAATGTCAACAAATTGATAAAAATGTCAATAAATTGATGAAAATGACACTAAATTAACAAAAATGACATCTAAGCAATAAAATTTAAAATCAAAACAAATAGGATTATGATGTTAAATTTTAGGAATGGATTGGAATTAAAACAAATTAATAAACAGATGGTACATTGATTATGTTTCAATAGGCTCTGCCCCACTTTGAATTTGGCAACCTTGAAAACAAACCTGGCGACATTTAAAAAGTCTCAAAATTGAAAAACACATCATTAAACTGATGAAAATGTTGCCAATTATAATAACTCAGAAAATCTATGCTGTTAATCAAGTTTAATTTCTTTCACAATCCCCACTGCTTTGAGGAAATTATTAATTTATTATCTTTATTCAAAAATGAGTTTCACTGTTAGTGGGACAGCTATGTTTTATTAGGGGGTCAAGGGGAGAATAAATTAATTATATTATGTCAGGGGATGATAAAGTAATATGTTTTGATAGGGAGTCATATAAGAAATAGTAATATTGAACAGGAGAGGTGTGGAAAACCCAGGCCATCCGACGAACAGGAGAGGTGTGTAGCACTCGTAGCACTCATGTGTCTGTAGATATTAGAAATGCAAGTACTGTAGGCAGGCAGACGGAAGGTAATATTTTACATTATGGATGGTTGTTGTTGAAACCCAGCCCGTCCGACCTACCAGAAAGGTGTAAGGTAACTGTTTGGACGGTCGGGAAGTGCCACCCAATTTAGACTGGAACCCAGTGGGGGAGGCATCCACAGGGACCGTACCCTCCTTCCCCTACCACCAACCTCTCGGAAGGACTTTCGGACCCACATGTTTAACGTGATCATACTCCGCATGAACACGGCGGCAGTTTTGGCAGTGGCTGGAATCGAACCCGGGCCTACCGAGTGCAACTCCAGCGCGCTAACCAACCCACATTATGGATGGTGGATGGACGTAACCTTTTGCAACTTTACCCCATCTTATGAGGCCCTACTTATAAGTGTATTAAGAAGCCACAGTAACAATCGTAAAATAATGTATAAACTGTTAAAAGTTTAAGTTTTAAAATAAAAAAACAACATGACAGTCCATAAAATTGTTTGAATAAATTCTCACTCCCAATTGTAGAAAAGAATATTGAATTGTTGAAAAGAAGTAGATTAAATAAATCAACTTAAAATAGTCTATTTTATCAACACATTTGATTAATAAATATTTCTTTACAGAATAAAATATAATTTCATTGCTATCATTTTCTATAGAAAGTTCTATAAAAATATAAAACAGGTAATTTTTTTAAAGTGTATGTTTATGCTTTTATTAGTATCTAGGCTAAAAAAACTCAGCTTAATGTTACTCACAATAAAGTTAAAATAAAAAAAAAATAAAAATAAAAAATCATGTTAAAATTGAAAAACATTGTCAAAAAATGTGCAATGAATTTCATACAGGACAGACCTCCATTTTTATACATAGATTTGAATTTGAGTTAAAGAATTCCAAATTTACTTGAATATCTCTTGCAAGATTTCAGCTGGAGCAGCTTTTCTTCCAGAAAGCAGACCTTGCAGGCGACTGACACTTTGTGTTGCAGTTGTCACTGGTGTAATATAAGCTGCCTCTTTATCTTTCAAATACTTACGGCCTGTAAGTGGTGTTGATGGCAACAATGTCTTAGTCTATAACAAATACATGCACTTGATAAATACTTGTATAATTCTCAAAAAATATGCCACTGATTATTACTATGATTTTAAAACTTGGCATAGCAAAATATCAAAAGCAATTAATATTTTTATTTCTATTGGATCTAACACAAGGTTAATTTATAGTTTTACTGTATAGTATTTCAGTTATTTCATCCCCCTCGCCCATGTTCACTAGGTTTTATTTTATAATTATTATTTATAATTTACTTCAATTTGATTTCACAATATACTTTAACAATACAATGTTTTTCCCACAATAAAAGTTTATTTTTCATTTGGCAACACCTGTGAAAAGACCATTGAAATTATGAAATAAAAGTTATTATTCAGGCAACTCACTTATATCACAGACAAGCATTTACCCCAAATAGGAGTATGGCTTTTGCTTTTGCTACAGGAAAAGTTTGTACTTTGATTTAAGATATGGATCAGTCATCAGCAACCTTTTAATATCAAAAAGCACCAGCACTATATAAAATGCTTCAAAGGACCACCAACATAATATATCTAACTCTTTCAGTGAGTTACTAATGACGTAGTTTTGGTAATTATAACTTTTTTTCATTAAAATTAATATTTAGATTTCTATAACTTTTATATATCATTTTACATAATAGACATAAATTACTGCTAAAAAACTATATTTTCAAATAAAATTGATAACTGAGAAATATCTAAATTTACTCCAAACTATGTGATCTCGACTGTATTATATTAAGTTTTTATTAACTACAATAATATATCATAATAAATTCTTTGTCACAATCTTAAGGAGGACTTGCCCAATTTTAAATTTTAGTATGATAGTTCATACAAATGTAAAACAAGGTATTTAGATAAAAGTACAATATTTGAATAGAAATTAATCTTGTTGCTCGATTATAAATATTAGTTTAACAGAAGAGAATTAATAATTATCAGGTTTGGAGAACTTTTGCATTAAAAACCATATATGACATGCAAGCAGACATGAGAGCTCCTTATGAGTGAGTTTGATAGCATTACTTTGATAAAATGCACACAAAATATTGACAATATCTGCCCCAAAAGTTTAAATAAAACAGATTCTAAATGAAAAATTTCAAATCATAAAAACGTTAAGTACTAACCTCTTGCATGTGCTGCTGTAAATGTGAATTTCCTTTCACTCTCATTCTTTCAGCGAGCTCAGAAATGTTAGATTGCAGGTAGCTCTGCTTTGCAGGGGTACCTATCTCTTCATTAGCATTCTCACCCAAGAATATGCGTTCATCAAAGTCGCCGACATTGAGAACATGTTCTTCATATTCTTTATTTATAGCTTTGCTATAAAGGAGAAAGAAGTCACCATGAATAAAAATATGTAGATCTTAAAAATTATATTTACAGACACAAAAATCTGATGTAGATGACACATGACTTTTCCTACAGACTCAAATTCATTTTCTATTTCACAATCCATTGAAATCAGTTAATTTTACAAAATATCATACATTGAAATTATACCCAATTTTCAGTTTTAATTATATACAATTTGCATATTTTTACTTTGGCAATTTAACACATTTTACAACATGATTCCTCAAAATGCCAAGAATCTTAAATAATTTGAGAAAGGTTTATCCTGGAGTAATGAGGTTCACCTTATTTGTTTTGTCATCAAAATTATGCATATAAAACAAGCATTTAATTAATACATGTAAGCTTATTTAGTCTTTAATGTCAGATTTTGATGACTGTTGTGGTCTATCTTGCAATAAAAAAAAGGTTCTTTCTATTTTTCGAGTTGTACTAAAGTCTAACTAGCACCAGGGTAATCCATAAATGACTAACCAACCTAATGTTATGAAATTTTATAAAATAGTTTTTGATGTAGAATTGATACATATATTTCCCAAAAATACAGATGGATAAACACAGAACATACATTATGTTAAAAATAGTGGACTTGTGTTCTAGAGTGTCTGAAATGTGCAGGATCCATCAAAAACTCGAGTTCCAATTCTCGGCATGATTCTAATATGCTATGCATTATCATGTGGAGAAAGTAAAATTTCATACAAGTCATAAAATTCACAGGTATGGCAACTGTGCTAGATTTACCTGCCTATAGGCCTGATAAGAGATGTTAAGAGTCAAATTATCAGTCTGCAGTTCCTGTAAACAAAATTGGCCCCTTCCATACATTGTATGCTGGAGAACAAAATATTTTCAATCAAAAGTCAATTTTAATAAAAAAAAATGTTAGATATTATCAATTAAATCTTTGTTACATGGATAAGTGTACAGAAAATGTCTAGTGTCCAATAAATTTTCTTGCTTATCAGATTTCAGGATAATTGGTACTGTTCTTAACACCACAAACTATTTATTCTCAATATCCTAAAATTGATTAAAACAAAAAAGCTATCACTGTATACCCCCCCCCCCCATAATATTAGTAATAATAGATAAGTAATAATATTAATACTTATTAAAATAGTAAATCCAATGGCAGAATGGAAGAAGTAACTCATAATACACTATCTTAAAATTTTTTATGCCTACAGAATACAATGAAATAAAATGAAATTCAACAATAAAGAGAAAATTATAATACATATTACAGATCAGAAAGCTAAAGATAATTAACAAATGTCAATGGAGAGGAATCGAAAAAAGGAATACCAAAATAATCAAGCATTAAAGCTTGCACGTGGAAGAACTAACTCTAGGCTTAAGAATAGTTCATTTCGAAAAAATTCTTTATCAAGTCCTAATATTTTAAACGAAATGAACACAAAAATGCTTGTTTCTGAAACACAAGATAGATTTTATCTATAACATGTGTTATTAGAAGAAAATAAAAATGCTCAGTATCTGTGTATAATGTTAAAACAAATTTTGCTTCAAATTTTTAGAATGAGTAACAATAAAATAAAACAATTAACACAAAAAGCTAAAACAAATGATTTGATCAATAGAGAATAAAATATAGTAATTGAACAGTTAGTGATTTTTGGCACCCAGTTAACCAAAACTTTAACTGGGTTAACCCAGTTAACCCAGTTAAAAAAATACTTGTATAAAGTATTACATGTTAAGAATCAATATACCATCCTGCTTTCATGTATCTTGCATCACTGACTAGAGATGAGTATGCTACTGCTAAGCTACAAAAACTTTATGTGAGAGTTCCCAATTAAAAAAGTTATCTCACTATTATATGAAGTGTAAATTATAATTTGTTTACATAAAGCAACCAAAACTTAAAATCTATATAAATAAAATTGAAAAGCTGTTTGTCTGTATGTATGTGTGTATGTTTGTCTTATCATCAAAAGAAATGGCTGCACTGAATTTCAAGAAATTTTACGGTCAACCTTGGAATAGCCCAACGTAAAATTTAGTCCATGTTTCGAGTGTCTAGGACCAGAGGTTGTCTAAATATTAATAAAAATGCACAGTTAAACCTTCTATAGACATAGCATTATGCAGAGGATATTTTTTCAGCAAATTTATTTGAAGAAAAGAATATCATGTCACATGAAGTTTGTTATCATGTTACATCATAATCCATGTTTATGTGGCAGATGATTTTTATTAAATCTTTTCGGATTTAAATAAGAGAAATATATATAAAAGAAATTTGATCAAAATTGCTATTTTGACTGGATTATATCAATTATGGCTTTCAGGTTTAAGGATTATGGAGATTATTGATATTTTCAATTTATTACGTCATCTGTTATTTTGGCAAAAATTTTTAAACTCATATTGTAGTATGGGTAATCTACTGATACATGGGTTATCTTCTAATCTACGAGAATATAAACAGTATGGGTATATATCCAGAGCCCGCGCTAGGAATTTAAAACTGTTAGCCAACAAATTAGCCAAATTGAAAAATCATTAGCCAAATTACATGATTATTAGTCAAAGTTATCGTCGCCATCGGTGAAAAAATTTCTACTTTTAAGCCATAATGCAGCTAATAATATTAATTTCATTCTAAACAAGATATAAAGATGGGTAGATTTCATTTTTTTAATCATTAAATAGGCTATTAGTAAATTAAACTTGTATTTACCAATGAAAGATCTCAATGAGTTACAAAAATGACAAATTTATTTTATAATTCACATAGTTTCATTATCATATAAACCAGGCAAGCGTCGAATTTTTGTACTATAACACCAATTTTCAAAAGCTGCCTTAAAGTTAAAATCTGGCAATCCATATCTGGCCCTTCACTATTTATAAGAATCAAGTCACTGAGATTTTTTACTCTGATGTTACTACTTAATGAAATTTACGTTCTGTTTATTAAAGCCTCTTTCAACGATGAATGTTGTCATAGGACATGTGAAACCAATTCTTGCTACATCCATAATATTACTTTCCTTATATACATAATGTATAAGGAAAGTATTGTGACGGGGTCGAAAATTCGAATTCGAGTTTTCGACGGGAGAGCACGTTTCAAGCATCCCTGATCACGAATCAAACATTTTTGAAGTGATGTCTGTGTGTGTGAAAGTGTGTGTGTGTCAGTGAGTCTGTGGAGACGATAACTGACGAACGAATGGACCGATTCGAACCAAATTTGGTACAAAAATCACAATCCATAAACACTGGAAGCCTATTGTTTTTTATACGCAATCGAATGTTCAGAACTCCCCTGAATTTTCGAATAAAATTTTGAAAAAATCGTTAAAAAATCAAAACCACTAATAAAGTTACGCAAATGGACATTTCTTATGTAATTTTTTATTAGAAAACGATTGGCATAAATTTTAGAACGCTAACACAAACCGTTCTCGAGATATTGCACATTTTTCAAAAAAATTATCAAAAAGTCATATAAAATAAAAAAAAAATATTTACTATTGAGAAACATGTTCACTTTTCATATGTAATACCATACGATAAATTGGGTGACATCATTCTCGTGGATCTAGATCGTTCCATTCATAGAAAAAGATACTTTTTCCATGAATGTACCATATATGTTCCATGAGTAATACTTTTGTATTTGAACGCTAATAGTCATTTGTCTGCTGTAAGAATAACTTATTTCTTCATCCATAACGCTTGGCGAGATTTTGGCGACGAATTTGGTGGAATGTCGCCAACTTGGCGACTTTTTGAAATGTTGCCAAACTAAAGAAAATCTGGGCAAATGGATAAAAATGATGCTAAATCAATGAAAATGACGACTAATTGTCGAAAATTCAATATCCTGGAAATAATATTAGTATCTACTATAAGAAAAACCTATTTTTTTACTGTAAAAGTAGTAAATTCATTACATTATATAAGGAAAGTCATGTGTTGCCCACATCAGATTTTTTTTCTATGCAGTATCATCATTATATTTCTTAGGCACCAAAACTAAGGGATAAATTTTTATGTTGGTTTTAAAATTCAGGCAGGCGTAAGGATCGTATAAAAACCACAAAGATGATGATGAAGATGAAACGAAAACAAGCCAGGCAGGCTTAAAAATTCGTAACAAAAAGATAAACTACGATTCAACTTATGACAAAAGCAGAAAACAGCAAGTTGGCATCTGTGATAATATTCAGCAGTGACCTTTTTCAGTTGGTTTTAACTAAAATTAAATGCTTTTTTTATTTACCGTATATTACCGTATATACTCGCATAAGTCGAGAAATTTGTGAAAAAAAAAAAAACAACTTCAAAGTGTGTGTGTGTGTGGGGGGGGGGGGGGTCGATTTATATGCGGAGTCTAAAAAAAAAAACATCATAAGTCTAAAAGTTATTTTTTCCCGTAAGACAATCGATCCTAAAACAATGCGGTAGTAATTGCACAATCTCACACTTCTAATTTCTCTGCCCTCCAGATGCTCCGGACTACCATTGTATATGCGTCATCAAAAAATAAACATACATTTTTCGTTCGATGTTTATCACTTATTTCTCTGTTTACGGCTGATCGTTTTCGACAAAAAATGGCTCTTTTCAGAAATAATTCTGTAACACGGATTGTTTAAAACTATAATGCAAGATTTTAAGTTGAGAGTGTTTTTTTGTTTTGTTTATTGGAGAGTATCTAATAACTGTGTTGAGGGTTAACGGGTTGTGCGATTCAGGGTTAACAAAAAAAAAAATCGCTCACATAACAGACGGAATCCAGATAATGTTTTGATTGCCGCGGTGGGTCAAGGACGCTTGAGAGACAGGAATGCGTTGTCTGCCGTCCGCTTTGAGGAGCAGCGTGCTGGGAATTAAAGAATACCTGGAGCTTGTCACACGAGAACGAGCGTCCCCAAAACAGACGGGAGACAACGCTCGTATGTCATAGGCCTACTTGTCTGGAATCGGACTTTTATTCCAAATTAAATCGGACTTTTATTCCAAATTAAATAGGACTTTTATTCCATATTACTTCCCAAAAAAATATTTACGAAATTTTCAGTTTCCAAAAAATCCTTCGCCATTTTTTTTGCCAAAGTATTTTTTTTATCGCCAATTTTACGATTTTTTCGCATTTGGCGCGTAGGCGAATGGCTAGCGCGGACCCTGATATATCTTCCATACAATTTTAGTGCTTTCATTTTGGCATATATTGGAATCAATTATGGCCTTTAGGTTTAAAGATTACAGGAATTATTGATATTTTCAATTTATTACATCATGTTGTATTTTGGCAAAGATCTTTTAAGATCATTGTAGTATGGTAGTAGTATTGTAGTACTCATATATCTTTTACTAATACAATGGTACACCTTCTAATCTATGAAAATATGAGTAGTATGGGTATACCTTCCCAGTTTTAGCATTTTCATTTTGGCATATATTGATTTAATTTCATATTTTGTGTAAATTTGTTTACAAATAGAACCAGGATGTTTTATTCTTCAGATCTGCCTGTAAAGGTAATTTTGTATAGCGGGAACAAAGATTTTTAAACTTCTTTTCAGAAGCATTAATTTAAATATTTTAATAGAATGTTTTGAATAACAATGTCATTTAGAATACTATAGGAATTGGCACATGATTATGAATTTTAAGTTTCTTTATATTGTATATTCCGTATATAGAATGGTATACTGCTAGAATTATATACTCATTCTACACTTAAAATAGTATTTAAGCCTTTATTCATGGTTATAATTATTCATGCTTTTATTCAGGAGAGCTACCCTGTTGGATCTTTAATCTATTGTGTCCTCTTGTGTAAATAAATAAATAAATTTGCAACTTAAGAAATGTTGATTCTAGCTAAAATTTACTAAATTGAAATCACTTAGATTTTCACAAATAAATTATTAATGTTTCAATATTAACTAGCTCCAAAACTGATGCAGATTATTATACACAAAGACATCAGATGAAAATAAAAATTATTGATAACATATCAATGGATTACAATATTTCTTAAAAATAATCAAATATTTCTGCTTACTATCTACATTGAACTTAATGGAACAACATTTTTTCCCTACTTCAAGTGATCATGGATGAAATTCATAGATTCAGCCATAAATCTACTGTATTAACCAGGTATGGCTTTTAATAACCAGTTAACCAATGCAATGACAACGATCAGTTAAATGTCGGATCACACAATATGACAAAATAAGCATGTTATAATTGCATACACAGCAATTAAAGAAGTATATTTATATTTTATCTACAAAAGTATATGTAAAATTGACTAAATTTTGGAAAATATTTGCATATGGCATATGCACAACTCTGTATATTGGGCATGTTTATCCTGGAATAAAGTGCTGTCCTATTGCTTTTGAGTAGAGTTGCCAAATCAGCAGAAAAACCACTATAAACTGCAACATTTTTATAAGGGAAGCGAAGAAAAATTTAACTCTAGTGGAATTCTATTTTTTTAGCGGATTCTAGTAAATTTCCAAGAATCATTCAGTTACAAAAAATGCAGCTTCACCTATTTTTGAAATTAATTTTCTGTATCAATGTGAACAAATGTCTTTTCCACTTATTTTTCTACTGCTGCCAAGCTACAGCATAAGCTTGGGGCTATAAAAATTATTTTTATTTGCACACAATGGTACAGAAAATTAAAATTTGTTATGGTATTAAAAGATTTTAATGACAATTAATATTTCTAATTAAGGATTCAAATGATAAAAATAGCTAAAAATAATAAGAGATAAGATTAAAATAAAGTAATTTTGAATCATTAAATCAACCAACATGGTGGAATACTACTAACTATTGGAATAAGTATAGATACTTTTAATAAGTGCATAAATATATTCAAATATTGATAGATAATCTACTCCTTATGAAATAATATAAAAGTATATAAATTCAGAAATTAAAAAAAAAAACATTTAACAAAATAGTTTACATTTTAGAAATTTTAAGATCTTTTTAGATCTCAAAATTAAATAAATATATATATATATATGATACATATTTTTCGATAATAATTTTTCTATATCAGAGAAGATTTTAGTTTTCTAAGACGTAGCCGACATTCTTGGCTCTTAACATTAATTGCAGTCCTTATCCAGAGCGAAGAGCCCTAAAAGTTAATGATAAACTGTGTTGAAGGAATGAAAAGCCTAAGCTATAAGCAATGGTAAGAGGTTAATACTCGAGAAACTCTTCATATCATGAAATTAGACCATATAGGGGCAGTAATCACGTAAATATCAACGTGGGAACGGATATAAGTATCGGATAAGTATTTTGGTAATGAGAATGGCGACAGACTCACGAGTTCGGTATAGAGTCAAGTGCATATAATGATGTAAACCATTCCACTATCAAGTCTCGGGAAACTAGATAAGTGTCCTCAGAAGTATCTGTGAAGTAGATCACGAGTTTTGTAAGTGTTCTCATAATGAGACTATAAAGAGCGGTGCAGAGTGTTTTGGAGCATTGAGTTCTGAGATCTCAGAGAAATGTGAGAGTTTGATTTTGATTCATGTAGAGAGAACTCTATCTAGCAGAACGATTCTATGTTCCGATATTTGTGGAACTTATAACAGAATTCTTATGCCTGTAATCATGTACTGTTAAAAGGCCTATGCATCTCCATTACGGAGAAGAATGTATGATGATGATGAAGTGACGGCGACTGTAAATAATAAAGAGCTTCTGAGGAAAGATGCCTCTTCATTTGACTTTTACACGGAGATCAGTTCATTTGTGGTGATCCAATATTATCACAGATAAGCCGGCAGGATACTGTTCTGTGCTGATGGAAACCTATCAACAATGGATTTCCAGTCCATTGCAGCAAGGAGCTCCTCCGAGAGATAATTGAACGGATGACAGATACGAACGGAGCGGAGAGCGCTTGTTTCTCCCCGCCATCAAACGCAAAAAGAAAAAGAAAGTGCTGACCTAGTTCGAGTGGAATTGCTGAGAAGGAGAAATGGAAGGGGAAGACGGAATGCCGATTCTTGAAAATGCCACGGCAACTCAAACGGAGGAAGGGATTATAAACGAGCAGAATGGAGAGGCTAATGTGGAAGAGAAACCGAAACTGGGGAACGTGCGTATCATCTGTCCAAAATACAGTGGTGACAGCAAAATGGAGGTAAAGACATGGATAAAATTTTTTAACCTGCAATGTCGAAAACAAAGGTTATCAGATGAAAGAAAAGGAGAGATATTCCCTGAATTTCTAGAGGGAGAGGCTTTGACTTTCTTTATTAAATATGCGTCACATCTGACAGAATGGACCAGATTAGAAACAACATTCATTGAGCATTTTGAATGCGGAGTGGGAGAGTCTTTCGAAACTTTTATTCAGATGAAATTAGACAAAGTGGAAGATTTGGACTCGTACTACAAGAACAAGGTGGAGATTGGTCTGAGTTTGGGTCTCACTGAGAAGATTATTACTGAAGCGTTAACCACAGGACTTAAATCGGAATGGCAACCCATCTTCTGTGCCAATAACACAGAGACACCCCAAGACTGGCGGAGACTGGCAAACAACTTAAGGAGAGTGATGAAAGAAAAAGAAAAACCATCCCAAAACAATAGACTGTCGGATCCGGAGATAACACGCAGGAGACCTTGGAGACCACCAAATACAAGTGATCCCAGAGGAGCCTATGCTGGACCTCCCAATGCCAACTATAACCGAGGATTCTATCGAACACCGCCCAGATGGCCGATACAGAACCGGGAACCAAACCCGAGGATTCCGCGACCCAATGGAAACCAATGAGGCACATTCCGAGTTGCTGCGTATCTGGGGAACAATAGAGTGCACATGGGACTTATTGATACCGGAACAAACATTTCAATCTTACCGACAAGCCAACTTAATAGTGTAACTTATAGACTTATTGAAAAAGCACCTAATGTCCAATTGCAACAGACCAGAGGTCAGGTGAGTGTGCAAAAAATTGTTGAAATTGATACTAAAATTGGACGAATAATTCGTCCCGTAAAATTTTTTGTGATTGATACCAATTAGATATATTTTATTGTCAGGGTATCAATGTAAACTTTTTAAATTGTATTTAAATTTTAATAATTTTAAGGTATACCAATTCTATAATGATATAACATATCGAGGCTCATTTCCTGAATATGAATTTTCATATCATTTTGATAATTATAATAGTGAGACTAGCAAAGATGTAAATAATGAGGTCAGGATAAATCAGGAAGAGAAAATTAAATTAACGAAATTGTTGAACAGTGTAAATGAAATATTCTCCAAAGATAAATATGATGTAGGATGTATAAGGTTAGAGCCGCAGAAGGTTACTTTGACTTCTGAGTTGCCCATATCAATGCGACCTTATCGTGCATCACCCAAAGATAATCTAGAAATTAAAAAACAGTTAGATAAGTTACTTGAAGCCGGAATTATTACTCCATCATATAGCGCGTATTCATCCCCTGTAACTTTAGCATACAAAAGAGACGAGAATTCAAAGAATAGATTTTGTTGCGATTATCGAAAAATCAATGAAATAAGTAAAACCGATAAGGAACCCATTCCTCGGATTGATGCCGTACTGGATCAGTTAGCCAACGCTAAAATTTTTTCTACATTAGATTTGACGTCGGGATATTGGCATATTAAACTTAATGAGACCGATTCTGAAAAATTAGCTTTCACAACTAATTATGGCTTGTATCGATGGACAAGAATTCCATTTGGATGGAAAAATTCTCCTGCCATATTTCAAAGAACGTTAAGACAAATTTTAGATAAGTACCAAATTCGATTTGCCCTTAATTATTTCGATGACATCATAGTATTCTCTCAAAATTTCAATGAACATATGGAACATTTGAAAACTATTTTTTCCATTTGTGAAAAAGAAAATATTAAGTTAAAATACTCAAAATGCCAATTTGCCCAAAGAAAAATTAACTTTCTCGGATACGAAATAGAAAATGGAAAATATCAGCCTAATAATATTAATATTGAGGTTATAAAGAAGTTACAACCCCCCAGGAATGTTAAAGAATTACAAAGATTTTTAGGAAGTGTAAATGTTTATAATAAATTCATCCATAATTATGCTCAAATTAGAAATCCCTTAAATAAATTACTCCGGAAAAATGAAGTTTGGAATTGGACCATCGAGTGTCAAAAAGCATTTCAGCATCTTAAGGATATTTTAATTTCAAAACCTGTACTTACATTATTCAACCCAAATTATCCATGTCATGTTTTCTGTGATGCTTCATCAGAAAGTATCGCCAGTATCATAAAACAAGAGCATCCAGATGGCTCATTACACCCGATTGCATATCATTCGAGACAGTTGAGATCTTATGAAAAGAATTATGCCATAACGGAATTAGAGTGTCTTGCCATAGTAGATTCTATTGACAAGTACTACTGTTATTTGCATGGATCACACTTTACAGTACATACAGATCACGCTGCTCTAGTCTGGTTAAAAAAGATTAAGCATCCGAGAGGAAGATTATTTAGATGGTCACTTAAATTATCTATGTATGATTTTGATATTAAATACAAAAAAGGGTCTACTAACTATGAAGCAGATATGCTCACTAGAAATCCCATAGCGCATCAGACGAGATTATGCACACATTTATTAGAGTTAGGAGAAATTGAAGAACATCAATCACAGGATAATCTTAATCAGTCAAAATTTCAAAAAATTAATAATGTTTTAACAATAAAGAAAAAAGGATTTATTAAAATTGTAATACCATATTCATTAAGAGCTAAATTATTAGAAAAAACTCATTCAGAATTTGGACATCCTGGAGTAAACTCCATGCTAAATTTAATTTCGCCGAATTATTATTGGCCAGAGATTATTGAAGATATAAGAAATTATGTGAAACATTGTGAAACATGTCAGTTAAATAAGAAATCGAAACAGAAGAAATTTGGGTTATTAGGATGTTTACCTCCAGCGATAGAACCTTTTGATATCATATCTATGGATACTGTAGGAGGGTTAAGTTACTACAATTCTGCAAAGAAATATTTACATGTTATAATAGATCATGCAACTAGATATGTATGGACATTTCCATCAAAGAGTGTTACCACAGACACCTATATAAATTGTTTAAGACAAATATTCCAAATTCAAGCGCCAAGGAAAATATTAACGGATCGAAATGCAGCTTTTACCGCATCCAAATTTAAGCGTTTTCTTAAAAGTTACAATGTAACTCAATTGTTAACTTCAGCTCATAGACCACAGTCTAACAGAAAAAACGAACGCGTAAATCAAACAATTATAACCAGATTAATTTGCAAAATTAACTCATTTCCAGGTAAAATTGCATGGACTAAATTATTAGAACAGGTAACAGCAGAATATAATAATACTCCACATTCCGTGACTAAATATACTCCAAATTATTTAATGTATGGAAAGTTACCGTATAAGTCACCACTAAATAATTATGAGATATACCCATCAATAGAGGAAGCCCGAAAGATTGCAAAAGAAAGGACTGAAAAATACCATTTAAAAAATAAACTTAGATATGACATCCATTTCCAAGAGGCTGATTTTAAAGAAGGAGATTTAGTTATGCTAGAAGAATTTAAATATCCCAATACAAGAAAATTAACTTCACCGTATACAGGCCCATATACCATATTAAATAAAATTTCCAGTGTAAATTTTGAAATAGATAAACCAAACATGTTAAGTAAACAAAACACAGAAATTGTACATTCTACGAGATTAAGACATTTTTATCCAGCAGAAACATTTGAGTTAAAAAAAATTAAAATAGGGTAGAAATTCGAAAAATAATAAATAAGATTTTTCGAAATATTAGTGATTTTAATGATTATGATAAGAGTAGTGATTTAGCTTAAAAGCTGGAGTCAATGTTAAAACTTAATAGAGATTTGAATAGGAAGATAGATGAGTTCACATAACTTAATAGAGATTTGAATAGGAAGATAGATGAGTTCACATCTTTTGAACAAGCAATTGAAGATTAAAAGATTTAGTATTATTTTATATATCGGTGACAAGGATATGAATTAGGCAGAGAAACATTTTCTTGATATTTAACTTTATGGATGTGTGTTAGTACTTCAGGTGATTCTAAAATTGTTGTCCAAGAGGAAGTTCTTTCTTATTGTTTAAAAGGGTATAAGATAAGTATAATTAATTTAGATACATAATTGATTAAGTAGGAGTGGATATCAGGGAAAAGAAATTCCTTGATTTCCAGAAAAGTTTATTTTGGGTAAGAATTAAGAACAGATTCGTAGTAATTCGGAGAAAAGTTAGAAGGTAGGGATTTATTAAATGAAGTTATAGAAAGGAGTGTCGCTTTGTGGATTCTTTCCTGTCGAAAGGATACACAAAGATACCTACCAACATTTTTTCAAAACACTTTAGTATTATACTAAAGAAAATTTTTATTTTTGATACTGGGACAGAAGATGCCGGAATTCTGCCATACTTCTGCCGAGTGATCAAAACATTTAGGAGAAGTTGTTTTACTTCTTCCACTTTATGAGAATTAAATAAAGTTTGAAGAAATGTATATGAAAAAGTAAAGATATAGTAGTGAAGTGTTTTATAATTGAGAAGAGTATTGTGTAATTATGATTATTGTATGGATAATGATTTTGTATTGATGATGATTAGAGATAAATTGAAACAGAATAGAGTAGAGAGGAACTAGAGGTTAGATAAAGATAGGGAGAATTTAGATAAGAGATCGGGAAACCTGGCAGAGAGGCAAACCTATAAATAAAAAAGTAATGGATGGGGAGAGGAGATTGAATGTAATATTTTTATTCTGATAGGAGGTTTACTTACCCTTTGGCATTGATACTGGGAAAGGATATATCAATCCCAAGTGAGGATAAGCTGATGTTTCCACTGCCAGTGTTATTGGATTAAGAAAAAATATAAGAGAGTTAAGGAAAAGAGATAACGAATTAAGATGGTAATGTAGAATATAATGGGAAAAAGGAGTACGAGGATTTAGAGAAAAGAGTTAGGAAGGCCTTAGGAGATATAAGTAAGAGGAAAGAGAAGGTACCATGTATATAGGGAAGTTAGAATAAAATAAAGAGTTATACTTTGAAAATATAAATGTCAAGGTATTTGAGAGGTGGATGTACTAAGAAAAATCCTATATAATATCATATAATTTTAGAATTGTTAGTGTGTTGATTATTTGAATTGTATGTAATTTCATGTATATTGATGAGTAATATAGAGATAGTAACTTAAAATTAATTAAGAAAATAGGTAGGGTCACAGAATTAAGAGTTCTTGGAAAATTCTTGTTTATTTTATTTTATTTTATATTGAGTATATTATGGTCATATTAGAGATTAGGGTGTATCGATACAACAACATAACAACATAAACATAAACACTGTGAGAAGAATGAATGGTGTATGAGAGTTCCCCTGATCAAGGAATTCTACATTTATCACACATATTATATTACATAAAAATAAAAGAAGATTTTGTGACAAATTAAAGGTTAAAATAAATAAATTTATTGGAATTCTACATTTATAAAATAAATAACAGATAGCGTATTTACCTAAGGATATTAAATTGGAGTGGATAAATGTACCTTAAGAAGATTGATGTAACAAGTGTAAGAGTTTATTTCTATATTATATTTTTGTAGTGTGATTTTTGAAATGTATTCAGAGTATTGTAGAGAGTATCATGTATGTAATGTATAGGTGGACCGAGACTTGAGACTGGAGGGGGGGGATATGATACATATTTTTCGATAATAATTTTTCTATATCAGAGAAGATTTTAGTTTTCTAAGACGTAGCCGACATTCTTGGCTCTTAACATTAATTGCAGTCCTTATCCAGAGCGAAGAGCCCTAAAAGTTAATGATAAACTGTGTTGAAGGAATGAAAAGCCTAAGCTATAAGCAATGGTAAGAGGTTAATACTCGAGAAACTCTTCATATCATGAAATTAGACCATATAGGGGCAGTAATCACGTAAATATCAACGTGGGAACGGATATAAGTATCGGATAAGTATTTTGGTAATGAGAATGGCGACAGACTCACGAGTTCGGTATAGAGTCAAGTGCATATAATGATGTAAACCATTCCACTATCAAGTCTCGGGAAACTAGATAAGTGTCCTCAGAAGTATCTGTGAAGTAGATCACGAGTTTTGTAAGTGTTCTCATAATGAGACTATAAAGAGCGGTGCAGAGCGTTTTGGAGCATTGAGTTCTGAGATCTCAGAGAAATGTGAGAGTTTGATTTTGATTCATGTAGAGAGAACTCTATCTAGCAGAACGATTCTATGTTCCGATATTTGTGGAACTTATAACAGAATTCTTATGCCTGTAATCATGTACTGTTAAAAGGCCTATGCATCTCCATTACGGAGAAGAATGTATGATGATGATGAAGTGACGGCGACTGTAAATAATAAAGAGCTTCTGAGGAAAGATGCCTCTTCATTTGACTTTTACACGGAGATCAGTTCATTTGTGGTGATCCAATATTATCACATATATATATATATATATATATATATATATATATATAAAATGCACCAAAATCTGTATAAATATATACTTATGTAATTCCTCCCAAAAATGCAATAGAAGGAGTGAAATTTACAGTCATCTAGCAATTATTTTTTTTCAAAATCCAGTGGAAATTTTCAAAGCCAGTTTAGCAACATTGCTTGTGAGTGGCTGGGAGTGTAAATCCATTAATGCATGATACAACTTTTAAATTTATGTGATAGCAGCTAGCCAGCTAACTAATAACTTTCAAATTTGTCTAGCAAACTTCTGTGTACTACTAGCCACAATGGCTATTAAACTTCCTGCCATTAATCTTAGTTCTGTCAAAGGTCAGTCAATAAATTTGTAAATTGACAAATGTGTGGGAAAATGAAATAAAAGTATTATCCAAATCTGTTTTTTTTGTTTGTTTTTTTTTGTTTGTTTTTTTTGTTTTTTTTTTGGGGGGGGGGGGGGGGCAATATTTATAATATATAATTTAAATTCAAAATTATTTCTATATAAAATATTCTTTTAATTATTGCATTTAGTGAGTATAACTTTATAAATTATATTGCTACATTTATAGTAACTTGTGCTACATTTATAGTCATTAACTAATAATCAGTCAACAGAACAGATGTAGTATAATCACTTTTTCATTCTTGACGATTTTAGGTGAGATTCTGGAAATCCCTGCTATAATTTGGAGAACATTCCATTATGGCAACCCTTTCTGCATCTTTTGCTGCCCTTTTGTCACCAAGGTAAAAATCATAACATTCCATTCTCAAAACCCTTTCCACGTCTTTTGTTGCCAGGGTAAAACTTGACATTTTATCACAAAGATAAAAATTAGAAAATTTTAAGATTTTCTTGTTGTGCTTTATGAGCCACAGAACATCTGTTGCACAAACACCTACTGATAAATGCGACTTCCGACAGCCAGCGGTGTCGGATTCTATGATGTCTTTTTAGTGGGCGAAAGTAGCGAGTTAAGCCAGTGAAGCGGGCATAGTTTCATGTTTGAATTGCTACAGATCAACTATTGCACAAATGGCGACAAAAGGGCAACTTTTGCCTTAGTGACAAAAGATGCAGAAAGGATTGCCAGGAATGGAATGTTGCGATTTTACCTTGGTGACAAAAGAGGGGGAAAGGGTTCCCAGAATGGAATCTTCTCCAAATCATAGCAGTGATTGCCAAAATTTCAAATAAAATCACCAAGAATAAAAAGGGTTTATACTACATCTGTTCCAACAGTGGCTAGTAAAAATATAGAGTTTACTAGCCAGGGACTACTAAACTCTAAAACCATAATTTAAGCTATAATGCATGATAATGAATGACAATTTTTATTAACAAGGTGAGAATGAGTAGTTTGAAAAGACACCTTAAATGAAAGCTTTTCAGAAAACAATGTAAAAGAGGGGGGGAAAATCCGGCAAAAATTCTCAACTACCAAAAAAAAAAAAAAAAAGCCTATAAATACAATTATGAGTCAGCAAACTATTTTCCTGAAGTAAATGTCTGAATAAAATTAAGGGTCTGTATAAAAGCCAGGAAACAAGAACAAAATGAAAGAATAAAATGAATAATTCTCAATGCATTAAAATAAAAATAAAGAAATTAAATTTCTCAGGAGGATTCTCCAACATATTATTCTATAATATGCTCTCATCTAAAATTTACATTACACAATTATCAAAGATTAGCTGTAAAACCCATTGAGAAAAGAATACAATGGGCTCTAGAAATCAGCTTTGCAGCAGTAATATAATCGAATTTGTGGTTTCAATCTCTTCATCTAATGAAAGAGAATGATGCAATGTAGGCAAGGTTTAAAACAACAAGTTTGCAAAGGACAGTAACGTTCGTCCTTACCTTACTCAGCGAAAACAGACCTGAAGGATTGAAAAGAGCATGAGGTGAGAAACAACAAGCATAGAGGAATAGAAAGAGATGCTGGATGTTACTTCTTGCCTGTCTCAACATGAGCAAGTGACTGAAGATGGTGGAGATGGAGGGGGGCATGAGATGAGAGAGAATCAGTTTCAAAAAGTGATTTATGTCATCACAAGTCTTGCCTTTTATATAGTAGGATTATATACAGTGCCGTTCCTGGCGGGTATGCAGCGAATGCCCCGCACGCAGGCGCCCAATTTAAGGGGCGCCAAATTCAACTATTCGCTACTCTTGCAAAAACGCACTTCTAATTGGAAGAAAAATCGGCATTAAAGGTATTAAAAATCAAATTATAGCAAAGCTGTAAACTTTGATTACAGGAAGAAACAGTAAACTAATATAAGAAGTAACTTCTACACTTTGCTTCTACACTGGAATTTACATGCAAAAAATCTGTTGTCGGCGTGTCGGCACTCGGCTTACGGGCGGCGGCGTATCTTCAAAGCATGCCGCTCGCCTTTGGCGGCTTGCTCGACAAATAATATACATGTTATTGTTTTTTATGCATTTATCGGCGGCGTGTGCCTCAGAGAGGTCGAAGGTGCAAAAAATATTATTTTCTGAAAAGTTCTCCAAAAAAAACTTTTTTTCGGCTCCAGATTTTTCCACCAGATTTTAGCGGTGATATAAAACAGGAGAATGTGGCTTGTTTCAGTCAGTCAGTTCAGTCATCGAGTATTCGTCGGTGATTTTTGACGATTAATAATAATTTCATTTGAATATAATATTACGTGTTGCCGTTGTGTTGCTGATTTTAAATCTTAAGGTAAGAGAAGATGAAAGAAAACGTGTTATTAAATCAAGTAATATTTCGATTCGAGAGTTTTCTGATTATATTTTGACTCCGGTCAGCTTTTTTTCTAATTATTTTTTTTATCTCTTCAGAAATGAGTGATGGCAGTAAAAATGATTATGAAAATTGGCCTTATCATCAAAATTTAAGCATAGTATATACATAGTATATAGGGGCGCACAAAATTATTCTTGCACGCAGGCGTTCGCCACCCCAGGAACGGCACTGATTATATACAAGATATTTATACAACCCACTTTATTATACTTATACAACCCACTTTATTATACTTATACAACCCACTTTATTATACTTATACAACCCACTTCATTATACTTATACAAACCACCAATTGTAAAGTAATAAAAAAAAAATAACAGCCACAGTAAAATATAATTATATGGTAAATATTGAAAGTAAAATTACAACATACCTAATAAAATGAATAATTCTTAATGCATTAAAATAAAAATAAAGAAATTAAATTTCTCAGGAGGATTCTCCAACATATTATTCTATAATATGCTCTCTAAAATTTACATTACACAATTATCAAAGATTAGCTGTAAAACCCATTGAGACAAGAATACAATGGGCTCTAGAAATCAGCTTTGCAGCAGTAATATAATCGAATTTGTGGTTTCAATCTCTTCATCTAATGAAAGAGAATGATGCGATGTAGGCAAGGTTTAAAACAACAAGTTTGCAAAGGACAGTAACGTTCGTCCTTACCTTACTCAGCGAAAACAGACCTGAAGGGTTGAAAAGAGCATGAGGTGAGAAACAAGCATAGAGGAATAGAAAGAGATGCTGGATGTTACTTCTTGCCTGTCTCAATATGAGCAAGTGACTGAAGATAGTGGAGATAGAGGGGGCATGAGATGAGAGAATCAGTTTCAAAAAGTGATTTATGTCATCACAAGTCTTGCCTTTTATATAGTAGGATTATATACAAGATATTTATACAACCCACTTTATTATACTTAAACAATCCACTTCATAATACTTATACAACCCACCAATTGTAAAGTAATAAAAAAAAATAACAGCCACAGTAAAATACAATTCACGTCAAAATATAATTATATGTTAAATATTGAAAGTAAAATTACAACATACCTATTTAACTCAAAATTCTGGGTATCTAACAAAGACATTAATACGTCTATTTTTCCTTTTAGAATCTAGAAAGAAAACAATAATCTATAAGAATAAAGACATTCAGTTTTGAGAACCAAAATCGAAAGCACATTGAGATATTTCTTTTAGTTCAAACTTTAAACAAAAGTATAAGGCAAAAGGATTCAGTGCTACTACTACATCTATGGAAATAAACATCTGTTAAGGTTGTATAATATTCCGCAGATAATCAAGTTAATAACAATTCCAAAACAATATATCACCTCAAATACAATTCAGGTTTAGCATGCTAAAATATTACTGCTAAACACACTTATACATTTAAATACATTTAAGTATAGATACATAATAACTCCACAAGTCTAGTATTTAATGTAATTTAAACTGATTTGCTATATTGTTATCTCATCCACAGCTCATTAATTTCCATTACTTTGCATCATGCATGTATGAAAATAGTTACCATGCTAAAGAATTTTACATTATACTTAACTTTGAAATATGACACAGATATTGTCATTAATGATTTAAATATTTAATAAGATATCTACATACCAAGTATTTTTACTTACTTTTCTTTCCATTAATTTTTTAATATATGGCTTCCACCAATGTTCTTTAATGCCTTTAGCTTCAACAGGGATTCCCTGGTGCTTATTGCATAATAACTCAATAACACAAGGTGGCTCAAAAGGAACCAAAAACTCTTTGGTGCCAAATGATGGTGGTAAACCTGCAATATATTATAAATAATCATATTAAAAAAAAAATTCTGGACTACATATTCATTGTAGTTATTCACTTAAATATTACTAAAATTTAACACAAACACTGACAGCATGTTCAACACAATAAAATTATCTGAAGTGTGATCCTCCACTCAATTTTCTTATACATTCATATTTCATAGTCAATTTGTATTATAATTAAAATCAGAATGAAAAAAAAAATTATGCGCTTTCATTTGAAAGTCGTTCTTTTACAAAATTTCTTCATTTTCTCAGCTATGACATCATCACCTGGTCTGAAAGTTGACTGCACTTGACGTCAGAATTGCTACTCATGTTATAGCATAGGAGAACTTTCAAGGTATGCTGAACTCCGCTATTATGGAACGAAGACAGATTCCTCAGACTGAACAAGAGACATTTTTGTTTTCTCTACTCTCTGGTATCAGAAGAGCAGAGCACTAGTCTTCTCCCTCTTTAAAGGAATTATATGTTAAGTATAACACTGGGATTACTTTTTCAATGCATATGAAAAGGCTTTTCAGCATGAGAAGAAACCTCATGAATTCCAGAGAAGGATGAATCGCATATAAACATTATTGCTAAAATTTAATAAATTGTTTGAAGATTTGTTCAATGTCGATTTGTTTTGGATTATAATTAGTTACAAACAAATCTGAATTGTAAAAGTAACATTTTAATTTACTTTAATTACTTTCTGAATAATTAATTTTAATTATTTACTTTTTCTGTACTGTAATTTTTACCTTAATTAGTTTAATTAATTTTACCTTTTTTTTCTGGGGAGTAACTTTCCCAAGTCTGCCTATTATGCTAAAGTAACTAAATAATTAAATACATTAATAACATTTGAAATATGAATGGATAAAATAATTAGAAAGTACATAAAATATCTTACCCACAAAATTTGGATTCAAGATATCTTTCTTGTCTGCTAACAAAGCATTACTATACATAAGATCAACACAGCATAAAAGCAGATGAAAAGAATTGACTAAATCCTCAGATATGGCTGGAAAGTTTCCTAAAACACATTAAGCAGAAAACTAATCAAAATATTTGAAAAAATTCAGTAAACTAAAATATAAGCAAATATTTACAGAATAAAAACTATTTTTACTGCATTTTTCATATTTTATATAAATAAAATGTTAAAACTATACATTAACTGCATTTTACACATATATAAAATCTTACTAGTACCACATGTAGTTATGTACCTTACCTACTAATCAAATAAATTATATAAAAAAAATATAAAAACCAGAAAAACCAATAAATTATATAATAAACTATATAAAAAAATTGAAATTTTCCTGAATTTCAGATTTAAAACAGAAAATCTTTATGACTGGATTTTAAAATTTGTAGTATCTGGCAGAAAAGGATTTTACTCAATTACTGACAACATTTCTGAGCTATGCAACTAGTTGTATATCATTCCAATACTAAAGAAAAATCTACCTGTTCAAAGTTCTAAATCAAATACCTTGTTAATTATGTACCCATTAATTATTTGATAGCTGTAAAACATCAATCGGGAAAATCAAATAATATTTGAGACAAATTGACATACAATGCAATTAGAAAAGTAAAGTGCCTTCAAAACATAAGTAGAGATGGGGATATTAGTTTGGGGACTTAAGTTCTTTGGAGGTGCTAAAGTCCAAATGCCAATAATGTTACCAATAATGTTAGATACAATGTAGAATACCAGTACAGTAGAACCTCTCTTAACCGGCTTAATTGGGACCAAGGGTAAGATGGTTAAGAAAAATCCAGTTAATGAGAGTGATTAAAAAAGATGCTAAATTCATTGCATTTCTTACTTGTGTTAGATACACTACTTTAAAATTTGTGCATTATAGAAGTATTTAAATAACTTACTGGGCAAATAAATAATCATTGTATTTAGCAGACTAACAAGAAAGTGAAAAATAAAAAATACACATAAAGTAGTTTATAATGAAATGTTATAATTGCATTATTTTTTCTTGAAGAATTAATTCAGTTACCTTTTTGTGCGAATTTTTATGGAAAAGTCCTACCATTTCTTTATTAACATTGAGTCTATTGAAGTTGAAGTGGAGGTTGATTACTGTTTAATATAACAAAGAATCACTTCTAAAGCGGCCATTCTTACAATATATGAAACTTGTTAGTTTCTTGGAGAATCTATATTATCTCAATTTTCAGCATCATTTTGAGGCACATCGGTGCTAGTAGTCTTCATCAAACAGCATTTCAAAGTCCAGATCATTGTCAAATTTAAAACACTCTTCCACGTCTACTTCTGAAATACAACTACAACCTACCAATGAATATATCTGCATATCAAGCAACAAGAAAAAACTCCCATTGGAAGGGGCAATTTTTAAAAGGGGTGATTTTCAAGTTTTATAGACGAAACTGAAGCCAGTTTAAGCAGCAGAAAGCCAGTTAAATAGAGGACAATTAAGAGTGGTTCCACAGTCTATACATGTGAAAATTACTGGATGGGCTAGTGCAGAATTTAGGGGGATAATCTATCAATGTAACTTTTGGAGATAGTTAGACCACAGCTCCCTCCCATCTAACTGCATGAATCTTCAAAAACCCAGAAAATGTTAAAATAAACAAAATTTAATTAAAACACTGTGAACTACAAAAAAACTAAAATGGGAACCATTATTTATCAAAACATACCCAGAATCTATTTTCGTCCCTCATCCATTCTATTTACAATTTCATTTTCTTCTATTTTCGATTATGTTGCCTATTTTTGATCATTTTCCTTACTAATTCTCATACATATATATTTTTATCCATTTCAAATTTATAATTTAATTGTCTTAGTAGAAATTCTATAGCTTTATTTTTCTTGGGCTAAGTAATATTGTTCAATTTAAATTTGGTACCTCCTATCTAGCCTATGCCCTGAAATTATCAATGAAAAAATTTAATTACTTAAATATAAAAACAATATTACATACCTTTTACTCTAATAAATAATGTCCAGCAAAATGAAAATACTTCTGATGATGTACAAGGGAGCCTCCTGAAAAAAATGAAACATTAATTCAAGAAAAGTGAAAGTTTTAGCTTTTAATACTTGAACTAGAGATGTGGATTTTTTAGAAAATTCTCATATTGAGAATAATTTCAAAATTTTCCACTGTGTAATGGAAAATTTTGAAATTATTTTCAATATTACATTTCAGCTGGAATAATATATTCAGCAATATGTTATGTCATATATGTCGAACTACAGCTGTAATACAAGGGATGCTTGTTCCAGGGCATGACTGATTTCATTACTTTCACCTGGCTCTGCACATACGATGGCATGGGAATTAAGAACGTGCACATTTTGTTCTCAGCTCTCAAGAGAGTCTAAACTTGTTAACTGCAACTGTCATCTTAGTACCCCACCAATGTCACTAAATATCCTTGAACGTCACTGGATCCTGTGTGCACAGCACAATTTAAATCTTTTGAGCAAGTTGTTTATGCTTGGACATTGCCACTTCAAAATTAACAACCAATTTTAACTGTAATGTGAAAAATTTGTGTTTTGGTAACTCTTGTCAAAGTTTACTCTGGACCATGACGTCAGTGATGAAACTTAATTTCCATGATAACAAGCTGATAACTTTTCAATTTATTGCTGTGCTGAGTGATTATATATATATATATATATATAATAAATTACTATATATATATAAAAATATTATAACTTAAGCAAAAGAAAAAATTAAAAAATATTTTATAATTAAACACTTTCCAAAAATAAATTATGATTTTTAAAAAATACCTGCTTATAACTGAAAGGGTGCAAGATAGAAGAGACAATTTGCTGGAAGGTGAGTTAAGTATATGTTTAGTGCTATTTCCTTTAGCAGAACTTGCAAAAACATTCTATATTTTAAATATTTTTATAAATTTTACAGAACTTAAAACTTCAGCTGCATTTTTCTGAGAATGTGTAAAATGCCACTTGTACCCTTCTGGTTCTCATCCATTATTTTTCTTCAAAATAAAGCACACACACATTTCTCCCATCCTTTTTTTCCTCCTCAAAATTAGAAAACTCACTAATCAACAAACAGGGCCGGATCTAAGATTTTTTCATGTGTGGGTAAAAGAGTTTTGGGCCGCTCTCCTCCTCGTCACATATGAATTTTGACTATTTTAAAGCAATAAAATACAATTTTTACGAATATACTATGCATAACAAAATTTACACAGAAAAGTATTTACAGAACTACATTTTTACTTTATGTAATTTAGTATAAAGTATTGTTTTCACGAAAATTTTTGAATGAGATTTTTATGTCAGTATATATTTTAAGACCTCCTGAACATGTTTTGACTATTTTTGGAATGATGTCCTTCTGTCTGAGTGTGGTCGATTTCTTGTGTATACGATAATATCCACAAATATTAATGGATTTTCACGAAACTTTATATTCGGCTTTATTATCAAAAAATCTAGAACTAGATAGAATATTTTTAAATTCGAGAGAAAACTTAGAAATTTATTCAAAATTTTATATTTTTTTAACATGGCAGCACAGGACAAAATTTGACATAATCATGCATGAAAGGGTTTATATATGGCTCAATGATCATGAAACTTCATAATTTCAATCATTGTTGCGAAAAATAGCTGCTATACAAATTTTTTGTTCATGATGTCATTAGCCCCCCTTGGGGGCAAGTTACTCCTTCGAGGGGATACATTGTCAAGTATGGTATCAATCGAAAGATCTTTTTCAAGTCTTTTAAAGTGAAGGGTTTTTTGTGAAATTCCTCTTTATATTAAAAAATGTAGCTGACATCACCATTTGATAAATTTCTTATTTCTCGAAATTCTTTGCTTCGTATCGCAAAAACTATTGCATATAAAAATATGAAATTTGGTACACTTGTAAAAAAAGCTTTGGTCAATACACGGAAATAAACCATTTTTTGATATATATTGTAGTTTAAGAAATATTTAATGTCAAAATCAAAATATTTGAGCTGCGAGTTTGCATCCTGAATAGACTAACAATAGCAAGACCACGAATTTTTGCAGGCAGGTATGTACATGAGTGAATTTTAGCAGGATGGAGCCCCTTTTTCTAATTTTGATCTCGTTTTTAAGATATTTTACTTTTTATGCACTTCTGAAGTGAAAATTATTTTTTCGAATCGGCACATCTAGTGATTGCTCGGTCTCATACCACAAAAACTATAGCATAAAAAAATATGAAATTTGGTGCATTTATAGAGAAATAATAGTGTAACACGATGAAATAAACCATTTATTGATTTAAACTTGAGTTTGCCATGAAATAGCTCGCAAAGCGAGCTCAGGATCAAGGAATTCAGTTCTTGAATTCCACGGGTTAAGAAAAATCCCTGCATTTACCTCCTGCAGAAAATAGGTAGGGATAGAAAAAGAGATTTTTGAAAGTAGAATTTTTAGGCGAGATAGGTATGAAGCAAGCACTGCGAATGCAGTGAGTAGAAGGCGAAGCCTCATGAAGAGGGTTGGAGAAGCGTATCGAGAAGGGAGCAGAGCTCCCTAGTGAAACAAAAAATTGTTTCTGATATGAGAAAGTTTAGATAAGCCACATTCCAGTTAATTTTTTCAATTGATATATTACATTTTACAATTAAACCTTCAGTCAGTTCCGAACAGTTATTTAATGCACTGAATTGGTTTATGCACATATTTAAATCGTTTGATAACTAGTGGGAAAATCAATTTAAGTTTCAATAGTTAAATTACTTTAGTTTATTTCTACCTCCCCTGTAAAATATGACATACATCTGACAAACTTGAAATTTGACCTTCATTTCCACATTGATGATCTCTTTAAATTTTTAAATTCTGGGTAAGAGGGGGGGGGGGTGATAATTAAAGAGAAAATCATTAAAAAAAAGATGTGTGATGATTAAACAAAGACGCATATCAACTCAAGACTCTGAGAAAATAAAAATAATTAATTTTTAATGTGGAAATGGGAGTATAAAATTGAAAAGAAACTTTTGTTTTCTTGAGTTTCCTAATGCACTGAAGCGCCCTGTTACTTTTCCTGTAATTGGTTTGGGACATGTTTCCAAATTATTTCAAATGTTTTTATTTGATTGCTAATTCTAAAATTAGGGAAAATAAAATTTGATGTTTTTACCCCCTCCCCCTCTACTGAATTCGAAATTTAAAAATTATGTATTTTAAATCTTGATATGTTTTGTTTATTGACCCACTTCTCCCCTCACTCTCCCATTACATTTTTGAAATTTTATGTTTGTTATTATTGAACTACAAACTGGCATCTAAGTGCTAAATTTTAAGGTGAAATGAATGTTTGAAATTTAAAAAGCAGACTGCAAACGAACACAAACATCTCACTAACAGAGTTATTTTTAGATTACAGAAACATAGAAATCAACAATAGACATAGTCAACTAAGAAATTTTATAAAAATATAACTAATTTTATAAAAATATATTTTAACAATATTTCATAAAGTTAAAAGAATTTCAGTGTACCTGATTATATTGAAGGCTCTTTTCAAAGAAGTTGTCATAAATGGCAACAAGATCAGACAAAGAAATGGTGAATATCACACGGCAATATAACTTTTAGTTGTAAACATTCAAAAACCCGAAGAAGTAACATTTTCCTTGTAGTCAAAGTGCTACATGCTTGAGGAAAATGCACGAGCTAAAATGCAGATAAATAACACAAAATGACCGATCAATCCATTAATTTGACCTTACTCTTATGCTTTATGGCCTAACAGACTACCCTCTGGTCTCATACCTCATTCTTTTTATGTTCACCCTCTGATGTTTTCCGGTCTTCAGAAAACATGTTGTTCTTTAATGATTTGCAGGCTGTAAGCTGTAAAATTTCAAACAGTTCATAATTTTTAAGTGTCTGTATCCTCCAACTAAGCTTTAAACAGTTCAAAAGAGAACATTACATTTACCAGATTATTGATCACTAAAGGAATTTAAAAGATTTTATTCACAAATATTAAAATTACATTAATTTCATTTATATGAAAATATAAATGAAATTATATTTATACGAAATTCTTTGTGGAAATGTCACCCTTAAAAACCATTCTTACTACACCTAATTTTATTTTCACATGGCTGCTCCTAAATTTTGCCGCTGTGGGCAATTAATTGCTATACCTAAAATTGGGCCTGTCAACATACATTTTCAATGAATTATAAAGAGAAAAAAATGCAGAAGAATTTTCAATCCATATCTCTAACTTGAACAGATATATTTATACTTATACATACCTCTGCTTTCTACTCCTTGTAGGACGGGGAGGATCTTTGAAAGGGTCTTTAAAAATGTCTCGAAAGATAGGTTCAAACTTTTTGAATATTACTGTAGATACATTAAAACTTCGTTCCAGTCTATCAACTTTGTCTCTTGTTTCTTTGGGTAAGTTGGCCATATCTGCCCATTTTTTCATTTTACTAAAAAACTGTACTAAACTGAAAGCAAAAAAAAATTACATTTTTAATGCTCAAATATAAAACAAAATATTTAAAAAAAAAAAAAAAATTCTTATTCATTTTAAATATATACAGGGAAATCTGTCTAAGGTGAAATCGCATAAGACCTAATTAAATGTTTATTAGGAGGGATTCTGAATTCTGCCTTAACCAGATTTCCATCTTACTCAGGTTAAGTTACAGCATATTAATTAAAAATCTATGCAATGAAAATTAAGTACAAATATTAATTTTTTAGTTTCTGAAACTGTTATTAACTATGACTGCAACTAACATTTTCTTTTACATTTAATACTAAGAATGCAATTTATTTTCTTACATACAATATTCAAAATTTATAAATTCATATTCAGCTGGCAAATTAAAGTATCAAATAAGTATCATTGTCTATTGAAAGAGCTCATAGAAAGCTGCTTCAATAAATCAAACTTCTTCCTATCCCTTCAATAGTTATATCGAGAGTTTAATAAAATGCAAAAGATATTGTACAAACCTCAGTTTACATGATCTGAGCAGCCTTGTAAGAGACACACAATTGCCTTCAACAAAACTACCCTTATTTACAGTAGGAATTGCACACGTACGACAAGCAACATATAAGGCACATGCTAACCAGTGTAAACTGTCACCCTATAAAAAGAATATAAATATAATAACATACTTAAGAGAATCAAGATTTATATTTTAATACAAAAAATAGATAAAATTCTTCTTTGTAGGACTTAATACTTGAGATTACATATTACGAATAAATGAATTTCCAAAAAATAACAAATACTTGACAATTTAGAATATATTGTACCTATTATAACAAATTAAATAAGCAATACATATTAATTTCCTGATTTATATACAGTATTTTAAAGTATGGTAAAATGATATGGACTACAGTTTATAAATTCCTTTTACAATTGGATATCTCATTTAAGAATTATATTTATACTGACTGCTATATTTTGAAAAAATTATCTAGGACAATATTAATGCATACTCAAAGCTTTCATTTAAAATAATTAAGTTATAAAAATAGTTTATAATTATAATTATCAAGTACCAAGCAAAAAATAATTTTAAAATATAATTTGCTCCTTTTTCTGTCCTCATACTAACAGAATATTTTCCTCACATGTAACATTTAAATATTAAATGAATATACGTACGAACTCCTAAATACTGGCATGTTAGATATTTTGTGATTAGATTAATCTTCGATTAGGCTCAACGCTATGCGGGCTTAAACCCGGCCTACCCTACTTTTATTCGAAAAAAACTTTAATTCTTTTTGTCGAACTATATAGCAATATTAAAATCTGTTTACCAATGCATAGTCTACTTTTCTTTTTCTGATTCGCTAAAATTATGAATTGGACTACAGTTATCACCAGCTTAAATATTTCAGTAACTATTTCTTCTTACAAGTTAATATTTGTGTAGCAACCTTGAATTGTAGGAAAAACAATCGGAAACACTTTTTTTAATTTGCAATCATTTTCATTTTATTTTAAACGCTATATAGCTGTTTATAACAAATTAGTAAACAAATGCAACAAAACAGTAAACAACTGGGGGCGTCCAAAAATCTGTAGCATAGTTACGCTAATATTAAAATAATAAATAAATAATATGCTCCCATTATATAAGAATCAAATAACTATTTAAAAATAGCAACTACTGTCAATTTAACTTGGAAATGCATAAGTAACGCCGCATACATTTTATTAAAGGGAAAAGAGGAAAATCAATGACAGGGAGTAGGCTCTTTAAATAATGTAAAATTATTAATAGGCAAAAATCGAATACACAGAAAGACAAAAAAATGCGTGATACTTATTATTACTCACGTACATATTAATGCATAAACATTTTAAAACAATCATCAGTAGTTTTAAATGTTTACCTCTAATGTGTAAGTGTTACTTATCCTTAAAAAAGACTGCCACGCTTCATCGGTAGCATTTCCGTCCATGTTCAAATCGGCACATAATTCTTGAAATCTTTCATGTATTTCTTGCTCAGTTGGAGCTGTCGAAGACATGGCTCTTTTACAATGTGTTTTTGATCATTCAGTAACTAACAAAACAACTTCAGATTACGTCGGTCAGGGACGTACGATTGGCGGGAAAATTTATTTATCAGCTGACCGATAGTTTGTAAGATTCCGCGTTGAGCTTCATAAAATATTTCAACTGTAAATTTTTTGTTTTACTTGTGATAGTACTACTTTAAAACGTTTCACATAAAAAAATTTACAGATTAGAACCCGCTCCTGTTTTTCAAGTTTATAAATAAATATTATGACATGTTATTCCAAAGAACTACATACTGTTTTTCTCCGGCGTATTAATACAGTAAATTTTATTGCAAAGCGCGGGAACTTTACTTACTTTTTGATGCCATTACGATTTCATAAAAGGAAGAGTGACTGAGCGGACTCATTGATGTATAAAGGGAACTTTCTCTAAAAAAGCCAAAAATAAATAAAAAAAAAAAAGCCAAATCCAAATTGGATGTTCCCCAAATATAACAAGGCTGACTAGTCTCTCTAGTTAGCCTTCTTTCTAATTAGCCTTATGCATATAAGGACCCAGTGACGTCGCTGGGGGGGGGGGGGGGGGGGGTTCTAATCCCTCTTTTTCTGAGACTGTAGGAACAGTAGAAATCAGGAGTTTTCACTGGCAATGTACCTATTCATATGTTGGATAACAGGTATCTAGTTCCTTTCCCATACTTCCATTTTGGGAGAAAATATCCTAATTGGCGAGAATTTGGCTGGTTTCAGCTCCCATTCTGGCATATCCTCAACTAATCAGATAACTTTATACTAAATAGGACAAGTCGTAAGATGGATGCAGCGACTTCAAGGATATGACATGAATATTCGATACCGAAAGGGATCTCTGATGCACTCTCGAAAACTCCTTATCATTTGAACTGTACTCATTGCTCTCGTGCTGAAATAAAATTTGAAAGCCATATTTTAGTGACCATCTGGCACCAATCATATTTCAAATTTACCACCAGATCCATAGAGTGATAGAGAACTTCCTCGAACCCAAAAAGAATACAAAAATATCAAGCTAATCGGATATCAAGCTAATGATCCGCAAAGAACAAGCTAATGAGAGGCCAACTTGATAAAAAATTTCCTGCTTTTCACCTGAAACAAAACTATACTGGGCACTGTGGGGGTTCTCTACACTTGTGGAACGGAGAGTGATGATGGAAAAGGCATCAGATGGCAGTTATTGTTCCCTCGTTCTAGAGGGTCCAGCTAGCTTACTAAAAGAGATACATGACAGCCTCACTGTAAGACATTTTGGCATTAACAAAACGTTGAGCAAAATTCATGAATATTTCTTCTAGTGTAATACCAGGTCCGATGCTGATCGCTGGTACAAAGAAATCACTGAATCCGACTCTCGGAAAGAACCAAAGAAGTAAACACATTGTCCTTTTCAGTGTTACAATGTCGGAGCTCCTTTCGACATAATTGCACTGGTCATTTTGGAGACACTACCACGGACTTAAACAATAACAAATACATCCCAGTATAGTGATGGACTACTTCACAAAATTGCCAGAAGCTTACGTAATCCCTTACCAAGAGCCTACAACCATCAGGAACGTTCTAATTCGGAACTGGATATGTCGATACGTGGTTACTCTGACATATTCACGAAACTGCAAACTACTCAAAATGGACAAAACTCGACCTACTCCTCTTCATCCTCAATCGGAAGGTATGGTAAAGAGATTCAACAGAACGATATCTCTATATTCGTATCCAGAAACTAGCATGGGTAGAACCGTCACCTATCTTTGTTTCTGCTGGCTTACAGAAGTGATGTCTATGATTCGGCTGGTCATTCTCCATCAAAAATGCTGTTTGGCCGGGATCTGCTACTACCGTGTGACCTTATGTTTGAAAGGCCATGTGACATCATTGCCTGATTACCAAAAAGGCACAAGAAGCATATGCTTCTGGATCCCCAAATTGTGCCCCTGAATCAAATTGATAACCCGTTTTAAATAGTATTTTGCTCGCATAAACAAACAAGGAAATATTTTAGTTGTCTAAGCCCAAATTTTAATTGGCCATATATTATTTTCAATTTTAAATATTAAACTGTTAATAAAAAATAAAGTAGAATGAAAATTAATATTTTATTTTCAATTTTTCACCAAATTAGACTTGACCGCCAGTGATTAAATAAGAAAATGATATTAAATGTAGAAAAAAATTCTATAATTTTTGTACAAGGAACCATTTAAAAAAAATAATTGCTTGACTTGAGAAATTTGAGTAATTGGATTCTCTTTAACATTGATGAATGTGTGGGGAATTAATTTTGAAAAATTTTCTCCGGCTATGTTTACAAGATCAAAGTGGGGCCCCTTAAATGAGGCTGTGCTTCTTCCAACTTTATGGATTAATCAAGCCCTGTGTGATGCTCCTTCATCATTTGATGAATATGTGCAAGATCTACACGCACGGTTGGAAGAGGTTCATCGTTTCGTTCGTGAGAGGATCAACATTACTACCGATAGAATGAAGACCCGTTTCGATACCAAAGCTAATGAAGTACGATTCCAGGAAGGCAACAATCGTGGCTGTTCAAACCTCGAAAGCGACCAGGATTTTCGCCGAAAGTATAGCACAACTGGAAAGGACCCTATGTCATAATGAAAAGGATAAGCAGTGTCCCTTATCGAATTAATAAATCGTCTTCAACTAAATCAAAAGTGGTCTATATTGACAGATTGACCCCATATTTTAAACGAGCAGTCCCGAGACGTCCAGTCTTGAAAGGGCAGTGTTACGAACACGTAAAATGCCTTTACTGGAGGTTTTTTTGAGAACCAGAAGGAAAAAACATCTTTACATACAGCCATTTCTACTAAGACACTGTAGGGTTGTCATATTTGGACATCCGGGGCATGGATGCCAGATTTAACGATTTATCTCCGACCTGACGACTTTTCGAATGTACTATAACTTTCTCGAAGTAATGAATATTCTGAGATATACGAGCCCCCTTCTGTAAGTTTCTATGGATAGTATATAAAAGGAGTCATCGCTCAGTTGGAGAACAATTGACGTGATACGAGCTATATTGAATTGTGAGATACGTAAGTGTTTTGAGAATGGTACCGGCCATTTTATGAATTAACTGAGCATCTCATTGCTGTTTTATCATATTTGACAGTTTATACATAGTTATCTTGTAAGATAGTTATCGAGATATTTGCTGTATATTGTTCCTGTTTACTCTTAGTAGTACTTTTAAATAAAAGTGCTAGTTATCCAGAAATTTGGACTCATTCTTGTATCCTAAGAGTAGACCCACAATTCCAAAGGATACATTGTAACCATATTTACCACTAAATTTCTAGAAATTAAATAAAATGTGGCTCCACTCGACTTTCTTATACTAAAATCCATTTTTAAGTAGTTTGCCCCCCCCCCCCCTCCTCCACATCTCACAAGAACTTTTTTAAAAACTCGTTATCGTGGGTACAAATGATTACAATTATTGCGTCTTACGTTTCACTTTAAGGAGCTTGAAAAAGTTTTACGATTGATGCCAAACTTGACAATGTTCCCCCGAAGGGGTAACTTAGACCCCTATGGGGGAGGGCTAATGACGTCACGAACACAAAAATTGCATAGCGACTATTTTTCCCAATGATAATTGAAGTCTCGTAATCATTGAGCCATAAATAACCCCTTTTATGCATGATTATGTCAAATTTTCTACAGCCATGTTAAAAATATTTAACATTTCGAATAAATTTCAATGTTTTGTCTCGAATTAAAAAATATTCTATCTAAGGGAAACTAGAGCAACGTAAACAATCGCAAATAACACAATAATGCAGCATACAGCTGTTTCGAGGATATGCTTATTGTGTTATTTGTGCTTATTTACGTTACTCTCGGTGTTTCTTTTAGCCATACCTCCGGGGGGGGGGGGGGCTTCGTCTCCCCGGGTCCGAGTATTTGCCCGTTCCCCCAGAGATATTTTATGTTAACCTAGTTTCCATTTATGCGACACAACATTTAGATACATTTATATAGGGTAAATAGAAAACTTGTCCCTCTAACATTTCATTCGCTCCCTCGGCCGAAAAGTGCTGAAAGAAACACTGGTTACTTTAGTTTTCCTTATCCTTTGTACAAAGTGTATTTAACTGTTTGATTAATATTCTATCTAATTCTAGATTTTTCTTTAACAAAGCCGGATATAAAGTTTCGTGAAAATCCGTTAATATTTGTGGCAGCTATTTTGTACACAAAAAATCGACCACAGACAGACGGACGTTATTCCAAAAATAATCAAAACGTGTTCAGAAGGCTCTAAAACATATATTACCATCAAAATCTAGAATTCGAAAGTTTTAGAAAATAAAGAAAAGTAGAAAATAAGTTTTAACTATCACAGTATTCTTGGTCATGCGACTAAAAGTAAAACCTTGGGGCGCCCATAAAGAAATTTAATTTGGACATTAACAGAATTTTAAGGAACAATAGATTAGATAACATAGAAATGACGACATATATAAGAATTTATATATACAAATTGCCAAGTGTCCGTCTGTCCGTCTGTCACGCTTTTTTTAGGCACTTCCCGAATGGATAGAGTCTTGCAATTTGGTACACGGGTCGATGGTTCGATAAAAAACCCTGGAAAAATCGAATTTTCCGTAAATGTTCTGAAGAGAGGATGCTCCACACCAAAACGTTCGAAAATTGAAATGATAGAAAAACATGCTTTGCAATAAGACAGAGACTTGAAATTTGGTGTATGGGTAAATCGTTCCAAAGGGAAAAAAGTGCGCAATTTCAGATTTCCAATATTTTCTATACTTAAGGGGGTACCGCACACCAAAATGTTCGATGTACCGAATAAATGAGAAACGTCTCCTTTAAAATTTGATAGAGGCTTGAAATTAGGTATATGGACTAATCATTTGATGAAAACAAACAAGACGAATATAGTTTTTCAAAAACGTTCGTTTAAGGGGGTGCTCTAAACTAGAGGAAAACGTTCGAAAGGTGAATTGATAAGAAAACATACTGCGGGATGAGATAGAGATTTGAAATTTGGTGTACGGATAGATAGTTTAGAAGGAAGAATCTATCTATCTATATATACTAATTGCCAAGTGTCCGTCTGTCTATCTGTCTGTCTGTCACGCTTTTTTCAGGCACTTCCCGAATAGATAGAGACTTGCAATTTGGTACACGGCTCGGTCGTTCGTTAAAACCCCCTGGAAGAATGGGTAAATCGTTTGAAAGGAAGACAGTGTGCAATTTCAGATTTCCAATATTTTCTACTTAAGGGGGTGCCGCACACCAAAACGTTCGAAAAGTGAAATGATAGGAAAGCATGCTTTGCGATGAGATAGAGACTTCAAATTTGGTGTATGGGTAAATTGTTCGAAAGGAAGAAAGTGTGCAATATCAGATAACCAATATTTTCTATACTTAAGGGGGTGCCGAACACCAAAATGTTTGATTTCAAGAAAAAATGAGAAACGGTCCTTTAAAATTTGATAGAGACTGGAGATTTGGTATATAGACTAATCATTTGATGAAAACACATAAGACGAATATAGTTCCTCAAAAATGTTCGTTTAAGGGGATGATTTAGAGAAAAACGTTTGAAAGGTGAATTGTTAAAAAACCTGCTTCGGGATGAAATAGAGATTTCAAATTTTGTGTACAGGTAAATAGTTTGGAAGGAAGAAAGTGTACAATTTCAGTTTTCCAATATTTTCTACTTTAGGGGGTTGTTGTTGTTGAGACTCAGACCGTCGGACCTACCAGAAAGGTGTAAGGTAACTGTTTGGTGCCACCCAATTTAGACCGGAACCCAGTGGGGGAGGTATTCACAGGGACCGTACCTTCCTTCCCCTACCACCAACTTCTCGGAAGGACTTATGGATCCACATGTTTAGCGTGATCGTACTCCGCATGAACACGGCGGCAGTTGTGGCAGCGTGCAAACCACCAGGCTACCGCGGCCGAAATGTGCCAACAGCACGCGGTGTTCCCAGGTGGTTACCTACCCAAGTACTAACCGCGCCCGATCGGGGCCGGCGGGATTAGTTCTGCTTCTTATAAGAAGAAGAAATCCCGCCGGCCCCGGCCCGATGCTGCATGACTTCGGTGATCTAACGAGAACCGGTGTTTTCAGCACGATACGGCCGTTGGCTGCCTACTTTAGGGGGTGTCGCACACCAAAATGTTCGATTTTCGGAATAAAGGAGAAACGCCCCTTTTAAAACGTGATAGAGGCTTCATATTTGATATGTGGGCAAGTCATTTGACAGAAAATCCAAGAAGAATGGAGTTTTTTAAAAATGTATATTTAAGGTGGTGGGTACTCCACACAAAAACATTTAAAAGGTGAAATGATAGAAAAAGCATGCTTCGCAATGGGATAGAGACGGGTAAATAGTTGGAAAGGAAGAAAGTGTGCAATTTCAGTTTTCGCCAAAACATTTGCTATTGTAGGGGGGGGGGGGGGTGCCCTTCACTAAAATATTCGATTTGACGAACAAATGAAAAACACCTCCTTTACTATGTGATAGAGACTTGAAATTTAATATATAGTCTAATCATTTGATAAGAAACTAAAGATGAATACGTTTTTTCAAAAATGTTCATTTAAGGAGGTGTTACAGAGAAATACGTTCGAAAGGTAAAGTGATAAAAAGAAATGCTTCGCGATAGGATAGAGACTTCAAATTTTGTGTAAGGGTAGATAGCTTGATAGGAAGAAAGTGTGCAATTTCAGATTTCCAATATTTGTTAATTTAGGGGGTGCTGCACACCAATATGTTATAAATGCGACACGTTTCCTTTTTAATGTAATAGAGGCTTGATATTGTGTATATGGGATAATCATCTGATAAAAAACTTCAAGATAAACAGAGTTTTTTAAAACTGTTCATTTATAGGTGTGCTCCACAGAAAAGCGTTCGAAAAAGAAAATGATTAAGTAGCATGCTTCGGGATTAGACAGAAGCTTTGATTTGATGTACGGGTAAATAGTTCGAAAGTTAGTGGGTTCTGAACACTAAAATATTCGATTTGCCAATTGAATATGAAACGCGAATTATTCAAAAATTTACAATATTCAGGGGTTGTTTATTTCGAGACCGTTGATTTTCAATGGACATTCGGCTAGTTTTATACAGGGTGAGTTAGAACTCTTGGGCCAAACTTTAAGGGGTGATAAATCATATCTAAACAAGCAATTTTTGTCATACAAAGCAGGGTCGTAACGCGAGAGGTGAACCGCTAGACGTCGTTGACATTGAACGCAGCGACGACTGCGTCAAAACTAGCCAGGGTTTAAGCTGAGTTTAAAATTTCTTTAGCAAAAAAGCTAAAATCTCTTGTTTCATTTTCGCATTTTGGATAGTCTATTAGGATAGTCTATTTGGATAGTCTAGCATTTTACGAAAAATGCGATTGTAGCGGAAACATTGGAACTAGCGAACGAACCTCAATTTGCAGTGCCACTGTTATTCTCTTGTAAAGTAATCGCAAATAATTATTTTGTTTGCAGACGATTTTTATGTACTTGTGGCAACAGCTTTTAATTGTTTATTCTAGTTGATAGAATTTTAGTTAAAAAATGGTAGAAAGAATAAAAGCTGGGAAGAGATAAACGCATAAACACTTTACAACATAGTTGAAAAGTGTTTATGACTTTGTTCATTCTATATGTCTGTCTGTCCGTTAGCACGATAACTGCCGTGAAAATGGCTTTATCAAAATGAAATTTTTAGTATGTTGTTCAGACGGTCTGTGGGACATATGGGAATATAAATGAATAATATCACCCAATTAGTTTTGGATTAAACCCGGGTTGAAAAAATAAAATACATTGAATCCTATGAGACCAAATTTTTCAAACATTTTTTAAGCGGTTTTAAAACTCACAAATTGCTTCGAAAGTTTAAGAAAATATTCAAATTATCCCATAAAATATATAAAAAAAATTTCAGCAAAATATATTCAGTAGTTTTTTAAATAAAAATGAAAATAATAATTACACCTTTTATATGAAGAGATCACGTGACCATTATATGAAGAGATCACGTGACCCACTTCAAAATCAAATATGTCATTCATCTTGTGTCAAAATCGTGATTTTTAAAGTTCTTTTTAATTCATATTTAGTGTTGTATCCGTCTTAAAACCGCTTTATTTTTGCTTAAATTCTGTGCATCTACATACTGAAACAACTCAATTACAATATATTCGAGTTTAAATGATCATCCAATTTTGATTATTTCCACAACGAAGCCTAATTTTCATTTATGGAGAATGTAAATACCAGAAGATATAGAATGAGTTGTATAAGAATTGCTGCATTTCTTTAACGAAAAATTATTTAGCTCATGGAGTCTGCAATATAGCTGATATGAATGAAATATTAATTGATTTTACACAGGTAAGCAGGCCCAGTTGCTCAAGTCCTCTGGATGAGTCGGACGGCCTGGGTTTTCCACAGGTAAGCAGGCCCGGCCATCCAAATAGCTGCTCTAAGTCCTCGGACGAGTCGGGTGGTCTGGGGTTTCGACAGGTAAGCAGGCGATTTTTTTCGATGAATTTTTAAGCACAGAGTTTAATTACTTGTACCTCCATGGTCTTAAGTTTTTAAATAAAATAAATTATTATAGTATTGTGATGAATGAAATGAATGGGAAAAAGTTTATGAATGAAATCCTGGTTTTATAGAGAGAGCCAGGCGTCTTATATTTCGATGAAGTCATTTGAATACATTTCATTTGTTTTCGATGAAGTTTTCAAATATAATAAATTATTGTAGTATTAAGATAATTTCAAAAATATTACCGAGGAATGTATAGCATTTTAGAGATGTTTAAATAAAATTGCATTGAAGTTAGAAAGTGTTTCATAATCAATGCTTTTTGCATGATTGATCTTTCTTGTTACTTTTTGCTATTGAATACACGTTATTATATTGTCCGAGGTTTGATACTGTGTTTACTGATTTGCAATCCTGCACTTTCGTTTTTATTAACACTTTACAACATAGTTGAAAAGTGTTTATGACTTTGTTCATTCTGTCATTCTGTCTGTCTCTCTGTCCGTTAGGACGATAACTGCCGTTAAAATGACTTTATCAAAATGAAATTTTAGTAGGTTGTTCAGACGGTCTGTGGGACCTATGGGAATATAAATAAATAATATCACCCAATTAGTCTTGGATTGAACCCGAGTTGAAAAAATGAAATACATTGAACCCTATGGGACCTAATTTTTCAAACATTTTTTAAGCGGTTTTAAAATTCACAAATTGCTTCAAAAGTTTAAGGAAATATTCAAATTATCCCATAAAATATATAAAAAAAAATTCAGCAAAATATATTCAGTAGTTTTTTAAATAAAAATTAAAATAATTGCACTTTTTATATTAAGAATATCACGTGACCATTATATGAAGAGATCACGTGACCCACTTCAAAATAAAATATGTCATCCATCTTGTGTCAAAATCGTGATTTTTAAAGTTCTTTTTAATTCATATTTAGTGTTGTATCCGTCTTAAAACCGCTTCATTTTTGCTTAAATTCTGTGCATCTACACATTGAAACAACGCAATTATAATATAGTTCAGTTTAAATGATCATCCAAATCTGATTATTTCTACAACGAAACCTACTTTTCGCTCATGAAGAATGTAAATACCAAAAGATGTAGAATGAGTTGTATAAGGATTGCTGCATTTCTTTAACACAAAATTAGTTAACTCTGCAATATAGCTAATATAAATGATTCATTGATTTTACGCAGAGAAGCAAACGATTATTTTTCCGATGAAGTTTTAAGCATAGAATTAAATTACTTGTACCTCCATGGTTTTAAGTTTTTAAATAAAATAAATTATTATAGTATTGCGATGAATGAAAGGAATGGAAAACAGTTTATGAATGAAATGCTGCTTTTATAGAGAGATCCAGGCGTGTTATATTTCGATGACGTCATTTGAATAAATTTCATTTGTTTTCGATGAAGTTTTCAAATATAATAAATTATTGTAGTATTGTGATAATTTTTAAAATATTACCGAGGAATGTATCGCATTTTAGAGATGTTTAAACCAGGCAATTTATATTTCAATGCCGTCATTTGAATGAAGTTCATTTTTTTTTTATGAAATTTTAAGTTTTCAAATATAATAAATTAATGTAATATTGTGATAATTTTAAAAATATTACCGAGGAATGTGTCGCATTTTAGAGATGTTTATATAAAACTGCATTGAAGTTGGAAAGTGTTTCATAATCAATGCTTTATGCATGATTGATATTTCTTGTTGTTATTTTAATTTATATTGTATATATATATATATATATATAATTGAAGAATTTTTATTTTACTTGTATTATATACACCTGAGATTGATCATTAATAGACAAGAACGATCAATCATGCTTAAAGCATTGATTATGAAACACTTTCCAACTTCAATACAATTTTATTTAAACATCTCTAAAATGCAATACATTCCTCGGTAATATTTTAAAACTTATCACAATACTACATTAATTTATTATATTTGAAAACTTAAACCTCCATCGAAGAAAATGCACTTCATTCAAATGACGGCATTGAAATATAAATTGCCTGGTTTAAACATCTCTAAAATGCGATACATTCCTTGGTAATAACTTTAGAATTATCATAATACTACGATAATTTATTATATTTGAAAACTTCATCGAAAACAACTGAAATTCATTCAAATGACGTTATAGAAAAAATAACACGCATGGCTCTCTCTATAAAAGCAGCATTTCATTCATTAATAATTTCCCATTCATTTCATTCATCACAATACTATAATAATTTATTTTATTTAAAAATTAAGACCATGGAGCTACAAGTAATTAAACTCTATGCTTAAAACTTCATCGAAAAAAAATCGTCCTTCTCTTTGTAAAATCAATGAATATTTCATTCATATCAGCTATGCAGACTCCATGAGCTAAATAATTCTGTGTTAAAGAAATACAGCAATTCTAATACAACTCATTCTACATATTTTGCTGTTTACATTTTACATAAATAAAAAATAGGCTTCGTTGTAGAAATAATCAAATTTTGATGATCATTTAAACTCAAAGGTATTGTAATTGCGTTGTTTCAGTATGTAGATGCACAGAATTTAAGCAAAAATAAAGTGGTTTTAGGACGGATACAACACTCAATATGAATTAAAAAGAACTTTAAAAATCACGATTTTGAGACAAGATGGATGCCATATTTCATTTTGAAGTGGGTCACGTGATTTTTTTCATATCATGGTCACGTGATCGCTTCATATAAGAGGTGTAATTATTATTTTAATTTTTATTTAAAAAACTACTGAATATATTTCGCTGAATTTTTTTTATATATTTTATGGAACAATTTGAATATTAAATAAAATTTTCGAAGCAATTTGTGAATTTTAAATCCGCTTAAAAAATGTTTGAAAAATTAGGTCCCATAGGGTTCAATGTATTTCATTTTTTCAACCCGGGTTCAATCCAAAAGTAATTGGGTGATATTATTCATTTTATTAGGTCCTACAGACCGTCTGAACAACATACTAACATTTCATTTTGATTAAGTCATTTTTACGGCAGTTATCGTGCTAACGGACAGACAGACAGACAGAATGAACAAAGTCATAAACACTTTTCAACTTTGTTGTAAAGTGTTAAAACATGATAAGAAAACATTATATATAAAACAGGTACTAAATTGGTATAAAATACCCCTTTTTCCATATTCCATATATAAATTAAGGAATGGAATAAGAATTACCTGTGGTAAAGAGGGGTGAAAAACATTTTTTAAACACATTAAGATGAAAGTATAGATATAAATCATGTATGTAATGCAGGTACTTAAGGTACTAATCCCCTTGTTCCCTGCATAAACATACATGGTGTAAATGCAAGAAAGGTGTTTAAAGATGAAAAGTTGCAAAACAGAAACATTGTTTTGCACAATGAGCTAGGCCTTTTCTAGCTCCCAAAAAATTGTTTGAAATTGAATAAATTGAATAAAGTGAAAAGCATTTCCGAAACGATGTACGTTATCAAGGGCCATACATGTTTCGTTAATGCGGATTCTACGTTTCTGTGTGCAGTACTGTAAATTGTGTTACAGAAATAATGCACATAGTCCGATGTAGAAGAAAATATAAAATGGATCAGAGATATAAGAAATCAAATATAAAAATCAAATATAATCAAATATACCAGCGTGTGGCTAAGTATGTATAGGAGAATACAATATAATAACAAGAAAGATCAATCATGCATAAGCATTGATTATGAAACACTTTCCAACTGAAATGCAATTTCATTTAAAATTTCTCAAAAATTTGATACATTCTGTGGTGATATTATTTTACTTAAAATCTATCGCAATATAAATCATCTGATTCTCTATGCAAAATCAATGAATATTTCATTCATATAACTTGTATTCCAGACTCCAGAGCTAAATAATTTTGTGTGAAAAAAATTCAGCAATTCTTATGTAACTCACCTTACAATCGTTTGAGATATTTGCATTCTGCATAAGTTAAAATTAGGCTTCGTTGAAGAAATAATAAAAGTTTAGGGATCATTTAAAATCACAACTATTGTAATTGCGTAGGAACGGAATTTAGATACACAGATAATACACAGATACACAGATAATATATGTGTGTGTGTGTGTATGTATTCAAAGTATTGGAATCGTGCCGAAGATCGGAACTCGAATTTTCGAAGGATCTACACGTTTTGGGACTTCTAGAACACGAAAAAACTATTTAGGAAGACGTCTGTGTGTGTAACGGTGTATCTGTTTGTTTTTCTGTGTGTCTGCGAGGATATTGCATCCACTCTTACTGAAAAACTAATGAACCGAATTTCATAAAATTTGGTAGGTAAGTTTTTTGTGGGAAACCCTGATGTTCATTACATTATAGTACGATTCGTAATAAAAGAATCTGCCTTTTTTGCGAAATGGTCGGCAGAAATTGTCTTTATCGCCTCTAGCTAAAAACTAATGGACCAAATTTAACAAAATTTAGTGTATAATATTTCAATAACCTACAAGTGATTTATATACCAAATTTAACAAAATTTGGTATATAAATCACTTGTAGGTTATTCTAGTACGATTCGGGAAAATGGAACGGGCTGTTTTTGCGAAATGGCCCGCAAAAATCGTTAAATATAAAAATAAGAGACTACGTGTGCTCAATTATATCAATTAAATTCCTATTTTATACGTGATTTTTGACAACAAAAAGAATAAGACTAACCCCATTACTCTAGGACTAGTCGTTCTTGAGATATTCTAGTTTTTTCGCGTTTTCGCTACGCCACCTTTGACAATAAGTCCAGCTATCAAATGAGAACCAAATTTAAGTTTAACGTGCAAATGCAATGTCATTTAAAATACTTATGGCTGTTATTTTGTGCAGATAAACTGAAATTATTATTAAAGAAATAAAGAGAACGTGAATATGAGTCTGTAGGGAAAGAGATGTGCTGCCCACATCAGAATTTTTAACAACATTGCAACAATGATTTATAGAAGCGAACGGGGATTATTTGCAGGCTATTTCAAAAAAAATGTATGATCTATATTTAAAGATCCACCAAATTTTTGTAGAATAAAATGTTCTACAAATTTAAGCTGTGTACCAAATTTTAATTCTGTAGGACGTAGGAAAGAGCATTAAAAATGCCATCAAATAAGTATATCATGAAGAGTTACATAAAATTTAAAAAAAAAAATTGAAAAATTGTTATCTACCAAATTTATTTTAAAATGTGAAGCCTCTCTCATATACAAAACAGTTAAACTCTTGGAAAGATATTTATTATATAATACATCTCTTTTTTCTTTCTGGAGGATATCCCAAAAGTCAGAATTTAATTGAATTCGTTTTTCTCCCTTTATTAAATAATTTTAATTAAAAAACTACCTAACATATTTTACTGAAATTTTTTTTATATATTTTAGAGGACAATGTGAATATTTCCTAAAAATTTCGAAGCAATTTGTGAATTTTAAATTTGCTTAAAAAATGTTTGAAAAATTAGGTCCCATAGGGTTCAATGTAGTTCATTTTTTCAACCCGGGTTCAATAAAAAACTAATTGGGTGATATTATATTTATATTCCCATAGGTCCTACAGACCGTATGAAAAACATACTAAAATTTCATTTTGATAAAGTCATTTTTACAGCAGTTATCTTGCTAACGGACAGACAGACAGACAGAATGAACAAAGTCATAAACATTTTTCAACTATGTTGAAAGTGTTAAAAAGGAATATGAATATATAATAATTTAAATGTATTTACCCCTTGTGCTGCTTAACAGAGTAGATTACGTGATGCTGACTAAGCATTTTAACTTAAAACAGGTTACAGTTAATTATATATACTAAGATTTCAACTGTTGGAAGTGAAACATGGAGATGAAAAATTATTTAAAATTGCTTGAGAATGATCTGTCGATATGTTGCTGTAATTGTAGCAAGGTATTGAATTTAAAATTAAAATGTGTTTTAATAAATGAAAAAAATAGGGTTTGGCGGGTAGGTATTTTGGATAGTGGTGTTGATGAATTTAAAAATATATTTTTTGTAGTAATATGGTGTACTTAACATTTTTATTCTTAATAACTGGTTATTAATAATATTTTTAAATACTGATTTTGAAAGATTGGATGAATAATGTTGAAGTTTATTTACTTTGAAGTTATAAGTTTCTGTTTTGTCGTATATTTTAAATTTTAATGAATTTTTAAACTAACGTCTAGATAAATGGTCCAATTTGATGTATATACATTTTCAATTAGTTGTAGGTGGATAAAATTAAAGCTTAATATAGGTGCTTCATAAGTAATTCCAATAATAATTAGATCATCAATAAATCTGTACATGATATGACTGTTGAAAGAGTACTGAATTTCGTAAAAATGCAGATAAAGGTTGGCCAGCATTGTGGAAGAGATTCCTCCCTGTGGTATTCCCTTATTTAATTTGTACAGATGCAATTTCCTTGAGATATATACTGTTTGAATAGAATGAATTTTTATAATGTTTTGAATTTAGGAAAAGAGATGTTTTTTGATTGAGTAAATTGTTCATATAAATTTAGTATGACTTTATATAAATCATTTTTTTTTTTATCAAATGGCCAGGCACTTGACTTTCATCATTCGCCTAGACATCAGCCAGAACTTGAACCATTTAACCGTCCTAGGACGTTGTTCCAGGCGCACCAGAGGGGGGCGGAACACACTGTGCCCGACAACACAATATCCATGCCTTACGTGGGACTCGAACCACAGCCGGTGTGTAGACCGGCTGTGCTCGAACCCACAACGCGGTGGTCGAACGATTGCTTGGAAATGCTCGCTTTGACCGCTTGACCACCGCGTCGGCTAAATCATTAATATCAATGTTATTAAATAGGTTTTTGAAATCAAAAGTTTTAATATTATGTATGTAAGGAAGTTGTTTTAGGTTATTAATCAGTTCTAAACTATATATATATATAACAGAAAAAAATTTAAAACTATCTTACAGCAGTAGACTTTTTGCAGGCCATACTGGGGATGATTTTGGGGGGAGAGGGTCAGAATCCGGGGAGATCGACTCAAATTTGACGAAATGTTGTATTGTCATCGCAAATAAGTATGAGTGTGAAATTTCAAGAAAATCGGCTCGATATAGAGGTGGATCAAAAATTGATTTCAGAATTTGTCTTGAACAAACAGAGAAACAAACCTAAAACTGTAAAAATGGCAAAGATGCAGGTTACCTTTTACTCATATTCTTTCAAAGTCTCTTAACGTGTCAACAATGAATTATTATGCTTTTAGATTGTTAAAAAGAGAGCTTTCTAAACACAGACCTGAAACAGATAGACTATGGCAAACTGTGAAAGTGGAGTGGAATGCAATACCTCTCATTACTTTAAGAGAAGCTCTCATATCTTGGAAATTAAGTTGAAGAATGATAGTCCAAAGAAAGGGTCATCAGACAGAACATTTAAAAAATAAATATTGTTACTTCCAACCTTAATTATATTGCTTTAAATTTGGTATAAGCATCCTCTGTAACTTTTAACTGAGCATATTGAGATCATGACACTATAATCCCCACGATCTGTAGTGTTTTATATTTGCTTTGATCTCTTCGAGTTTCAGTATTTTGTGAAACAGGAGAGACCTCGCTCTACAAAAATTCGCATAATCAGTATTCCTTCTTCCCGACTAAGCTATAACTATGGAAATTGGATATAAGAAACATAGTTTGGGCCGAATCCATTGGGACAAGGCAGTTTCAAGCCCGGGAATGCTTTTATATCATTAACAAAGGTCTCCAGAATATTGTTGACTCAAATACTGTCATGTTGGCTCAAAATTCTATGCCGGAACTTTAAGTTCAAAAAGACTAATGTAATGAATTCTTATTTATTTTTGAATTTATGAAAACAACATAAATAAATTGTCAGATAATCTACTTTTCTGATTACCAATTTTTGCATTTGCGACGTTTTATTACACTAATGATTCACATGGAAAGAAAACCCCGGGAAGCTACTGTTTCGTATCCTTATACACAGACAGACATCATACCGAAATTGTTTGAAATTTATTCAGGTCTCAAAACATGCCTTTTTGTCAAAATCTCGAATTAAAAAAGGTGTCCAATCGAATAAAAGAAAATGTGTCCAATCGAATAAAAGAAAATGTGTTCAATCGAATAAAAGAAAATGTGTTCAATCGAATAAAAGAAAATGTGTCCAATCGAATAAAAGAAAATGTGTCCAATCAAATAAAAGAAAATGTGTCCAATCAAATAAAAGAAAATTTGTCCAATCGAATAAAAGAAAATGTGTCCAATTTCTTGAACTAGCTTGACCCCAAAAAGTTTTTGGTGTTTTCCCTTTACGTTCAGAGCTGGGTTGTCAACCTCTCGTTTTATCACCTCTGTCAGAAAGAGGTGCCGTTTGGGATGTGGTTATTCCGGTATTTTTGAAATTAAGCACTTAAAAACTGTTTCGGAGGCCCGGTGTCAATTAAATGTCTGGCTTACTCTAATCATAACTTGTATTTATAGGTTCAACAGTTTCGATACTTTTGATGCGAATAACATCTATTGTTGGGGTGTTTGTGCTGAAATCGGAGCTTAACGAAAAATGGAAACACTCTAAACACTTATATCTATGAACCTAATAGATAAAAATCTAAACACTTTTTAATTGTTTTGTCGGAATATACAAAAATAATTTCCATATTTTGATATTAGAGCATTTTTTACTTTCATTACAATACATTGCAATGTATTGAGAAAGTGTTGAAAATCGCAGCTCGCGTTTTCGGCGAGCTGCGATTTCTGCATGTTCCGAGTACACTAGAGTACATCCGAGTACATCTACATATTCTGAATACATTTACATGTTCCGAGTACACTAGAGTACACATTCGAGTATATCTACATGTTCCGAGTACATCTACATGTTCCGAGTACACTAGAGTACACCCGAGTACATCTACATGTTCCGAGTACACTAGAGTACTTCCGAGTACATCTACATGTTCCGAGTACACTAGAGTACATCCGAGTACATCTACATGTTCTGAGTACATTTACATGTTCCGAGTACATCTACATGTTCCGAGTACACTAGAGTACATCCGAGTACATCTACATGTTCCGAGTACACTAGAGTACTTCCGAGTACATCTACATGTTCTGAGTACACTAGAGTACATCAGAGTACATCTACATGTTCCGAGTACACTAGAGTACATCCGAGTACATCTACATGTTCTGAGGACATTTACATGTTCCGAGTACACTAGAGTACATCCGAGTATATCTACATGTTCCGAGTACACTAGAATACATCCGAGTACATCTACATGTTCCGAGTACATCAACATGTTCCGAGTACACTAGAGTACATCCGAGTATATCTACATGTTCCGAGTACATCAACATATTCCGAGTACACTAGAGTACATCCGAGTATATCTGCATGTTCCGAGTACATCTACATGTTCCGAGTACATCTACATGTTCCGAGTACATCTACATGTTCCGAGTACACTAAAGTACATCCGAGTACATCTACATGTTCCGAGTACATCAACATGTTCCGAGTACACTAGAGTACATCCGAGTATATCTACATGTTCCGAGTACATCTACATGTTCCGAGTACATCCACATGTTCCGGGTACACTAGAGTACATCCGAGTATATCTACATGTTCCGAGTACATTAGAGTACATTTACATGTTCCGAGTACACTAGAGTACATCTACATGTTCCGAGTACATGTACATGTTCCGAGTACATCTACATGTTCCGAGTACATCTACATGTTTCGAGTACACTAGAGTACATCCGAGTACATCTACATGTTCTGAATACATTTACATGTTCCGAGTACACTAGAGTACACATTCGAGTATATCTACATGTTCCGAGTACATCTACATGTTCCGAGTAGACTAGAGTACACCCGAGTACATCTACATGTTCCGAGTACACTAGAGTACTTCCGAGTACATCTACATGTTCCGAGTACACTAGAGTACATCCGAGTACATCTACATGTTCTGAGTACATTTACATGTTCCGAGTACATCTACATGTTCCGAGTACACTAGAGTACATCCGAGTACATCTACATGTTCCGAGTACACTAGAGTACATCCGAGTATATCTGCATGTTCCGAGTACATCTACATGTTCCGAGTACATCTACATGTTCCGAGTACATCTACATGTTCCGAGTACACTAAAGTACATCCGAGTACATCTACATGTTCCGAGTACATCAACATGTTCCGAGTACACTAGAGTACATCCGAGTATATCTACATGTTCCGAGTACATCTACATGTTCCGAGTACATCCACATGTTCCGGGTACACTAGAGTACATCCGAGTATATCTACATGTTCCGAGTACATTAGAGTACATTTACATGTTCCGAGTACACTAGAGTACATCTACATGTTCCGAGTACATGTACATGTTCCGAGTACATCTACATGTTCCGAGTACATCTACATGTTTCGAGTACACTAGAGTACATCCGAGTACATCTACATGTTCTGAATACATTTACATGTTCCGAGTACACTAGAGTACACATTCGAGTATATCTACATGTTCCGAGTACACTAGAGTACACCCGAGTACATCTACATGTTCCGAGTACACTAGAGTACTTCCGAGTACATCTACATGTTCCGAGTACACTAGAGTACATCCGAGTACATCTACATGTTCTGAGTACATTTACATGTTCCGAGTACATCTACATGTTCCGAGTACACTAGAGTACATCCGAGTACATCTACATGTTCCGAGTACACTAGAGTACTTCCGAGTACATCTACATGTTCCGAGTACACTAGAGTACATCAGAGTACATCTACATGTTCCGAGTACACTAGAGTACATCCGAGTACATCTACATGTTCTGAGGACATTTACATGTTCCGAGTACACTAGAGTACATCCGAGTATATCTACATGTTCCGAGTACACTAGAATACATCCGAGTACATCTACATGTTCCGAGTACATCAACATATTCCGAGTACACTAGAGTACATCCGAGTATATCTGCATGTTCCGAGTACATCTACATGTTCCGAGTACATCTACATGTTCCGAGTACATCTACATGTTCCGAGTACACTAAAGTACATCCGAGTACATCTACATGTTCCGAGTACATCAACATGTTCCGAGTACACTAGAGTACATCCGAGTATATCTACATGTTCCGAGTACATCTACATGTTCCGAGTACATCCACATGTTCCGGGTACACTAGAGTACATCCGAGTATATCTACATGTTCCGAGTACATTAGAGTACATTTACATGTTCCGAGTACACTAGAGTACATCTACATGTTCCGAGTACATGTACATGTTCCGAGTACATCTACATGTTCCGAGTACATCTACATGTTTCGAGTACACTAGAGTACATCCGAGTACATCTACATGTTCTGAGTACATTTACATGTTCCGAGTACATCTACATGTTCCGAGTACACTAGAGTACATCCGAGTACATCTACATGTTCCGAGTACACTAGAGTACATCCGAGTATATCTGCATGTTCCGAGTACATCTACATGTTCCGAGTACATCTACATGTTCCGAGTACATCTACATGTTCCGAGTACACTAAAGTACATCCGAGTACATCTACATGTTCCGAGTACATCAACATGTTCCGAGTACACTAGAGTACATCCGAGTATATCTACATGTTCCGAGTACATCTACATGTTCCGAGTACATCCACATGTTCCGGGTACACTAGAGTACATCCGAGTATATCTACATGTTCCGAGTACATTAGAGTACATTTACATGTTCCGAGTACACTAGAGTACATCTACATGTTCCGAGTACATGTACATGTTCCGAGTACATCTACATGTTCCGAGTACATCTACATGTTTCGAGTACACTAGAGTACATCCGAGTACATCTACATGTTCTGAATACATTTACATGTTCCGAGTACACTAGAGTACACATTCGAGTATATCTACATGTTCCGAGTACACTAGAGTACACCCGAGTACATCTACATGTTCCGAGTACACTAGAGTACTTCCGAGTACATCTACATGTTCCGAGTACACTAGAGTACATCCGAGTACATCTACATGTTCTGAGTACATTTACATGTTCCGAGTACATCTACATGTTCCGAGTACACTAGAGTACATCCGAGTACATCTACATGTTCCGAGTACACTAGAGTACTTCCGAGTACATCTACATGTTCCGAGTACACTAGAGTACATCAGAGTACATCTACATGTTCCGAGTACACTAGAGTACATCCGAGTACATCTACATGTTCTGAGGACATTTACATGTTCCGAGTACACTAGAGTACATCCGAGTATATCTACATGTTCCGAGTACACTAGAATACATCCGAGTACATCTACATGTTCCGAGTACATCAACATGTTCCGAGTACACTAGAGTACATCCGAGTATATCTACATGTTCCGAGTACATCAACATGTTCCGAGTACACTAGAGTACATCCGAGTACATCTACATGTTCCGAGTACACTAGAGTACATCCGAGTACATCTACATGTTCCGAGTACATCAACATGGAAGAAAGAATGGAATCGTGTCGAAAGTCGTAATTCGAGTTTTTCGACGAATCTACACGTTTCGAGCACTCTAGATCCCGAAAACACCATTTTTAGCGTAACGTCTGTGTGTGTGTTTGTCTGTTTGTGAAATGTGTATATTCACTCTAACTCAAAAACGAATCGATTAAACTTTACAACATTTGGTAGATACGTCAGTCACTTGTGGGTTACTCTGGTGCTGATTAGATTTTTTTTTATGGAAGGGGGGGGGGGGGTGGCTGGGAGGGAATCGGATAAAAGGAACCTGCCTTTTTTTATTATTATTTTATTTCGAAATAGCCCTCAAAAGCAGTATATATCCACTCTAGCTCAAAAACTAATTGGCCAAATTTCCCAAACTTTGATAGATAAGTCAATTGTAGGTTATCCTGGTGTGAATAAATTTTGGTGCGATTCGGGGGGAGGGGGGGGGGGAGAACCTGCCTTTTTTGCGAAATGGCCCTCAAAATTAGTATGTATCCACTTCAGTTGAGAAATGAATTGACAAATTTAAGAAAAATATTGGTAAATAAGTCGCTTGTGGGTTACCGTGATGCTGACTAGATTTTGGACTGATTCGGAAAAAGAGAATCTCCTTTTTTTCTTTTTCCGAAATGGCCATCAAAAATCGCCGAGATGAAAAATAATAAACTGCATGTGTTTAAACGTATCAATTAAATGCTTTCTTTTACTTAATTTTGGACAAAAAGAATAAGACCAATCCCATAACTCTAAGATGAACCATTCTCGAGGTATTTAAGTTTTTGAGTTTGATCAACTGAAGACCTTTATCACTATAGTTAAAAAGACTATTTAATGAAATTTCCAAAAATTTAGTAGTTAATTCCCTTATGGGTTCTCCTGCTGCTAATTATATTTTGGCATGATATGAAGAATATAACCGACCCTTTTTTGCGAAATGGCCCGCAAAGTTCATGAAAATCAAAAATAAATCACTAAAGTTGATTCAATATATTAATTAAGTACTTGTACTTCATGTAATTTCCGACAACAAAGCGAATAAAATTGACCCTATAACTCTAGGGTGAAACTTTTTCGAGTTATTTCAGTTTTTTTTGGAATTTTTAGAAACTGAAGACTTTAAAGTACATTAAGTTGCCAAATGAAACGGAAACGAAGATGCATTAAAAATGTAAATTGGATATAATATCAGGAAAGTATCTATGTTATTTTCTGCAATTAAACTTTATTTAATGCATCACGAAATTAAAAAAAAAAAAATGAATTTTGATCTGTACAGAAAGTCATGTGTTGCCCACATCTTTATATTTTCTTTTTATATTTATTTTTTGGCAACGAAAAGAAAAAACCAGCTCCATTAGTCTAAGACAAACTGTTATCGAAATTTTTTCCCTTTTTTGCAACGTCGTGTTTGAAAATACACTACCCGACACAACCGGCCACACATTAAGCTAACATAAGCCCTAGGGTTGGTCATGTGATCTGGGTCTTCGACTACCCGACACAGAAAATGCAACACCATGAAAGAGTGAATAGAGTGTGATAATAAAGGACACACAGATGGAAATGGCATATATAAATAAGTGATGTTAATTCTGAAAGGATAAGGATAATACAATACAGTAATGGTATAGACAGGTTGATCAATAGGCAGTAGGATCACCTCCTGCGGCGGTACAAGCAGCAACCCTTCGAAAAACAGATGCAATGAGCGTGCGGAAAGTTTCCTAAGGGATAGATTTCCATATGCCTTCAACCCTCCTCCACAGGTCGTCCTCTGTTTGAGGCGGGGGCAGGGCAGTCAAGCGACGGCTAATTACGCCCCATACATGATCGATGGGTGAGAGATCTGAAGATAGCTGAGGCCAAGGAGGCACCTGGATATCTAGCAAGACTTGTATGCTGATGGTTGGCGTGTGCGGTCGCGCGTTATCTTGCTGAAAAACAGTATTTTGCAACCGCTGAAGGTATGTTAGTGCAACAGGCCGCAGCACCTCATCTACATATCGTCGTGTCGTCATTGTGCCTTTGATACAAACCAGAGGTGACCGGCTATCGAAACCGATTTCATCCCAAACCATGATGTCGCGTTGTTGAGCAGTATAGCGTTCAACAGTCGAAGCAGGATTGGATCTGTTTCCACGTCTCCCCCAGACTCTCACACGGCGACTATCATCGAACAAACAGAACCGAGACTCGTTGCTGAATACTACTCGGTCCCATTCAGACGTCCAACAGGCTCGGGCCCGACACCATTGCAATCTCTCAAGTCGGTGTCTTGTCGTCATTGGCAGTCTTCGTAAAGGACGCTTTGAGTGCAAGCCGCTTTCGGCCAATCATCTAAAAACTGTTCTCGCTGATATTGGAATATTCAATGTAACCTGCAAATTCTGTAGAATGTCGACAATCGTCGTTTGTGAGGCTGCCCCCGCATGCCTTTGAATGCGTTAATCAACGCGTGCTGATGTACGTCTGGATGAACCTGTACCACTTCAATGATGCCCTTCTTCAATCCATCTTCTCCAAATGCTTTCCACAATGGATGCAATTACGTATGTTTCAACGGCGATACGCCGGTACGACCACCCAGCCGTACGTAGGCCTAAAATGAATCCCCTGGCACGATGACCTAAATGCTGAAACAAACTTCGGCGTCATCGGCCAGTGTCTGTCTGTCTGTGTGTCTGTGCAATGTATGTATCCACTCTAACTCAAAAACTTATGTACCGAATTTCATAAAATTTGGTAGGTAAGTCACTTGGGTATGACCCTGATGCTGATTAGTTTTTGGTACGATTCACAAAAACAGAACCCACTCTTTTTTTGCGAAATGGACCGTAAAAATGTCATGTATCCACTCTAGCTAAAATACTATTTGACCAAATTTCACAAAATTTGGTAGATAAGTTACTTGTACAACACTCTGCTGATTAGATTTTGGTATTAATCGGAAAAGAACAGCCTGCCTTTTTTTACGAAATGGCCAGCAAAAATGTCATGTATCCACTCTAGCTAAAATACTAATTGACCAAATTTCACAAAATTTGGTAGATAAGTTACTTGTACAACACTCTGCTGATTAGATTTTGGTATTAATCGGAAAAGAGCAGCCTGCCTTTTTTTACGAAATGGCCAGCAAAAATGTCATGTATCTACTCTAGCTAAAATACTAATTGACCAAATTTCACAAAATTTGGTAGATAAGTTACTTGTACAATACTCTGCTGATTAGATTTTGGTATTAATCGGAAAAGATCAGCCTGCCTTTTTTTACGAAATGGCCAGCAAAAATGTCATGTATCCACTCTAGCTAAAATACTAATTGACCAAATTTCACAAAATTTGGTAGATAAGTTACTTGTACAATACTCTGCTGATTAGATTTTGGTATTAATCGGAAAAGATCAGCCTGCCTTTTTTTACGAAATGGCCAGCAAAAATGTCATGTATCCACTCTAGCTAAAATACTAATTGACCAAATTTCACAAAATTTGGTAGATAAGTTACTTGTACAATACTCTGCTGATTAGATTTTGGTATTAATCGGAAAAGAACAGCCTGCCTTTTTTTACGAAATGGCCAGCAAAAATGTCATGTATCCACTCTAGCAAAAATACTAATTGACCAAATTTCACAAAATTTGGTAGATAAGTTACTTGTACAACACTCTGCTGATTAGATTTTGGTATTAATCGGAAAAGAACAGCCTGCCTTTTTTTACGAAATGGCCAGCAAAAATGTCATGTATCCACTCTAGCTAAAATACTAATTGACCAAATTTCACAAAATTTGGTAGATAAGTTACTTGTACAACACTCTGCTGATTAGATTTTGGTATTAATCGGAAAAGAACAGCCTGCCTGTTTTTACGAAATGGCCAGCAAAAATGTCATGTATCCACTCTAGCTAAAATACTAATTGACCAAATTTCACAAAATTTGGTAGATAAGTTACTTGTACAATACTCTGCTGATTAGATTTTGGTATTAATCGAAAAGATCAGCCTTTTTTTTTTTACGAAATGGCCAGCAAAAATGTCATGTATCCACTCTAGCTAAAATACTAATTGACCAAATTTCACAAAATTTGGTAGATAAGTTACTTGTACAATACTCTGCTGATTAGATTTTGGTATTAATCGGAAAAGAACAGCCTGCCTTTTTTTACGAAATGGCCAGCAAAAATGTCATGTATCCACTCTAGCTAAAATACTAATTGACCAAATTTCACAAAATTTGGTGGATTAGTCACTTGTAAAATACTCTGCTGATTAGATTTTGGTATTAATCGGAAAAGAACAGCCTGCCTTTTTTTACGAAATGGCCAGCAAAAATGTCATGTATCCACTCTAGCTAAAATACTAATTGACCAAATTTCACAAAATTTGGTAGATAAGTCACTTGTACAATACTCTGCTGATTAGATTTTGGTATTAATCGGAAAAGAACAGCCTGCCTTTTTTTACGAAATGGCCAGCAAAAATGTCATGTATCCACTCCAGCTAAAATACTAATTGACCAAATTTCACAAAATTTGGTAGATAAGTCACTTGTACAATACTCTGCTGATTAGATTTTGGTATTAATCGGAAAAGAACAGCCTGCCTTTTTTTACGAAATGGCCAGCAAAAATGTCATGTATCCACTCTAGCTAAAATACTAATTGACCAAATTTCACAAAATTTGGTAGATAAGTCACTTGTACAATACTCTGCTGATTAGATTTTGGTATCAATCGGAAAAGAACAGCCTGCCTTTTTTTACGAAATGGCCAGCAAAAATGTCATGTATCCACTCTAGCTAAAATACTAATTGACCAAATTTCACAAAATTTTGTAGATAAGTCACTTGTACAATACTCTGCTGATTAGATTTTGGTATTAATCGGAAAAGAACAGCCTGCCTTTTTTTACGAAATGGCCAGCAAAAATGTCATGTATCCACTCCAGCTAAAATACTAATTGACCAAATTTCACAAAATTTGGTAGATAAGTCACTTGTACAATACTCTGCTGATTAGATTTTGGTATTAATCGGAAAAGAACAGCCTGCCTTTTTTTACGAAATGGCCAGCAAAAATGTCATGTATCCACTCTAGCTAAAATACTAATTGACCAAATTTCACAAAATTTGGTAGATAAGTCACTTGTACAATACTCTGCTGATTAGATTTTGGTATTAATCGGAAAAGAACAGCCTGCCTTTTTTTACGAAATGGCCAGCAAAAATGTCATGTATCCACTCCAGCTAAAATACTAATTGACCAAATTTCACAAAATTTGGTAGATAAGTCACTTGTACAATACTCTGCTGATTAGATTTTGGTATTAATCGGAAAAGAACAAACAGCCTGCCTTTTTTTACGAAATGGCCAGCAAAAATGTCATGTATCCACTCTAGCTGAAATACTATTGACCAAATTAAAGGCTTGCTTCATACGTAATTTTTGATGACAAAAAAAAAAAAAAGTAAATAAATAAAACCAACCTCATTGTTCTAAAATGGACCATTCTTGAGTTATTTAAATTTTTACTTTTGAGGAACTGAAGACGTTTTTCACTGTAATTAAAAATATTTTTAAAGAAATATCTTAAAACAAAGTAGTTAAGTCCCTTGATGGCTATTCTGAGGCTGATTTGATTTTGATGAGATTCAGTAAAATATAATCAAATCCTTTATGCGAAATGTCCCCCAAATATGCAGGGTGTCCAGTGCAATCGATGCCCAACGGCTATTTCCTCAACCGTTAGTCATAGAGATATACTTCCAATTGTAAAAATATTTTAAATTTTAAAATCTATTATCTTAGAAAGAGTTTAAATTAATAAATAGATTTCTGAAAGACATACGAAATATAAATTTTTATACGGTCCCCCGGTCCTATCAATTATATTTAGGAAAATCCTCCTCCTACAATTTCATGCAAAATAAAATAAAAATCTTCCTTTTGTGACCAAAATTCACCGAGTTATGAAGCATTAAACTTTATGACTTAAGTCGCTTTTCCACGCATAAAAATGTCCCGTTTCAGGCAACCAACCAATCAGGGACCTTATTGACCATTTCTCATTAAAAAATATTTGATGTGGGCAACAAATGACTTTCCTTATATAATGCAATGAATTTACTACTTTAACAGTAAAAACAATTGGTTATTCTTACAGTAGATATATTCTTTCCAAGATATTGAATTTTCGTCAATTAGTCGTCATTTTCATTGATTTAGCCTCATTTTTATCCATTTGGCGAGTTTTTCGTTAATTTAGCAACATTTAAACAAGTCGCCAAGTTGGCGACATTCCACCAAAGTCGTCGCCAAAATCGCGCCGAACGTTATGGATGGAGAAATAAGTTATTCTTACAGCAGATAAATGACTATTGGCGTTCAAATACAAAAGTATTACTCAAAGTATATTTTTTCATGAATGGAACGAGCTAGACCCACGAGAATGATGTCACCAAATGTATCGCATGGTATTACATATGAAAAGTGAACATGTTTCTCAATAGGAAATATTTTTTTATTATTTTATATGACTTTTTGATAATTTTTTTGAAAAATGTGCAATATCTCGAGAACGGTTCCTGTTAGCGTTCTAAAATTTATGTTAATCGTTTTCTAATGAAAAATTACATAAGAAATGTCTATTTGCGTAACTTTATTAGCGGTTTTGATTTTTTGACGATTTTTTCAAAATTTCACCCGAAAATTTAGGAGGGGGTTCTGAACATTCGATTACGTTTAAAAACAATAGGCTTCCAGTGTTTACGGATTTTGATTTTTGTACCAAATTTCGTTCGAATAGGTCCATTCGTTCGTCAGTTATCGTCTCCACAGGCTCACTGACCACACACACACACACACACACACACACACACACACACACACACACACACACAGACATCACTTCAAGAATGTGTTATTTGTGATCAGGGATGCTTGAAACGTGCTCTCCCGTCGAAAACTCGAATTCGAATTTTCGACCCCGTCACAATACTTTCCTTATACATTATGTATATAAGGAAAGTAACAATAGGCTTCCAGTATTCACGGATTGTGATTTTTGTACCGAATTTCGTTCGAATCGGTCCATTCATTCGTCAGTTATCGTCTCCACAGACTCACTGACACACACACACATACTTTCACACACACACAAACACAGGCATCACCTCAAAAATGTTTGATTCGTGATCAGGGATGCTTGAAACGTGCTCTCCCGTTGAAAACTCGAATTCGAATGTTCGAACCCGCCACAATACTGTCCTTATACATTATGTATATAAGGAAAGTGAAAAGGGGTCCAACTTTAAACAGCTATAAGTCGGTCAATTTTGATCGTAAAAGGATGATTTATTTTTTATTTTGCATAAAATTGTATGAGGATGATTTTAAGGAAAGTATTGTGACGGGGTCGAAAATTCGACTTCGAGTTTTCGACGGGAGAGCACCTTTCAAGCATTCCTGATAACGAATTAAACATTTTTGAAGTGATGTCTGTGTGTGTGTGCGTGTGTGTGTGAAAGTGTGTATGTGTGTGTGTGTGAAAGTGTGTATGTGTGAAAGTATATGTGTGTGTGTGAAAGTATGTGAAAGTATGTGTGTGTGTGTGTCAGTGAGTCTGTGGAGACGATAACTGACGAACGAATGGACCTATTCGAACGAAATTTGGTACAAAAATCACAACCGGTAAACACTGGAAGCCTATTGCTTTTATACGCAATCGAATGTTCAGAACCCCCTTAAATTTTCGAGTGAAATTTTGAAAAAATCGTCAAAAAATCAAAACCGCTAATAAAGTTGCGCAAATAGACATTTCTTATGTAATTTTTCATTAGAAAACGATTGCCATAAATTTTAGAACGCTAACATGAACCGGTCTCGAGATATTGCACATTTTTCAAAAAAGTTATCAAAAAGTCATATAAAATAAAAAAAAATATTTCTTATTGAGAAACATGTTCACTTTTCATATGTAATACCATGCGATAAATTTGATGACATCGTTCTCGTGTATCTAGCTCGTTCCATACATGAAAAAATATACTTTGAGTAATACTTTTGCATTTGAACGCCAATAGTCATTTATCTGCTGTAAGAATAACTTATTTCTTCGTCCATAACGCTTGGCGAGATTTTGGCGACGAATTTGGTGGAATGTCGCCAACTTGGCGACATTTTAAAATGTTGCTAAATTAACGAAAAACTCGCCAAATGGATAAAAATGACGCTAAATCAATGAGGACTCATTGATGATGACGACATGGAAAATGACGACTTATTGATGAAAATTCAATATCTTGGAAAGAATATAAATAACTGCTGTAAAAATAATCTATTTTTTTTTAACTATAAAAGTAGTAAATTCATTGCATTATATAAGGAAAGTCATGTGGTGCCCACATCAGATTTTTGATTTAAACTGTTTCTAAGGTAATAGATATTAAAATTTAAAACATTTTTGCAATTGGAAGTGTATCTCTGTGACTAACGGCTGAGGAAATAGCCATTGGGCACCGATAGCACTGGACACCCGTATATAGTTTTATAGGTAAGTTAAAAATGAAAATCTGAAATAAATGAATTGTTGAAATATATTAATTAAGTGCTTGTTCTTCGGGTAAATTTTGACAACTAAGCGAATAAGACTGATCCCATGACTGTAGGATGAACCATACACGAGATATTTTCGTTTTCTGGAATTTTGAGGACCTGAAGAATTTAAAGTGAATTAAGTTGTCAAATGAAATTAAGATGCAACAAAAGGGCAAATTGGATATAATATCAGAAAAATATCGATGTTATTTTTTGCAATTAAACTCAATTTAAATCAAAATGAAATAAATAATGATAAAATGAATTTGAATCTGCAGGGAAAATTATGTGCTGCCCACATCAGATTTTTACATTCCTTAAAATACATGGTAATGTATAGGGAAAGTATTGGAAACGGGTCGAAAATCGCAACTTGAGTTTTCGATGGATCTACACGTTTGGAGGACCTCTAGAATACGGAACAATTATATTTGGATAGAAGTCTCTCTCTCTGTGTGTGTGTGTCTCTTTGTTATATGTGTGTGTCTCTTTGTTATATGTGTGTGTCTCTCTCTGTTATATGTGTGTGTCTCTCTCTGTTATATGTGTGTGTCCGTGCAATAAATGCATCTATTCTAACTCAAAAACTAATTGACCAAATTTCATAAAATTTTATAGGTAAGTTACTTGTAGGTTACTCTGGTGCGGATTAGATTTTGGCACAAATCGGGGTAAAAGAACCTGCCTTTTTATGCGAAATGTCGCGCAAAAATCATTAAAATCTTAAATAAAAGACTACATATGCTCAAATGTGTCAATTAAATGCTTGTTTTATACGGAATTTTTTAATGTTCAGGAACGAAGAAAGGAATAAGACTATCCCTATTATTCTTTTAAAAAAACCTGTCTTTTTTGCCAAATGCCCCCCCAAAAACCGTATATATTCACTCTAGCTGAGGAACTAATAAACCAAATTTCACAAAAGATAAGTAGATAAGTTCCTTGTGGGTTACCATGGTGGTGGTTAAATTTTGGTACGATTCCTTTTTTCTTCTTCTCTAAAATCAAAGACAACCAATCACATAGCCAAAACGCTTTGGCTATGTGGTGATGTACGTCAGAATGAAGCGATTTTAAAAAATGACTTTTTAACTACTTATTTGGTTGTCTTTGATTTTAGAGTTTATTGGTTGACGTGTTTACCATGCTGTTTATCCTTTTTTTTTTTTTTTTTTTTTTTTTTTCTTCCGAAATAGCACTCAAAAATTGTCAAAATCTAAAATAAAATTCTACAAATGTAGCTATTAAATGCCTGTTTTATACCGAAGACGGCGAGTATAATAAGGTCAAAACCATTACACTTAGATGAACCCTTCTCGATATATAAGTTTTTTTACTTTCCTTATATACATAATGTATAAGGAAAGTATTGTGACGGGGTCGAAAATTCGAATTCGAGTTTTCGACGGGAGAGCACGTTTCAAGCATCCCTGATCACGAATCAAACATTTTTGAAGTGATGTCTGTGTGTGTGTGTGTGTGTGTGTGTGTGTGTGTGTGTGTGAAAGTATGTGTGTGTGTGTGTGTGTGTCAGTGAGTCTGTGGAGACGATAACTGACGAACGAATGGACCGATTCGAACCAAATTTGGTACAAAAATCACAATCCGTAAACACTGGAAGCCTATTGCTTTTATACGTAATCGAATGTTCAGAACTCCCCTAAATTTTCGAATAAAATTTGAAAAAATCGTCAAAAAATCAAAACCGCTAATAAAGTTACGCAAATAGACATTTCTTATGTAATTTTTCATTAGAAAACGATTGGCATAAATTTTAGAACGCTAACATGAACCGTTCTCGAGATATTGTACATTTTTCAAAAAAATTATGAAAAAGTCACATAAAAAAAAAAATTCCTACTGAGAAACATGTTCACTTTTCATATGTAATACCATGCGATAAATTGAGTGACATCATTCTCGTGGATCTAGCTTGTTCCATTCATGAAAAAATATACTTTGAATAATACTTTTGTATTTAAACGCCAATAGTCATTTATCTGCTGTAAGAATAACTTTTTTCTTAGTGCATAACGCTTGACGAGATTTTGGCGACGAATTTGGCGAAATGTCGCCAACTTGGCGACTTTTTTGAAATGTTGCCAAATTAATGAAAATCTCGCCAAATGGATAAAAATGATGCAAAATCAATGAAAATGACGACTAATTGTCGAAAATTCAATATCTTGGAAAGAATATTAGTATCTACTATAAGAAAAACCTATTTTTTTACAGTAAAAGTAGTAAATTCATTACATTATATAAGGAAAGTCATGTGTTGCCCACATCAGATTTTTTTACTTTCCTTATATACATAATGTATAAGGAAAGTATTGTGACGGGGTCGAAAATTCGAAATCGAGTTTTCGACGGCAGAGCACGTTTCAAGCATCCCTGATCACGAATCAAACATTTTTGAAGTGATGTTTGTCTGTGTGTGTGTGTGTGTGTGTGTGTGTGTGTGTGTGTGTGTGTGTGTGTGTGTGTGTGAAAGTATGTGTGTGTGTGTGTGTGTGTGTCAGTGAGTCTGTGGAGACGATAACTGACGAACGAATGGACCGATTCGAACCAAATTTGGTACAAAAATCACAATCCGTAAACACTGGAAGCCTATTGCTTTTATACGTAATCGAATGTTCAGAACTCCCCTAAATTTTCGAATAAAATTTTGAAAAAATCGTCAAAAAATCAAAACCGCTAATAAAGTTACGCAAATAGACATTTCTTATGTAATTTTTCATTAGAAAACGATTGGCATAAATTTTAGAACGCTAACATGAACCGTTCTCGAGATATTGTACATTTTTCAAAAAAATTATGAAAAAGTCACATAAAAAAAAAAATTCCTACTGAGAAACATGTTCACTTTTCATATGTAATACCATGCGATAAATTGAGTGACATCATTCTCGTGGATCTAGCTTGTTCCATTCATGAAAAAATATACTTTGAATAATACTTTTGTATTTAAACGCCAATAGTCATTTATCTGCTGTAAGAATAACTTTTTTCTTAGTGCATAACGCTTGACGAGATTTTGGCGACGAATTTGGCGAAATGTCGCCAACTTGGCGACTTTTTTGAAATGTTGCCAAATTAATGAAAATCTAGCCAAATGGATAAAAATGATGCAAAATCAATGAAAATGACGACTAATTGTCGAAAATTCAATATCTTGGAAAGAATATTAGTATCTACTATAAGAAAAACCTATTTTTTTACAGTAAAAGTAGTAAATTCATTACATTATATAAGGAAAGTCATGTGTTGCCCACATCAGATTTTTTTACTTTCCTTATATACATAATGTATAAGGAAAGTATTGTGACGGGGTCGAAAATTCGAAATCGAGTTTTCGACGGCAGAGCACGTTTCAAGCATCCCTGATCACGAATCAAACATTTTTGAAGTGATGTTTGTCTGTGTGTGTGTGTGTGTGTGTGTGTGTGTGTGTGTGTCAGTGAGTCTGTGGAGACGATAACTGACGAACGAATGGGCCGATTCAAACCAAATTTGGTACAAAAATCACAATTCATAAACACTGGAAGCCTATTGTTTTTATACGCAATCGAATGCTCAGAACCCCCTTAAATTTTCGAATAAAATTTTGAAAAAAATCGTCAAAAAATCAAAACCACTAATAAAGTTACGCAAATAGACATTTCTTATGTAATTTTTCATTAGAAAACGATTGACATAAATTTTAGAACGCTAACATGAATCGTTCTCGAGATATTGTACATTTTTCATAAAAATTATTAAAAAGTCATATAAAATGAAAAAAAAATATTTCCTATTGAGAAACATGTTCACTTTTCATATGTAATACCATGCCATAAATTGGGTGATATCATTCTCGTGGATCTAGCTCGTTCCATTCATGAAGAAAGATACTTTGAGTAATACTTTTGTATTTGAACGCCAATAGTAATTTATCTGCTGTAAGAACAACTTATTTCTTCGTCCATAACGCTTGGTGAAATTTTGGCGACGAATTTGGCGGAATGTCGCCAACTTGGCGACTTTTTTAAATGTTGCCAAATTAACGAAAATCTCGCCAAATGGATAAAAATGACGCTAAATCAATGAAAATGACGGCTAATTATCGAAAATTCAATATCTTGGAAAAAATATTAGTATCTACTATAAGAAAAACCTATTTTTTTACTGTAAAAGTAGCAAATTCATTACATTATATAAGGAAAGTCATGTGTTGCCCACATCAGATTTTTTAATTTTGAGGAACTGAAGACTTTTTTCACTGTAGTAAAAAACTGTTCAATGAAATTTCTTAAAATTTATTAATTACGTCCCTTGAGGATTACTCTGATATTAATTAGATTTTGGTATGATTCGGAAAAATATAACCGAACCTTTTTTTTGAGAAATGGCCGTAAAAATCTTGAAAATAATAAATGACTAAAAGTAAAATAAGTGACTAAAATTGCTGAAACATATTAATCAAGTACTTATTCTTCATGTCAATTTTTGACAGCACAGTGAATGAGAACGATTCTAGGATGAACCGCACTCGAGAAATTTGAGTGTTTTGGAATTTTGAAGAGCATAAGATTTTAAAGTGTATTAAGTTGCCAAATGAAACGGACATGCATTAAAACTGCAAAATCGGTTTAATATCATAGAAGTATCTACGTTATTTTCTGCAGTTAAACTCAATTTAATGAATCATGAAGTAAAAAATAAGAAAATAAATTTGAATGTGTAGGGAATGGCACCAGGGTTACCCATAAGGGGCTTACTCATAAATTTGTATGAAATTCGGTCTTAGAGTGGATCCAAAATCTGCACAGACAGACACACAAAGCCATAGATACACAGATACACGCACAGACGCCAAGCTAAAATTAGTTTTTTCGTGTTCTAGAGGTCCCAAAACGCGTAGATCCGTCGAAAACTTGAATTTCGATTTTCGGTACGATTCCTCTATTTTCCCTATACCTTACAACATATTGCAGGGAAAGTAATATTGTGCTCCCAGCCCTTTTACTACCCACTTCTGTTTAGGCCTCAGGTTATCATGCTACTTGATTGTCGGGGGTGTTGCGGGTCCATATCTCCGTCACTGATGTGTCGCCAAACGTATTCTAGAAATCTACTTGGTCGATTTACATGATTTTATTTTAAACTAGCAGCATATCCGTTCTTCGTACGGAGTATATAATATAAAGAAACTTATAATTCTCAATCATGTGCAAATTCTGTCATGTGCAAATCCCCTAACAAAACACAATTAATTTCATTTATTAAGCGCTTTAATTTATCAATTCTATGATATTTTTATGGATTTACAAATATTTTTATCAATTTGGTGATATTAAAAAAATTCGTTAAATGTGTTACTAAGTTGGATGGATGGACTGACCGACAAATGCTACCGAAACATCATTTCCGTACTCTCTTCTAAAAAACAAATTTAATTTCATTGATTTGCGTCATTTTTATCAATTTGGAGACATTTCCGCTAATTTGGTAAAGTTTAAGAAAAGTTACCTAGAGGTTATTTAGAGATATTCCACAAAATTCGTAGCTCTGAATTTGCAGATCTGAAGAATAAAATATCCTGATCCTGTTTGTATATACTAAATGAAAACACTAAAATTGTATTAGAAGATTCTAACATTCTACTCTTTTTCTGCTTCAACAATCGGCTAAATGAATTTATTGGGTAAACACAATATATAAGCTTGAAACCTCTTTGCTAAAATAAATGAAAGTGATATACGCAGTCCGCAATTTATATAATTAAAAGAACAATCAAACCGTTCATTTATAAAATATATTTTTACATCCATTTATTTATTATTCAAATAGAAAAATAATAATAAATATTAACAACACATTTAATTTCATTCCGTTGCCGAGCAACATGATATCAGATAGAATCTTCTTCATAAAATGCGAAATTAAATAGCCATTTTGATTTCTTTATACTTTTCATCGTTGAGTAAAAGCTTGTGAAAGATAAGCCATGGAGGTAGATTTTTCCATTTAACTTCATGTTTCGAACAATTCATGTTTTCCGATAGTGACTATAATTAATGCAAAAATCCTGCACCAAACTCGGAAATAAAGTTTTATTTCATTTTGACGTTTTAAACAAACGATTTTCATCCTTTCCGTTTGGATAAACCACGGAGTTGGAGAGTAGAAGTCCTAGGAAAAAGTTCCGTTTGTCATTAATATCTCGACAACCCCTGGTCTTAGAAACTCGAAACTTAGACAAAATTCATGGGGTGTTATTTCAAGACTATCCACAAAATTTCATTAAATTCGATTCAGCCATTTTCAGAAAGAAATTCAACAATTCTTATACAGTTCATCTTATAGCGTCATGTGTTTACATTCTCCACACGTAAAAATTAGGCTTCGTTGTGGAAATAATCAAAGTTTGATGATTATTTAAACTAAAAAATATTGTAATTGCGTTGGCGCAGTATATAGATGCACAGCAAATTATCAAAAATAAAGCTGTTTTAGAACGGATGCAGCACTAAATATAAATTAAAAAGATCTTTAAAAATCCCAATTTTGACACTGGGAAATAAAAATGGATGCCATACTTTATTTTGAAGCGGTTCACGTGATCTCTTCATACAATAAGGGTGTAATTATTATTTTAATTTTTATTTAAAAAACTACCGACCATATTTTGCTGAAATTTTCTTATACATTTTATGGAATAATTTGAATATTTCCTAAAATTTTCGAAGCCATTTGTGAATTTTAAATTCGCTTAAAAATATTTGAAAAATGAGGTCCCATAGGATTCAATGCATTTTATTTTTTCAACCCAGGTTCAATCCAAAACGAATTGGGTGAGATTATTTATTTACATTCCCGTGTGTTCCAGAGATCGTCTCAACACCATACTAAAATTCAATTTTGATAAAGTTATAATTACGGCAGTTATCGTGCGAACGGACAGACAAAAATGGAGAAATTGAATTTGCAACTAAAGGAAACCCAACGTTGAATGTTGTACAGAAAAAGTGCAGAGTCCACTTCGGCAATAAGAGCTAGCAAATTCTGTCCCAGTAGCTCAACGGTAAAGTTTCTGCTGACCAATTTGAAAATCAAGGGTTCGATTCCCTGTTGGGGCATCAAAGTTCTTTACAAATGTCATTTGATAAATGAATTACTCTCCCCCAGTTGCGAAATTATTGCATCTTCTGTTATAAATTAGTACGTATAACAGAAAGAATAATGAAAAAAATTATAATGGCAAAAGAAATAAATTTTTAAATACTACACAACAATGATTCACGGGGCGCGGTAGCCCAGTGGTTAGCACGCGGGAATTGTTCTCGCTAGGCTCAGGTTCGATTCCTGCCACTGCCAAAACTGCCGCCGTGTTCACGCGGAGTACGATCACGTTAAACATGTGGATCCGTAAGTCCTTCCGAGAGGTTGGTATTAGGGGGAGGAAGGTACGGTCCCTGTGGATCATCCACCACTGGGTTCCGGTCTAAATTGGGTGGCACTTCCCGACCTTACAAACAGTTATCTTACACCTTCTTGGTAGGTCGGACGGTCTGGGTCTCAACAACAACAACAACAATGGCTCACGAAAAAGTAGAATATGTATTTTAATCATACACAAAATAGAACCCAATTGAGGGTGTAGGCATATTTAATTTTTAAAAAATCGGATGTAGGCAGCACATGACTTTCCTTATATAATGCAATGAATTTCCGTCTTTCACAGTTAAAAAATAATGAAAAGATCCACGGCACAGTGTTTGTAAAGTCGAATTGTACATTTTGCGCTTTTCCGGATGACATCATGTAAAACTATTTCGTACCCAATTAACTTATATTTCACGCAACTCTAAATTAACAATTATCAATATTGATAGCATCCTCAGTAAGCAATATATTCCGTATACTAAAATATTTTAATGATATATTCATCAATTAAGCGTCATTTTCATTAACTTAGCGTCATTTTTGCAATTCTGACGATATTTTCGTTACTCTGGGACTAAATATCGCCAAGTTGGCGGTATTTCGCTAGATTATTCGCCAAGTTCGCCATATGTATCGTTAACTGTTACAAACAAACGGTGATAGGGGCATTTCTTACATACTAGAAGGTATGACCGTCATATGACAGAATTAAAAATTTGTAAAGAATTGCCTCCTATGTAGCGATATTTTTAACAATTTGGTGACATTTTCGTTAATCTGGCAGTATTTAAATAAGTCGCCAAGTTTGCGACATCCCGCCAAATTTTTCACCAAGCATAACGGACGGACGGAGAAATGGGTTATTCTTATAGTTGCTTATCATGTTTTAATCAATATATTGAATTTTCATCAATTAGCCGTCATTTCCATTGATTTATCGCCATTTTTATCAATTTGGCGACATTTTCGTCAATTTGGCAACATTAAAAAAGCTCACCAAGTTGACGTTATGTCGCCAACATTCATCGCCAGCATTTTGCCAAGCGTTACAGACGGAGAAATAAGTTATTCTTATAGTAGATTCCTATATTCTTTCCAAGATATTGAATTTTTATCAGTTTGTCGTCATTTTCATTGATTTACAGTAATTTTTATCAATTTTAGCGACATTTTTATTAATTTGACGACAATTTCGCTGATTTGGTAATATTTAGAAAACTCGCCACAAGATAGCAATATTTCGCCATATTCGAAGACAAAATTTCACCAAGCGTTATGGACCGAGAAATAGGTTATTCTTATAGTAGATAAACGACTAATGGTGTCCAAGTACAAAACTATTACCCAAAGTACCTTCTCTTATAGTAGACTAGCAGCTTACCCGTTCTTCGTACGGAGTATATAATATAAAGAAACTTATAATTCGCAATCATGTGCAAATTCTGTTAAAATATTAAATTTATTGCTCCTAAAGAGAAGTTTAAGAATATCTGTTCTCACTATGAAACATTATCTTTACGGGCAGATCTGAAGAATAAAACATCCTGGCCCCTTTTGTAAGCAAATTTCCAAAAAAAAAAAGGAATTGAATCAATATATGCAAAATGAAAGCATTAAAATTGTATAAGACCCGTACTACTTATATACGCGAATATTAGAAGATATAACCTGTATTAGTACATTAGAAGATTACCCGTATTACAATATGAGTCTCAAAAATCTTTGCCAAAATAAAAGAGATGACGTAATAAATTGAAAATATCAAGAATCCCCGTACTCTTTATGCCAGAAGGTCGTCATTGCTTCCAATATATGCCAATATATATCAAAACATATGCCAATATACCTGTACTACTTATATTTTCGTAGTTTAGAAGATATACCATACCCGTGTATTTGTAGAAGATTACTCGTACAACGTACAATATATGAGTTTAAACAATTATCATAATAAAACAATTGCATAATAACTTGAAAATATCAATAATCCCTGAATCAATAATCCCCGAAAATATCAATAATCCCTGAATCAATAATCCCCGAAAATATCAATAATAATAACGTTTAATCCTGAAGACTGTAATTGATATTATCCAGTCAAAAATGCTATCAAAGTCAAATCGTTCTTTTCTAAAATATATTTTTACATCCATTTATTTATTATTCAAATCGAAAAAATAATAATTAAAATTAACAGACAGATTTAATTTAATTGCATTAATTTAATTTAATTTAAGAGCAACATGATATAAGATAGAATCCTCCTCATAAACTGCGAAATTAAATAACCATTTTGATTTCTTTATAGTTTATACTTTTCATTGTTCAGTAAAAGCTTGTGAAAAATAAGCCGTGGTTATAGATTTCCCATTTAAATCATGTTTCAAACAATTCATGCTTTCAGAAAGTGACTAATTAGCGCAAAAATTCTCCCATCAAACTCAAAGATAAAGTTTTAATTCACTTTCAAACGATTTGCAAGCTTTTCGTTTGAATAAACCACGGAGTTAGAGAGTACAACTCCTAGGGAAAAGTTTCGTTTTTCATTAATATCTCGACAACCCTTGGTCTTAGATACTCGAAACTTGGGCTAAATTTATGGGGAGCTATTTCAAGGCTATCCACAAAATTTCATCAAATTCGGTTCAGCCGTTCTCCCGTGATGATGAGACAAACGAAAATTTCGTTTTTTACTAATATCTCGAGAACCACTGATCGTAGAAACTCCAAACATATACTAAATTTTAAGTGGAACTATTTCCAGGCTACCCACAAAATTTCATCAAATTCGGTTTAGCCGTTCTCCCGTGATGACAGGACAAACAGATAGACAGACAGACAGACAGATTTTCAATTTTATTTATATAGACTAGCAGCATACCCGTTCTTCGTACGGAGTATATAATGTAAAGAAACTTAAAATTTACAATCATGTGCAAATTCTTATAGTATACTAAATGACAATTTTAATCAAAATATTTTGATAAAATATTTAATACAATGCTCCTAAAAAGAAGTATAAGAATCTCTGTTCTCGCTATACAAAATTATTTCACGGGCAGATCTGAAGAATAAAACATTCTGGCCCCTTTTGTAAGCAAATTTACAAAAAAAAAAAAAAAAAAAAAGAATTGAATCAATATATGCAAAATGAAAGCATTAAAATTGTATGGCACCCGTACTACATATATACGCGAATATTAGAAGATATAACCTGTATTAGTACATTACATGTGTAAATTGAAAATATCAGTAAACCAGTAACTGGCTCCAATATATGCCTGAATGAAAGCACTAAAATTATATTGGTATATATATATATATATATAAAAATAAATTATTAAATCCAAAGTTAGAATGTATGTAGTAACTCATAATACACTATTCCAAAATTTTCTACAAATACAAAGAAATTAAGACATATATATATATATATATATATATCCCCGTACTACTTATATTGTCGCAGATTAGAAAATATGCCAATGTCTTATTAGAAGATTACCCTTATTACAATATGAGTTTTAAATATCTTTGCCAAAATAAAACAGATGACGTAAAAATTGAAAATATCAATAATCCCCGTAATCTTTATATCAGAGGGTCGTAATTGATTCCAATATATGCTAATAATATATATATCAAAATATATGTCAATATGCGTGTACTACTTATATTCTCGTAGATTGGAAGATATACCCGTGTATTTGTAGAAGATTACTCGTACAACGTACAATATATGAGTTTAAACAATTTTTGTCATAATACAACAATGGCATAATAACTTGAAAATATCAATAATCCCTGAATCATTAATTCCCGAAAATATCAATAATAATAATGTTTAAACCTGAAAACCGTAATTGATATTATCCAGTCAAAAATGCAATCTCAATGAAATTTATTTTATATACATATCTTTATTATTCAAATCGGAAAAGATTTAATAAAAATTGTATGCCGCATAACACATTGGATTTGCATCCATTGCTAAACTATCATTTGCTTCAAATAAATTGATGGAAATCACATCTTCTGAATAATACTATCTCCATGGAAGGTTTCACGACATTTTCGTCAATTTAGCAATAATTTAAAAAATCGCCAAATTTATCGCCAAGTGGGACTATAGAACTGATAGTCCCATTTTGCGACAAATTGACGAAACATCATCACAATACTATTCTCTAACAAAACACAATTAATTTTATTTATTAAGCGCAATTTTATCAATTTCATGATATTTTTATGGATTTACAAATATTTTTATCAAATTGGTGATATTTCAAAAATTCACTAAATGTGTTACTAAGTAGGATGGATGGACTGACCGACAAATGCTACCGAAACATCATTTCAGTACTCTCTTCTAAAAAAACAAATTTAATTTCATTGATTTGCGTCGTTTTTATCAATTTGGCAACATTTCCGTCAATTTGTCCAAGTTTAAGAAAAGTTGCCAAGTTAGCGATATTCCGCCAAATTCGTAGCTCTGAATTTGCTGATCTGAAGACTAAAACTTCCTGATCCCGTTTGTATATACTAAATGAAAACACTAAAATTGTATTAGAAGATATACCCGTTCTACTCTTTTTCTGTTTCAACAATCGGATAAATGAATTTATTGGGTAAACACAATATATGAGTTTATTAGCTAAACACAATATATGAGTTAATTAGCTAAACACAATATATAAGCTTAAAAACTCTTTGCCAAAATAAATGAAAGTGATGTACGCAGCCCGCAATTAATATAATTAAAAGAAAAATCTGACCGATCTTTTCTAAAATATATTTTTATATCCATTTATTTATTATTCAAATCGAAAAAATAATAATTAAAATTAGCGGACAGATTTAATTGCGTTTCTGAGCAACATGATATAAGATAGAAGCTTCCGCATAAATTGCGAAATTAATAACCATTTTGATTTCTTTATACTTCTCATTGTTGAGTAAAAACTTGTGAAAAATAAACCATGGAGGTAGATTTTCCATTTAAATCCATGTTTCAAACAATTCATGTTTTTAGAAAGTGACTAATTGGCGCAAAAAATCTCCCACCAAACTCAGATAAAGTTTTAATTCACTTTCAAACGATTTTCAAGCTTTTCGTTTGGATAAACCACGGAGTTAGAGAGTAGAACTCTTAGGAAAAAGTTTCGTTTTTCATTAATATCGCGCAACCGCTGGGAGCTATTTCAAGGCCACCCACAAAATTTCATTAAATTCGGTTCAGTCGTTCTCCCGTGATGATGAGACAAAGTAAAATTTTGTTGTTTACTAATATCTCGAGAACCACTGGTCGTCGAAACTCCAAACATGAACTAAATTTTAAGTGGAGCTATTTCCAGGCTACCCACAAAATTTCATCAAATTCGGTTCAGCCGTTCTCCATTGATGATGGAACAAACATACAGACAGACAGATTTTCAATTTTATTTATATAGATTGTTATAGTTTTACTTTTCTTATATACATAGTATAATGTATAAGGAAAGTATTGTGACGGGGTCAAAATTCGAATTCGAGTTTTCGACGGGAGAGCAAGTTTCAAGCATCCCTGAAATCGAATCAAAAGTTTTTGAGATGATATCTGCATGTGTGTAAGTGTGTGCGTGTGATGTGAGTATATGTCAGTGAGACTATGGAGACGATATCTCACGAACGAATGGAGGAATTCGAACGAAATTTGGTACAAAAATTGCAATCCGTGAATACTTGAAGCCTATTGATTTTATATGCAATCGAAGGTTCAGAACTCCCCTAAATTTCCGAGTGAAATTTAAAAAAAATCATCAAAAAATCATAACCTTTAATAAAGTTAGCTAAATAATCATTTCTTATGTAATTTTTCATTAGAAAACGTTTGACATAAACTTTGGAACGCTAGCATGAACCCTTCTCGAAATATTGCACATAAAAAAAATTATCAAAAAATCATCTTAAATAATAAAAGGCAATGTCTGTGTGTCTGTCTGTGTGTGTGTGTGTGCGTGGGTCTTATACATTACAGGTTCAGCGACCGCGCGTCGGACAGTTACGAAATTTGGCAATCGGAGACCCGGGGAGGGGGGGAGGGAAGGTGACACGTCAAAACCGATTTTTAAAATTTGAATTATTTTTTTTTTGTTATTTAATGTTTTATGCGATTTCGACCGTTTTTTCCCCTTTTTTCTCCACCATCCAGACGTCGTAGAAAGAAACAAATCACACCACAGGAAAGAGCAGACAATTACGAGTAAAAATATATCAATTTCAAATCTCAATTTCAATTTCTAATATTTTTAAAGATTTTAAAACAAAAGTCACTTTCGGCTAAAAAAAAACGAACTTTTGTTTTTAAATCCTCGCATCCGGAAAAGTAGCGAGATTTTCGACTAATAATTTACATTTTTAGAAAGCTCAAAGATCTGGCTTTCTTACAAGCCCTATCTGGTCAAGAAATAATTAAAAAGGGCCGCAGGATCTGAATTTTAAAGAAGTAATGATTTTAAATTTCTCGGATAATTCTTGGAAGATCCGATTTTTCTCCCGCCGAGGACGTCACGTGTTTCCATGGAGATGAGTTAGAAAATTACGTGATATTTTAAATCATGGAATTAAGAGCTTAGTATATGGTCATTTTAAATGGATATTTTAATTTATGGATATTTTAAATGGATATTTTAATTTTATGGATATTTTAAACGATGGAACGATGGAAAGAGGATATTTTAAATGATGGAATTAAGAGCTTAGCATATGGTCAAATTAAAATTTAAATTTTTTATGGTCATTATAAAATTTAAATTAGAGCGCGGGAATTGCACTCGCTAGGCCCGGGTTCGATTCACGCCATTGCCAAAACTGCCGCCGTGTTCAAGCGGAGTACGATCACGTTAAACATGTAGGTCCGTAAGTCTTTCCGAGAGGTTGGTGGTAGGGGAAGGAGGGTACGGTCTCTGTGGATGCCTCCCCCACTGGGTTCCGGTCTAAATTGGGTGAATAGAAAGAAAGTTATGGAGATTGTCGCGGAGGGCGCGATAGCCAAGTGGTTAGCACGCGGGAATTGCACTCGGTAGACCCGGGTTCGATTCCCGCCACTGCCAAAACTGCAGCCGTATTCACGCGGAGTACTATCGCGTTAAACATGTGGGTCCGTAAGCCCTTCCGAGAGGTTTGTGGTAAGGGAAGGAGGGTACCATCCCTGTGGATGTCTTCCCCACTGGGTTCCGGTCTAAATTGAGTGGCACTTCTTGGCCGTCCAAATAGTTACCTTACACCTTTCTGGTAGGTCGCGCCAGCGAGTTTGCCATTGTCAGAATTTTCAAGGGTAGCGAACAGGCTGGTCACCGAAGGCAGCTAGTCTATATGATAAAAGGCAATGTCTGTTTGTCTGTCTGTGTGTTTGTCTTATACACTATAGGCTCAGCGACCGCGCGTCGCAGAGCTACGAAATTTGGCAATCGGAGACCCGGGGGGTGGGAAGGTAACACGTAAAAGCCGATTTTTAAAATTTGTAATTTTTTTTTGTTATCTAATGTTTTATGCGATTTCGACCGTTTCCCCCTTTTTTTCTCCACCATCCAGACGTCGTAGAAAAAAACAAATCACACGACCGGAAAGAGCAGACAATTGTGAGTAAAAATATATCAATTTCAAATCTCAGGGACAAATTCTAATATTTTTTAAAGATTTTAAAGCAAAAGTCATTTTCGGCTAAAAAAAACAAACTTTCGTTTTTAAATTCTAGCATCGAAAAAAGTATCGACAATTTCTACTAATAATTTACATGTTTAGAAAGTTCAAACATCAGGCTTTCTTACAAGCCCCATCTGGTCAAGAAATGATTATAAATAGCCGCCCGATCCGGATTTTAAAGAAGTAATGATTTTAAATTTCTCGGCGAATTCGAAGTTTCGATTCTTCTTCCACATGCGCGCGCAGACGCACGGGAGGTGGAGGGGACGTCACGGTGTTTCCATGGAGAAAAAAAATAAATGAAAAGAAAGTTACTGAGATTGTGGATCGGGTTGCTTATGTGGAATTGAGCTATTATGGAATTGAAAGTTACCGATACATCACCATCCGATACATCGGATGGTGAACTAAAACAAACTTTGTTAACTCCACGGGGTTATCACAGTTCACAAACATTAGAATAAATTCACTTTACAAATCAATTTTCAAGAACTCCCACTAGAACAATATTTTTCATCTTAAAATTTCATTATTAGTTTTAACGTCATTAAACTAAACCAGACTTTGTTAACTCCATGGGGTGAAGGCGCGGTAGCCCAGTGGTTAGCTCGCCTGAATTGCACTCGGTAGGCCCGGGTTCGATTCCCGCCACTGCCAAAACTGCCGCCGTGTTCAAGCGGAGTACGATCACGTTAAACATGTGGGTCCGTAAGTTCTTCCGAGAGGTTGGTGGTAGGGGGAGGAGGATACGGTCCCTGTGGATGCCTCCCCCACTGGGTTCCGGTCTAAAATGGGTGGCATTTCCTGGCCGTCCAAATAGTTACCTTACACTTTTCTGGTAGGTCGGATGGTCTGGGTCTCAACAGCAACTCCACGGGGTTATGGCGCCAGCGAGTTTGCCACTGTCAGAATTTTCAAGGGTAGCGAACAGACTGGTCGCCGAAGGCGGCTAGTATAAAATAAAAATAAACTATTAACTATTGCGAAATATGTTCACTCTTCATATGTAATATAATCCGATAAATTTGGTGACATCATTCTCGTGGATCTAGCTCGTTCTATTCATTAGAAAAGATACCTAGGACCTAGGGTAATACTTTTGTACTTGGACGCCAATAGACATTTATCTGCTATAAGAATAACTTATTTCTCCGTCCATAATGCTTGGTGAGCTTTTGGCGACGAATTTTGCGCAATGTTGCAAACTTGGCAACTTTTCTAAATATTGACAAATTAACTAAAATGTTTCCAAATTAATAAAAATGAAGCTAAATCAATGAAAATGGCGACTAATTGACGAAAATTCAATATCTTGGTATGAATATAAGAATCTACAAGTACTATAAGAATAACTTATTTTTCGGTTCGTAATGTTTGGATAAAATTTTGGTGACGAATTTTTCGAAATATCTCCAACTTGGTGACTTTTTAAATGTTGTCAAATTGATGAAAATGTCACCCAATTAATAAAAATTCGCCAAATTGATGAAACTGACGATGAATCAATGAAATGACAACTAATTGATGAAAGTTTAATATCTTGAAAAGAACATAAGAATAGACTATATGAATAACCCATTTCTCCGTCCTTCCGTAACGTTTGGCAAGAAATTTAGAGGTACATCGCTAGTTTGGCGAACTTTTTAAATGTTGCCGACGTGACAAAAATATCGCCAAATTGATAAAAATGACGCCAAATGAGAAGTAATGTTTCGCAAATTCTGATTTCTGTCATATGACGGGCATACATCCTAGTATATAAGAAATGCTCTTCTCTCCGTTTGTCTGTAATACTTGCGATGTATTTGGCAAACTTAGCAAATAATCTAGCAAAGTATCTCCAACTTGGCGATATTTCGCCCCAGATTAACGAAAGTTTCTTCAAAATTGCAAAAATGACGTTAAATTAATAAAAATGACGCCTAATTGATGAATTAATTATTAAAATATTTTAATATATGGACTTATATAGCTTATTGGGAATGCTATCAATATTGATAATTGTTAATTTAGAGTTGTGTGAAAAATAAGTTAATTGGGTACTTTGAAATAATATTACATGTTGTCATCTATAAAATCGCCAAATGTACAATTCAACGTTCACAGTACCGTGGATCTTATTACATTATTTTTTTACAATAAAAGGAGTAAATTCATTGCATTATATAAGGAAAGTCATTTGCTGCCCACATCAGATTTTCTTTTGCACGATATTGGATTTTCACCAATTATAGTCGTCATTTTCATTTATTTAGCGTCATTTTTATCAAATTGGAGATACGTTTATCAATTTGGGGACATTTTTATCAATTTGGAGACATTTTTATCAATTTGGTGACATTCTCGTCAATTTGGCAAAATTTAAAAACCCCGCCAAGTTGGCTGTATATCGCCAAATCCGCCTCCAAATTTTCGCCTAGTATTATGGAGGGAGAAACAGGATATTCTTATAGTAGATAAACGACTAATGGCTTCCACATGCAAAACTATTACCCAAAGTATCTTCTCTCGTGAATGGAACGAGGTAGATCCACGAGAATGATGATAACGAGAATGGTGAAAATCCGAAATAGCCATTTCATTCGATATGTCCCAAAGAAGGCGTTTAGATGCTGGTCAACAATGGCTAGCCGTGGGCAGGTTAGAATCCGGCCAATCTATTGGAGAAGTTGCTGAATTCTCCAAAGTCCACCATTCTGTGATTTCACGTTTATGTCATAATAAAACATCATTATAAAATGATTTATAAACGTCATAATAAAATGATTTAAAAAGCATGTTTCCGTAATTAATACCCATTCATACTAATACCACAAGGACTAAAAATAGAAGTTTCTATAACAATCCCTAGACGATTGGCTACTCTCGGAGTGTTTACAATTTTGTATTGGGAAACAAATGCATCCACTTGGCCTGTTGGGCTCTTTTAAAATGTTTTGTAATATTTTTACATTTGCTTTTTTGAATTTCTGGGCGATTTAGAGCACATTCATACACCCTCCTTTTGGGGGATCTAGTAAAAATTACAACTAGGTGGTGTCCAAAGAAATCTATGCGAGTGTTAACACCCCCAGGGGTTAGGGTCCGGGAAAAATCCCTAAATATAAATTCTTCTGCTTTGCGCATCTACTAGCATTTGGCGGAAATTAAATAAATAATAATAACGAAATAACATAAACGATATAATATAAATGAAACAACTAATTATCTAGAGTAAAAATATTTTTCTGTACTTCATTATAATTTGCTTTATTTTAACATTTCAGACGTCTTACTGTACCAGATAATCTGACTGAATGAAATTTAAATTAGACTTAAATCCTTTGAAAAATGCGTATATCATTCGATATTAAATTTCCAGAACCCCCAATAATTTTCCAAGTCGGCGTCTATGGAAATGGAACATTATTATTATTGCCCCACGTCTATTAATGACCACTCAATATAGACATAGATAGCACTGTCTGGAGTGCTGACCCCAGAAATCCTAGGTGGTATCCATTTGGAGTTAGGTATAGTGCTCAACGATGAATTCCGTTTCTCTTTTGGCGTATATGATCGTCATAGTTGTGTATGAAGGTGATAATGTCGCCAGATAAAAATTCTGAGAGGGGTTGATTATCAAATGTTGTGTTTTCCATATCCTCAAATAGCATTCCTAACAACTTCAGTGACTTATTAGGAGGGAATGACGCCCCCTGGCGACTTCACTGGATGGAAGAGGCCTGGCCATAGCTCTATAAGTGGACTGCAATGATTGAGAGGCAAACCTAGACCACCTTGAGGTCGGAATCTCCACAGCCCAGACCCGAGGACTCGCCAGAGAAGCTAAGCATCCTAGGTAGGGGCAGGGCCCTCGCTAAGGGGGGGACAGGGGGGGAGTCTCCCCCCCGAATGTTGAGAAATCCCTGTACAGTTGGCAAAATCAAGATCCAAGTTGGCAGACTTGGTACATTTTAGATAAAATGATGGATGATATTTTATCATGATATACACTCCAAAGATCCATATAAATGGAATATGGATAAAAAAAGGCTTTATTGTGTTTAACTTACTTTAGATAGACACGTATTCGTCTTTGCTTCAGGCAAGACCACCTTTCTACAGCATCTTCCAAGTTGATTTCGTTTCCAAAGTCTGCTTCGCACTTCAAAAGCATGAAGCTCTTAAGCTTCATGTTTGTCATTGTTGTTCTCAAGGAACATTTCACAATATTTAGCTAAATGAAGGCTCTTTCATTTGTGCTGACTCCATAACCGGCTGTTAAAGTCAATTGGCACATTTTGAAAGCCAGCTTTAAAGCATTTTTGCATTGAACCATTACGTTCTTCAATGTTTCCATTGATAGTATATGTATGTTCCTCCTTGCATATGTTAACGAAGACTTCTAACTCACTTTGTAGAGCCTGCATATGAGACCTAGTAGCTGGAGGGAACATCGTAACAGCCTCTTCAATTGCTTCGATTGTCAGATTAGCCTTGTTCAAGGGAAAGTTGAAAATTGAATATAGTGGAGAAATAGTTGTCTTCATAGCAACCACGTTGTCTTTAAGGTCTCTTCATAGTGTATCAAGGACAGCCTTGAACTCTTTTCTATAGCATTGTTTTAGGTCTATGTTTACTTCATTTTCAGCATACTCTTCAATCCTTCTCGGCCTCATTCGTCTTCTATGATGCAGTTGAAAGTCATGTACAGGATCAACTTTAATGTTTCCAACACATGTTTCAAGTTGTGATCAAGTTGTCCATTTCTGTGGTGTTAATATTAATCTTCTCCAAAATTATTACGGTGTTTTCGACTGTTCAACTGTAATACAATCAATCAAATTCAGATCAGGGCTTTTCAAAGTTTCTGTCAAATTCTTCATTTTATACATAATGTTTTTCATAAAAAACAAGATAACAATGAAATCAAATGATTTCATCTTTTTGCATAACCCATGCGCTTTTGCTTTTGTAGCACAATCTAATTCCTGTTGTGTGGAAATTTCTTCTAATACAGATAGGATAGGTGCAAATGATGTGTTTACAGCTTTTCTAGTCTCTGCTCTGGCTGTCCACCTAGTACTAGACATATTTCTCAAAAGAAGGGCATACTTCACTTCTTTGATCTTATTCCTCAACTGTCGGAAACGGTTAGTACTTGAATTGAAGAAAACATACAATGCTTCAAGTGCGTCGAATAAGTCTCTAATAATAATGCTGATACTGCAGCTGTGTTCTACGTCTGTGATCTTGGCATGGAATGTATGGTATATTATGCCCTATGATTTCTGAGAGTTTCTTTTGTGCTCCATTAAACTGTCCTGACATTGAACTTGCAAAATCATACGACTGAAATGCCAATGAGGGTGTGTCAATTTCTTTCTTTCTTAAAGTCTCATAAATTTACTTTGTCATTCCAATACCTGTTTTTCAGCACATTCAGAAACGTCTAGCAAGCGTTCTCTTGGTTTGCAGTTTTCATCGACAGTACGGACAACAATCGAAAGCATATCCTTTTGTGAACTGTCAGGTGTGGTATCAGCCATCACTGAGAAAAAATCACAGCTCTTAATCTCCTTAACAATTTTTTTTTTCTATTTCTTCAGCAACGAGCTCATTTTGTAACTCAGGACTCATGTAACTCACGTGGTACCGCCATAATTCTCTTTCATCAAACCACGTTTTCAAGATGTGGTTATATCTTGAGATCAGCGATATTATTTGTACAAAATTACCATCATTTGATCTTGATCCTTGAAATGCTATCCCTTGACGTCCTAGGGTCCTGCATGTGTCGAGCAAGATTCTCACTACTTCTCTGTTTTGAAACTGTACTCTTTCATTTTCTATCAGAGCTAATCTCTTGGTTTGATCAAGAAGTACATCAATGTGCCGCTCCTTTATTAAAAAGTTACAATAGTTGTGGAGTGCTGATCTTTGTGCAATAGATGAAAAGTGAGTTTGTAACTTTCCCAGCTTTTGCTTCTCATTTGCCCCCAATTTCTCACTCCAATCTTCGACCATGCATCTTCACTCTTCTCTTGACCTACTCCATGAAGAAACAGAAAGCACACAAAGCAGTATGCACAATCTTTAATTGTACTGTATTCTAAGTACTGAAATTCTTTATACCAATGGGGATTGAATCTGTCTTTACCATCACTTGGAAAGGATGCCAAAATTGGTTGATAAGGCCCTAATTTGATCAAATAGTTTTTCTGATTATCTGTCAAATCTGAGGATCAAATTAGGGTTACAGTAATTTTTTTTCTCTTTTGGCAATTTCATGATACAGAATTATGCAAAAAAAAACCCTTTAAGATATTTGAGTATTGAGAGACATTATGGATACATTAATCATACTGATATATCGATGAATGAAATATCGATATAAAATGTGTTATCGGTGCAAAAACAAAAAAAAAACCTCCCTAGACTTTACTTAAGTTGGTAAAAATCATTACTTGACTTGGCAATTTTATCGGCTCTCCCCCCCCCCCCAATGATAAGTCTTAGCGAGGGCCCTGGGTAGGGGTCTGGGAAGCCATCCACGATGACAGCCGATTTCCTCTCGTTCCGACAATATGACAATATTGTTGCGAACGCACAATGTTTCGTTTGGCGCCTCCTTTTTCGCCTGTCTCGAAGGTCAGGCGAAAAAAAAATACAGTGCATGAAGTGAGGATGACGTGAGCCAGGGATTGCCAGGATTTCCCAGTTAGAAGAAGGGTTGCCAGATTTGGCGATTTATCACCAATTTGGCGACTTCTGGAATGTTCCATAAACTTCACGATATAACGATTAGTTTAGGAGATATGGAGCGATTTCCAGAAGTTTCTATAGAGAGATTATAAAAAGACTCATCCCTCCGTTAGAGTGGAGTTGACAAGTTGACAATGTACGAGCTACAGTGAACAGTGACTTTTGTCAATGTTTAGAGAAGAGTAGCAGTTGTTTTGTGAAATTATTTTTGCCAGTATTTTGAGAATATTATAGCTTATCCTGTGAAATTAGTGGAGCATTTAAGTGCTGTTTGATTACACATTGTTCCTGTTTACTTTGTGCTTGTGAATAAACGTAAATTATCCAGAAACTTGGACTCGTTCTTGTATCCTGCGTAAACATCCACGATTCCAGAGGATACGTTCATAACGATAGGTATCAGGAGTGGGGTTTCTTGAAACTTGACAAGCGGTTATGGCTCCCCCAAGTAGAAAAACGATGGCGGAATTTATGAAAGCCAAACAAAAAGCTATGGTAAACAAATTAAAACTGGACAAGACGAGATGAAACCCGGGCAAGATGAGACGGTAGGATTGATTAAAGTCGGACGAGACGCGATGAAATCCGGACAAGACGAGATGATAGCTTTGATTAAAATCGGACAAGACGAGATGATGGGTTTGGTTAAAGCCGGATAAGACGAGATGAAAGATGCTATGAAAGCCATATAAGACGAGATGAAAGTCGGACAAAAAGCTATGAAAGACGAGATGAAAGAGATATATAACAGCCTCAATGGAAGACATTTTGGTATCAGCAAGACGCTGAACAAAGTCCGCGAACGTTTTTTCTGGTGCAATGTGGTGAAATCCGATGTTGAGCGCTGGTGCAAAGAATGCACGAAATGCGGCACTCGGAAGGGACCTAAGAAGGAAACATGTGAGCTTTTTCAGTATTACAATGTCAGAGCTCCTTTTGAGAGACTTGCACTCGACGTTTTGGGGTCACTACCACGACCTTTGGACAATAACAAATACATCCTAATTGTAATGGACTACTTCACAAAGTTGCCAGAAGCTTATGCAATCCATGACCAAGAGTCTACAATCAGTGAAGTTCTAACTCGGAACTGGATATGTTGTTACGGAGTTCCCTCTCTCATCCATTCTGATCACGGAACGATCTTTAGCTCTGGCATATTCACGGGATTGTGCAAACTACTCGGTATAGACTAAACTCGAATTCCTCTTTTTCATCCTCAATAGAACGGCATGGTAGAGAGATTCAACAGGACGGTATTTAATAATCGCTCTATATTCGTATCCAGAAACCAGCAAGACTGGGACCGTCACCAACCTTTGTTCCTGTTGGCCTATCGAAGTGCTGTCCACGAATCGACCGGTCATTCTTCATCAAAAATCAGGGGCGGCTATTCAAAGGGGCCGCGCAGACCCCCCTTGATCAAGCACTTCAAATTATTTTAGCTATATATGTTAATTACAATTTTTAAGGAAATTATCTGAATTTTATTTCAATTAAAGTTCGAATTATTAGAAATAAGTGATGAAATTGTCACTAGATGGCAGCACTTAAACTTTGAAAGAGTTTCTTATGCTCTTTTCATACTATATTAAGTCTATAGGGGAAAATACTGCATTACAGGGAAATACGAGGGATTTTTAATGAGGCCGTGTACCTTTATCGCCTCTGGTTGATAGAATGAACGGTATGTTAATATAACGGCAATAGAAATTAAGAGTTAAAAAAACAGCTAGCTATATAAGTTAATTACAATTTTTAAGGAAATTATCTGAATTTTATTTCAATTAAAATTCGAATTATTAGAAATAAGTGATGAAATTGTCACTAGATGGCAGCACTTAAACTTTGAAAGAGTTTCTTATGCTCTTTTCATACTATATTAAGTCTATAGGGGAAAATACTGCATTACAGGGAAATACGAGGGATTTTTAATGAGGCCGTGTACCTTTATCGCCTCTGGCTGATAGAATGAACGGTATGTTAATATAACGGCAATAGAAATTAAGAGTTAAAAAAACAGACATTGCAATATTTCAATCCGATGTGAGCCGCGGCAGTTACCGCGGCTCGTCGCCAAAAAGAAATGAATACTGTGAACAACTGACTCGAATTGGCTAAGTTTCGTTAATTTGGCCTCGAATTTTTCTTGATAAATGTATGTTTTCTCTGTCGCTTCTTTTTAAAATAATAAATTTGGATGTTTAAAAAAATATTTGAAAATACATTACTGTATTTATGTAATTCTGATTTATTTTATTGATTCTATTGACCTAGTTCTTTCGGTTTTGGTTCATGGCGAAATAGTTTAGTATTAGATACAGAAAATAGAAATTCAAAAAGTTTCGATACATATTTTGTGCTTTTTACTTAATTGAATAAGTGGTGGTTATTTGTGGTATTTTGGGGGGTTCTGTTCTTCGCCTTCGGTAGAAAAATACATTGTTTGGGGCACTCAGTTCAGTTTTGACCCACCCATCCGTATTACTGAAACTGTTTCGCTCCGTAAGCGTCCGGGGGGGGGGGTCATTTCTGATGTAGGGTGGTTCTGTCCTTCGGAAAGGGGATCATTTCTGATTTAGGGTAGTTCTATGCTTTGTTTGTGACGAATTTCAATGCGTTTGACCTCTTAATTATTTAAAAGCCACGAGAATTGTATTTGTGGCATACCCGTGGATATTTTTAGTGACACTTTCAGAAATGTGTTGTCTGAGGGGGTGGGTCTCTTGACTTTCTCAGCTGTCTTACTTTTTCAGCTATTTAACATTAAAGATTGAAAAAATGATAAATATTTGTTAAAGAATATTAAAACACAATTTTCAACCAGATACTTGATTCTTTGATCTGACGTCGTTTTCCTTAAAATCTCCCCCCCCCCCCTTCACCGGCCACTACTCAATCCCCCTGATTTTGCTTCTAATTTCATTGAAGACCAATATTGCTCCGATACTCCCTAGGCGTAAATTTTACTTGAGGTAGTCCTAAAATTTCTCATCTCGCTTCCTAATTAAGCGATTTTGAATCTTCTGGTGGCTATAGTCTCTGCACTATCTATACGTGTATCGCATGGGCATGCATATTTTTTTATTCAAATCCCCTGAGCGTAACTTTTAGTTTAACTAGCTCGCACGGTTTTACATCTTGGTTCCTAAATTGGGCGATTTTGAATCTTCTGGTAACTACAGTCTTTATACCATTTGAATATAAATCTCTTTCGTATCAATCCCCTGGGCGCAACATTTACTTTAAGTAGTCCCCCTCTAATTTCACATCTCGGTTCCTAATTGAGCGATTTTGATTCCGCTGGTGGCTATAGTCCCGGCACCATTTGTATATGTGAACTGGATATACATATTTATTGTGTCATCCCCCTGGACGTAGCTTTCAGTTCGGTTAGCCCCCCCCCCCCCCAATTTCTTATTTCTCATTCTAATTGAGCGATTTAAATTTTGCTGGTGGCAATCACTTAGATATACAACCTTATTATGTCAATCCCCTGGGCGTAACTTTTACAAAAAATGCATCGCCTAGGTTCCTGAAATATCCGTGTACGACATTTCAAGGCGGTACGATGTTTGCATTTTCCACTGCAGACCTTACACACACATCGACACACAAATATCGTCTGTTATTATGTAATATGAAACAACCGTGGTGGAAAAGGGGAGACCCTCCTCCCTCTTTTTCATATTTACATTTTTATCTATCTTAGTGACTTTTTCTCCGATTTTGACGCAATTTTCACACTGTATTTTCTACTCTACAGTGGACCCACTTGATCTGCTCACTCTAAACTTTGATCCACTTTTGTTGCACCCGCGCAACAAGCTAACTACTTATTGTTATAAAAACCGATTGCTATATATAGTGACTGCTAGCAGGCAGAACTCGCTAGTATAATTTTAAAGACGAATAGAGATAAGCATAAAGCATAAGTATTTTCTGTAAATTCCAAATTAATTCCTGTATTAAAAATATTTGTTTCTGCATATAAACGCCCGTAGATTTAGTTGGTTTTCGCTCTCTAATTAGGTTACTGTTTGGGTTACAAGGACGATCAGGTACAAAACTATTAGCCATAGAGTGTATATGAGAAAAATTGTGTGCATTTTGGGTGTAAAAACATTTGCACTAATCATAAAAAAATACTGCACATGTATACGACTGAGAGTATTTAATTTTTACAAATTTGATACAAAGTTATTTAGAAATGTATTCAAATAATTTCCTTGATTGCAATAGGCTCTTATTCATTTCAAGGAAACTTGTACAACGTATATCAGCGCAAGTAAAATAATAATTTGGCATACGGCTGTTTTGAGGTAATGTGGGAACCAATTTATCAGTGCCGGACAAACGACGAACTCGAAGTCTAAACGACGTAGTTGGCACAAACTGAGGGATATATATACATAAATACATACATGAGCGCCTCCCTCTACATGTCGCTCACGAGCCGCCACTGTCAAAAATGCTGTTTGACCGGAACCTACGACTACCATGTGGCCTAATGTTTGGAAGACCATGTGATGCTCCTTCATCGCCTGATGAGGAGGTTCATCGTTTCGTTCGTGAGAGGATCAACATTGCTATCGATAGAATGAAAACGCGGTACGATGCTAACGCTAATGGAGTACGATTCCAGGAAGGCGACAAAGTGTGGCTGTTCAATCTTCAACGACGACCAGGATTTTCGCCAAAACTACGGCACAACGGGAAGGACCCCACGTCATCATGAAAAGAATTACCAGTGTTTGTCAAATTCTGAAATCGTCTTCATCCAAGCCAAAAGTTGTCCATATAGACAGATTGACCCTATTTTTGTACCACGGTAGATTGGTAGAATGCTGCTCGGGACATGTAGCATTAATGGTAATGATGCGAACGGTCATTGTTCCGTTTGAGGCCTCCTCTATCGTCTGTCTCAAAGGCCAGGCGAACAAAATACAGTTCATGATGTCAGCATAACTTATAGATGATATGAGCCCGGAGTTACCAAGATTTCCCAGTTAGAAGAAGGGTTTCCAGATTTGATCATGTATCACCAATTTGGCGACTTTCGGAATTTCCAGAAACTTCACGGAATAACGATTAGTCTAGGATATATTGAGCGATTTCCAGAAGTTTCTATAGAGAGACTATAAAAAGACTCATCCCTCCGTTGGATTGGAGTTGACAATATATGAGCTACAGTGAACTGTGACTTTTGTCAATGTTTTGAGAATAGTAGCCGTTGTTTTGTGAAATTATTTTTGCAGGTAGTTTGAGTATATTATTCTGTGAAATTAGCAAGTGCTGTTTGATTGTATGTTGTTTCTATTCACTTAAAGCTTGTGAATAAAAGTAAGTTATCCAGGAACTTGGACTCGTTCTTGTATCCTGAGTATACACTCACGATTCTAGAGAATACATTCGTAACAATATTCTGCTAATAGTATTAAGACAATATATTACAATTGTATTTCTATGCTGTTACTTCCTTCAGAGGTTATTTATCAGCATGACAATGGCAGACCTCAGACTGTTAGTTGTCTCCATGCCACACCGTTATATTGGTTTGTATCAATACTATTAGAGGGTTCTCTAGGTATTCGCATTTAGCCGTTATCTTGTCACCGCCCTAGTAAATAAATATATAGTTTCTTCAGGATGTGTTTTTCCCCTTCTTGCAATAGAAAAAAAATCCGATTCGAGATGCGTTTGGTGTTGAGCATTTGTGATTGATGTTCAACACTAAATCCTCCCAGCTTCTCAGTTGTCGTTGGTTCCAGAATTGAACTTCTGTTTTTTTTACATCGAATTCATAAAATTCTTGTATAGCACCCACACCAATGCATCTTACCTTACACCTTTCTGGTAGGTCGAACGGTCTGGGTTTAAACAACAACAACACCAATGCATCTTTCGGAAACATAGTTGGTAAACGCAATATATGATAAAATATGAGCAGGAACTTGCTCCATATAGATATATTTAAAAATTGACATAGTGTACAATCTGAAAAATTTTCCACGACGAAACGTCAAATGTATGAATTTTTATATAAAATGTTTTTGATTTATCACAAAAGTTTCCGAAAATATTTTTAAAACTCATAAGGAATTTACTATATTTCACATTACAAACTTTTAAAGAAAAAATTTTAAGAGTCACTTTTCCTGTTTAGACAATGCTCTCTTGATTTTAAAATATAACTTACTTTCCTAAAATTAATTTTTTGAATTAAATCCACGTTGTTCACGTTGCATGTCTGCAAATGATTCAGCCTTCCTAATATTACATAACGTTTATTTGTCCCCCAACTTTATAACATCTGGTCATCAAATGTAATCTAGTTTATTAGAATGTTTAGAACATTTTCGAATGCACCAATTGTTTCCTTTATTTGTTTGTGATAAATTCTTGAAGTCCACTAAAAATATTAATAAATATGCTTTTGTAATCATGAATATGTTTGTCTTTCATATTTGCTCATTTGCAAAATCTTAAAATATATTTTGAGGGAGGGCGTTAAACTTGATTGCAATAAAAACATTGATAGACAATTTGACCAATCAGAATCATCGTTTTATTCGGTCATGGCTTTCATTCACGGTTTCTATGTTAGCCATTACATATAGAAAAACACTGAAAAAACGTGTTTTGGTGGAAAATTTGTTTTTAAGTTATCGCTAGGTAAGTTCTCATTCTAACACTAGGCTCATATCAATCCAAAATGAATTAACTAATTACATAAGATGTTTATTTGCTATGTGTATGATTTGAGATGAGACTGACGCTGATCATCTGGCACAACGCCAGCAGTGATCGCAGAATGAGGATGTTAAAGATGCCCTGAAAATGGCGTTCCGTGTTTCTATGATCATTGTTCGGTTATGCGGTATGTGTTGATTACATCTCAGTGGCCCATCGTATGGTAAGAAATAAGTGTCCGAAAGAAATATGAATTAGACAGCATAGAATAAATTATTGCTTTCTTTGTAGTGAACTATAACATTTACATTTCTCTATTCAAGATTTAACTAATCACTCATTTGAACTAATTGCTCTCATATTGGCACCAATTAATAAACTAGCTATTTGCACCAGTGTGAGATCGCGATCGATATGTTTTTGCATTTAATGATTTAATGTGTATTTAAATTATAAAATGAAAGGTATCACATTGTGAAATTATGTGACAGTCGGTTTGTTTACCAATAATTAAAGTTAATAAGCCTATATTTGCATCATTAATGTACGGTTTATTGTTGATGCGTAAGAATGAATTTTATATAATTTTACGTATACTTGATGAAATTTAGAAGCATATTTGAGAAAAATACAATTTGTTAAATTATTGAGTAATAAGATACCTCCAACTCATTACAAAACATGCTATGCTTGATTGATTTGCTATGTACGTAGAAAATGTGTTTTAAAGAAAATGCAAGTATTATATGATAATATTAAAAGCTGAATCATGATTATAAAAAGTGATTTATTTATAAAATTTTCGAACACGTTGTATTATACAGAATAATCGGTTCACAATATAAATATCACATTAGGCCTATTCTTTAGGGTAACATAAACAATTATTTCATTGTAGTCAATGCAGTTGCGTTAATATTTGTTTTACATAGCAATTGTTTTAGAAATTTTTTATATCAATCAAATTGATTTAATATTAGGCTCGTGATTTATTTGCACAGAACGTATGTGACATGAATTGAAATAACATCAGTTAATACTTAGTTTGTGTCCCTCTTGTATAGAAACATAATTTCTATTGCAAAAAGTATTAAACTGAGAAAAATATCAAGGAAAATAATGATTAGGATTATTTTCAACAGTAAGCAAGCAATTAATGCCAATGTTGCCCAAATGTATAAAGTGTTTTTAGCTGTAGCCTATTTCTATTTAGACTTGCTACTGACTTAGAAAGTAAATAACTGACTGTAAAAATTGAGCCTTCACTAACTTGAGTCTAATTTTTGGACGACATTATACATTTGTGTTATTTACTAGATTTGATTTGATCAAAATAAATAATTTAGCTTATATATAAAATACATATTATAAAACACGGTTAATTTACATTTTTAATAGGACTTTGTAAAATTTAATAGAGTTTAAAGGATTTTATTGGGCCTACAGGAAAATGTGCAATGAACTTTAATTTGATCTGTACATGTACAATATTTTTTCAGAGTGTGAAATATATTTAAACTTAATCTTTAGTTGTTACAATCATGTTATAGCTTAAATGGGGATTCTTTTGTGTTAGCTTCTGACGATCAGACTAGTTATATTTAATGCAACATCACTTAAATCAACTTTCTATAATGAACACTATAAATACGAATACTGATAGTATATATTACAAAATAAGTTATTAAAATAACACAAAATTTAAATTTAGGTTAAACAGTTCACTTTTAATCATCACATCAACAAATTTAAGAGTGTCAGACCACAGGGTTCCTATTTGATTTACAACCATCCATCTTAACATGTTCAAATGTAGTACTCGGATGGTTGTAGGTTTAAAATTAAAATATAAGGTATGGAATAAAAATAAAACTAATATGTATTAACAACATAGTGTATTAGAACTGCTTTAATGTTATTCAAGTTGATGGACCAAACACATTTTGTCACTATCTTCCATTCCACACATTTGGCCAGGTTCTACAATTTTATTGACTGTGCTTTGACATAACTAGGGTTCGGACTTTTTGGCCTTGGAGGGGATGAAATTTTAGGGAGGAAAGTTTTCTATTTGCCCTATGTAAATATATCTAAATGCTGTGTCAGAGAAATATGTTAATATAAAATGTCTTCAGGGGGGTGGGGGTGAATACTCATCTCCGGAGTGCATCTCCCCCCCCCCCCCCCCCAGGAGGTATGCCTGGAAGAAACACTGCTAGGGTTGTTGGCAGAAAGTTACTAGTCACAGTGGCTACAAATACATAAAAGCTTACTAGCCAAATTTGAAGGTTATTAGCTATCTGGGTAGTTGTTACCTTATAATATAAGCTATAGTATGTGTGTATGCAATGTATTTGTGTGTGTATGCACTGTATTTGTGTGTGTATGATATGTAACTATTTGTGTCTGTATGCAATGCATGTATTTGTGTGTGTATGTATGTAATGTATGTATTTGTGTGTTGTTGAGACTCAGAACGTCCAACCCACCCGAAAGGTGTAAGGTAACTGTTTGGAATGCTGGGAAGAGCCACCCAATTTAGACCGGAATCCAGTAGGGAAGTATCCACAGGGACCATACCCTCCTTCTTCTACCACCAACTTAGGAAGGACTTATGGACCCACATATTTAACGTGATCGTACTCCGCGTGAACACTACAGTTTTGGCAACGAAGGGAATCGAACCCAGGCCTGCCGAGTGCAATTCCCGTGCGCTAACCACTGGGCTACCGTGCCCCATGTATTTGTGTGTGTATGTAATGTATATATTTGTGTGTGTATGTAATGTATGTATTTGTGTGTGTATGTAATGTATGTATTTGTGTGTGTATTAATGTATGTATTTGTGTGTGTATTAATGTATGTATTTGTGTGTGTATTAATGTATGTATTTGTGTGTGTATGTAATGTATGTATTTGTGTGTGTATTAATGTATGTATTTGTGTGTGTATGTAATGTATGTATTTGTGTGTGTATTAATGTATGTATTTGTGTGTGTATGTAATGTATGTATTTGTGTGTGTATGTAATGTATGTATTTGTGTGTGTATGTAATGTATGATACAGAAATTTTAAGCCTTTCCCAATAACTTGTCCATTTCTTTCATAATTATTATTCCAAATTCCTATTTCATGTCCAGCACATATTGCAACTATATTAAATTCTATTCCACGCCACTAATATTAACAAAGTCTGCTAACACTTCCTCTTTTCCTCAACCATACTATATATGGTCACTAATCTTAACCTCTGCGTAAACTTTCTCATGTGAAACTGCTTTCCCAATCACATTTTTAAAACCTAAAACACGAAGATAGCATGTGCCCCATGCCTCATATCCCTCCCCCTCCATTATAAATGTAATTTGTACTTGTAAAAAACTATGCAGACTGCACTAAGATTTGATGAGAGCTGGTCGATAATCAGAAGTCATCCAGTATATGTAACTATATCTATTTCTAGTGGCATCTAATAAAGTAGATTTTTGATAACGTAATACGTATCTTCTCTGGACTATTTCCACCAATATTGCATGTATTTGTGTGAAAAACCCAGACCACACGATTGACCCGAAGGCTTGCAATAGCTATTTGTGTGGCCGGTCTTGTATTTGTGTGTGTATTTGTGTGTATATAATGAATACATATATGTATGTGTATGTAATGTATATATGTGTATGTATGTATATGCATTTGTATGTGATGTGTATGTGACGTGTATGTCTGTAATATATATGCATATGTATGTATGTAATATATATGTATGTATGTATATTGTATATGCTTTTGTATGTAATGCAGGTATGTATATTGTATATGCTTTTGTATGTAATGCATGTATGTATATGCTTTTGTATGTAATGCATGTATGTATATGCTTTTGTATGTAATGTACATGTGTGTATATGTAATGTATGTGTATGTGTATTATGCATGTAGTGTATGTGTGTGTATATTATGCATGTAATGTATATATGTGTGTGTATGAAATGTATGTATATATATATGTGTATGTAATGTATGTGTATGCAATGTACATGCAACTTGAGGAACGTATCCTTTGCACAAAGTGCTTTTTACTTATGGATACACATATGGTTTACATTATTTTGTTGAATGCTTAAAAGAAGGCACATCTATAGGTGGATCTTATATAGTTTTATGATAGTTTATTGCTTGATTTACAGTAAAAGAAATAATCTTTTAAATTTAGAGGTGCTTAATTTTTTTGATTATCATTTTAATGATTCTGTTATAAGGAATGATGATATCATTTATATGGTGAGTGAATTATTAAATTTAAATATGAATGTGCATGTGTGTATGTGCATGTATGTTGTGTATGTATATTTATATGTAATATTTGTACATGGGACATAGTTTTTTTAAAAGGTTTATCGATGGCATCAACAAATTAGATCTATAAAACTTTAAAATGCTGACTGTATTACTGCTCCTTTTCTAATTCCATTATTTGTTAATTTATTGTACAACATTTTTTTCATTAAAAATATCATATTGCAGAAAGATTTAGGTATTAAAGAAACTAAAATAATTTTCTGCCAAAGGGCGTGTAGTTTAAATAATTGTGAATAAATGTAAGTTTTGGGGAGAAATGTTTATTATTAAATTATATTTTCTTATTTATATTATTTCTATGAATAAAATTTTTTTTTGTTATTTTTTTAGATTAATATTTTTATCTTTTTAGATTAATATTTTTATCTTTTTAGATTAATATTTTTATCTTTTTAGATTAATACATTCTGTCGCAAAACAATATATGCACCCATAAAAAAAAAATGAGCTACAGCCACGAAACTTGGCATGTAAATATCATTTTAGAAGTTATGCAAATGATCATCTGTATAACTTCTAAAACGCAATATGCTGAAAAAGCATTTTATGTATTTGTATCAATATATATATAAAATACACATATATACAGGGTGGTCATAAAAAAACTTCCCCGATACCCGATATATGAACCCCTAGCGGCTTATCCGCTCAACTAATTGAATGGAAATTTCAGATATTGTTATTTGAAGGTATACGCTTCAGATTGTGATGATTTCAAATAATAGAGCTCTCACGGTTACGGTTACAGTGAAAAAATTTCGAAATTTTTGAATGGCAACACCCACTTTTTCTCTACGCAAATTGATCAGCACATTGAAAAACCATAAATGGCGTTGGAACGATACAAGTATGAAGAAAATTGGCAGCGTAAAACATTTGCAAAGAGCATTGTAAAGGACCAATGACAACACAAGAGAGGAGAGGGAAAAAAACTTTTATTGGAATTACAAGTTTTCAACATGCTCACCTTCACAGACGATAACGCATTGCATACGGGAGATTGTTGACAACAATGACAAATGTAACATCACAGGAGGAATCTGTATAATTTCACGTTTTATGGCATTTTTCAATTTTGACAGATCTTGTGGATTTGATGTGTATACCTTAGATTTCAGATAACCCCAGAACCAGAAATTCATCAGAGTGAGGTCAGGGGATCGCGGTAGCTACGAAATTGCAAAGTTACGGGAGATGACTCTATCACAAAGTTCTGTTGCAGCACTTATCGAATACATGTAGTGACGTGTGGAGAAGCACCATCTTGCATCCATACAATGTCATTAACGACATTTCGCTTCTGGAATTATGTAATTCTGCAACATTGAATGTTTTATATCGAGGACCTGTGATAGAGCACGTTTGCATTCTATTGGAAGTGGCCTCTTCGAAGAAGTACGGACCGAGAATGAATGTGCTTGCGATGCCGCACCACACAGTTACTTTAGCTTTGTGTAAAGGCACTGGTATCACATCGTGAGGATTTTCGTCAGCCCAGTGAACTCAGTTCTTGGAGTTTACGTTCCCAGTTAAGGAGAAATGTGCCTCATCCGTCCATAATATCCGCAGCGGCCACCTGCTATCTTCATCATATCTGATGAGGAAAAAATTTGCGAAGTCGACATATATCGGGGAAGTTTTTTTATGACCACCCTATATATATATATATATATATATAAAAATAAAAATTGAAAGATTTTAATCGAAAACTATGCATAAACTACTGTATGTTCAAAAAAACCCATCTCTAGCATATTTGTTACAAATGAGTAACTATAGACCAAGATTAAGGATAAAATAGAAGGTAACATATCACTTCAATGGAAAGGGGGATGAGAAGAATATTAGGATACAAAAATCACAATTAAAAAGTATATATAAATAAAAATGAAAAAGAAAACATGGCAAATATGAGAAAAGGCAATAATAATTAGTTCAAGATAAAAGATTAAGACATAGAGAACAATTAATTGAAACTACACAAAAAATGGCGGTTAGTTCGAAATTGCATTCTCATCAGGACAGCCATACAATTCGAATTAAAACCGATAGAATAGCCAGTTTCTGACAATGGCGATAGTATTTAACTATAGACACCATTGGAACTGTCTACTGGCTAGTGGAAGGAGAAAAATAAATCAATTGAATTACAAATCAGAAAAATAAAACCTCCTCGAACAGAAATATTAACTCACAAGCATTGCTACCAAGTGTAGGTTGAACAAGCGACTGAGCATTTCATCTCACTTCGTCAATGCGAGTGGGCACCGGAATGAATACATTTGAACGAAACATATGTATGGAGACCTTCAAAAATAGTAATCAGTATAGGACTCAGGACAAGTGGAAAATAGTCATTAGAAAACAGTAAACAGTATTAGACTCAGGCCAAGTGGTTAAGTTAGGTGATAGGAATGGGTGAATTCTCAAAAATGAGTAATCCAATCAAAGATAAATAATGCATGTGTAAAATTATTACGTGGTATATTTGAAATTATTAATAATATTATTTACAAATACTTCTGGATATTGGTAATTTTGACAAATGCGTTTAAGATTATTGATGTGGAGAAAGTGAAACCGAGGATCAGAAAGTCGATGTATTCGAAATAGCTGGTTTAAAATGATGTTTCTATACAAGATTGATATGATAGCAACTTTATGAAGTTGTAAGAATCTTTTTTATCATATAGATTGGTGATTACATGATTATTGAGGGTATCTAAATTTAGGTCTAAAAAATTTAGTTTGACTAACGCTAGGCTCATTAGGAATTAATTCTAGGTTAGATGGGTAAAAATCAATATTAATGGGATAGGAATCATCAATGATAATACAAATTAAGTCATCAGCATATCTATATATAATATATGAATTAGAGTTAAAATGACATTCATAATAATAAAGATATAAGTTAGCGAGAATACTACTACTACAGCTACCTTGTGGTACACCAGATGTTTGTAAATACATGTTATCACCTTGGATAATATAATTGTTGTATAACACAAAGTGCAAGAGCATAGGAAAATTTTTGACATTAAATGCAACATGATTGGAAGATATGTAGTCATGATAAAGAGAGATAATAACTTTATATAAATCTTTAATGACAATATTATTAAATAGGTCTTTAAAATCAAAGGTTTGGAAACCAAGAATTTGTGAAAGCTTGCTAAGGTGATTAACTAAATCAAAACTATTGTTCAAAATGAAATATCCCGAATTTCTAAATTTAAGAGATTCATTAATTCTATTTAAACAGTTAAGCAAGTACTTACTAGCTGTAGTGGTAAAGGTATTATGTCCACAAGTGACCATTCTAAAACTGAGAGGTGATTTGTGGAATTTAGGAACCAAAGTAACATAAGGAAATTTAAAAAACTTACAATTAATATTTAATTGTGTATATAATTTTAGCATTTTAGTTTTGATTTTGATAGACTGATTATTAATGGGTTTAAAAATTTGATTATTTTTTAAATAATTCTGTAACAGAGAAACATAATATTTTTTACAAATGATAGCATAATTATTAGAAGCTTTATGTACATAAGTTATGACAAAATGTTGTTGTAGTTCTTTAATAGCAGATAGGAGTTGTTTATAAGGATACCTAGGCTTCGTTAATTTAATGTTTATAATAACATTTTAAAGTAGATGTAAGGTAGTATACTTCCATAGATGGAATGCTTCAATAGGAATGGAATGTGAACAAGCAAGTTGATATATGAATTTATCAAAATCAAATGATATAGACTGAAGAAGTTGTTTAGGGTGATGGCAGAATGGAATGCGAAATTTAGACCCTTTATTCATAATATCCCTATGTATATCATCCTGAACTATACTGAGATCCCCAGTAATAATGTGTCCATGAGAGGAGTTGACATAAGGGGCAAGATTTTTATTGCTGCATACACATGATGTAAGGTCATCGGAGTTTAATGTCCTGGAAACTTCATTGTAATTGTAAATAGTTCTACCAATTGGTAAATTATATTTGAATGATTTTTGTATTTTGATATCATTTACTGGTAACAAGTGCTGATGTTTTGCAAATAAATTATTGAAGTTAAGAGAATTAAGAATAGGGTGTTTAAAAGAAATTACATAGTAAGCTATTTTAGTATGTGGATTTGGTGAATGGAGTAGGTGGTAATTTAAGAAATTTGTACGTGAAAGAAGCAAATCATAAAATAAATGTTTAAAATGCTCATGAGTTAATTTTAAAAAATTAGTATAAACAATATTTAATTTGCATTTTCTGACTTTATATAACCAAGTTCTAACAGGTAGAAAATTGAAAGTTTGAGAATAATTATATTGTAATTTCAAAATGTCTGCATTGTAATCAATAGTTTTACTTAAGTTACTTTTTCCTTTGCCACGCTTATATCGCTTTTTACTAGGAGTTGATGACTTTGAATACTGAAAAAGATGTTTATATACTGAAGATTTATTAGAATTGTATTCAAAACTATTGTTAACAACATTATTATTATTATAAATTTGATAAAGCCATAGGGGAAGAGAGTTTTATATTTTTTAATGTAATAATTTTCAAATACTAATCTATCAGTGAGTGAAATTTTAATATCTAAAATATGAAGGGATACATTTTTAAATCCGTGTGCAGCAAAGTGCTGATATTCAAATTGATTTTTAGTAGGGAGATCATTAAAGACTTTATGGTCAAATGTTTATTTTTCTTTACGAAGAATACCATTTTTTTTGGAAAAAATGAATGCTTGCCTCTTCATCTTTCGGCAATTGCCAAATTGTGTAGTCCATTTTAGCGTTTTAAAAAGTGACTAGTTTTTCTAAAAAGAAACTTATTTTTTAAAAAACTTTGATGAAGGCGTTGCTATACATGTTAAAAGATAAACTCTTTTTAGGGTTGCTATACATGTTAAAAGATACTCTTTTAAAAGTTGTTAGTTTGGATGAGTTATCGCTGTAATTTGATGGTTTTTATCTGGTACCCAGCTAACGGAAGAGTACCATATTTTCTCTTAATACAGGTTATTTTCATAAAATATTGGAAGGGGGAAGTGCTTTATTCTTGTTATAACTTAAGATAACACCCAGCTTAATCCAGCCCTGTTTGCTATGGACACCTATATTATATAGATGTGATGACAGCTTCAAACTACTACCGGTCAAATAATCTCTCATTAGTTGAACATTGGCTCTCTACTGGGTTTACATTTGCTAAATACATTAATCTTGTGTAATGTATTAAACCTCAATTTAATTATCCACACCTTTTCTGAGATTTTTTACATTCCTGTAAACTGAGCCAAGTTATGTACATAGCTCACTGACTAATATTGACAGAATTTTTTTCTCTAATCTTTGGGAGACCCTTCATCTTTTCCCAGTTTCGCGCGCATGCCCTTCTCCACGGGATTTCTTTAGAAATTAAAAATTACATGCGTTATTGAAGAGGTAAAGTTTAGATACTGATCATGACCGGATATGGAAGATTTGAAACTACCAGCATTTGTTGCTATATAGTTTTTGGGGTACTGGAAATTTAATAATTGATTATAGCAAGTCGAAAAGGCTTGAGACTAGATATTTAGGTGATTTAGCGCAGAGATTGTTTAGCCCCATTTCAAACATTTTCAAGGTACTTCAACACATTTGTAGTTTGTGTTAATATGAAAATATCATCTTAACAAAACTAGATATAGAACACAGGTATCAAGATGATGTTGAAATAAAAAAAGCAGAAAGGGTTAGATCTGTGTAAAAATAAGTAAAACTTTGGGTATAATAGTAAAATAAGAATATATAAATCTTGACTCATATAATTTCAAATTTGTGCCAAACAAATAACTATAACTGTACAAATTCCTTTTCCAATTGGTGAGAAAGTACATGTATGCAATATTTTATTTATCTTAACAATCTTAGTAAATAATTTTCTAATACTTTTTTGAAGAATTATGAAATTAAAGAATTATGAATCCTGAAGGCTTATGAAATTTCATATGCTTATTTTCTTCATGGAAATATTAGAAAGTTATATTCTCACATGCAGCAGTTTTATTTATTGTTACTGTTCTGTATGTTTTTCTGGTAAGCTTAAACTTTCATAGTTTATAAATCTTGTAAATTCCTGTTAAAATTAATTTTAAATTTAAATGATTTTTGTATTTATATTTTCTTTCGATTTCTTTTCAGGTATGTGAAAATTTGCAAAAATGAACTGTTTGTACAAGAAGTGGCATACCAGTGATCTATTGCATCACTGGATTGAAAATAGTGTGGTAGACTAAGTCATTTTAATAAAAAAATGGCTGACTACCATATGTTAAACGATGGAGTGTTTGGTGTGGGTGGAAGTGATATCTTGGATGATACAGCTAATCTTGTAAATGCTGTAAGTTATAGTCATTCTCCTTCTGTAAATACAGCTGGTCAAGGAATGATGTCCCAAAACATTCCTGGCACACCTGGTCAAAATCCTAATGTGATGCAAATGCAGGGCATGGTGCCAATGCAGCAATCACAAGGTGGCACACAGTTATCTACAGGAGGCATGAGTTCATATCATCAAGGACAAATGCATGGCTACACGCAAAATGAAGTGCCTCAAAAACTTCATCAGTATTCTGTCTATGGTAGTCAGTTACAGACTGGCAATATGGGTGGACAATATATGTCTGGTGGCCCTAGGCTTCATCATCTCAGCGATCCAATGTCATCAATCCCTGACCAACAACAGTCATCTCCTCGAACTGTTGTGCCGAATCAGGTGTACCAAAACCGAAATATGGCTAGTAGTCAATACAGTCAACAAATCCCTCATGGCAATTCAGCACCAACACAAATGACTCAGGGGGCAGCTCAGTATCCAAGTCATTATGCTTCTGTACCACAACATCATGCAATGCAGCAACAGCAGCATTCTGTTCAGCAAGTAAATCAGAGCTCGGATATGTGGCAAAATTCAATGCCTCATACACAAATGAATCGTCCAAGTCTGCCTGCTTCACAAAATTACTCTCAACATCAAATGGTGCCTAATCAACATGGGAACAATTCTATGACTCATAGTCCTATGATGATGCAGGGACAAAGGCCTTCTACCCCAAATCAAAGCCAATATATGAGTAATCAGGAGTATGCAGCACATGCAACTCCTCAACAACCTCCAATACAACGACCACCTGTGTATAGTATGAATTCATCATCTGTTAACCAAAATGGATCCATGGTGGGACAGATGTCTAATGCTCCGCAGACAGGTATGTCTCAAAATATGAGTTCTATTCCTCAGACAGAGCAAGCAATGACATTTCCTCAGGGACAATATGGAGCATCTCAGACACCTGCTGTGAGGCCTCATTACAATGCTAATAGTGCAGTAGGTAGCACTGTAAGCCTTCAATCCCAACAACATGTTATGGGTCAACAAATGATGAATGTTAGACCATCAGTCCATCAAATGGGATATTCTTCTGTACCTCCACGAGTTAACTCAGGTCAGCAAATTACAAGTTCGGTACCACCAGGTAGCCCTGCTCGTCTTCAGCAGTATCATCCTCCCTTTTCTCCAAATCAACCTTATGCTGCAGCACAGCCTTCTCCTAGACCTGCAAATCCAGAATCTGGTACACCACCTCATTTGCATTACTCAAGCTCTCAGCCACATGTTCAAACCCAAAGTCCACAAATGAGTCCTCAATATAGAAGTCCTTTCCCATCTCAAGTGACCCACTCTCCTCAACATTTAGCTCCCACACCTCCAGCTGAAGTTTCTGTGCCTCTTCCGCATACACCTGAGCGAGTTATGCAGTCATCTACCCCTCAATCTCAGGGAAGTTATCATAGCCCTAGCACTACGCATTTGACAAGCCCAGGACCAGGCCAGTCACCAGGAAATTCCAATGCTCCGTCCAGTTTGCAGCATTTGGAACAGATGGTTATACCTCGTGCCAGTACCGGCCCTTCTACGCCAGTTGTTTCAACTGTAAGTACCGGTGGCACAAATACGACACTTAATTCTGGTGTTAGTGGAAATTATTATAGCCACCTTTCAAACTCTCAGCATCCTCAGCAGCAGCAGCATCATATGCACATCACTCCTGTTGGTGACTCCTCCCGTCCTCAGCCACAAAGTCCTGCAGCCTTTACACAAATGTCTCAGGCACATACTCACCATCCTTATATGAATCAGGCACATAGTGTAACCCAGCAACCTGTTTCTAGTGTGAGCAATGTGCCAAATTCCCAACCAGTTCAAGCCAATGCTTCTATTTCTACATTATCCAATTCTGCTTTATTTTCTGATGAAAGTACACCACTGGAATCCAATCAACTTAGTTCTTTGTCTTTTGGTTCTGACAATAGTTCAAGCATGCCCAGTGTAAACACTTCTGAACCAGTTACTGTGGCTGTAAGTAATGTAAATTCAATTGCTGCACCTATGTCTACCTCTGACTCTCTTCTAAATCCAATAGCATGCGCCCCTTCGGGGACATCAGAATCTGTGTTACAACAAACTCCTCAACCTCAACAATATAGCTTACATGGAAATACATCTTATCAGGGAAATTCTATTGCTTATGAAATGCAGCAACTTCAACAAGAACTTCAACAATTGTACACTATGCATCAAGCTCCTGAAAACCTGGAGAAGGTGGGTCTTTATATATATATATGTATATATATATATTTTTTTTCAAATATTGATATGTTGGTATTTTTCTAGATTCTTGCAATTAATATTGTGTGATATGATACTAAGAGAAAATTCATTGTAGATAGAACTGGATACCATTAAGTGCAGTCGAATTCATTTTTAACAAAATCTTAAGGACTTTTGAAGAATAAAATTATTAGTTATATAAAGTAAGCAAATCATTCTTATTGAAGGGGAATTATTTTCTTTGCTATTTCCAATTTTGTTATAAACTGGTTGCATCGTACTTAAATGTAATGTGGTTTATGTCTGTATTTTATCTAATTGGAGTTAAGCATACTACTACTACTACTACTAAATTTATGTACATGTAAGTCTATTCTATTATTTTTATGGTACATTTATTTTAGGCTGGTAATTTGACATTTTTTATTATATTATAATACCTTAAATGGAAAGTGGCAAAGTGAATCATTGTACCTCGGACACGATACTTAGTACAATGATTCACATTATACTATAGAGACAATGATTCAATTTGTTAAATGTTAAAAGCTGTTCAGTTACATCAATGATTGATGCAATTTCATTTAATAATTTAATATAAAAATAATTACTTCCTCTTTTCAATTTAAATGAAACAAAATTGCAAAATATGTTCATGTTTTTTAATTTTAATATTTTCAAATACAGAAAATTGACATTTAGGTTGAATATTTGATAATTGCCAATTTTCAGGTTTCAAAAAATTGTTTTTTAACAATATGATTTCCATAAACTTTTGCTGGAATTAAGTTCTTGGAAATGTCTTAAGATTTCTAATAAGAAGTTTCTCTGTTTAAAATGATTAATGGCATTTTACTGCATTACCCATTTTACCCATTACGGGGATTCCCCTAAATGTATATATATTTTACAACACTGGGAATCCCCTGTTGTTTTCATCAGTGTTACCAAAGGAATAAAATTCAAAAATGTCATCAAATCTTTGTATAGGCGTATATGCAGCGGAATATACATTTTTATCAATTTTTTAAAATCTGTTAATTTATAAACCGTGTAAAACAAGTGCCGTGTAAATAGGGGGATAAGTGTATAATTAGAACACTCATTATAGTCAGTAAATATATCAAATTAATTAAAAAAGGGCATCTTTTATATTTGAGGGGGTGTTGTGTGGTGGTGCCATCTATATTTAAAATGAGTAACTGCATTTTAGAAATTGCCAATAATGTATGGCAACCCACTAGCCCGTCAACTCAGTAATGCACCGGCGAGTTCATTCCATCCTAAGGTAATCAGTATGGTAGGAAGAGTCGGGTCATTTTCACGCTGTTTCATTCCTTCTGCACATGGGAGTTGTTCAGCTGCAGGGGACTTGTTTTTCTGCTCTCTGCGGTATCTGGGGGGGGGGGGGGGGGCTATGGTCTTGCCCTAGCCTGAGGAATTGGGTGTATTTTTAAACGATAATAATGCAATAGATTTCTACCTATACCAAACTTTCTGTACATGAAAGAACATTATTACCAATTAAAAAATCGAAGCATATGATTTTCCCTGCAGACTCAAATTCATTTTGCTATTAATTGCTTTATTTCACTATTAATTCATTAAATTGAGTTTAATTGCACTTAATAACACGTATAAAAAATTGAAATTACACTAAATTTACAAATTTAATTAAACTTTTGTTTTCATTTGGTAACTGGATTTATTCTCAAAACCGGTATAGCAATAATTTTAAAAAACTAAAATATCTCTAGAACGGCGAGTCCTAGAGTAATGGCGTTGGTCATATTCTTTTCATCGTCAAAAATTACGTGTGAAACAAGCATTTAATTGATCATACGTAGTCTTTTATTTCAGATTTTGATGATTTTTGCCGACAATTTTACAAAAGGAAAAAAGAAAAACAGGTTCTTTTTTACCAAATCGCACAAAAATCTAATCAGCACTAGGGTCACCTACAAGTGAATTATCTACCAAATTTTGTGTACTACCACTATTAGTTTTTCAGCTAGAGTGAATACAGGCAATTTTTGCAGGCCATTTCGCAAAAAAAAAAAAAAAAAAAGTTATTTTATCCCGAATCAAGCCAAAATCTAATCAGCACCAGGGTCACCCACAAGGGACTTACCTACCAAATTTTATGAAATTTCGTCAATTAGTTTTTTAGTTAGATTGGATACATACATTGCACATACAGACACAAACACACACAGATGTCAGGCTAAAAATAGTTTTATCGTGTTCTAGATGTCTCAAAACATGTAGATCCGTGGAAAACTCCAGTTGCGATTTTCGACATGATTCCAATACTTTCCCTATACATTACCATGTAGTGCAAGAAAAGTCAAAAGACACATAAAATAGTGATTTTTGCAATAAATTATAGCATAATTATGTTTTTTTAGCATTTGTTAAATTTACAAGAAAATGTTCGAAAAATTGAAGGAGTTACTGTGGTTTGAACTCCCGGATAAACAATTGACTGACATTTATTATTTGGAAAAAATCACACAAAATTTATTCTATTTGTTTTATTTGTTCCAGGCATCTATATATACTAATTGCCAAGTGTCCATCTGTCTGTCTGTCATTCTTTTTTTAGGCACTTCCCGAATAGATAGAGACCTGCAATTTGGTACACTGCTCATTCGTTCGATAAAACCCCCTGGAAAAATCGCATTTTTCGAAAACTTTCTCTAGAGGGGGTGCTCCACACCAAAATGTTCGAAAAGTGATATGATAGGAAAGCATACTTTGCGATGAGATAGAGACATCGAATTTAGTGTTTCAATTTGGTACTCTAGGGGTGCCGAGAACTAAAATATTCGATTTGCCGAACAAATGAGAAAATCATACTTTAAAATTTGATAGAAGTTTGAAATTTGGTATATAATTGGTATTTAATGTATTTGGTATTTAATGAAAACACTCAAGACAAAGTAGTTTTTCAAAACTGTTCATTTAAAGGGGTGCTTCAGAGAAAAATGTTCTAAATGTGAAGTGACGAAAAACCATGTTTCGAAATGCGATAGAGACTTTAAATTTGGTATACAGTTAGATAGCTCGAAAAGATGAGCATGTGCAATTTGAGTTTTATGATATTTTCTACTTTAGGGGGTGCCGCAAATCCAAATGTTCGATTCTCCGAATAAATGAGAAATGCCTCCTTTAAAAATATAATAGAGGCTTGATATTTGGTATATGGGGAAATCATCTGATAAAAAACAAAAGAATAGAGTTTTCAAAATTGTTCATTTTAGGGGTGGCTACTCCACAAAAACGTTCAAAACGTAAAATGATAGTAAAAACATGCTTAGCAATGGAATAGAAACTTCAAATTTGGTATATAGGTAGATAGTTCAAAAGAAAGAAGGTGTGCAATTGAAAATTTCCGATATTTGTAATTTTGAGGGATTCCACACACCAAAACATTCGAAAAGTGAAATGATAGAAAAACATACTTTGCGATGAGATAGAGACTTCCAATTTGGTGTATGGCGATATTGTTGGAAAGGAAGAAAGTGTGCAATTTTAGATTTCCAATATTTGCTACTTTAGGGGGCATCACACACCAAAATGTTCGATTTGCTTAATCCTTTCGGGACAGCGGCATTCCGAACTGTTCCCAAAGGACGGCTAATTTTTTGCGTTAAGCCTAACTCTCGAAAAAAATTCACTAAAAATCACCCGTTCAACACAGCATTCTACTTTTTTCAGGAATAAAGGAAATACTTATTTTCTATTTGATGTATATTTTTCATACAAATTTTCTTTTATTAAAATATTAAAAATTTTAGTGTATTAAAAATGATTACTTACCTTGATTAAAATAGTTATCAGTTAATCAGAAAAAATATTGAAATAATTGTAATGAAATATTTATATAGCTAATAGAAATTATGTACATATATATACAAGAAAATAGCGTAGCTATTTTCATTAATTAATACACCTTTTGCGTATGGTATATTTCAAAGCAAAAATCCACGCACAGGCCAACATTGTAATCTTTGCATTCATAATAACTGTCTATGCGCTTTCTTTTACCTTTTGTAGTCCACGTAACCAGACAGTAATGAATACTGTCTGGTTTGTTTACCATACGAGCATATTCTTCCACAGAAAGAAAACGTCTCAGTCCAGCCATTCTTTTATCCGAAATAACCTAATCATTTCACTGCCGCATATTCCTCTACCCCCCTCCCCCCAAAAAAACCCCCTCTCTCATATTCCTATAATTCACCAACAAAAATCATTAAGCTAAAATCAAAACGAGACCCGGAACTCAATTATAAAATTGTTGATGCTGCGAGAAGTGCTCCGTTTGTTTATATTTCAAAATCATGTTTCACTGCTCCAAATGGAGAAATAATTCATTGGATCCTCCCTATACCAAGGTCAAGTAACTGCAAAATACATTGGAGATGTTCCCATGGGCATTTAACGCCATCTAGTAGACAAATAAATTCAAATAAAAACTTTCTATTTGAAAATGCGCTGATGTGATTCTTGTCCTTTAGGGTAAGTTTTTCCTCGAGGCGGATACGTGACAGTCGTCCTTGAATGCAAGTTCGCAGCCGACGCGCGGGATCGTCAACCGTCCCGAAAGAGTTAATAAATGAGAAACGCCTAATTTAAAATTTGATAGAGGCTTTAAATTTGGTGTATAGGCTAATCATATGATAAAAAACCCAAGACAAATAGAGTTTTCCATAAATGTTCATTTAAGAGGGTACTCCACATAAAAACATTCGAAAGATGAAATGATAAAATTGCATGCTTTAGTATGAGATAGAGACTTCAAATTTAGTGTGTGGGTAGATAGTTCGAAAGGAAGAAAGTAAGCAATTTTAGTTTTTAGAGGTTTCCGCACACTAACATTTTCGATTTGAAAATACGTGAACTGTTCAAAAATTTATGCTATTCAGGGGTTGCTTATTGTGAGACTGTTGATTTTCAATGGGTATTCAGCTAGTATAGCACGGAATGCAGAAAAAAAAGTCTGATAGTTTGAGGATGGCTTTTGATAATTTCTAAATATTTGTGTCCATTCATTTGAGGTTAAAATTATGTATATGTATTAAAAGTTGCGGTTGCCACACCCATTAGGTTCTAGTGTAAATTGGGTGGCACTGTTCAGACCGGTCAAACAGTCACTTTACAATTTCTGGTTTGTCGGATCGTTTGAGTAGGAAAAAAACAATTCCTGATCATAGATATGAATCCCAGAGTTGTGCTTATTAGTCAATTAAAATCTAGGTATAAGGTGTTTATCTGACAATATTCGTATTAGCATGTTATAGGGACTCCTGAACACATTTTGAACACTTCCCTATGTTTGACCAATCATAAAATTTGAATTGGAGTTCTACAGAGCACTTGTCATTTGATAAAACGTTTGTTAATTTTGATTCGGACCACTTTACTTTTAAAATATAAGATCAACATAAATGGAAAAAGTACGTTATAAGTACTCCTGAACACTTCCCTGTCAGTCAAAATTGAAGTATAAAGTAATGTTTTCTGAGATATTTTGTATTTGAGATTTTGGTGAAAAGTATATGAAAAGGGGGGGAGGGGGGAGATCAAAGAAATAGATTATCCTAGAAATTTTCCAGAAGAGTAAAATCACTCTTTGATTAATACTCCTCGAAGGAGTATTTTGCTTTCCAGAGGAGTAATTTTTAACAAATGAACAATTACCCTAAAAATTTATTAAATTTATTGTATTTTATATAAAAGCAATTTCAGAAGAAGAAAATCTTCTTTTCTATGGTAAACAGATAAGATTTAATGAATGATCTTTTTATTTGTGCTTATGTAGAAAAAAGCAAAATACATTACATATCTAACAATCTAAAATGCTTTGTTAATTTTATCGATAGGGGAGAGTAGTGCGGAATAGGACACTTTTAATACAAAAAATTTTTTAAGCATTATTTTCTGCAGAAAAGGTAAATGCAGTTATCATAACATAGTAATACACATTCAGCATCATGTCCAAAAATTTAAGAAGCACAATTTTCAGAAAAAAACACAAAATAAAATACTTTTTTATTCTTTGAAAAATGTCCCAGATCTCCCATCTAGTAGAGTGGTATGGGACACGTGTTGGGAGGTATGGGACGGATGTTATAAAAGACATTAAGTTTGCAAACAAGACCTAATGAACATTATAAGCAGATATATCAATTTCAAATGAAAATAAAGCTTGTGTACGTTCAGTCCCACCAACTATTTGTGGAGCAAGAAGTTTAAACAGTACATCAGCTTTGTCCACTAAATTTATGTTGACTTGCTGTGGGAAGTAAAACTTCCAGTTTCCATCTATTTTTCGTATGAACTGCATATTAAATCCAAAATTGGTGTCTATGGCCTCAACCTTGCCTATGTAGTGTAGTACCGATTTCTTTGTGCAAAATTTCACCAGTACAAAATCATTTATTCCAATGTTAACAGAGCCTGTTGACCAGTCAATTTTCTTCGTGAAAACATCTTAATTTTCAGAAATACTGCGAGGTGACACATCCTCATCTGTTTCAGATGATGACATTTCACTACGTTGCTCATCACTTGAAGTTTCGGGTACCTGGTTAAATTATTTCGTTTTTGGTTTCTTCTGTTTTTTGGCTAATTTTTCATGCTTGCATTTTTTTTCTCATTAGTTTTTCAGCAATTTTCTTTTCGATGCTTCTTTCTCAGGTGTAGTTATCTGTTAGAATTTTTGTTCTGCTTTTCTTTCTTCCCCTTTATTTTTCCTATACCTTACGCTTCTCTGCTTTCGGATATGGTCGAATGTCTACAGGACTGATTGAAATAGTATTTCGAATAGACAACTGACATGATGATGATAATAATGCGCAAGGAGTTTCAGTAACAATGTTATTAGCTGCAGAATTTTGGTTAGGTGTCTCACAAGAAATAGCAGTCTGAGTTTCAGGGCAGCTGATCTCATTAGCATCTATGATAGATACACCACCAAGTGCACATTTACTGGAAGAAGGTTCATCAGATTTACGGTCATTAGTAGAAGGGTCAGGACGATCAGTGATTGATGACATTAAGTACTCTTCATCTGTGAATGGTTTGCTGTTAAATGGCCATATGCCAGGTTTTTTAAATCCTGATATTATGTTCTTCTGTGTTACTGCAGATATGTATGCATTGCCAACAAGTTTTCCAACAGCATAAATGTTAATAGTCTTACCGGGATTGTTTATAAGACAATCATTGCACACTGCATTATATTTGGCTTTTGAATGGGGCAAAAACTGATTAATCAAGAGGTTGCAATATATATGACTGCTGTGTGGAGGAAAAGTTAACATGCAGGCCCCATTTTCTCAGACTTTATTAATGATATGAATGCTCACATGGCTTTCATGTGGTTATCAAGCAGTAGTAAAATAGGGTTTTCTTTGGAGCAATTTGTATGTTTTATGATGTGCTCTAATGCAAGTAGAAATAATTCAAGGGACATCCACCCACTTTTACATGCCAAACCCATACTTCCAGCAGGAGCCCCATTAAGAAAAAAAATCCTTGAGCCTTACTCTTGGGAAAATAAATACTGGTGGCACTGCATTTCCTAACGCATTTACAGTGAATAATACTGTACTAAGCTCCCCACATTCAGACTATGTTGTTTGACCGACTTGCTTGTCCCCTCGTGCCACTATAACTTTTAGTGGATTATATATGCACAGTCGAAACTCCAGTTTCATGGCAATTATATATACGTTCCGGGGTCAATTTATACCGATTGTAAATACATTTTAAATTGTTGAGGAAGGTATTGACATTGAATTTATTAAAACTAGTGGCACGTCCTAAGCTTGTAGCTTCTGGTGATCTAAGCGACAATTCTTGGTGTCGTTCCAAGAAGTCCATAAACCATCCATATCCAGTTGATTGCTTGATTTGCCATGACTCTGGGCATTTTAAACTCAACGCTTTCACATATAAGTAAGCTAATGAACAAACTTGAATGCTTGTGAGGCCATAATGCATTTTACTTGCAGCTAAAAGGTAGCCACTGAGCATTTTTTCGTGCTCTCAGGTAAAAACCATTCTACATAGCAGGTTTTTCTTAAAGACTGTGTCATCTTTATGGCAATTCTATATTTCTGCACATGTTGAGCCAGTGCTGATTTGGAAATGTTCATAATTTGAGCTACATCTCGAATGTTTTTGTTTTCATTACCGATCATTTCTACAGCTTGAAGTATTTTGCTGTTTAATGGCGTTTCCTGCTCCATGTCTTTCTTCTTCTATTTATGTGGCATGTTCCTAAAGAGAAAACAAAATGATTTAAGCACTACAATGGGTTTATTTCTAACTCTGAATTATAAGAATTTCTAGTAATTTGAAATTTGGTATGTAAGACAAAATAACTAGCACATATGTTTTATTATGCTTTTGTTTTGTTTTATGATGCTTTTGTTTTGCTTTTTAAAAATGCTTTGATAGTTTAATAATGCTTTTGTATTCTAATACTAGTTTCATATGAAAGTATAAAGCATGCATTTTTTAACTTGTGTGATTTGAATATACCTGAGTAAATTTTCTTATCATAATTTTTCCACCTTGTGACTTATGCACTTTTAAATTAATACTTCCAAAGAAAGTTATGCTCTTTATTTCAAAAAAAAAAAAAAAAAAAATGTGTTATCAAAACATGAGGACAGTGTCCCATGCCTCCCTTTGCTACCATGTCCCATTCTTCCCACATGCCTTCCCACATAATAAAACACTTACTACAAAAACCATGCTGCAGTTAGGTTTAGTTTGTGTTGTATTATAAACATTATTTGTGTAAGTTAGCCATATATTTTTAACACAGTAGTTCAAGCAAGTTATTAGGTTACAGTAATCATGTGGAAAATTAGATATCTACTTACTTTTAAGCAGTCAAATACATTTTTCTTTTATAACAGGAATAGAACACAGCAGATCAGGCAGCAATTACTACTGAAACTGAGGCTACTACAGCTTCACCTCTGGTGATAATTAGGCAAGACCAAAAGATATTAATGGAGGGGTAATAACCACTGTCCTGTACCTCCCACTGTCCCATACCTCAATACTGTCCCCTATAGTTTTTAAAATTTTTATCATTCTCTGAACTATTTAATGAAATGTCTTAATACTTAGTAGTTACATCCTTTGAGGGTTTTTCTGATACTCGTTAGATTTTGGTATGATTCGGAAAAATATAACCAATCTTTTTTTTTTTTTGTGAAATCGCCCATAAAGATCATGAAAATGTGAAATAAATGACTGAAATTGCTGAAATATATTGATTAAGTCCTTGTTCTACATGTAATTTTTGACAGCAAAGCAAATAAGACTAACCCCATTACTCTACTAGAATGAACCGTTCTCAAGATATTTTAGTTTTTAGGAATTTTGAAAATCTGAAGACTTTAAAGTGCATTGTTACCAAATGAAATGAACATGCATTAAAACTGTGAATTGGATATAATATCAGAAAAGTATCATGTTCTTTTCTGTAATTAAACTCACGAAAGTGTCATGAGCATTTGAAGCATAACGAAATAAAAAATAAGAATTTGAATTTGTAGGGAAAGTCATGTGCTGCTCACATCAGATTTTAAATTTATTTACAATAATGGATATTATAATACCTCCTTTTATCTTGTAGCTACACAGACTGTGATTCAATGTTATCTTTTATTACAGTAAGATATCCCATAAATAAATCCTTTTTTAAAATTAATTACGAGCAGAAGGCCTGCAGGCCTAACTTGTTATTTTAATACTATTGTTAAAAAAAAAAATCAGCCTTTGTTTCATTAATAAAACATTTGAAAAATAGTTTTTCTGTATAAAATACAAAATAAGAAAAATGTTAGCTGATGCAGATTCTAAAAGTGGAAAATATTTTCACAATTAAGCAAAATATCCAGGGTGTCCTACAAGAAGTGAACAGTGGAAGATTTTTTGAACCATTGGATGTAGACCCATAGTTCCAATTGCAAAAATGCTTTAAATAAGGTAGAAAGTTCAGAAAATTAACTTTTTATACAGGCTCACTATTGAGAAAAGTCAAATTACAAAAATTTTACCCATATCGTATTTAGTATAACTGAAAAACATTTGGCTGTAATATGATCCAATTTGTAATTAAGTTTTCAAGTAACTTTCCTATCTAACTGGAGTTTGAATAATGTCTCTGTTTAGTAATGCTGAACTCTCTGAGATGATTTTGATTTAATGTAAGTAACCAATCTCCTAGTGATACTATGAGGGAATACTATCGTCTTTTCTGTAAAGCTGACATCCTTCTAGAGTTTTTATTCTGTGGCTGGTATGTCGATTGCAATCAACACGTTCATTTCATCGTCGATGTGGTTCAGGAAAACGAGTATTAATGGAAAATGTTGAAATCTATATTTTAGTCTATTTCTCATCCTATCCATATGCAAGTGTCCGAGCCATAAGTACTGAATAGCATCTTCGGTCTATTCGAACCTGCCATCTGCTGTACCACATTTAAGAGTTCTTGCCTATTCATCTATAAGGACTCTCATTTTGGTAAAAAAAGTGCAGTCACAAAAATGTGTTAGAAACTTCTACCACAGAGTCTACTGAAAACAATGGTTTTAAATGATTCTAGTTGGTTGTTATTTTTCTCTAGATTTTGCCAGAAAAATAACTGATAGGCCCGCAAAGTTACAATGATCTGTTTTATTTACTTTATTTAAGTGTTAAAATAACTGTTAACCAGTATCGATCGCCTGCCTTAATAGTTTCAAAAACAAACAATGAAAAAATTATTTTAAAACTCTATTAAATGATTTCTGTGCATCCATTCAATTTGTGCCCCTGAATTCATAAATTTTTATGATTAAAAGAGTATGAAAAAGTCACAAGAAAGAGGTGAAAGTCAGGAAGCTTGACAATTTATTTCCTCCTAAATTTGGATTTTTAAAAACCAAATTTTTTAGTTTAACTAAATGAAGTATTGACAATATTTTTGTAATTTGACTATTTTCGATAAAGGCGCTGTCGAAAGCCCAAATCGTCCGGCTCGTCCTAGGACATAGAGCAGCAAGATGTGCGGCCGGGATAAAGGGGCTGTATAAAAAGTTAATTTTCTTAACTGTTTGCAAAAATATGCTATAGCATTTAAATTACTATTTCATAATTTCCTACCTTATTTAAAGCATTTTTGCAATTGGAACTATGGGTCGACCAACAACGGTTAAAAAAAACTTCCACTGTTGACTTTTTTGGGAAACCCTGTATAAGAAATCACATACAAATGCAGTTTTTTAATTCGCTGTTGCAAAACAGCCCTTTATTTCATTAGTAATAATAGATTTGAAAAATAATTTTTTTGTAGACACATGTAATAATTAAAAATGTTAGTCGAGGCAAACAGATTGCATAAGTAGAACATATTTTCACAAGTGAAATACCAAATGTCGCTGACAAAATTGTAGTTTCTCGCAATATTGCTGCAAAATATACCTTCTTTTCATTAATAATACGTTTAAAAAATAGTTTTTATGTATATAACAAGAAATTGTAAAAATTATAGTCAAAGCAAATAATTTCAAAAGTGGGATAAATATATTCATTGGCCATCTTTCTAATGATGTAGTAGGAATTGGCACTATGAGTGCCAATTTCACAGTCACAGCAAAACATCTTCATAACAGCAGGAAATCCCTGATCTCAAATTTCGTGTTTTTGCTTCCTCCAAATTCGTAACATTTTTTGGAAATCCTTGACTGATTTCAGATTTTATGACTTTTTGACTTTTTCTGGACTTTTGTGACTTTAGACATTTTGTTAATCGAGATCAATGCATAAAATTGTACATTACTTAATTGACAAAGTGTATTTGTTTATTTTATAGCATGAAGTACGTGTATAGATTTACTCTGTTAATCTCTGGTGGGGGGAGGGGGGAGATGCAGTAACTGAAATGACAAATTTGCATTTTTGTGAAGGCAAAACTACATTTAATATTATTGAAAAATAATTATGTTGTTGAAAAAGATATAGAACATATTGTATTCAAAACAAGTACTGCAAGAATGTTTATCTTATTTATTATTTTTTAAAGCTCAAGGGACACAAAATTGACAATTATCAGATATGTAGCCATAAAACAAAATATTCAATTATATTTATTTTGTCATGTTGTAAGTATTCATAAACAAAATATTGTTTTGTTATAATGAAGTTATTCATACTTTAAAAATGTATTCAGTACAATGAACCATGGTCTTTAGTACTTCAGTTATTTTTATATTCATTATACCCCACAAAGAGGTTGAATACAAAGCATAGTTTGAAAAAATAATAGTATTTAATTAAATTAAATGATAATAAAAATAAAATCTTCCTAACTTTATATGATAAGGCACTTGTTTCATAAAATAAATTTTAAATTCTAAAAAGAAAATATTCTCTGAAGCAAAATTTTACTTATGAAAACTCAACTACCCAATAAAAAATTGTTTAAAAATGTCAGCTCAAAAATTTTAAATATTTTACAAGGTCATACTACCATCTACTTGGCAATTTGATGTATTTGAAAATAGAACCTCGTACTCCTTGGTCCTATTGTACCTTGCTTTCCTCAAATTTTAAGAGATTCAATATCATTGTAATTTGAACAACATTGCAAAATTTGTGGCTTGTCTCTGGAACCAAAATTCTTAGTTGTAAAGTTGATTGATAAATAATAAACAAACTGTTATCAGACATTTGACTCACAAGCAAACCCGACATCGGACATCGCCGTCATACACGAAGGTGCAGTTCATAGCGCGAGCCACCACTTTTTCTAGAAAGTTCCAGTACTTTCTCTGCTCTCCAAGGTTGTTGTCAGGGGTCAGAAAGAAGCGAACTAGCCAATCACACGCGACCTTTGACCTAGCAACGGAGAGGCGAGGATAATATCGTCCCTCTCGATCGGTGGACGCGACAGAGCAAGGTCGCAGATTTTTTTGTGCAATTTTTTGATTCTCGGGGAAGGCGGTAGCCTCGTGCTATCTGCTTGAACTGAGGAATATGTTTTATTTTAAAGGTATTGATTGTTTCAATTCACGAAATAATGATATATTTTATGAAATATGGATTTCATAATCTGAACTTAGATTTGAAATAAGTGTGAGCAGGAGACCAAAAAAAAGATGTCGTAGGATACAGTGAGGACATAGCAAGATGGCGGATAGGCCTACGTAACATTATTACTGGAAGCTGAATGCTACAAGTTTGCCGGCGTTCTGGAGAAAGGTATGACTTTGCCATCTCTGGAGCGTGCTTGAAGCGATTGTAGAATTGCAGAATCAAGGAAACTCGAAATCAAGTATTTACATCAATTCCTATCTCAACACGAGTGCGGACGTCGAATATGGAGGAGGATTCCAGACCTGACAGAATTCCTGATCATCGACCAGAGAGGAGTCAAGATTCCAAAAACAAATAAATTTCATGCCACCTTCAACGTGCTGGTGATTTTGAACGAAAGCAGAAACTGCAGATGCACTATTAAGTGACTGCAGATGCATTATTAAGTGAGACAAGAAAATTCCGTGCATGCGATTGTGTGATAAGTGCTTCTAAGGAATAGTATGATTAGATGAGATAAGAAATTCAGTGTGTGACTGACATAAAGTGCTTGAAGAGAACAGTGTAATTTTCCATCAGTAGCGATAATAGAATCTATTGTACGCATACAGAGTTTACAAATGGGTAAGCGCAGGCATTTTCTTAATACACTATGACAAATGAGACCTATAAACCGATCGAAGTGAAATTTTATAATAATTGAAAGCACATGGAGAGCTGGAGAAGAGTTTTAATAAATTTAAACATTTTGTATATATATATATATATAATAATAATAATATTGATTTGTATAACATGCAGGGATGTATCTAGAGAAATGTGAGTGGTGGTTGATTTTCCAGAACAATTATAATTGCGAATATAAAATTTCGAAACGAGCTTCGCGTTAATTCGCACACATAAACAGTATTAGTATTAGTATACTTTTATATTAAAGAAAAACATTTGATAAAATTGAATATAACTTTTTTAAATGTAATTATAATAAGTATATTTTTTTGGATGAGTGGTGGTCGGAAATTCTGAGTGGTGGAAACCCCGATCACCGCCGACCACTGTAGATACATCCCTGAACATGTAATGTAAAGATATATATAGTGTAATCAAGGCAAATTTGATAAGCATAGAAGAAAAGATAGTTGTTGGAGCTTACAAGTTCTTAATGTATATGCCAAATAATTTGATAATTTAGAAATTGAAACAATATATATAAACATATAAATGATTGATTATATGAAGACATAACACATTTTTAGTATAAGTATAACTGCACATAAATTGAGATGAAATCATTAATTAGAATAAAATGGACACACTTATAATAAAATTACTTTAAGATGATTTTTTTTTTATAATTTTAAATTGAGATTAATATAGTTTACAAAATTCAGTATGAGACACACCCTTGATTTTGTTTTTGAGATTTTTATGAGGAGATTATTAATAAGAAAGATTGTAGAATGGTTAAGATATGGTTTATACGGATTTATTTCAATTAGTAGATAAAATGATAGAGCTTTAATTTTGTTAAGGCTAAGCATAATGTTTTCCACCGCTGATGTGAGCTAGCCTCATATCAGATCAAATACTTGACAGCGGTGATATTATAAATGGTTAATGAGGAGAATTTTGCTAAAACTAACAATTAGAGTTTCTTCTGATTTAAATACTAAGATGAGAATTAGTAATAAAAATTTTAATTTAAACATCATATTTTGATTTATTTGAGCTGTGGAAATAGGAACCTTACTTTTGCTTAACACATGTTATTGTAATTTTAATAGCAGCTTTATATATGGAGAATGAACAGAGTGGGAGAACAGGTCACCTTTAATGCAAAATAATTTTGCTCATAATTTTAATAATTATTTAGCCTCAGTGCTAGGAAGGGATCTTAGTATCCTGACATATTCACAATTATATAGCTGTATTGGGATTTAATAATTGATTTAATTTACAATGGAGAAATGATGAATGATACAATATGATAAATTTGATAAAGTTACAGAGGATTATGAATTTGAATTTTGATTGAGTTTTTTGAGGAACATAAGTAATACGATGAAGTTATGGAATGTATGAAATATGCTGGTTGAAAATGTGATTTATGGTAAGAATTATATACAATGAAGAATTTTATTAAAGATTAGAATGAAGTATGACAGATGTGTGTCTTATAAGATAGAAAATAAAATGTATAACACTTAAGATATTTTAAAATACTGATATAGTAGAACAAGAAGAAATGATGAAATAGAAATAAAGGCATATTGTTATTGAGATATTTAAATGTGAATGCTTTAATAAATTGCAATTTTGGTACCCATTTAGAGAATTTGTTATTGTTTATAATAATAATTGTGTTTCAGAAAGAAGTTTAATTTACAGGTGAGCTTTATTCAGGTAAATGAATTTTATAAACAAAAAAATATAGACAAAACCTTTTAGAAATAATTACACCTTTAAAAGCAATCATCATTAAATTTAAATATGTAAGATTTCTTTGAATCCTTTTTAGGATTTTCTTTTTGTAAATTTTTTATTCTGACACAAACATAACTCGGAGATGAATTAAACAAAATATATGGCATGAATAATATTTCATGTCATTTTAATCTTAATTTGACATTTCACCGATTGCTGCCTGAATACTTTAGATTTCTTATGTTAATCAGAAGAAAAGTGAGAAGACTATTTAATTTAGTATTGAAAATTTTTCCTGCTATGTATTTGAAAATACTAGAAATTGAAAATTAATAAGTTCTTTGATTTTATGGACATTTTATAATCAGATGTATGTATAATATATTTAAGTAGGTATTTTAGATAAATATTAAAACATACCTCTAATTATTTTATGAAATATTTAAAAGAGCAAAAACCTTTAGTGAGATTTTTAAAGGAATACATGGGACATTTTGTACAAAATACTTATTTTTAATAATATAGGAACATCACTTAAAATTTTTTTATGAATAAGTGACAGTTATTATCTGCTAATAAAGAAAAATCAAAATAGATTTTTAATAAAATAAAATATGTTTATACATGGGGCTTGGCTCTTCAAATTGTTACTAATAAAGAAGTCTTGAATAAAATACTTTGCTAGTAAGCTCCTTAAAACATAATATAAACAGTGTCAACCAGTTTTGAAAGCATTACAAGATCTTAATGGATACTAAAATATCAATTCGTCAAGCTTCTGAAAACAATTGATATGGCTAGAATTTAGTGTTTTTTGCTGTTCACTAACAAATATTTTATTGTTAGTTACTTATTGCAGAAGTGGTGAGCTAGAGTCTGTGTGTAGTATATCAATATATTAAATAGCTGTAGATCAAAGCTGGTTTTCACTCTCTGATTTTTTTACTGTTTGGGCACCAATGATGGCTGATGGGATAGGTATGAAATTGTCAGTTATTTAGTGTAGATTAGACGAATAGATTGTAATTTGAGGTGTGTGGTCTTTTAACTTTGCAAATACACGAAAAACATTGTACATTCGTGCAATCTAGCATATTTTGTTTTAATGTTTTACAAGAATAAATTTAAAAGTTCCATTATTGAGATTTTACTTTTTATTCATACATATTTTAATGGTTTAAAAGTGAAGCCAGTCAATGAAGTATTCAATTTTCTTTAGTTCTGACTATGCATACATCAATATAGAAAGGTGAGACCATTTTGGCAAAAATATGCTACAATATTATAATGAAGCTCAACATAAATGCTTTCAAGAGTCTGCCCAGTGCAAGGCAATATCTTTTGAGGTACTTCTGCACATCTTATTTATTTTGGAGACTTGTAATTGGAGTGCCATCTAGCTGTCAAAGTATGCTACGCACCCATGTCATTGGCTTCACCTTGTAGGGTGAATTGACATTCATTGCCTTATACATTGATGTGTGCCTCTGTTTTGAGTTCATTCAATACAAATTGGTTAAATATAATGTTTTCTAATGGGATTGTACAGTAATACAGTAATTACGTTTTATGTGGAAGTCGACCAGCACAACACCACTGGAGAGCAAGATGGAAGGAAATTTCCTAACATTATACACTCTCATATGACAGGCTTAATATCTAATATGAAATTAATTATGAAAAACTTTTAGGAGTACATATAGGATGTCTAAAACAAAAAAATTAACTGAAACACCAAAGAAGCTTATAAATGTACAATAAATGTACAACAAATTTGCTTATACTTAACATTATTTTTACATTACATTATTAAGAATTGTCAAAGTTAAAGTTTTTTAAAAACTTGAGCAGCTGAACTCACCATTGATTTACAGCATTTTAAGTGACAGGGTTCCCACAGTCCTTCAAAACTCCTTAAGAACTCCTTATTTTTAGCTTTCCTTTTTAAGGGCCCTGAAAACTTAGTTTTCATCAACACTCCTTATTTCCCCCCGAAATTGGAGCCATCAGCATGATCAAGGTTTTCCCTAGAGAGCGATTCCCACAATTTGCTGCTAAATGCCACTCAGAAAAAAAGAATTACTTGTGTTAATTTTTAAAATTCCACTTAATTTTGAAGTTAGGGTAGGATAATCCCACCTAATTTTTTTCCCTAGGTAGAACCCTGATGATTAAATTCCCCCAGTGATGCCACTTTTCCATTTTCTCTCTATTTTCAAGCTTCACTGCCTGATATCCCAGTGTTACCAGGTCTTTTCCAAAAATCATGCTCAAAAATTGACGATAACTAGCCCAATGTTTAGTGTTGTGAGATTTTCCGCAATGTTGCCAAAAACTACTAAAATTCATAAATTTACCGAAATTCCGAGATAAAATTTACTGGCCTTCTAAAAGTTTGTCAAAATTTGCCCCCAAAATAAATCCTCGAACTTTTCTGAAAGTAGCCCAAAAATCTGCAACCAAAAAAATTTCCGTCATGCTTTTCCCCAACTCTTTGAAAAAATTAGCCCAATTGAACAGGAAAACTGTGGAACTAATGGAATTTTTAAAAAGGGTTTAGTTTCTTCTCAAATACAGGACTAGAAGTTGTCCTATATTTCCTATATATTTTTTAAAATAGAAAAACGCCCGGAAGCAGAATTTTTTCTATGTTTTGCGACAAGACTTATTTGTTCTGCATGCAACACATGTAAAAAAATTCTGCTTGCGAGGTTTTTCCTATTTTAAAAATTATATAGAAAACATAGGACAACTTCTAGCTCTGCAAATATGTATGTATGTCACACCCCAGTGCATTTCCATAGTGCAATGAAACCGCAATATGGTTTACGGCCTATCTCAATTAGTCCTTATAAATATTAGTTGGGTCCTTAGAAACTCCTTATTTTTTATTTTGAAAAAAGAGTGGGAACTCTGAGTGATTATTTTGTGTATTTTGGTAAATTATATTTTGATAAGTTTGAGTTCTTGAGTCTTATATTTGTGAATACATATCATTGAAAACAAATTCTTTTATCTAGATGAAAGCAATACAGGAAAAGATGCGGTATCTTCAAGCTCAGCAAAATAGTGCTAATGCTTCTAGTGTTGCATCTAATTCTGCACCATTGAACAGTAACATGTCACAAATGTCACCTCATTATCAGCGGCCTATGATGTATAACTCAGGGAGTGCAAATGCATTTGGACACCAACCTGTGATGCAAACTCAAAGTGTGCATTATAATCTTCCAAATCCACAACCTCCTGCACCTCAAGATGTGATGGGACCTTCACAACAAAATTTAAATACTAGCACTATGAGTGCTCCTGTTCTTGAAACCTCATCTATAGTCTCTGAGCAGGTAAATACAATACATTTATTGAATTAATATAAAATTCTGCAACATTTAATCTTTATTATTTTATTTTTTATATTATATAGGAGTTTTATCAAAACTTTTTTAAAGAACAGTCATATTAATCAAAAATTATTTTTAAATATTTATATTAATGATTTATGCAGCTTAAAATGATTCCCATTTCCTGCTAATGTTCCTAACTGTTAACATTTATAAAAAATTATTTAAATTAATAATTTTTCAGATTTTATGTAATAACTTTGAATTTATTTCAATCAATACTTGAGTGGCACTCATTTTTAAAATTAGTTTGTTTCAGTGAAAAAAAAAATATTATAAATAGACAATTTTGAGCACTTTTGATTTCTTTTAAATTTTTTGATGTGAAAACTGTAGAAATAAAAAATTCAAGATAATTACTTGACAAATACTTAATGACATCCTAGAAATTAGAATTATGAATGTGTAGTATGAATAAATTCCCTCAATTTTAATCAAATTTTTAAATTAATTTTTTTCCAGTTAAATTAATAGTTAGTTAATAGTTTTTGTTTAACTGGTTGGTAATTGAATAGAAAGTATAGTAGGATTAGTCAAATTTTAACTGTGACTGAATTTGGCAAGTCATTTAAATGGCGAAGGATGAAATCTTTTCAATTGATATCTTAGTAGATTGGTTAGTGAGGTGAATGGTTTAAAAAAAAAAAGATCTCTTCTTATTTGCTATTTGACTATTCAAAGTCTATTTGACAATTGGGTCAACAATAGCAAAGAGTGCATTTTCTTCATCTTCCAAATCCATTGACTTAGCAAGTTTAAATTTGATAACAATTAAGATGTATGTTATTACATTTGCCATTCTTAAGTTGGCATACATCTGTCATTCATGGATTTATTGTTAATAAATGTTTTTTTTTTAAAAGGTGATTGTTGCATATATAGAATTAAATAATGTGAATGGCAACAGGAATATAGGAAAGAAGCATGTATTGTACACGCTCATGATTTAGATGAAATTATAGAAATCGGAGTGATATTATCCCACTTAGAAGCTGTTTTCATAAATCAATAAGGATTGTAGTTGAATCTCAGAAATGCAATTGTGAAGTAACTGTATACAGCAATATGATGCAGCCAGAGGGTATGCTACAATTAAGTAAATGATCACATCACATGAAGTACTAATGAATATGTTCCTAGACTCCTCTAATATCGATTTATCCCAATGAAAATTACACTAGTTTTCTTAAATAGTGTGGGTATCTATAACTAATATATCTCGAGTCATGCGATAAGTCACTTACACGTATCCTGCCTAATGATAAATTATGTATGTATACCAACCCCTGGGCAATGTGATAAGTATATTCTGGGTAATGATAATGTATTCCTGGCAGCACCAGGCATTTCTGCTAGTTAAATGACGTATCTTGGGACTGAATTTTCTGGCTAAATAGAGAATTCAGTGTCAGGCTTCAGGACCCGATGCTGGCTGAACGGAAAGTTAAGTGGTCTTGAACGTGTTAATCAAGAGCACACTGCTCATTCAAGTTTTGTGCTTTTCAGAACTCTATTAAAATTTTTATTTCAGAATTCCAAATTTTTATTGTGAGGGTATAAATGCTGTATGTATTTAAAATCTGTATTAGTAATCCTTAAGCTCATTGATTTCATTATGTATAAAACAAGAGCAATAAAAAAAAAAAATTCTCATCCCCCCTCCTCAAAATCCCAATAGGAGTTAAAAGAAGTTAAAAACTCTTATGTTATAATTTATATAATTTATCTTAAATATGTATACATCTTGCATCAAATTTGACTGTAAAAATTTATGTGAAAGTTTTATATTTAATCAAAATGCATATCTGAAATCTTCTTAACCCATTCATGACTCCCAGGTGAAGGAAGAGGCACTTCTGCGAGACTGTGCTTAGTGAGAATTGTCTTCTGCCCAGTCACTTTTGAATGCTAAGCCTAATGCAGTGAAAAAACCGTATTAAATAAGCTTTTCTTTATAATACATCTACTATTGTCACAGAAATACATGGGTTTTATTGCAATTTGAGGGACCTGACTCCACCATTGTTTTTAAAACATGAGTCTTGAAAATTTTGTTTTGTTTACTATTACATCAATGAAATGCAGATTAAAAAAATAATTTTCTTTAAAAGAGGCTTTGAACTGTTAGTATTTAGTCCAGAGTTACTAAAGCACATAGCACACTAAAGCACATAGCAACTATTTCACTTTTATCACAATGAGATTCATTCGACAATTGTTGAATTTTACTTTCAGAAATATGTTTTACTCTTTTCGATATGATTATTGCAATTCTTCTTACAAGCTCATATGTACTCCCCCTGAAAAAAAAAAAACTTGTTTGTTTTGTTTACTATTACTTGTATAATATCATCAATGAAATGCAGATTAAAAAATTAATTATCTTTGAAAGAGGCTTTGAACTCTTAATATTTAGTCCAGAGTTCAGGAAACTGAAGAGATGGCAGATCTTTGAAATTTTAACTCTAATTATCCATACCCAAAGTAAAACATCATCACCTGCATCGATTAACTTTTAAATGAACTTCCACTCTAAAGCACATAGCAACTATTTCACTTTCTTCACTTTTATCACAATGAGATTCATTCATCAATTGTTGAATTTTACTTTCAGAAATATATTTTTTGACATGATTACTGCAATTCTGACTAATTCTTACTAGCTCATATGCACGCCTCCTGAAAACCAGCAATAAGAATTTTCAGCCCTAATCATCTTCTAACCCAAGACCCTCATCGCTGAAATAAACACAATAACTGTCATGAAAGAAATCATTCCTTTAAATATCTCAGTTGACATGCCTTTTAAATCGGAACCACCACAACAGATTGCACATGTTTGTTTATGCAATCAACTTAGCAATCTCATGAAAAACAAAAACTGAAGCTAAAATATGAAGGGCAATGATTCATGTAACTAGCTTTATAAACACTATAGGATTCTAACACCATCTAGTGTTATTAAAAATATTAATAAAACGTCCCAATCTAACTTTGCACATTGGCCTCACTGGGCTCTAGCAGTTCTCCGCATCGTGTAGCGAATATGCATCTATGGGCCTGAGAAGGGAGAATCTTCCCATTGTGTATGCGCTACAGTGGTCCACTTTTCGGTGAAATTCTGCTCTTTTGCTTTTCCCTCCAAAATGCACTTTTTGTTTTGCTTTTATCCCAAAAAATCCACTTTTTTTGAAAAATTCTATTTTTCTTTTCTTAATAAATTTTTCTCCTCAGACAAAGTTCCACTTTTCAAAGAAAATTGCCAAGAAATCTGCACACTCCTACAAAACCTTTCATTTATTCTTCTCCTGTAATATTGGCAGCTATTTTGGAGTGAGTACACAGGCAATAAAGGGGCTTCTGGAAGAGACACTTCCTCATTTTTCCCTATTCTTTTCAATCATTTCATTATTGCCTAGTGAGCTATAGGTTCTGTACTTCAGTGGTTAACAAAGGTCGATGGGGTGCTAACACAGGCAGATAGAGTTTTGCAATCAAAGTTCGAGGAATTCATCTTAATACCTCTGTACTGGCAGTAGTTTTTAACTCCAAAAGAAAAGGGGGCAGATAAAAGTTTTATAAAGGGACCAGAAGAAAGAAGTGTGTGCAGTATAGATGCATGCGCAATGCTAGATTCAACACTCCTCCTGGGAGATAAATTACTAGAGGATGGGGCCTGGGGTCAAGGTCGGTTAACTCCTCAATTTGCAATTATCTGTGAACAGAAGATTCAAGAAAGGGAGAAGGTGAAAGAAAAAGGGTCTTGGCTTTCACTAGAGCTAGCTATTATCTTAATTGAGCTTAGGCCTACGACAGATGAATGTTGTCTGCCGTCTGTTGTTTAGACACTGCATGTTGAGAGTCAAAGAATAAATGGAACTTGTCACACGAGAACACGGACGTTCTTGTGTGACAAGCTCCATTTATATTGGTACTCCCAGCATGCAGCATCCAAAAAACGGACGACATACAACGCTCGACTGTCTAACCCGGAAGTGGAGGCATAAAATCCTCCACAGAAGGGAAAGCAAAAGCAAGTCATAAATTTTTGTCTCCATAATCACTGAGATGTGTATATGTCATTAATATAGTCACTGGACTGGAAAAAAATAAGGGGGAAACAGAGGGACAGTGAAGTTAGTATCTTACTTCATTCCAGGAAATAACATAGCAATTGTTATTGTTCAATATTCTCGTGATCTCTGCTTTAATAGGAACCCCAAGTGAAGTTAAAATGACCAAAGGAAAAAAAAAAAATTGTTTTTATTGAATTTAAAATCTTTGTTTTACTTTTACCCCTTTCATAACAGTATATTATTTTTGAAGATATGATCATTGGAAGTATTTTTTAATATTCTTTAGAGCATACTCATTAAAGTATTTAAAGCCTTTTCAGCTACATTTTTATGAAAAGATATTTTTGAACAAAAGAAATATTTCCTTTAAAACATAAGATACTGCCACCAAATTTTATTTATGTGTGGATACTAGACAATGCACATTTTAACATGTTACTTTTATAAATGTGTTTAAAAATATACTACACTTTAAGGAAAAAAATAATTGTGTCATATCAATTGTGAAAAACTTGTGTTTCGTTATTTATAGGAGGTTTTTTTTTTAAGTTCTTATATATCCTGACTACTATTGTAATGATTTAATTTCTACAAAACTGACAAAATAAAAGCATGAGTTATTATAGATAATAAAAGCATAGTTTAGAATTAATATGAAAGAATGCATTAAAATTAAATTTACCCATGTATTTAAACCCTGTTTTTAAACACAATTGCCAAGTTTGCATTATACTAAATATAATGTGAATTAAATCATTTTTCCAATGCATTTTTTTTCTTAGTTATGCAAAATTCTCAAATATTTTAACACTTAATGTTTGTCGTGTAGAATTTCTCAAATTTTTATTTTCTGCTTTTTCCTTTTTTCCTGCATAGTCACCATAATCTTACTTTTTCCGCCCATCTATACATTCATAAACTATCTGCCATTCCCTGCCCCACCCCCTTACTCCTTCGGCCATCCAAACGGCTGCTCATGTCCTAGGACGAGTCGAACGATTTGGGTTTTTCGAGCCCCCCTCCTATTCCTTTTCATATAAACAACCATTAAAATTAACTAATGTTATTACCTCGCTGAAGAGTAGTCTCCCTGCTGCATCTATTATAAACATTCCAGTCAATAATTTCTTCTTAATTCTTTTTCCAATCAAATTAAAGTAAAACATGAAAGAAAGTTTCCAATCAAATTAAAGTAAAATAAGAAAGCAAGCCGCTAAAGAAAGTTTCTTGTATGATCAAGACGAATTTGATTGTTGCAATTTCTGCTTGTTTTAGAATACATTGTAAAAATAGAACATTTAGTTGTTTTTACATTAAAACATAGACAATGCGATAAAAGTCAGGAGATGATTCTCACTTCTTTAATTACAAAATTTCATGGAGAGGTAATCAGCAGATTATATGTATTATTCATATCCTGAGAAATTTCAATGTGAAAATCAAAAAGCGAAGTATCTTAGATTTTAATGATTGTTAATTAGTGTAATACTCTTTGGTGCCATGCTATTTGCGATACCGTAAAATCATGATATACTGGCGATGATGACACAGGAAATTTTCGCATGCACTAAGAAAATCCCAAAACCGGAAGCATTGATCCCAAGATTGACTTTTAGCTCTAGCGACATCAAGATATCACAATATATCGTTAATCCCTATGTATCTCCAACATGAAAGTCGCATAACCGGTATGGCAATGTCGACTTCACACTGGTTTTTCATGATATATCACCCAAACCTACTCTGAAACACTGTTGAATTTGGATTTTCTTGTGATTCATGGGCTCATGGACTTGGTCTAGCTTAGGACTAAGAGAAGCGGAATTGGCAACAACAACATAAAAATGAGTTCAAAGAATAATAAGAATTTAAGATAATGTAGAAGGTTTAACAGTAAAATTTACAAAAATTTTTATACTGTCAGATATATAATGTATTTTGCTTATTTCCGGACAAGTACATATAAGGAAAGCATCTTTTAAATTCTTTTTTTAATAATATAGAAAAATCAGAAATTTTCTTCTGGTTGGTAACCCTCAAATTTATTAAGTTTATAGCAACACAGAGGATTAAATGGGCAGGACACTTAATGAGATTGGATCACAGTCGAGCCACAAAAAAGATCTTCTTGGCTAGACCAATTGGTGCCCCAAAAAGAAGGAGACCAAATCTTAGGTAGTGTGACTGCCTGGAAAAAGATCTGAAAATTATTAAGGTGATTAATTGGAAAACTTTGGCCAAGAACAGGACGGCATGGAATGGAATTCTAAGGAAGGCCAAGGCCCACCCGGGGTTGTCGTTCCAGTGAAGAAGAACCCTCAAATTACTTTCATATAAAATACTACAATAAATGTAATAAATTTTTGGAAATTTGTTGGTGATTATTCATTTCTTAAATATTAATTCTCTGGAAAGCAAAATACTCCTTCAAAATAAATCAAGGCGTATTTTTACTCTTCTGGAAAATTTATAGGACAATCTCTGTTCACATGGAATTTTATATTTGGTACATACACCATTCTAAAGACTAGTAGAAAACTCTATAAAGTGTCTTGTAATTTACATTATTACATAAAAAGTTATTTAAGCTTATAATACTTTTTTTGTGTGCAGAAACAGTGCTTTGTTGTGCATAAAAATAATAATATTTTGGCAAATGTGCTCATAATATTGATGAGTACTATGAGGAGTATTTTTTTTATTAAGGTGTACTATTATAATTAATACTTTTATTTTATTGAGGTGTACTATGTAAGGCTTTGAAAGTGGATATCATTTCTCATAATTAAAATGATTATATCAAAGGTATTTAAGGTTGTAAAATATTTTCTATACAGAAACCATTATCTTTGTTGTATTTAAATAGTAATAATAACCATAAATAACACAATGTTTATTTTTCTTGGTCTTGCTAATGCAATCAAGTCTTGATAACACACACTACTTTTACTGTAGTGTTTTTGTCTTGCATTCCCTTTCAAATTTCACATGAATTACAATATGTCCCCTCCCCTGATTAAATGAATTACTTTTAATACAAATAATTTTTTGATTCTTCTGACAGTTTGTGCTATCAAGGTTTGAATATACATGATTATTTTGGAAGTTGAAGTTATAAACTTGGGTACTTTTTCAGGTTCCTCATAATTCTGAAAACATGGCACCTAATCATTACCCTGCATCAGGGCCAGAAGGAATGCCATCATATAGTACACCAGAGAAAACTGACATGACTAGTGATCCTTATGAAATGACTTTTAACGATGAGCCACCTCCAAAGTTAAAGAGACGTACTCCTAAAGAACCTAAAGAACCCAAACCTAAAAAACCTCCCAAAACTCCTAAAACTCCCAAGTCTCCAAAACCGAAAAAACCCAGGAAGGGAAAGAATGCACCTGCTGAAGGGCCTCCAAATCTTGAAGGACCTCCTGTAGCAATGGAAGGCATGCCTATGGTAAGTTTGTTTGAGTGTATAATGCACTGTATAAATTTCATAGAATTATACTATAGAATGTAGATGTAAATATCTTTTACAAAATGTGACATTATCATTCCTTGTCTGTTATTTTGTTTTGTGTAATTTTTCCTTTTAGTGTCCATTTTAAATATGTTAACAGTAATTAAATCTACAGGGGAGAACTTCTTCAGCATCCTGCTTACGGTTTACCTATTGCTTCAACTTCAATAGGAATCTTATTGGCATTTTCTTTTATTTCTGTGAAAAATATTTATAAGTTCATGCAACTGTTGTGTAGAAAAACTATGATCTCCTAAATTTTTTAAAACATTTATAGAACTTGAAAAGTATCTAAAATCTGAAATAAGCTGAAATAAAGTAAAAGTGTGTGTCTACTGACCAATATTTTCTAAATTGCAAATATGTAATCCTACTGAAATGAATATACAAATTAAAAGATAGAACACACAGTTACATTTTCCAAGACTAACATTTATTAAAATTTTAACTTCACTATTAAAGTATTATTATTAATTTACACTTCAAAAACAATCATTTTAACATCTTAAATAAACAAGTGGCCGAAAATATAGTGGTAATACAAAATGTTAGAATATTTAAAAGTTAAAGTAAACCACATATTAAATAATTATCTTATATTAGAATTATAGAATAATTTGCTAAATGAGAATTTAGGATTAAAAGGATTCATTTAGCCAGAAAGGAAATTTAGAATATTAATAACAACCCAATAAAAAGTTAAATAACCCAATTACAAGTTATAAGAATAATGATAACCCAGGCTGAAGAGACCTAAAATTTATAAGTCAAGGGGTCTTATCCTTACCCAATTAAAATATAAAATATAACTATTGGGAATTAGAAAACTTAGTGATTTCACCAAAGGATTCAAGATAAGCAGCCGAGATTGGCGGGAGAAGATATCACAGGAAAATATCACCAAGTTCTTAAGAGAAGAACAAACACGCTCTTGAAAAACCAAAACTGGATGGGTCATGCCAAGTAGGAATCTGGAAAATACCCACCTAAATCCAATTTTCAAAGAGTTACTTTAAATAATCAGGACGCAAATGAATCATTTCTCCAAACAGTTGTCGCTGTCTTCTGGCATCAGAATAAGATTTAAGGCATATTGTCCCTCTATAAAGTTATGAAATGTAGATTCTATTCTTCATAATGAGAGCAGCAGAGCCAGGAAAAACAAACACTTAAGTTTCCTACAAAAACCTTCTTGGCAGACATTGCAAATATCATTGAATTTCATGGAATTTCCTGAATCATTATTTGGATGACAGAAATCTAATTATAACATCTTTATTCATTCTGCCAGTCAAGATACAACAATGTTTGACTCTCACAGCATCAAGACAAAACTTCAGATAACAGATGAAGAGGATTCAAATAAAATACTGCAAAGGAACACTGCTCATAACTAAACATATCTGCTTTAATCTTGATGAAAACACATCACAGGATTCTATTAAATAGGAAAATAAAGGAGGCTAATTAGGTAAAATTTAGAAGTCTCGTAGTAGAAAAGATGACAAGGAATATTTTGTTCCATTATAAATCGTGTGCGAGCCTTAGCGCAAATACAGCCTGACGGGTTTATATTTTCACCTCTAATCAGTGAAAGAGAGCGCAAACTCTCAAAAACTCCAAATTTTTAAGAAGGAAACATCGAATTTTAAAGGCAAATGAAAATAAATGAAGTTAAATGATTCACGGACAGCCCACCAGTGCCGACTGTGGATAGATCAGGCCCTCTTTATGAGTAACACCTCGACAATCTGTTCCAAAAATCGTGAAACCAGTCATCACCAGGTATGGAAGGAGAGTTTGATTTCGTCTGCCTGTGTGAGACTCAAGAAGTCATGTGGCGACTTAAATACTCTGTTCTCTACTTTTAACTTTTTTGAATTTTATTTGAACTTAGCTTTATTATAATATGCATGATAATTGTTTTCAGATTTGCATAATATATGACTCATGCCTGCCGTCATTGGCAAATCACTTGCTTGGAGATGTCAGGCACATGAAGATATTTAACCATGGACTTTGCTTCCACCTAGCTCTATTTTATTTTTTTGTCAATTTACACAGGTATCCAGCTGATTGGCAAATATGCCACACCATGTGTTATACTTAGCCGTATAGGCTTATGTTCTTTACATTTATGTATAATTTTTAATTGTCCATGTTTGTATATAAAGTCAAGTTTTAAATGTGTCTGTTATTTTGCGAAAGTAAGTCTCTATTGTGGTAGAGTTTAACCAAGCAACCTTCAGAAACAGACAAGATTGTCTAAAGCAAAAATTCTGGCGAGGCTACTAATAGACTGGGAGTCATTCCTGCCACAACTGCTTCTCTGTTAATATTTACTATTGTATTTTTGCTGACTTTTACTATTGTGTTTCTGCTGATGTGTGTTTTTGGCCTTGTGGCTTTTATGCTGCTTCTGCTGCACTTATAAAAATTGTAGTAATTATTTTTTCCCCCTTTAGCCAACTCTTGAAGGAATTCAAAGTCAAGTACCTGGTGGTGAAATAGCACCTAGTGTGCCTGGTGTACCTGGTGCCGAAATACCTGAGCAGAAACCGAAGAAACCTAGGAAAAGAAAAGTCAAGGAAGATGATGGACAACCAAAGGAGCCAAAGCCTAAAAAGCCCCGTAAGAGACCAGAAAAGAAACCAAAGCCACCAAAAGAGGGTGATCAGTCTGCTGTACCTAGTCTTAATGATGGAAGCAATGTTGAAGAACAACAAACTGGTGAAAATCCACCAAACCTGGTGCCAGAAGCTGAAAATATTAGCACTGAAGGTGTAGAAAAAGTGACTGAAGGTGGCGATAAAGAAATCAAAGAGAAGAAATCTAAATCAAAATCACCCAAAGCAAAAGATGGTACACCAAAAGAACCGAAAAAATCAACCCCCAAGAAAAAATTGCCCAAGTAAGTCAGATTTTGAGGTGTATATTGGTCAGTATCACAAATTGGAATAATTGAATATTTTGGAACCTAGTTAATGTACCTTTGGCAAACATTCTATAAAATGTTAATTTGTTGCTTTAATTTCACATAACTTTTCTAATTTGAGAATCATTTTTGCTTTTCTGTAAACTATTGTGACTATATTTACATATCATTTCGGGCATTTAGTTTTTATCCTCTTTCAAAATATTCAAATGTGTTTTCTTATATAAAACTATAATTGAATAATTTATTAGTTATTCATTACATTTTTAATGGTTTAATTTAAAGAACTATGATTCCACCTTTTTAAGCTAAAATAGAAATAATTTTAGACAGTGCCTAATTTATGATTTGATTACAAATACTACTTAACGAAAAACAAAATTTTCATTTTTAAGCATTTTGTTGTAAAGTCTCAATTATTTATTGACAATGACTATTTATAAAATTGCCAATGTAAAAAAAAAAATAAATAATAAATGATAGACAGTGTCTTGTGTTAAATTCAGGATTTGTTGGTTTCACTATTGTCTGAAAAACCTATGTTTTGTTTAAACTACAGTTTTTCGTTTTAAAATAAAAAAAAGAAAAATCTCTGGGTTTTTTTTTTCCCAACCCAGTTAAATTCTTTGGGATGGTTCCATTAGTTTTCTAATGTTGTCGCATACATAAAACATTTTATGAATAATCATGTATTTATTGTTTATTTTAACATTTAGTCAGTTTGGTAAAAAATTGTCAGTATATATATATATATACATATATTTAATTTTACTGTAATAAATAAACCTATGGCAGGGAGAATCTGGTCAAAAACTTGTATCAGATGCAAGTTATGCCTAACATATCAGTTGAAAGTTAAGACAGTACTAGCTGTGGTGCCCACAGCTAGACATCACTAAATATATCAACCAGTTTCTTTAGCAATCAATTTATTAGCAGTTAGTGAATGAAGTGAATAAAAGATAACAAAGGTGGTTTTTCTAAGGCATATGCAAATATCCATGGAGTGCTCCCTACTTTATTTTTTAGAGAGGTAATTTGCATGACTGCTGATCAAAATTTGAAAACCTAAAGCTGACCAGTCAATGACATCATGCTTGCCATCTGTGACAACATTCATAGACTCTTGACGCCGCTATGTAATTGATGTCACACTGTAAAAAAGAGCACCTATAATTAACTAGTTTTAGACCTATTTTCCGACACGATCTTTGGTATACAGTGCTTGAATTTAGTTGTGGTCTACTGGTCCGGGTCCTCTGAGTTTGCAATCAGTTTAGCAAGATTGCAATTTCACTGGTTCTCTGGATCAATAAGTCCTTTTAAAAGAAAAATTTGGTGAATTTTTCTTTTTTCTGGAGAAACACAGTATAATTCGTCAGATTTCCTGATTGCATACACGACGCTCAAACGGAATTCAAATCACTCAAGAAAATAACTATGGTGCATGAAATTTGTCATTTCTTTTTTAGACATACATAATTGCTTAATTGATTAGATATTCCTAACAAATTTTGCATCATGATGAATTAAAAATAATTAATTTGCATGCAAGAAAGAGCTTTGTGACATGGCCAGGGTTCATGTTTGAAAAATGTAAACAAATAATCACACCACAGATTTCTCTGGACGAAGTTCACATCATAAATTCATTTGAACAACTTACTTCAGCTATCAAATTTCTTTTTTCCCCTAGACTTTCTTATACTTTGGAGAATAGTTTCATGTTTTGGGAAGAAAGAAAAATATTTGTTACTTCAAAAGTAATGATGGTAACTAAAACATAACTAATTATTAAACTTTTATATGGTTTAAAATTATACAATTTAGTTATCAATTAAGTTATCAATTTAGTTATCAATTCCATGTCAAATCATCCAGGTCATGGAACCCACCACCTCAGAATTTAATGAAAATTGGCCTGAATATATATCCTATGGATCTTATGAAAAATTCAAAATTTTAGTTTTCTTCGTAAGATAGTTTAAGTAATAGAGGTCCTTGAAGTTTTGTAATAGAACCAAAATAGCTACTTAAGAATTAAGCAATGATACTTTCTAAAATCCCTTTAGTTCACTTATTTTCAAGCCTATGTCAATGAAATTTCACATGTTTATACTATTGAATGTGGGGATTACAAAAGTAACAGAAAATTTTAATTTTTTTATTTTAAGTACTTGTGAAATGAAAAAGTCATGATAACAATGAATAGCAATGGAATAGCTCATACTGACAAAGGCACAGGTGACTGGAAGTTATATCTTTTTGCCTAGCAAACCTGATGATGTGAACTAATAGTTCAGTTTGGAAAAATGCTGAGTCCTTGACTTTTTTAAAGGATAAATCAGAATTACAATTTGGCTAGGCATATAAAATCACGATTTTTGGCCCCCATTTTTAGAATTTTTTGAATAATAAACAATGTTTTTCCCACTCTGTATAAACTGGTTTTTATTCAACTTAATCTTAAAAATTATTCTTTAGGTAAATTTATAGAAATACTAAATTCATATTGTTTCTGCATCTTTGTATAGAAAAATTTCAATTTTCTTCTTACACCAATCTATGTTTAAACATACTTAAAAATTACCTGAATCAAGGAAAAAACAAACAAACAAACAAAAAAAAAAAATCAAAGAATTCCGAATTGTACTCTAAGTGTGGTGATTAGTATCAGCAGATCAATTTTGCTCTGCACCAGAAGTACAATTCTTGACTTTTAGAGACCCTCTATCAGCAGGTTCCGTGATTTCATCAAAAATTTATTTACTACATAACTATGCAATCAAATAGAACATTCGTAATTCGTATACTTTTTAATCCAACACCTTTAGAATAAAAATCTAGAAAAATAGAGATAAAAACACAGAATGGAACATAACTCATACTGTTAGTATTATAAAAAAGACATGAAAAAATAGTAAAAACAGTACTTAAGTGTCTCAATACTGTTAATAGTTGGTGAGACTTAGTGACATAGACATGATATTTTGTACTTGAGTTAATTTCTCGATAAAACAAACAGCAACATCTTATTCTAAAGATGTTTAATATTTTCTAATATTCAGTAGAGTGTGTCCACACCAAGATGTTTGAAATGCGAAATGATAGAAAAACATACTTTGTGATAAGATAGAGACTTTAAATTTGGTGTAGAAGTAGATAGTTGAAAGAAAGCACGCAATTTCAGTTTTCCAGTATTGTCTACTTTAGAGGTGCCACATACCTAAATGTTTAAATTACCAAGAAAAAACAAGAAACACCTTTTTTTAAGTGAGATATAGATTTGCAATTTAGTATATGGGTCAACTATACCATAAAACCTCTGGTACAAATAGAATTTTCTTTTAAATGTTCAGTTTAGAGGGTGTGGTGCTCAATACCAAAACGTTTGAATGGTGAAATGGCAGAAAAGCATACTTCATGGTCATAGTGATTTTAAATTTAGTGTAAGGGTAAATAGTTTGAAAATAAAAGTTTCCCATAATTTACTACTTTAGGGGTACATCATAACAAAATGTTCGATTTTGTAAAATAATTAAGGAACATCTTCTTTTACTTTACGTGAGATAGACTTGCAATTTGGTATAGGAGTCAATCGTTCAAGAAATGTTTTCATGCTCAGCACCAAACCGTTCAAAATGTGAAATTAGAGATTTGAAATTTGATGCACTGGTCAATTGTCTCTGAGAAAAATCAATTTTTTTAAATGTTCATTTAAAGGGATGATTCTCTACACCAAAATGTTCGAAATATGATATGGCAATAAAGTGTACTTTGTAGTGAGATAGAGACTTAAAAATTGGTTCAAGGGTAGATCATTAGATAGGAAGAAAGTGTACAATTACAGTTTTTCAATATTGACTACTTAAAGGTTGCCACACATTAAAATGTGTGATTAGCTGAATATATAGCCCCCACCTTTAAATGAGATAGATATGAAATCAGGCGCTCAATAATTAAAAAGGCAATTCAGACAGAAACTTGAAATTGAGATAGTTTTGAAGATGCAACATTTCATAATTCTAATCATTTAACAACAAAATAAGAAACATTAAAATTCTCCTAATTATATAACTGTTCAGGATATGTGTATTGTGATAGCGTTGATTTTTAACGGGTATTTGGCTAGTATGTTTCTAAGTATAGAATTTGACCTTGTAGGCAATTCTCTTTAAAATTTCTGTAGCGCATTATTGCTAATTTGCTCCTTCCTAAATACTCTAAAGCATTTTTTTCTGTTTTACATTGTTTTATTCCATTTTAATCATTATTTTTTATTTTAATCTTAAACTTTTTAAATGTTTTAACTTTTAATATTTCCTTTTTGTTTCAGTTTTTAATAACACTTTTCTTTTTAACGGCTAAACAGTAGTAAGATTTGAAAATTTAAAAAATGTATAAATGAAGACTTCTTTCAATGTATTGTGTAAAATTTGATAATATACCGTACGTGTAGCCAGGGGGGGGGGGTGCCCTGGGTGCCCGGGCATTTCTGCAATAAGACAGTCACCAAAAGTTCTGACCACCAGATTTAAAAAAAAAAAAGAAAATCAAGCGTTGAAAAGAACAAACAATGAAACTCTTTACGCACATCATTGGATTGTACGCTGGTGTGCACATTTCAAATCTAATCCCCAAGCAAATCTTTCAAACACACCAACTACAGCTTTAAAATATATACACGAAAATTTATTTCCAAATATCAGCATTCTTCTTCGTATTACAGCAACCCTTCCTGTAAATATGAGCATTTCGCAAGCAGTTTGAGGAGACTGAATAATTACACTAGAGCTACAATGACTGAAGAAAGAAAGAGTTCCCTTGCTTTAATCCATATTTACTACAACAGAAATATGCCAATTGACAGAGTAATTTATGTTTTTGCTAGTATACACCCAAGAAAATTGCAGTTAGGAAATATTTTAAATGGTTAAAATAGAGTAAAATGACCTTTCAGTTACCGTAGGCCATTTCCGGATTCAAGGGCTTTTTCACTTTTATTGTAATTAATAATTAAGTGTGTTAAGTGTTTTAAAAAGTTTCCGTTTTCATTTGGAAATGAAGTTACTTATCTTGTATACAGGGCCTGATGAAAGTATTTTTTTATAAATTTTTTCAATTGAAATTAATTTTTTCAAATATTTTTATTTATACATTTCGAAAAGTCTTTAAAATCGGAGTGTGGCTTATAATCGCGCTCCTATAAGGCTTTTTTCCCTTACGAATTTTTTTAATCGGGGCACCTCCCTGTGCCAACAGCTGGCTACGCACAAATTTTTTTAATCAGGACACCTCCCTGTGCCAACAGCTGGCTACGCCTATGTATACTAAAATATTATGATACTGTATAAAATGGCAGATTTAAAAATATAGCTCTTTTAATGATAAAAAATTGCTAGAACTTTTAAAGTGATATTATAATCAGATTTTAATTTTTTTATTTTTAATTTAAATCATTTTTAATATTTAATAAATGCCTACAAATGTAAGTGATTAAATTTAAATATATAGTAAGTGTAATAAGTAAAGAGCACTTCATTTTTAAATGTTTAGTTATATTGGAAACATAAGGAAATTCACATTGAATTGAATTTATGTTTTCTAGCTTTAAATTTATACATAAATTTTGGAATAACTCAATTCTCTAAATATTCAACAAAAACACTAAAATCGTAAATTAAATCACTAAAATGTAATGAATTTTCTTTTTTAGTTATGTCAAATTTATACCCTTTTTCTTCCTATAAAAAGAAAGAGACTCAACATTTTTTTTAATTTTATATATTAACTCACATATTAAAGAACATTTTCTAAAAAAAAATAACTTCCAATCAGTAGTGTCTATTTTTGTATAAGCCGTTTTTTGTATGTTTGTTTTTCCAGATTTTTTTTATTTTCACTTTACTCTTTTAAAACGTGTAAAAATAAAAATTTATGGATATTTTGTAATCTAGATGTAAGTCACATGAGGAATATTTAAAGTATTTCTTTGTATTTTAATTCTTTCTATAAAACTGATAACAATAAATAATATATAAAAATTGTTAATTTTTAAAAAATAAATTCATTTAATTATGCATAATTTTATTAAATAGGTAAATTATTTTTACTCTTATGAAAAAGCAGCAAAGTAACATTTTTGTATTTTGCACAAAAATTTTTTTCTCACATTTTCCAGAAAACACTTCTAATTTTTTTATGGTAAGCAGGTTACTGCATAAAGAACATGTAAAAAATTACCAGGAGATTTAAATATGGAATTCATTTTGAAAGAAATTCTTTTTGCTGAAATATAAAAAAAACATTTTTTTTTACATTTTCAGCCTTGAGGTGTAAATTAACAAGGTTTTACTAAAAATGTTATCAAAAGGCATGCTGTTTGACAATAAGCATGTATTCTGAAATATCCACAGAAAAATTGTGTTTCTGACAATTAGGTGCATAGCAAGTAAGGATTTTATCAAACACAAGGTTTTCATTTCATGTGTTGCAAATGTGTAATATTTCCTCACTGGCATCTTTGACAAGAGAACATGACTTTGACTTAAGGTCTGTAACTTGTCTGGATCATAGTTTTTGTATGGAAGAATTGCTGAATGTGAGATATTTTGATTTGGTATCATAGACTAATTAAAATTTCTGAAATATGTATTTAAATTCGGATGTTTCCATTTTGATAGATTTAATTATTACATTCACAATAGCATTTCCAATCGCATTTTTTAATTTCAAATTTATTGCTTACAGCTAATAAAATTTAAGGTTATCTGAATGGATGTTTGTTCATCATGCATTTTTCTGCACAAATTCGAAATTTCTTCGTTCTTGATTTTTTTGTAATCTCATGTCTGCACTACAAAATATAAGGGAAAATTCTCAAAATTATGCAGTATAATTTTAATTTGTGATTGATTATATTGTTTTTCTTTTATGAAACCATCATTGTAATGTGTGGCTGGTGGTGGCAATAATACATTTTTTTTCCCTTCTTTCTTTTTTTTTTTTAAATGGTGTGTTTGTATAAATGAAAAAAAAATACTACCAATAAGTGTTTAGATTTTGTTAGTATTTTGATATATATTTAAGAAAACTTTATGCAAAATATGAAGGTATTTATATACCGAAACATATCAACATTATCAAAGTTGTTCCTGATGTTACAATTGATTCTCTTTAGAATTGCCTTGAAGTTTACCAGTAAGAAAAAGAAAAAGAAGGCTCTCCACATATCTGACCATTCTGACATTGAAAAAACACCTCCTCCTTCTCCTACTGATGGAGATAATGTTGCTGTAAGTTTTTGGATTTAATTTTAAATACAAGTTTAATTTGTTTTTGACATAATTTAGTTTGAAATTATTTTTAGACCTATGCTGTAAAAAAGTTGAAATCTTATTGACAGTATTTATATGTAAACTATAATATCTGAAATCTGTATAGCACTTCAATATTTTGATATTTCAATATATTGATATTTAAATATATTCAATATATTGATTTTTATATTTTGATATTTAAATAATTTTAATATTTTGTGCAAAACTGCAATTTTTTAGTTTCTTTGAAGCATTCTTATGACTCATCTCAAGTCATAAGAACAATATATGCTGATCTATTGGATAATACAACATATATGTTGCTACATGTACTAACAATATCAAAAATGTTTTGGACACAGGAAGATAACTAAGTCAGAAATCAGCAGAGCTTGTATGTAAATTTATATCCCAGTATTTTTAATTTTCCCTCTGAGTTCAAAATTATATGAAAATAGTCTTAAAAAATATGTTTGTAAAAATATTTGCGAGCGATATCTATAAAATAAGTTCCGATGGGCTATTAAGAAAAAGCAAGAATATATTTACATATCATTTATATTGCTATTTGATGTACACATCTTACACTACTTTTCATAGTTTCTATCATTGTTGAGGCACTTGTCATAGTGGGGAACCACGTGTTGTATCCTTTTATCGTAGAAGGATGAAGTCTGTGAGGCAAACCACATGTGAATAGCTTGTTTGACCTTGTTGTCTTCGTGAAACTGCTGGCTAGCAAAGAAGGATTTGAGATGCCTGAACACATGAAAATCGCTTGGTGCTATGTCTGGACTGTAGGGAGGATGATTTAATTGTTCCCAACTGAAGGTCATGAGGAGAAGTTGCATCACTACTACAGTGTGCAGGTGGGCATTGTCATGAATCAGGTCAACACTCCAGGCTTATTCTGATCAGTTTAATGTTCCTTGCATTCAAAGAAAAAATTGCATTTCACATGCAATGGACATCTTTATTTTCTTAAACATTATAAATATGCACCACGATGTGTACACACTGCTCAAATGTCTGAAAAAGTCATTATTGCCTTGCAAAAAAATTCAACTAACTCAGCACGCATGTACGCTATCGTGACCACAGTGCTGCATCGATAATATTTGGAAACTGTACTTACTTTCTGGATATCACTCATTTATACTTGCAGTTCCTAGTAAGCAATGAATAAGCTTTACAAAACATGTCGTATCATCTGTTATTTAATTAAATAGAGTGTGGCTCTTCTTGAATTTCTCATACCAGAATCCATTTTTAAGTAGCTTGTAATTTTTGTTTTTGCAAATTTTATAACAAAAAATATGAGAAATTTGTATTATTGCTCCAAATTATTATAATTATAGCATGTTACCTTTCATTCTAAAGGGCTTGAAAATGTTGTTTGATTAATACCAAGTTTGACAATGCACCCCTTTCTACTCCGTAAGGGGGACTAATGGTGTAACAAACACAGAAAATGTATGCCATTTAATTTTCACTACAATGATTGAAACTCATTGTAGTGAAGTTTCATGGTCATTGATCTATAAATAACTCCTTTTATACATGATTATGTCACATTTTGTCCTATGCTGCAATGTTAAGAAAATGTGAAGTTAAGAAGTTTTCATTCAAATTTCAGAAAATTCCATCTAGTTCTAAATTTTTTATTAACAAAGCTGTGTTGAAATTCATTGATATTTGTGGTAGTTATCATATACACAAGAAATCGACCACAGATGGACATCACTTTAAAAGTAGTCAAAGCGTGTTCAGGAGGTCTTAAAACATATATTAGCATCAAAATATCGAATTGAAAATTTTTGTGAAATTAATACATTTTCTGTACTTTATATGAGAAAGTAAAAGGGTCATTCTGAAATTAAATAAAAATTTGTGTCCCTGCCAATTTTTTCAAAACTGTATGTAAATAAATAATTAAATAAATAAAATTAAGGACAAAATGTCTTTAAAACGAAAGGCCATTTATTAAAACATCTTAAAAGACGTACAAAATATTTTTAAAACTGCCGGAGTATTTTCGGACGTTAATACACCCTTCATCAGTGGCTACATGAATGGTAAAACATGTACTGTGAGTCGATCTGTAATTTTGATCCGGTTCAAATTTTAAGTTATGCTTAGCGATTCATTCTCGACTCTATGCTATTCAAATCTCGTGATAGTTATTTATGACATCATTCTCATAAAAAGTATGCTTGACGGTTCTATGAAATTTTTGCTTTTCCTGTAACTAAATAATTCATTGATAGTACTTTTTTTGTGATATTTCACAATTTGAAATCGTTTAAAGTAATTTTTGTATTTTCCGTGTATATTTCTTGGATTATTTTGTATTAATTAATAGTAAGTTCATTTACTATTTTATATTTTTATGCAAATTTGCTGTATAACTGGTCTCTATATATGAACATTCCATGTTTTACCATTCATGTAGCCACTGAAGAAGGGCGTATTAACGTTCGAAAGCGCTCTGGCGGTTTTAAAAATGTTTTGTACGTCTTTTAAGATGTTTTAATAAATGACCTTTCGTTTTAAAGACGTTTTGTCCTTAATTTTATTTGTTGAATGCAGACGACATGATACCAATTTTGATTAAATAATTAAATATTCATTTAAATAATTGAGGGGCAACAAATTGTTTTATTTCAACTGAATTTTAGGATAATTATGGGGTTTTACTCTTACATACTGGATGTCATCTCCATGGTATGGCCTCATGATTGTTTTTGTATAATATTGTAGCTAATTTTTCTAAAATATAAGAAAAAAAAAACTAAATAAAGTAATCAAAGTTAATTAAGAAACATTATTTATTTATTTTTTTTTTGAAGAAAGGGTTGAAAAATATTATAAACCTTTTTCTTGTGGATTCGTAAAGTATTGTTCCAAGAATTGTTATAATTTCCTTAAGTTCAAAGTACTTATAAAAATAAAGAGAATGTTTATCTAATGTGCTCCATGGCCTCATTAATTATGCCAGTTTTCAAAATAACAAATAATTATCTCTATAAATTGTTCTGATTTGTGTATTTTTGTTATCCAAGCAGCATGACAATGCAATGTGCTTAGGTTGTGAATTAAGTTAAACCCTAAATACGTCACCTCCATGTCAATATTGTGACATGGAGATGGCACTAATCTTTATTGATATAAATATAAGTTGATATAAAATGCTTTCTTTAACTTTAACCTCTGTTTGAGTTTTGTATGACTTAACAGAACACTAAAATAAGTAATAAAACTTTACCCTTTTTTTTCTACTGAGGGACTCCCCCCTCCCCCCCCCTGCTAGCTACGCTCACCAACCCCCGTAATTCACTTCGCGAGTCGGGAGGCTTCGCTTCCTACTTGCTGAACTCTTTTCGCGAGCACTTTCGTGCTGCCTGCTATGCAAGCATAACACGCAAATGGGTACTGTCTTTGTTAACTGACATTCACCAGCCCTAGAATTCGCTTCGAATCAAAACCCTAGAAATGCTCTCTTCCAATCTGGACTGGGCGCATACGACCCCCTACGTGTCCCATGCTCGATGATTCTCGCAGAATCCCAGGGCTCCGCCTTCCATTAGCTGCCAGTCATTAACCCCGTAACTCGATTTACGAGTCGGAAGGCTTTGCTTCTAAATCACTGATGCTTGCAAAGTTCCGGGGCTCCGCCCTCCATTGCATGCTGCTCATTCGGACGGCTCACACGACCGCCTATGTGTCCCATACTCGCAGAATCCCAGGGCTCCGCCCTCCATTGGCTACCGCTTATTAACCCCTTATCTCAATTCACGAGTCGGGAGGCTTCGCCTCCAAATCGCTGCTGCTTGTAGAATCGCTGGACTCCACCCTCCATTGACTGCCACTCATTAATCACAGCTCTCCACAGGTGTGATGTCCACGTAGGGGCTTTGTCTCCATATTAGTTGACGCTCATCAACTCCCTTAACTTCGCAAACAATGTCACCAAGCTCAGCCTCCAAATTGCTACGCTCGCCAACTAAGAATATCGCTTCGTGAGTTGGAAGGCTTCATCTTCTACTTCCTTGTGCTCTGTGAACCTGCATCATGGATCCTTTCTTGCCGCATGCTATTAAGAATGATAGCTAACTGTATTAGGAAGAAATGTCAAAATTTCATAGCCATAGTTTTTTCTGTTTGTTCTTAATACAGTTATACGTGTTACGCTTTCAATATAGAGATATTTGCAACAATAAAACATTAATTGTTGTGCAATATAATAATAACATCCTGATTTTCATGACAACAATGGTTGCGAAACGCTCTGTTTGTTTGTCGGAATAAACGATAATTGATATGATTATCAACATTTCACATTTTCTAAAGTACACTACCAACGTTGTAGTCATGTTTAGAAATAAAGAACTATACTTTTAAAGTTTTTAATGCTTCAATAACCTAGTCCTCTCCTATTTTGTAACATTTCTACCGGAAACCAATCAAAAAGAAGCTACCAAATTTAAAGTTATAACAAAACACAAATAGTTAATGTGGGGTTCATTTTTCTCTCTGAAGCGGCTGAAACCACCAGTTTCCATTTCATCCAGCAAATGTATAAACCAAAATGAGCTTTTGCTCAAAGAAAAGTCAACGAGAGCTACGTCTCGGTCTTAAAAAGGTTTATTTTGGGCATCTTTTGTGGGATTCCCCCACTTAGCAGAAAGAATCATCAAAAAACAATGTCTGCCGCCTTCTTGATCATCATCCCGAGTGAGGAGCGCTCTTTCGCTTGGCACGAAGTTCTGAACCGGCAACCCCTTTTGGCTGTGTCAATAAATCAAATCTAACGCTCCAAGAGTCCGTGAGTGGCCGACAAAGAGTCCACATGCTAAGCCTAAATTGTTCCTCTCGGGAAGCTAAGCGGTCCAAAAGTGTCTACCATGCGTACAAATGTTAAAGTGATCAGTAACCTAATACACTTGTTTACCATGTCGGGACGCTCGGAGATTGTGGCGTCAGGACAGCCATATTGAAGAAAATAGAACTTTATGAAAAGGAACTTTGAAATAAATTATAAAAACCTTCTTAAGAGGCGTAAAAATAGGAGTTTCGTGAATGAAAATTATGTTTTTGATTAATTTTCAACATATATACTTTTAATAATGTTTTACATTATACAATTATAACACAAAACATACTATTCTCCTTATCCTGGGTGTAATAGGAAGCAATACATAGTTTGTGGCGTTCTCTTGTACATGGATTGTTTACAGATGTTTGACGACTTCGTGATTACAATCCTTAATTGCTTTCAAAGCAATTTGCATGTTCGGGAGGGGGAAAATTCCAGTCTGACCAAGTACATATTCAGAAAAGATGCATTTAAAATTATTATAAGATCCTGTTATGCAGGTAAACAATTATTTAAATTAAAGTTTTATTAGAGTTTATTTTCACCTTTTTAAGCTAGAATATCATTATTACTCTGAGCAATTTACTAGAGAACAATAATTATGACTATTTACTTCTTAATTTAATTGTTCAGCCTTAATTACCTTTAAAGTAAACACAAGATTAAATCTGAGTTCTTATTAAATAAAAAGTATTTATAAAGTGTAAAAGATTAAAATCATTAAGATATATATTTGAATAGCAATTTACTTTTTAATTCAATTACCTTTTAATTAAGATCACTTAAAATTATAGTATAAAGAGTACATATATTAGGTTTGAAATATTATTAAGTTCCTAGTTTAAATAGGATTAAGTTAATTTATCTTTAGCAAAGCAGATTATACCTGCTTTCTGAAAAAGTCAACATAACAGCTACACTCTAGTTAATTTTCTTTACCTCTCCTACATCAAAAGTCTGTCAATATCTGATGTAGAGAGGTATCTAATTGTTCACTATAAGCGATACGTTTAATGTTATGAAAGTATTGCAGATCCAAGATTACAGAGAAATATTCATAATAACCAATATTTTGTACATCTGAACTAACTGTATTAAAATGGGCCTCACTGTATTAAATTTTGCAGAAAACAACTTTGTAGGTTTTGCTGTGTTGTTTATGAACAGACAGACAGACTGACAAACTTATTACAATAGTTCTGTTTTCGAATTTATTGGATACGAATACACCTAAAAATTGAAAGTATTTATTTTCTAGTCAAAATATTAAAGAAATCTAAATCTTTTAGCACAAAAATAAAACAGTTACTGTTTTTTTTTTAGGTTAACAAGTTTTCCACATGCATCCGAAGCTGATTTGATTTATTTTATGGTCAATTTATGGTCCAGTGAACTGTTAATTTTTTGTTATGAAATCCAAAACTCTTCTTTCTTTAATATTTTTACGTAAATTAATTTCTGTAATTTCAAAAACAAAGACCACATTATTAGAAAGAAAGTGAGTAGAAATGCCACAGCTAAACTGAGCAATACTACTTGCCATGCTTGTATGTTGTCATCATATAACCAATATGGACATAGTTAAACTTTTTTTCAACATGATTTATGACAACAAATAATAATTTATATCATGTTTTTTATACCTAGTAGTATATGATCCAGGGTTCCCACTAAGTCAGGAAAAGAGGGGGAGAATTCCTCTCCTTCCAGAAAATTTTGGGAGAGATTTTCTGTCATAAGGAGAGAAACTTAAAATTTCATTTTTTTTACCATGCTAATTTAGAAAGTAATAAAAAAGAAAGCATTAACTATAACTCATATTCTTCGACATTTAAATTTTTAATTCTTAAAATTAACATTTTTTTAACATTCTTACTAACATTATTTTTAAAAATTAATTAGGAGTTGTTTAAGTATTAAGTAAGCACATTTTTGGTAATTTTATACCTCTCCCCCCCCCCCCCCCCCACACACACACTTGTTAGCAAAAATACTCAAATTCCCGACTTCCCCCATGTTTACGTTATGATTTTATTTGCTGACATAAAATCGTCTACATGGGTTATTTTAAGTAAAATGACTCACATGTGAATTTATGATTGTTTTGTTTGTAAATTGCAAATGTCGAGGGCCGACTGTATTTACTTTATATTTTGATTTTTAAAATCATTTTATGATCAATTTTCATGCAGCAATAGCAGTTAAAAACTTTAACGATTTTTGATCGCCGAAGGCGAATATCGAAAAAAACTATTTCACTAAGCAAATAGAATTAGGTAATAATTTTGACTTACCGTTTGAAAATGGATTCTTTTTTTTTGTATTTTTTACAAAACTTGCAGAACTTAAGGGTTGCATCGTACTTTTGTTGAATCTCAAGCCAGTCATGTGATTTTAGCCATTTTGTTTGAAAAGTGTCGACTTTCTTCTTTTTGTTTTTAAAATAGCCCTTTATTTCACAAGTAATACGTTTGTAAAATAATTTTTCTGTATAAAACGCGAAACAGTAATGCACCAGAATACAAAATGAATTGTGCAATCACACTATTTATGTGAAAAGCTATTTTATTTAGCTAAATATTTATTCATGTGTACTCATGCACTATAAAAATAACCCAATGATGATACTTAAAATGAGTTCCTTAAAAATATTATGTTAATATAGGCAATATATTAGGATAGAGATGGGCTTTACTGTGTACTAAGGGTCATTCCATATAAAATCAACACAAAAAGTGACATTTTTAACCCAACCAACATCGATTTTTTTAAAACTTGGCTATTTTGTTGATATATGAGAAAGTGGTAGGCACCACGGTCACCTGGGTGATCACCGACGGTTATTGGTCTGGAGAATGCCTGAAACTCACGCCAGTAACATCTGCGAAATGTACGCATACAGAGGCAGTGGTTTGATGCTTTGAGCTGGGATTGCTGTAGGCACCTGCACTGATCTTCACATCTTCCCTCGTGATACTGTGACTGCAGTGTGGTATAGAGATGATATCCTTGCTCAATATGTTCACCAATTTCTTGGGGCCATGGGTCCTGATGCCATTTTTATAGACAAAAACATGCAAGTTTACATGGCTTGCATTATTTATCGAGTATGTACGGGACATGCTTGGGAGATGTTTTAAGTTCTCTTCATGACAATCCCAGAACCTTTGAGATAAGAACATGTCTACTCCATGAATATGCTCAGATACCCCAAACCACCATAGATGATCTTATTCCTGAAATCCCTTAACATGAATTGACGCTGTCAGACATGTGTTTCCAGCAGAGGTTATCACATTCCATATTGATAGACCTCAACCAATGAACTGTTTTTGCTGCTCAAAATCCTATGCTTTTGTTTATCTCTATTATTTAATTATTTAGTGATAATTTTCTTTGCATTTCCCCACAGTAATGTCTTTTGCTATACCAACCCCATGATCTGTGAAAATTTCAATAAATTCGAATAAATACTTTTCTTTTCATTTGCTTTTTTCACTTCGTTGCTTAAATTTGGGACATGAGTGTTTATACAGTACACTCACATTAAAATGAACCTGTAGGGGAACAAAAATTAGGTAAGTGGGTCTGAATTGTTTGATTGCTGTATTGTTGTTTTATACTGATTTTGAATATCTTTTATTTTTGTATTGTGAAAGAATTGGTTTAAAAAAAATTCATATTTCATTACTTTGCAGAAGAGGCGATCAGCTAGAAATACTGAAAGAAAGAAATATACAGATGACATAGAACTGCATCTATCAGATGATGAAACCATTGAAATGGATTTTGGGCAGAATAGGCAGGATGGAAAACTTGTCCAAGTTGTTGTAGTATGTTACTATGTTCTTTAAATTGTTTTATAAATTCATTGAAATTTTTATTTAAAATTACTTTGACTAATTTACTTGGATTTAATGCATTTTGTTGGGTGTGATTTAATGTATTTTGTTGGTTTAATGTATTTTGATAGGTTGTGAAGGTAGTGTTTTGGTCAAACTTAATTCATGTGGAACATATTTTTTAATGTATTTAAACAGTATTTCTTGTTGTAAATTTCAAAGACCCATATTTCCCACCAAAGGACACAGATTTTTTACATTAATAGGTTGCTGTGAAAGTACAGAGTTAACACTGATTTTTAAAATGTAAATTTTATTTCAGCAGAGATTAGTAACATGTGGCTCCAGAGAATATATATTTAATATTGCAATAATATAATAATATGCCATAAAATATATATTTAAATTTAGATGTGTACATTTTGATAGATTTAATTATTATATTTCCTATAGACTGATATATTTTTAATTCAGTTTTTTTTTTTAATTTTAAATTTGTTTATAATTAGCAAGATATAAAGTAAATGGCTATAAATCACACTCTTTTTCAAGCAAATTCAATTTTTTTTTTTTTTTTTTAGTAATCACATGCCTGATTATTATAGAATTTTTTATCTGCTTTTTTTACTTTCCCTATAATACATGGAATGTATAGGGAAAGTATTGGAATCATACCGAAAATCACAAATCACAACTTGAGTTTTCACCAGATCTACACGTTTCGAGACCTCTAGATTACGAAAAACTATTTTTAGTGTGACATCTCTCTGTGTGTGTGTCTGTCTGTGCAATGTATGTATCTACTCTTAACTAAAAAACTAATGGACTGAATTTCATAAAATTTGGTATGTAAGTCACTTGGGTGAGACTTTGGTGCTGATTAGTTTTTGGTAGGATTCGTAAAAACAGAGACCACCTTTTTTTTTGCGAAATGGCCCGTAAAGATTTTATGTATACACTATAGCTAAAATACTAATTCACCAAATTTCACAAAATTTGGTAGATAAGTTACTTGTAGGGTGCTCTGGTGCTGATTAGATTTTGGTACGATTCGGAAAAGACCAGCTTGCCTTTTTTATGAAATAGCCCGCAAAAATAAAAACTATGTATGCTGAAATGTATCAATTAAATTCTTGCTTTATGCGTAATTTTTGACGAGGAAAAGAATAGAACACACTCCATTATACTTTAGGACTAACCATTCTCAAGATATTTGAGATTTCTTACATTTTTGTTACGCCGCCATTGGGCAAATGTCCAATTACCAAATAAAAACAAAAATTGAATTAAAAATGGAAATTTAGTGTTATTTGGTGCAATTAAACTCAATGAATTATTAAAGAAATAAAGAAAATATGAATTTGAGTCTGCAGGGCAAGTCAGGTGCTGCTCACATCAGATTTTTTGTTATGTGCATGTAATTAGAATCAGGTAATTAGTTACAAAATGCAGATTTTTATAAGTCATAAATATAAAGGATATCTGGCAAAATTGATATATTTAGAATTTTTAATTAATATGCTACTTTAATTTTTATTTAATATGCTATTTTAACAATTTTAAACCCATATTTATTTCTAGGATAACCATACTGAAGATTATATGTTAGTGGAAAAAATACTTTCAATTCGAACAGTGAAAAAACAAGTAAGATATCCATATATTGTATTTTCTGATATTTTTAGTATTCTAAGATATGACCTAAGTTTTACACTTTCTATTATTTTTACAGCTTGATGGTGATGGCAGCGGTGCTGAAAATAATGAAGTGGAGGCTGTAGATGCCGAGGAATATTTTGTAAAATATAAAAATTTGTAAGTATTTACAGAGATGTTACATCTGTGTCAATTGCACCAACCTGTGCTAAATCTAGTACCTTGATACAGATTGCACTGATTTTTATGTTTTCCATATATTTTGTGCTGTCCTGATTACAAAGCATGCTTGTCAATCTCAAAATTTAATAGAGTAAAAAGAAACATATAAAAAAGCCTGACTTATATTAAAAATTTTCCACAAACATTCCAAAATTCCTGTAATTGCTGTGCGTACCTTGGAACATTGGGTAGCATTTTCTAGCACTAACTTTTATGATTATTTCTGTAAAATGTGTGAATTCATGGTAGAGAATTTGCAACATTCAATTTATTTTCCAGTGCATTGTTGAGAGTCCAGAAGTATCAGTATGCATCCATTTCATTTTCTAATGATTCCATAGAGCAATAGAACTGTTATATTTTTATAGTGCGAGTAAAGATAAACAAATATTTTACTAAACAAATTATTTTTTTCTTAAATTATATGATTGCGCAATTCAGTATTTATTCTCGAGTGTTGTCAAAAATACACTACCTTTTTCCATCCATCTCCATCCTCTTATTGTTGCACATTAACTTGACAAACGTGCAACAATAAGAGGATGGCTAGTTTATTTTAATATTTTCTTTAATTACAAAAGTTCATATTTTAATTATTTTCACATGAATAGTACGATTGTGCAATTCAGTTTTTATTCTTGGGCTTTGCAGAGAATGCACAATTATTTTTTTCGATCCATGTCTATCCTTTTTATTGCGCAATAGCTTAACTAAACTGGTTTATTTTCATTGGTTAATTATAAAGGTTATATCAGTGTTACTGAATTTAAACTGTAGCAGAAGAGGCAAAAGTGAAGCCACACTTTCTAACTTTTCTGGTATGTAAATATATATGAAAAACAGTTGCCATTGTGTAGTTGAGCCAACTCTATTTAATAAGTACCAGAAGATTTCAAATTAAATTTATTATTACTAGAAACTTAAATCTTTACATGCACTTTTCAGTTAAAATCAACACAAGGATATGCTAACTCGGGATTCCGTGTATCTCAAACCATTAAATTATCATTGCATGCAAAGATGGCTCATCTAATTTAACCAGAAGCGATGGATATGTGGCAGAATTAACTATCCAGTAGTAAAAGCATTTAAACAGGATGCATGCTTAAAAAAATGTTAACACTGATGCACAACTATCTTCAAAATAATTCCCTTGGGCTATGATACACTTTTGCCAGTGTTCGTACAGCTTTTGGAAGCACTATTGTAAGCCATCTTTTTTTTGCAACCACCTATAATGCCTCCTGTCATGCTTCTTTTACCTCATTTGTTGACACAAAATGACATGCCTGTAGATTTTGTTTCATCAATCGAAAGAGGTAAAAATAACAGGAAGTTATGTTTGCTGATTAGGCAGGATGTGGAATAACATTGGTACTATTTCTTGTGAGAAACTCGCTGACAATTATGGACTGATTTGTTGGTACATTGTTATGAAAAACATATCATAGTTCACTATCACACCTCAGGCCGTTTAAAATAGATGGACTATCGTAAATGACATAAAATGTTTAGTTAACACTTCTTGTTCACTGTTCTGTCTTCAGAAATAAATTCGGAATGAACAACATCATAAAAACACCTCCAGCATGACTCCCTCTGCTGCGATCCTGGTGGCATTTTTCTGATCAGGATTTCCATGTTGAGAAGACTGCTTTGGCACAAAGTAGCACAAAGTTTTATCACTTCTAATGATTTTATCGATTAATTTACCTGATATCCACATCTATTCCTCCTTTTGTTTTAAACTCAAAAGATCAGGGACAATGTGCTGACACATGTAGTGCATGTTAAGATCCTCCATCAAGATGTGCTGGCAGCTGGTCTTTGGTAAGTGAGTAGCATTCGCGATATTCTCAAGGGTTTGGTAACGATCCTGATGAACACACTGTGCCACCAAATTTATTTTCTCCTCAACCTGTGCAGCCACAGATGAGGGCGCTCATCTGCGATAGATTTTCAGCCCTCTTTAAAATGTCAATGCCACTCATACATCTTCGATCTCATCATTGTAGAGTCACTGTACACCTTCGTTAGTATTTTTAAAGTTTGCAGCTGTTTTATCCAAATGCTGACAAAATTTAATGTGACAACATAGCTTTTGAAAATCCATGTTCCTTACATCACAGATCAAAGATGACTAACTATAGCATAATGCATCTGTGCACATAGTTTAATCCCATTCCATGGGCCAAATTATTCTGACTACAGACAGGGGGGATTAGGATGTATTTCAGACATGCTTGTGTTGTCACGTGTTGGTATGCAATTAAAATAATAAAACAATTAAATCCAAAGAGACTAACAGCATTGTACATAAGGCTAATAATATAAAATCATTAATACGTAATATTGAAAATGTAGGAATAAAATTATGGGGGGGGGGGGGGAAAGTAGACCATAAATTATGGGAAATTAAAACGATGGAATGCATAACAATGGATATAAGGCAAAGAAATTGTAATATTATCAGATGGTGTATATAATTTATATATATATGTGTATGTGTGTGTCAAAAATTAATTTAAAATTAATTAAAAGATGTCAAATTCAAAATTAATTAAAAGCTAATAGATTTATACATTAATAATATATATAGATATACACACACAAAACATATATGCATCCATAAGAAATTGAGCTACAGCCGCCAAACTCGGCATGTGTGTATCGTTTGAGGATTTATGCAAATGTTTAGAATTTGGGAGTAATAAAATGTTTTATTAAGAAATAGTGGCAACAAGATGATATTTTAGTAAGTAATAAATCTCTGGTGTCTTGTTGTGGATTCTCTTCTGAAAGCATTGATATCTCTGGTGTTTCTTGCATTGGATATGCTGATGATGTCATCGTTGCCAGGGGCAAATTTGGCAACACTGTCTCTGACATGATGTCTACTGCTCTTAGGAGGGTTGAAACATGGTGTAAAAATGCAGGTCTTACGGTTAATCCGCAGAAGACTGCTCTAGTTGCGTTTACAAGGAAACGCATACTTAATCTTGGGAATATTTGCTTATTTGGGCAGAAGCTTATTTGCTCCAAGGAGGTTAAATTCTTGGGAATTTACTTTGACAAGGAACTTAATTGGAAGAGACACTTGGACTACTGCACAACTAAAGCCAGAAGAATCTTCTGGTCTTGTAGGAATGCTATTGGGAAAACCTGGGGCCTTAATCCCAGAGCTATTCATTGGATTTACTCGATGATAGTCTGTCCTATCATTTCTTATGGATCCATTGTTTGGTGGTCCAGAATTAGAAATGAAACTGCTAAACTTGATTTAGTTAAGCTTCAAAGGATGGTGTGCATTGCAATCTCCGGATGCATGAAAACCACTCCTACTGCAACTCTTGAACTCTTACTTGGCTTGCATCCGCTCTATATGCGTATTGAGGCAGAAGCACTTATCTGCATGAACAGACTCAAATATCTGAAACACTGGAAAGATTACTCAAGGTATTTATCTTGGGGTGAACTTAACAGTAATGTTGCTAGGCATCCTTATTTTTGTATGCCACCTGATGGCATACACGTCAAATTTACGTTTGATAAGCCTTATGAAATTCTTGTCCCCTCGCGGGATGATTGGAAGAGGACTCCAACCTACAATAAACATAATTGTTTTGTATGGTATACTGATGGCTCGAAGATTGGCACTAGTACTGGTGCGGGAGTCTGCTGCCCTGATGATGGCACTAAGCTATCTTATCCGCTTGGCAATTTTGCTACTGTCTTTCAGGCTGAAGTATTTGCCATTCTTATGTGTTGTAGAATTTGCTATGACAGAAAGTACGAGAATAGCCAGATTTTCATTTGTTCTGACAGTCAGGCTGCTCTTATGGCTCTGGGGAAATTCACTGTGACGTCTTCCCTTGTCTGGGAATGCTATAAAGCTCTCTGTAAAATTGCTAGTAATAATAGTGTCATTCTGTACTGGGTGCCTGGTCATTCGGGCATTCCTGGCAATGAATTGGCAGATGAACTTGCTAGGAAAGGCTCTAATACTCCTTTTGTGGGCCCTGAGCCAGCCTTGGGTATTCCCAATGATCTTATCAGAAGAATTGTCTTTGACATCTTCAGGAAGCTTCAATGCAAGAACTGGCGTGACACTAAAGGGCAAAGGCAAGCGAAAATTCTCAATTGTAATTGCCCTAGTGCACGTCAAAAGGAACTCTTTAGACTCAGTAGAACTGGCATCAGGAGAGCTGTTGGGCTCCTTACTGGGCACTGCACTCTCAAGAGACATCTTAATATTATGGGTGTCTCCAAGGATTCGCTTTGCAGAGGCTGCAATTACAGCGAAGAAACTGCAGCTCACATTCTGTGTGAATGTGAGGCCTACTCTGCTCACAGATTCGAACACATTGGTCGTCATGTGATTGAACCCTGGGAGCTGAACGACATTCCTGTCAAGTGCCTGCTTATGTTTGCATCGGCTACTGGTCTCTTCTCTTAGAGACTTTCACTTTTTGGGGTAGTACAATAGACCTCTGGTCGATGTGCTAGGCTCTTCTGGAGCCACCCACCTTCATATCATTCATTCATTCAAGTAATAAATCCTTCCCTGGCAGCCATACAAGCCAATATTCAGTGCGGCATAGACTCAGTTAAGTTGCTTATGTTCCACTGCGGAAGATTCTGCCACATATGTTGCAACTGGTCAGATAATTTAGTGATATTCTGTGAAGACTACAGTTATGTCAGCATGTCCCAGATGTGTTCTATTGGTGATAGGTCTGGGGGTTCTGGATGGCCATGGGAGGGTAGTAAATTCTCGAAGACATTGTTGAGAAAGTCGTACAGTATGTAGTCGAGCATTGTTTTGTTGGTAAATGAAATCTCTCTGGGCGGCTTGAAAGCATAGGCAGAACAGTCGGCTACAGAATATTGTTGACCTACAAGCGAGCCATCAGATTGTCTTGTAACACAACTGGAGCAGATCGGCTGTCCTACGAGTTAGCTCCCCAATAAACATATCATTTTCAACTAGATCAGTGTTTTTGTATGCTTGCCTCTTTTGGGATTCAGCTGTAAAGACAAATTGCAAGCACAGAGAAATTTCAAGTTTTCCGAAACAAAGGTTTAGGTTGCATTGTGAATGCTCCTAGATATATTCAAAATGAAGTTATTCATCACAATCTAAAAGTCCCTGGTGTTGCAGAGCAGATTAGATGACACACTCGAAATTTCTATAAGAAAAATTCTGGTAGACCTTGCATGAGGGATGTGGATCAAAGCTACAGTGTCTACTCTCTCCACTAATCCGAAGCATGGGCTCGGACATCTTCTGACTGATCAAGTTGCTGAGATACTAAATCTCTCAAGTAGCCATGCCCTTGAGTCCAGTTTTAATCCACTTTTTATTTATTTATTTTTTTATTGCACCTGCTTTTGTGTATTTCTGCCATTTGCCTGCCTATTTTTCAGCTACTTTCAGCAGTCAGCATAAAAAGCAGAACTGCCACAGAAAATGCCATGGCAGTCTCTCTTCAAAACATTCATTGCAAAGTATTTTAAGATTTTTGCTCCATGGTAAATTTAGTGAATTTGAAGTCATGATAAGAAACCATCAGAAGTTAGTTTTATGGGTAAAAACACTTTTTATTAGACATTTTATTGCATAATGTCACACATTCTACAGTGCTGGGACATCATACATCCATTCAAAAGTGTTTAAAGCTTAAAATTCCCACTTGCCAGTTGCCACATGGCGATTAATCTTGAAAAACTGGCGATTAATGAAATCCTAACTACCAGCTAAATTCTATGATATCCTAAAATGAATCTTCTCTCCAAACAATCCCTCCTGTGGAGGTAGAAAATCTGTCTACAATCGCTATGATATTGTGATCGTAATTTATTATATTTGCAGTCGAGAATGAGTGCAATCCACATTCCTATCTTCTCCCTCCCCGAAATCACCGATGTGTTTTGAGACATGTTCGGGTATAGCGTCTTTGCTGCGCTCTATCCATTGACCCAGAGTGCCACCCCCACTTTTACACGCTATACGATTAGGTTTCATCGAAAGCAGATGTGCAAACAGAAATTAAATCATTCGCAAAAAAAAAAAAAAAAAATAAAAAAAAAAAGTGGTGCTTGAAACCCACCCCTGCTATTTTTGGCTTGTAAATCTATTTATTAGTAAAATATTCATTATAACATATCTTACACTATTAAAAGAATTAATCTATATGAAAGAGTTTCGCGAATACGCTGCTTCCCGGAACTGGCCCGAGTGAACTTATATTGGGACGCTAATAATGGGCATCAACCTTGGGGTTGGGGGATGCTCTTCCAAGCTGAATTTCTGATATTGCAACATTACGTATTATTGCTCTACTTTAACCTGTATATATACGGCCCATAAACGACAATATGAAAATATAAACGAGGATGACATTGGCTAAAATAGCATATTTGAAGAATACTGTTTTGGATATACCTCTTATTAATTTTAAAGCTAGATCGCGAGAATTTCACATTTTTGAAATTCTCGGTGCACAGTAGTTTCTCGCTCAGAGAAATTACAGATTTCCTTTAATTTAATGGTTTGTACCTTGTTTTAGTTGTTTGTCATCGATGATGTAAAAAACTAAAAATGAATGGATTCCTAAAATGTTTATAGCTTAGTAGTGTTTTCAGAAGTGTTAACTATTATCAATTCAAAGTTAAAACAGTTCTATTTTCAACTTACTTGCTGCCAAAGGTAGTTCACGCCCCCCCCCCCCTCTCCTCTTTTCAACTGAAAATTCGAGTATTGCAATAAAACTCTGTTTTTAGTGACACGAAACGACATTTTTTAAATTTATAAAAATCAAAATATTAAAAAATCAAATTTTTTCAAAAGGATAAATAATTTACTTGTTATAATATAAACATATTGGGGAAATTTTAAAAGTGTTGCTAAGTTCATAACATTATAACGGGAAAAAGACCAAAATACTGTGATCGCGATGATTGAAAAGTTAGAGAGTAAATGATTAAAAGATAAACATAAAAATATAAATTAATTAAAAATCACCAAAAATCATTGGTAAACCCCCTTAAATTAAAGAAAAATTAGTGGCCAGTCTTCTTAAAAATAAGAGTAATAAATAATAGTAAATGCTTCATTAATACAGAAAAGTAAAAACTTAAAAGATCAAGATGAGAAAACTTGAGAGAAACTAGAAATTATCTGTAATAATGGTAAAAAATTAGAGCTGAAAAAAATCTTGAATAATTAGTGTTATGGGGGGAAATGAATTTAAAATAGTTCCGAAAAGTCTTTGAATGCTTCATGGAAAATGAATGTTTTTTATGATATCGTGAAAAACAAATATTTTAAAACACCTGAAAATACCTATAATGAAAATCATTGGTAAGATTTAAAACAAGGTCAAGCAGCTTTTCAGAACTTTTTGAGAGAGGGGTGGGGCAAGTTTTCTATATAAATATATCTAAATGCTGTTGCATAAATAGAATCTAAGTTAATGTAAAATGTCTGGATGTATGCTTGAAAGAAACACTGAACAACAACAACAACAAAAAAAAAATTAGTGAATATAAATGTTTAAAATATTCAAAAAATAGATAAATGAAAAATCTAAATTTGAAAACTTAAGAAATGGAAAAGGGGATACTGACAATGACTTAGAGAAAAGAATTAGTTTTAGAAAAAACACTTCACATAAGTTTTGAAAATTTATTAAATGTTCAAAATGAAAAAAATAGCAATAATTCATGCATGTTAAAAATATTCAAAAAATAAAAATATTTCTGTGAATTTGTCTTTGTGTTATTATGTAGAAAAAAAAATAACACTTAAATTTTGATTTTACAAATCTTTATAACTTTTCCCAATTTTTAAAATTCTCCTCCTCTGCCTCAACAACCAAATTATAGATCTTATAAAAGTAGATCCGCTAAGGGGAGTTTTTTTGCTAACAGACATATAGTGATAACTTGCACTTGAACAAAGTACTTGCCAGCTCAAGACATAGGGAGAAGGACTGGTTGTTTGACTTATGCCTACTGTATAATAAATCTATAAATAAATGTTATGTAACTGCAATTTTCTAAATTATTATATAACTTATTTAAACACAATTTTGCATAATATTAAGTAAGTTGAAAAATCACACATTTTACAGCTGTCAACTGACTATTAAACTTTATGAATCTACTGGACACTGGCTACTAACTAAAAATGGGAATTTTAAGCTTCAGCATGTGTTAGCATGGGGATTTTGAAAACAAACTTACGATTGCTGACTATAATTGTTATGGAAGATGTGTCACAATTACTGTGAATAGTCACAATTTTTCCCATCGCTCTTTACTCAAATTTGATTAACAGTTTGCAACGTGACACTGCTTAAATCGAACCCCGAGTGTAAGGAAATCCATGTATTGTCCACATCAGATTTGTTTTTCATTTGAAATTTTTAATTTCTAAATGCTATTGTTACTAAAGAAAATCAATCTATTACAGATCCTACATTCACTGTGAATGGAAAACATTAGAAGAACTTGAAAAAGGAGATAGGCGATTCATCCAGAAGGTTAAAAGGTTCAAACAAAAGAAAGAAACCTTTAACTTTTTTGATTTTGTAAGTAGATTTATATTTTACTCTATGTAATCCTCTCATCATTCATTTTTTTTTTACACATCACAATTTAAAATTTATCTAATAAGTGGCTTTGTATTAGTTTTTCCAAAATATGTGGCAATTTCATGGTTTCATTTTGACATTTAATTATGCTAAGATAATTTTGTGTTCCCTAAAGTACATTGAATTACATTAGTTTTAATTGTTATTGAGCAATTGCCTGATGTTTATTGAAAGTTGGGTTTCTAACGAAATTTTTTCCATTGGTACTTTGTGTAACTCTTAATAAATTTTAACAATTATTCATATGCTAGTAATTATTTTGTGGTGTGCATTTCCCTGATTTTCTTTGAATTAAAGGATTTTTTCAGAAATTTCATGAATATCAAATATATTTGCGAATTTCATATTCTTTTCCTATTATTGTTTAATTTCTATTATAATTTTTGAATTATTGTTTCGCAGTGTGAATTTTTGAGATTTGTTTTCATGAATTTTGGAGTTTTTTTCTGAAATTTCATGAATATAGAATATTTCATTTCCTTGAACCTTTTAGATCAGTATTTTTCTAAGTCTGTTCCACATGACCCTGTTGTTCCGCAATGTGATGAGTTTCATGTAAATTTTCTAAAAAATTAAAAAAAAAAAAAATGAATAAAGTTTTGAATACATAATTTAGATCACAATGAACATTCTCTCATTTTGGGGTTTCGCTATCAAATTGAATTTCAAAAGAGTTTCGTGACCAAAAAAATTTGAAAAACACTATTTTAGACGAATTTTTTTTTGCTTTTTTTTTAATCATATATAGCAGGTGTAAAAGAATTTAATGTCTGAAGGTTTAGTAGATTTTTGCAATATGTAAAGGTTTTCTTAGCAGCATAAATTCGCCATCCATTGTCTGTCAATATCTACAAACATTGATGCGGAACAATCCTTTTCTAAATTGAAATACATGCAACAGCGCAACAGACACTGCATTGAAGAAAAAAAGAGAAATCTGTGTATGTACAATATAATGTATCAAAATGCTATTCACAACACATAATATTGTTAGAATTTCAGTGGTTTATAAATATAAGTATCAATTTAAAAAAATTGTGTTATATTGCTTATTGAGATATGTAGTAGTTATTCGTATTACTACAAATTTGTAGATGGTAGATTTAAAAGAAAAAATGTTAGTGTAAATTTTCAGCTGCAAAATTTCTGTAAAATTTTGCGATTTACTCCATGAGTGCCCCACAAATATTTCCTTTTTTTCCTTCAATAAAATTATTACCCTAATTATTCACTATCAAGTTTTATATACTTATTTATTCTTAACTGTGTGCCATATAATGATTTAGTCTGCTCTTTTTAGCATTACTATGTGAAATATTTTTTATCAATGTCCAAGTATCTATGACTTACTCTTCTTCAATTTAATTTTAATTAGCAGCCAATCAACATGATATTTTATCCTATCTCAGATATAATCATCAACAGAGCATCACAGCAAATTGACAAAGTTGTAGTTATATTAAAAATATTTTCTTTCCGTATCACCAATAGCATTAGAAGTTAACAATAAAAGTCACTGATTCTGCATACCAGTGAGTAGACGAAAACACCAGTCCACTAAGATTATAAACAACTTGGCAGCAATGTACAAATAAATTACTCTATTTAATACTTGGATGTTATACATGTGTAAATTTGACTTACCTTTGCAGAGGTGTACAAAAAATTATCCTGAATAATTATCAAACCACTTAATATATACACTTAAAACAAAAAAAACCTACATAATTTCCAAATTGTTTTCCAATTTATTTTTTCTGTCAACATTTTCGGAATTCAGATTTTTTTTTTTTTTTTTTTTTTTTTTTTTAAGTTATGTAAATTGAATTAAGTTGGTGACTTATAAAATATGTTTTTTTATTGCTAAAACTTGTGATTTTAAGTATTTCTATTATGATGCTTAATGGCAACCTTTTTTTTTTATCTTGTGCCTTGTGCTCCATTCCAACTAGGGGATAATACAGCAGGCACAGGATCAAAAGCTTTGTTAGGTGTGTCCAAATGTCTCATGAGTCTGTATCACTTTATTTAGTTGGTTTCTCCAGTTGGTTTTTACTTTATGTATAAATATCTGAAGTGCCTTTCAGTTTACATATACGAACATATATTTACCTATATGCCCAACATCAACAGCCAAAATGTTTTCTTACCTAATATATTATACTGCATTTTGCTTTTTCAAAGTTCATTTATCTTTCAAGGAACCAAAATTAAGACAATGTTAAGGACTTCAAAAGTAAATTTCAAAACCATTTTATATTTATATTTTGTCATCTTGCTAAATATCACTATTATTTTTATTTTATGATTTATAGCTTTTACTATAAGAAAGCATAAGTAAAAATTATAATCCAAAGTTCTAATTTGCTAAAGAATTGCACTTAAGGGCCATTAAGCATTTCAACTTGCACTAAAATACTTTCTCTGTCACCAGATAGAGATAACAAAATATACACTCAAACCTGTTTTTGTGCAGTCTTTTTTTGTGCGATTTTTTATTTGCGCGATTTTTTTTGTGCGATTTTTTTTTGTGCTGTATATGAAAATTTCAATCAAATTGGAACATAATTGATGAAGTTATCAATAAAAAAAAATTAGTAGGTTTGATCCGCCATTTAGTTTTTCTATGCCAATTCTGAAAGAACTTCAAAATTTCAAAAGGAGCTTCAATCTTGTATATCTGGCTACCGAGACATATACAAGCGTCTAGTGAAACAACAGTCGTTGCAAAAACTGATCACCGACTACATGGTAACTGAAAAAAAGTCAACTCTAAATGAGTGCGAGGTAGTATCTTCAAATGACAAAAGCGATTTTGAACCAGTTTACCACAAGAAAGTTCGCGTATTGTCAGACTACGAAGGATAATGGTTATATGTTTTGAAAAGTTTTGTATGTGTAAAATAAGTACATATGTAAATAAAATATTAAATAATGTTCGCATGTGTATTTTCTAAATCAGATTCCAAAAGGTTTGGCGAGATTCCAAATAGCTGCCAAGCCTCGTGTCTTGATTTCGTTTAAAAAAGCAATTCCTAGTTATTTTGTAAGGTTTTGAGTTATTTTCTACGTGAGACTTTTTTTATGCGGTCCCTATTCACCGCATTAAAAGAATACTTTTTAATTGTGTTGCGAAAACTATTTTTTATAGCTACTCGTGAAGTTTTGTGCGATTTTTTTTTTTTTTTTTCTTTTTTTTTTTTTTATGCGTTTTCTTTTATGCGGTCCCTATCCACCGCACAAAAATAGGTTTGAGTGTATCTGCTTAGGATTTTTGAGAAAGAGCTGTATAATTCCTGATTTTTGAGAAAAAGCATCAACATTTTTGATTTAAAACAGCCCCAAAATTTGTGATTTTTTAGTAAGGGTGCTAAAAGTTGCGATTCTTAATTAAAAGCAATAAAATTTATTATTTATATGATAAAGTGCTATAACTAGCATTTTTTATGAAAATTATCAAAATTCACAATTCTATTTAAAAGCACCAATTGCGATTATTTTAGAAGCCCCAAAATTAGCAATCTTATGTAAGAGTGATAAAGTTTGAAATGTTGTTTAAAGGCGCTAAATTTTGAGATTTTTTTAAAAGCCCTAAAATTAGTGATTTTATGTAAAAGTGCTAAAATTTGAGATTGTATTTACAGATGCTAAAATTTGCAATTTTATTTAAAAGTAGTAAAAGTTGTGATTTTTTTTAAACGTGCGAAATGTGCATTTATATTTAAAATAGCTAAATTTTTGATTTAAAGTCCTAAAAGTAGCAATTTTATGTAAAAATGCTGAAATTTTATATTTTATTAAAAAGGCTCTATAATTTGACATTTTATATGAAAGTGCTAAAATATGCAATTTCATTTAAAAGTTGTAAAATTCGCAATGTTATTTAAAAGCAGTGAAAGTTATGATTTTAACGAAAAATTGCTTAAATTTGCAATTTTATTTAAAAGATTTAAAATTCTCGATAAATAAGACAGTAGTGGATTAAATAGTAGTAGGTAGATAGTAGTGGATATTAAAAAAAAATATATATATTTCTTATTTATTTGCTCATTTATACTACACATTTTGTGTTGACTAACTTTAGTATGAACTTCTGTTTTATGTAGTCTTTAATAATTATTCTTTTTATTTAGCTGGAAGAAGATCCTTTTAATCCTGATTATATTGAAGTAGATAGAGTGCTGGATGTGAATGAGGTTAAAGAACTTATTGTAGATCCTTCAGATGAACTTGATCCTGATAAGAATTCATCTGAAGATAACCCTGAGAAGCCTTCACCTGAAGATGGTTCAGAAAAACCTTCATCTGAAGATGATTCAGAAAAGCCTTCATCTGAAGACATTTCGGAAAAGCCTTCACCTGAAGGCAATCTAGAAAAGCCTTTGCTTGAAGGTGAACTAAGTGAAATCAAATCTAGTCCTGTTAATAGTGAAGAAAAATCTGACGAGAATCATAACACAAATGATGAAAAGCCTATTTCAAGTGACAGTGAACCTGTTAAAAATACTGTGATAGAAACAGAATCAAAAGTTGAGAATATTAATACAAGTGATAACACTATTGATGTTAAAACAGAAGAAGCTGTTGAGAAGTCTTCTGAAGACATCAAGGCTAATCCTGAAACTGAATCTGAAGATAAAGCTGTGATAAAAGATGATCCAGGAAAGTATAGAATAACTCGTCATTATTTAGTGAAATGGCGAGCTTTGACTTATGAAGAAAGTACGTGGGAGTTAGAAGATGATGTTGATCAGGACAAAATAGAACAGTTCCTAAGATTTAAAGAACCTCCACCAAAGGAAAAATGGAAAGTGAGTAAATATATTTGATTCAGTGTTATAAAAAGGCTAATGCAGTTTCATTGAAATCTAAGAGTATAAGAGGAAAGTAAGTAATTATATTTGATGCTCTGGTATATACACTGATGCAGTTAAATTGAAATCCAAGGGTGTAAGGGGAAAGTAAGTAATTATATTTTAATTTAATGACATAAGTAGACTAATGCAGTTACATTGAAGTCTTAAGGTATAAGGAAAAAGTGAGTTAATATATTTGATTCAATAGCACAAATAGGCTCATGCAGTTATATTAAAATCCAAGGGTATAAAGAGCTGCCCAATCTTAAAATATTTTTGAATATTTTTTTTATAGATCTAGTTGTCAGTAAATAGAAAGTTTTAATCTTTAAATAAACTTTTTTGATGCATAAGATTGCATAGCTTATAATAATTACATGTTTGAAAATTTCTTTAAGAATACCTTCAGTTTAACTATAACTTGTGAATACCTAAATTTTGTAACTTGACTTCCCCTTCATATGAGTCAAAGTTATCCCCCATGAGTATGAAACCTAATGAGTTGAACCGTGACTAATTTTTGACTGTGATAGCCGAAAATTCTGGATGCCATAACCAGTTTCCTAGATTCTCCATGAGTATGAAACCTAAAATAGCTTTGATTTAAATTATACTAATATTGTGAAAAATATAATTTATATTTCTATACCCAGGGTTCATCCTAGGTGTTTTTCGCGGGGCGGCCCGCCCCGCTGCCCTCAGAAATTAAAAAACCCGCCCCGCCTGCCCCAGTACTATAATTTTGCGCCCTGACATCGAAAAATACCGCCCTGCATGCCCTTTTCCAAAATGGGGCCATATCATGTATAGTCAAATTTTCAAAACATCCGTGATTGTGCGAAGTTTTTTCCCATTCATTATTAAAGCTGCACAAAAGTCACAACAATATTGACAGCCAAATGAATGGGAAATGTACCAATATAACTGGACACCACTAGCTGAACTTCCACCCTTTGTCAGCAACTTCCACCCCACAGGGTGAAATCATATCCCTCTGAGCCCCAGGACCCAAGATAAGCTATATACCCCAGAGAGTGTCATTCTCAAGGTTTCTCCTTCCAGGAGTTATTGTTCCCCACTCCTCAGATAAACATTTGTTTCTCCCCAGCCCAGGCAATGATAACACTGGGTTTTATTGCTTCTCTGTAAAGTTCCTAGTTGCTTCCTATCATAAAAATGTCTATTATCACTTGCATGAAATATGAATAATTAAAGCAAGGCTGTTAGGCACCATTCCCACACAGATCTGGAAATAACTTTTGGGCTGCTGTCACTAGTATTTTATGAACCCTTTATAAGCACTTATACCTCAAATGCGTTTAAATTATATTGATCTTGAAAGCCGGTGCCCACATAGATACCTTCCACGGCCACCCTCAAAGAAAATTCGAAGAGAATTAATTCATAGGTTGCCTTTAAAGGGTTATAAAATCACATAAACACTTTAGCAAAAGCATCTATCCAATCAGGAGATGGGGGAATTCTTAAAAAGGTGGGGTGCAATTCTTGCTAAACTACAGATACTAAGGAAGAAGTTATTCTTTTACGAATTTCTGTAAGGTACAGTTTCAAAATTTACCTAGTTGTCCATTGTAAGTGCTCAGACATAATGCCTAACATACATAGAAGGGAGAGAGAAAATGATCGCCAGCTTAGACAAGATGCGTCAAAGTGCATGAAATTGACAAGTTTCTTTAGTGCACAGATAAGTTGTTTTTATTCTTTTAAATTACAATAACGTGTACAATCTCTAATATTTTGATAATATACCTTACAGTTGAAGGTTGCGGCCTCGTCGTCAGCCCGGTTTCGTTTTGTATTTCGGATCGGAGATTCAGTAGAAAATTAGGAGTTTTAAGGGGTCCTTAAGAACAAAATGTGAAGAGATTCTTGAGGAATTTTTAATGACTGAATGAACTAACTGTATATGTCTGTTTCTTCTATAGCGGGAAATCAAAGCGCCAGATAGTAGTGAAATTTGCTACATAGGTTCTTTCCTACTTCATCATGTGCATCTCGTCAAGATTTTTTTAAAAATTCGTATTAATATTTTAAAAGTAATTAAATTTTAAAGTTAAAAATCCTATTTTCTGTCATTTTGTCAAATCAAATCTATTCTTTTCTTGCCTCAGCAAAGGATAATTTACAAGCAGGTGCTTTGATTAAATTGCAGACCTTTCATCTCAGTTGAAAACAGCTGGTGACACACTAAGTGTATTTATTTTTTGGGTTTTCTAAATTTACGAATTCTGAAGATTTCGTCCTAATTTTTTCAATTTAGTATTATATTATCATTATGAGTATTGGGTTAAAATTTTATTAAAATTGGATGAAAATTCGTTGAGATAGCAATAATTGTTTGAATATTGGTTCTGAATTAAAGGAATTTTTTTGCACCTTTAAGTATTTTTATTTATTTGTGTCGCGACTCACAAGAATGATTTTGGTTCAAAATAGGCGATTGTGTTGTATAATTTGTAAGGTTGTTTACAATTTTGTATATGGCGTTGGCCGGTATTAAGATGAGCAATCGTGACTAGCATAGCCGTGTGTGCGTCCACGCAGTATTTTATTTTATTTTATTATAAACGGGTGTATTGTTAAAGCGTTCCTTAACTTCCTAGCATTTGCCGTGAGTTCCGGTGTAATTCTCATGAGAGATCTGCATCAAAATCCATGACCAACGCCGAGTACACTTGGTTGTATTTAATGATGAGCAATGAATATTTTGTATAAAATTGTTTTCGTATTTATCATAAAATTCAGTTAAATAATCAAACATAACTTAATACGTATAATTTTTATAATAAAATTATTTTTCAATAAAATTTGAGGGTGGTGGGAATTTGGATCTGGATGCCACAAATATCCCATTTCTCTCTGGGCCCCTACCCTATGCTTCTTGTTAAGCTTATAAACTTTGCTTAACCATACTTAATATTGAGAAGCAGTGGCATTCTTCAGTTAACAAGTCCCGGGCTCACCATCACCATAATGTACTTGTTTTTCCGGAATAACTTGAGATCCTGTGTAACTAAAAATATTACATTAGTGTACCTCTGTTTTCAGTCGTATATTTTAAGTTTTTGATTTTTAACCCAATCAAATCCGTCCTAAGCTCGTCATAGTACTCGTTTTAGGAAAATAACCTTTGAACCGGGGCAATTAGGAAGTCCAAATTTGGTACAGTACAACCTCGAAAATTCGGACGTTTTCCCTTCGGGTTTTTTTTTTTTTTTTTTTTTTTCCCTCTCCTTCCCCCGGACTGACAAAGTCGCGGATTTAAAACAACAGGGTAAGATTATTTATATAGAATTATATTTTAAAAACAAATATCGTATTTTCCGGTCGACTTTCTGAACCCTTAAATGAAACGAAAGTTTAGATGGACTGCCTTAGATCGGCTCGTGGTTGGAGCGTGAATGACGTTCTTAGTGTTAATCCCTCCTCCCCCTTATTCAAGTCACAACTCCCGATTAATTATTTCGCGTAAAATATACATCGTTATTTAAATACAGAATTTTTATTATCAAAATTTTCTTTTCTCATTATTGAAAAAGACATTTTTCTGAAACAATGTAATTTTTAATATTAAACACTTTAAAACGGTATCGTAATATTTTATCACAGATTGTTCAATTAAATCTAAAAATCTCGAGAATTTATGTTAACGCTCACGGAAATTTATTTTGCTCACTTCGTAGTACGAATTCCATTCTTCAATGTATTCTGTTTTGTCTTCAGAATCTCCCCTCCCTCCCAATATCTGACGATTTTTTCGTTTTCGTCGAACGTGTCAGCTTGAAATCGACTGTATATTTTGCCTTTTTTGTTTAGAAAGCCATATTTAAATACTATAAATAGCAAATAAATAACTAAATAATATCGTATCGCACAGAACCGAGCAACAAGGTCATTAACACACAGAGCTCTCAAAGGGGTCGGCTGCGTTTACGATTAGGAACTAAGCAAATTCCTTTCTTCGCTTTCCCTGCCCCACCACGTCTCTGTGCTGCTGCAATCTAGTAATGACTCATCGTAATTTAAAAAAATCATTGAAAGGAGAGATATCTTTCTTTTTTGGAAAAGATATTTATTTTATCTACTGCAATATTTTTTACATATTTGACTATTACTTTTTTAAGTTTTTACTTTTTTCAGACACATCAGCCTTTTTTAAACAACATTATATAGATGCTAGAAAATAAATAAAACTTTTAAGTTCTTATTTTTTGTTTTTCGTTCGTTAATAGCGAAAACGGTTTAAACACATTTACACCTTTAAATATATCGTCAAAGGTGCTAATCCTCGATCTTTATTAAATCTTCCGGCGCTTCATTAAATCTCGACAAAGCCGATATAACGGAAGTTCTGCACTGTGATGATGATGCGCCAATCGTAAATAAATTGAGTGATGGCGAAATTCGCGATATGATATTCAATAGAAAAAGATCAAAGTAACGACGATAAATGTGGAGAAGAAAAAATACCCATTGATAATCTTATGCAAACAATCGATCATGCAATTAAAGGTCTTGAACAAAAAAGCTTTATAACCGAGCATAAATAATGTCCATCTACAGGATAAAGAAAACTGCTTTCCCATAAAACAAAATTAATGAAATAACAAATGTTAATTCAGATATTTAAACGAAATGATAAAATGTAATTTTATCATTTCGTTTCGTTCACACATTCTAAATTATTAATGTGTATATTTTTTTTTAGAAATTTCTTTTGCCCTATTTTTTAGATTAAATAATATGTTTTGATTAACTTAACTTTTGCCATTATTTTTACTAAAAATAGTGTTTTATAGTGTATTTAGTTAATATTAAATTTGAATTTTATTCAAATTCTATAATCCGGAATCGGCAAAGTCCGGATTTTTGAGGTTGTACTATTTCATTGTTTTCCATACATTTAAGTTATATACATTTCAATAAACTTTTATAATAAAAGGGTGCTCTTTAATCTCAAGTTTTCTGCTTTTCCTTCTTTCATAATGAACTTATATTACATGAAACGTATATATTATATTTTTATTTATTTATTTTATATGCAATTTGTATTTATTTACATTTTCCAGTGTCTTAATATGCAACTAGATATTTTCATTGCTTCTTATATTGTGGATTATATCATTGATTTTAATTTTACATATACCAGCAAAGCCAGCATGCTTTTTTGCCACGCCCATCAAGTACACCACGGCCATGCATAGGAGATAGAAACCGGTGCACATCGACTCCCTGAACCGTTCTTAATATCCACAGACCAGATACATGCCAGCCATACACTCCTCCCATTTAATATTACCATTTCTTCTGCGACTTCCTATCAAGCATACATACTATCCCCTAACATAACGCAAATTATTTACTCTCCCCTAAACCCCTAACAAATGAATATATCAAGTTTAATATTTCAAACTTTTTACTAATTCGCCATGGTTCCGGTATAATTTTAATCAGAGGTTTGCATCTAAAATTCCGGGCACTGCTGCCTTATTTTTATACCATTAATATACTTTTCTAAAAATAATTATTTTAATAAATGTCTTAACTTTTATACAGCATTTTATACTGGTAAAACATGGTTTTATTTTAATTTACAAATTTTAGTATTTTCTTTTATTTATGTGTACCCATACATTTTTGCTCATAGTATGTTTAGTTTAGATAAAGTAAACATTGGATCTTCAATAAATTTAAATTACTTGCATAAGATTGTGTTAATTCTAGTTTTTCTAATAAGTTAATATAATATTACTTTAAATTTTGAAAATTCATTATTTATTTTTCAATGTATTAACAATGCAGTTTAAGAAAAAATATTTTCTGTAATTTTTGGATTCGGGAACTCAAAACTTTTTAAGAAGGATCACTTATGTTTGTAACATGTTTTGATTTTGTTTATATAATTTTTTTTTTATGAAGTTTTAATTTAAATATAAATTCTTTCCATTTTGCTTCAACTAAAATTTTTACAATAAACTAATCCTAAAATGATAAAATGCTGGCTACTTACTAGACTTAGTAGCCGTGTACATTACTAGCCACTTTTTGCCAAAATATTGATACCATCTAAAGACTATGCTATTTTTTAGCAGCATCAAGCAGTACAATGTACCCTTTTGTTTTAATTTTTAATACTTTTATTTGCATCACTAATTATTTTTATATAAATATGTAAAATAGATAAATTATCTGTATCCATTTTACGTGTGGGCCACATTATGCAATGCATTCTTTGGTTAAAATTTATAATTGTGCCCTTTTAAAAACATGTGCCTCTTTCATATGCAATGTGCCCTTTTATGATGACAATATGCCCTTTTTTGGAAGTCAGCACCCTGCCCTTTTGAAATCCTAGAATGAACCCTGCTATACCCATGATGGATATCTGGATCTGCTCTTAATGTGTTACATATCACAGAAATAAGAAACCCCAAACCAAAAGTGCTTATCTCTGGTTCAGATTGTTATATAATATACATTTCAAGACAAATATGAGGTTCACAAAATTCTTTGTGATAAGTTTATTTTTAAAAAGTAAATTATCTTAAAGCAAAATAATTGTAAATAATTGATAAAAGAAATTGATAAATGAGATAAATTTAGTGAGGCTTCTAGTTTCAACTAGGGCATATAAATAAATGTATATGAAAACATTATTGATCAGTTTTGAAAATGGAATGAACCGATTTTATTTTGTTTAATTTTATATAAACCAGACAAATGATTAATGTATGTTCTGAATTAAAATTGTTTATGCAATGCATATATTCCGTATGTTTTAGTTTTATATTTGTCTATATTTTACAAACTCTGGTTCTATTCGAGCGGTTCTATTCTTCTAAATTGACCATTTGTGACTCAACACAAAACTTTTTCTGGTCTACCAGCAGTTATAAAATTATAGTGTGTACTACTGACACTTTGCTTTGAAAAATTTGCAGTAATTTGATTTTTTCCCTTTTCTTTATATAAAAATGTACCCTTTGGCAATTAGGAAGTATCCTAATTTTGATAACTTTACGTTAAATATACATAAACACAATGGATTCATAATAGAGCATAGCATATTACACAATGATAGATAGAACTTAATAAATAAATAAAATGTTTAAACTGTTATTATTTAAACAATTAAAGATTGGGGAAATCTTTGATAAAATGGAGTGGAATCCATCACATGCTAAATCTAATATTGAATACAAGACTTGATACAAGACTTGAATATTGGATGCAAGTTTTTATTTATTATATGTTTTTATTCATTATATGTTTTGTTAAATGAATTGGAAAACTAACACCATAGGCCATCACTCAATAAAATGTGTTGGAAGTATTTCAAATAGACTTTTCCCCCCATCTGATTAAGTTTTTAATTTCTAGATAACTAAGAGTGATAAAATAAATCTAGAATTGTGTATGATGCCATTTTCATAATTTAACTAGTGAACTAAACATAAGAAATTTAATAAAAGTATATATTAACAAACATATATTATTGTCTGGCCTTTTGTGACCATAATAACTTGGAACTGAAGTAGCAGTAAAAGCTTTTGAGAGACTAGACCTCGAATGAGTTGAACCGTGACTAATTTTTGACTGTGATAGCCGAAAATTCTGGATTCTATAACCAGATTCCTAGATTCAATGGCGGGCGACCCGACACCTAATCCTAAAGCTTCAACCCTGCATTTGCACATTGATCTTTTGGTAGGGTAATTTCATAGTAGACATTTATGTCATCTTCAAAAGATTATATGGTATATATCAAATCCATTTTAACAGGAAGTTGCAGCCAATTTTGCTTTTGTACATTAGCTTGAGTTTAGCTAATCATGGTTATAACATTTTCTATGGACTGTGATTTCAGTAAATCAAAATAGCTGCTACTTTACCAAATAAAATCCCAAGCATTGAGTATATTATCCTATTTTGATTTGGCAGTGTTATGTTACTCTTGAAAATATTTTCAAGTGCAAGTTTTCAAATAACAAATTCTACTTTCTAATAGTGAAAATTGTGGTCATTTTACTATTTGAAATTTGTAGAATTAATAATATTGATTTTATATTCGACATAGCTCTTAAGATAGTGTTCTTCTATATAAATTCCCACATAATATTTGCCTCATATAATATTCCTTTGCTCTGAGCCTGACTGATTTTGCTATATTTTGTGAGATAGTACAATGCTCTATTGTTTGTTATCTTTATACTTTAGCATTATATTAATAGTTTGAATTTTTTCCCTTGCTGCTTTTATTCTACAAAAGGATAAGGTAATTAATTGCCTTCTAAATACTTCATTTTTCTATTGTATAATTTTTATCCAGTCAAACCTTGATTTTATTGAAACCTCTAACAAAATTATCAATTTTTACAATATGTATGCTATGTCCCATAGAATTTTGCTTTAGATAATGTATCTTAATGTATTCATAATTTGTATATGAAAAATATAATTATTTATAGCTTCCGATACAATAAATCAGGGTCAGACTGTATTTGCTTTAGTATTTGAATTTATTAATTATGTAGTGTGTTAATATGGTGCATAGCTACCAAATCTACTGATTTTTGCGAGAAATTACTGTTTTTTTTAAAAATACTTTTTCTGATTTTCCGTATCACAATCGAAATCTCCCAATTTTTTGTTTGGCATTTTTTATAAATTTCCCTAACTTTAGAGATTGTTTATAAAAATCTTCCTATATAGGGTTTTTTTCATCAATCTAGGAGTAAAAATGTACCTGAAATGGCCGCTGCATGATAGGAATTGAAAATAACTTGTATGTTGTATTGACACATCGGTTAATGCATTAAGGCAGGCAAAATCTAAATTTTTTTTTCCCTCTCGCAATCTGTTCCTATTTTTCTTTTTGAAAGGTTGGCAACTATGGCTGAAATTGAAGTGAAACAATCAACTGCATCATTAATATACGCAAGTATTTAGGCCTCTACACCCCAGTACAAAATTTAAATGAATGCTTCAAATTGCCCTCTCCTTAACTAATTGTTGCAGAATTCCCCAATTGAAAATATCACACATGAACTTAATCAAGAAATTGCAGCAAATAAAGATTAGCAGAACTAAAACTCCTAACTTTCTTAATTATTATCAAAATCAAATGATTTTTGCACAAATGGCCTGTAGTAAAAGACATATACTTACATATCCAATTTGAAGTAAATAGCTATAAAATTGAGAAAGTTAGAATATTATATTTTGAAGTCCTAATTAATTTATTAGCTTGTGCTTATCTAAGATGTTATAACAGTTTGTCTGCAGATGTTTTTCAAATTCTAGACAAAGATGTCAGTTTATTGTAAATAACTAAAAATTTATTAATTCTTCTGAATGTTCTCTTTGACAACTTTCATCCCAAGACCTGTACCCTCCCCATTTAAAAAAAAAATGTTTTTCTATGAAGAGAATTTGCATTTTAAATCCCTTTACTGTCCATAGTTAAAAGCTTTAGATTTTGGTAAGTTTTTTTATAAACAACTAAAAATTTATTAAATTTTGATAACTTTCTATACCCAGAATTTATGTTGTAAATCTCAGGACTGACATCCAAATGCACACACATAGGATGCATTTTTCATGTCTTAGAATTGTATTGAAATCTATCATTTTATCAATTGGACTTTAATGGCAAGAAATTTTTAGTCTTTGATAGTTAGGCATTGGAGTATTTTAACAACTTCAACAAAGGTATTGGAATTTTTTACCAATTTCTACATTTGTTGCTTTATAGCTTAAACGGAGGCTTACTTGCAAATTTTGATACATAGCACTATTGGAATGTGATATTATGTGCTGGCCTTATTCTTTTTTATTATGTCATCATTAAAATTAAAAATTTTGAAAAGTAAACATACTGTTTTAAAGTTTCATCATGAATGAATGATATGAAGGTGGGTGGCTCCAGAAGAGCCTAGCACATCGACCAGAGGTCTATTGTATTACCCCAAAAAGAAAATGAAGATCCCTAAGAAAAGAGACCAGTAGCCGATGCGAAAATAAGCAGGCACTTGACAGGTATGTCGTTCAGCTCCCAGGGTTCAATCACATGACGACCAATGTGTTCGAATCTGTGAGCAGAGTAGGCCTCACATTCACATAGAATGTGAGCTGCAGTTTCTTCGCTGTAATTGCAGCCTCTGCAAAGCGAATCCTTGGAGACACCCATAATATTAAGATGTCTCTTGAGGGTGCAGTGCCCAGTAAGGAGCCCAACAGCTCTCCTGATAGTTCCTTTTGACGTGTACTAGGGCAATTGCAGTTGAGGATTTTCGCTTGCCTTTGTCCCTTAGTGTCACGCCAGTTCTTACATTGAAGCTTCCTGAAGATGTCATAGACAATTCTTCTGACAAGGTCATTGGGAATACCCAAGGCCGGCTCAGGGCCCACAAAAGGAGTGCTAGAGCCTTTCCTAGCAAGTTCATCTGCCAATTCATTGCCAGGAATGCCCGAATGACCAGGCACCCAGTACAGAATGACACTATTATTACTAGCAATTTTACAGAGAGCATTATAGCATTCCCAGACAAGGGAAGATGTCACAGTAAACTTCCCCAGAGCCATAAGAGCAGCCTGGCTATCAGAACAAATGAAAATCTGGCTATTCTCATACTTTCTGTCATAGCAAATTCTACAACACATAAGAATGGCAAATACTTCAGCCTGAAAGACAGTAGCAAAATTGCCAAGCGGATAAGATAGCTCAGTGCCATCATCAGGGCAACAGGCACCAGTACTTGTGCCAATCTTCGACCCATCTGTGTACCATACAAAACATTTATCTTTATTGTAGGTTGGAGTCCTCTTCCAATCATCCCGTGAGGGGACAAGAATTTCATAGGGCTTATCAAACATAAATTTGACATGTATGCCATCAGGTGGCATACAGAAATAAGGATGCCTAGCAACATTACTGTTAAGTTCGCCCCAAGATAGATACCTTGAGTAATCTTTCCAGTGTTTCAGATATTTGAGTCTGTTCATGCAGATAAGTGCTTCTGCTTCAATACGCATATAGAGCGGATGCAAGCCAAGTAAAAGTTCAAGAGTTGCAGTAGGAGTGGTTTTCATGCATCCGGAGATTGCAATGCACACCATCCTTTGAAGCTTAACTAAATCAAGTTTAGCAGTTTCACTTCTAATTCTGGACCATCAAACAATGGATCCATAAGAAATGATAGGACAGACTATCATCGAGTAAATCCAATGGATAGCTCTGGGATTAAGGCCCCAGGTTTTCCCAATAGCATTCCTACAAGACCAGAAAATTCTTCTGGCTTTAGTTGTGCAGTAGTCCAAGTGTCTCTTCCAATTAAGTTCCTTGTCAAAATAAATTCCCAAGAATTTAACCTCCTTGGAGAAAATAAGCTTCTGTCCAAAGAAGCAGATATTCCCAAGATTAAGTATGCGTTTCCTTGTAAACGCAACTAAAGCAGTCTTCTGCGGATTAACCGTAAGGCCTGCATTTTTACACCATGTCTCAACCCTCCTAAGAGCAGTAGACATCATGTCAGAGACAGTGTTGCCAAATTTGCCCCTGGCAATGATGACAACATCGTCAGCATATCCAATGCAAGAGACACCAGAGATATTAATGCTTTTCAAAAGAGAGTCCACAACAAGACACCAGAGAATTGGTGAGAGCACACCTCCTTGTGGACAGCCCGAAAGTGCATGCACAGTCATACTTTCACCAAGTAAAGATGCACAGATATACCTGTTAGATAACAAGTTCTTGATCCAATAAGATATCGTGGTATCAACACCTCTTCTGTTTAAAGCAACAAGAATGGTGTCGATGGGTACTTATTTTACTGTCGATGGGTACTAGGTGTCGATGGGTACACCTTCAATGTCAAGAAAGGTAGCAAGAGCAATTTCCTTGGCATTGAGATTTCTCTCTAAAATAAAGGAGAAACTGTAAAGAGCAGTGTCCGTAGATTTGCCCGGTTGATAGGCATGTTGAGAACTAGACAAGGGCTTAGAGGCCAGAATCACTCCCCTTAAATACCTATCAATAAGCTTTTCAATAGTCTTTAAAAGAAAAGACGTAAGGCTGATAGGCCTAAAAGATTCGGCCTCATAATAATTGTCCTTTCCAATTTTCGGAATGAAGATTACCTTAGTATGCCTCCACGCATTTGGTATATGACCAAGGGCAATACAGGCTCTGTAAATATTGCAGAGAATGGGAGCAAGCATCACTATTCCCTCCTGGAGAAGAATTGGAATGATGCCATCAGTTCCCGGAGTTTTATAGGGTTTATGGGAATTAATTGCCCATTTAACCTTATCAAGAGTAACAATGCTCCTAGCAATACTCCAGCTATTGTCATCAGACAAGGACGTGGAGCAAGCAATACCACTGTCACACTGAACAACAGGATGAGAAACCGGAAAGTGAACTCTGAACAGCTCAGTCAGGGTCTCTTCACCAGTAACAGTAAAGTCACCATTGGACTTCTTGACAGTGTTAAGTTTACAATTTCTGTCTCTAGCCATCAACTTAACAAGTTTTGCAACGGCAGGGGCATCATTAATACCTTCGCAGTATGTTCTCCAGGAATTTCTCTTGGCATCCCTAACTGCTTTATTATAGGAGGTGAGGGCAGATTTATAAGTCTGCCAATCACCATTCTTCTTGGCTCTATTAAAGAGCTTCCTGCATTTCCCACGCAACCGGCTGAGCTCACTAGACCACCAAGGAACAATCCTTGGGGAGTCAGCAATGGTGGTTCTGCAGTTACTATGAAACGTACGGATGATGGCCTGTTGCACAGAGTCAACAGCCAGATCCAAGTTTTCAATAGAGGAATACTCACCAATGTGATCAGCCAGATTGGACCTGAGATCTTCTTTGTAGGAACCCCAATTAGTCTTCCTAGGGTTTCTACCCTTGTCCTCTAAAGATTTTACAGGACCTTTAACAGAAAAAGAAATTAATTGATGGTCAGACAAGGATATATCATCTGAAACCTTCCAATTAATTACCGACTCAAAAGCAGAACTATTACACAGGGTAATATCAGGGCGCGGTAGCCCATTGGTTAGCGCGCTGGAGTTGCACTCGGTAGGCCCGGGTTCGATTCCAGCCACTGCCAAAACTGCCGCTGTGTTCATGCGGAGTACGATCATGTTAAACATGTGGGCCCGAAAGTCCTTCCGAGAGGTTGGTGGTAGGGGAAGGAGGGTACGGTCCCTGTGGATGCCTCCCCCACTGGGTTCCGGTCTAAATTGGGTGGCACTTCCCGCCCGTCCAAACAGTTACCTTACACCTTTCTGGTAGGTCGGACGGTCTGGGTTTCAACAGGGTAATATCAATAACCTCACGACGTTTTACAGTCACGAAGGTAGGAGTATTACCCTTATTAAGTAAATAAAGCTTATGGAGAAGGATCTGGTCTAAAAGATCATCACCCCTACGGTTACAATTACTACTGCCCCAAACAGTGTTATGGGCATTTGCATCGCAACCAATGATCATTTTTTTACTATTACAGTATTCAGTAAGATTAATAATGACCTTAGAAAAGTTTCCTTATCTTCATAAGGAAGATAGGCTGAAACAAAGATGTATTCCATCATATGTTCATCAGTTTTAAGTTTCACACTGATGGCAACATTGTCACCATCAAGGAATTTAACCAGATGAACAGCATTGAGCTTGTTGCTGACAGCAATACAGGCTCTGGGTCTGGTACAGGATGTGTCATAAAAGACATTGAATCCTTTGATCCCTAGACCCAAAATCTTTCCATTACAGGTCCAGGGTTCTTGGATAAGAGCAATATCAGCTCTACCGTTGAAAAGTCTTTTGCTAAGAATAGCAGAGGCAGATCGACTATGATGCAGATTAATTTTCACAACCTCAAGACAGCCCATAAGCAAAAACAAGAAAAGGGCACAGAAAACCTAGGAGAAAGAAATTCACCTAGTATCATGACAATGATCAGCATCAAGCATGATATCATTGTCAAAATCCTTCATGCGTTTTTCCAACTCATCATCCGAAATCGGAGGGTTAGCATGAAGTGTAATATCGGAACCAGAAGCAATTTCTAGATCATTAAGTTTAGGTATCATAGTCTCAAGACTACCAATACTTACCTGAGAGGAGGTCGCCCGGTCTGCTGGCTGTTCCTCCATCTCCGTCTTCCCTTTAGACTTTTCGTTTGGATCACGAAGAATCTTAAAGACTCCACGGTCCAAACCGGTGAATGCACCAAGGTCAGCTTTGCGAATCGCATCCGCAGCCTCCGAATCCACCTCGAAGATCCATCTTACAGAGTGGGGTTCCACAAAATTTTGCAGAACACGCCACTCCTCAGACTTCAGCTCCGGGTTGAAACGGTTCAGCCGTTTCAGCAAAACACTCGGCTCCTTGGTGTACACGTCTCTGGTTTTGAATGCCACCTTGACAGGTTTGGGAAGGTCATTAGCACTCAAGACCATAAGTGCCTCTCCCAAAACCTGACTGTCATTATGGAAGGTTCTCTTGACCCATTCCACAGTATTTGCATCATTGCAATGAAGAACCAAAGCTCCAGCGTTTGAGCTGAAGAAATGGATCTTCGGAAGTTGCTCACCAGTGGGGATCCCATCTATTTTATCGAGAGTCACCAACTGGATGATATCAACCTCTTCCTTGCTCAGCTTACTAGAAGGGAAGGACTTCTTGACGATAGCCATCTTAATAACCTGGACCGCTTGAGCGTATGTTCCAGGTTGGATGTCCGTCCTCGATCTCTTCTTGACGACTAGATCTCTTGGAGAAGGTGTGGCTCCTACCAACCTAAGTCGTTTGGTGCCTCCAACTTTCTCTGTGACAGTGCCAGCTTTTGCAAGCCTCTGGTCCAACTGCCTAGGCATGCGCCTCCTCCTGCGCCTCTGTGCTTTGGTGAGTATACCCTGCGTCACAGCCATGGTTTCAGTGTGTCGGTCACCGAGGTTCGCGACTCCACTTCCTTCCACAGCCGGACTGCAGGCTTCCTCCTTTTTGCCAAGATCCAACCCCAGAGGGGTTGTTTCAATGGCTGATTGGGAGACATCCGAAGATGAACCCAATCCTTTCATCACCTCTTCATTTACGCTGCTGCAGCACGGAGAACCAGGAAAACTCGAAAGAGTCCATTCTGATTTTTCCATGCTGTAACCAAAAGAGAGAGAGAAAAACCACGGATTACTTCCAGTTCGATCGAAGCCCCCGCTAGGCCTCGTCTCCCCACACTTTTCTAACGTGAAAAGTGTAACCGCCGGAGTCATTCGCAAAGATAGATGATAAGGAGCGGGCCATAACGTGCACCAGGTACACAGGGCCCAGGGATCAACAAGGATCCAAGGGGGATTTCTCGATATGAAACGCTCCCCACCATCCAACCAACGCAACCAAGGGACTCGACCTCTGGAACCGTTTACTACAAACGTTTCTTGAAAGCAATACTACAGATGCACGCCGCTTTGCCCTTTTCGCCACACAACCACCTGGTCCCGTTCCCGAGCCCAAACGGTATACCTTACAGCAGAGGCCGAAGAGTGGTACTAAGGCCCATAAGGCAGAAGTGAAGTTTACTAGGGGCTTGGCATTGATGCAGTCTGCAGCTAGAAGAAAAAGTTTGCTAGGGTACCTCGGGATAGCAACACCCGTATCCACAAAAGAAATGGATCCCTGAGGATTTTACAGAGTGAGACTAGGTGCCTCACTTCCAACCCCCAACCTGGAGGACCAGGATGCCTCATTTAGTCTGGAACCTCACCTTCGACCTGTCCGGCGAGGGAGACCCTACCAGTAGCCGAAGCTACCGCCGGCCTAGCTCTTAGGATCATCGGAACACACAAGCTCCACCACCCCGTCAAGGCGCAGGCATCAGTTAGTGGAGAAGTTTCATCATAAATAAACAAAAAATTAAAAATAGTTAAAAAAGCATTTTAAATTTTGAATAAAAAGTAAACACCTGATTTTTCAAAATTTAAATTATTAAAAAGTAAACAAAGGAGAATGGTTTCCATTATTTTAATGTATTTAAATTTACTTTCATCATTTTGTGTTTTTTTTTTAACAATGTCTTTTGTCTAACCATGTACAGTAGTGTCAGCATATATGTGGGTAATATGTTCCAAGACCAACCATGGATAATACTGAACGCTATAGATAATGTGATATTTGTTCAACGTACAATAAAGTTTACTTGATAAATTATGCACTGTAAGTCATTATCAACATTAAATAAAGTAGTAATAAAGTGTACATTCTGTACACTACATTGTGCATTTACAGTGTACTTTCTTTCTTTCGTACGCATGTAAGTAAGGGTACTGACATTTTAGCTAAATACACAAGAGATGATAGAATAAAATAATTAAAAAATATAGTACACTTGTACCTTACAGTATTATATGCAGTTCCAAAGGAATGATAAACCAATAAAAATACTTCTTTTTTATCAAAGCGCTGCATAAGCAATGAAAAAATGTGTTGTTACGCATTTTACAATAGATATCATACTTATGTACCTGTACGTAACCTGTATTAAAAATGTTATTTTTTAAATATGCCCATCTCAAGCGAATATAGTACAATGAAAAAATACTGAAACAATGCAGATCCTGTTTTGTTTTGAAACTTATAAACCATTTATTTCTTTAATTTTGCAATTTTTCTTGTTGAGTTGCGGTAAATTGCTGATATTGAATCAGTGGATACTGGCACATGACTGTTGTAGTTTTGACTTGAGAGCTAAAGAAGTGGGCAAAAAATGCCAGTCATTTAAAAATTATGTCAAAACAATTTGGTATAATACTCGAGTACACTTAGTTTTTACTTGCAGTGTTCAAAACTTGCAGTGCTTGTCCAAAAGTTTCATCATATCTGCTAAGTAGGTTAACAGTACATTATATTTGTCTTTTGTCTCCTTAATTATTTCAAACTCATAATTTTTGGTGTTTTCTACCCCCTTTTAAGTATATTAAAATTCAATTTGTTCTTATAGCAAAAGAAACGCCCCAGACCATCAGAATGGGACCAGATACCTGAATCACCTGTTTATAAAGGTGGCAACACTTTGAGAGAATATCAACTGGAAGGGGTGAATTGGTTGACATTTTGTTGGTACAATTGGTAAGTTGAACATCTTTGTTTTGTAGTGTTATGGAGGTAATTTATACTTTTGTGTTCTGTGACGTATCTGTAGGTTTGGATTGAGATTCCTCTTTAATGTGTATTTTATTATTATTATGTTTTTTTTTAATTACAGTCAGAATTGTATATTAGCTGATGAAATGGGCTTGGGCAAAACCATTCAGTCCATCACTTTTTTGAATGAAATTGACAAGTATGGCATTCCTGGGCCTTTTCTGGTTATAGCACCACTGTCTACAATTGGAAATTGGCAGAGAGAATTTGAAACTTGGACTGATCTAAATGCTATTACATATCACGGAAGGTAAAATTTTAACAATTGATATAATAATGTTGCTGAACTAAAATTTGTCTGCATTTTGTATGTTTAGCCAGTGTGAAAAGATATGTATTAAGATCTTTACAATTTTTGTTTACTTTTTCCTTTCTTTTACAGCTCTCCTAGTCGTAACATGATTTTAGAATATGAAATGTATTGGAAAGATGAGAAGGTAAATTTATGTAATCTATTAAATATTTAAAGTAACACAGATTAAAATCTTGTAAAGTAGAGTAGTGATGTGCACCATTGGGTCGCGATTCCATTTGAGGTTGCAAGGATATTTTAAGGGGTCGCCAAAAGTTTTTTATGGAAGAGAGAGAAATATATTCTACATACTATTTCAGTGAAACATTTTTAACTGCTAATGTAACTAATATTGGCAAATGTAAAATAAATGGCTTTTTAAAAATGTATATTTAATTATAATTTTTAGCATATTTATTTTTATGTGCATTGTGGCATGGGTTCTCCTAAATAAAATAATACTTCAGTGTTGTTTGCACAAGCATGAAGGTTGCACACCACAACTGAAGTAAAGGATAGTCAGAATTGAAAAATGGCCAAGGAAATATCTTAGCTTTTATAAAAAAAAAATCAATGGAATGATAAAATAGGATTTTTTTTTTACAATTTTAAACCTTTTAGATAATTTTATGGATCATTATTTTATTTTATATTTCCCAATTAGTTTTTCCCCTCATTTTCACCAACTCAAAAACTTCTATTGGTGTTTGAATATGCATGCATGCATATCCTCAAAAACTTATTTGTTACAATTGTTTGGCGTAATATTTGAGAATATGTGATTTGAACTTTTTTAATATTGTTTCCCCTTTCACTATTTCCTTTTATTTATTTTGTTGATCTGATATTTTTATGCTATCTATAACAGTGAATTTGACAGACAGACATTATTAAATGAATGCCTTTTTCATTGTTATGGGATAATTTTTTAAAATTATGCTGGATAAAATATGGTATAAATAGCATTTTTACCATATCTTTCAGACTCCATACTATTATTTCAAGGTGTATATTTTCAGTTTTATTGTGTAGAAAATGCTTAAAATTACTCAATCATACCATTTCATTATCTAGTTTGTCATTTTGTCAGGGAAAAAATCCCTCAGGTTATGTTAGTAAAATTAAGTGATTTGAGTAGAAACCTGTAATAGTTTTATTTTAAGTCATTTTAATTTGAATGCTATTTTGTTAAAACATTTGATTTTCCAGGGTGAACGTATTCTAGATGTTTATAAATTTCAAGTCATGATAACAACGTTTGAGATCATTCTAACTGATTGTATGGAATTAAAAGCTATTCCATGGAGATGTGTCATCATTGATGAAGCTCATCGTTTAAAGAATCGAAATTGCAAGCTTTTAGAAGGATTGCGAATGCTTAATACAGTATGTTTTTTATGATTGTTTTCTTGGATATTTATGCTTATATGTAATTTATTTTTATATGTAATTTATGCATATATGTAATTTATGCATATATGTAATTACATTCTGAAGTAATTGCAATCACAATACTATCCATGGCTAAAGCTTCATATCTAATTTTATTTGCATGTCTAGTGTCAACAGCAACTTCATGGTTTGCAGATACATCATGATATCATTTTATATTTAGGTCATCATGTAATTTTCAAATTTTCAAACAGTGTACGGAAAAAAACTTCAATCTTTACATTGACTAGATGCAAATTCGATCAATTTCTGGCAAAATAAAAATAAATAGCAACTGCAAAATGCGATTTAATTCACTCCTGCTTGACTTCAAATCTTTAATTCTACCTGTCAATTTATTGTATTTCCTTTAGAGATTACAATTTTTGTATTTTCTGCAGATCTCTGAGAAAAAGCCAATCCATTAAAATTAAGTTTCTGGCAAAATAAAAATAAATAGCAAACAACTACAAAATGCGATTTAAGTTTACTTCTGCTTGACTCAAATCTTCAATTCTACCTGTCAATTTATTGTATTTCCTTTAGAAATTACAATTTTTACATTTTCTGTAGATCTCGAAGTAAAAACCAATCCATTAAAATTGAGTTTCTGTCAAAATAAAAATAAATAGCAACTGCGAATCGTGATTTAAGTTGCCTCCTGCTTGACTTCAAGTCCTTAATTCTACTTGACAATTAATTTATTGTATTTCCTTTAGAAATTACAATATTTGCATTTTCTGCAGATCTCAGAAAAACCTGTAAACCTCCTAGGTTTTTAAATGTTTTAGGCAGTAATCCTTTCTTAAAGTCGTTCACTTTGGTAAACATTCCTATACTAGGATGAAAATCCTGTCCATGACCAAATTTATTTTTTAATATTCATTTGTTTTTTAATATAGAGTTTAATGCATTATTAGTTAGTAATTTATAAAAGACTGTTCGGTAATGTTGCAGAAATCTACAACACTAACTTTAATGTATTCGGTTTTATTGGGAAGATTTTTTTTTATTATTGCATTCTGTTAGCATCTACTAAAACTTTTATATTTATTTCTCATTTGATATATAAAAATTATTTTTTAAGCATGTTATTAATGAATTGAGGTATTTCCTAACAACATTATTAAAATGAATATTTAAACACTTAAATTACCTTTTGCTTAATTTTGTGTTGTATATTGCTTTTAATGAAGTTATTTTAGTTTTATTATATTAGCAGCAGTTTAAACTGTATGTACATGTTTGATATTTTATTAAAGATTTTGTGTTAATGATGATTAGGAGTTTTTTTTTTAAACAATGCTTGGTTTGTGTTAACAATATTGGGACACTGCTCTCGACAAAGTCAGCTTAAGGTTTGCATGACTTTTTAAGGTCCTTAAAGTGGAAACTCATTTCTATTGCAGAATAGTTGCAGTATCGGACATGAGATTTTCTGCAGATCCACAAATTTCCATTTTTTTTTTTCATTTTTTTTTTCTTGGGGGGGGGGGGGGTCTTTTCTTTCTTTTACAGATGAAAATATTTTAAGATTGTAGTTTTCCCTGTTCTTGCAGTTGGAAATCCATTTTCCCATGATTGCAAAATTGGCACTCGTAAGTTGTGATTCCCACTGCATCATGAGAGAGATGATCAATGATTGTCTTTCTCCCACTTTTGTAATCTAGTTACATAAATTACAGTTTTTATAATTATTACGTTTTGTATATAAAAAAGCTATTTTTCAAACATATTGCTAATAAAATAAAGGACTGTAACAGCATCATCATCATGGGAAAATTGCATTTGTATGCAATCCTCGATATATTTCGTTTAATTGGGAAAATATTTTCCACTTTACATGAGACTCCATGTTCTGCAAAATACTGATACCTAAAAATGGAAGACAGATGCTGTTAATGAACATCCTGTAACTAATAAATGTATTTTAACAAATGCGAGCAAGATGTTGTACAAGTAAAGGTGGTTGTAAATAGTTTGTATACCTTAGAAATATCAGAATAAATAAGATTATAAAAGCTCATTTTGAATATGAAGTATTTTTTAAGCCTTGTGTAGCCTTTTTTTAAGCCATGTCAGTACCAAAAAAATTAATTTAATATTTTATATAGAAAATTTAAGGTCTGTAACTTGTCTAGATCTTAGTATTTAATTTATGTGGAAGAATTGCTGAAAGGGAGATATTTAAATTTGTTATAATATAATTTAAATCTCAATATATGTTTCATTTTTGGTGTTTCCATTTTGATAGATTTTATTATTATATTCCTAATAGAGCTGATACATAAATTTATTGTTTACAATTAACAAGATTTAAAGGAAACATGTGTTCATCATGTTTTAAAAATGGATTCAAAAATTTTTCTTTTCTGATATTTCTGTAATCTCATGCCTGTAGTATGCACTGAGGAACAAACACTTTGTTGTTATCCCTTTTTATATATGTTTCTTAACATGTTAAAATCTATTTTATTGCTCATATTTATAAAAAAAATAACTTGATTTTTGTAATGTCATTAAAAAGATTAAAAAAACATGCATGAGTGGTTTCCATTTTATTTTTGTATGCTAAATGTTACAATTATTTTCATAGGAACACAGAGTTTTGCTTACTGGTACTCCACTTCAAAATAATGTCGAGGAGCTTTTCAGTCTTCTCAATTTTTTAGAACCCAACAGATTTGCCTCAACTGAAGCTTTTTTAGAGGAGTTTGGAAATCTCAAAACAGAGTCACAAGTAGATAAACTCAAAGCAGTTAGTATTAATTTACTTTATATTTAATTAAATGAAAATAGTATTTGAATTTCTATAAACAAATGTTGACTAGTTTCCTGCTAATGCCCTTGCATATAATATGCTAGTACCCAAATTGCTCTAATGGAATTTTTATTTAAATATGTGTTCTTCAAACATATTGCTATTAAGCTACAATCTTACAAGCTGTTTGTGCATGTGTCATCTGCAGCCAAAAATCCAAGTGACATATTGTCATTAACACAATTTCAGTATTCGCAGTGAGTGAGATTTTTGGATAAGCATCAGTTAATTCAAAGATAACAGAAAAGCTAAATTAGCAAAATCAATTTTTAAGTTATTAAAGGAAATCACAAAATTTTATAGGAGCCTGAACTAAGTAATGATAAAATTGCTTTGATGTCGTGTGAATTCATTTTTTGTTATACTAAATTAATTGAGCTATTCTAATTTACTATTAATTATTTATAATTTGTACAATATGGTTTATTTCAGTATAATTTACGTTTTCTATTTCTTAAATTTTTTAATGTCAATAATATCTTTTATGATGCCATTGATTGGAATATTTATTCTATAATTATTTTAAATTTGCTCTAATAATGTGTCCTCATATTGAATGATTTTACTATAACATTTTCCTGGCAATATTACTCGCATCCATGACAAACTTTAATCCACACCTGTCTTTTGGGTGGTACTAAATGAGTAATGGCTAATAGCTATGGTGTCTCATTAATTTGTAATATTCTTGTTTTGTGTTTAGTTAGTTTATGTAATTGTTTTGTACCTTTGTATCATTGTGAGATGCCAGTTATGTAATAGATTGTTTTCCAATAAAGCCATATGTAGCAACATATTGTCAGTAAACTACAATTTTACATAATAAAGGAAGATGTTTATGTGTGTGTTATTTGCAGTGCCAAACATCGTACAATCATGAAATTTGGTATACTGGTACACCAGGACCCGGGATAGTGCGCCTCCGTGGATTTTTTAAAATTTGAAGTAGTTTTGTTTAGTCATTTTATTTTTAGCATGATGTTTAGATATTTTCACACAAATCGGCTCCTTCGCTACCAAAACTATTATTATAAGAGCTTCCATCTTGGCACCACCTGAAAGATTGAAGAATGTTCTTTCGATGGACAAATGGACAAAAAGTTGTGTATATATATATCTTCACATTCTAAAAAAATATTTCAATTAATACATTATTTAATTTTTGGTGATTTTTTATGTGAGCACATAAAAATTTAGATTATCAATTCGGTGAAATGAAGTCTGGTGGATTATTAATTAACACATTTTTGTCACTGCACATTTTCCACCAATATGAGAGAGCCCTTATAGAAGAATTACTAAGAATTCTTGCATGCAGTAGTAAACTGGTGATAGGTTTGGGTAGACCAAGGAAGTTGTCGACCAGTACTTACAGCCCGGACACGGATAGGACAAGAAGTAGGCTAAAATATCTATTTCCATTATTTTCCGTGTGCATTTGTTATCTTCCTGAGCCATATTGACAATGAAATAATTTATTTAATTGCAATCGACATACTAATGTCAGAATAAAAACTCTAGAAGAATACCAGCTTTACGGAAACAATAGCATTCCCTCACTGCATTACTAGGAGATTTGTTACATTCGCCATAAATAAGAAATATCACACATAGTTCGGCATTACTGAACAGCAACGGCATCATTCAAACTCGATTTAGGTAGCTGAGTTACTTGAATGCTTAAATACAAAATATTGTCGGTTCACAACCGACAAAATAGCTTTATTGAAATATCTGGATTTTTGATATTTTTTATTTTTTAAACTGATCTTGAAGCTGAGATAGATCAAATAAAATAAAGATTCTATATAGAGTGGAAGTGCTGAATAATTAAGTAAAATGATTTTGTGTTTTTGTTTATTCCTTCGAATTGTAACTTCTAATTTGGATTTGTATGTTTAGATTTTTCTGTTGATTTTAAAGATGAAATGGATCGAATGAGACTAAATCAGAAATTATAGTTTAAGTGGAAGTGCTCAATTTTGAAAAGTGGATTTGAGTATTTTAATTATCTCTATACCCCATCACACCTAGTTTGAATTTTGAAAATTTTTTATTTTTCCACTGGTCTCGAAGTTGAGACTGATCGAATGAAACCAAAACCAAGATTTTAGTTATAGTGGAAATGCTCAGTAATTTTGATACACCATCACCCAATCAATCAGTCAGTTCAGTGCTTATTATATAGATAATGCAAATAAAAGAATTTGATGAATTGTTTTTCTTTATTTTATATTTTAAAATGCATAATATTTCTGTTAGATATTAAAGCCAATGATGTTGAGAAGATTAAAGGAGGATGTTGAGAAATCTCTTGCTCCCAAGGAAGAGACAGTAGTAGAAGTAAATATTTTTTTTGTGCTTCTGCAATCAATTCTATTCACATATTTGTGTAGTGCATTATTAATTTTTATATATACTAGGTGGCTTGCCTGATTTTTGCTGGATTGTTTATTATATTAATTCTTGTTTTCAATGTGTACACATCGAAACATCAAATGTTGTTTGCATGTACTCTGGAAATCGTGAATTTGCAAAGAATTTAAATTTGAACTGAAAAATTCTTCAACTACCTTGTGGATAAATAATGCTTATGGAAATAATAATCTCAGTGTCTAAAAAACTATATTTTGTTATTTTCAAATTATTATTTAATTACTTAAATATATTTTGAGCATATGTCATCGCATACTTTTCAGACATTGCAATCTAATTGCATTTAACACTTTTATTAATATTATCCCCTACTTTCAAAGTAGAATATTTGTGAAAAGGATTATCATTTTGATAGCACTCATATCTTGAAAAAAAAAAAAAAATAGTCAATGATGATTATAAAAAATTCTTTAGATTCTCATTGTATATATTTTTCACTATAACTTGTAATATTCAATTTAAGAGATTATGTTTTCAGCAAGGAATTTTATTATATTTTCGTATTTCATTCATCAACAAATTATTTTACAATTGTTATCGAAATGAATGATTATCTTTTCTATAATTCTTATATTATAAAATAAACTGGATTTATAAAGAAAAAAGAAAACTGGATAAATAAAAAAATATAGATAATAAATTGGATAAAAAATAAGAAATGTATAAAATATAAATGCTGAGTACTTAGAAAGTGAGATATAGCTAAAAAAACTGAATTGGAAAAGAAAATTTCTATTTATGTATTAAATCTAATTCATTGCAAAAAACTATTAAATTAAAATAAGCATGTTTGAGCAATTTAGAGGATACAATTTTTACAAAAGATAACAAATATTTGAAGTTATAACCCATGGAAGTTTTATATATGCATTACAATGTATTTTTTATTATAGTGTTCCTAAATGATATTTTTATTTAAGCTTTATTATTGAACTTATTTAACAGTGATTAAACAATATTCAAGCTAATACATTAAATGAATCTATAAACGAGTGAATGAATGTGCTTTAAGTCTGAAAGTTTTTATATGTTTTTGAATGTACTTTTTGCTTGTGATTGTGTTTTCAGGGTGCTTAATGTTTTTAGGTCCTTAATTTTGGTATAGATAAGTGAGTACGAACTCTGAGAATGCTTGTATCTAAAATTGCTTTCACCGTATGACTCCGAGAGTGGTGTTTAATATTTGCTCTCTCAAAACCGGAAGAATTTTTTTCTATAATTTTTTTTATTTTAAACTTTTAAATAATAAGGTAAATTGTAGTGATCTGTTATCAGCTATCAATTTTAAAGTCAGAAATGTTCAACTGAGAGATCAAGATTTGTTAAGGTGTTTTTTATCTTTGATATTTTGGTTTAGTGTGGAAGCCAGAACTGTGAGTACTGTAAACAAACTAGGCTGGCTCTTTAAATGTTGCACATGGTATACATATTCTCATGTTTCCGGCGCTCCTGAATACTTTTATATTTTAGAGATGTAGGGTATTTCTGTAGCTTTGGTATTCAGCCCTTTTGTATATTTTGCATATTTTTCGCAGCATATAGAGAGATATTTTGTGGAGCATTTAGAGAATAAATGAATGATTTGCAAAGGCTAAAAGAAGGTATTTTTTTATTCGAAGAAGAAATCATTTGTATTGTCAATTAACTTTTGAGCTATTCAGATAATAGTTACAAATCTTCTTTCTCAAAGAGTCATAAAATGATAGTTTTGTGCAACAGCAACGTAGTCTTTGCTTGTATCCCTGTTTTAAAGATTATCATATAAAATCAAACTTTTAAACATTGTTACTTTTTATTGTAAATAGTCTTTGCTGCATATTTTCTACTAATCTTTCTTTTCATTAATTATTGTGTGGATTAAAATTCCTAATTTTAAATTTTTTTTTTCTTTAATGTTTAATCAGTGTAAATCAATTTTTTATGATCTTCGTGTAATTTTCAAAAGAAAATGTAACCCGAAAACTATGTTATTTATGTACATGATTACTTCAATAGTCAGCTAAAATTTTCCGAAAAAATGAAACAATTTAAAAAAAAATTTATTTTTATTTATTTATTTATTTTTTTTTTTTTTAAAGTTAGGCTTAACGATGCAAAAAGCTCCATCCTTTGTGATCAGTATGTTTCGACCCCTCTCTGTCCTGAGTGAGCATCCCAGACAGCAATACACCTTCGCAAAAGGGTTAAAAAGTGCATTGCAATTTTAGAATTAAAATTTCATGTTTTTTTTTTGTGTTATATAAGTTATAAGAAATTTGTTTCCTAAATTATGAAAAATTTGTGGGTATTTTTTAATATATATATATATATACACAGAGAGAGAGAGAGAGATAACAAAAACATAGTTTAGAAATACTAATATGAAAGAATGTGTCAAAATAAAATTTTTGTGGAGTGGTCCTGAAATATTTCTGGAAATTCTGGGAATTTTTAGTGCTTGCTCTTGATGACTCTTGTAAAATGTTTGGTAACACTGTCAGTAGTGCATGATTCTCCACCTTCAGATAAACTCACTTCAATGTGACATATTTTCTGTAAATTTACTACAGTGTAAGGTTCGGCCACAGTATTCCAAGGGTTCCATGACATTATAGTTTCCTGCAAATTTTTCTTAATTAAAAAAGTGTAAAATTTTGTGTGCTTAAAATTTTGTGGACCACACTGGACTTTTCTTCATTTTGGGGTTCCACCATAAAATTGAATTTCAAAAGGGTTCTGTGACCACAAAAGTTTGGAAAACTCTGATCTACTGTTGCACCTTCTCATAATGTTATTAATTTTGACAAAGTTTCGTCGACTGCATTCATAGCTCTTACAGTACCTCCTAGTAAGATTGATTGTCGGAATTTCCGCTGCCAATCAAGTCTCTTCATAGACTTGCCACAGAATCCCAATACATGTAGATATTGCATATTTGCTACAATAATCGTTATAATTGGTGTTAAAGATTGACCGACCAACTACGAGATAGCTCACAGTGGGTATTCAGTGGTAAACTGCTAACTATGAGTTATCTCATAGTTGGCAGTCAATATGTTACTTTTTAGTGCACAACTACAAAGTAATTTTTGTAATGCCTCAGATTTCAATTTCTTTTTTTAATAGTTTGAGACATGGCCATTTTGTGCATCTTATATTTTTTATTTTACTTAGTATGCTGTATTACTATTTTAGGTTGAACTTACCAATATCCAAAAGAAGTATTATCGTGCTATCCTGGAACGTAATTTCACCTTCTTAACCAAAGGAAACTGCTATTCCAATATCCCAAATTTGATGAACACTATGATGGAGCTAAGAAAATGCTGTATTCATCCCTTTCTTATAAATGGTAAATTTTATTTGCATTTCTATTATGTTTGAAAAATGTTCTTATACTTCTAATATAGAAAGGCATTTTACCAATTGATGAAATTAATGTTAGTACGATTTGTAAAACATAACTTGAATCTGTAAACTTTTGCACTTGAGACAAGTGGTCTATCAATTACCAAAAGCCTTTTAATGCAACCTCACATTCTGCATTTACTGATTTAAAGCTGAGATGGTGACTCAATTTCTATAATTGCCAATATATTGCAAATTTTTCACAATATGCTTTTCTTATCGTCTGTCAATTTAAAGTAATTAACATTTGTGACGTGAACTTTATTAAATGTAGAACATACAAACTTATTAAAGGGATTGACAGGGGTATAAACTCCGGCGGCAGTCAGACACGAGAGTTGGCGTTATAGTATTAAACATCACAAAGATTATTGTGGGCAATAAATCCCAGAAACACTGGACTTGTCAACTCAGCCAGATCTCAAGTAGCCAGATCAAGTGAATAGTGTGGAGCTGAACATATCTAATCGGCATCCAATGCTTGAGGCTCATAAATTGATTAATCAGCAGAGAGGGGTCAGTGGTGGATCTCACCCCAACATGAGCCGGAACTTTTTATCAAGATCTTCATTTACTGAATAATATTTTTGGTGATGTGGACGTAAAAATATGTTCTTTGGGCCAAATAAGAAAACAAAAAAAGGATATATTCGATACCAATGATCAGATGAATGCTTCCATGCAGTGATATGCACATGATGACATGCCAAATCCCCAAAGACCTCAGTGTGATAAAGTCTGACGAGCTTTCTCTGTTATCTCTCCCTATTTTCTAATAGTCACAATTGTCCTTGTGCTTCCCTTCAGGATAAACACAACAAAAATCTGAGAACATTAATGTCTATGGACACAATCAGAAGAAATAAGAATGCTTATTTTGTGTAACAAAGCAATTGTATATATAATGTTAATAATTCAAATTATCTCTCAATGTTAAAAAAGAAGTAACTGATGATGTTGCCGCCGCTGTTTGACAAATTACACGTCTCTCAAGATTCTTTGTCATGTATCGCAAAAACTATAGCATACAAAAATATGAAATTTAGTACATTTGTAGAGAAATATTAGAGGAACACGCTGATGTAAACCATTTCTCGTTTTAAAATTTTGTTTAGGAAATATTGAATATCAAAGTCAAAGGAAGAGTATTTGAGCTGTGAGTTCGCGTCTTGGGCAGACAGACTAGTAATAGCAAGACCTTGAATTTTTGTAGACATATACCTACATAGTTGAATTTTTTGCAAAATGGAGCCCTTTTTTAAAACTTTGATATTTTTAATGAGTTATTTAATTTTTTATGCATTTCTGAAGTGAAAATTTTTCGTATCCACGTGCGAAGATTTAATTGGTCGAGCCGATTGCCAGCTTCTCTCTGATTGGTTTATGGCAGAAACTTTACAAAATGATGGAGGACTAAGTTATTGAAGTATTATAAACTAAACATTAATAGTATAGATATTTAATTCTAAACATAACTACAACGTTTGTTAGTTCACTTTGAACAATGTGGAATGTCCACAATCATATGCCTTATTGTTTATTCTGACAAAGAAACAGAGCATTTCACAACTATTGTCATAAACATTATTTAATTGTTAGATTGCACAACAATTATGTAATTTATTGTTGTACATCTGTCTATACTGGAAACATAATATGATATTTTGCCACTGTATTAAGAACAAACAGCAAAATGTACAGTTATGACATTTTGCAATCGTTCATAATAGCAGATGACATAAAAAAATTCATGATACAGACTCAGTGAGTGCCAGGAAGTAGAAGATGAAGCCTTCCGATTCATGAAGCGAGTCACAGGGCTGGTGATCAAAGCAAGCTGGGGGCTAAGCTGGGTGAAATTGTTCGTGAAATGTGTTAAGGAAGTTGGTGAATGTCAACTAATAAGGGGGTGAAACCCCAACGGGTGTATTGCACGTGCAGTAAGTTCTGATTAATGAGCGGCAGCGAATAGGGGGTATGTGGTTTTGTGAACATCAGTGAGTATAAGATGCGTAGGTAGTTGTGTATGACGACAAGATTGAAAGACCTCGAAAAGCAAGCTCCAGGGCTGATGAGTATCAATTAATAAGGGATGTTGCTTAAAAGTGGGGCAGTCCAGTGGTTAGCTTACAGGGATTGCACTCAGACAATCCAATTTAGATTCCTGGCCCTGCCCAAACTGCCTTGTGTTCACATAGGGTACGGGTATATTAACCCTTTGCGAACGGCGGCATTCCGGAACTGCCTTGGCCCAAAGGACAGAGCGCTTCGCTTCCAAACTGTTTTCAAAGGACTGCTAATTTTTTGTGCTAAGCTTAATTCTCGAAAAAAATTCACTAAAAATCACTTATTCAACACAGCAATCTACTTTTTTTCAGGAATAAAAGAAATACTTGTTTTTTATTTGATGTATATTTTTCATACATATATCAATACAAAATACTCGTTAGTTGCTTCCATTATTTTATCTGAAATAACCTAATGATTTCACTGCCGCACATTCCTCTAAAACCTAAATTTGAAAAAAAAATACTCTCTTATATTTCTATGATTCACCAAGGATATCATTAAGCTAAAATCAAAACGAGAACCGGAACTTAATTATAAAATAGCAGAGGCCGCCAGAAGTGCTCTGTTTGTTTATAGTACAAAACCATGTTTCACAGCTTCAGATGGAGAAATTATTCATTAGATCTCTCCTATGGCAAGGTCAAGTATTTGCAAAATGCATTGGAGTTGTTCACATTGACATTTAACACCATCTAGTAGACAAATAAATTCAAATAAAAACGTTCCATATGAAAACGTGCATCTGTACTCGAATGCGTGACGATCGTCCTTAGATGCAAGTTCACAGTCGACGTGTGGGCGTATCAACCATCTGTAAAGGGTTAAAGATGTTGGCCCATAACTTCTTCCATGAGGTTGGTGGTAAGAGGAAAAGGGTGCGGTCCCTGTGGATGCCGTTCCTTACTCGGTTTCAGTCTAAATTGGATGGCACTTCCCAGCTGTCCAAACAGATACCTTATTCCTACAGGTAGGTCAGACGATCTGGGTAAAAGGAGAAGGGATGGTGGCATCTTACACCTGTGTAGTAGGCAGCATGAAAGTGCTCATAAAGTGAATGCAGCAAGCTTCAGTGAGTCGGAGGTGAAGTCCCCAGATTCACAAAGCGAGTTATGGGGGATTGGCAAGCATAGTGAACAGGGGGTGGAGCCCCCTAGTCTTAATTTGACCCAAAATAATCCAGTGTCATGTGAGTGAAGTTCTACACCTCTTATATTTTGAATGATTGTATATATATATATATATATTCAGCGGCAACAGGTAAATGGAAAACCAGTGCTACAACATTTAGGGCTAACTAAAAGTTATGTTGGAAAGTAGAAGTCAAAAGTGTACTTACTACCAGCTGAGCTATGCAAATAATGTGAGATCTGTACATTCTTATAATAATTTGTTATAAAGAGCATGGCACAAGAGTTTCTAAGGCTCCAACAACTTAAAGGGGCTCTTAATTGTTCTACAGCATTACGAAATTCATATTATGGGTGTCAATACATAGAACTGAGCTGCTTAAGGGTTTCCAAGACTAAATTCGTTTCTTTTCCTGATATCGTCGATCACAGACTTCTATTTAGCAGTTTAAACTATCCTGGTCCTTGCACTCTGATTTAAATTGTTGTTAACTTTTATAAAATGAAAATAATTTTGATTGTTTAGACTACTAGAAGCTGAAATAAGGGCCCACACATTCATATTTTACACAAAATATAATTAATTCTGTTTTAATAATTTTACTAGGACGAATTACTTGCCACTGCTCAGATCCTAAATAAGTGTACTCTACTTAAATAATACCAATACAGGTGACACTATTCAATTTCCAAATTACCTGTTTTGAACCAAAATAATTCTTTCATGTCAATCCATAATTCAATAATTCTTTCATGTCCTTTAGATCACGTGTGTAGTTCATGCAGAGATACTAAATACTCCGTAAATTCAGGAGGGTATCTGGAATTCATGTGACCAGTATGGAAGTGCAAAAGCAATAAAAATTCTCCAAAAATAACAAAATATCAATTCACGCTTCCAGCACTTTGTAGTACTGAGTTTTTGAGATAATTTTCTTGTTTTTACATCTGGGAATTTGTTTACCCTCAATTGCAAAATTGGCACTCTCAAATGGCAATTCCTATTGTGTCACAAGAACGGTAACCAGTGATTATCTTTCTCCTAATTTTGCAATCTATTTGCATCGACTGGATTGTCTGATTATTTCGTGTTATATAGAAATGAACTACTTTTCAAACGTATTATTAATGAAATGATGGTAGTTTGCAGCAGTATCACGAAAGGTATATGTACATGATTTTTTGTATAATTCCATATTTTCCACTTTTGTAATATGTTTGTATCACTTAAAATTTTCATAATCATAACATGTTGTACAGTACAGGAGCATTTATCTGGCATCTCGATATCCGGAATGTTCCCTAAACCAGAATTGGACGAAATGTCAGATTTTGTGCCAACAAACATATTTTCCTTAAAAACTGGTCAAAATAGCGTTTATTTTTTAAAAATCTCGCCAAATGATCAGAGCTGTTATTTTCTACTGATTTTGTAATTCCTATGGGAAAAGTCTACATAATACAAATTACAGTTTTCCCAAGTTCTACTAGAAATTGTCATCAACCACCGAAAATTTAAAGTCACGTGTACTGTCAATCCACGCAACTACTGGAATAACATCTAACTTGATACTTTATTGGGCAAGTCTATTTTAGTGTAAAACTTTCAAGCATGTAGCAGAGTACCAGTAGAGTGAAATAAATACGGAGTCCTTTTAGTTGAAAACAAAATCAGAGTTTTATTCAAAACGACAGAGTCTTGCTTTGTGGTACAGGTTAACTGTGATACTAAGCATGTAGCTGATAACATATATACAGGCTTTGAAATTGATAACATATGGCAAGGATGTTTAGTTTGGAAAATTGCCGGTAAACTGTATGTCGTTCGACTTCTACCCATTCGAAGGTCACATACTGGAGCATGATTTCAATTTACACATTTGTAGATGACTAGAATGATACATTAACGATTAAAACTGTAAAATACTGGGTAAAAGGCCCAATCATGATTAACACCATCACTAACGTTGAGGAGATACTAATTACCACTGTAAATGTCTAAGGCATTCATCTTTACACATCGTAATTTAACAAGTTCTCTTCAACTATAACTTTCTCTAGTACATCAGCAAAAGAACAGACTATATCGTCATGACCAACATGATCAATAACAGCTTAAAAAACTAGCTCATTCGTAATAACGATAATAATGCATTACTTGCACAGACCTACTGATGTTTCCAAAACACCTAACTGTTTCTTCCAAACCGAACTTCCTATATATGCAAGGATCGGTACCCTCCGGAACGAATTCTGAGGTCCGCCCCTAAATATGCATATGAGTTTGTGTACACGTCGGATATTCAAATTTACATGAAGTCTTCTGCTGAAAGAACACTGTGAGTCACTCCCGAGAACGAGGTAAGTCAAAAATAAATTGGTGTTTTTGAACATTGCTCAGGAGAATAGTGAATCATGATCATTTGTTTACGTTCTTCCAGCAATTTTCCTCCTTCAAACATACATTTATGTACTCGTAACTCATTAATTAATATCTTGTTTTCCTTGGACATAATATATTATATGCTTCATAAAATGTATCTAAATTTGGCATAAATTACTAAACGGATAAATGCTTGATAAAAAATATCAAAATTTGGCATAAATCGCTAAATGAACCATCAAGATACTTACCTCTGTATAGCACCTCTTAAATTACGGAGAGCTTGCTGTTTTCTGATTAGATCTGAGCAGTGTTTTTTTTTGTTGTTGTTGTTTTTTTTGTCAAAACAAAATCGCAAAAAAATTATTATTTTCCAAAAATTTATAACGACAAACTTCGTGTTTCTGTGCTACAGGTCATAATTTATGCAGATTTTTAGGTGTTTCACTCCCACATTTGTGCAATGCAATTTTGGTCCGATATTTTTTTCTTTATATCTAATGTTTAAAAATGTATTTTATAATCCTGATTTACGAAATTAATTTGAGTTATTCTTGTCCAAAATGCCGAGAAAAAAAATTAATGGCTGTAAAACGTAATTTAAAACCGATCTCCTTTCAACTTCCTTCAGACAGTGCCGTTTTTGATGAAACTCAGATTTGTGCATTTTCTGCTGATTTTCAGGCAAATATGCAAATTTCATAGTGTTTGAAGTGTTAAGGAAATTTCCCCTTTTTTAAATGAAAAATAGCTCACTCGGTAACCATTGCGTACATTTGGCCCAAAATTTTAAATTCGTATGTTGATAAGTTTTTATGTTTTTATTTATTTGTTGGCAATTAGGAAAATATTCTCTAGCAATATCATGAAAATCAGTATTTGTATACGATCCTCATTATATTTGCTTTTAACCCTTTCGGGACGGCGGCATTCCGAAACTGCCGGGGCATAAAGGACGGAGCGCTTCGTTTCCGAACTGTTCCCAAAAGACGGCTAATTTTTTGCTCTAAGCCTAACTCTCGAAAAAAATTTACTAAAAATCAACCGTTCAACACAGCATTCTACTTTTTTCAGGAAGAAAGGAAATACTTATTTTCTATTTGATGTATATTTTTCATACAAATTTTCTTTTATCAAAATATTAAAAATTTTAGTGTATATATGTTTTAGGTACAGATGGATAGTTCTTTGGCATGTCCTTCCGATTTTTTAAAACTGTACCACATACATGCGTATTCTTAGACAACAAATACTTTGCAAGTACAGGAGAGGTAAAAAATTTATCTAAATACAAAGTATATCCTTTTCCTAAAAGTTCACTTAGAAATGTTTTCACAACGCGTTCTCCATACCCACCATCAGAGCTTGATAATCCCGTGTCCTTTCCAGTATACACAAGGAAATTCCATTTATGGCCTCATTCTGATTCTGACGATTTATATATTTTTATTCCATATCTGGACCTTTTCGATGGGATATATTAACGAAATCCCAGCCTTCCTTTCCATGAGAACATAAATAACTTAGTCATTTCATTGCCGCACATTCCTTTACCCCCCCTCCCCCACCCACTTAATAAAAAAATTCTCTTATATTCCTCTAATTCAACAACGAAATCAATAAAAGACAAAATCAGAACGAGACCCGGAACTCAATTATAAAATTGTTGATGCTACGAGAAGTGCTCTGTTTACTTTACAGAACCATGTGTTTCACCGCTCCAAATGGAGAAATAATTCATTGGATTCTCCTTGTGCCAAGGTCAAACATCTACAAAATACATTTAAGTTGCTTCCACGGGCATTTAACGCCATCTAGGAGACAAATACATTCAAATTAAAACGTTCCACGTAGAAACACCAATACGTGCCACTCGTCCTTTAGGGTAAAATTTCCTCCGGCCCGTGGGCGTGCCGTTCGTCCTTGAATGCAAGTTCGCAGCTGGCACCTGGGCGTGCTGTTCGTCGCGAAAGGGTTAAAGATTGAATTATAATTTTCTACAGTAGCATTGTAGAATATTCTAGTAGATTTTTGAAAAGTGTTCCAAATTATGGAAAAACCCCTTATTCAGAAAGCACAAAGTTCCAAGCATTCCAGATAATAGATCCCATACTGTATATGAAACAGCTATTTTTCAAATGTGATATTAATGAAGTGTATGGTTATTTTACAGCAGAATTGCAAAAAACTGCATTTGTACAGGATTTTTGGTATATTTAATTGAATTCTGAAAATATTTTTCACTTTTGCAATTTTTTTAGCATCGCTTATAATTTTCATTACATGTTGTGCATAAAAAAAGCTTTTTTTCCAAACATAGAATAAATGAAATGAAGGCTTATTTTGCTGCAGTATTAAGGAAAAACTACATTTTTATGTGATCGTCGGTATATTTCCTTTATTATGTGATTGTCTGTCTATTTCCTTTAATTGTGAAAATATTTTCCAGTTTTGCAATCTATTTGCATCGACTAAAATATTTGTAATTATTCCTAGTTTTATACATATAAATTATTTTTTCAAATGTGATATTAATGAAATGAAGAACTATTTACTGAATAACTAATTTAAATAATTATTTGGGTACTTATGTAAGCATTTCAGAAGCATTTGATGCATTTCCAACTATTGCATTCTTTATTTCAAATTAAGATAGTAATCTTTATAACTTTATTTTAAATGTGTCCTGAGAATGATAAAAGTGTAAGAAAATAAAGCAGAAAATTTACAAAAAATGTTGTACTCCCCCCCTCTGTAAAAAATGGACAAAACTTTAATGTCCAAAAAAATTAAACTGATTTCCACTCCAATCTTTCAAAAAAGGTGTTATCAAGTCTTTTGTCCAAAAAATAAGACATTTAACAGAACAGAAGAGATACTACAGTCAAAAATTTCGACTGATTTATTAAATATGCTAAAAAGTGCTAATTTCAAATCATTACTTGATGTAATTAATTTACTGTTTACAAAAATTTATTGTTTGAAAATGAAAATTGATACTCTGGAAAACCTTCCAGAAATTTCCCATGCTGACTCCTGAAATACATCCAAAAACTCTTGAAATTTACCATGGTGACTTCTGAAGAGGCTCATTCAAGATTGGCATCTCAGTGCATGCAACTATTTGCCATGCATGTGTACAAAGATCCACTTCTCCCCGTAGTAACACCCAGTAATCTGGAGAAAAAACTGAATCTAAAATTTTGATTGTTTTTTAATCTAAAATTTTGTATGTTTTGGATTGATTGGTAGCTAACAGAAAGTCAGAAAATAGAGTAAGTAAAAAAATTTTTTTTTGCTGTTAGAGTGTGAAGATATACACCTATTTTTTTGCAGCCAACGGCCGTACCGTCCTGAAAACACCGGTTCTCGTTAGATCACCGAAGTCAGGCAGCATCGGGCGCAGTTTGTACTTGGGTGGGTGACCACCTGGGAACACCGCGTGCTGTTGGCACATTTCGGGCGCGGTAGCTCGGTGGTTTGCACGCTGGATTTGCACGCTGCCACAACTGCCGCCGTGTTCATGCGGAGTACGATCACGTTAAACATGTGGGTCCGTAAGTCCTTCCGAGAGGTTGGTGGTAGGGGAAGGAGGGTACGGTCCCTGTGGATGCCTCCCCCACTGGGTTCCGGTCTAAATTGGGTGGCACTTCCCGGTCGTCCAAACAGTTACCTTAAACCTTTCTGGTAGGTCGGACGATCTGGGTCTCAACAACAACAACCTATATTTTTGCCAAACTATAAAATTATGCTAATCTTCCCTTTTCTGAGATATGAAATAAATAATCAAACATGTATAATTCAATGCATTTAAGAATAAATAAATAAATAAATATGAAGAAATTGCCATATGGATTCAAAGATTGTTGAATGTTCTTTAGTCTGTCCGATAATGTCAAGATAGAAACTATGATAATATTATTGATCGTTAAAGAACCTATTTGTGTAAAAATTGTTGAAAATTGTGCTTCAAGATTAACATAAAAGTTAATCCAGTACTGAATTTTGTAGCTGTTTGAAATCTAGATTTTCCACTTCTAACACAACACAAACACAAACAGAAAGACAAACATTTTTTATTATGCAAGATTAATTCGCAGATATTTGCATTACAGAAAATGTACCCTTTAGCATGGCTATTTTGAACTTATGTACTTTAAATACTTTGCAGTATAGCATTAAATATATCGTATTTTATTTAGGTGCTGAAGAGCAAATTAATAGTGATTACAGATTGCAGCATGAAGACACCATAGATATGCACTTGAATGCTATGGTTCAAGCATCTGGAAAGTTAGTATTGATGGACAAGTTATTACCTAGGCTTAAGGTAGATGGACACAGAGTACTTGTATTTTCACAGATGGTTCGCTGCTTAGATATTTTAGAAGATTACTTAATACAGAAAAGGTATGCATTCAATATTCTATTTTAAGCTTTTTAAGGGGTTTGTAGGTTGTTATCGTCAAGAATTTTAATAGAAAATATTTGTGTGATTTATATTTTTGTGAGCAAAGCAGTGCTTTATTAAAAGTATGTGAGTAAGGAAGCATATGTTATTTCCTACTTCCATTATGGACTACTTTGGATTTATTATTCTTGCTTAAGTTAAGTTAGTAGATTGTAGTGTTGCAAAAGTTTCATATTTTCTAGTGCAGTTTTTACACTGTAGTTATGTATATTATAAACTCTAAACATAGACCAACCCAAGAGAACTTTCCCTCAGTACGTTATTCATTTTTGGTGTGCAATATGTTTACATTCTTGCTGAAAAACTTTCCATTAGATTTTTTATACAATTTCAAAGTTAGTTGATGTATGTATTTTCCTAGTGCTGATTAGATTTTAGTGCAAATTGAGAATTAATGTGGTCCTTTTATTCAAAACAGTGTGTTGATATTAAAATGTTTTTAAATGTAAATTTGGTTAGTTGGCATTCAGCTTTAGCATGTTCGTACTAAACAAAGAAATTCAAGTATTTCAAAACACTTGTCTGCTTCTTACATTTTATTTTCACAACATTTGACTTTTGTATTTTTAAGTTGTAAATATATACTCAACTGTAGTTTTATGTGCAAATTTCTATATTTATTAAATGAATGTAACCACTTCCACTGTGTGCAGATAAACTGAAAATCCCCATGTTACCAAATGAAAAATGAAATTTATTGTAAACAGTTGCTGGTTGTAACTATTGTTTTCAAAAATAATTATAAGGATCACATCGATCCTTATGTCAACACCTTTAAGACCCCTTTTTTACAAATAATTTTTTAATGCTTTTATTTTTTGTTTAATAAATTTAATGGGATGATAATATGTTTTAATTAAAACAGGTATCCTTATGAAAGAATAGATGGACGTGTGAGAGGAAATTTAAGACAGGCTGCAATCGATCGCTTTTGTAAGCCAGGTATGTAGTGTTTTTATTTTGATAATTAAACCCTCATACCCTTTACTAAACCATTAAACCCTTCACTTGTTTGTGTCAGCTAGTTTTTGGCCAATTCTTCTTTTAATATTGCTCCTATCTCATCTAATTTTCCTGAGAGATTTCTGTTTGCAGATTTCCTAGTAAATATAAAATATCCTGTTTTTTAAAAATTTTCACAAAAATTGGTTGTTTTATTTTAAAAAGTAATTAAGATGATTTTAAAGTAAAGGGAATTAAAAAAAAAACCTCTGAATTTGGCTGAAAATTTCTATATTCCATTTATAAATCCCTATAGTTTTCCCAAGAATGATATTGCAGAAGTTTTGATTTCTAATATCTTTTATTTATATTTATGAATGTTTGCTTTTAGCTCCATCATAGATATTTTCCTATTCTAATCATAAATTTGTTTCTAAAGATTTTTTTTTTTTACTTTCTAAAGTTGTTTCAGTTGGAACTTTAAAAATGTACAAGTGCAGTTTTAATATGGTGTGGCATTGCGACACTTAAGTTTAACTTTCCTTCCAAATTCCTTCTTATAACAAATTGCTTTTTTAAGTAGTAAACTAGGTATAAATCTAATCAAAATTCAAAAATTTTAATTTGATTTGCACAGTTTGGTCAGACTGAGTTACATTATATATGACATTATATATGAATTAATATTTAAATTTCTCATATATAGTTGTTTTGCACAATTTTGTGAAAAAAAAATCTAAATATATATATATGCATGTGTTTACATGTTCTGTAACAGACACAAGCATATTAAGAGAAATGAAAGAGTAAATGATGTTTTCATGTAGTAATTTATCCTGGTACAAAAACTAAATGCAAATGGTAAATGGTGCAGACCAGAGTTTGCTAAAATGTGTAATTGTGCATCTGGTACATATCAAAATACCTGTTAAAATTTTATGAATGTTAAAAATAAGAAGAGTATATTTAGCTAAATTAATAATTAGCTAAATTAAATAATTTAAATTCAGCGCACTTGTAATTTAAATTACAGTAATTTAAATTCAGTGCTTTTCCGAAGTGCATATTATCAAGTGCACTGAATGTAAATTACTTTGTAACTCTATCCGTAAAATCCGCATTGATATTAGCTTTTGTGAACGCTCCTGTTATTTCTGGTATAGTGAATTTGTTGACAGTGCACATCCTACCCTTGTGGATTCCTTTTACCAGTATATTTATACTCACATAATCCAAGTCCGTAATGATTTAGAAATATAGCATGCTAAAAAATGTTCTAGTTGGACGAACCACTTAAAACGGTATCCCCATAAAATTCCTTCGCACTTACCCTCTTCTGATTCTTCTATCCATCAAGCTGTTCTTATGAGTGATGCTCCTCCTTCTTCTCAACACCCTGTGTTTAAATATTCCTGTCTTGAAATTCTTGCTTTAAAACCTAAAATGTTTCCTCAGTTAAAAAAGCCTTTACCGTTTCCGTTCGTAAATTGTACCTCCTTTGATATTTCCTCTATTCAGCGTAAAGCTCTTGAGAGAGGCCCAAAATTTGCATATCTTTGTGCTAATCCCAGTTTTATTAATTTAATTCCCCCTGTGGAAGAAGCTCTTCTTAATGTGGCTCAAGGCCATAAAGATTGTGGCTGTTTTGTTTTATATTGTCTATTTCTGCCCTTCAAAAAGATAATAAACTTAAAAGTAAAAATAGGCATTCTAGTTCTGATATTGCTTTGAACACTGAAATAGCGGAAATTAAGAAACTTAAATCCAACCCCGACCTTGTTATTTTATCTGCTGACAAGACCAAGTAACTTGTTCTTTGCAGTAAAACTGATTATGTTAATTCAATGCAGAAGTGTATTGACGAGATAAACTGCAACTAGGTCAAAAAGTTCCCGATTACGTTTATTAATACTAGGATCGCAAAACTTAAAAATGCACAGATCTTCTCAATATTAAAGCTGCCGTTTTTTGCACTTCATATCAATTCCCTAAAATTTTTGGCCAAATGAAACTTCACAAATTGAATCATCCCATGCGTCATTTTGTTTCTAAATGTACAGGATCTACTTATTTTTTAGAGAAATCCCTTGCCCATTTCTTAAAACCGTATTTTAGTAATCATAGTTTTTCCATCAGCTCTACTAAAAATTTCATCAATTTACTTTTGAAAACTAAATTTAATCCTAATAGTACTCTCCATAGTTTTGATGTCATTTCCCTTTTCCCTAGTATCCCTCTTAACATTGCTATTGCTGCCAAAAAACTTCATAGTCACCAATTTAAAACCCCACTATCGACGCAATCACTTCTGCTTTAAATGTTATTGCAGAGAAAAATTACTTTGCTTTCCGTTGCAGGAGTTCGAGAGTGAGATTTTGCCTTCTTTAACAATTAAACCTATTCTTTGGTGCTGTTATGTGGATGATGTTTTTATTATCTGGGATCATGATTTAAATGATCTCCTTCACCTTTTGGATAAAGTTAATGATTTTTACCTTTCGATTAATTTTACTGTTGAGCGTGAATCTAACTGTTCCTTGCCTTTCCTTAATGTTCTGGTCACCCGTTCTGATTTTAGTTTTCATATTTACGTTTTCCGTAAATCCACTTTTACTAACTCCTGTATCCCCGCTAATTCTTTCCTTCCTGTATCCTCTAAAAAAGCTTTTCTCGCGTATTTTAATCACGCTTTTAATGTTTGCTCTTCTATCCCCACTTTGACTGATGAAATTAATTTTATTTTTAAACTTGGCCATGAGGCTGCTTATTCTTTTGAATTTATTTATAAGATCTTCGCCCACATTCGCCTTAAATTTACTCAATATGATACTAAACTTGTTGCTATTAAAGATCGTTTAGTCCATAAATCTAGTGTTCCTTACCATTCTAAGATTTTCTGTCCTTTTATTAATTTCTGTCATGAATTTGGTTTCAAACCCGCTCACTCTAATATTACCACTTTATTTAATCGTATTCGATCCTATAAATTTGGGAATTTTGATGACTTTAAAAGCGTTGCTGGGGTGTATGTCGTTCCCCTGTTATCCCCTGCTGGTGACTATAAATTTTACATTGGTAGTACAAAATGTACTGTTGGGCATCCGTTTAGCAGAACATGCTCGCGATGTCAAATCTGGTAAACTTTCTACGGCTCTTGCTCAATATGTGGTTAATGATAAATTTCTTCCAGTTTTTTAAAAAAGTTTCTTTTTGGTTCGCTGTAACAATCTACGTAGTATTCTTTTTTATGAATCCCTGTTTATTTATATTTACTGTGAATCCATTTGTAATTTTGATCCTGTTCAAATTTTAAGTTATGCTTGGCGACTCATTCTCGACTCTATGCAATTCAAACCTCTTAAAAGTTATTTGTGACGTCATTCTCAGGAATATCATGCTTGACGTTTTCTAAAATTTGTATTAGTTCTTTTCTTGTAATAATTTAAAATTTGTAAGCGTTTAAACTTATTTTGTAATTTCCGCGTATAATTCTTGTATTATTTCTAATAAGTTCATTTATCATTTTATATTTTAAGCAAATTTGTTATAAACTGGTCTCTATGTATATAAACCTTCCATGTTTTTACTATTCATGTAGCCACTGACTGATGAAGGGCGTATATACTTCTGAAAGTGCTCTGTCAGTTTTTAATATATATTTTGTATGTCTTTTAGGATGTGTTAAATAAAAGACCCTTCGTTTTTTAAAATGTTTTGTCCTTAATTTTATCATATGCATTATGTCTATCAATAATAAATGTTTACTGTTATAAATGTTTACTGTTTTCAAACAGTATAAATATATTTTATTGATAGTTATAACAGTAAAAAATTCACTATTTATAAATAAAATATATCTGTATTTGGGAATAAAAACTGTTAGGAAAATATCAAAACAAAAATGTGAAGGTACCAACCAGTTTCAGATACAAAAGGAATGTTCTTCGGAATGAAAAAAATAGAGCAGCTACTTGGGAGGAACATATCTGTAGACACTTATTTACAATGTTATTTTTTTTAAAAATAAGTATTGCAATTTTTAGGAAAATATAAGAAAATGATTTTTACTATTATCTAATATTTTTTTTTTGTAAATGCTCCCCTCTTTGGAAAATTATTTTTCAAATTTTAGTAAAGGAGTAAAAATACTCCTAAGAAATTCTTTGAAACATGCCCCCTTTTTGAATCAGTTTTCTAATAATATTTTAATTTTGTTTCTTAAGTTGGATAAGAATGTTTTACATATAACAATATAATCGGACATTTAAAAGTCTGATAATCTTCACCATTTCTGTATTTGATGATTTTTCATACGATTATATATCTGAAATTTAAAAGTGTAAGAATCTCCATCATTTTGGTACATATTTTTCATATGATTATATAACCAGTGTTGCAGATTACTACGAATTCTCCATAGTTTCTATGGGAAATATTATTATGCTACGAATTTCGGAACTTGCATAGTTTCCTATGGAAAATTGCCTTCTGTCTCTGCCAATGTAAATTTACTGCTACATTTACAGTAATGCCAATCACATCGTGACAATGGGGATTTACAGCCATGTGTAATATGAATTAAAATCGCGATTACTTTTTCTATGGAAGTAATAAATATGCTTCTTAAAAAGTTGTCTCATTCGACATAACTCACTAAACTGTTATTTTTAAAATGATTTTTGCACACAAACACACACACACACACACACTCGCACATAAACAGTGCAATTGCATAATTTAGTTATTATAGTGAATTTCCAAGAACACATTAGTATTTTTTCCCCTCCATCTTCTAAATATTGCATATTAGATTGAATAAACTAGTGTATTTTCATATTATGGTTAATTATTGCGGTTAATTCTTAAATTATTTTTGCATAAACTGTGATTGCACAATTGTTTGTTCTTGTGAATTGCCGATAGTACATTAGTATCTTTTTCTATCCATCTCCTTCTTTCAAATATTACATATTAGATTAACTAAATTAGCTTATTTTCATATTCTGACTAATTATTACACCTGCATTTTTTAATTATTTTCACATATACAATACAATTGTGCAATTAAGTTTGTTCTTGGGAATCACCGAGATTTTATTAGTATCTGTTCCATCCATTTCCATCTCGTAAATGTTGCATACTAGATTGAGTAAACTAGCTTATTTTCATATTCTGGTTAATTTTATTAAGGTTAATTTTTTATTATTTTTGCATAATGCATATTTTCCTATTTTGAAAAATGGGTATTAATCTTGATATTTTCCAAAAGTGGTATTAAAACAAATAAAAAAGCAACTATTTTGGCAACCATTTTGGATGTATTAAAATCGATATATTTACATCTTTTAATACATTGCTGTATTTTTTTTTTTTTTGAAATTAAATTAAAGATCAATATAAATTAAAGATTTATTAAATTATCTTTTAAATTAAAGATCAATATTTATTATCTTTAGTACAAATTTTTGTTTTACCCAACTTAAATGTTTGCTTTCAATATAAAGTAATTTTCACTGGATAGAGAACTTATATGTATATATAAATGTTTATATTAATGCATAATTATACATATGCTTAAATAGTTTTATGTATTCACATTTTTAACACTTTACAACAAAGTTGAAAAGTGTATATGACTTTGTTCATTCTGTCTGCCTGTCTGTCTGTTAGCACGATAACTGCCATAAAAATGACTTAATCAAAATGAAATTTTAGTATGTTGTTCAGATGGTCTGTAGGACCTATGGGAATATAAATGAATAATATCACCCATTAGTTTTGGATTGAACCCGGGTTGAAAAAATGAAATACATTGAACCCTATGGGACCTAATTTTTCAAACATTTTTTAAGCAGATTTAAAATTCACAAATTGCTTTGAAAATTTTAGAAAATATTCAAATTATTCCATAAAATATATAAAAAAAAAATTCAGCAAAATATATTCAGTAATTTTTTAAATAAAAATTAAAATAATAATTACACCTCTTATATGGAGCGATCACGTGACCATTATATGAAAAGATCATGTGACCCACTTCAAAATAAAATATGGCATCCATCTTGTGTCAAAATCGTGATTTTTAAAGTTCTTTTTAATTCATATTTAGTGTTATATCCGTCCTAAAACCGCTTTATTTTTGCTTAAATTCTTTGCATCTACACACTGAAACAACGCAATTACAATATATTTGAGTTTAAATGATCATCCAAATTTGATTATTTCTACAACGAAGCCTATTTTTCACTTATGGTAAATGTAAACAGCAAAATATGTAGAATGAGTTGTATAAGAATTGCTGTATTTCTTTAACTCAAAATTATTTAACTCATGGAGTCTGCATAGCTGATATGAATGAAATATTCATTGATTTTACAAAGAGAAGTACAATTTTTTCGATGAAGTTTTAAGCATAGAGTTAAATTTCTTGTATCTTCATGGTTTTAATTTTTTAAATAAAATAAATTATTATAGTATTATGATGAATGAAATGAATGGAAAAATGTTTATGAATGAAATGCTGCTTTTATAGAGAGAGACAGGCTTGTTATATTTCGATGGCGTCATTTGAATAAATTTCAGTTATTTTCGATGAAGTTTTCAAATATAATAAATTATTGTAGTATTATGATAATTTTTAAAACATTACCGAGGAATGTATCGCATTTTAGAGACATTTAAACCAGGCAATTTACAGTTCAATGCCGTCATTTGAATGAAGTTCATTTTTTTTGATGAAGTTTTAAGTTTTCAAATATAATAAATTAATGTAATATTGTGATAATTTTTAAAATATTACCGAGGAGTGTATCGCATTTTAGAGATGTTTAGAATGAAATTGCATTGAAGTTGGAAAGTGTTTCATAATCAATGCTTTATACATGATTGAACCTTCTTGTTGTATTATTTTGTGAGTGTATATATTTAATTTCCTAACTTGACGGCTGAAAAGTCTTAAAATTGCTGATATTTTTTTCTTCTTCACTACTGAAATCTTCATCAACTGGTTGGCATCTCTGTATAACTCATATTTAGTAATAAATATATACTTTTCTGTATCTTTTAAGTCTAAATTCAAGAACAGTGTTTATTGAATATTTAATTAGCTGTGCTATTTTACGATTACACTAAAACAAAGCTTATTTAGCTTTAGAAACATATTTTTTTTAGATTTTAAATATTGTCACATTTTAAATTAGCTATTTAATGAGGGAGAGAGACATTAACATCTTTGTCTTTCTGTGTATTACTTTGTAATTTGTAAATTTTATTTCCTAAAATTTTATTTTCTAATACAGTGATTAATAAATCTTATTTAGCTTCAAGTACTATAATAGTTATATGCACTAATCTGTATATATTTAGATTCTGACAGATTTGTGTTTCTTCTCTGCACACGTGCTGGTGGTCTTGGAATTAATCTGACTGCTGCAGATACTGTTATCATATTTGACTCAGATTGGAATCCTCAAAATGATCTCCAGGTTTGCACTTTTCATTAATTAATTTATATTTGTTTAATGTTTTATTCATATGAAATGAGGGAAAAGTGTTAATGATTTTATTCTTTTTCTTAGGCCCAAGCACGTTGTCATAGAATAGGTCAGTCCAAAGCTGTAAAGGTTTATAGATTAATTTGCCGAAATACATATGAAAGAGAAATGTTTGATAAAGCAAGTCTTAAGCTTGGATTAGATAAAGCTGTTCTACAGTCAATGTCAATGAAAGAAAATGTAGGAATGGTAAGTACAATGATGCTAGATTTGCTGTAATTACTCTAAATGTAATATGTATTTTCATGAGTGTGTGTGTGTGTAGGGGGGGGGGAAGAACTAATTTTTGAGCACTTTTTAAATTTTTATTTTATTTTATTTTTTATTATATACTAGCCGCCTTTGGCGACCAGCCTGTTCGCTACCCTTGAAAATTCTGACCGTGGCAAACTCGTTGGCGCGACTTACCAGAAAGGTGTAAGGTAACTGCTTGGAAGGCCAGGAAGTGCCACACAATTTAGACCGGAACCCAATGGGGGAGGCATCCAAAGAGACTGTACCCTCCTTCCCCTACCACAAACCTCTCGGAAGGACTTGCAGTCCCACACGTTTAACGTGATCGTACTCCACGTGAACACGGCTGCAGTTTTGGCAATGGCGGGAATCGAACCCGGGCCTACCGAGTGAAATTCCCGCGCGCTAACCACTGGGCTACCGTGCCATCCGCGACAATCTCCATAACTTTATTTTTATTCGGCAATTTTGGGAATCGAACCCGGGCCTACCAAGTGCAAATCCCGCGCACTAACCACTGGGGTACTTCACCCTCCGCGATATTCTTCATAACTTTCTTTTTATTCACCCAATTTAGACCGGAACCAAGTGGGAGAAGCATCCACAGGGACCGTACCCTTCTTCCCCTACCACCAACCTCTCGGAAGGACTTACAGACCCACATGTTTAACGTGATCGTACTCCGCGTAAACACGGCGGCAATTTTGGGAATCGAACCCGGGCCTACCGAGTGCAATTTCCGCGAGCTAACCATTGGGCTACTTTGCCCTACGCGACAATCTCCATAACTTTCTTTTTATTCACCCAATTTAGACCGTACCCTCCTTCCCCTACCACCAACCTCTCGGAAGGACTCACGAACCCACATGTTTAACGTGCTCGTACTCCGCGTAAACACGGCGGCAATTTTGGGAATCGAACCCGGGCCTGGTAACTGGTTGGACGGCCAGGATGTGGCACCCAATTTAGACCGGAACCCAGTGGGGGAGGCATCCACAGGGAACGTACCCTCCTTCCCCTACCACCAACCTCTCGGAAAAACATACGGACCCATATGTTTAACGTGATCGTACTCCATGTCAGTGGCGGAAATCGAACCCGGGCCTACCGCGTGCAATTCCCGCGCGCTAACCACTGGGCTACTTCGCCCTCCGCGACAATCTCCATAACTTTCTTTTTATTCACCCAATTTAGACCGTACCCTCCTTCCCCTACCACCAACCTCTCGGAAGGACTCACGAACCCACATGTTTAACGTGATCGTACTCTGCGTGAACGTGGCGTAAGTTTTGGCAGTGGCGGGAATCGAACCCGGGCCTACTGAGTGCAATTCCCGCGCGCTAACCACTGGGCTGCCGCGCCCTCCGCGACAATCTCCATAACTTTCTACATATTCACCCAATTTAGACGGGAACCCAGTGGGGGAGGCATCCACAGGGGCCGTATCCTCCTTCCCCTACCACCAACCTCTCGGAAGGACTTACGGACCCACATATTTAACGTGATCGTATTCCACGTAAACACGGCGGCAGTTTTGGCAGTGGCGGGAATCGAACCCGGGCCTACCGCTAACTTCCCGCGCGCTAATTTGCAATTTAAAATGACCATATGCTTAATTCCATCATCCTCATTCCATTGTTTCATTGTTCCATCATTTAAAATATCCATAAAATTAAAATATCCATTTAAAATATCCAAAAGTTAAAATATACATTTAAAAAATCCAGATCGTCCCATCATTTAAAATATAAATATAATAATTTATATAGAGCAAAGGAGCTCTATTCAGAACCGTGACGTCACCTCCACCTTGACGTCCCCACCCACCACCTTCCCTCTTTCAGCGGGGGAGAAACGAAGCGGCACGCCGAGCGGAACGCCGAGAAATTTAAAATCATGACGTCTTTAAAATTGCGATCCTGAAGGCAATTTTCATTATTTCTGGACCAGATTAGACTTGTAAGAATGCCAGATATTTCAGCTTTCTAAAAATGTAAATTATTAGTCGAAATTATGAGTACTTTTTACTATGCGAGAATTTAAAAACCAAAAATCGTTTTTTTGAGCCAAAAGTGACTTTTGTTTTAAAATCTTTAAAAAATATTAGAAATCGAAATGGAGATTTGAAATTGATATATTTTTACTCGCAATTGTCTGCTCTTTCTGATGGTGTGAGTTGTTTTTTTCTACGACGTCTGGATCGTGGAGAAAAAAGGGCAAAAATGGCAAAAAAAGGTCGAAATCGCATAAAACATTAAATAAATAAAAAAATAATTAGAATTTTGAAAATCGGTTTTCACGTGTCCCCTTCCCTCCCCCCCAGGTCTCCGATTGCCAAATTTCGTAGCTCTCCGACGCGCGGTAGCGAAACGTATAGTGTATAAGACAGACACACAGACACACACACACACAGACATTGCCTTTTATTATTTAAGATATTTGGTATGAGTAGGTTAAGTATGAGTATGTGCACGAACTCTTACTGAATGTTTTTACCAATGCATCTATAAATATGTCCTATCCCACTGTAGGTTAGAAGAGTATTATTACAAGAATTTGAAGTAAACACTATTTTAAAAAATATTAATGTAGTTCACCCAACACACTCATTGGGGATGTTCTTTATTAATTGCAGCCAGAGATGGAATGCAGCCTTTATAAGTGAGCACTGAAGATCTAGAGATATAAGTAGTCAACTGCCCTAGAACATCTTGTTGGAACTTAAAATTTTGTCAAATTGACTTTCCATAGATTAATACTGGTTTATCAGTAAAATCGCTTTCAAAGGGTGTTAATTCTTAAACACTAAGCTTTAAAACAACCTAGTTAACAGTTTTCATCGAAACACATAGTGATTAGAAAAGAAACTTCACCATACCATAGATCAACATCCATAACTTCTGCTTTCTGACTTTTGACTTTTTTCCCTTCTCAATTATTGTATCTTGCTGCTCATATTTGCTTAATGCATTGTTTGCTTATCCGAGTCGCTTTGTATGTAAAGTGTAACTGGCTATGTTTATTATTACCCCAAAGTTCCTCCCAGTGTGGTGTCCCGAAGCTTATAGCTATTGCTCTTTCATTGTAGTAATTATTTTCCTTTCCCAATATTGCCAATCACTTGCTTCACTTCCATTTGCACTACAGTGTACAGCCTCACTGGTATCTGGGTTCAATAATTCATTTTGGTTTTAGAGTTTTTTATTTTGGTGACAAAGTTTCATTGCACATGTGAACAAAGGTTGATAACATACATGTGTTGCCTTTCATGGGGATGTTGAAAATACAACTTTTTAATTTTTACAAAACTGTTTTGAAATTTGCAACATTGATTTTTTTAAACTGATTTAACCTGTGGTATTTTACAATAAAACCTGAGCAATGACAGGGCAAATTTAATTACTCTGTAAACTGGGTCGATTTAAAGTACTTGGAAAACTTATAACAAATTTTGTCAGGATAATGTTTAATAACAAAAATTTGAATGCTCACAATTCAAATTTAAAAAGAAAATGTTTTTGATTTGATTGCTTGTTTTGTTCATTATATTCTTAATTTTGGGTTTTTCTCTTTCAGAATCAGCAGATGTCTAAAAAAGAAATTGAAGACCTTCTGCGTAAAGGGGCATATGGTGCTCTTATGGAAGATGATAATGCAGGTGATAAATTTTGTGAAGAAGATATTGATCAAATTCTTCAACGAAGAACCCAAGTTATAACACTTGAAAGTGGAACCAAGGGCTCTACATTTTCTAAAGCTACCTTTGCATCTGCCAGCACAAGATCAGATATTGAAATAGATGATCCTAATTTTTGGGAAAAATGGGCAAAGAAAGCTAATTTAGATGTTGATGAGCTTAAAAATAGGGTAAGAATTTGGTTAATATATGCTTTCCTTAAATATATGTAAAGTATATTATATTTTGTAACATTTATATTTTCTAAAATGCATTTAATTTTGTGCAAATGTTGGAATAATCTTTCTTTCTAGCTTGTCACTGTGAATTTTTGTAATATTTTTGAGCAGGACTTTTAGTTTATAAGATTGTGCCATTATACAGGGTGTTTCAAAAAGATTGTACGATTAAATATTTTTCCAACTATTGACTGTAAATCCATGGTTCCAATTTAAAAAGTGCTTTATTTAATAAGAAATTGTCATACTATCAAAATAATCCACATTTTAAAAATCAATTTGGTAACATTTTAAAAAGTCGCCGAATTTGTCGTCAAGTGGGATGGTCAGACTAATATGAACCCTACGGAAATGTCCTTAGTTACAATGCTATCTCCTAACAAAGTACAATTAATTTCATTGATTTAGCATCATTTTATTAATTTCATGATGTTTTATCTTTCCTAGTTATCCTTCTTATGGCTGGGTGAGAGTGACTATCTTGCTCCATTTTAGAGATAGAGAAAAGAAATTAATTAAGAAGTTGTAGAGCATTGCCAAATTAGTATAAAAATGTTTTTGTCCATCAGAAAAACTGAAAATAATTCTGGAAACTAGGAAATAGACTCTAAATTCCTCCCCTCCGCATAAAACAACATTAAACAATTGGGATGCCATGCCTTGGGAAACGCTATGTGTATAATCATTCGACTGCACTGGCATTTTGGTTACATTTTATAAAAATAGAGATCATTTTGCTATATTCTTCATTAGTTAACATAAAAGTCATAAAATAAAAATAGGCAAAAGTTACAAACACATAGCATAAGGATACAATGCTGCAGATGGAATAATTTTTCAACATCAGATTTGTTTACTTATTTTTCTGGCTTCAATTACGATGTTTACTGAAAATCATATCTCTACTTATAATAAAACATTGTATGTGTTTGACGGGGAAATCTTTTGGGACAATCCACTTCTCAAACCCAGACGTGAATCTATGAGAGAATCAAAACAGAAACATTTTACATTTGCCGCCATCTATCGGCCGAAAATATAACTAAAGTTCTCGCAAGTTGAATCGATTAGAAACTTCCTCAATAATATTCTCAAAAAAGCTTCTTTTTGATATGTGATGCTCTTTGAAGCAATTGAAGTAGCTTTCATTTTTTTCCCAAGTTCATCCTCTCAGATAATTGCCCTACCAGAGCAGAGAGATTGTAAACAAACACTGGATGTGATTCTTTTGTCGTGATTCATTCACCGTGCTAATTAGATATTCTTTACAGTAATGTTTTTTGATATTCTTATATTTAAATATATTTGTCAAAAATAAAATATTCAATACTCAAAACGATATGAGTTTAGGAAATGTTCGATTTTTCTGTTGGCAATTGCCAACTATAGTTTGTATTTTCGTTTTTAAACAGTTTTTTTTTAATTATTTTTTCGGCAACGTTTCTTTAACAGTAACGATTCTTCTTACAGTAATGATTCTTTAAAAGTAACATTTTTTTGATATTCTTATATATTAAGATAAAGACAAACAAAATTGATTTAATTACGTTGAGTGTTCACAGATTGGAAGTAAGGATAATCTTCATATCTTAGCTCAAAATGGTAGAACAGCTAATATTGTGTATCCAGAAGCTCTTCAATATTAATATTAATAATGGGTATTAAATGATAACATAAATGATACTTAACATAAATGATTTTTAACATAATTTATTTGATATTTTACAGAAGTTACTCTTCTCTTACAGTACATACATTTTTTACATGCTTTCTAACTTTAATTTAACCATTTCCACAAATATTATGTTGAAAAAGCCCATATTATACTTGATATAATTTATAAATTTTGGCTGCAAAGAACTATGTAATTTTTTGGGAAAAAACCAGCTGAATGAGGAAATATGCCTATAGCGGAACCCGCCTCAATTAGCGGTGTGTAACAAAAGGGGTAACACATCCATGTACTCTACCTCAAAAAAGGTGGATGTGGAAATTAGTACAAAGGAGTAGCATTTTCTTTATTTTTACACTTCAAAACATGTGATCGCAATTACAAGATTTAAACACATGATATAAATGTTTAATTGCATTTTTCTTTTTCATATTTTATTTCTTGCCCATTATGTTCTTATGTTCATCAAAGATTTTTGATGTTTTTTTTTATTTGACTGTGCCCATTTCACCTAACTATGCTGACCAACTATCGTCTGGTACAGCTATCGATTCTCACCCTAACAACCACCTGGTTGACCTGCAGGGCCCAACCACTTCCATTATCATGCTGAGAGATAGTTTTTAAACGAGTAGTATTCCGTTAGGCACCCAGAGCCCGCCCACAACTTTGGTAAAAAATCGATATTTGCACATTTTCGGGTAGCTGTACCAGATGAAGGCTGGTCGCCGTAGGTGGCTAGTATCAAATAAAACAGTTGGCATTCAAACTAAATTTATTAAATTGTTTGTTATGCAACTGTTGCTAGATGACTTTGCAGTTAAAAAAATTGCAGGCGTTTAAAAACGTTTTTTTTTTAAAATTATTTGCAGCATTTTATGTTGGACAAACACAGTTTTATACTAATTTGGCAACACTCTATAATTTTGTAATTTACTTTTTTCTCTATCTTTAAAAGTAAGTGAGATAGCCCCCTCCATAAGAAGGGGGCCAGCCCTCAAAAGTTGTCTTGCCGTGTAGCGCTATAGGGGCTTCCTATTCAGTTGCATTAAAAAAATAAGGCTAACTCTCTTCGTTCTCAACAAATTTCCCCTGATACAGACTTTCCTAGACACCCTGTATATTCTTGTAAATTACTATTTTATATGCCTTTTATTCTTCTATATTTTAATATGAGAGAAATAGAACTAATTTATCTTATTTTTATAATTCCCATGGAAGAGAATTTGAATATATGTGTCATACTTGCATTATTTTTTCAATTTGTGTTATATTATACAGTGGAACTAGCTATATTATTAAGAAAAACAAAGCTATTATTTTTATAGTGCACTTGGAAATGAAAAATAACTTTTTTTTGTATATATATATATATGTAAGCATTGAATTTATAATTTGTTTTTCTAACTACATATGTATGTTTGATATGATTTATTTCAGAATGAATTGATAATTGAAGAACCCCGCAGGCGTACTCAAACCAGGAGGTTTGGAACGGACGATTTAATTGACCTGTCTGAGTTGGATACTAGTGATGAAGATGATGATAACATTTCTGCTCGTACTAGAGCTGGTAAGAAGGGATCAAAGCATAAGCACAAAAATGGTAAAGGTAGAGATGAAGACTACATGGATGACCTTCCTCCTGGTAACTGGACTCGAGCTGAATGTTACAAAATGGAAAAGGGATTACTAACATTTGGGTAAGTTTTTTTTATATTAAGTGTGACACATTCATTTAAAATTAATTAAAGGTTATGTAAAAATCAGTTTACAAATTCCAAATTGTATAAAAAAATAGAAATTTTATTTCAACTGTAAACAAAATAGGAGGGGACACATGGCACCGTATATTAAACTATCATTTAAGATTGCAAACCACCATTTAAGTTGGAGACAGATAGATTCAATAAATGGTTGCAATCAAAATTTGAATGTATTATTTATTTAGACAAAAATTTTGAGCTAATCTGCATGTCAAGAACTTTTGTTTAAAAATAAAATCATGAAATCTGGCCAAGTAGATTTGGTGAACATGTTGGGGATAGAATTTAGTAGATTCAGTAAATAATCATACTTAAAATTTGATTGTGTTCTTGATTTACACAAGAATTTTGCACAAATCTGCAGGTTGAGATCTTAAGCAGAGTCCAAGAATACATAAGAGGCAGTTGGATTCAATAAATGGCCATATTGCAATTAATTATTATTATTATTCAGGTTGTCCAGCTCATCCAATATTTTAAATTTGAATGTGTTGTTCATTTAGGTATATGTATTTCTGCAAATTTTCAGATAAATACCTGTCATTCAAAAATAAATTCATGAAAATGGGAATAGATTTTAAGAATATTCTGACAATTATTTTTTATTTAATCACAAAAATTTGGGAAATCTGCAAGTTGAGACCTTTCATTAAATTAAAAAAAATAAATAAAAAGTTTGCATAGATTAAAAAACTTGCTGAGGACAGAAACTTGTCAAACCTAAATATATAGATATTTATAATTAAATATTTTGGTAATTTTTCAGCATTTTATTTTGAGAAGTAATGAAACATTAAGTAAATATAAATATGTTTGAGATAAAATTAAGATGATGCATGTCTTTGTTAATACATATTTTTTCAGTGTTTGCACAAGCGTTTGAGAATTTTTTAAAATTTTCAGTTTTTAAAAACATTTTTTTGATATTTTTCAATGATTATTTTTTACATTTTGGTACAGTGCAACCTCGAAAATCCAGACTTTTTCCAAATTTTTAAGGTTTTTTTTTACTATCGGACAGACGAAGTTGTGGATTTAATTTAACAGGGTAAGATTATTTATATGGAGTTATATTTTATAAACAAATACCATATTTTCTGGTTGACTTTCTGAACCCCGAAATGAGACGAAACTTTAGATCGGATATAAATATGGACAGCCATAGATAGGGGCTCATGGTTGGAGTGTCGAAAGCCCAGACCATTCGGCTCGTCCAAGGACTTAGAGCAGTAAATTGAATGGCCGGACATGGTTGGAGTGTGAATTACGTTGTAAGCTTTACCCCCCCCCCCCCCCCCCAAAGTCACAATTCCCGAAGAATTATTTCACGTAAAATATACATCTTTATGTAAATACTGATTTTTTATTATTAAAAGTTCCTTTTCTCATTATTGGAATAGACATTTTTCTAAAACAATGTAATTTTTAATATTAAACACTTTAAAACATTATCATAACATTTTATGGCAGATTGTTTAATTAAATCTAAAAATCTTGAGAATTCATATTAACGCTCACTGAAACTTATTTTGTTCACTTCGTAGTACAAATCCCATTCTTCAATGTATTCTGTTTTGTCTCCAGAATCTCTTCCCCCTCTCAATATCTGATGAGTTTTTCGTTCTCGTCAAACCTTAAAATAGACTGCTTAAAATAGACAGCTTAAAATAGACTGTATATTTTGACGTTTGTTTAGAAAGTCATATTTACATACTCGAAATAGCAAATAAATAACTAAATAATATCGTATCGCACAGAACCCAGCAACAATGTCATTAACATACTGACCTTTCAAAGGGGTCAGCTGCGTTTAGGATTACAAACCAAGCAAATTCCTTTCTTCGCTTCCTTGCCCCATCATATCACGGTGCTGCGGCAGCTTAATAATGACTCATCATATTTTAGAAAAATCATTAAGAGAGATATTTTTCTTTTTTAGAAAATGTATTTATTTTATCTACTGCGATATTTTTTACATATCTGACTATTACTAATAAAGTTTTTCCTCTTTTCAGAGTCATCAGCCTTTTTAAACATAACATTATATAGATGCTAGAAAATAAATAAAATTTTTGAGTTCTTATTTTTTGTTTTTCGTTTCATTAATAGCGAAGATGGTTTAAACACATTTACACCTTTAAATATATCGGCAAAAGTGCTAATCCTCGTGCTTTATTAAATCTCGGCACTACATTAAATTCTTCTGGCTCTTCATTAAATCTCGACAAAGCCCATATAACGAAAGTTCTGCACTGTAATGATGATGCGTCAATCGTAAATAAATTGAGTGATGACGAAATTCGGGATATGATATTAAATAAAAAAGAGCAAAGTAGCGACGATAAATGTGGAGAAGAAAAAATGCCCATTGATAATCTTGTGAAAACAATCGATCATTTAATTAAAATTCTTGAACAAAGAAGCTTAATAACTGATCAGAAATAATGTCCATCTACAGGTTAAAAAAAACTGCTTTCCCATAACCCAAAATTAATAAAACAAATGTTAATTCAAATATTTAAACAAAATGATAAAATGTAATTTTATCATTTCATTTCATTCGTACATCTTAGATTATTAATGTGTATATTTTTTCTTTGAAATTTCTTTTGCCCCATTTTTGGTATTAAATAATGTTTTAATTGATTAACTTTACTTTTGTCATTATTTTAACTAAAAATAGTGCTTTATAGTGTAGTTAATATTAGGTTTGAATTTTATTCAAGTTCTATAATCCAGAAAAATCAAAAATCCAGAATCGGCAAAGTCCAGATTTTTGAGCTTGTACTGTATTATCAATTAAAAAGAGCCTTTTGAAGTGTTAGTGTATTCCTTTTTTTTTTGTTCATTTTTTACTTTAATAATTTTTTCTAAATAATTGATATCAAAGCTCAAATTATTTATGTTATGGATTTCATTTAGATCGTCATCCAGGCTTTCATATCATCATGTAAAAATTTTGAGCATTAAAAATTAAATGAGTGAAAAACAGGAAAACTTTTAGAACAAAAACTGAGAGGAAAAAAAATAGTCAAAAGATTAGCACACCTGAAATATAAGTTTCTAAATTATAGAACAAAAGAAGTTATCTATATTAAGAATTAAGCTGTATGTTTTCTTGTTTTGTTTGTTAGATCATTTTTTGTGTAGTAAAATGAGGAATTTCTGTCTGGTATAGTAACCATTAAAAAGTGATTATATATGTATATATATATATATATATATATATATATATATATATATATATATATATATATATATATATATATATATAGATATATATGTAGTTCCTTTCTTTTTATATTCATATAAAACATTTAAAATAGAAGCAAAATTAAAGGGGTAGTTTTAATTATATTTTTCATTAGTAGAGCATTGCATTTTTTAGATGCTATTATTTTAAGAAGATATATTTTAAATTCAATTTTAATTTTATTTTATAGAAATTTTTTGATCAGTAAAATTGTCTTTTTTATAGTTACATAATATATAATTTTGTTGTTATTTGCAAATAATATCAGTATTCATATAGTAATAATTCAGCTGGACAGTTCTTCATTTTGCAGTGCAAAATACTACATAGTTTTGGGATCTAGTGAACACTCATGAAAATTGCATTGGACTTGTTTATTTCAATTCTTTTTAATGAAATTCTGTAAAGAAAATTCTCCTGCAAATGTTGCTTACTTAGCTCATATATATAAGTATTTAAATTAATTGCTTTAAATTTAAATAATGTATTTTAATTACAATTACATCATTTTATGATATTTAAAAGTATAATAAAAAATTATGCATTCATACAATAAATAAAACTATATATATTTAGTATATAGGTTAGAGAAACTACCAATCTACCTTGAGCCTTTTAATGTCTGGGTTCATATCCCTCTGCATCTGGGAGAACAAGGAAAACCTAGAGCTAGCTCTCAGGGTATTCAGCTCAAAATGCCTGGGAATACCCACGGAAATTTGATTATTTTTTTTATCAGAAACATATACAAATTCAATTAAAACTCTGAAAAACTTTTTATTGTGGTGAAATTTTCAAACTGTGTTTGTAAGAATTTTTTATGTATTGTACATACACCAAAATTTTATTATCAAATTGCCTTTTTCCTGTTACATTTTTACCAGTTATTGAATTTGAATTTAGTCTATCAAATAAAATGATTATTATACTACAAAATATTGTAATTCAGAGTATGAAAGTTTTCAAAAAATTGTTCTATAAAACTCTCGGAATTTCATTTCCTAACTTGAATATGAACCACGTGAATTTATTTCACTAAATAAGATTATTATATACTGCAAAATGTCATGATTCAGATTCTGGAAGCTTGTGAAAATTCTTCTAAAAACCTGAAAAACTGTGGAAATTTCATTTTCCAAGTTTGAGTAATAACTATGACTCTTAAGAGATTAATTAACTTTGTACTGAAACCATCTTTCTAAATAGTGGGATACTCAATAATGAATTAATTTTATTATTAATCATAATTCATAGAATTTATCATTTAATATTTGTTTTTAACAAAGAAATTGTTGCATGCCAACTAATCACAATCCTAATATTTTTAAAAAAATTCAGAGGATAAATTTTGAATTAATATAGATGTGGGAATTCATAATGTTAAATATTAATTTTAGAAATAGGTTCAGAACAAAATGAGCAATTATATGTATTCATTCTAAGAAATCTGATTTTCTATGGAGCAAGATAAGGATTAAGAAATTGAAGATGTTCTTATTGAGTCTAAATCAAGTTTTCTAAACATTTCGTATAAGTATACATTTGGCTTTAGTACTTATGTTATCATTTCTATAAAAATTTGAAATGCTTAAAGGTCAGGAATTTGTGCTATTTCTGTTTATTAAGTAATGATTTACGTGAATATTTCTCATTAATATTTAGATGGGGCCGTTGGGATGAATGCATGGGTCTTGTGCAATTCCGGAGGAGAATGTCTCATAAGGACTGTGAAGACATTGCAAGAATTGTTGTAAGTAAATCTAGAATTAAAATTGAAGTTTGGTATTGAATAGTACTGTTACAAATGTATTCAATTGACTATATAATTGTTTTATTTAGAGATAAGTACATTTTTGACTGATTTTTGCTGCAAAATTCAAAATCTTGATAAAAATAGATTATGAATTTATTTTAACATGCTATTTATGAACTTCCTTTTCAAATTATTGTATTACTTTTTAAATTTATTGTCGAGGATGTGAATTTGAAACAAAATTGGGTTCTATTAATGTCTGAAAATTTTTTGTCATTTTGTACAGGTCTGATATCGTGAAAATATTTTAAATTGACTCTCATTTTTAACTATTATAGTACGTGAAAATATTTTAAATTGGCTCTCATTTTTAACTATTATAGTAACGTATTCAGCTATTGAAATCTGAAAATTTTGCTTATATCAGTTTTATTTTTCTATTTTTATTATATAAAGGTACAAGTTTATTATTTAAATAAACTATAAAATTAATGTGCCCCAAATGTTAAAATTTATTGTTTAAATTTCTCATGACATTTTCATTTATATTTTAAATCAAATCTTTAGTTGAAATATATATATATATATATATATTTTTACATTATCATGGTTTTATAAGCAACTTATATTTAGAAGTTCTTAATTTTAGTAATAATATAAAAATATTAAGTACTTAATAAGTAAATATAAAAATATTAAGTTCCTTAATGTAACAAAATTGCACTGGAAATTTGAGTATGACATCTTATTGACTCAGTAAGATAACAGATCTTTTGAAAGAAGTCTTACACATAATTGCAGCTTACACATAATTGCACTAAACTGCTGCCGTGTTCATGCGGAGTACGATCACGTTAAACATGTGGGTCCGAAAGTCCTTCCGAGAGGTTGGTGGTAGGGGAAGGAGGGTACGGTCCCTGTGGATGCCTCCCCCACTGGGTTCCGGTCTAAATTGGGTGGCACTTCCCGACCGTCTAAACAGTTACCTTACACCTTTCTGGTAGGTCGGACGGTCTGGGTTTCAACAACAACAACATAATTGCAGCTTATATCTAATGATAAAAAAGTAACTTGTTGTTTTTCAAGTTACTTTCTCCTCATTGATGATGATTGGCAACAAATTATAGCTATATTCCTTGTACTCATGTTAGATTAGGATTTCACATTTTATAATTTTTAAGCACTTTAAGCCCCAATTTAGAAATCTCTAATCATTTTTTCTTTAAATAAAATTTTTACATTTTCATGTTACAATGTAGAAAAAATATTGTTTTTCCAAATAATTCCGAATTTCCTAGATTTTGATGGATAAGTACACTGTAAGACCTTCAAAATCGATTTTAAATACTTTTTGGAAAATGTCCATCTATATGTGTGTTGGATTGCTACTTATTTAATAATTTTAGGAATTTTATTTGTTGGATGGGTTTAGGAGATGTTTAGGTTTAATGGGTTTAGGAGACTGGATTTACATATTATTGTTCCCTTTTCTGAAGTTTAGTTATCAATTTTCCATTTATTTAGTTTTTAATATTCAATTCCAAATATATTCTATTCCACTGTTACTATGTTTCACATTTCTGAAATTCGTTCTTTTTAGGTTTTAGTAATTTAAATTTATTTGAATTAAATGATTTGTAATTGCTTATATTTCCTTTTTATTCCCTTTTATTTGATACTAAATTTGTTATTATTGATTAAGATTTCATTGATTGTGATTTCTCATTTAAATTTTCAGCTTTGTAAATATTTTAGAATCGTTCACTTTTAAATATTGCTGAATTCTTATATTCCAAATCATCTAACTAAATTTATTTTAATTTTTGTCAGTTTCTTATTTGCTTCCTTTACAAATTAGTTTTTGATTGGATGAGTGTAATATTAAAATCTTCTGACAAACTTTCTTATCTTTTATTGATAGTTTTATTTATGATTTATGGTAATGACTTTGAGACTATATAATGAGCATTCGAGCTCTTTTGAGCTCTTTTTTGCTGATTAGAGCTGAAAATGTAAGCTATATAATGAGTGTTTTAGCTCTTTTTCGCTGATTAGAGCTAAAAATGTAAGCTATTGGGCTGTCTGTGCCATTCAGCACATGTTCGATGGAACATTTTTATTCGGCAGCCAGTTTACCCCATTGCAATTTATTTTTGAAGTATACTAAAGGAATCAGATTGTCAGCAGTGCTAAAAGTAATTTAGTTTTGATGTTTGTAGCTGTGAAGACTGTAGTGTGTGTGTTTTGACCTGTATTCCCTGCCTTGTAAATGATATTTAGTCTAAATACTCATTAATACTCAGCTTCACCTGTGTTCCAGTCTCTTTTATGCTGATTCAAACCCTTAGAATAACATGTTTATGAATGTGGCAGATGTTTATGAATGCTGTACTCACTTCCTTGTTTTCTATTTTCCCTCCTCTGAAGTTTGTTTAGTCACAGCTAATGAGATCTTCGGAACTCTTGTCTGCCATTTCCTGTAATCGAAACTAAATTCCAGGATGTTTTGTGGCCTGCCAAAGTTCAGTGGCAATTGAATAATCTTATTGTTCCAAGCTGTTAGTATGCATTCTTTTATCTTTTAATGAAGTATCAAGTCATCATTTCCATAATTGATGTACAGACTTTATGCCATTATTAAATCCAGAGGAGTGAAGACCATTTCCACTGTTTTGGATTAAAAATTATTAATTGATGTTTTTGTGCTGATCTACCTTTTTAAAGTATCCTGTTTAAGATGGTTCTTTCATCTATGTTATGGGGTATACTAGGGTTGTTCCTATTGTGTGAGTGGTCTAGCTTGATGGACTGGACTGGATTGCTTTCTTCATACTTTACGATTGGACTTTTGCTGTTCCACCTTGTGTTTATCTGCTGGATTCCATTTATGTATCCAGTGTGCTCTGTGATGGTTTTGTATATCTGGGGATATATTACAAAAACCTTATTCTATCAGTTTTATTTTTAAATATTGTATACACTCAAACCTATTTTTGTGCAGTGGATAGGGACCGCATAAAAGAAAACGCATAAAAAAAAATTGCACAAAACTTCACGAGTAGTTATAAAAAATACTTTTCGCAACACAATTAAAAAGTATTTTTTTTATGCGGTGAATAGGGACCGCATAAAAAAAGTCTCACGTAGAAAATAACTCAAAACTTTACGAAATAATTAGGAATTGCTTTTTTAAACGAAATCAAGACACGAGGCTTGGCAGCTACTTGGAATCTCTCCAAACCTTTTGGAATCTGATTTAGAAAATACACATGCGAACATTTTTAAGTATTTTATTTACATATGTACTTATTTTACACATACATTACTTATGTACTTATTTTACACAGCCATTTTGCTATCTTCAACCTGAATCATTCCCAGCATCCTGTGTTCCGGAGTGCCCAAGCTAATTTCCATCTATTCAAAATGCTAATTTTTGGACATATTGCTATATCAGGAGGTGGGGATTAGTGTCAATAATACAGAGCCCCAAAATATATTGTCTTGGCTATTTGTAAGACCTATAAAACCAATTTTAAACACTGTTTGGAAAATGTCCATCTATATATATGTGCATGTATGTCTGTGAGGTGTTGATGCGATAACTCAAAAATACATGCTTTTATTGCATAAAATTTTATATATGAGTACACATTTTGTTAGAAATTAGAACTAGGTATAATTTTAGTGAATTCTATAATTTCTAGTGAAATTATTTAAGATGCATTATTTCCTATTTAAAACCATGATAATTTCTGCATCATAATATAAGTATTATATAGGGAACATTGATAATTTGAAGTGTAGTATCGATGTAAAGGCGGCTATTAAAATAACATATTAATACACATAGCCAAATGTATCAGATGCAGTGATGATTGTTAAGTTAATTAACTATCATCACTGCATTTTTAACTATAATTTTTTAAACTGTGTACAAAATTATTCATAAATAGATGTAGTAAAAAACTGGAGTTTAACATGAAATCTATTGGAATGTCATTAAATTTAGTTGATAGCTATTGTATATAGGTATATAAAAAATATTTTGAGTCATTTTGTATATATTCTCACACAGCACATTATCGTGGTGTTTCACGTATGCCACTTTACGATACCATTGACAGGGATGCTTTTAATATTAGCAGGTATAGTTAGGTTACTTATGTGTTACCCTGGTGCTGAGTATAGTTAGATACGATTTGAAAAATTAGAAGTTGCCATTTCAAAGTTCAACAAAATATGAAATAAAATACAAAATATGCTTTAAGTGATTAAATTTAAAATTAAATGCTTATTTTATGCATAATTTTTTTACGACAATACAAATAAGACTAACCCTATTACTCTTGGATAAAACTTTTCTGAGATATTCATGTTTTTTAGAATTTTTTGTATCCTGGCACTAATTTTTAAAAATGTACTAAGTCACCAAATGAAAACAGAAATTATTTTTTAATTGCAAGTTAAATATATTTTCAAAATATTATCCATTTTATGCGATAAAATTTTAATTAATGCATTATGGAATATATTAAGAAAAATGAATATTAAGTCTGTAGGAAAAGTCAACTGATGCCCACATTACATTTTTTTATTTTGTGTGCACAAATTGAAAATGAGAATTGGTAAGCATTGGGAGGAATGAATAGAAATTAACATTTAAAAAAATTAAATTAATAAACCCTTTATTGGTTGTAGTAAATTATACAAATGTGTGTATATGTGTAAGGAATTTTTTTTATGAGTTACATTCTTTTGCACTTTAGTTGCTGTATTGCTTATTGCATTATAAAGGAGATGAAAAGATAAAAAGTTTTATTTGGGACCTCATTTGTCCAAATGATGATGGTGAAGAAAGAATTCACAAGAATCATTCTGGTAAGTTTTCTTACTTTCTTGTTCCCCTATTTAAAATTATTTGTGTTTTTCTGTATTATGTGTTTATTATTCCAAAGATCAATACATTGTACTGCTAAAAAATAGTTCAATTTGATTAAAGTGTAATGAATTAATATTTTTATAAGTAAATTTGAACTTTCCCTTATAAGTAAATTTCATTTTTAAACCCCATGAGTTTAAAATATATTCAGTATTAGAATATATTATTTGAATCTTGTTTTTATTCAGTTCCAGTGAACAAATTTCGAGGAATAGAAAATAATTATTTTGAAGCCTAAATCTTAATACAGTTGTTTAGTTTATAATTAAGCATAAGAGTAGATAATTTAAAATGATGCATCTAAATATTGCCATTTTTTCATGCAACCAGAATCTGAAAACACTGTTGACCCAGATGTCATTTTTGATGGATATTCTGCTGATTTCCAGGGTAAGATGACAACTAAATGAACTGCAAAACAAATTTGTCTTCTTAATGCAGGCATTGGCATTTGCCTTTTCCAGAATTTGTCATAGCTTAGTGCATCTGTATGCTTTTGCTAGGTGTTTTTAGCCATTTCTTGTGCTTGCTGCTCAATCATTTACATATTCTTGTCATTCTTTACATTTTCCTGTTTTGGCTTCTTGTATGTCCTTTCAATGCATGGCTCCCAACATTATTCAGTCTTGTTCTGTGATGTTTTTTAGAGCTGCTCTTTTTTGCAGTTAAATGTTTGATCTTTTTATATCTGTATCACAAACAAAAGTGCATTTTATGGAATGATTTGAATTAGTACTGTAATCGTAATGTATTGTAATATTGAACTCTCTTTATTGCTAAAATTTTCATTTGTATCTAGTATTATGGCAGTGTGTAAAGAGCATGGTTGTTTTATTCATCTGCAGTTTGATTTTTGAAGGAAAAAAAATGGGATTTATTGTTTTTGTAGGATTTAAAGTGTATGTTTAAAATATAAGCATTACATCTAACATTATATACTAATTATGGAAATTACTAGAACATATTATCCAGTGTTGCCTGGGTCTTAAATAACTGCCCACCACTTAAATAATACAGATTGCCTGTTTTGCCCACACACCTGCATACAACCACTTTTTTCCCTAGCAACACTCAGTCATAACACCTAGCCAATTGCATAACGATGGGGAACAGGATTAAAATGAAACACATTTCATTAGCAGAATCTAAAATTTTTTTAATTTTTATGTGTTTAAAAAACCACAAATAAAAAATAGAGCAATTAAAAAAAAAATGTTTTTTTAGAAAATGCAGATATAAGCACATATTTTTGCAAAAGTATAGAATTCATTCTATTTTTGGATATGGCGAAATAGGAATCAGACAACTTGAAAAATGCATATTTTAATGTATTTAAAAATAAATATAAAGAAATAGTCCTATGGATATGGTTCAAACATCATTGGAAAGAACATTCTTCGATATTTTTTTGATGTTGAAATGGAAACTCTGTGATAGTATTTTTGGCCTCTAAGAAATCGATTTGTATGAATATTGTTCAAAATCATGCTTTAACATAAAATAACTAAAAAGGGAATTCAAATTTTGAAACAATCTTGCCGAGCCATATTGATTTAGAAGCACCTCTGTATCAAATTTTGTTGCTGTCTGAAGCGTAGCTTTACTGCTACAGATATACAGACAATTTTTACACAGATATACAGACATCATCTTTATTTATTTTGCAACATAAGAAAATGGGAATTTATAGAAAGTGGTTTCACATTCTTTTCACATTAGTATGCATGTTTCCACATCTTTCAGCATGGGAATAAAGACAGTAATTACTTTGAATTCCAACATTTTATGAGTATTGCATCAGCAGATTTTTTCACGTTATGACTATTTTTTTAAATATAAAAAAACACTAAAATTTTTAGCAGACTAGCTGTGGTTTTTTAAATATTTAAAAGTTATTTTTTTAACAGGGCAGCCACATGGCAGTTTTAGCCTTTTTTGGCACTTTGGTAGGATTTATGTTAAATAAGAATGCTGAGAAAGATTTCTTTCCCTTGGGGAAATTTTGAGAGATATTTTGATATATGGAGAGAATTTCTTAAATCTACACAAGGGTGAAATTTATAAAGGGCACAAAATGTAAAATGAATTTTTAGTTGTATAAAATTGTTTCTACAATCTGTAATTGGTAATTTTGTTTGAACTTGGAACCAAATATTTACTTTATATTTTCTAATCTGCCACAAATTCAAGTTAGTCTCAATGAGATCTATAATGGCTATTATAATTATCAAGATTAAAATGAACTTTGAGTTCTACAATTTGGCTAAGCTAAAATTGAATTTTCAGTTAGTCCTGTTGTAATATTAAATTTATTCTTTCTCAATTGGAAAAACACTAAATCACATCATGTGTTCATCTTATGCGAAAAGAGTCCATGACATTTGTATATACTGAGACAAAATAGTTATCTGTAAATAAACACATAGGATAGAAATTTGTAGTTGAAGGCTAAATTTTTACTATTTTCGATTTTTGTTATATTCCAGATTATTTGTAATGTAAGTACCTTGTTGAATTTTATTTCTGACATGAACTTACAACTTCCTTGTAGAAAGCAGTCAAAAGTCTTTACTAGGAAGTTGTGTAAGTTCTTGTCTGACAAGCAGTGGTTTGTTTTAGTGTAATTTTATTTGTTTCTGTTATTTATTTATTTTATTATTTATTTATTTATTTTTTTGCATTTCATACATTTTTAAGTCTTCTCATTTCAAAGTTTTGAAATTTTGCTACTTTTTATTTTTTGTGTTGGGTTTTTCACATTTTATAAATCTACTCCCTATTATTTCAGTTGTCTTTTCCTAGCTTTAAAATTTTCAGTTGATTTAAGCCATTATCTGATGAAAATTCCATTTTTTCCTCTTAATTAAATCTTTTGAAATTTTCATTTTTTTAAAGCAATTTTTAGTTTGCGATTCTATTAATTTTTTGGTAATTTTTCTTTTTGCAATAATTTGGTGATTCAAGATTTTTATCAAAAGTTGCACATTATTTTCAATTTTTTGTGTTTTCCTGATTTTTAAATTAACTTCATTTTTAAAAACCTTTTTTCTATGGACGAATGCTATAACTTGATTTTTGTGTGGTTAAGATCAGTTACTTTTCAATCATTGCAGGTTTATCTGCCTTTTTTTCTGATTTTATTTTCTTAATTGGTAATTTTTGACAAGTGATTTATCTGTTCAAGCCAGTCATTTGTTTTCCCTTTGTCTACATCAATTGTCTACCTCAAAAATGCAACTTAAAGAAAAGAAACCATTTTTAAAATTTTGGAAGAGCAAAAAAAGATTGATTATCAGTTCTTTTAACATTTGGCTCTTCTGTTAATACTAATATGCATTTTTTTTTCAATGATCTTGAGATATTTGGCATAACTCAATGAAAAAGGAGATAATTCCTCCATTTTTTGAAGTTGAGATTAATTGCCAGTTTTATTGACATTAGGCTCTTCCACTAATACTACTAAGTGATTATTAGGCAATAATACTAGAGTTTAAAATAGAAAATACTGTAAATTGTATTAATTTTCTTTCAATAAAGTTAGTCAAGGTTTGGAGTTACAAGAATTGGATAAATTTATCAAAGGCACAAAATTTTGTACAGTTATCTAACAGTCTTTCTGAACTGGTAAATTTTATAATTTAGTGAAATTATAGGAACTTTACTTACTGAAGGTGTTATTTCAGAGACAGTAAATTGTGCCTCACATTTTTTTCAAATATCTTTAGTAATCATGCTGTAAATGTCTGGAATGAATGCATTTTTGTGCTTTGTTAAGTTGCATGAATGTATTGTAATGCTCTTTAAATGTCTTGAATGTGTTAAAATTGTACTTGGAATAGCATGATTCACACGTTTGCAAGTGTTTGAAAGTCCTTGAATTTGTTAAAAAGTAAAAATAATCCTTGAATTTTTTGAAGGCTGGGTTCTCTCAGTGGATCACCCACCCGAAATAAACTGTAGAAATAGCTTTCAAACACAATTGTGAATAATGCAGTCAAAATATTAGTGATTGTAAATATTTTTTTTCTTTCTTTTAAATTTATTTTCGTCTAAAATAAGCTCTTTACTAGCCTGCTTTACACTAGAGGAATCTAAAGTAGAAAAGAAAGAAGCAAAAGTAGAAAATAAAGAAGCAAAACCCATAACCTTTCTTCCTGGGAAAAAAAAAAGAAGTAGACAGAGAGACTATTAGATTGTTAAACAGTGCTCTCCTACTTCTGTCTGATAAGTTACTCTAAGTTTAATTTTCCCCCCCAAAGTTCACATTTTTCTCAATTATTCTTTGCTTGGTGTCATCTTGGGGGTAATAAGTTCTGAAAAATTGAACTGTTTAAGAATTTTTGCTCTAAAACCAATTTTTACAAAAATAGTTATTTCTTATGTGTAGATTTATGTTAGATATATAGATTTCTTATGTATCACAAAAATTAGTATGAGATTACATTAATTCAGTAGGATGCGATATACATATGATACAAATGGAATAAAGAATGCTTACATATATGTCAAATGTAAGACAAATATATCAAAATTATTTAGAACAGAAGCAGGTGTTCATACAATGAAAAAATGAGGTTGATTATTCAGAAATAGATATATTAAAGAAGAAAAAATATATGGAAATACATAGATACCCAAGCATTCGCAAAATCTGCTGATAAATTAACACCAAAGGCTGAAGAATATAACAATATCACTTTTATTACAGTCAAATAGTTTGTGACAAACTGCCAAAGAAAGCAAAAAGAAATAAGTTCGTTAATACAAGATTTTATGATGGGGGGGGGGAGGGTCTAGAATTATTGCATTTGTTATTGTTACACCTAAGTCTTGAAATAGTCCTTGAATAGTGCTTGAAATTTTTTTTTTTAAGAAAACTGTGTGAACCATGAATAATATCAAAACCCTGTTTTTATTTGCACTGCTAATGTTTATAGGTTTCTGTACTATGTGTTGATATACATTTGTGTATGAAATATATCACAGAACCTATCTCCCATTTGTGATGTTTCTGCAATGGAGAAGAGTTATACCATAATTTCAGATAGAAGAGCTGCAGTGGTTATGAGTTTGAAAGTTTAAATTTTCACTTTATGTTGGCATTTACATCCCAATGGTGTATATACTGAATTCTATTTTTTTGTGGAGAAATCTAAACAATTTTTGTCAAAATTTAGACACTAATCTTGATGTGCTAATGCTCCAATTTAAAATATTAAAAAAAGCGCAATTTGCCTTTGGTAACACCATTGCAGTAAATAAGAATGACCACTTGCATTCATAATTAACACTTTACAACATAGTTGAAAAGTGTTTATGACTTTGTTCATTCTGTCTGTCTGTCTGTCTGTCTGTCTGTCCGTTAGCACGATAACTGCCGTAAAAATGACTTAATCAAAATGAAATTTTAGTATGTTGTTCAGACGGTCTGTGGGACCTATGGGAATATAAAAAAATAATATCACCCAATTAGTTTTTAATTGAACCCGGATTGAAAAAATGAAATACATTGAACCCTATGGGACCTAATTTTTCAAACATTTTTTAAGCAAATTTAAAATTCACAAATTGCTTCGAAATTTTTAGGAAATATTCACATTATCCCATAAAATATATATAAAAAATTTCAGTAAAATATGTTAATTAATTAAAAAATATTTAATATAGGGAAAAAAACAAATTCAATTAAATTCTGACTTTTGGGATATCCTCCAGAAAGAAAAAAGAGATATATTATATAATAAATATCTTTCCAAGAGTTTAATCATTTTCTATATGAGAGAGGCTTCACATTTTAAAATAATTTTGGTAGATAACAACTTTTCATTTTTTTTTTAATTTTATAAAACTCTTCATGATATACTTATTTGATGGCATTTTTAATGCACTTTCCTACGTCCTAGAGAGTTAAAATTTGGTACACAGCTTAAATTTGTTGAACATTTTATTCTACAAAAATTTGGTGGATCTTTAAATATAGATCATACATTTTTTTCGAAATGGCCTGCAAATAATCCCCGTTCACTTCTATAAATCATTGTTGTAATATTGTTAAAAATTCTGATGTGGGCAGCACATGTCTTTCCCTGCAGACTCATATTCACGTTCTCTTTATTTCTTCAATAATAATTTGAGTTTATCTGCACAAAATAACAGCCATAAGTATTTTAAATGACATTGAATTTGCACGTTAAACTTAAATTTGGTTCTCAATTGATAGCTGGACTTATTGTCAAAGGTGGCGTAGCGAAAACGCGAAAAAACTAAAATATCTCAAGAACAGCTAGTCCTAGAGTAATGGGATTAGTCTTATTCTTTTTGTTGTCAAGAATCACGTATAAAATAGGAATTTAATTGATATAATTGAGCACATGTAGTCTTATTTTTATATTTAACGATTTTTGCGGGCCATTTCACAAAAATAGCCCTTTCCTTTTTCCTGAATCGTACAAGAATAACCTACAAATGATTTATATACCATATTTTGTTAAATTTGGTATATAAATCACTTGTAGGTTATTGAAATATTATACACCAAATTTTGTTAAATTTGTTCCATTAGTTTTTAGCTAGAGTGGATAAAGGCAATTTCTGCCGGCCATTTTTATTACGAATTGTACTATAATCTAATGAACATCAGGATTTCCCAGAAAAAACATACCTACCAAATTTTATGAAATTCGGTCCATTAGTTTTTCAATTATAGTGAATGTAATATCCTCACAGACACACAGAAATATACACAGATACACACTTACACACACAGACGTCTTCCTAAAAATAGTTTTTTCGTGTTCTAGAAATCCCAAAACGTGTAGATCCTTCGAAAATTCGAGTTCCGATCTTCGGCACGATTCCAATACTTTGAATACATACACACACACACACACACACACACACATATATTATCTGTGTATCTAAATTCCGTGCCTATGCAATTACAATAGTTGTGATTTTAAATGATCCCTAAACTTTTATTATTTCTTCAACGAAGTCTAATTTTAACTTATGCAGAATGCAAATATCTCAAGCGATTGTAGGGTGAGTTACATAAGAATTGCTGAATTTTTTTCACACAAAATTATTTAGCTCTGGAGTCTGGAATACAAGTTATGAATGAAATATTCCTTGATTTTGCATAGAGAATCAGATGATTTATATTTCGATACAGTTTTAAATATTTAAGTATAATAAATTACTGTAGTACTGTGATAATGTAAAAGATATCACCACTGAATGTATCACATTTTAGAAATTTTTAAATGAAATTGCATTTCAGTTGGAAAGTGTTTCATAATCAATGCTTATGCATGATTGATCTTTCTTGTTTTTGATGCAGTGTTTCTGTTTTATTTTAATTAAAAAAAATAAATCTAGTGCATTTACCCCCATGGTGTTTTACTATGCTTTGACCCTTCTATCAATAATTACAATACCATTTTTATTGAATTTAAGTAATTAATAAACTATTGAACTAGAGAAATATTAAACTATTAAACTAGAGAAATGTTATGCTTATTGCTCATCTCAGCTTTTGCATGATTATTTTACCACCTCAGGTTTTAATCATAATTTGATTGCTGTGCTTAAATGATTTTCTTTACTTTCCTTTGTATTGAAAAATATGTTATTAGTTTAGTGTTTTGCATGCATATTTCAGAATACTTTCCTCTACACATATTGTATTGCATATAGGGGCAATATTTTAGTACAGTTGATAATTTAAATTCAAGTTTCCAACAAATGTACTTTTTTTGAGCATCTGACCTTGAATTAACATTTGATGTTTGTATATGTCTAGAAACACTGCATTGTTTCGTTGTCAACTACTAAGCGTTTTGCAACTATTTATTTTATTTTGTTATGCCAAGTTAAAATCCCAACAAATATGCTAGCTGCTGCATTACTGTTTACTGGATGAAACAACTAGGGCTTTTCAGTACTGTGTACACTCACTCCAGATTATCCTGGACAATTGGTCCTGCTTGCATGTACAGGCAGCCTTTGTCATATATTACTCCAAATTAAAATCCATTCAGTAGTTTTGGAGAAACAAAAAATTGAAATGTATATTTTAAAAATCCATCCTTGTTTTTATTGTTCTGGAGGGCTACAGCACAAATATCTGAACTAATAGGGATGAAACTAGAAACCCTTGGTTCTCATATCTTATATTGTGCCTTTTTTAACAATTGCATCAATCATTTGAAATATATTATGGCTAGAAATGCACATTTATGTAATGATTTTTAACAAACACTTTTACAACAAGTTAACGAGTAATTTAATAGAACATTTCAGAGTTAATTAGGTCTCACAATGATTATATATATATATATATATATATATATATATATATATATATATATATATATATATATATATACACGCACACACTAAAACTTTGATGATAATCCAAAAAAATAATTCGAGTAGGACACACAATGTGAAGCTTTGGCTGTATAATTATGCAAATTGCGATACAAACGTAAATGATCTGAAATGTAAGTAGCTCACGTGATTAGAGCATGGGATAAAAGGGAAGGAAACGGCAGATGAGTCAATAGTTGTTACTGTCTGTCGCCTACGGAAACCCATTTTCTGAGCTATTTTCCATTTCAGAAGACATGTGTTGTTGAAAAAACGCCTGGCCTCCCCTCGCACAATCATCCAAGTCCTTTTCAGCATTTGGACGATTGTGCGAGGAATTCATTTTAGGCCCAAGTATGACTGAGTGGTCGTACCTACATATCACAGCTGAAACACATGTAGATGCGTCCACTGCACAAAGGATTTGGAGAAGATGGACTGAAGAAAAGTATGTGAATCGTTGCCGTGGTACAGGTCAATCCAGATGTACGCCAGCACATTTTGATTGACACATTCGAAGGAATGCAGTAGCGGCCTTACAAATGACTGTTGACATTCTGCAGGGTACATTAGATGTTCCAGTATCAGAGAGAACGGTTTCTCGATGATTGGCCGAAATTGGCTTGCACTCAAACCATTCTGTACGAAGATTGCTATTGATGACAAGACACTGACGCAAGATACTGCAATGATGTCTGGCCTGAGCCACTTGGACAACTGAATGGGACAGGGTAATGTTCAGCAAAGAGTCTCTGTTCTGTTTGTCAAATAGCAGTCGTCGTGTGAGAGTCTGGAGACGACATGGAAACAGATCCAATCCTGTTGTGACTATTGAATGCCATACTGCATGACAATGCGACATCATGGTTTGTGGTGCCATCGGTTTTGATGGCCGGTCACCTCTGGTTCGTATCAGAGGCACAACGATATGTGGATGAGGTGTTGTGGCGGTTGCAGTGCCCGAACCTTCAGCAGTTGCAAAATGCTGTTTTCCCAACAAGATAACGCTCGACCTCACATGGCAACCATCAACAGACAGGAATTGCAAAGTACCCAGGTGCTTCCTTGGCCTTCACTGTCTCCAGGTCACCCATCGAGCATGTTTAGGACTTGATTGGCTGTCATTTGACTGCCCTGCCTCGCCTCAGAGTGGTCACCTGTGGAGGGTGGTTGAAGGCATATGGTCATCCTTCCCTCAGGAAACTGTCCGCATGCTCATTGCATCTGTTCCTTGAAGGGTTGCTGTTTGTATCACCACAGGAGGTGGTACTACTGCCTACTGATCACCCTGTCTATGTCATTACTGTATTGCGTTATCCTTCTGGAATTAACATCACTTATTTATATATGCCATCTGTCTGTGTGTCTTTTATCATCACACTCTATTTGCTCTGTCATGGTGTTGTATTTTCTGTGTCGGGTAGTGTGTGTGAATAATATATATGTATATGCATATGCATACAGAGAGAGAGAGAGAAAAGCCCTTGTAACTTCATGTCTGTAACATTTGGCGATAAATATGGTGACGTAACAAATTTGGCAAGATATTACAAACATGGCAATTTTTCGAAAATGTCATAAATTTACAAAATTGATGCCAGATTGGCACAGATGGTGTTTAATCAACGGAAATGGTCCCAAATTGATGAAAATTCATTATCTTGGGAAATCAAGTTCAAATTTGAAAATCAATCTTTTTTTTTTAATCCCTGTCACTTTGGTGGAATTTGGTCTTGATTTGAAACAGGAAGTTTCACGGTAGGACAGATTAGGAGTACAAGTGTTGTAGGCGGGAGGATGAGAGAGAATCTTGTGTAATTTTTAGCATACTGTATCTCTGCTTCAGATTATACTGATCAGTTGATTTTTTGGTTCCAGGTATGGGTAGCCCAGATTAGTAACTTTTAGGGAAATTGGTTTAGTAGTTTCAGAGACATAAGAAATTAAAATGTACATTCTTTTTATCTGTTCTTGTTCTCTTTTGATATTCTTTTTGTTCATTTTTCTACAGCAGCACCCTCGATAGTAGAAACCTCCACATTGACTTGTGATGTCGTAGCGGGTAGGTTACCCAGTTCATGATCTGTGTTTCTAATTCTGGTGGTGAAGGAAAGCCTTACACCACGTCCAATAGACCCCTGGTCCCATGGCAAAGGATAATATGCAGCTTCAATTTATTGAGGTTCCCCAAGGGCAGAAGACTGACTAAACTTCGACATCACAACATCCATGCCCGCTGACGGGAATCGAACCCACAACCCGGCAATTGAGTTATCAGACGGAAACGCATGCCCCTGACCGCTTGACCACTGCATCGGCTGTACTTCTGCTATTTGCATTCCTTTTATTTCCTTGTTTGATGTAAAGGAGTGATTAGATATTTATTCATAAAATTTATAATTTTAAAACTTTCAGTACTTACAAATCGTGGTTCAAACATTAAATTAAATGTAAGAAAATGCTGTATTTATGTTTGCTCATAAATAATCTGTTAGAAGAAATCTCCACATTGACTTGTGATGTCTTGGTGGGTAGGTTACCCAGTTCGTGATCTGTGTTGTTTCTAATTCTGGTGGTGAAGGAAAGCCTTACACCACGTCCAATAGACCCCTGGTCCCATGGCGAAGGGTAATATGCAGCTTCACTTTATTGAGGCTCCTCAAGGGCAAAAGACTGACTAAACCTCGACATCACAACATCCATGCCCGCTGGCGGGATTCGAACCCACAACCCGGCAATCAAGTGATCAGACGGAAACGCATGCCCCTGACTGCTCGACCACCGCATCGGCTGTACTTCTGCTATTTGTATTCCTTTTATTTCCTTGTTTGATGTAAAGGGATGATTAGATATTTGTTTAGAAAATCAATAAATATTCATAAAATTTTTAATTTTAAAACTTTCAGTACTTACAAATCATGGGCCAAACATTAAATTAAATGTAAGAAAATGCTGTATTTATGTTTGCTCACAAATAATCTGTTAATTTACATTATAATAGGTGATTTAAAAGATTAATATTGCTGTACATTTCCCAACATTTTGAACATATTTTATAGCCAAAAATGTACATTTATAAATTTATTTTTGACAAGCACTTTTACTAGTAATTTGATGGAACCATTCAGGGGTAAATTGGTTTCACAGAATATCAACTCTGAGTATGGATTTCATAGTTTCCAATTATTTCAGTTTTTCTTCTCATCTCCTGGTCTCCCAGTAAATTATCCAATCTCTCAGTTTCAGTTGATTTTATTTACCTTCTTTCAAGGCTGAGATAGTCATAAAGTACAATTTTGCATCATTTCCACCTTCTAATTAGTTCACATTAGAGTAATAAAACTCTTATTTTTTAAGTGTGAATAAAAATGAATAAATATTGTACTTGAAATGATTTTTACACAAATAATGTGGTTCCACAATTCAGTTTGTATACCTGTGTATTGTTGAAAGTCCACAAACATATTTTTCTACCCATCTCTATCCTCTAATTTCCCATAATAAGCAGACTAAACTAGCTTATTTTCATATTTTGGTTACTTTTAAAGAAATATTTTGCATAATTAATTAAATATTATGAGAATTAACTATTTTAGAAGTAAGATGGTTCTTAAACGTGCAGTGCTGTGAATCTAAAGTACAGAAGGTCGTTTGCACTTTATGGAAACGATTTTGATGATTAATTTTTATGCACAAAGGGCATATTTCTTGTGGAGATTTGCTTCTAACTGATAGCCTTGATTCTTGACTACAGCTCTAGCTTGAATTTTCCATGAAAGTAAACTTTTTCTTAGCACCTTCATGTCAATTTTATCCCACTCCTCTTGGGTCCTTTTCTAAAGTATGTTCAGTATTCTTGGGTGCTGTTTTTTTAAGGCTCGTTTTAACAAACCGAAAGTGCAAAAGTCCATAGAAAAAGCGTCAGTTGATTTTACAGGTATTTCATTAAATGGGATACATTTTATGCCTGTTTCTGATTCTTTCTTTGCTAAATATGTGGCAGTTGATTTAGACGTGTGACTAGAGGTTTTGTCCATATGAAACTCAATTTTATTGATGTCCTTTCCATATAAGGCTGGAATTTCTTCTTCAAAAATTAAAAATTGATTCTAAAATATTTTGCCGATAGTAGAGTGAATTAATTTTAGCTTTACTTGACACTTTTTTGAGTTTTAATTTGCGATTGTAACAAAATCCTGTAACTATCATGAATCCCTTTGTGAACTTTTCAGTATACTGACAAAGTCATTTTGTACAATCATTTTTGTCAGTTGAGCAATGGGAAATTGCTCTTTTTTTATTGCAGTCACTTAAATACACCCATGCCTCATCGAGTGTTACCACAAATTTCCATTGATCAGTAGCTAGGTGTTTTTCATATAATTTTCTACAATTTGATTTTCTTTCCGTAATATGCTTTAGCAAAAGCAGATGAACTTTAGATTTAAACATATTTTTTAACTTCAAATCTTTATGAATGATTTTACTTGCAGTGCCAGAAGACATTCCCAGTTTCGATGTAATGGATCTTTGAGTCTGGATTTTCTTTTAGGATCAGAGATTTCACTTTTTTTATATTTATCTGCATTCGAACAACCTTAGGATGTGATTTTTGCAGCCATTTTTTTATTTTTACTGTCAGCTAGATGCTTTTTCCCTTTCAAATTTAATATATTAAAAATACATTTCTTTAAAATACAATAACCTCGATTTTTACACCGCTTTACAATATGTCGATACAAATGTTTTTCCTCGTAAAGCGCATTTACGTAACCTTCAAGCCATCTATCAATTTCAGGAGCCCTTTTCAAAATAAATCTTTTATTTTATATTCCAATCAAAACAAAACAGTAGCAGACGATAATATTGAAAATGCCAAATCTTTATCTCAAAATGCTAACGAGAAACATGAATACAAAATCGTTTCCATAAAGTGCGAACGACCTTCTGTATATTGGAAGTGACACTTCTATGGGCGTGACTCAAAACCAGACCTTTACGGAGTTGCATAAAATCCGACCATCGCATTTGTCACCTGAAATCAGAAATGTCTGGTCGTAATGTCACTGTGCTTGGCCAACATGTTGTATCACTGAGAAATGCTTTTTTCAAGGAGTGAAAACCAGCAGCAAACATACTTCTACTTGACTTGAACTATCGTCACTCTCCCTGCTGACTTCTGTGAAATCACTTCTACAATTTATCCATTTTTTTTCTCATTTTTCTTGTTCATTTAGGAATCTAAACATTTGTATCCCTTTTCAGGGATTGTTTGAGTAATTTACAGCCTATTGAAATATTGTCAAATTAATGTTGCCAAATTGATAAAATGGTGCTAAATTAAACATATTTTTAATATGATTGATCATTTAAAATAAAAATTGTTTTTAATGCAAGAAAATGGATTTTTGACATTTTAGGAGGAGTTTTGTGTTTTTAGGAGATGCTGAACAATTGATGCAATTGTATCCATACTGTTAGCTAGTGCTAATTAAGCAAAATGCTGAAATTAAATGTGGACCAAGAACAATTATGTCCCTTAAACTTAAAGGATGATTCATAGTTTCTTTCCCACATAAGTTTCACTTCTATCGTATGGTCCTCAGCACACATATTTATATTTATTCTCTGTTTTCAACATTTCATATTTTAGTTCAGTTTCAAATTAGATTGATTTTCAAAATATTAGATCATAAATTCATGCATTTTTCATAAGAAACAACAATCTCAGAAATAATTACTATAGAAAAATTCAGCAATAATGAAGAAACAGTGCAGCCCTTACAAATGAACTATATATCATTAATATCCATTAATTAACATCCATTTATTTTAAAATCATAATTATTCACTTTAAAAATAAAGACAACCAAAAAATTGGCCATAATTAACTTATAATCTCCTTTTATGACATACTAAAATTACTCAGCCATAGCGCTTTTGAGCATTACCATGCCCTTCATCAGTGGCAAATTGAAAATAAGTAGCAAACATATACTTAAATATAGGCTATAACCGCCAGACAAAATTTACATATTAATCCATTTTACATTTTTAAATATAAGGCATTTAAAATATTAATTATAAAATGCAAAAAATACATTAAAAGGAAGAAAAGTTTCATAAATTATTTTTTACATTTGCTCACTGGCTGGAGTGTTGGTTATTTATTAGGACACATTAAGGCACAATTAGGACACATGCTGCATTTCTCGCCAAACCATAACCTTACTGTGTGCGTCTTCAATGCAGAGAGGAATAGTTAAATAGAAATTGATCATTTTGTGAATTTCATTTATCAATTGAGTTAGTGATTTGGTTTCTTTTCAATTATCTGTACATCAAAGATAGGTTGGAATAATTATCTAAACCCTAGTTTTCTTCTAACTCAAGTTGAACTGAATGTAAGGCATCTTATGTTTAATTACTGAAGGTTTTAACTTTGCCTGAGACACAAAAATTTTCATTTTTTTTTTCAATATTATTTTCATAATTGTGAAAATATTTTAAATTGTTTTATGAAAGAACTCTTTATTAAAATATGAATTATTTGTTTTAGGCTTATCTGCTCCTGTTCCTAGAGGGCGTAAGGGTAAGAAAATTAAGAAGGAAACCAAAACAGTTGATCAAGTTATAGAGGAAAGTGAATGGACTAAAGAAGAAGTTAGCAATCCAGACTGCCTTCTCAATGATGAAATTTACAAGCGCCACTTGAATCGGCATTCAAATAAGTATGGAAACAGATATTTTTCATGCACATACATATATTTGGTTGCTCTTAATTGAAAAATATTAAATTATTACCTTTTCAGAGTGTTACTTCGTGTACGGTTGTTATACTATCTGAAGCATGAGATAATTGGTGATCTTCATGATCAAGTATTTTCTGGAATGAACGCTGGGTAAAGTATTTTTGTTTTTGTTCAATAATGCTATGGGATATTAAAGGATTTTGTTCAATAATGCTATGTGTTTCAACATTCTTAAGTAAATTTTATAATGCAGCATTTTTCAGAGTTTTATGTATTAATTTTATTATGGAGCACTGGTGAATGCTATGTAATAAAATTAAAAATGTTAATAAATTCATTAACTTTTGTGTTAATTGATTTTGGAGGCATTAAATAAACACTTTCTTCAGAACAAAACTCTTTTTGTAGTACAGCCACATTTACCAAAACACTACCAGTTTCTATCGACAGAAGCCGCACTTGCTTTGATTAGTGTGGCTTTGCTATCCTGAAAAAGAGGCCGTTTTTATTCTCCAAAATCAGTTGACACTGTTATTTTGTTAGTGTTGTTAGTGCATCATAATTGCCTTCTGAGCTGTGTTGGCTCGGTTTATGCTGAATATGGTTGTTTTCCATTGGGGCCCCTCCTGTCCTGGAGCCTCCAACAAGAAAACAAAGTGCTCTGAACTGCAAAACTGTCTTTTTGTCAGGGGTAGACCCTGGAGACCTGTTTGTCTTTATCGTGGAGACCTCTTCATCCTTAAGGGTGCAAGCCGACACTGCTTTTAAGTAGCAGTTTGAACATATTTCACTTAATTTCATGAATACCTCACTAACCCCAAAAATCAGGGAACTGTCAAATAAATGTTTTAAAAGGATTAAAGTTGGAATTTTAAAATTTCAGTTAGCATTTTAGTACATACCATCTTTTACAATTTTTTTGTAAAATGTGCAAATTTGCAATTTAAGTCATTTTACATTCTACCAGTAATTTTATATCAATTTCAGTAAATTTCTCATTAACAGGCATGAGGTTCTTTCATGGATTCACAACTTCTGCTTTTGTATTTGTTTTTATTTTCCGAGGTATTTCTGCCTTTCTTGAGGAATTTTGTGGTTTCTGCAGACAAAAATATTTTCCTTGCAATTTCCAAAATTCCTCTTATGAAGGGTGTCTACTGGTTATGTAAGTTTTAACATTGAATCATATTTTAAGATTTTTCATCAAAATTTGTAAGATTTTTCAATCTATGAGGTTTGCAGGTATGCATTTTAAAACTCACTTTATAAATTAGTTTATAAATTTGTTTTATGGTTGTTAGGAGAAGATTCACTGTATTTGAATTTTCTTCTTATTTTTTTTTTTTTTAAATTGAATCTTGCATACCTTATATTTCATTTTTTTTTCTAGTGATATACCACTTTTTGTTCCTCCATGTGAAGGAGAGCCACCTGCACCATGGTGGGATGGAGAACTTGATAAGAGTCTTTTGCTTGGAATTTATAAACATGGTTTGTGCTCAAAACATTTTTTCATCAATCAATATATTAATTTTGAATATGAATTTGGATCAGAATATGGAATAACAAACAAGTAAAATGTATATTAAGATATATTCCCATGAGTAATATTATGTTATGTTGAAGTGTCCAGGTTTAAATTTTCATGATTCCGAATTTGTCCTTGTTTCATGGGGAAATCTAGGATATGATTTCTCACATGAAGCAATGGAAATCCCACATTAATTTGGGAAACAATATATAGAGAGAATAAACATTCTAAATGATGCATAGAGGGACAAATTGACATTTAATATTTAAAATGGCTCCCTCGGACCCTGATACAGGCTCGGTATCGATGATTCCTCAAAACTGTAAGAGCTTTGTAAAAACAAATTGTAGATATAAAAACTGTTTTTCTTATTGATATTTTTGTTGCTTATTATTTACATCTATTTTTTATGGTTTTGAAGATGAACATAATAAAATATGATGAACATAACAATAAAAGATGAGATTCATAATAAAATATGTTTGCTCAATCAACCTTCAGGGGTTGCACTGTGTCCTGACGGTTTTGATTCCTTACCTTTTAAATTAACTGATTAATATTTTATTTATTTATTTAATGATGATTATTTATTTATTTATTAATTAAGATTATCCTTATCTTTATATTTAATTTTCAGATTAAAGTTATTGTTTTTACATTTGGCCTGATCGTATAGAATAAAGTTACTTTAAAAATATTAAAATTGTTTCTTTATTTGATTCCTATTCTTCTAAAGTTACTACATCTTTTAAATTGATCGTATAGAATTCAATAAATTTACCTTTATAATTATTAACATTATCTCTTTGTTTCCTTTACTAATTCCTTCTGTTTGGTCTGTGCTCAACCTTGTTTACAATTCAGAAATTCATATCAACCTTTATAAAACTCTCAGACTTCACTTACCTTTCAACAATTTCGTAATAAATAGCACAGCCATAACACAAAAGAATCACAACTCTATTGTTAAATTAAATTAACTTTTATTTGCATCAATTTAAATCTCAAAACATCATCCAATTCATTAAAACTTCAATTTTAGTATAGTGGAACAATTTACATACATTGCATTTATAATTAGATCAATTAAAATCAGAACTCAATTTAAAACAAACCCCAAATAAACACTTTCAACTACAATTTAAAATACCCAGGTTCAGAATCCACTCTGGTCTGAAGACCAGAGTTTGGTCTGCCTTGAGAGCTGTTCACTAACATTAATATTGAGAATAAAAATAACAAAGAACAAAATATTGATGTAAACAATAATACAGCTTAGAATAGTAAGGGAACATTGAATTGCCACTTGCAGTTCCCAATGACCAGATCAAAATCACAAATATAAATTTAATAACTTTAAGCTTAAGGCTTCACTGATCTTGTATTTCCATAAAAATTTCAACACCCCGGACTTAAAAAAAGCAAAATTGTCATACTGTAAATAGGTCTTAGCATCTGTAAAAGATGTATCATTCAAGGAAAGTATGCATCACCCGCTGAATTAGGCAAACCTTGAGCACTGTTTAAAGAAGTGTCAAGAGTATAGATACGAAAAAAAAAATGCAATTTATTTACCCTATATAAAATAGAAACTATCTGATATAGAAACAATAATTATTAGTCTACAGTTAATGTTTGAAGTAAATTTTCAATGTATACATAACTGTTGGATGGTGTTGCAACCAAATGGATACTTCACATGACACTATCCAGTGGTAGTAACCTGTTGGGAGTGACGAAAAAAATTCTGGAAATGAATTTGACATTTAATCATATAGCAAATTGTCTGCAAACTGATTTAAAACTTGTAGAAATTGCCATTGTTGGGATGCTAAAATATTGGTTAAGTCATAATTTTTACTGGAACATGATATTTGGGAAATTGTTTGGTTGCCAGTTTAGAACAAAACACATAGGACCAGGTTTCAGTGCCAATATTTTTTATTTTGTTTATATAAAATAACAGTAACCTCTGATTCACAGCAGGTTCCACAAAACATGACAATTCTACGCAATACAATTCTGGAATTACATATTTCTACATTTATAACACACTAGGCCTTATGAGACAGATCTAGCATTTATGAATTACAAATCACTCAATACGTAGATTTGAGCCCTTTAAAAATAGAAATGGCATTTGGTTGTCAGTATAGAACAAAACACATAGGACCAGGTTTCAGTGCCAATATTTATTTTGTTTATATAAAATAGCAGTAACCTCTGGTGTAAAACAGGTCCCACAAAACATGACAATTCTACGCAGTACGATTCTGGAATTGCATATTTCAACATTTATAACACACTAGGTCTTTTGAGACAGATCTAGCATTTATGAATTACAAAGCACTTAATACATAGATCTGAGCACATTAAAAATAGAAATAGCATTTAAAACATAAGTGTTTAAAATGGCACTGAGTCTTTAAAGATTGAAATGACATTTAAAGTATGCTAAAAACAGAGCATCGAGCCCTTTAAAGATCGATATGTCATATAAAACATAAAGTGAATTTAAAACAGGGCTAGTAATAGTCTTTAAAATAGATATTACATTTAAAAATGCAAAATACAGAGCTTTGGGCCTTAAAAATAGTAGTAGCTTAACATAAAGCATTGCCTTTTAAAATAGATATAACCTATTTCAAAACACCTACCATATGCTTGCACAAATATATAATATCACAAATATTTATTAGCAATACATTTCCAGAAAACCATCTATGTTGATATAATTTAAAACTTCATCTCCACAAATGTAACTGCATTAACTGTTTTAAAATTTATTTATTTCAACAACTTGCACGAAACAAGTAGAAATGACAGAAAATATTTTTGATTCCTTAATATTCTGTTTTAAACACGTTTTAAAGTACACAGTGTTTTGCTAGTTCTAGTTATAGCATTTTCAAACTGTAAGTGTAATTTAATATCCACTTTTATAAAATCTTCTACTTAAATTGCTATACAGCTTGTCCAGTTCGTTCTTTTGAATTTATTGAAATTTATAAATCTTCTTTTAGGGTTTGAGAGATATAACATTATGAGACAGGATCCTACTTTATGTTTTCTATCTCGATGTGGACCACCAGATGGAGCAGCTTTATTAGCAGAACTCCAAAATTCGTAAGTAAAGATATCTTTTAATTTTGTATTATTCTGTGCTTTAATGCAGGTTGTTTCCATTGTAGATTTTATATACTAATTATATTCTTACCAATTCAATTAGACAATAACAAGGAACCTTCATAACTCATTCACCACCAGTTTAGTCCAAACTTCATGTGCATGTAGTACATAGCTGCTAACTTTTCCGAATTATATTATCCCCAAATTTAAATATTTTCCATTTTTTGTCGAAAATGGGAGTGAAATTGTAGTGTAATATATTGTTTTGAAATCGACAATCAATGAAATTACAATAGAAGCCTGGCAGTTTTCACAGAACATACTTCACTCCCGTGGTATATCAAACCATACTATAATGATTTTATTTTTTCCCATGAAACATACTCTTCACTCCGGATCTGCAGACTGTTCTGTATCGGACTGCTACTGTATATTGTTCAGAATTTGCAATTTTGGCATAATTTTTGTTTCCATGACTAAGACTGTATATCTCTTTTGCTTTTCGCTGCAGCTTCAAGGTTTTTGTGAAGTTTCTGAATATAGAAAATAGCATTTCTAAATGTCTAACATAAAAAAATAAATAAATAAAAAAAAACTAAGAAAATAATATATTTTTCTCAAATAAATTTAAGTTTAAATAAATTAAGTTATTCATTACCAAAATACCTGAAAAATGAAATTAGAGATTCTGTAGTCAGATTTGAGGATACTCCTAATTGACTTCAAATATTAAATCCTAGCAGTACCAATTCTTGGTCCTTTCTCCAGAAACTAAGATTTTTTTGCATTTTCTGCTAATTTCTAAAAAATTTGGAAATCTCTCAGATTTTTTTATTCCCTCCAAATGTTTATAGAAATTCCCCTTTTGTAAGATTTAAAAAATGAACTAGCTGTAGTGTCTGCAGATAGCAATCACTTTTTACAAACAAACAAAAAATTTGCATGGATTATTTGAGATAAAATTAATTCCTATTTCAAGTACTCTAGTCATGGTTATATTGCATTCATCATTCCCCCCCCCCCCCCCCTTCGAATCTTGCTAAAACTTAGTCCCTCCCCTCTCCTGCCATAGAAAGTGGAGGGTTAATTGCCATTCAGTTAGCTTAATTCATGCTTGATTAAACAAATATTTAGTTTACAGATTTTTGGATAGTGGGTTATAAAAATGGAGATGAACCATATTTTTATTATCTGTATCCATTCTGAATTTAATTATCCATGAATTTGGTGAAATGTTTAGTTTAAAATTAACTGTTATATTTGTCTAAGCAGCAGCATTAACAGTATGGAAGAGTTCTATGCATTCATGTCTGGTATATAATCAGATCTGTCTCATTTTTATTAAAATATTAATCCTTTCCTTGGTTAATTAATATTTAATACATTTTTGTTTGAATAAACATACTTGTATTAGTAGTGATTAAAAATAGTGATGCTTTCAATCAACTGTTTAAGCTGTATCTTTATTTTGAGATTATTTTAACCAGCAATGTGAGTGAATTTTTTATTGGTGTTAAAGTTTTTGCCATGCAATTGTTTTGATGGAAATTTTTTCCTTAAAACAGCAAGATTGCTGTAGATAGATGTCAGATGATGACTTATTTGGATTCAGCATCAAATTTCAGAGGAGAATGGAGGGGGAGGGGGGGATAAAAAGATTTCCATTTTCTTTTTCTATATCTGTTCAAATATTTTCATTTTACTTGACACATCTATCTCAAGATTGGCTATAGATAGAGCCTATGATAACTAATATTGATTCAACATCCCATTTCGGAGGAGAATGAGGTTCACTAAGGATTTCCACTACCAGTTTAAAAAAATTTCTTGAAACATCTATTTCTCAAGATTGGCTATAGATAGAGCTTAGATGATGACTAATTCAACTGAAGAAATTCAGCATTAAATTTCAAAGGAGGTAGAGATGTTCACAGACCTGCCAAGTGTCTCTAATTTTTCATATTTATTACAAATTTTAACTTGGTACGAAAATATAAATCTGCACCTTAAAATTACAAAAATTTCAGTAAAATGTTCCTATTTTTCCCTTTATTCATGAAAATTTCCCTTTATTTTTTTTTCCCTTCCCGAAAAAGTTTTGGTCTTTGCTTTGCGACTGTCAACTAATAGGAAGAGGGGAAATGTTTATTGTTGAGTGCAATACACAAAGGAATTTCTAAACAGTGAGGTCATACATATATCAAGACCTCTGTTCTGATCAGGATGAAGTGCCCTTCCTGCACTATACGTAATGTATGCTTTATGTAAACAAATAGAATTCTGAACTTTTGATTTCACATTCTCTCACATGATCCTGTTTTTTGAAGGGATTTGACAGGTGTTACTGTTGTCATCATGTTATGAAATTGACATAGATTCTCATTTTGAAAAAGGATTAAATTCCCAATTTTTAGACATCACAATTTTCTAGAAAGGGCTTTAAAACTCACAATTTAACTTCAAAGTAAAATTTTGCGAACAAGATACATCATCACATTTTTATTGCTTTTAATTATTGCTAATTTTAATATTTTAAAATAAAATCATAGAGTTTTTATATAAAATAGCATATTTTAACACTAATGGCGGTGGCACGTCATATCTTCAAATCGATTTAAATGATAATTGAATGACAAATCATTAGATTTTAAACGTCATTTTATTAAAACATCCATCAAACGTACATTTAATTTAAAAGCCAGAGTGCTTTCGGGTTATCATCATACCCTTCCTCAGTGGCATTAAATAAAAAATCATAACATGCTTAAATACTTTCCACTACCAGCAAGTTGAATTTCCATATTACAAAATTGGCATCACTACTAAACACATTTAATGCATCCTCACAAAATCACCAGAAACAGATTTAAAAATTACAAAATTACAATTTGTTTTAAGTTATGCCTGGTGACTCGTTCTCGATTTCATGAGAGTCAAACCTTTACAAAGTTACCTCTAAAATATAAAATATTTAAAAAAATTCTTTACTTATGTATATTTGTGCTTAAACTGGATTATGACATTTTGTCTTTCTTGTATTTGTGATTTTGTAATTTTTAAATGTGTTTCTGGGGATTTTCTGTAGATGTATTGAACGTGTTTAGTAGTGATGCCAATTTTGTAATATGCAAATTCAACTTGCTGGTAGTGGAAAGTATTTAAGCATGTTAGCATAATTTTTTATTTAACACCACTGAGGAAGGGTACGATGATACCTGAAAGTGCTCTGACTTTTAAATTATATGTACGTCTGATGGATGTTTTAATAAAATGACGTTTAAATTCTAATGATTTGTCATTCATTTATTATTTAAATATTTCAACACTTTTATATAAAATAGCAAATTTTAGTGCTTTTAAAAATAATCGTGAATTTTAGTGTCATTTTTCAAATTCGCGAATAATTTTTTCTATTATCGGTTTGTATCAAGTATGATGCAATAATACAAAATATGTTTACATACTATTTAATTTTGTTATACATATCCATATAAAAATTGTATGTTTGCAGAAACCTGCTCTGGACAAATTTTTATTTGTTTGCTATTGCCATTCACTGATTACTCATTGTTTACCTTAGCCCTTATTGAAGTTGGTAATATTGCTTTTCTAGTAGCATGAATAATGAAGATGAAATGGAGGATCAAGCTGCCTCTAAGGACAAGGATGAAGAAATGGAACCCATGTCACCCAACAGTGAAGTTGAACCATCCAAAACTGCCATTCCTAACAATTTTCTAAATCACCGTATGTATTTATATTGGAATCTTTAGGAAATGTGTTTGTTTATTGTATGTAACTAATATTAAAATTAAACAAAACTTGTAATGCAAATTTAAAATATTTGTTTATAAGCAGCATAAATTGTAGACTATAAGATTTTTAAAAACACTTAAAAGTACTTATTTTATGTATTGGATTATGTTTTATGTATGTATTGGATCCTTAAGACTCCTTATTTTGTTAGCTGACTAAAGTTAGAGGTCATATCAAGAGAAAACTATTTTGAAATTGCTCTAGGGATAATTTTTCACTTTTTTACCTTTGGTATTATTTTATTGTGTGTGATTATGGTTACAAACAATCACAATTCTCTAATTACCTCTGGTTTAACATTTTTAATGTATGGTATAACAGCAATTATAAACCATGTGCTTTAATAAAAAATTCATAATAAAACTAATAATATAAGGGTCATTCTAAATTTACTTGTAGATTTCCACTTTTACTGTAGTAATTTTTTTTTTTAAATTTTAGTCATAATTATTGCATTTTGTGAATGTGTAAAGCATAAAAGTTAGATAAATAGCTAAAAGCAGAGCTAAATATTATTTATGCAAATTGACAGACCTTTTAGAATATGTGTAGATGCAAAAATTTGTAACCTCTGTTACCGAACCCAAACCTGTCTTCTCTTGGTTATAAGATCAAGCAGCCAGGCAATACTTTTTACCGTTGGACTCAGTAGGTGTCCATGGCCAAGTTAATGTTGTGTAATGACCATAATATAGTTAATGAGAATGAATAAAATAATGACTCGGTAACCTCTGTTACCAAGTTGTGTATTTTATACTTGAAAGTTTTTCAAGTGATTAGAAAAAATAATAATTTACAAAAAAAAAAAAAAAACTTTGGGTGTTGTCAGGCTGTAAATTGAGTGTAGCCCTCATTTGATAGTTTGTGGGAAAACTGATACACACAATTTATAGAAATTAATTTTTTTTTCATAACAGAGGTTACAGACATCAATTTAATGCAGTTTTTTCCCCTCCCCCCCATATATTACCAATGATGTTGATATATAGTTAACTACATCAAAAGGTATTCTTAGGACTACACAGCCACTTTTGAAGGGATAAGCAAAATTTTACAAAAAAAAAAAATGTAATATTACTTCCGAAAACTGATGAAAAATTAGGATACATTGGCAGGTTACTAAGTAATTACACTTAGCTTGATAGTTCAAAAGATTGTGCACAGTTCTATTATAAGTTCACCTGTGAGGTTTAAGTTTGCAATAGGCCTACACAGGCAGGCTTACTTCTTTATCATTAACAGTTATTTTTCATAGACATCAATGACATGAGTGAACTTGTATAGTACACTATCACTCTTTTGTACTGATGAAGGAGTGGGAAAGATTTTTTTTGATTTGTCCAAATTTAATATCTGAAACATCATTTTCATCCATCTTGTATAGGAAACCAGAATCATTATACACTTTCAGAACATCACACATACATAACCATCATCATCCAAATCTTCTTGAGTTACTCCAATATATGTGTATCCTGACTTTTTTTATACACCTCCGAAGAATTAAGCAAGCAAAAAAAAACCTTTTTTAATTTTGTCTGGTATCACTTCAACATACATTGGAATGTCCTTAGATAGAACATTTTTTGCAGCCATAATTAGATCATCATTTTCACTATCTCCTCTAATGTCAGCTCTGATTAACTCAAAATTTTCACTCTTGGAATCTGAGATTGACTGTTGCCTTTTACTTTTCCCAGAGACCATTCTTGTCATGGTCGTATTTTTTAAGCAAAAATCAGTGTAAGGGAAACAGTTAAACAATCCTTATTGTGACCTGCAGAAACAGCTTAGATGACGATGTTTCAGTTGGTCTTCAAACTCTGTGGACAACTGGTGAACTTGTAATGTTCCTTTTAAAGCTGGGATATTGACTGGTAGCTGTTGACATACGCTGTCTATTTCTTATGTTGTTATGAAGAACAGTTTTTCAATTGTTTCTTCTGTCTTAAGTGATTCAAAAAACTGCTCCGCATTGGTAATATCACTTCCATATGTAATAAGTCTGTCTGGAGTCCTCTTCACTACTACCCTCCTGATTCCTTCAGCAGTTCCTTTTCCATGGCCAGCCTCGAAGAAGACCATGTGCCACGACAACACTCATAATGAAACAGACGCCTGTTGAAAAGATAAAAGTTCTCCATCTTACGATACTGAGTCATTGGTCCATCTGAAAAGAAATGCAGTGTTTAAATTGCTGGCACAGTGTTCTTCAGTAGTTTGATGACTGGATCCAAGTGATCCCATATAGCAGTTGGTTTGTGTCTACTGTCAAAAGTAACAGAGCAAAAGAAAAAAAAAATATATATATAGGCTATACATGTATATATGTATATTATATATATATATATATATATATATATATATAATAAAATAAGATAGAAATAGGATACAAATGGAATAAAAAATGGATGGGAAGGCTAACGGGCAATATGCTAAAAAAAGCCTAAGGGGGGATTGTGACCCCTTAAATCTCCGGTTACAGCATGCTGCTAGGCCGCGGCACACTCCCGGTATGGCCACAATTCCCGTAGCACTTCTCCAATGCATGTACCTCGAATGAATAGACCTTGATTTTTCAAAGGAGTAAAGAAGAAATGTTACCTAATTCCTATAGAACGTTGTTAGAATCCAAAGACAATATAAGAATTCATCCTTCCCCCTCATTATTATAAACAGTCATAAACCATACCATGTTTCGTTTTCCCATATCAAATCTTTAGAACATTCTGTTGTTTCATCTTTCGTCATGAGTGAAAGTAGTTGTCATAAAATCGTGATCCAAATCTGTTTGTTATAGAATTCTGGGTAATCAAGTGGGTTTTTGTCGTCCTCTTCCTTTAACATTTTCTACTTGCGCATTTCATTTATATGATTTTTATCTCGAACCTTTTAATCTTATAGTGCTTTATCAATTTTTATTATATATATATATATATATATATATATATATATATATATTAGTCTGTATAAAGTAAAAGGCCTAATATAATATAAGCTCTGCTACTGTGTTGTAACTTCTGTTACTGTTCTGTAACCTCTGTTACTGGTAGATGATAACAGAGGTTACATTTAGTATGTAAAAAATAATTTTTTGAAGACATTATTCTTTTTATTAAACTATCAGTCAAATTGCTTAATAGTGGTACCAAATCTATACTTATGAGATTTACAGCTTTTTTCAAAATCTCAAAATAAAGGCTGTCAAAAGTTGATAACAGAAGTTACAGAGAGAAAAAAACACTCACCTGCAAAATAATGTAGATCATCCCACTGTATCTGATGTTTATAACAAAGATTCCAAAATGGCTGCTGTGAGTCTTTGTTCCCTCCTAAACTTTACTTCTCTCCAGTGTTGCCCTCTTGTATCAAGAATGGAAAAGTGTACACATGGTAACAGAGGTTACACAAACCAAGGACATAACTTTTTCCACTAAAAATATATATTGGAAATGGACTGCAAGAATTGATTTGTGTAATATTGTGTTTATCATAGTATCTGCTATTATAATAAAATGCTTACAAATAAGAAACTAATACTACAGTACTAAATAAACAATATATTCCCAAAGAAGTTGCATCTCGGACAGTCAGAAAAAGGCAGTGAGTGAAGTAATATATTTTTTTGTTCATACTAGAACAAAGTATTTAACAAATGTAATACATTTTTTCATGAGTAAATAAGATATTTTTAAAAGTAGTGGTCTCAATGTGCGAAAGCCACTGAAGGCTGAGAAGAACACTATTCAGTTTTTAGGACATGAAATCTGTGAGTAAATTTAGAATGACCCATAAATTAAAATAAATATAAAAGCGAACCAAACATTTTAAATATTTGTATTATCAAATGGAAATATAATTCCTACACATTTTCCTGAAATATTTTTACTGAATAATATCAATCTCCAGGGGTGGGGAATCCCACTCGCCAGCTCGCTACTAGCGAGTCCAGTTTTTCACTTGGCGAGTTCAAATTTGAGTTGCAAAATTTTAACATCCTACCTTAAAGTAAGCCCGATTGCACAAAATAATGGAGACTTCCCAAAAGCTTGAAGCACGTAGCAGACCGCAAATTCTGACTACAATTAAGGTTCTGAATCTGTTTCGAGCAGTCATTGTGGGTGTGAAAATCAGTTTATGCAATAACCATCTGGATCGGTGCATTTTGCATCTCGTATATGAAGACCCTTCGGCCCTCACCAGTGGAGAATGCAGAGCTTCCCGCGAAGTTTTCGACTGAGTGTCAGTGCCTCCCCCATCCATCAAATAATAATAATATAAAACCGTGATCTAGTGCCAAAGAAAAACGGATAAGCATCAACTTCATTCTTCCGTTTTAAAAAAATAAAACAAACACATTCCCTCTTCTAATAGATAAAAAGTTTCAAAGATGCTTTCGTGTATTATTTATCAACTTAAAGTTCTGAAGATTTGATGGTAAGCATTTTTGTTCGAAAACTAATATTCAATTTAGCTTTCTGGACTAAGTTTTATTTATTTTTTTTTCCCGCGCCTTCATTTGCAGGAACATGTATGTGTTTATGCTAAGTCTGTCAAAACACAGGATGATTGAAGAGGGGAAACAAGTTATGTCGATTAGCCCTTTTCAGTAGTTTCGATCCACCCCTAACCAAGGTCAAGTATCTGCAAAATACATTGGAGTTGTTCGCATGGACATTTAATGCCATCTAGTAGACAAATTCAAATAAAAATGTTCCGTATGAAAACGCGCTCACACGGCCATCATCTTTTAGGGTAATTTTTTCCGAATGCGGATACATGACCGTCATCCTAGAATGCAAGTTCGCAACCGACACTCGGGCACGTCAACCGTCGCAAAAGGGTTAACCTTGGTTTTGATTCAATTAGAGATGTATTTCCTTGGCTGTGCCTGTTTTTTATCACTTGTTCTATGTTACTTTCCTGATGCATTTCGTTTTTCAACTAATACACACTGACTGCTTTATCTGACACAATGACAACCTATAATGCCATTGAGACATTTGTAGTCGCCTACATTTTATCGCTGCTATAAAAAAAAGTACAAAGAATTGTATTCTCACAAGCAGCCATTATTCATTGTGTGTATAGATTAGCTGTCAAGTTTGAAACAATTTGGTCAGAAACTGGACTTGTATATGGAAAAATTAAACAGACTTTCAACTGTATTATGAAAGTATTCTTAAGGCCGTATCACATTCAAGAACTTTTCAGGCAATTTTTCGGACAACCAACTTTTTGAACAATTTTTGACCCGAGTTGGGGGAAAACGCATGTGTGATAAGCGCAAAAAGTTGGGACAACCCTGAACAACTTTTTCTGGACCGAGCAGAAAAAGTTGTTCGTTTGGGACAATTTTTCAACAACCAGCCAATCAGCAATGAGCAGCGGAGATATCACGTGTAGAGAACAGGTTGGCGTAGGTGGTTTATGGCGTGAAATCTACGAGCAACGTGGCCAAACAAGAACATCGAAATTTCTGCATCTTTCAATATTTTCAGATGAATTTATACTATTTAAGATGGAATTATTTATATTTCTTTCCTGGATGAAGAGTATTCAACAAGTTTGCCAACATGGTATGAAGAATTAGCCGATTTTGATTCGCATATCGATGTAATATTTTATTTATTAAAAGTTTTAAAGATGAGCAATTGGAATGCACTTTTAAACAGGTATATTTTGTATATTTTTCGTTTATATTCTGTTGCATGATCATAAACTGACTTATGACATGTTCATGCTATTTATATTCACAATATTAAACTCTTCTGGGATTATGTTAAATGTACAGAGTTGCAGCACTTTGATGAGAAATAAACGTGTACTGCAATAAATCAGCCGATCTGTTTATTATATCAGATATGCTATTTTATTGCTGAACCCGTTATAGAAATTGCCCTATATACTAAAAGTTCGATTAGAAATTATCATATATTGTTCCTAAGTTTTTCTTGTGTTTGAATAACATTTTGTTTACATTTTTGTTTATATGTGATCTCCGAAATTGTAATTTTAAAACGTTTTCAATTTACTTGAAGTTATGCATTTACTGTTTATTTATAAAACTAATAACTAAAATATGAGCATTGTCTGTATATATGAGCACTTTCATTATGTAAGAAACATAATTTATGTATGGGTACAAATGAGTTTAATAATAAAGAACAGTTGTTCATTAGCTTTAAACTTATGTATTCAACATTCAAAGTTTTGATGATTTTGAGGATAGCATTTAACATTTAAATTTTACTTCTTTGAACTTTGAAAATTAACGTTATTCGAATTTCATCAGAAATATAAATTTACGCTTTTTAAACTTTGATATCATAAATTTGTACATGACAATACATAACACTGTACTGAATAAAATATTTTCAAGGTCTGAATATCGGTTATTAAATTGTAAACAATGTTTGAAAAGTAATGTTCAAGACTCTAAAATGTAAATAATTTTAAGTTAAGCATAAAAAAAAATTAATAAATGTATTTTATAGTAATTAATTGCATAACGTAAACTATGAAGAATGATAATAATTAAAAGCAAACTAATCCATAGCTTAATGGTTGATATAAATTTTGCAGCTTATTCAACTTCAAAGTATTTCATAAATATTGGATAATTGCTTATTTATTTCCAATAGATGTAGTGTTTGTTGTATAGAATGTGTCAAATACCTATCAATAAAAACTAATTTGTAGCTATTCAACGAGTAAGGCAAATTACAACTAGTATATATATATTATATGTTTATGCAAATACCTTTATATATATATATATATGGTTAAATACCTGCTATAAAATAATCCGAAACCCATAATTGGGCAAAAAATCGGGCCAAATTAAAAATTTCATAGATTTCAATGCAAAATCGATCTATAATATCCATGTAATGTAAAGCAGATGAATTGTCAAGCGGTAAACACGCTGCCGTAACCCTAATCGCAATGTCACAAAATACACAACTGTATATTTCTCGCTAAAAAAGTGATAAAAATACAGTGCTTTCACTCGCAGTTTTTTATTTAGCTCAACTTCTTCAATTATCTGACAACCCTATCACCAACTTTTTTGCCAGAAAATTGGTGGAAAAATTGTCTGAACTAGTTGGTTGTTCCAAAAGTTCTTGAATGTGATATGGCCTTTAGCGTCAAAATATTAATATTGAGTTTTTGATAAATTCACATGTCTGAAGATATGACAATTAAAATTTTCAGTGTGCATTCATGTTATGTTAATACAATAAAAAACCTCTTTATTTAAATATAAATAAAAACTAATTTGTAGCTATTCAACGAGTAAGTCAAATTACAACTAGTATATATATATTATATGTTTATGCAAATACCTTGATATATATATGGTTAAATACCTGCTATAAAATAATCCGAAACCCATAATTGGGCGAAAAATTGGGCCAAATTAAAAATTTCATAGATTTCAATGCAAAATCGACCTATAATATCCATGTAATGTAAAGCAGATGAATTGTCAAGCGGTAAACACGCTGCCGTAACCCTAATCGCCATGTCGCAAAATACACAACTGTATATTTCTCGCCAAAAAGGTGATAAAAATACAGTGCTTTCACTTGCAGTTTTTTATTTAGCTCAACTTCTTCAGTTATCCGACAACCCTATCACCAACTTTTTTGCCAGAAAATTGGTGGAAAAATTGTCTGAACTAGTTGGTTGTTCCAAAAGTTCTTGAATGTGATATGGCCTTTAGCGTCAAAATATTAATATTGAGTTTTTGATAAATTCACATGTCTGAAGATATGACAATTAAAATTTTCAGTGTGCATTCATGTTATGTTAATACAATAAAAAAACCTCTTTATTTAAATATAAATAAAACATGCCATCTGTTTATCTATTAATCATATTTATTTTATTCACATATTTTAATGAGTTCAATTGATAATTTATTTTGTAATTTTTTTATTCCAGCTTATGAAATGGGAGTTATACTTTTTCCATCAGTTACAGATGTAAATACTAGAGTGCGAAGATTAGTAACTGCCTTTCAGCGAAACAATAAGCGGCTGGAAATCAGAAATGCTCAAAAGGCTAAAGTATGCTGTTTTATTATTTTAGAATATTTATTTATTACTTTTCTTACATTCATAGTATAATGCATAAGAAAAGTATTGTGACAGGATGGGAAATTTGAATTTGAGTTTTTGACAGAAAAACACATTTCAAACATTCCTGAATGTGAATTAAATGTTTTTGAAGTGGTGTGTTTGCAGGGCCGCCGACAGAGGGGAGAAAGGACCCCATAAACACTATAAAAATGGGCAAATAACTTGTAGGATAGAGTGCAGTAGGGGTTTGGAAATTCTGTAGGCGATATTGTGTATATGTGTCCTTGAATTTGTGGAAACAATATTTTATAAATGAATTAAGTGTTTCAAATAAATAAATGGTAATCAAATGTTCCCAATTTTTGAAAAAATCATTAAAACATTCAATAATGTTAAATAATCATTTCATATGTATGTAATTTCTCATTATAAAGAGATGGACACAATTTTTAGGACACTAGCATAAGCTGTTCTCGAGATATCATCCATTTTTCAAATAAATTAAAAAAGTAACCTGTATAAAATTAAAAAGATTAAGTATCTTTAAATAGGTTGAGATAAATCTAGCTCATTCCATTTATGAAAAAAGGCAGCTATTAATTAGAACTGGAACCATCAAATAAAAGTCGTCCCCCTTTTGCTTGACTAGCACTTAGCAACAAATTTTGTGACTATTTTTCAATTTTGTTGACAAATGTGCTTAAAAGATAGCTAACTTCATGACTTTTCAAAATGACATTTAATATCTTAATGTAGGGAAACTCATGTGCTGCCCACATCAGATTTGTTTTTTAATTCAGTGATAACACTGTTCATTGCTGAATATGATATATGATTATTTTACCATTAGAATATGTTGATGGGTTTGGTACTTTAAATAGTTATGAATGTTATATATTAGTGAGCTTTAAAGTACTTAATTTGTTATTGCAACTTTAAAATCTTTTTAATTTTTTCGTATTGAGGAATTTAATTTCATGACTGTTAGAAAATACTTACCTTTTGAAAATATATTACCAGACTTTTGGATATTATAATGATTTAATTTTTAAGTCATTTATATATTCTCTCTCAATGATTCTACAACTATGCATGTTTTATGGTGCATAGTGGATAAATGTTATGAATGTCTTTAAAATTATAATTTGTGTTTAATTTTTATGATGTGAATCACATCCAAATGGGTACTTTGGTATCCTTCAAATTCTGAGGTCTCTGGGTAAAAGAGAGGCATTTTAATGTGTGAGGATATTTGTAGTGGTTTATAATTCACTTTATGATGCAAATTCTTCTCAATTTAGATACAAAATGTTTGTAAAATGTCCAAACCAGCCTACCTAACTTGTAAAACTTGTTTATAGAAGATTTATTTTAGTAATATGTAATAATAATTTCTAAGTTTTTTGAAATAGTTTTGTTTGTATTAAATAAAAAACATTTCTTCAATATTACAATATCTATGTATCATTTCTAAATGATTCAAGATTATTAATTCTAAATGATTCAGGATTACTGGTATAATCAAATAAAGTTTGCTCAAACCATATAAAAAACTAGCATACTCTAAAATTCATCGGGAAATCTCTGAGATGCCAGTCTATGAATAATGCATTGTTTTTTCCATGGCCTCTAAACATAACTCACATTTATAAGTTTGTTGTATTGAAGTGTTTAATTTTTATGTTGAGTATCCTTTACCCTTACTACCAACAAGGATTTCAACTTGCTACTTCATAATGCCATAGGTGGCTCAACGTGCTGTGTGTATTTGCATTCCCCTATAATTATTTTGTCAAGAAATGCTATTGTTGTTGCCTCTTATCTTTGTGCAAAATAGCTACACACAGTGTTAGGAATTTGAAGTTAAGTTTCAATTTGACCGTTTTGTCTTTAGGTGCAAATAGGCATAGCTAGTTGCTATTTTTGCAGCTTTAACAATATCAAATATTTTTTTTAATGTTTGTTATTATTAAAGATATAATAAAAGAATAATTCAGATTTTTGTATTAGAAGTTATTTTAAATTTTCTTAAAGTATAAAATAAATTAATAAAAATACTCATAAAAACATAAAAAAATGCTAATTTTTTTTTATATGGAGGAAGAGAGGGGACGAATTTAAAGAAAACATACTTTTATTATCTTGTACGATTATTGCCCTAATACCCCTTCATTTTGTTAATAATATGTTTGAAAATTATTTTTCTTGAGTAAAAAACAAAATTAATAGAAAGGTTTTAGTTGATATAAACAGATTGCAAAAATGAAAAATGTTTTACAATGAAACAGGAAAACTCAAAAATCGTGTGTAAATGCAGATTTCAGCGATATTGCCAAATGATTTTTCTCAAATTACTTGCAAAGAATTAAATGCATTTAAAAATATTATAAGGATATTTTGAGCTAAATTTAGGCATTTTTTTTTTTTTTTTTTTTGCCAATTGCGTCACAAAGTATGGGATTTATTTTAACATTCTTAAAAAATGAGATTCCTTCTGAAAGCAATGAAATTTTTTTACTGGAGATCGGCACTCGGCAGAAAATGTAAAAATCTGAACTTTAGGGGAAAATGCAGAGTTGCAGAGTTGGCTGCTAGGCGTCAGTATTTTCAGAAGTCAAAAGTTTTTTTTATCATGTTTTATAGTTGCTATTCTTTTTCTTGTCATTTTGAAAAGGTATAAATCACATAATTTTGGAGATCAATATAAAAATTGTCATTTTCAGTGTTTGGTAGCAAAATATTATCGAACCAAAATTCCAATTCCCAAATACTGAGAAGACAGTTTTCTTGTCTCCAATAACAATTTCTCCCAAATTATACATGCTATATCGTGTTGCACAAAACCTGCATGTTGTTTTAAACATAATACATTTTCTTGTAAATTGCTAAATTAACTTGCTACAATGCTTACCTTGCTACAATGCTTAAAAAAATAATTTACTGTTTCAAATCAGACTGCAAAGCATTCATGATGCCTGAATCTTATGGTCTCAGTACATACATGTCAAATGTGTTTTTCTAGAATTTCCAACCACAGGTATTGCTTCTCCAGTTTGAAATAGTAGATGGATTAATCTTTTTATGTGTGTTTTTGGTATTACCTGTATCTTCTTTGTCGTTTTTGTTAATTATATAATTTAAATGCTTATTTTCGTTAGTGTTAAAAATTGAAAAATAGGATACAATGTTCCATATCGTCATATTGAGTAGATTTATTTGGAACACACTGTGTTCAATAAATATAAGCAATTACAATGCAGGGGTAGAAATTAGAAAATTGAAGTCATTGGTCCAAAGGACCAGTGACTTCATGACTTCAGTGATCCGCAACCTTTGTTACTGGTCCGTATACGGGACTTTAATAAATTAAAATAAAATAAATTACATGTAGAATGTTATGTGGATTTCCATAAATTCATAAATACCATACGTAGTTCAATTAAAAAATATAAGGGAAGCTTTACATAAAATGTAATTTAATTCTTGTGTATAAAGTAACCATATAAAGTGAAGTGAAATGTACACTACCGAACAACTACATAATGAAATGCTATACAAAAAATAAAGTTTTAACGTTCAAGACTGATCACCACGCTGAATTTGCCTTTTGACGGTTAGGTGTTGTGAGATCATGTTTGTCTATACCAGGGTTACAAAATTCAAAAAATTTCTACACGCCCTTCAGGCATGTTGTCAAAGAAATAGATGCCGAAGATAAAATTTTAAATGCCCAACATTTTTCTGATGACATTTTTCATTGTTGATAGCTCTGGCGCACATGAAAATAAATATATTAAATATCATTATATATACGTAGCCTATAATTAAATACCATAATTAGAAATTTAGTTACTTTTAATGAAGTAAATATGTTAAAAATGGGAATTGAATTCTATTTATGCTAAAATAATTTTAAAAATAGCAGTTTAGCGATTTATTCTGAATTAGACTAGACAACTTTTGGAAGAAGCATATTTATTACTTCAATAAAAAAGTGATCGCGATCTTAATTTATATTACATGCGGCTGTAAATCCCCATTGTCATGATTGACATTACCGTGAATGTGGCCGTAAATTTACATTGGCTTAGACAAAAGAGAATTTTTTGTAGGAAATTATGCAAATTTTGTACATAGTATGAGGATGTTTCCTGTAGAATCTACAGATATTCCTCAGTAATCGACATTTCTGCTTATCAACACCTGTTCACGTTCGCAAAGCTATACAAGGAATCAAGCACAACTGAATGACAGAAAGAGAGAGAAGAGAATGAGGAGCTGCTTTGGCACTATGCCAGAGGCTCTGCTTGTTTCTTTTAGTGACGTCACTGTCGCTTGTAAACTGTGAAACTTTATTTTCTCTCCACAGTTATCAAGTATCGCGCTGCGAAAGCCATTCATAGTCCATCGCTGAATAATTAAGACTTTTCTTTTTCACCCTCTTCTCTTATACGGCTTTAAATGTTGAACATAAAATATTTGCAGTAGAGTACTGGTTACTCGATTTCGGTTACCGATTGACCTAATCAGGTTAATGACGAATAAATTTTTATTACATGTCCGGTCGGGCATGTAAAAAAATTAATACATGCCCGGTTGGAATTTTTATATGCCCCGGACATGTCAGATAATAGATTTTTCAAACTCTGGTCTATACACCCTATAAAGTACGGGTGTTCCATTTCTTCTCTTTTGTTGCCATAAAGATGAAGACAAATGTTCTAAATACGTGGCAACCTTAAAATATAGGAGAAAGAAAGTGATGGGGGAAGGAAGGGGAAGAAGCAATGCCCAGGAGAGATACATTCCAGTTCCCCTCCCCGTTTTCACAGCAGGAGTCCGTAGGGAGTCAGAATAGCCAGATATCTTGCGGGAGAGAGGGAAGAAAGGGGGGTGACAAAATTACAAACACGGAAGCAGTATTGTTTACTTTCCCCAGACTGTTGAATATCGCCTTTCTTACATAAGTGCTGAGGGGAAAAGGGGAAAATTTAATTTACGAGAGGGAAATGAGAATAAAAGGTTACTAGTCCGACGGACCAATATAATTTATATTCTGCTGGTCCGTTGGGTGTTTTTGTGGTCTCGTACTAACGGATCACCTTTAATTTCGAGCCCTGCAATGTAAAGACTCACAGATATCCCCCCTTTTTTTTCCCAATGGAAATGAAAAAGGAGAAGAGCAATAGATAACTTGTTAAATACCCCAGGTTTTTGTCTTGTCTTCCATCTTGGATATCAGAATGTAGGATAGGATGAAACAAACAATGACATTTTTTAGAGTTGTAATTTTACAGTTTATTGTGGGATTGGTGCTTCTTGAACGCAGTACAATAAAGATCTGGATATTGTCCTTTGCTGACCACATTAGCCCACTCCCATGGGGAACATATTTCTGCCATTGTAGTGCCCCATTGTGTTAATTTTCGGCATGTTTTCACGGAATAACAAATGCCCAGTAAGCCACGCATTTGGGATCACAATGACTTCGAATAGGACCACTTGCAGATTTGGTGATTGGGTTTGGCTAATGAATAAAATGAGACTATTATTCTAATTCTTTACAACTGCTGTCCAGAAATGTACATCATAATTTAGTCAAAGGGAAAGGGGAGACTGATTGTCAAAACAAGACCATTGTTAGGAGTCAAATTTGACGGCCAAGTTAAATCTAGTCATTAAATTGAAATTTATAATCACCATTTATGACTAATGCCTGCTAATTTTGAGCACTGTTTGCATAGTATAAAGAAAGTTGTTTTGTTTAGAAACCAGTCTCTGAAAGAAAAGTGACAACTCTGTCCATTTGTGAATCGCTAATTCTCACACTAATATCCTCACGAAAAGGGGGATGATTGCAGAGAGTATGCTGCAACTGTTCGCTGGCAGCTTTGTAGTTTGCATGATAGGCATGAAAAGCCACCTTGGTATTCAAAGATTTAAATGTCAAATGACCAGGAATTATTAGAAAATGGACTAATTTAATTAACATGATTCAAAAGTTTTGAAAGTAATTTTATTACAAATTTTGAATTTAGATTATTGCAATGTTAAATTTTTCTCACATAATTTAAATTGTATTTGTGTGTAAGTTTGATATTTGAGAATTTTTATTGTTTAATTTTACAATTATAAAATATTTTCTTTAAATGTTTTATAAAATCATTTAAAGAAATGCTCTAAATGCCTGATTGTTGTTCCAAAATAACAATTTTCATAAAGTGTCTCAAAATTAGTTTTACTGTTGCTTTATGTCAATTAGTACATTAACATTTTTTTTTTTACCACCTATTTTCAGAAGATCGAAAGGCGTGAAAAGTTTGAAGCTGCTATCAGAGAAAGGGAAATGAAAAAGAGGGAGTTGCAACAAAGGTTATTACATGCTTATCTACAATCATATTACATAGCTGCCAACTTTTCTAATTTTATTTTATTTTTTAATGGGATTTAATTTTATGTCATATTTCTTAATTTCCTGAGAAACTTATAAATTCCCCATCTTTTGCCATTTTTGTACAAATTAGATTTCTATTTTTAAATAAAAATTCGTATACTTTGTTAGGTAATATTCTTTTTCGTAAATGTAAAAGGCATTTTAGATGTTGTCATTTTTGTCATGGTAGAACCTAATTTAACTTATGTCACCAGGAACTGATTCTAGGAATATTAAACCAACTCCAAATTGCTTCAAATATGTATTTTCACAACAGTCTGACTATTGTGATAAAATTGGTTTTGGGATAAATTTCTTTTGATTTGTATATTTATATTTTTTCTTAAATGGATTGTTACATAAATGATTGTGGGATATATAGATTTTTATTTAAAATAAATATTTTCACTGTTCTAAATGAAATGTTGTTCCGAAATAACAATTTTCACAAAAAAGTGTCTCAAAATTAGTTCGACACTTTCATCACTGTCACTTTTTTTCTATATTATTTTAATTGAGAAGTGGCTGCCACTATATTTTGCATATATCACATTTTATATAAAAGTAGAATATTATACTATTTTGTTTAAATTTTCAAATTTTAAATCCATGCTGTCAGTTTTCCTATTTCAACTAAATTAGTGTTTAACTGGCTCTTAATCAATCTAGCCAGGTAATTGCATCTGACAGCTCTATAACCTTTTTTATTTAACAGGAAAGGTACCCCAATCTTTTTTTATGGAGTTGGCAACTATGTTATAATATTTGTTCAACTTTAAAACTATTGCTAAAATTTTTCTATTCAATTACAGAAAATGGTCTCGAAGAGAGGAGGCTGACTTCTATCGAACAATATCATCATTTGGGGTTGAGTACAATGAAGAGAAAAAAGAATATAACTGGTCCAGGTTCCGAGGTATTGCTCGCTTAGAAAGAAAATATGATGAAACTCTTGCTGAGTATTACAAATGCTTTTATGCTATGTGTAAAAGGGTTTGTGGAAGAGAGCTGACTGAGGAAGAAGGTGTGTTTATGTGGATTTACTTAAATGCATTAAAAAGTGTTTGTTGGCAGTAATATTTTCATTGTTACTTCCTTTTGCTTTTAAATTGACTAAAGCATGATAATCACACAGATACATACACTGTCTTACTAAATAATTATATTCATCACTATTTGTGATTTTCCCTTTTAAGAATAATTCTCGGTGTAATCCAATTCTAAATTAGCCATGTGTGTATGTGTGTTATGTAGCTAAAATCTGGAGCAAATGTTTAAATATATATTATAAAATAAACATGGAACTGTGAGTTATATAAATTGATAATTTGCAATGGCATTATAAGTAGTTTCTGCTAATGCTTTTTTAAATAGTTCGTAAGTGCTAAAAGGATTATAGATTTTACTGTTTATCATTAAACTTTTGCTCCTGTGTTCTATATTGTGAAAATAAAACATACTAACTAATACTCTGCTTTATTTTCCTACCTACAGCTATGCTTATAATATGAATGCTACAGTTAAGAATAGTGATGTTTGGGCTTGAATATTATGCTGCACTATTTTATTCTAATTATATTTAGTATTATTCCTTAGTAATCTGTTGAAAAAGGATTCAGGAAATTGTAGACGTTTGCTTGATTCAGTTTTCTAAAGTGCATTGTAGAATCTTAATGTATGTAAGCAGTGTTGAAACTCAGACCGTCCGACCTACCAGAAAGGTGTAAGGTAACTGTTTGGATGGTGTAAGCAGTGTAGAAAACCCAGACCACACGACCAACCCATAGGCTAATGGTAGCTTTCTGTGTGGCCGGGGTGTAAGCAGTGTTGAAGGCCCAGACTACACGACCAACCCAGGGGTTTATGGTAACAAATTGTGTGGCCGGGAAATGGGGTGTAAGCAGTGTGTAAAATTTTAAAAGAATAGTCATCACACCCTGGATTTACAATTAGTTAGGTTCCAGAGCATGGCCGTAAATCACAGTAGCTTCTCGATTGCGATTCACCTCCAATTCATCATTAACTTCTTTTAATCATTTTCAGCTTAGCATTCAATGCAATAGCCTTATCACTTTTCTTGTTACCTTAATCTACCATTTTTAATAGATTATTTGAAATCTAAGCACAAGAAGACACTAACATAAACTTCATTTAACATTAAATTAAGCCTTGTCCGCTTATTGAGAACAGCATAATGGGATAAATTTTATGTTCAATTATTAATTTTAATATTTTAATCACATGGAAAAACAGCCATACACAAAGAAATGTAAATCAAACCGTATTTAAAAACAATGTTTTGAAACATTCGTAAATAGTAATGCTTCAATAAATGCAATTCATAAAATAATTCTTGGAATTCTTCTCTATCTGAATTTAGCATTTAAGATACTCTCACAATTGCCAACAACTTTTACTAACAATTAAAAGTTTCATTAAGCTATTACAGTAAGTCTATATACCTATTCCCGAACCATATTGTGGCAGTCTTTTCTAATCCTCCTTCAAAACATTTTGATGTAGATGAAGGTTTTTTAATTTTTGAAAGATATGGAAATAGTATGGCTGAACTGTAGAGAATGGGATAGGGTAGTGACATTCAGCCTTTAAATTATTTCTATACTAGCAAGTTATGTGTGTAGTGTAATATTGCTATTTTGCTATAAAATCTCTGCTTTAAATTCTTAATTGTTTTAAAACTTTGAGAGTATGGATGATCTGCAGTGATAACCAAAGTTGTCACATATCCAACTTTCTCTCATGCAAATCCGATTTATATTTCTGCCTTGCCATTTCATCTGTTAACTCATAGTGTTTGCAGCTGTACATCACAAACAACTTAAATAAATTGGTGAATTCTGATTGAAGTATACAGAGATGTTATTCGTTCAAAGCTTGACTATGGTTGTTCCGTGTACGGATCGGCATGAACATATGTGCTAAAAAAGCTTGATCCAATCCATCGTAAGGCTTTACATATATGTTTAAGTGCCTTTAGAACATCTTCTATTCAAAGCTTATATGCTGTCTGTAATTAATCATCTTTGGAATTAAAGCGTGAACAGCTGGCACTGAATTATTACTTCTGGATCATGTCCTTACAGAACTATCCTTTGCAACAATCATTTCTTGATGAGCATTATGATTAATTATATGATCACAGATTCTCATGCATTCCTTCTTTTGGCAAGTTAAAATGCAATAGTGTAGCAACGACCCCACTAGTAGTAGACCTTTATGTTAGGAAAACTAAGGTTTTTGAAACACCTACATAGTATGTTACAAATTTCACCTTTCTCAACCCTTTTTGTAATTTTACTAAGACTAACACCACTCAGTCTATTTAAGTGCAACTGATTGCAGAACACAGGAATCTGTATGAGTTTACTCCTGTTTTCACAGATGGTTCCAAAGCTGGATATTATATGGGTTTGGCTTATGTATCTAACAATACTGTAAAGTCTTTTAAACTGAATGGATTTTGCTCAATATTTACTGGAGATTATGGCAATATACCAGTCTCTAATTTTCACCTCTCATCAAAATTCCAGAAAGGACATAATTTATACTGACTCTTTGAGTACTCTACAGCTTTTATCATCCCTGATGGCTATGAATCACTCATTGTCTCTGATGTCCTAAAGTATGAGCACCGCCTGAAGGTACAAGGGCACCATACTAAATTTTGTTGGGTCCCTGGACATGTTGGTATCAAGGAATATGAGTTGGCAGATATCACTGCTAAATCAGCTTCTGTAAATCTAACCATTCTTTTATAAACAATTCATTATGAAAATTATTTATTGGCAAATGGCAACATTCCTTGAACCAATAATCCCAAAATAAATTGCATGAGATAAAACCTTTCGTTCATAAATAGATCTTCCAATATAAGAAACTTGATGTAATTTTGACTCTTCTGCACATTGGTCACACTCATTTTTTCCCATAGGCACTTGCTTTTAGGAGAAATTAAATCTTTTTGTAATAGTTGTCAGACCTCAATGATGTAAAACATATTTTAACTGATTATACTACATACAAACACTTTCGTTTTAAACAAAGACTTACATTGTCACTCCGGGAGATTTGGAGGAAATCCTCATTTGGGGCTTCAGCTTTTTATATTATATCTAACTTCACTTTTCATCATAGATCATCTTGTTTCCATTGTTGTGCGCATTTCATTCCTACATTATCAGCCTTTTCGATTATACACTTGTTCTTGTTTTTAATTTGCTTATATTTTTAGTGTGATACCTTATATCTGGTGCAGCTTATCCTCTTTGGATCTTATGCCAAAAAACCCTAATCAATCAAATAATTCTTCTTGCAGTCAAAACCTCAAAACTACGATTTTTCCTCCCTTAAATTACACAGACAAGTGTTTCACACAGTGGTTTTTAATCTTACTACCTTGTGGTACAAAATTTCAAAATATATTTACATAGTGATTCAAAATATATTTACATAGCAATGTAACAATTGGAAATTTAACATTGTTAACCCATATTTCACAAGCAAAGGGTTAGGAACTAAAGATTTAATATACAGTCTTTCAGTTTAACAAGTTCTGATAGATGGTACTAGAGAATCAAAGGTGATATTAGAGAAGCTAAAGCATGCTTGCAGTTCTACAGTGTTAGTCTTGTTTAGTATTTGTGAGAGCATTATAAAGGCCAAGCTATGCTATTAATCTATGTGTGCTAGCATTTTTGCTTAAGAACATTGTTCACATGCAGTGTGTAGTATAAAGTTTTTTTAGATGTTTGCTCGAGCCAGAAGTTTAGATGTGACACAACTCGGTGCTCGGGGTGCGGTAGCCCATTGGTTAGCGCGCTGGAGTTGCACTCGGTAGGCCCAGTTTCGATTCCAGCCACTGCCAAAACTGCCGCCGTGTTCATGCGGAGTATGGTCACGTTAAACATGTGGGTCCGAAAGTCCTTCCGAGAGGTTGGTGGTAGGGGAAGGAGGGTACGGTCCCTGTGGATGCTTCCCCCACTGGGTTCCAGTCTAAATTGGGTGGCACTTCCCGACCGTCCAAACTGTTAGCTTATACCTTTCTGGTAGGTCGGACGGTCTGGGTTTCAACAACAACAACTCGGTGTTCCTGTAACAGTGCTTGAGCCCAACTTAAGCCTGAGGACATCTTAATGTGTAAACTTTGTATCTGGCCTATCCCGAAGATCTGTTCAGGACCTCCGTAGTGCATACACAATGAAGAAATTCTCCCTTTCCCGGCTACTGATGCATACTCACTACACAATGCTAATGATTGCTAGAGGCCTCTCATGCATATTCTCTATGTGATGTGGATGACTGCTAGAACCCACTGATGCCAATGTGCAACATAGGATTGAGACATTTTATTAATATTTTTAAATAACACTATATGGTGATCAAATTCTATAGTTTTTGCAAAGCTATTTACTTGAATTATTGACCTTCACACTTTGCACTTTGGTTTTACTTTTTTATTTTTACTGAAATTGAGTTGGGTGATTAACAAAGTTTAGTGAAAGTAATAAATATGCAGTACGAAGCAGTGAAAGAATGAATATCCTTCATTAACTCTTTGCGGGCTGTGGCATTGCAAAACTGCGATGGCTCAAATTATAGAACGTTTCTCTTCTGAACTGTTCCCAAAGGATGGTACAATTTTTGTACTAAGCTCAACTTCCGAGAAAAATTCACTAAAAATCACCCATTCAACACAGCATTCTACTTTTTTCTGGAACAAAGGAAATACTTTTCTTTTTATTCTATATGTTCCAAGCAAATTATCTTTTGTCGAAATATTAAAAAATTAAATGATTAAAAACTATTACTTGATTAAAATAGTTATCTGTTACACAGAAAAAATATCCCAATGATTGTACTCAAAAATTTTTATAGCTAAGAGATTGTGCACAATATTTTACAAGAAAATAGCATTGCTATTTTCACTAATGAATATTCCTTTTACGTATAATATTTTTCAAAACGTGAATACAGGTACAGACCAACATTGCAATCTTTCCATTCATAAAAACTGTCTGCGCGCTCATCAGAAATACCCAAGTTCCATGAATCACCACTACTTTCATTACTTCTGAATTACTTTCGATGCTGTCCTGTTCGATTACCAAGCACGTATATTCTTCCACAGAAAAAAAAACTTCTGAAATAACCCAATAAATTCACTACAGCAACAACCCTCTAAAACCCAAACATGAAAGAAAATACTCTCTTACATTCCAATAATTTACTGATGCAATCATTAAGCTAAATTCAAAACGAGAACCTATACTCAATTATAACATAGAGTCTGCGAGAAATGATCTGTTTGTTCGTATTACAAAATCATGTTTCACCACTCTAAATGAAGTGATGATTCATTGGGACCCCCTTATACCAAGTTCAAGTACTGGCAAAATACCGTGGACATGAAATAGAATTAGAATGGACATTCATTTTGTATTTAAATAAATTCAACTATAAACATTCCATATGAAAACTTGCATTTGTGTCTGTGTCCATCATCCTTTAGGGTAAATATATCGAGCCGAATATGCATGAGTCTCATCTTTGAACGCAATTTCTTAGTGGACACACAAGCAGGTTTGCCGTGCCCTTGTCTGCAAAGTGTTAATTAGATTTAGCCTTTGGCATCTGGCTCAAAACAAAGAAAGTTGATTGTATAAACAAATACATCCACAAACTGTTGTGGTGATTCTTATTTAAAAGACACGTTGAGAGATTTAAAGGGATAATTTCCTTCATGACAATTTTTCTGTGTTTATGTTATTGATGAGGGTCTTGTGTTGTACTTTGCTTAGAAGGGGATTAGACTGGGAATTCTTATCATTGGTTTTCAGGTGGAGTACTTGTTACTTATTAGCTGGCAAAAATTTAATTAGACGAATTGTTATAATCATGGTGAAATGAGTGAAATATCTTTCTGAAATTGAGAATTTTACAACTAATGAATTAATCTCATAGTGATAAATGAAGAAAGTGAAATAGTTCGTATGCTTTAGTGTGGAAATTTATTTGAAAGACACCAATGAGTGTGATGATGATGATGATGTTGATATTTTTGTTACAGACAATTAAGAGTTCAAATATGGGTTTCAATGCCATAGAGGTTTCTTGCACTACTTGATAACTCTCTTCATTCTTGAAAAATTTCCCTTGATACAGACTTTTGTAGACACCCTGTACAGCAATTTGTTTATATTAGATATGATTTTTCATTTTATTGAGAATTTAAGTTTTGCTGTTCTCTGATGGAATATAAAAAAGAGATTAAAGAAATTTTAAATTTATTATTTATTATAGTTATAATGTCTATTCTTATTTATTTAGTGTAGTTTTCTCTGTATAGCATAAATATGACATGGTTTTTCGTAGGAAGTTTCTTAAATGCATTCCTTATACACAGTTACTTGAAATTTTTACTATTCTATATTTCTTAGTAAATTTCTAAAATGCTTTAATTATCAGTACATTTTTATCATTTGATACATTTGATGAAAATTTATATAAAATTTATCTTTCATTGAAAATTTTATTTAATTTTCTTTTGGTTATCTGATTCATTTTATCATTCTACTTTGTTCTTATGTGGATGGAGTTAAATAATAGCTATAAGTATATCATATTTCATCAAATATAATCATCTACCAATTGTAATGCATTATATATGATTTTTCTTCTGCTACCAAAAATCAATAATTTGGGCCTTCTTAGCAGAGACAAAGAATATGCAGAAAAACCTGATTTTAAACATGTTCCAACTAGTTGAAAAGTGTTTGACTTTGTTGTTCATTCTGTCTGTCTGTCCGTTCGCATGATAACTGCCGTAAAAATGACTTTATCAAAATGAAATTTTAGTTTGTTGTTGAGACGGTCTGTGGAACATATGGGAATGTAAATGAATGATATCACCCAATTAGTTTTGGATTGAACCTAGGTTGAAAAGTGAAATACATTGAATCCTATGGGACCTAATTTTTCAAACATTTTTTAAACGAAGTTAAAATTCATAAATTGCTTCGAAAATTTTTGGAAATATTCAAATTATCCCATGAAATATATATAAAAAAAAATTCAGCAAAATATGTTCTGTAGGTTTTTAAATAAAAATGAAAATAATAATTACACCCATATTATATGAAGAGATCATGTGACCCACTTCTAAATAAAATATAGCATCCATTTTTTTTTTCCCAGTGTAAAAATCTTCTTTTACATTTATATTTAGTGTTGCATCCGCCCTAAAACTACTTTATTTTTGCGTATTTTCAGTGCATCTATGTTCTGCACCAACGCAATTACAATATTTTTGAGTTTAAATGATCATCAGACTTTGATTATTTCCAAGACGAAGCATAATTTTAATGGATGTAGAATCTAAACAAGTTATTTTAAGATGAGTTGTATAAGAATTGCTGTTTTTTTTTCATGCAAAATTATTTAGCTCTGGAGTCTGGAATAAAAGTGATATGCATGAAATATTCATTGCTTTTACATAGAGAGCCAGATGATTTATATTTCAATGACATCATTTGAATAAACTTCATTTTCTCGAAGTTTTCAAATTGATAAATTATTGTAGTACTGTGATTGATCGTTCTTGTTATATAATATTTGAGGTATTTTCTTTGAATGTGCTTGTGCTCTGTTTAGCTATGCATTACTGGTATATCCACTTAACATATGCTGTCTCATGAGATTCATCCTGACTGGGGATACCTTTTACCACAACTTTTATGAACAACTGTTGTATGATACGATTAATTCTAATATGCACTTCTATTTGGGAGAATTAAAATGTGTTCTGGAATTTATAAAATGGGGCATCTATATATTTTAAACTACAGTACAACCCCTGTTAACTGGCTTAAATGGTACTGAAAGTAAGCTGGTCAAGAGGAAATCTGATTAAATGGTGGTGATTAAAAAAGTTAATTTCATCGTATTTTTTACTTTTGTTAGATACTCTATAAAAAGAAGAAAAAATGTACATTATAAAAGTATTTAAACAAATTAGAAGATAAATAAATTATCATATTAAAATTATAATTAGCAGGCTAACAAGAAAGTTGTAATTTAAAAATATGAAACGTATGAGTCTCTTGATTAACCTGCATCATCCGAATCATCAGTATCATCTTGAGACGCAGCAGTGATAGTTAGTATCAATGATGATTTCATTAGAAAACTTTTTAAGGTCCAAGTCATTGTCAATTTTAAACCACTTTACCACATTTACTTCTATAATATCTTTAAAATCGTCAAAGGTTTTTACGATGCTTGATACAGTGATAATGGCATTTCTTAAATCACTTTGAAATAGAAAATTATGTAACCAATATCACTCTTTTAACACTACCTACACCTTGGAATATGTTGGAATCCAGTACCCCAAAAGGAGAAGTACTCTATTCCCCAAAACTTTCTAAAACTAAATTCATGAGACCAACAAATATCTGCAGAAGATATGATAAAACAACTCCCATTGAAAGAAGCAATTTTTAAAGGGTGATTTTTAACTTTTACAGATCAAATTGAAACCGGTTTAAGCAGAGAGCTGGTTAGAGGGGTTCCACTGTACTCAAAATTTGAATTTGTCATTTAGGTTAGTGTATAAAGGAATTTTATCTGTATATTTTTATATACTATATTTTGAAGTACATAAATTTGTAAGTGTAAGTGCCATCTTTTTATTTGCTGCTTTAAGAAATTTCATTTTAGTGAGTTTGATTTTTATAAAGTTTACTATACTTTAGAGCAACTTGCAATGAATGTTGAGCCGATATCTGAAGAACGTGCAAGTCGTTGTCTGCAGAGAGTTGACTTATTAAATAAAATCAGAGAAGAAATTCTGTGTCATCCTGATCTGGATGAAAGATTAAAATTATGCCAACCTTCTATGGATCTTCCTGAATGGTGGGTTTGTGGAAAGCATGATAAGGACCTGTTAATAGGTGCTGCAAAGTAAGTGAATAACTAACTGAAACTGAATGTATTTTCTCTGATATAGTCTTAAAATGTGTATTCGCATCAAAATGTTGAATTAAAAATTTCCCCCACTAGTATGATAAAGTAAAATGTTTATCAAAAGCACAGAAATTTTCCTTAACTGTTGTCTGCCCAATCAGTCTTTCAATGCCTGATTGTAAATCATAATCTGTTTGTTATGTTATAGCAACTCCAATAGATAGATTAAATCCTCCAAATCTTAGCACATTTTGGCTGATCACTGAACACAGATGATAAACAATGAGTGATCCAGAAATAGATGGTTGCAATCAAATTAGCAGATGATTGCTTAAAATGGCATAATAAACACTAAATAATAGTAAATTTTTTGTAATATTAATTTTTCTCAAATAACTGTTTTTTACAACCAGTACATATGTTAGGATTTTCTATTTAAAGAACTGCCAGTACTTCAATTTTCTCAGAAGATTCAATTTTTAAATTTTCACCAAACCTCTGAGCAAATATCTTGAATTTTTTTAGTTGGCCTTTTGTGCAAATTTCATAAAACAGGTAGTTTAAGTATTAATGAAATCCTATATTTTATGTGGACAAGTTCACTTTCAAGGGATATGTAGAGGTTAAAAGTTGATAATCCATGACTTGGATAATCTTTGAAATATTCTGGCATCTTTAATATTAATTGATTTTTATGTAAAGCCAATGTCATTAGTAATATTGAATAAACCTGATATCCTACCTGAAAATTTCAAGTAAACTTGCTTTCACTGTTTGATTGTAATGATGCAGCATTGGGTTCAAATAAAATTTTATTCTAAATTAGCATCGATTCACAGCTGTCATTTAATTTTGACCTCCAAAATTTAGACTAGGTTCTAGCTCTTTATTATTATTATTATTTAATTTGTTCTGCTAAAAATAATTATAGTATTTTTAGAAATACACTAAAATTGCCATTTTGAAATTGAAATTTTTATTGAACAAGAGTGATGTTATTATTTATGCTTGTCTTTTACTTCATTTAAAGTTTTTTTATTGTAGACATGGACTCAGCAGAATGGATTATCATTTACTTCATGATCCTAATCTTTCATTCAAAGACGTTTTAAAGAACTACCCTAATGCCAAAAATATTCAAATTGGAAATTTGTTGTCGGCCCCCATTGGTAACTATTTTATGCATTTGTATTATTCTTTATTTTTTACTTATTTTGTTTGATAGTAAAATAGGGCAGAAATGTGATTCAGATTTAGTGTTCCCTCTAGGCATTTTTTGAAGGGTGTGGCAGGAAGCCACATCCTTCAAAATCGATTTTGCTTCATAGTGAAATCCTTCCTGTCAAGATATTTCTAGAATAGTTATCATAATTTCATGTTTCTCTTCAAGGTCAATACCATGACAGTAACAAACTTTCCCCCTTGACCATTCTTTGATGTCTTGAACTCCTTAACTCCTTTTCCTGTAAACAACCATTGAAGTAAACTAATATTGTTACTGCAAGGAAAAGAAAGCACTCTGTAATGTCTCTTAAAAGTATTCCAATTAAATTATTTACACTTATTTCGCAATCAAAATAAAAGTAAAATATGGAAGAGCTTAGAATGTAGATTAAAGTTAAAAGCCACAAAAGAAAATTTCTTACATGATCAAGACAAATTTGATTGTCGCAATAAAATGTCACAATTTTGCAGGTTTAAGAATAAATTGTAAAAACAGAATATTCAGTTATTTTTACATAAAAATATAGTGAATGCAATAAAAATTGGGAGATGATTCACATCTTGTTAATTGTGGAATTTTAAAAAGATGTAATCCCTAGATTATATGGCTAAAGGAGATATAACCCCCTGATTATATGGCTGAAATTACAGTGGACATTGGTATAACTAGACTTTTTGCGCCCCATGGCAAATAATTCAAGGCACTCTTTCCCATAATGTATAGTCATTGATTCTTAAACCAAAACTATGTTCAGCACACCTTTTTTTATTTGGCACTCTGGAGTGATTGTGCCATCCTGCTTCATGATTGTACACCATTGTATCCAGAATTTCGTTTGAAGTACAGAGAGAAAAACTTCTCTAAAATGATTTCATGACTCCCCTATCCTGAATTTCTGAAATTTTGCAAAACCGCTAGAGTAGTTTGAATTAAACGTAATATGAGAAAATGTATACAAGTATAAAAACACCTGTAAAAGAAAAACTGTTGATACTATTAATAATGAGAAGAAAAAGTATTAAAATGCCTGAAGAAACAGAAAAAGGATTTTCATTTCATCAATTTCATAGTACTTTTGCTTGTTAATCAGAATCTGGCATTAACGTGATGTGTTAGCAAAGAAATGTCCACAGAAATGAAAGCAAATGTCAAATCATATATTAGTGTTTAAATTATTATGGAATTAGTTATTAGTGGAACTCTCTGTTAAAATATTTTATAATTTATTTAAAGTCAAAGTGCTTTCATTTTGAACTTGCCCGTGGTTGCAAATAAAGTTATCAGCTTGATTAAAATTGTAAATATCTGCAAATTCATGTAAAATATAGTTAATTATTGACATTTAAATTGTTTTCCATATTTTGAGCCAAAGCATAATAATTTTTGATATTGATAAAAAATTAGGATATTAATCATACATTTCGGCATATCGTTGACATTTTGTCTAAAAGCAATAACATCATTGATAATATTATTTAATAACATCATTAAAAAATCAAACCCTTAAAATAATATAGAAAATATTTGCAATTTTATCAAAATATTTAACAAAATAATAGTTTTTTACATATAAAAAAGGCATAACTCTCACAAAAAGTGTACTGTTCATTCATATGTAAAAAGCTGATAGGCCCTTATTATAAAGTGCCTTTTTAGTTGAATTTGCCCTATTTAGAAACGCCCTCTCTCTTTAGATACTCTAAGTCCTCTGGACGAGTCGGACGGCCTGGGGCTTTCACACCCTCTCTCTTTTTTAGTCTAAAGTGAATACAGATTTAATGGATTATTTGAATATGAATCAACCCTGTTTGAATACAAGGCATGTCCAAAGAGTAAAGGTACAATGGTTAGAATTCAATCAAAACATTTTTATTTGACAACATGTCCACACTATAAATTATTTACAGGCACATGTGTTATTTTTCGACATAATTGCTGCCATTGTCCAAACACTTGTTGAGTCTGCTAGCTTCTGTATCCCAGAGTTATAGAATTTTACCTCCTGCTGCTGGAACGACATTTCAACTTCATTTTTGATCTTGTCATTGTCGTAGAAGTGTTGTCCTGCAAGATGTTTCTTCGGGTAAAGAAACAAGTGGAAGTCGTTGGATGTAAGGTCCAGGCTGTATGGCGGATGGTTGAAAACTTCCCACTTGAATCTTTTAATAAGCGCTTTGGTGATAATCACCGTGTGAGCCCGAGCGTTGTCATGAAGCAGGCGGGCGTACATCACTTATTAACATTCTACTCCATTTGTTTGGAATGGCCCTTTGAAGGCATTGCAAGGTTTGGCAATATGCAGCAGCATTAATCGTGGTGCTGGGAGGCAGTAAGACAATCTTGTGTTTGTCATGAACATCGGTCCTGGCTCTAGAGAATTCATGGCATCACTTTGTTACATTTTGTCGATTTATAATGTTCTAATAAATGGAAGCAATTTCTTTGTGAATATTTGCTGGTCACTCACCTTTTGCATTGAGAAAGCATATGATAGAGCACACGTCACATTTGGTGGGAATCTGAATCGGCCCAGCCATTGTAAACACATGCTACTCGGGCCAGACTCAGCATAGTAACAATAAACAACTGCAAGGAGAAAGTGAAAAGATCAAGGTCAAAGCCAGTGTTGCCAATGTATGCTCTAAAACATTACCTTTTCGCATATAAGCAATATATCTTTACTTTTCAGACATGCCTCATACAACAACTTTAAAAGTTTTTTTTTCAAAGACTTAAAAACCTATTAACAAGCCTGAGCGCTTTTGAGCATGAAATGCCCATCATTAAAGACATATGACAAGGGAAAAGGAACATTGGACTATTTGTACCTAGCCGAACCATGATCAAAATTTGCATATGTCATAAACGGCCGAAAGGTATAAATAAATGCAAATGAAATAAGAAATCATAAAATATGCAAATGACACAGCATATATAGAATAAAAATGAATGAAAATTGAATACATTTCGATGCTTAAATATGGAGAAAACGATTTCACCGTTATAGAATGAAGAATGAGCCTTTATTTGACAACATGTCCACCACATAAAACTGATATGTTACAGAGTAGGTCAGTTCCAAAAAAAAATTTTTCAAATTTTAATTACAGCTAGTGCAGAAAAGTTGCCTTATGGTTCACACATGTCATACAAAATTTTTTTATCTGAATTGCCGAAAATTTTTCTGACCCTCTCAGTGGTTGAAATTTTAAATAATTCCTTAAAACTATGGTTGAAGTGAAAATTCCGTAGAAAATAATTAACTCAATTTTAGATTCTGATTTATGTAGAAAACTTTTTAAGACTCATTATAATGCGCAAAAAAAATTCATCCAGATTGTTAAATATTTTGTTGCACCCTATGAGCCCCAAATTTCATGTTAAATACATCAAAATGTAATTGAAGTGATAAATTGCAAGAAAAAAATCTCAAAATTATAATAGCTGCAATCTCAAATTCTAAAGTTCTCATAAAAAATTAATTATGAGACACATATGCAGGGTTGCCACTCAACCTGGAAACCGGGAAATGTCAGGGAATTTGAAAACAGTCAGGGAAAACCGGGAAAAGTCAGGGAATTTCGCGGGAAATCTGGAATTTTTTTTTAAATTTAAATAATGCAAATAAAATTTACGATGTGTACTAAGAACGATTGTTCAAAAGATCAACGATCGGAAAAACCTATTATTAGCTCGACGAACGCAAACATTTCTAGCCGCCCGCCGCCGTCTAGGCTACGCGTAACGCGTATTTCAACCCAATAAACCAACCATCCAACTTTTGACGGCGCGGCGCCGGCGCTGCGTAGTACCGTGCATCGTAGTACCGCGTGCATTTTGCTGGCTTCAGAGTATTGTAGACGTGCCAACTCTCCGGGGCCGGAGACTCCGGATTTTTCATTACTTCTCCGGCCTCCGGATTACTAACGAAATTCTCCGGCTTTTTTTGTTTGAAATTTATATTTTAAAAATTAACTGAATTTATCAATTAACCAGACATACTATAATTCCTCGGAAACACCGATTTTCCACTTTTTTAGCACTGATTTCTACCATTCCCGGGATCGTAGTAAATCCATAATAAAATGCAGGGTAAAGCCAATCAAATTAACGGAGATTTACGGCCGCGTGTAATGTAAATTAAAATCTCGATCGCTTATTTTATGAAAGTAATAAATATACTTCTTCAAAGGTTGTCTAATTCAGCATAAATCACTAACATGTTATTTTGTTCATTAATTTCTCATAAACGCTGCGATTGCGCAATTCAGTTTGTTCTCATGAATCGCCGAGAGTACAATGATATCTTTTTCCATCCATTTCAGTCTTCTAAATATTGCATTTTTGATTGACTAAACTAGCTTATTTTCATATTCTGATTAATTATTATGGTTGATTTCTTAATTATTTTCGCATAAACAGTGCGATTGCGCAATTCAGTTGCTTCGCGTGAATTGCCGAGAGTACGTTGTTAGTATCTTTTCCCATCCATCTCAATCTTCTAAATATTGCATTTTTGATTAACTTTTAACTAGCTTATTTTCATATTCTGATTAATTATTATGGTTAATTTCTTAATTATTTTCGCATAAACAGTGCGATTGCGCAATTCGGTTACATCGCGTGAATTGCCGAGAGTACGTTAGTATCTTTTTCCATCCATCTCCATCATTTAAATGTTGCATATTAGATCGACTAAACTAGTTTATTTTCTTATTATGGCTAATTATTAAGGTTAGTTTTTTATTTATATTTGCATAATACAAATTTTTCTATTTTGAAAAATGGGTAGCATGAACTCACTCTGTGAAGGGATATTTCCCAAAAGTGGTATTAAAGCAATGATTTAGGCAAATAAAAAGGAAACCATTTTAGCAGGAATATAATTATATATATATATATATATATATATATATATATATATATATATTAAAGATCAATATTTATTACTTTCTTTAGTGAAAACCTGTGTTTTACCAAGCATAAATATTTGTTTTCATTATAAAGTAATTTTCACGGGATAAAACCTTTATATATTTTTTGTTTTATAATTTATTGTCCTGAAATTTGATGAACCACTTGCACCATTTCTTTATGAATCTGTGACAACTATAGCACACAGTCAATTTTGCAGAAATTTGTAAAGCCTTGTGTTTTAGACAAAAATGCTTCATGTCTTTACAAAATTGATGGTTTTGAAAAAGATAATTTGATCCCAGCCTCTGAAGTGACACTTAGTTTTCCTTTAAAAGATGAATTGAGAAAGATAAAGAATAAAAAGAATATAGACATTTTGAAAATGCAACAATTCATGTCTTAAAGCATATCAAAGATTTGTGCATAAACTTTTTGAGCGTTCACCTGTACGATTTCCATTGACTAAAGCAATATCGTTTCTTAATCCTGCAGTTTTTCTTCAAACTGATTTGGTGATTGAGCGTTTGTCAGCATGTCTAGAAATATTGGTTTCTAAAAAATGGATATCAGGATTAAAAGCTGACAACATTCATCAAGAGTTCCAAAAATTATTCAATGAGCCTTCAGTAGTAAACATGATGAAATCTTACAAAAGAAGTGATACTAGGCTTGACGATCATTGGATTAGTATACTGCATTTAAAACAAGTTTCTAATGATTTGACCTTTTTTATAAAATTGCTTTCCATTTTATCACATGGTAATTCCTTTCTTGAAAAGGGATTTTCCATTAATGCGAATGCATTATTGATAACCAAACAGAAGAAAGCCTTGTAGCATTAAGACAAGTTTATGGGGCAATAAACAATACTGGGGGAGTTGAAGCAATTGATATAACAAAGGCCATGATTCAGTCAGTAAAATGTGCACATTCCAGGTACATTGATACTATGCAAAGAAAGAAAGAAGCAGAAAGTAATAAAAAACAATTGGAAGACAGTCGAAAATGTGTTGCTTTAGAACTGAAAAGTTTAGAATGGAAGAAAAGCAAAATAATGGTAGATGCTCAAAAAGAAGCTGCACTAATAGAAGACAAAATAAGAAATCTCCAAAAAATAATATTTTTTCTACATACTATATTCACTCACTATCACATAACTTGTATATTAACATTTTTGGTGTTAATTTATTTTACCACATTTATTATAACAAGTGTACATGATTGTTGTCTAATTTACCAAAGCAATTGATTTTTTTTTATTCGTATATGTATGTCAAATATTATTTATTTGTCCCAATTTGTAACAAATTTTTAATTGAAGTGTAAATATTTTAATATTTACACTCCAATTAATATATTCCCAATTATAATATTATGTTCTCTATGTTAAAACACAGAGAAAAGGTATACGTGTAAGCCTAGGTTAACTGAATAGTTTATTGCGCTGTTTGTTAAAAACCTGGAATTTATCTGGAAAACCTGGAAAAGTCAGGGAATTTCATATTCTCTGGAGAGTGGCAACCCTGCATATGAGAAGAAAGACTGAAATATACGAAAAATGATTAGCTTAATTCTGAAGTTAAACTTTAAAGATGAGCAGCATATCATTGGTGGTCCATTGGTCAGAGATCATCAAAATTTTGATCAGACCAGAAAAATAAAAATATTGCTGGTTCATGAGACCAGTAGATTTAATGACCGCAAAATATAAAGATTTCATCTCTAAACAGTTTTCTGCAGTTTTATCTTTCGAAATATGCCAAACATCATCATAGTCCACGGAGATAAAAGTTCAGTCTGTGCTCAGACAAGCTCTAAAGTATACTACTTGGCCAGCTGCCAATACACTTCAGCGGTGCCGTAACTGGTTATATGCTTGAAGGAGAAGAAGCTGTTTCATCTTTTGTAATGATCTCTTTTGCTAGATGGTCCGGTACACTAGTTATAGTGCCTAGAATACGATGTATTCTAGACAATGTAGCCTAGTCGCATCTTGCTTAAAACGAAGTTAGTAAAAAAGGATTTGAGCATTTTCTTACACACTTATAATCTACTGCTATCTTATTTATCGAGAATTTTAAATCTTTTAAATAAAACTGCAAATAAACAGTTTTTCATTAAGATCACAACTTTTACCACATTTAAATAACACTGCGAATGTTAACACTTTTAAATAAAATGGCAAATTTTACAGTCTTTTAATAAAAGATAATTTTTTAGCAATTTTACATAAAATCACTAATTATAGCGATTTTAAATATAAATACAAATTTTGTACTCTTTCATAAAAATCAAGAATTTACCACTTTTAAATTAAATTGAGAATTTTAAAACTTACAATCTCAAATTTTAGTGTTTTTGCATAAAATTGCTAATTTTAGGGCTTTTAAAAAGAATATCAAATTTAAGCGCCTTTAAATAAAATTTTCCACTTTTACATAAAATCAACACTTTTTTTTGGACTTTTAAAATAATAGCAAATGGCACTTTTAAATAAAAATTATTTTGAATTGAAAATTATTTCGAATTTTGATGATATTTTATAAAAATTTAACTAGTTATGGTGCTTTTGCATGTAAAATGACAAATTTTATCGCTTTTTAATAAGAATTTCAAATTTTAGTACTTTTACTAAAATATCGCCAACTTTTAGTTATCTTTTAAATCAAAAATGTGCATCTCAGCAGAAATTTTACAGCTCTTTCTCAATTCTAAGCAGATATATGTTGTTATCTATACCTATTGACAGAGTATTTTAGTGCAAGTTAAAAATGCTTAATGATCCTTAAGTGCATTATTTAGCAAATTACAACTTTGTATTATAATTTTTGCTCATGATTCTTATAGTAAAAATTATAAATTATAAAATAAAAATAATAGTCATATTTAGCTAAGGTGATAAAATATAAATATAAAATGGTGGTGACATTTACTTGTAAGTCAACAACCTTATAAATTCAATTTACATTTTTCAAAATGACAGAAGAAAAAAAAAGATCCTGAATCCTAAAAACGTTGACAGAAAAAAAATTGACAAAAAATTTGGAAATCTTGTAGTTTTTGTTATTATTCATAGTGTATATATTAGGTCCATTTCGCCAGCCCCGCCCATCTCGAGTTTAAAGTTCAAATTAGGCTCAATCGTTAGTGCATCGTTAGCGCACGTTAGTGCACGTAAGCATTTCGTTAGTGCACAGCCCCCTCTTCAGGTATTACAAATAATAAAAATAACATGGGCGGGGCTGGGGAAATGGCCTCCCCACCCACCAACCTCGAATTATAAGTTCAGATTAGGCTCAATCGTTAGTGCATCGTTAGTGCACGTTAGTGCACGTATGCATTTCGTTAGTGCACAGTCTCCCCTTCAGGTGCTGTGAAAATAAAGATAACATGGGCGGGGCTGGGGAAATGGCCTCCCCACCCACCAACCTCGAATTATAAGTTCAGATTAGGCTCAATCGTTAGTGCATCGTTAGTGCACGTTAGTGCACGTATGCATTTCGTTAGTGCACAGTCTCCCCTTCAGGTGCTGCGAAAATAAAGATAACATGGGCGGGGCTGGGGAAATGGCCTCCCCACCCACCCACCCACCTCGAATTATAAGTTCAGATTAGGCTCAATCGTTAGTGTATGTATGCATTTCTATAGTGCACCCCCCCCCCCCCCCTCAAGTAATACAAAAATGAAAATATATAAAAGTTGTAAGGAGGAAGCACAGTGCTGTACAGGAGATAGAGACAATCTCCATTATACCCTACGTTAGCAAACAAATTGTTAGATTTTTGCCGTCTTTTACCAATATGGGTACCGTGATGAATAATATTTTCAATTATGACCAAGCAACCGAATCAAGTTGTTCATCAGAAAGCATGTTCAACGACTTGAAAAATCGTGTCTTTCATCACGTGAATTTGCCAATACATGTTGATAAATTTATTCCTGAACTTATAGATTCCATTCTTGGAGCTATAAACTTGATTGGTGCTAAAGAAACATACAGAAACGACAAAACAGGCGATGACAAAGATGAATTGTTGATTATTTTTATACTAAAGAAGGAACATAAAAACAGAAATAATTGTCTTTCATCAATAGAACAGGAATGCGATAGCAGCCATCATCTTTTTCCAGACCCTAAGAGGCATGAGCATAGCAGTCCCCCGCATCCACCGGAACAAGAAGAAATTAAGAAAAACTATTCTTTAGAGAATTGGCGCGGTTTAGCTACAGCAAAGAAACGGAAGCGCAGAAACTACTTAGACTCGGATCCATCTATATCGACATGTAACAGAAACAGTAAAGCTAAAAATAAAGTTCTTGGCATTCTCAAAAATGCCAATTCGTTAGGTTTGAAGTCGATTAATATTGATGGAAAGCATCATACGTTCAGCAATACCTGTGCATTTGATTCCATTATTCAAATATTATTCGCAGCCTATGCAGATAGTGAAAAATATTCGGAGTTTTTTATAACTATACAAAAGAATTACTTGTTGAATTAATTCGTAGTAGGGTGCGTGATGGTATCACAGTTCAAACATATAGAAAACGGGCTGCTATCTTACTTAACCATTTTAAAGGAGACCAATTTAAAAAAAATGCGGATCTCATTTATGTAAACGCAGCCACAACTGCAAAATATTTATTAAGGAAATTATTTAAAGATTTTTAAAGTGCTACCGAAATAGTGGAATGTTTTAATTTGTTTGTTTGAGACCCAGACCGTCCGACCTACCAGAAAGCTGTAAGGTAACCGGCCGGGAAGTACCACCCAATTTAGACCGGAACCCAGTGGGGCGGGGGCATCCACAGGGACCGTACCCTCTTTCCCCTACCACCAACCTCTCGAAAGGACTTTTGGACCCACATGTTTAACGTGATCGCACTCCGCATGAACACGGCGGCAGTTGTGGCAGCGTACAAATCCAGCGCACAAACCACCGGGGTACCCCGCCCGAAATGTGCCAACAGCACGCGGTGTTCCCAAGTGGTCACCCACCCAAGTACTAACCGCGCCCGATGCTACTTGATTTCGATGATCTAACGAGAACCGGTGTTTTCAGCACGGTACGGCCGTTGGCTTGGAAAGTTTTAGTTGTAATGCTACCAATAACTTTGCTAAAATTGTCATTAGTTTTTCTTTACGTAACAACAACATGGATTATTTTCAAGATGCGTTACACAGTGTGTTAAATCCAAACATAAAATGCAACATCTGTGGAGGAATTACTAAAATACATTATAATTTTAAGTCTCATATTTTTTTTAGAATTGTTACGTGAACAATGACCATCCATCCCATTTCAACTTGGATATCAACATACCATTATCATCAGTCCCACATATATTGAATCAAGGTAGTAAGAAATACCAATTGAGATTAGTTTCCTGGCTCCGTCAGCAAAAACGTCCAATGCGATCGGTCATTGCTTTCGTCTGCATAACAATGTGTGGGAGAGAGTGGATGATCTCTCCAATTCCATCTAACTCGTAAGGATAAATACTGAAGTTCAAAAATGCCAAATTTTGGTATACACAGAATAAAAACGATTCATGTTTTACATATCCGAAATGATAGCATTCTTAAGTAGGCGTTTATATTCATTTCAAGAATTATATATTACATTAATTGTGTTATGATAGCCTCTCATGTTTTTGCTTTTATTTTGGAATGATATAAATTTTTTGATGATATAAATTGCAGTTTTATATCATCATTTATAATGCTACGAATGTTTATTGTAAATTCTGGACCATTTCGTAAAGTGTATTATTTTTACTAAATTCTTTTATATTATATTTCAGGTTCTACAATTTACTACAAAATTTCTTTTAACACGTTCAAAGGCCTAATAGTCTACAAATAATTTTTTATAAAAATTGGGAAATGTAAAGTAAATCAGACTTGGGGATGTTGGTTAATTTTGATAACGTTACAGTTACATTGTAAAAAATGAGAAACCAGTTAAGCTAAATCTTCCCCATTCCCCCCCCCCCCCCCCTATTTCCTCAGCCACGCACATGTTATTTTTGTATTAATTGGGGGGTGCACATCAGGGACGTACGTAGAATTCGAAATTTGGATAGTTAGGAAATTGAAAGTGGGCTGATGGGCCGTTCCCCCAGCACGTTATTTTTGTATTACTTAGGGGGTGGGGGGTGCACTAATGAAATGCATACGTGAACTAACGTGCACTAACGATGGAACCTAATCAGAACGTATAATTCGAGGTGGGTGGGGAGGCCATTTCCCCAGCCCCGCCCATGTTATTTTTATTTTCGCAGCACCTGAAGGGGGACTGTGCACTAACGAAATGCATACGTGCACTAACGTGCACTAACGATTGAGCCTAATCTGAACTTATAATTCGAGGTGGGTGGGTGGGGAGTCCATTTCCCCAGCCCCGCCCATGTTATATTTATTTTCGCAGCACCTGAAGGGGGACAGTGCACTAACGAAATGCATACGTGCACTAACGTGCACTAACGATGCACTAACGATTGAGCCTAATTTGAACTTATAATTCGAGGTGGGTAGGTGGGGAGGCCATTTCCCCAGCCCCGCCCATGTTATATTTATTTTCGCAGCACCTGAAGGGGGACTGTGCACTAACGAAATGCATACGTGCACTAACGTGCACTAACGATGCACTAACGATTGAGCCTAATTTGAACTTATAATTCGAGGTGGGTGGGTGGGGAGGCCATTTCTCCAGCCCCGCCCATGTTATTTTTATTTTCGTTGCACCTGAAGAGGGGACTGTGCACTAACGAAATGCATACGTGCACTAACGATGCACTAACGATTGAGCCTAATCTGAACTTATAATTCGAGGTGGGTGGGTGGGGAGGCCATTTCCCCAGCCCCGCCCATGTTATCTTTATTTTCGTTGCACCTGAAGAGGGGACTGTGCACTAACGAAATGCATACGTGCACTAACGTGCACTAACGATGCACTAACGATTGAGCCTAATCTGAACTTATAATTCGAGGTGGGTGGGTGGGGAGGCCATTTTCCCAGCCCCGCCCATGTTATCTTTATTTTCGCAGCACCTGAAGGGGGGACTGTGCACTAACGAAATGCATACGTGCACTAACGATGCACTAACGATTGAGCCTAATCTGAACTTATAATTCGAGGTGGGTGGGTGGGGAGGCCATTTCCCCAGCCCCGCCCATGTTATCTTTATTTTCGCAGCACCTGAAGGGGGGGACTGTGCACTAACGAAATGCATACATGCACTAACGATGCACTAACGATTGAGCCTAATCTGAACTTATAATTCGAGGTGGGTGTGTGGGGAGGCCATTTCCCCAGCCCCGCCCATGTTATTTTTATTTTTTGTAATACCTGAAGAGGGGGCTGTGCACTAACGAAATGCTTACGTGCACTAACGATGCACTAACGATTGAGCCTAATTTGAAGTTTAAACTCGAGATGGGCGGGGCTGGCGAAATGGACCTGTATATATTACCTGATTTGACAATTATTTACGATAATTTGTTGTACATAAGGTAAGTCAAACTCATACATCTATATATATTATTTTTATTGTGTTAAATATCCGAGTATTTATTTGTGCATTGCTGCCCTGTTTATAATCTTAGCGAAAGAATTTATAATTGTAGCTTATAACCTTAGCAGACCAGTCTGTGGACAAGTGTTTTCTTGTCTGCAGAAGTTAAGCATAGAATTAAGATAGATTCATGTTAAACTTGAATAAGAAAGAATAGTTCCTTATGTTGGGCTCAAAGAAAATTTCCCCATGCCACCCACATCCGCAGATTGTTGAGCGAGATAGCAAGATTATCTCTGACACTATTTTAAAAAGTATATAGTAAAAGAGATAGATTCATGTTAAACTGGAATAAGAAAGAATAGTTCCTTATGTTGGGCTCAAAGAATATTATTCAAAATGTCCTAGCTAAAATTGAAAATTCAAATATGTAGAAATTGTGTGAGGATGTCGTCTTGAAGCTACCTTTATGTGGTGATTTTTGTTGTTATAATTTAATGCAAAAGTACTTGCAATTGTTGTAAACTAGAAGGTATGCCCATATGATGAAATTCAAAATTTTCAAATTATTACTTTCCATTTGGCGATATTTATGACATCCTGCCAAATTTTTTGCCAAACGTCACAGACGGACGAACAGAGAAATGGCTTTTTCTTATAGTCTTATATTCTTTCCAAGATATTGAATTTTCGATTCGGTGATATTTTTGTTAATTTTTGTGATATTTTATTCAATTTTGAGACATTTTAAAAAACTTGCCAAAAGTGGGACAGTTGGACTGACAGACAAACACTGACGAAACATCATTACAATACTATCCCTTTTCAAAACACAAATTTATTGATTTGGTGTCATTTTTATAAATTTGGTAACATTTTTATCGAATTGCCAACATTGCTGTTAATTTGGTGGTATTTTAATCAATTTGGCAACATTTTAAAATTTTGCCAAATGGGACAGTTGGACTGACAGGCAAATGCTACCGAAATATCATTACAATACTATCGCCTTTCAAAACACAATTAATTTAATTAATTTTGCATCATATTTATCAATTTGACAAAATTTTTATTGATGTGTTTGATGACATTTTGATCAATTTGGCAACATTTAAAAAACTCACCAAATTTGTCGCCAAGTGGAGCAGTTGGACTGACAGATAAATGCTTCCAAAACATCATTACAATACTATCCCCTTTCAAAACAGAATTAATTTCATTGATTTGACATCATATTTATCAATTTGGCATCATTTTTATTGATTTGGTGACTTGTCAATTTCGCAACATTTAAAAGAAAGCCACCATGTTGGCGATATCTCACCATATTCGTCACCAAGCATTACCCAGAGATAGATAAAAGAGAAATAAATCAATGTGTTTATATTTTAAATTTTAAGAACTTGTATGAGGACTAAAAATATTAATTAATAAGTTTGTACATATAAGCAAGTATAATAAAACTTTTTCGTACTATCTAAAATTGAAATGATTATTTTTTGCAGTTTGTCGTCAATTATATTTTAGTGAAATTAACTAGAAACTTGGGATACAACAAAATATTTAACGATCTGGATGACAACTTTTTCATATTATTATGAATCTTTAAAAAAAAAATATTCTGCACAAACCAAAATTCAAAATAGATGTTTTTCTACAAAATTTGTATTTCAACCAAAGTTTTAAGAAATTATTCAAAAATTTTTAACTGTTTTAATAAAATTGTTTATGCTACATATGTATCCCATAAGGCAACTTTTACACACTAGCTGCAATACTCATGCCTCAGGGTGAGTCGAGTGGTCTGGGTTTTCGACACTAGCTGCAATTGAAATTAGTAAAAAAATAAAAGTTTTTTTCAGCACGTCCTATTGCACAGAGTAAGAATTACTGATGGAATCATGTTAGACATAAATAAATAAATATTCAAAAAACAAAATATTATGAGAATTATTGCTGTTGGTTAAAAGAAAAGATTTATTGAAATGCAGGACAGAATTATCATGGATTACAATTTGGGATAAGGCAGTGGAAAGTTTTTTGTTTTTGATATCACAAGCATGTTCATATAATTTAATACATTCAGTTCTTTTAGTGCTACCAATATAGAATTTATTATCAGGACTGTGGAGTCGGTACCTCAAACTTTCGACTCCAATTCCTTTTTTTTTTCTACTGTCTTACTCCGATTCCTCTTATATTCTAATATCCCACTCTGATACCGATATAAACAACAATTAATTTTTAATTATTCATATTAGTAGTATCAGTAGTTTAATTGGTAAACCTTTGATGTCATTTTAATTTATTACCTAAAAGCTATTAATAAAATATTCCAAAATAAAATTATTTTTAAATGGTTTTATTTAAGAGTTGGATATTTAAGAGTTGGAGTCTGTATATTTTTACCAACTCTAACTCCATCCCAAACTGCTACTGCCTCCACAGTCCTATTTATAACTATTTTTAGGAGAAAGAAGGGATACTCAATATATTTGAAACTTGGTGCATTAAGCCGCAATACGTGAGATATGGCACCACATTACTCACAAGGAAGTAATCATACAACAAGCCAGTGATCAATATAGAGCAGTATTGCATAAGAACTAAATAATTAAATTTACTCACTGTAATTAAAATATAATTAAAATAATTACCTTTACTAAAACATTAACCTTGAGTTCCTCTCTTTCTCTTCAGAGATTAAACCCAGGGATGGCTGGTATAAAAACTTACATAAGTGGCTGAGGACATTGGCGTAAGAAAATTAACATTAGTTAAACATTTAGGCTAAGTGGATTAAAAACACCAAAAATGATATATAATTTTATTTAACATTGTCCTGTCATTTTTGATAATCTCTTAAACTTTAATAATAAAACAATTTAAACAATATATTTATCTAGCTAAATTTGGAAAAGAGTTTAGAAATAGAAATTGAAAATATACTAAAATACTTCATTTGAAATACGTATATTGTAAAATTTTGGACTCAAATAAACAATAAAATGCTTTACTTTTAATTTATTAATGCATTGTGGTTTATTTGAAAAATACAAAGAATTTATGTTGTTCTAAAACCCAAAATAGATCAAATGCTGTGGATGTTGGAGAATTAGTAAAGGAAACAGAAAAGAGATTAAGTGTACACATCAATTAATATTTATTTCTAAAAAAACAAAACCCCAGCCTATACAGTATACCACCCTATACACAGGTGATAAATGTGAAAATCCTTGAGACATATTTACACAGAACATCTGCTAAAAACTGGTTTTAAATCCGCTGTGCCCATCTGTTCATGCTATAGCAAAATTATCATGAGTTCATAAAAAAGTTTTCACTCCAGATTTTGATAATACAGAATCTCAAATTATTGCTGCAAATATTTATGACCGTCATTACTATTTATCTGAACCATTTTAATCTACACAACCTGACGAAATGCAACACCATGAAGCTTTGACTGTATAATTATGCAAATTAAAAGACAAACACAGTTGGCTGATGTATGCAAATGATCTGAAATGCAAGTAAACCATGTGATTAGAGTGCAGGATAAAAGGGATGCAAACAACAGATGATCCAACAATTGTTACTTTGTGTTGCATACGAAAACCCATTTTCTAAGCTGTTTTTTGTTGCAGAAGACGCGTGTTGTTGAAGAGTTGCTTGACTGCCGTCCCCAAAGTGTGTTTCAGCAATTGGACAATCATGCGTGGAGATTCATTTTAGGCCTACATATGGCTGGGTGGTCTTATTGGCATATCGCCACTGAAACATATGTAGATGCATCCACTGTGCAAAGCATTTGGAGAAGATGGAATGAAGAAGGGCATGTGAATCATTGCAGTGGTATAGGTCCATCCAGACGTACATCAGCACATGTTTAGCGACTCATTCGAAGGCATGCGGTGACAGCCCCACAAATGACTGTTGATATTCTGCAGAATTTGCAAGCTACATTGAATGTTTCAATATCAGCGAGAACAGTTTTTCGATGATTGACTGAAAGCAGCTTGCATTCAAACCGTCCTTGACGAAGACTGCCATTGACGACAAGACACCGACTCGAGAGATTGCAATCGTGTCGAGCCCGAGCTTCTTGGACAACTGAATGGGACATGGTAATGCTCATCAATGAGTCTCGGTTCTATTTGATGAATGACAGTCGCTGTGTGTGAGTCTGGAGGCTACTTGGAAACAGATCCAATCCTGCTGCAACTGTCGAATGCCATACTGCTTGGCAATGCGGCATTATAGTTTGTGGTGTCATCGGCTTCTATAGCCGGTCACTCCTGGTCCTTATCAGAGTCACAATGACGGCATGAGGATATGTGGATGAGGTGCTGTGGCCCGTTGCATTGCCCTACCTTCAGCGGTTGCAAAATTCTGCTTTCCAGCAAGATAACACATGACCGCAAACGGCAGCCATCAGCAGACAAGCCTTGCAAGGTATCCAGGTGTGTTGGAAAAACAGATGTAAACATCGCAATTCACGTTTCCCATGAATGTGTTGTTCATATTCTAATTTTTCTTGTGAACGACTCACTTCGTTCTCGGAAGTGAATCGCGACGTTTTTTCAACATGCAAATCGAATGTCCGACACGTATGCAAGTAATTTGCATATTTGGGGGCATTTCTGGAAACAAACTTGTTCCAGAACAATCCCATCTTCATGTATATATAGTGGACTCATTCAAAGGCACTTCAGACCCGGACAGAGAAAATCGACGAGTCGAAGACTTAGAAGTTCGAACGGTCGGATGATTGAGAGTAGCAGGATGCTGATCGATGTGGATTTAAATAATATTTAGTCGCTGAATTATGTCTGAATGACTATGCAATTAAAGGTCATTATACTTATTTTTTGATAGGTTTTGAAGTCGCTTAAAGTGCTTTTACGGTATCAGTTATATTTGGAAAATGCTTATCCAAATTAATTGTTTACGCGAAGTGTGACACCAGTCCAGGTGCAATGGGTCAGGTGCACCAGTCCAGGTGCAAAGGTCAGTGCACGTATAAAGATTAGGTAATGTTGTTAATTTTATTACCTTAATAATCTGAAATGCCTTTGAGATGATCCAGAAAGTAATGAATGAAGTCTTTTGAGCATGTTTGCTCAAACTGTAAATACTCCTGCTTTACCATAAAATGTTACCAAGTTATGTAATATTATTTTTGGTAATGGTTTCTTCATTCACTAATAAAAGTGATTTGATTTTCTAATATGACTCAGTCTTTCTTTTCAATAACGGACATTTATTGTTTCTCTGCTACATAGTTACGAATTCAACATTCAACTGCACAACGAAGATATCTCTTCCATAATACGTATAGTATATATAGTATAAATGGACATCAAGTAGCAGAGCGTGGTAGCTTCCTTGGCCTCTTCTGTCTTCAGATCTCTGTCATTCAATATGTATGGGACGGGATTGACCGTCCTTTGACTGCTCTGCTCCCACCTCAGAGGATGACCTGTGGAGGATGGTTGAAGTCATATGGTCATCCATCCCTCAGGAAACTAGCTGCACATTCATTGCATCTGTTCCTCGAAGGGTTGCTGCTTGTATCGCCTCAAGATGTGGTCCTACTGCCTACTGATCAGCCTGTCTATACCATTACAGTATTGCGTTTTCCTTCTGGAATTAACATCATTTATATATGCCATCTCTGTGTGTCCTTTATCATGACACTCTGTTCATTCTTTCATGGTGTTGCATTTTCTATGTCGGATAGTGTATTTCGGTTTCAGGCATATCCACAGGCAGTTAGACTTGGTGATGATTTATTTCAATTAGGGATTCATTAGGGGGACCCAAATGAGGATCAAGGTAATAAAATCTCGAGCGTTTATTTCTTCATCGTGTGCATTTTATTTTATATTCATATGTATTTTTTTTATGGGTTATTATGTATTGTTGTAAATATTTTTTATCATGTTTAGATGGAGTTTTAATATGCAAATATATCTTACAGGCTGTCCTAGTCCCATAAATATTTATCAAACTGATGATAATATACTGTTTAAAGAAGGAATTCCAAAATTAAAAGAAGAACTTCCTCATCTGTCTGATGAGATGTCTAAGAAAGATGACATTTCAAGAAAAAATGAGGCTGATATGAAAGTGGAGTTAGACAAAGAAAAGAATGATCTGGATAATTCCGTCCCTCCTGTACTATTGCCAAATGATTATGACAGCAAAGATGCCTCTTATACAACTGATAAAATCAATCCTAAAATTAAGGCAGAGGAAAAAGATTCAGAAGCAGATGATTGTAAGCAAATGGAAGTCATTCAGGAGTCATCTGAAAAGCTGGTCAACAATATTTCCAAAGAAGAGAAGTTAGATGAATCAAAAATTTCTGAATCTGAGACTGAAATTAGTTCATTAGGTGAAGACAAATTAGCTGCAGAAAATAAATCCCCAGTTAAAAGTGAAGATGAAAAAATGGATGTTGATACCATTGTTGAAAAATCAGATATTGCATCTGAAAGAAAAGTTGATGAGGAGATGAAAGAAGATGATGAAACGGATATTGAAACTGATTTGCGCAAGGAAGAAGAAGAGCAGAAGGAAGAAGTAGGCATGGTTTCTGCACCTATCTCAGATGCCAAGAATAACAATGCTCAAGTGCCAACTATTGGGGTTGAGCAAGAGGAAGATCGAAAATATGATTGTGATACTGATACTGAAACCAAATATGACGCATCTCAAGTGGCTGAAAAGATTGAACCATCAATGATTAAGACCGAAAAAGAGGAAAGCAAAGAAGAAAAAAATGGTGATGTATTTGAGAAAATGCAAAAGATTAAGTCAGAAGAATCACTGGATGATATTAAGGAGAAATATAACATTCATAAAATGATTAATAAAGAAGATATTCTTCATTCCCATGTTGATGACTCTCAGGTGAGTTTGATTGATTTTATTTTCATTTAAGTCATTTGCTATTTATTTAATTTTAAAGTTTTGCATTAGATATTGAATCTGGTGTTATAAGAAAAAAAAAAATATGATATTTGACAATGTTTCTTCTTCTTCTTATTTTTTTGATAGGAATTATTTAAAAAATTCATAAAATTATTAAATAAAATCTCAACAAAAAGAACATGATTTATCCAATTTTTTTTAACCAAAGATGAGCAAATCCATTTGCTGTCATGATTGGAATAAGGATAGAACAATGTAATTGCCAGCATATTTAATCTAACTTAATAAGAAATTTTAAATATTGATAAAAACAAGACATGCAAATGGTCCCAAAACAAAATATATCTTTTTTTTTTTTATTATATACCTTGAGAATATATAGATGATAGTAGATAAAATAAGTTGTCTAATTGAAATCTTTTATTAAAATATAGATTATGAAAATTTGCCAGTTAGATTGTGAGAACATGGATTCAATAAATGGTCTTATAGCCAATTTTAATGTGTTTTTTATTTAGGTAGATCTGCATGTTAAGACTTTCCATTTAAAAATAAATCATAAAATTGGCAGAGTGTATTTTGAGAGCAAGTTGGGGACAACTATAAATTTAATAAATATTCTTAATGCAATTTTGAATGCATATTTGATTTAGTCAAAAATAGTGGGCAAATCTGCAAGTTGAGCCTTTTCGTTTACAGTTGTGAAAATTGGCCGAATAGATTCCGAGAATTTGCTGGGAGAGAAATGATGTCAGATCTTCGATATACAAATGAAGTTTCTTCCAGTGATATTAGAACTTGAATCTAAATTATCATAATTTTGAGGGAATTGATCTATCAATTGAGATATCTGAGATCATTGGAGAAATTAACATCATCCTAAATTTCAAAACAAAGTTCATACTGGCAAAGTCTTTTTATTTCAGTTTTTGAATATCAATGTGCACATCAGATGAATACTAACATTTTATTTGAGGATTGTATAAAAATTCTAACTTTCAGGATCATGCATAATTTAAATTTAGGAGGGATGTAAAATGACATAGATTCAAAATTTGTGAATTTACATAACAGATAAATACTGAATCTTTTAGGATCAGGCATAACCTAAATTTAAGAGAGCACATAATGACTTAGATTTAGACCTATATGAATTTATACTATTTATCCAACTGTTATAAAATATGTAATAAAATTAAAGATTAAATAAATAGCCAAAATTGATGTTGAAATTCTGAGTAATCCCCCTTTCTAGGTTATATGTTCTTGTATTATATTTTTTACTAGTTTTTATTTCTATACATTTATCAGTGTACATCAATTTGAAAGAGAATGCTTATAATTTTTAAATTAAAAATTATTTAATACTTGTAATAATTACTGGTAGTACACTTAAGAGGCAAAAATCACCCACAAATTTACCAGCTTTTAGTGGTTTTGTTTCCAATATTGCATTTGATTTTTGTAAAGATTTTAGTTTTTATCTTTATGTTGCTGCACTTATATTGTAGTTGAATCATTTTATTTATAGACATTTCACTTGCTTTTTATCATTATTTTTATACTTTGGTTATTTTATTACTCATTTTTAATTCTCTTCATCTGAAGATGAAATTGCTGTTTCAGGGATGTATGTCCCAGAATGATGACATAATGAGTCAAGCCAGCAGTTATAATTTTGATCCTGATATGGGAGAACCAACTGTTGCTCAGCTTCTTGCTTTTTCAAATGGAAATGCAGTTAGGTGGCCGAAGGTATACAATTTTTGTACATCTTATCTATAAGGAACGATGGCTGTTTGTATGAAATGGCTGAATTTTTGCAGCAAAATAGTCAAAAACTGTTTGTGAATATTCTGGTGAGAAAAAAGTTGAATTTTAATTAGGCATTTATTTTTCTGATTCAGCCCTTTTATATATATATATATATATATATATATATATATATATTGCATGTTTGCTTCCAAATCTGACATGTTCTGTAAAATTTGAATTAAATTATCATAGTTGCCTTTCTAAAAAAAATTTTTTTTTTTTAGTTAATTATAAAAAATAAAAAAAAATACACAAATTATTACTTTTATAGATGAAAAAAGCCTTATGATCAATATCTGCCATTTTAGGATATTTCCACTTTTAATTTTAAAGATATTTATATTTCTAAAAAATATGAAAAATAAAAACATTCCATTGGAAAATTTAATTTTGCATGCAATTAATGTAATAAAGTTTATATTTATGAGGTCTAGTATATAAGGTTTTGGAAAATAGATACACAAAATATTTTTGTATGGGAATAAATTGTTTTATTGCTTTTCAAAATATTTGCCTTTAACATCAATACATATTTTCATTCTGATAAACCAATTTTCAAAAAAGTTATGCCATTCAGAAGTTGGTATAGCATAAACATGTGATTTATCAGCTTCAACTGTGCTTCTGGGCTGTTAAATCGTTGACCATGCATTTTATTTTTGTTTGTTGGGAACAAAAATTGTCATTGGGGGCTAAATCAGACGAATAGGGACATTGACTCATCAAATCAATTTTTTCATGCTTCAAATAATTAATAGCTTGAAGTGCAGTGTGTGAGCTTCCATTGTCATGATGAAGAATGATGTGACATTTCACATGTTTTTTTCTGATTTGAGCTACTATTTCTGGCAAACAAATTGTTGTATACCAGTTAGCGTTTACTGTTTACTATCCTACAAAGCAACGGTCGCAGCATGGCCGAATTGATCAAAAAACAAAGCAATCATTTTCTTTGAAACACTTAGTGCACAAACAATTTTAGTAGGATTTGGTTCATTTTGAAACACCCAAACATTAGCTTGTTGTTTTGTTTCAGGTTCATATGAATAAATACACGTTTTGTCACCTGTTACAATGTCAGACATGTTTTGAGACACTAGAGTTGAATCTTTTGAAATTTTCTTTACACCATTTGACATGAGCATCATTTTGAACTAGAGTTAAATTGTGTGGAATCCAATGCACAGATACTTTTTTAACTTAAATGATCATGTAAAATAGAATGTACTCAGGTTCTTGAAATGTTCAAAGATACCTCAATTTCATCATATGTGACATGAAGATCTAAAGTGATCATTTGTTGCACGGCATCACAGCAGTTCTTGGTTGACCTTCATGAAATTCATCACTGAAACTCCTACATCCAAGATTCTTTAAACCATTTGTAAATTGTTGGTACTTTATCACCAAAAGTTGGATTTATTCTATCGATACTGGTGTTGTGTCAACCCTTGTCGATAGTCATAATAAATCATAGCTCAAAAATCCTTTCGAATCTATCCATGTTTTGTCACCATCTTATTAACTTGAATAATACTGTAAATTTTTTTTACAGTATTTCTCATTCTTTAACAGCCAATGTTCATGTGAAAGTTCAAATTTTACAACATGGTCTTCACTGAGAACTGTTATTTTTAGTATTACCAGATTTTGAAAACTAGTGCTGACCTCGTAGATGGAAGAACTCTATTTAAATAGACTAGGATGCAAAATCCCTCCGGTTTGCAAATTGAAGTGAATCAGCAAATTAACTTTTGAATGATCTTGTTGTATTAAAGCCATGGAAATATTTCTTTTACATTGAAAATATTCTTTATTTTATGACGTTATTTCTTAAGTGTTGTTTTTCATTAGTCAGTCAATGAAGACCAGGCCAATATAGAAATACATAAGGATGCCGTTTTTTCTGACTATTATTCTTCAAAAATATGGCAGCTTTTGAGTTTTCTTGCAAAATCAATTCATCATATTGACTACAATTTTAAAATCAAATTTTGATTTCAAAATTGATGAAAGTCACTTTTGATTTTAAAATAATTGATAAAAGCTAAAATAATATATTTACTTGTAAAAATAATTATTTTTAGAAAACATTTCTGTTTCTGTGTCATAAACTAATCTCATTTCTCAATAAAATTAGACATGCAACACCTACTAAAATTGACAGGACAGAGCTTGAACAACAATCCTCTAATAGATATCCAGTGAGACCAAATTTTTAAAATCTAGTTATGAACATGACCCAGCTGGGCACGCAGCCTCACATGTGGATTTATGATATGCAGGCTTTAAGTTAACGCATAAGACATTCAAGCAAGAAAATACGATGCATTAATTGATCGCATAAGACATGCAGGACAGTAAATATGGTATTATGTTGCATTTTATTAGAAATTTGGGGGACCAGAATGTTTAAAGTACGAATTTGGCCTGACCTAAAACCTTTCATGTAGATTTACGATAAGTAGGCTAAGCGGTCACTTGCGGCCCCTTAGATAGTAGATCATAGGGTTAAAAAAATCTATTGCCCGACATGCCCGGGGCATATAAAAATTTCAACTGGGCATGTATTAATTTTTATTACATGCCCGACATGTAATAAAACTTTATTTGACATTAACCTGATTAGGTCAATCGGTAGTCGAAATCGAGTAACCAGCACTCCACTGCAAATATTTTATGTTCAACTTTTAAAGCCGAGTAAGAGAAGAGGATGAAAAAGAAAAGTCTTAATTATTCAGCGATGGACTATGAATGGCTTTCGCAGCGAGATAGTTGATAACTGTGGGGAGAAAACAAAGTTTTACAGTTTACGGGCGACAGTGACGTCACTAAAAGAAACAAGCAGAGCCTCTGGCACATGCCAAAGCAGCTCCCCATTCTCTTCTCTCTCTCTTTCTCTCATTCATTTGCACTTGATTCATCGGGTAGCTTTGTGGACGTGCACAAGTGTTGATAATCAGAGGTGCAGCTTACTATAGAATCTCTAGTTTCTATCTGAAACATCCTCATACTACGTACAAAATTTGCATAGTTTCCTACAAAAAACAATGTAAATTAGCGGTAACATAGCCAATGTAAATTTACGGCCACATGCACGGTAATGCCAATCATGATGATGGGGATTTACAACCGCATGTAATGTAAATTAAGATCACGATCACTTTTTTATGGAAGTAATAAATATGCTTCTTCAAAAGTTGTCTAGTCTTAATTCGGCATAAATCGCTAAACGGTTATTTTAAAAATTATTTTAGCATAAATAGTATTCAATTCCTATTTTTGATATATTTACTTCATTAAAAGTAACTAATTTTCTAATTTTGACATTTAATTATAGGCTACATATATGATATTTAATATATTTACTGTCATGGGCGCCAGAGCTATCAACAATGAAAAATGTCATTAGGAAAATGTTGGGCATGTAAAATTTTATCTTGGGCATCTATATATTTGGACAACATGCCCGAAGGGCATGTAGAAATTTTTTGATTTTTCTAACCCTGGTAGATCAGTAATCCAGGGCATCCAATTTTTTTAAAAACTAAATATGAACTCTGACTGGCCTGAAATCTCACATGTGGATTTACGGTAGGTTGACTATGTGATCTGATGCTTCGAAACCATTTAACAAAAATCCAAGGATTCAAATTTTTAAAAATAATGTGCAAACTCAATCCAGTAAGTATTGCTTGGTTTTATGATGGTTGGACTAAGAGGTCACTTAGCACCTCCACAAGAGTAAATACTTATATGATGTAGGGAAAAGATCTACAGAAATTCAATGACCCAAATTATTTAAAACTAAGTACAAAATTTGCCCAGAAGAGCACTTCACATGAGGATTTATGATCAGACTAAATGGTTGCTTATAGTCTCAAGACAGTAAATTCATTGCTTTGAAGGTTTTCAAAAGAAATCTGGGATCACAAATTGTATGAAATTAAGTAGGAATACAATAAATCACTAATTTAATAAATACTAAATTTTGCGGGGTTCAATTTCCCTCTCGTAAATATGATGACTTTGTTAAAACATTTTTCTTTTGTATGATGTGTATTTCGCGAGATATTTTGATGTCTCAATTTAAATGGACCACCCGGTATACTACATTTATACAATCATACATGTAAATCATAGAGCACTCTGAAGATAGTACTTATTTAGATTATTACTAAATTGAATTGCAATAGATTTTACTCCTGACATGTTGTTCAAAACAACATTGTATACATACTAAAACCTTCAGTTTTATTAACATATAATTAAATGAGTAACTACCATTTCATTATATTACCACCAATTTTGTGAGCCTCTATGAGGACTGATAAACTCATTCTTCCCATGTAGCTAGTATTAAATTCCATAAAGATTTAGTTCAGTCTGCAATTATTAAGTTCATACACAGAACCTGCGTTAAACTTAAGTTCCGAAAGCAAGAATTGTGCTCTCACTTCAGATAACAACATTCATGGACTGGTTTCACGTCTTTTGGCTGGGCTTCAGTATGGAAGGTATGGAGATTCGAGTAGTCTGATGTCAATCTTAAAATTTATGCTGGCTATGTGGTAGGACTGAATTTGTCAATCTCCATAGAGATTTTCAAAATTGTGGCACAGAGCAAATTTTCCTGCAGCAATTACAAATCCTAGTAGCTATTTCATACTGAAGATCTGCAATAGAAGTGCAAATCCTAGCTTTAGGAATGCTCTCATTTGGTGTGTTCTGTGAGTATAAATGAGTGAATATTCTATGTATTAGAATGTATATTTTATAATCAGAATTTTATACCTCATAATTTGATTGGTATTCTAATGGCTTCATTAATTGTATTTATTTATTTTTAGGATAAAGTGCTGCAGATACGGTTGGAACATATTGTTCAAGCTGTGGAGAAAAATGAATGGCCTATCATTAGGCATACCATTTTTCCCACATTTCCAAATGTTCCGTCTGCTAGCACTCCTATTCCTCATCCTCCTGTTATTGCAAGTCCAGTGTCACACCGGGCATCTCCAGTTCCAAGTGTTTCTAGCCAGGGACACAGTGGAGAAGTCACTCCGCAAGCAACTCCTGAGCATACCCCACAGAGGGAACCTATTTTGCCTGATATATCAACTCCTTCCCCTGCTGAATTCAGCTTGTTACATAAAAATCCTCTGCAACATTCTATTCCTACTCCTGTAAGAATATCCATAGTTTATATAAGTGTTATTTTATCTGTTGTATGTGAAAGATATTTTATTACTTTTTTACATGTTATAATTAAGTTTTACAATTCTATTTTTTATTTTCCGTTTACATATTAATTGAAATTCAGGTACTTAAAAGTAGAGCTTAAAATTCCCACTTGCCAGTCGCCATATTGCAATTAAACTTGAAAATTGGCGATTAACAAAATTCTGACTACCAGCCTGTAACAATCTGTAACAATGTAGAAAGTCTGTCAACAATCGCTGTCATATATTGCCCTATCAGCCGATCATAATTTATTGCACATGCAGCCGAGAATGAGTGCAATTCACTTTTTTATCGTCTTCCTCCATGTAATCACCAGTGTTTTGAGGCATGCCTGAGCACCTACATTCTATCCATTGACCCAGTACCTTGACGAAATTTGGACTTCTCTCTCCCCCCCCCCCCCTTTTACATGCTGTAGTAATAGATCTTTTATAACTTTTACATCTGCCTCAAATTTTAAAGGGTTCATGACAGCAGATGTGCAAACATAATTAAAATCAGGTGCTAAAATAAAATGGTGCATGAAACTCACCCTTACCAGTTTCGACTTGTGAATTTATTTATTGGTTAAATATTCATTATAACATGTTTTGCATTATGATTAATTAAAATAATTAATCTATATGCAAGAGTTTCGGGAATACGCTGTGGCCCAGGACCGGCTTGAGCAAACTTACATCTGGGTGCCCAGCACAAATAAAGATCATCAATCTTAGGAATGGGGAGATGCTTTCTTAGCTGAATTGCATATATTGCAATGTTATGTATTATTGTTCTACTTTAACCTGGAATGTGTGGTCCATAAACGACTATACAGAAAATATGAGTAAGAATAGCATTGGCTGAAATAGTGCATTTGGAGACTACTATCTTTTACATACATCCTATTAGTTTTAAAGGTAGATCACAAGAATTTCACATTTTTTTATTCGGTGCAGGACAGTTTCTCACTTGGAGAAATTTCAGATTTTCTTTTATAGATTATACCCAGTTTTAAGTTATTAACCTGTCATAGATAATATAAAAAACAAAAAAAATATATGGATTCCTAAAATGTTTACAACTTAGTTGTTTTCAGAAGTGTTAACTGTTAACAATTATTAGCAATTCAGTGTTAAATCTGTTCCATTTTCAATTTTCCACGGCCAATGGTAATTCATGCCCCACCCTCTGTTGATTGAAAGATTCAAGTAATGCAATAAACCAGCATTTTTTTTAGCAATACTGAATAGTATTATTTAAATTCATAAATGTCGAAATATTATAAATATCTAATTTTTTCAAAAGAATAAAGAATTTACTTATATAAATCTTGGTATTTCTCTTTAGCTGTGAGCTGCAGGTGTAGCGAGTGGGCAGCCTAGGCTAAAGATTTCTCTTCTTTATGTTAGATCAGTCAAATATCAGCAATTTTGGTTTCTATCATTAACAGTGACATGCCCACATAGCTAGTGAGAACCGGGAATATGCCAGGTATTTTTAATCAACTATTTTTGTATAACCAGCAGTGAGCTGTGGGCAGTGGTCGGAAGTAGCATGCTACAAGTAGCAAAACTACAGTAGTCACTACTTTTTCTTGTAGTTTGTAGTGTAACACGCTACTTTTAAAAATAAGTAATGTAGCAAGTAGCATGATACAATAAATCACTAGTTTGTATCGAGTTTTGACGCTACTTTTAACGTTACTTCATCAAGCAAACAAGGTGCCATTATATATCTCTTGATCGCTGTTTCTTCCTTTGTATGAAATTTTGTGTTCTGTGCAGGCCTCGCAAATGGTCCCTTTTTCCTCTTTTTTGCTGTTAAAATATGTATTTTCTTTTTAACAGCCAAAAGTCCCAATGAATGGCTGTCGTGGGAGTACATGTGTTTACTTTTCTATGATGAAGATGTTTTCCCAATTTCTAGAATTGCACATGAGTGTTGTCGCCCGTCCATCTTTGGAAGCTACATGCTGGGGGGTAATAGAATAAATGGAGCTTGTCACACGAAAACATCTGCATACTCATGTGACAAGCTCCATTCATTCTTTTACTCCCAGCACGCAGCGTGCAAAAAAACGGACTAGAGACAACAGGGGTTTTTGTTTATCAAACGCTAGTCCTAATACAGAGTTCTAGATACATAAATGAAGAATGCTGTATGTTTACTTTTTTACAATTGACTTGGATACATGTTTCGATGTTCAGGGGTCGTAATTGTCCTGCAATTCCCGAAAAAAATAATTTGTATCCTGATGAAATATCCTTATTTTTTACATACCATCCTGAAATTCCTGAAATTTTAATCTCAAAAGTAGATATGCCAATTACTACGGATTCTCCGTAGTTTCTATGGGAAACATCCTCATCTCATACTACTGGTTACGGAATTTGCATAGTATTCTATGGAAAATTGCCTTCTGGCTAGGCCAGGGGTCGGCAACCTATTGAAACGGAAGAGCCAAAAGTTACAATTTACAAAATTTCCCAGTTTTTAAAGAGCCAATAAAAATTTTCGTTTCAATATTATAGTATTTGCTTATATATATTGGATTTTGATTTAAAATAAACGGCTTTAAATACGGAATAATATTTATTCATATAAAAACACAAATATAGATAGTTACATCAATGGGAGCATTGGCTTTGCATGCCTTTTGAAAGTTTGATTAAATCTGGCTTATAACTTGTTATTTTAAGTTTCAAGCACGACTCTAGATTTTTATTTATTAGTTGACTTCTAACTTTACTTTTTATTATATTCATGCAAGAGAACGCTTGCTCGCACGAATATGTCGACTCGAAGATCGTCAGCACTCCATATGCCAACTTCTTCACCTCACTGTAGCATTCTGGAAGACTATTCCATGCGCCGAATATGAGGGCCTTAACTCTAGGAATTTCTTTTTGAGCTGTCCACTTGTGCTGCGCGATGTGCATGCATTTCTGGACCCCCAACTCTTCCAACTGGCTCTTGAGTTCTGTGAACTTGCCACTCCACAAGTCTTTCCTTTTCAAATCTAGCAATTGCATTTGGAGCGATCCAGCATCAATTCCAAATGGCTCAATGTTGATCTCATTTGCATTTGTGTTGAGAGGATTTACTATGAACGCGAGAGTACTTTTGTTTGTTTTGAATTGCTCGAATCTCTCAGCGAATCCATCCTTCATGTTTTTTAAAGCTAGGCTGAAGTAATTCGTGTCAATAGTTGCATTGGTCTCATCGCGATATTGCTTCAGATTTTTAAAATGAAGTAATTTACCGCTTCCCATGTCTTCAAAAAGAAATAATTTTTTTTCGAAACAAACTACTTCTTCAAGCAAGGCGTAGGCTGGGTTGCCCTTTCCTTGCAGTTTTAGATTTAGTTCATCTAGTTTCATTGTGGTATCTACCATGAAGTTGAATTTTTGCAGCCATTTGTCTTCTTCCAATTCGGGATGGTCAATGCTTTTTTCATTGAGGAATATTTTTATTTCACTCAAGCACAAAGCAAAATGTTGCAATACGTTACCTCTGGAAAGCCATCGCACTTTATTGTGCAGAAGAAGGTCAGAAAACTGGCTATCTATTTCTTCAAGGAAATCTTTAAACTGGCGATGGTAGAGTGCTTTTGCCAAGATGCTGTTAATAATCTTAATTACCAAGTTCATGACCTCAACTATTTCGGCCAGAAATGTTTGGGCACAAAGCGCTTCTTGATGAATTATGCAGTGAAACGTTAGAATTTCGTGGTTTATTTTTTTCTGAAGAATTGATATTACCCCTCTATGTATTCCTCTCATACTTCTGGCTCCATCAGTTGCTATAGAAACGATTTTATTTATATCGATTCCATTGTCTTCCAGGCATTTTTGCACAGCATTTGCTATATCTTCTCCACGAGTTTGCCCTGAGAGCGGTAGCAATCCTAACAGTTCTTTTTTTGGACCTTGGGACGACATATACCTGACGAAAAGGGTAACTTGTGCCGTGTCTTTTATGTCGCACGACTCATCTATAGCAAGTGATAAGGCAGAAGCCAGTTGAATGCCTTCCACTTGCATATGTGTTACACTTGAAGACATTTTAGCAGTTCTATCTTGTACTGTTTTAGCAGATAATGGCAAATCTTTGATTTTTTTTCATGATTTCTGCTTTGTTTTTAAAATCACGAAACAGTTCTCCAGATGCACATATAAAACAATCTTTGACGTACTCACCATCTGTGAATGGTTTTCCTCTTTTTGCAATTTCTAATGATACTGCAAAGTTTGCCAGATTTACATTATTGGAAGATTGCGCCCAGTTACTTCTCATGGAACTTGACTGTTGTTGTTTTTTTGGAGCTCTTCAACAGCTTTTTTTCGTGCGTCACCGGTCGGATATTTACCAGCAAACTGGGTATGTTTTGTAGTGAAGTGTCTCTCCAAATTTGACTTCTTATTGTCTGCGAGTTTTTCGTGGCACATGAGACAAGTCGGAAGGCCATCTGTGTTGCATATGAATGTAAACGACTCCGTCCAATCCTGATTGAATTCTCGGTTTTCTTCTTCAGTTCTTCTCTTTCCTTTACCAGATGCCATGCTGGCGCAGAGTTGAAAAAATGACTTTTTAAAATTTTACTTAGCTATCTAAAACGGCAAACAATTTATTTACCATTATTACTTCGTTAGCACAATCCTCAGATATGTAATTCAATTCTGTTACTGATTTTATTATATTATACGCGTACATACATTTGAGAAGATAATTCGCTTCTAAATTGTATTCTTCTTGAAACAACAAGCGAATAGACACGCAGAAACCGCAAGCGATTAAATTAACACACATGCAACGTAACGTCGACCGCGATATCCGAGGATGACTGACTGACTGACAACACGTCTAGAGCCTAGACATGCTGTCTAGATTCTAGACGGTGGAAATGAAATTCAATTGACGGAAATGAAATTCAATTGGCTGAAAGATAAACATGGTCACGGAGTCTCATCTCTAAGAACAAAACAATAGTTCAAATTTATCTCATTACGGTCATGTTAAGCGTAGCGATTTGTAATTAACGATTATGAAAATAGAAGCTATTGAGAAATTAGGTACTTAAAAATATATTTTCTTATTTTTTAAGAGTTTTGATAATAAAATATTAATTTTTTCGTATGGAACTGGAGAGCCGCAACTTTACATCAAAAGAGCCACATGCGGCTCGCGAGCCGCAGGTTGCCGACCCCTGGGCTAGGCTAATGTAAATCTACGGCCACATGCATTGTAATTAACAGGGATTTATGACTGCATATAATGTAAATTAAGATTGCGATTGCTTGTTTTATGATGTACTTTCTCAAAATTCCTGAAATTTTACTTATCAAAAGTAAAGATGCTGATTATTACGGATTATCAGTAGTTTCTACGGAAAACATCCGCATCTCATACTACAGGTTACAGAATTCGTATAATTTTCTATTGAAAATTGCCTTCTGTTTAGACCAATGTAAATTTATGGCCGCATGCACCGGAATTAATGGGGATTTACAGCCACATGTATTATGTAATGTAAATTAAGATCGTGATCGCGTGTGTTATGAAAGTAATAAATATGCTTCTTCAAATTTTGCATAAACAGTGCAATTGATTGATTGTTTGTTCTCGTGAATTGCTGAAAATACTTTGTATCTTTTTCCATCCATCTTCACCTTCTACATATTGCATATTAGATTGACTAAACTAGCATTTCTCCATATTCTAATTAATTATTAATACTAATTTTTTAATTATTTTCACATAAACAGTACGATTCCTCAATTTAGTTTTTCTCGTGCATTGCCGAGAATACATTAGTATAATTTTCCAATCTTCATATTCTTAATATTGCATATTAGATTAACTGAACTAGCATATTTTCATATTCGGATTAATTATTATATCTGGTTAATTATACACCCATACCTCGCTTTACGGCCTAGATACGTTCCGGAAAAGTTGGCTGTAAAGCGAAAAGCCATGTAACGAATCAATTATTTTGATACAAACCCATTCAAATTCAATTGGATCTGTTCCAATTTTTTATGATTATCCAAAATGAGCAATGCCTTGTTGCTCAAGTTATTGTCCTTCAAATATTTTTTTACTTCTGGGCAAAAGTAATTCTTAAACCAGTCTTCAAAGAAAATCTTAGTCATCCAACCTTTCTTGTTGGATCTCCAAATGACGGGCAATTGTTTCTTGTTCAGCCCTTTAAAACACCTTGGATTTTCGGAAAGATATACTAAAAGTGGTTTTAGCTTAAAATCCCCTGCAGCATTAGCACCAAGGAACAAAGTTAATATTCTTTTGACACCTTATATCCAGATGCAAACTTTTCATATTTTGAAATGTCAGGCATTCACTTCCAATAGAGTCCTGTCTCGTCTACATTGGAAACTTGTTCAGGTCGGTATCCACCTCTTTCAATAATTGTTTTTAAAATATTGGGATATTCTTTAGCTGCATCATCATCGGCACTAGCTCTTTCATCTTTCATTTTTAAGTTGTGCAAATTGTGGTGATTTTTGAATTTTTCAAACCAACCTCGGCTTTTTTGGAATGTTACATCTTTCACAGATTCATCAGTATCGTCCTTTAAATTTTCAAAAATACTTTTAGCCTTTTCTTGGATAATCATTTGGCTCATTGGCATACTTCGTTGATTATTATTGTCTTCAATCGACACATCTAATAATTTTTCCATATTTTTCCATAATGCTGCTTCTTTGGCGAGTTTATTTTGAGACACTTAAAGGTGCAGCAGATAGCGAATGTGTTTTAATTTCTCCTTTTCTATCGTGAATAGTTTGAATGGTAGACTTCGCCAGTCCCATTGCATTACAAATTTGAACAATTTTCTCACCAGCTTCAATATGATGTAAAACTTCTAGTTTGGTCTTTAGCATGACAGATTTTCAGCTTCTCTTTTTATTTTTATCAGTCAAATTCAATGAACGTTTCGGTGGCCTTTTTTTTCTAAAAATGGGACGATTATATTTAAAAGAATTAATGAATGAATTAAATATGTAACGAAAATAGTCTTTCTAATACATACATACCAAATATGTTTACAATTGACCAATTAATACAAACAGAAACAAAACCCAACCAGAAAAAAAAACAAGAATAGACATGTCTAACTACACTAAAGCGACAATGCAGTAAAGCTATGACAATGTTGTGCCAAACGTGCCTCATATTTTCGTGAGGCAAAATGTAGCAGTGCCACCTAAAGGGAGAAGCTGAAACTACAGAAGGTCACTAACAGTACAGCATTTTTTTTTTTTTGGCCGTATAACGAAACATTGTAAAACGTAAATCGAAAAAGTGCCATAATTAAAAAAAAACGTTATAGCGAAATGCTGTATAAAGAGTGACCATATAGCGAGGTATAGGTGTATCTGGTTAATTATTATAATTTCTTAATTATTTTTGCTTAAACAGTGCGATTTCGCAATTCAGTTTATTCTCATAAATTGCTAATAGTACATTAGTATCTTTTTTCATTCATCTCCATGTTTTAAATGTTGCATTTTAGATTGAATAAACTAGCTTATTTTCATATTCCGGTCTAATTTTAAGGTTAATTTTTTTAATTATATTTGCAAAATACAAATTTTTCCATTTTGAATAATGGGTATGAACCCTGTGATGGGATATTTTCCAAAAAGTGGTAAAGCAATGTTTTAGACAAAAAGGCAACCATTTTGGCAGGGATATAATTCATTACTATATATTTTTTTAATTGTGATCAATATTTTTACTTTCCTTATATACATGGTATTATGTATAAGGAAAGTATTGTGACGGGGTTAAAAATTCGAATTCGAGTTTTCAACAGGAGAGCACATTTCAAGCATCCCTGATCACGAATCGAACATTTTTGAGGTGATGTGTATGTGTGTCTGTGAGTCTGTGGAGAGGATAGGATATCTCACGAATGAGTGGAGCGATTCGAATGAAATTTGGTACAAAACTTACAATCCTTCAATACTGGAAGCCTATTGTTTATAAATATAATCGAATGTTCAGACCCCCCTTAAATTTTCGAATGAAATTTTGAAAAAAATCAGAATCTTTAATAAAGTTATGCAAATAGACATTTCTTATGTAAATTTTCCTTAGAAAACGATTGATATAAACTTTAAAATGCTAATAAATTTATCAAAAAAGTCCCGTAAATTAAAAAAAAATATTAACTGTTGAGAAACATGTTCACTTTTGATATGTAATATCATGCGATAAATTTCATGACATTCTCAAGGATTTAGCTCGTTCCATTCATGAGAAAAGATACTTTGAGTAATGCTCTTTTGTATTTGAACGCCAATAATCATTTATTTGCTATAAGAATAACTTATTTCTCTGTCCATAACACTTGGCGAAATTTTGGTGGAGTGTCGCCAACTTGGTGACTTTTTTAAATGTTGTCAAATTAACGAAAATATCGCCAGATGGATAAAAATGATGCTAAATCAATGAAAATGACAACTAATTGACAAAAATTGAATATAAGTATCTACTATAAGAATAACCTATTTTTTTTTTTACTGTAAAAGTAGTAAATTTATTGCATTATATAAGGAAAGCCATGTGCTGCCCACATCAGATTTTTTATTCTTTTTAGTGAAAACTTGTGTTTTACCAAACATAAATGTTTATTTTCATTATAAAGTAATTTTCACCAGATAAAAACTTTATATATTTTTTGTTTTATAATTTTTTGTCCTAAAATTTTGTAAAATTTGTGTCCTAAATTTTCATAATCTATCAGTACTACCCATGTATGTTTTAAATGTAATGTTTCTGTATATATTTTTATAAAACATAGCTGTCTTAATCATTTTTCCAAAAAATTACTAATTTGTTTTTCTAATATCGCTATTTAATATCAAAATATCCTTACTCGGATTGCGTATATTTCTAGCAGTATTTTGCAAAATTATCATAGAATTCCATCCATCTGCCCTCCCTGTGAAAGTGACCCTCTTCCCTTTTTTGTTTCAATTTAAAATTCTGAAAAATACAACCCCAAACATCGGAAAAAATGAAAAGAATTCATCATCAAATTTGATGAAAATACAAATTGCTTCTTTTAGCTGAAAATTCCGAATAAGCCTCTAATCTTCATTTTTTTTTTTTATCACATTTGAAAGGGTGGATCGACAGAATTCTACATGTTTCTTTTAGCAAAAAATTTCCCAATAATTGCATCCCCCCTGCATTTTCCGAGATGCATTTGAGGGGACGGATCGACGGAATATTACGGTAGTACAGAGATGCTAACCATTAATGATTTTCCATAATTACGAATTTCGGAACAAAATTACTGACTACGGAAAATACCAATAAAATTATGGAAAACACCTATTATTTTTCACCTTTCATTTTTGCATAAATAGTGCCATTGCATATCTCAATTTGCCCAGAGGAATTTAACAGTTTATCTAGAAGAATTTAATATAATCTGGTGGTGAAAACAATATAACTTATTCCTCATAATAATGCTGTGACAGGATGTATATTCTGTATTGTTATTAGAAAATATGAGGTTGAATTGAAGTTGAATTGAAGTACAGATTTATTAAATATTTTTATTACTTCAAAAAATAAAAAACACGTTCAATGTTTTGTATTTTTCATGTTTTGGAAAGAAATTAGCAGAGCAGGCTAAAAAAAACTAAACTAAATTTAGCTTAAGCTAAGCATATTCTGTTTTCTTAAGGATTTTGAAATTCCTTCTTTGTCCAGTAATGAAAAATGTGGATTCATATTATATTTGTTTAGTTATATTGGTAATTTATTTTGAACATTTCTTGATTTATCCACTATGCTGGTTTATGACTAACATAAATCCATTGCACGGGACTGCAGGAGTATACGATCCACTCAACCACAGGCTCATGTCCAACAATATGAACACTGTGCGGGCAGCAGTTTTTTAAAATATTATATTGTGATTTTATAGAGCTTTTCGGAATTTTATTTGTTTGTTTAAATCAAGTTTTTATTTTTCTCTTCTGTTTATTGGTAAGTAAACAGCACTTTGAATTTGAAGCTAACATTTATTATATACAGAGTGTCTAGTGCTATCTGTGTCCAATGGCTATTTCCTCAACTCAACCATTAGTCACAGAGATATACTTCCAATTGCAAAAATGTTGTTTTAAATTTTAAAATCTATTATCTTAGAAACAGTTTAAATCAATAAATGCATTTCTGAAAGAAATATGAAATAAAAATTTTTATATGGTCCCCCGGTCATACCAATTATATCTAGGAAAATCATCCTCATACAATTTTATGCAAAATAAAAAAAAAAATCATCCTTTTACAACCAAAATTCACAGAGTTATGAAGCATTAAACTTTATGACTTAAGTCGCTTTTCCACGCATAAAAATGTCCCTTTTCAGGCAACCTTTAAGGGACCGTAAAATATTGAAATTCCGTATTCAAAGTATTATGTTTCGATTGCATTTGCTGACATAATGTCGAAAATGAGGCAACGTTTTTTATCGAATAATAATTCATTTAGAAGAGTATTATAGTCAGGGCTCGACTAAGATCTTCTGGGGGTCTTTCTAAGATCTTTATTGTAAATGAGGTAACACATCATCGTAAAAGTCATTTAAGTCAATAAATGCATTTCTGTAACAATTATGAAATTTAAATTTTTATACGGTAATAGACCAATAATGAGACCAGTTGCAGCATACCTGCAGACGAAAATAAAAAATTACGTACATTAAATCTAAAAAAAAATTGCTGCAAAAAATAATGAAATTGCTACGAAATATTTGTCTCCAATTATTTTATGTATAACCCCCATTTCTCAGCCCAAAAAGTGCTCCAAATTTAAGCAGCTATAAGTCGATCAATTTTGGTCGTAAAATGATGATTTTCTTTTATTTTGCATGAAATTGTATGAGGATGATTTTCCTGAATATAACTGATAGGACCTGGAGACCGTATAAAAATTTATATTTCATATTTCTTTAAAAAATGCATTTATTGATTTAAACTGTTTCTAAGATAATAGATTTTAAAATTTAAATTTTGCAATTTGAAGTATATCTCTGTGACTAATGGTTGAGGAAATAGCCATTGGACACCTATAGCACTGGACACCCTGTATATATGTGTGTGCGTGTGTTTTCAGAAAAATATCTTTATAATTAATATATGACAAGAAACAATTGTAAAATATTAACATTTAAATATATCTTGTCACTTTGAGCTCATTCACACTTCATTGACGAATGAGAAAATATTAAAAATCAATTGAATATTCTCCTTTGTAAATTTAATAAATTCTAAAATTATATAAATTCAATAACTGTAATTGTCAATGAACACAACTGCTCAAGACTATAAAAAGTGCTTATGTACAGATAGCTTTTTTCAATGATAAATTTTTCACCGCAAAAAATTCAAGTTATCAGTACTCGGTAACTTCATGCCTTCAATTTTTTTTAAGTACCCTTTCTTGGATAGCAGTACCCTGCATTTTTTTAATTCTTGGAAACTTTTAGGATGCAATCATCCGTATGCGATATCATCAATTTTTTATTTCCTGGATGGTCTCCCTTTTGTTCCCTTTTAAATTGAAAATTGTCACTTTTTGGTCCTTTTTTAAATTGAAAATGGCCCCTTTTTGGTCCATTTTTTTCCCAGGAACATAATAAAAATTTGTTGTGAGCCCTGTCTGCGCAACGATGTATGATTTGCAAAATGTCAAGAGCGTTGTAACAAATAAAAAATGTAGGTTGTTTTAGCTGACAAGATATCTTCAGAGCTAAGTGCCCGTCTCATAATAACAAATAAGATGAAACTCAATGCATTTTGCCATCGAACGCATATGCCAGTTCCTGAAGGAGAACAAGGAGAAACTACACAAAATTTTCGATGCTGCAGATACAGTGCCTAGAAGTCTCATCTAGGCACTGTACTGCAGGGTTAGAAAAGCTATTGCCTGGTGAAGTTACTTTTTTATATGAATTTATTCAGATTTGTTATGTCAAAAAAGATCCTGCTTATATGACTGCAATTTTGAGATGCAAATTCTACTAAAATGAACAAACATATTTTTAAATAAATAGTTTTTACTTTTGTCTTATTTTATTGTTTTCAGAAATGGGTAAAAGCATAAAGATTGGCAAGTTAATCGGTAAATTTGGGAATCAGTAAATTTTACTTATTTAGTTAAATTACTTAATACATGGCTGCCAATGCTTCCGATTTACCTGGAAAGTTTCCTATTTTTGGGCATCATTCTGATCGGAAACCCATTTCTTCCAATTTTTCGTTCACAAGCTAAAAGTCCCTACTTTTCCCCGATTCCGCTACAAAAATTCTCTATAAATGTCCCTTCTTCTGATAATGATAAACAAATTATCTTCACTTCCTTTCTAGCAACTTGCAGATGTATTCCATTCACATGGACAATAGCAGTCACACTACCCTTATTTTCCCCCTTTCTCGGCAGAAGTAACGCGAATGCAAGTTGTGACATTCAATTGTTTTCCCACATGTCAATTTTCTGGATTTGGAATGGCTTGCAAGTGACGTTTGTATTTTTGTATTAGTTCCTACAAGTCACAAAAGTAAAAAAATGGGAAATAGATCACGAATGTTCCGAAAATATCACGGAATGATAAACAAAGTCACAGATTTCGAGATCGAAGTTTTCCCGTTCTTTTATCTAAAAATCCATTTCCCAGTTATTGCAAACGGCGATTATTCCTACGGTGTCACGAGAGAGACCAATGATTATCTAATTAATGTGGGAGAAACTCATTTGCATCGACTTAAATTTTATTAAATTATTTTGTTTTATATACAAAACTATTTTTCAAACGTATTATTAATGAAATGAGAGGCTTTTTTGCAACTGTTTCGCTAAAAATGGCATTTGTGTACTATCCTCCTTATATTTCGTTTGTGAAAATAATTTCCGCTTTTGCAATCTGTCTGTATCATCAAAATTTTTTATAATTATTTTGTATTTTATACAGGAAAAACATTGTTCAAATACATTATTAATGAAATGAAAGGCTATTTTGCAGCAGCAGCAGTATTGCAAAAATCGGCATTTGTACGCGATCCTTCTTACATTTCATTTAATTGCAAAAATAATATCCACTTTTGCGATCTGTCTGCATCATCTAAAATTTTTGTAATTATTTCATGTTTTATACAGAAAAACTATTTTTCAAACTTATTATTAATAAAATGAAGAATTATTTTGTGAATAACAATATTAAAATAATAATTTGGGTACTTCAGAAATACAACCATTTCAAAAACATAAATTAGAATTTAATGCATTTGTATTTAAATTTATATATATGCAAAAAATTATGGCTGTGCTCGAACCAAAACAGCTGCAATTCTTCAGGAAATGGCAGTTAAAGAACAAAAAGCAGTTAAAGAACAACCATATAATTCTAAAGTGCTTCTGCATGCAGAAGTAGCTCAAATTTCAAAAATTGAAAACTCTTCTTCAGCCTAAAATTCTTTGCTGAAAAGTTTCCAGTTTTTCTGTACCTTTATGACAATGAAAAAGTAGATGATGCAATGGACAATTTACAAACACAATTCAGTGAATTTCAAATTTATAAAATTTCTGAAGATATAGTAAAAGAAGAACTTAAAGTGGCCCAGATAAAAAATGGGCAGGGTCAGCTAAAATTTAAAAAACTTTCACAATTTATGTTATCTGTCCTCACTATTCCCCACAGTAATGCAGAATGTGAAAGGGTTTTTAGCCATATCTGGAAAATAAGCACTGATTTCAGGTCATCAATGTCCAATGAAACACTGGAAAAACTTATAACAAAATTTAGATAAAATGCTAAATGTTTTGAATCTGTGTTTGGTAAAAAATTTCTTGCAAGAGCAAAATCTTGTTCAATAGCATTTGTGAAATGACCAAATAATATTCATAAAACAGAATTTAAAATTACATTAAATAAAATGCCATTTTCCCTCTATTAGCTTCTTTTCTCTTTTCCCTATTTTAGGTTTTTTAAGTATGTTGTAAATTTATTTTACAATGATTTTACATAATGTCGATGGTTTTGCCTAAAGTCGTGAATTTTTTTTCCTGTGAGTAAAAATCTACAGATTTCCAGCCAAAAATCTACAGATTTTCAGCTATTCAGAGTTGGCTATGTCAATATGTTAAATTACTACTGTATATCCATATCCTCAATTTTTTGTGTAAATTGAAGCTGTGGCAAAATTTGTTTTACAAAAGTAATTAAGTAGTGACTACATTTAAAAAGTAGTTTGTAGTCGCTACTGTTTTAAAAAAGTAGTTGTAGTCAACTACATTTGTCATAAAGTAGTTGTAGTTCACTACAAATAAAAAGTCGTTTTTCCAACCACTGGCTGTGACTACTGCAGTTTTATTTTAAATTTTTAACTTTTCTCGGATAATTAACTTTTCTCTGAGTAAATTAATTTTACAGTAACTAAGAATATTATGTTTTATTTATTAACTATGTAAAATATTAAAAGTAATAAGAATTTATACAATATTAATAAGATACTGAAATGTTAAAAATTAAAAAGTTTGTGGTGGTTACCCGGGCTTAACTCCCGGTATATTTCTCATCACTTATATAAAAGCTGTTGGAGTCTATTGAAATCATTGAATTCATTAAAATTTTTATTAAAATGCCTTTTAAGAGAGAGAGAGAGCGACACACTTTTTTTTTTCTCTGTAGCCATTGTTAACAATTAATCAGAGATGAGTAGAATGGCCAGGTTCCCCTATGCTCAGAACCGTAAAAATGCAGAGTGCATGATCAGAACTTTTTGAGTAAAGTAATACACAGCTTTATTTAGAATTGTCTGGATAATTTGTGCATTACCCGGGTGTATCTTATATTTCAGTATCTAGGGATATCCTCATTTCGGTCTGTACCTGTAACACACACACACATATATATATCACACACACACACACACACACACACACACATATATATATATATATATATATATATATGTGTGTGTGTGTGTGTGGTTTATTTATTTATTTATTTTTTTAATTCTTAGGGGGAGGATTGTTTTAGTTGTTAGGGACACTTTCATGAGGAGGGCATATAGATGGTATATTTGTTCCATTCATATAATGGAAAAGTGATTCAAGTTATAATACATTTTTCATTATATGAATACATGCTATACTCATTTTTCAGAGGTAAACAATTTATTTTCTTTTAATTTTATTTGGATATGTTTATTTTTATACTATGCTAATTTGGCAGAAACCTAATGCTCAACAAGGTTTTTAAAACCCCACACCCAGTGTCCATAAGTTAGAACTCTATCAATTAAAACTCTGTAAAAATACAGAGCAATAACCATTTAACCATGGGTGTACTTTTTAGCTAGTTTTAGCCAAATTTCTTTCACTTGAAATTAAATAAGGTATTGTGGCATTTTTTAATTTATTTCATTTTACATTTTTTTTATATTTAATAAAAGTTTTAGATGTCACTGCATATATATATATATATATATATATATATATTTATTTAATTTTTCTTTTAAACTAATAATTTGAAATTTTGTGTAGATTTGTACATGGCTGTGACCACTTTGGAAGGCAGGTAGATAATCAGGGATGATTGTGCTGCATTTTAAAATTTCCTGGTTACACAATATAGAATTTCCATTCCAAAAATGATATGACAGCAATGTACAAATGGATATTGAAGAGAAAATAGTGTATATGAAAATTTCATAAAAGTGTACTACAATTTTTTTTCTTTGATAACTGCATATACAGAGTTCATATACCTTAGGAAAAACTTGGAATCTTCAGGTACTTAATTCAGCTAAAAATCTTGTAGAAAATCCATGGTAAATTACATTTTCATTAAAAACTTAGACAAAAATCAATTAGAACCCGGAAAAAATCATTGTTTTGTTGTCTTCAAGCTGGTTTTTTTTTTTTATATATATAAGGATCCTTCTCCCTAAAGTTCTTGAAACTAAAATTTTAATTTTAAAATTGTAGTTTAAGGGTCCATCCTATTGGCTAATTATTGTTGAATTTATTTCACTAAACAAGACGGTATGCTACAAAATGGTAGTAATTCCCCTAAGAGTATAAACGCTGTATGTACACATTGAGCAATACCAACATATTTGTTCGGTGTTTTGAAAAAGTGGACCTTAATGGCCCTATATTACATATCTGAGTGAAAAATAGGTTTCCAACAAATTTTTTTGTAGAATCAAAATTGCTACAGATTTCAATATTTAATATTTCCCCCTTTAACTTTTATTTCTTTATTTACTTATTTTAAATTTATCTTTTAGCCTTTGAATGAATCTTCTAAGTCACGTAGGAGGCGAAGGCGTAGAAGGTTTGAAATCGAGGCGGAACGGGGTATGTCAGTGGTTTTATTCAAATTGTCTTGATCTATAATTTTTACTCTAAATAAATATATTTTAAATTAAGCATTTCAGTTTGATAAATTTGTATAATAATCAACTTATATGTATAGTTTATATGCAAGTTTTGCATTATAATAAAGTACTTCATTTATTATGATAACAGATATTAAAACTACTTGTATACTATTTTTTTAATGTACTGAAATAAATGTTAAGTGCATAGTTAAGGATTGCAACCATACTTAAAAACTAGAAATTCTACAATTTTCTTTAATTTTGTAAATAATTTTGCTTGAAACATTGCTTGGTCTGTTAAAATGAAAAATTTTACCTACTCTAAATTTATTTAGTATGCATTTAATTTAAATTTTGTCTTTTCTTGCAGCTAAATTACGCCAGCTTTTGTCACATAATATGCAGCAGCAACAGCATCATCACCAACAACAGTTACAACATGTACAGCAATTTTTAGCATCTTCATCTCTTAGAAACAAAATGTGGGAGGACCATGTTGATGAAAAAGTCCCACTCCCTACTGTGCCTTCTCCCGCTCCTACAGTTCCCCCTGTATCAGCAAGTATTCCTCCCCCAGCTCACCAAAACTCTTCTCCTCGCATGTCTACCACATTAGGATCTTTAGACCTCAGAGTAAAATCTAGCATAACGCAACCAACTCCCTTTACTCCATTACCTATGCCACAAAAAGGAAAAACACCTCCTGTAGAAACTTCAACCAGTACCAATGCATCACCAACTTCACCCATTGACTTAAGTGCATCTTCTAGTGGTACTGGTAATTCAACAAATATACCACAAAATGCCTCTAATTTGGTAAAACCTCAAACAAAGACTAAAGAAAAGCGAGGTGCTCGTGGAGGTAGTCGCATAGATGCTCTAGCGTTGAATCTCCAAGCTCGTAAGCAACAGCAAATGATGCAAGAGCAACATCACCCATTGGCAGATATTGGATCAATGCTTGAAAGGACGACAGACAAGAGTAAAGAGCATAGTGAGTCTGATGAGCCTCAGCCCCCTCCCATGCCCAGGCATCATTCTCATCATCACATCGATCGGCGAAATATTGAGGATGAAGAGACCAAGTTGAGAAAGAAAAGGGTAAAGCTTTTAGTAGATAAATATATGAATGATTATGAGTTCACATAAATCAACAGCCAATCTTCTATTGAACAAATTTATTTGATCACAGTCAAAGTTCCAATCAGTATGACTTCAACATAACTAAGGCATTTATGGATATTTAGGAAATTTCAATGTTATTTGATCAAAATGACCTATCCTATAATTCTAGTGTTAAGTAACTTCTCAGATTTAGCAATTTCTCAGTTTTTTTTTATTCTTTCTACTGTGCTATATCACGAATCAATTGTATTTTTAATTGCGGCAATTGAAAGTGAGGAAACAAATTTTATATACAGTATACAACCTCTTATCCGGCGTCCCAATATCCGGACTCTCCCAAAACTGGAATGCGGCAAAATAATGCCAAATTCTGCATCAACACTCAATTATTTGTCAAAAATTGCGCCAAATAGCGGTTTTTTGTTTAAAATCCCGCCAAATGATTTTTTGCCTTAATTAGCAATATTAATATTATAAAATAATACTTTGAAATCTGCATTTTTCTCACTTCAACTGTTTGCGATCCTGACATAAACAAAGGTCTGTCTGAATCCACAACTTACCACATCGGAAATGTTGCTAAAAATATTTCCGGAAGAAGAGGAAAACTGCAAGTATCATGGAGGTAAAAGTGAACTCTACCTCCATGGTGGATATATTTGTTCCATGTCAGATAAACATACTTTAGACGAATGACAAAACAGTTTGTTTGTGAAACAATATAAAAAACTTATATTTTTAGAAAGAAAAAAAAACATATTTTCTTTTTTAGAATGGGTGCGCTCGTTTGATGCCTTGAGATTAGAGATCCGTTGTCATCGTAAAATTGTGGCGAAAGCCGCCCTTTCCCGTGCCATGAATGAAAATTGAAATGTGGTCACCTGCAAATCCCCCTAGAGTTGCATTATCAATGCCTTCTTTCTAGGCGAGCCGTCCGATCTGAATTGTAACTACAGGCGCTAGTTATTTTTTCTCCCCTCATTCTCCACCCAGTGAATCCGATGATCGCACGAAAATGCGATAGCGCACTCACGAACGTAGTGACATGTTCCCTTCTCCTTTTCAAGGTCTACATGTGCGGAATTTTCGTATTTTCACAAGACCGACAATACTAATGAGTCTGAAACTAGAAGAATCCAGACTAAGCCCGAAGAAATTTATAATTGTAGAATGAACTCGGCCTGAAGATACTGCATTTCAGCAGACCTGAAATGATTTGTATTAAAATATGTTAAAAATAAATTTGTCAAAATTTTGTACGGAGAATTTAGTTTGTTTTCTTAAACATTTATCTTCACATAGCTGAAATAAAAGCAATAAGCATTCAATTTAAATCCATTTTAAAAATTTTCAAAAAAAATATGTTCGGCTCGGTCGTAACGGATGTTTAAAAAAAAAAAAAGACTCAACTCTGCCCGAAACAATAGAAAACGCAATTCCAGCCCGGGCCTAAGCCGAAATCCCCATTTAACTCTTTAAAACCCAAACTATAAAATTTTCATTTGCTGTAATAGACGGGAGTAAGTAACAAGTTTGAATATTTGGAATGGATTCTTCTAGTTTCAGACAAGTGTTTTATTTTCTTCCCCTGGTTTCAACTTTAAAACTAAAACGTTTAAAATTCATTCATGGCATTTGTTCCAGTTGTTTGACAAGAAGTTAAAGTGTGAAACATCTATTCAGTCCAAGAAGATTTTAATCTTGATTGACTACATGCCCTAGAAATTAAGAGTACCGATGAGGTTTAAACTGTTTAGAGACAAGAGGATTTATATGATTATTTATTTACCACGCCTTCAAGTTACCAAACATTGAAAAAAAGAGCGATTCCTTACATATCTTACCCCTTTGCCCCCACCCATAGATCGGAATTCCACCTGTCCGATCCATTATCGGAAACTCCGCATCGGCGACTTTCATCGCAGCAGTTAAGCGCTGTGGGGGTGGTGTATGAATATGCAGTTATCGCACTTCATCGTGAGGCAGTTGGTTCTAATTTATTATTGTTGTGCGATGTATTTAAGCACATATATTAAGGAATATAAAGTGATAAAAAATTCTTAGGAGGACGGGAAAAAATTTCAATAGCCATCCTCGCGGACGGGCTAGATTTTGCCACTTTCCCGAAGCCTAATTTGATGCCTCGATGCCTTCGTAGTGGTAAAGTGATGTCATAATGTTTTTTGCTGCAAAATGACTGGGGCTTTTGGAAAAAACTACGGAATCTAAAGAAATTTGCAAATTTTTAATTTTTTTCTCGTGTACTAGTAAGTTTATAATTTTCAATTTATGGATTTCATTTTTCATGGATTCACATATTTTTGAAATTCTTATATTTATTATTTATATTTATTATATTTTTCATGGATTCACATATTAAAATTCTTAACATAAAAATTAACTTTTGGCATTTCCAGTTAACTGTTTTGTAAACTGTATGCTTTTCAGAAAACTGTTTTATTGTTTTAGAAAAAGTTCCGAATTACGGAAAACCCCCTTATCCAAAATGCCTGAAGTCCCAAGCATTCCGGATAATAGATCCTGTACTGTATAACTAAAATCTTACATTCTCCTTATATCATCATTTTGCAAATAATGTTTTCCAAACATCATGAGTTGGAAAATATATTTTTGGATTTAAGTTTGTGATATTGTTTCAATTATTAGGAACTGAAAGGAGTATATTTCCATTTATATGGCTATGTATTCTTGAGCACATATAAGTACATTATTAAAGAAACTGTCAAATTGCTGATTTATACATATCTTGGTGTTTTCATTTTATTCTCTCGATTATCTTAACTTTGTTTGTACTTCATATACTTTTTACTTTTTGTAATATGTTTTTCTTTGTAATGTGTTCATTTGTGATGCTAAATTAAGGGCAAAGTTTATACTTTAAACTGTAAGAAAAATTTATAGATAAACTTCAATTAAGGTAGAACATGCTTCATTCACAGGGGTTTTATTTAAATCACTATATATGCTAGTATAATGAAGTGCTGTGATATGCTAAAAAGTAAAACTTTGTTAAAAACATAGCATAAAACAAGAATTTTGGGAAGGAGCTTTCATTTGGTGTCACACAGTGTGCACACTTAATTTTTGACGGAAGTGTTAAGCATTTTTATACTAACTTGTAAAGTGTATAAAACTGGAAACTTGATAAGAACCAAAAATTACCAAATCTTTCAGAATTGTGTCGCATTTCATTCTTTATTTGTGCTAATATGTTTTTTGACAATTAAATTTAGAATCAAGTTGATATATGATAAAGTTGGTAAAAACTTTTGAATTTTTTAAAGTCTGACGATCAGATGAATTTTTAGATATAATAGAAATGCTATCTCCAGAACCAAAAGTGGAAATTGTTAGTGAACCACCCTAGCTCCTCAGGAATTTTATGCTCAATCAAACAGTCGCCTTGTAAGCTCTATATTTAGCCTATCCTGAATAGAAATAGATGCTTCAAAAAAAGTGTTTGGCAAAAACAAGGTGGAAATTTCTCACCATATCTTGCCACCAACAAATTAATAACACTATCAACTGGTTTTGGAATAAAAAAAGTCTCTTTCAGGTTAAAAAGACAGCAGCCGTGGCAACAAGGTAAGAATGTGTCTGTCCAAGGATACATTTGCTTTTGTTGGTGTGGTTGTTCTGTCTTGTCCTAAAAGAGAGATTGTTTTGTCTCTGAATCCAATTGATACCACAGCTAATTTGTTTTGCATTGTGTTTTTAGTAAAGATTTTATATTTTGGCTATTTTTGCTGCAGTTTCAGTGATTTAATTTGAATGAGGTATGATATAGTTTTTCATTGCTTATTTCTTTAAAGCAGCGGTTCTCAAACTTTTCAACACACAGGCCACATTAAAAGTTTTCAAATATTTAGTTGGCCAAAACATTTTTTAAAAGTAATACCTAAAATTTACTTGTAAAATAAAGTGCAGAAAGTAACAAATTGAACAATAAATGGAACTGTTTCTTTGCACAAACATTTAGCCGGATCTCCAAATTTTCTATCTCAATCATTAAAATAATTTGTAAGTGTTCAGTTTTTACTGATCTACACTGATTTTAAAAATATATATTTTTTGAAATAAAATTCACATAAATATGTCACACCAAAATCAGATGCAAGTTCTAGTGCAAACTTTTCAGTTTGTAGAAATTTGTTTTTTAGAAGAAATTTATGGAAATGCAGTTAGCAATCTGTTAGCAAGCCGCAGAGGCGAGTGAGTCTTTCCAACACTACAAATGGGGATGGACGAGAAAGTAAAAATGAAAGGCAAAATAATATATACTGTAGTGGCACCATAAAATTAGTGTATTCTGATTTTAAATTCTCAATAAAAAACAGCATATGTTATATGGAAAGACTAAAAACAACATACTACATGTGAAGCAGGATGCTTTTAAATTTTAATAAATGTTACATTAATTTCATTTCCGTTTTTTCCCTCAATCATACATTTGGCAGCGGACTAGATTGGAGAAGCTCACAGCCCCATTTGGTCCACAGGTTGTAGCTTGGGAACCTCTGCCTTAAAGCAAATTTCTGAATATTAGATTTCTGTGATAATGAATATTGAACTTCTACTTTAATGTTATTCTAACACCATTCAAATATCTTCAATAGTTGCAATATAGTGAAGAATCCGTGCGAAAAGCCTTAAACAGAGGTTTTGATGTTAACCCTGCACCTGCACATTCTTCATTCTTAAATCCTATGTCTAACAGTGCAAGTAGACTTAGCTTGGGAAAAGGTTAGTAAACACATTTTCTATTAAGTAATATGTAATTTATATCGGTCTATCTCTGCCTTTCAAAAAGATAAAAAACTTAAAAGTAAAAATAGGCATTTTAGTTTTGATATTACTTTGAACACTGAAATATCGGAAATTAAAAAACTTAAATCCAACCCTGATCTTGTTATTTTATCTACTGACAAGACCAAGCAACTTGTTCTTTGCAGTAAAACTGATTATGTTAATTCAATGCAGAAGTGTATTGACGAGATGGACTGCAACCAGGTCAAAAAATTCCCCATTGCGTTGATTAATACTAGGATCGCAAAACTTAAAAAATGCACAGATCTTCCGCCCAACATTAAATCTGCCGTTTTTCGCACTTCACATCAACTCCCTAAAATTTTTGGTCAAATAAAACTTCACAAATTAAATCATCCCATGCACCCTATTGTTTCTAAATGTAATGGACCTACTTATTTTTTAGAGAAATCCCTTGCCCATTTCTTAAAACCGTATTTTAGTAATCATAGTTTTTCCATCAGCTCAACTGAAAATTTCATCAATTTACTTTTTAAAACTAAATTTAATCCTAATAGTACTCTCCATAGTTTTGATTTTGTTTCCCTTTTCCCTAGTATCCCCGTTAACATTGCTATTGATATTATTGCCAAAAAACTTCATAGTCACCAATGTAAAATCCCCACTATCAACGCAATCACTTCTGCGCTTTGAATATTATTACGGAAAGAAATTACTTTGCTTTCCGTGACGCTATTTTCTTACAAACTTCTGGCGCCCCTATGGGTAGCCCTTTATCAGGTATTTTGGCCAACATCGTTTTACAGGAGCTCGCGAATGAGATTTTGCCTTCTTTAACAATTAAATTTATTCTTTGGGGCCATTACGTGGATGATGTTTTTATTATCTGGGATCGTGATTTAAATGATCTCCTTCACCTTTTGGATAAAGTTAATGATTTCTACCCTTCGATTAATTTTACTGTTGAGTATAAATCTAATTGTTCCTTGCCTTTCCTTGATATTCTGGTCACCCGTTCTGATTTTGGTTTTTATACTTCCGTTTTCTGTAAATCCACTTTTACTAACTCCTGTATCCCCGCTAATTCTTTCCATCCTGTATTCTCTAAAAAAGCTTCTTTTAACGCATATTTTAATCGCGCATTTAATGTTTGCTCTTCTATCCCCGCTTTAACTGATGAAATTAATTTTATTTTTAAACTTGCCATAAAACTGCTTATTCTTTTGAATTTATTCATAAGATTTTCGCCCACGTTCGTCTTAAATTCACTTAAGTTAATACTAAACTTGTTTCTATTAAAGATCGTTTAGTCTATAAATCTAGTGTTCCGTACCATCCTAGGATTTTCTGTCCTTTTATTAATTTCTGTCATGAATTTAGTTTCAAACCCCTTTCACTCTAATATTACCACTTTTTTTAATCGTATTCGATCCGATAAACTTGGAAATTTTGATGACTAAAAGCTTTGGGGTGTATGTCATTACCCTGTTATCCCCTGGTGGCTATAAAATTTGCTGGTGACTATAAAATTTTACATTGGTAGTACAAAATGTACTGTTGGCATCCGTTTAGCAGAACATGCTCGCGATGTCAAATCTGGTAAACTTTCTGCGGTTCTTGCTCAATATGTAGCTAATGATAAATTTCTTCCTGTTTTTGAAAAACTTTCCTTTTGGTTCATTGTAACAATCCATGTAGTATTCTTCTTTATGAATCCCTGTTTATTTATATTTACCGTGAATCCATTTGTAATTTTGATCCTGTTCAAATTTTAAGTTATGCTTGGCTACTCATTCTTGACTCTATGCAATTCAAATCTCTTAAAAGTTATTTGTGACGTCATTCTCAGGAATATCATGCTTGACGTTTTTCTAAAATTTGTATTAGTTCTTTTCTTGTAATATTTTAAAATTCGTAAGCGTTTAAACTTATTTTGTAATTTCAGTGTATATTCCTTGTATTATTTTAGTAAGTTCATTTGCCATTTTATATTTTATGTAAATTTGTTTTAAAATAGTCTCTATATATATAAACATTCCATGCTTTTACTACTCATGTAGCCACTGATGAAGGGCGTATATACGTCCGAAAGCACTCTGGCAGTTTTTAACAATATTTTGTACGTCTTTTAGGATGTTAAATAAAAGACCTTTCGTTTTTTAAAAAACGTTTTGTCCTTGGTTTTATCTATTGTATGCAAACGTGATACCAATCTTGATTATAATATGTTCTACTCTTAAAAAGAAAGAGTTGTGGTTTGATGTTTCTAGTTGCAGTACAATCCTGTTTTACAGGATCCTATTTATCTAGAATCAGAACTTTTGAGTTATTCTTTTTATATTTGAATATTTTTAAAAATTTGTTAAAAACAATTTGCTATTTTGAAATAAATTTCTGTTCTATTTAAATAATCTGCAGTGGCTTGAGTCTGATGGAGCCGAAATAGTTTTGCCTGAATAATGTTTTGTAAAATAAATCTCCAATAAAGTTTAATAGTTGCTTTAAGTCTAATTTGTTCAATTTATAACAGGTAATATGGGCCTATAGTAAAAGCAAAATGCATAATTGAAACAATTTTATCTTTCCAAGTTACAAACAAATATCAAATCTATACAATAGAACTACCTTTTCAAAATAGTTCAAAATATTAAAATATCAAAATTATAATCACTATGTTTTGAAAACTAAGACCCTATCTGAAATCCAATTATAGGGCATTTTAAATGGTTGCAAATTATTCACTAGCTTTTCATAGCTAGCACTTTTAGTTATTCATTATGTAGAGATGATTGTGGGTTGGATTTTCCTTGAAATTTAGGGTTTTGTTTTTAATTGAATCTCCTGAAAATCTGGGATTTTCAGGAGCCCGGTAGCAGAAATTGCAAGACGGGAGATGGACGTTGCAGATTTTTCAGAAGCCTGCAGACAATTTCACAAATAATAATAATAAAAGAAAAAAAAAACGATCTTCAAATTCGATTTGCCAAAAACAGAAAGAAAATGAACGTGTTTGTGAGCGACATTTTTTTTTACCCCTCTTCCGATTTTTCGTTCACTTATACTCCTTTCTTTTCCCACCCCCACCTCCCCCTAAAGACTACGAACACCTGTTGCAAAGTGGATGGTTCCTATAGTGTGGGGAGAATTCCATTTTATTATCCCTTATCTCGACCGGTCATCAACCGAAGTAAGCATGTTTTTAGTCAAGTAAAATTAACATTTTCATTGTTGCATCGAAATGGCAGCGCAGCTGGAAAAACTTTCTTGTCTGGAGTGTAAAAATTTTGCCAAATCATATCTGCAGAACAAATACCTATCAACTATCCCATCCCCAGATAATCTGTAAAATAAATATTTAACTATTGTACCCTTTGTATCCCTCTCACAACTTTTATTCTTTTCCTTTTGTTCTATAGTTTAGGACCTCCCCCTCACTTCCTGGAAACAGGTTCTAAAAAAGCTCTTATTAATTTTTAATTCCCCCTGAATCTTCTCCTCTCCTTCTTAGTGAAATCTCTTTAGCACCTACAAACTTAGATTTCGTCGAAAAATTCGCGATCTTCAATTAAAAAATTACCAGAAACCACAAAAGTCCACAGATTGATAAATGTGAAGATGCACACTGATTGAAAATGACATAGGCACACAAACGAAAAACATAAATCTTGCATGATTTACATGCTGCAAAGAAGTAGGAATAAAAACTCATTGCATACGTTTTGTTTAGTTATAGACCGGAGTTTCAGATTGCATCCACATTTCGCACAAACGGAATGCATATCGCATAAGAAAATTATCGGTTTGCCAAATTAGATTTTATTTGTTTAGATATTCATAATAACATATTTTGCTTCGTAATAAATTAAAAAATAGGAATAAATCGTATACAAGGAAGAATTTCTGGAATGCATTGCAGATATGACGTGAGCAAGCCCGCAACTTGCCACACACCTGTTCGCTGCGAAGAGGGGGGATCGGAGATTCGAAAACCAAAGTTATCGCTTTGCCAAATTAATTTTTATTTGTTTATGTGCCAAAAAAATTCTTTTTCAAATGAACTGAAGAATTGTTTTGCAACAGTATTGTGAAATTTTGAACGGTATTGTGCATTTGTATGTGATCCTCAGTATAATTTGTTTAATTGTGAAAATATTTTCTACTTATGCAATCTTCTTGCGTGAACTAAAATTTTAATAATTGTTACATGTTGTTACAAAAAGCTATTTTTGAATGTGTATTATTAATGAAATGAACTATTTTGCAACAGTGTTGTGGAAAACTGCATTTGTATGTGAACCTTGGTATATTTCGTTTAATTGTAAAAATATTTTCTCTTATGCAATCGACTAAAGTTTTGATATTTATTATGTGTTTTCTACAGAAAAACTGTTTTTCAAATGTATTAGGGATCGCATTCTTCGTAAAATTCCTTATTTTTTCTGTTTTCCTTAATCTCCTAAAATTCATGTTCCTAAAATTTTCATTATTTTCCAAATTCCTAAAATTTTCATTAATCTCAAAAAAAAAAAAAAAAAAAAAAAATTAAAATTTAATTAGTTGAGATTGAGAGCATATTTTGATAAGTGCAGAAAATATTTCCACATGGAATTTGTTTTGTAATGAATTCGGGTGACGGATGTTTACATTCAGTTTCACTCGCATATCGTAAATTGGGCAATTGGGCAATCGTGTTCTAACGGTATCTATCTACCCCCCATGAAGAGAGATGCAGCATGATGCCTAGACTCTTTCATCTATGTATTGACATGTCACTAATTGGGTAGGGATCTGGATTGATAGACTTCATGAAATCGTTTAGCTTTTGTTTGGAATAATTTTATGTGCATGATAAGCATTTAAAGTGCTCTTCTGTGCCAGCATTTTATCTTCTAGCATTTTGTTGACGTGTGTTTCTATCTGAGCTTATATGACTAAATATATTTTTCTTTATTGCATTTTGGTACAAAATGCCTGGAAGTAAAACTAAATTTAATATTTTTTGGCTTTCTAAAGAACTTAATGGCTTTGTTTCAGGGTTCGTTTTCGATCTGGATACCATGAATTTACAGAGAATTTGAAAGTGGGCTGAAATGCAGGAAGAATCAGTTTTTTGTTCAAAATTCTGGAAAACTCGGGGCATTTTCAACTTATTAATCTGCTCCAACTAAAATGGAGAAACCTAAAAATATATACTTGTCTCCCCCTCTCCCCCAAGGGGCTAATGATGTCACGAACACGAAAATTGTATCGTGGCTATTTTTCACTATGATGATTGAAACTGTTAAGTTTTGTGATCATTTAGTCATAATGTTTTTTGTGCATGATTATGCAAACTTTTGTCTTATGTTGCCATAGAAAATATAAAATTTCGAAGTTTTCGCTTAGATTTAAAAAAAAATTATATCTAGTTCTAGATGTATTAGATAATATTTTTTAATTGGTTAACCTGACTTTTTTTATTATTATTTTTCTCAGAGATAGTGCAATTCTGCAGAAATGTTGATTTCTGCTTTTTTGGCACTGATTTCTATCATTCCTGGAATCTATGCACATCCATAATAAAATTTTGCTGGGGATGGGGATCATTTTGTTAGCCAAACTGGAACCAGTGAAGTGACATGTTTAATCATTGCTAACTGTGATCTTTGATCTCCTCAAGCAGCAGTGTGGGGGAGACTAGAAATCATAAAAAGAATAGTAGGTACACCATGGAAGACTTTCTGAGAAAAAGGGGTGGAGGATGAAAGGTGGTCAGTATCAGTCAGTTTGCTCCTCGATAGTAACCGTCGAGAAGCACTCTTTGATGGCAACATGCTGAGGAGAAAAATATGGACTTAAAGGTGCCAATAAGTGAAGGATGGACAGTTGAAGTTTGATGTGTAAGTTGAAACAAGGCCCTCAGGATCAGGCTTCGAAAAATCTATTGCCCGACATTCCCGGGGCATATAAAAATTCCAACCGGGCATGTATTAGTTTTTATTACATGCCCGACCGGGCATGTAATAAAAATTTATTAAACATTAAACTGATTAGGTCAATTAGTAGCCGAAATCAAGTAACCAGCACTCTACTGCAAATATCTTATGTTCAACATTTTAAAGCCGTATAAGAGAAGAGGATGAAAAAGAAAAGTTTTAATTATTCAGCGATGGACTATGAATGGCTTTCGCAGCTTGGCACATGGTAACTGGGGGGAGAGAACAAAGTTTCACAGTTTACGGGCGACAGTGACATTACTAAAACAAGCAGAGCCTCTGCTACAGTGCCAAAACAGCTCCTCTTTTTCTTCTGTCTCTTTTCCTCATTCATTTGCGCTTGATTCCTCGTGTAGCTTTGGTAGATTTGCGGATGTGAACAGGTGTTAATAAGCAGAGATGCAGATTACTATGGAATGTCCGTAGTTTCAACAAGAAACATCCTCATACTATGTACAAAATTTGCATTGTTTCCTACAAAAAATTCCCTTCTGTCTAGGCCAGGGGTCGGCAACCTGCGGCTCGCGAGCCGCATGCGGCTCTTTTGATGTAAAGTTGCAGCTCTCCAGTTCCATACGAAAAAAATTAATAATTTATTATCAAAACCCTTAAAAAATAAGAAAATATATTTTTAAGTACCTAATTTCTCAATAGCTTCTATTTTCATAATCGTTAATTACTAATCGCTACGCTTAACATGACCGTAATGAGATAAATTTGAAGTATTGTTTTGTTCTTAGAAATGAGACTCTGTGACCATGTTTATCTTTCAGCCAATTGCATTCCATTTCCGTCTCACCCAAACAGCCACCGTCTAGACTCTAGACGTGTTGTAAGTCAGTCATCCTCGGATAGCGCGGTCGACGTTACGTTGCATGTGTGTTAATTTAATCGCTTGCAGTTTTTACATGTCTATTCGCTTGTTGTTTCAAGAAGAATACGATTTAGAATCGAATTATCTTCTCAAAGGTATATACACGTATAATATAATAAAATCAGTAACAGAATTGGATTACATATCTGAGGATTGTGTTAACGAAGTAATAATGGTAAACAAATTCTTTGCCGTTTTAGATAGCTAAGTAAAATTTTAAAAAATCATTTTTTCATCTCCGCCGCCAGCATGGCATCTGGTAAAAAAAAAGAGAAGAACTGAAGAAGAAAACCGAGAATTCAATCAGGATTGGACGGAGTCATTTGCATTCATATGCAACACAGATGGCCTTCCGACTTGTCTCATTTGCCACGAAAAATTCGCAGACAATGAGAAGTCAAATTTGGAGAGACACTTCACTACAAAACATACCCAGTTTGTTGGTAAATATCCAACCGATGACGCACGAAAAAAAGCTGTTGAAGAGCCCCCCCCCCCCCCCCAAAAAAAAACAGTCAAGTTCCATGCTAAGTAATTGGGCGCAATCGTCCAATAATGTAAATCTGGCAAGCTTTGCAGTATCATTAGAAATTGCAAAAAGAGGAAAACCATTCACAGATGGTGAGTCCGTCAAAGATTGTTTTATACATGCATCTGGAGAACTGTTTCATGATTTTAAAAACAAAGCAGAAATCGTGAAAAAAATCAAAGATTTGCCATTATCTGCTAAAACAGTACAAGATAGAACTGCTAAAATGTCTTCAAATGTAACACATATGCAAGTGGAAGACATTCAACTGGCTTCTGCCTTATTACTTGCTATGGATGAGTCTTGCGACATAAAAGACACAGCTCAAGTTACCCTTTTCGTCGGGTATATGTCTTCCCAAGGTCCAAAAGAAGAACTGCTAGGATTGCTACCGCTCTCACGGCAAACTCGTGGAGAAGATATAGCAAATACTGTGCAAAAATGCCTGGAAGACAATGGAATCTATATAAATAAAATCATTTCTATAGCAACTGATGGAGCCAGAAGTATGACAGGAATACATAGAGGGGTAACATCAGTTCTTCAGAAAAAAATAAACGACGAAATTCTAACGTTTCACTGCATAATTCATCAAGCGCTTTGTGCACAAGCATTTCCGGCCGAAATAGTTGAGGTCATGAACTTGGTAATTAAGATTATTAACAGCATCTTGGCAAAAGCACTGTACCATCGCCAGTTTAAAGATTTCCTTGAAGAAATAGATAGCCAGTTTTCTGACCTGCTTTTGCACAATAAAGTGCTATGGCTTTCCAGAGGTAACATATTGCAATGTTTTGCTTTGTGCTTGAGTGAAATAAAAACATTCCTCAATGAAAAAAGCATTAACCATCCCGAATTGGAAGAAGACAAATGGCTGCAAAAATTCAACTTCATGGTAGGTACCACAATGAAACTAAATGAACTAAATCTAAAACTGCAAGGAAAGGGCAACCCAGCCTACGCCTTGCTTGAAGAAGTAGTTTGTTTCGAAAAAAAATTACTTCTTTTTGTTGAAGACATGGAGAGCGGTAAATTACTTCATTTTAAAAATTTGAAGCAATATCGCGATGAGACCAATGCAACTATTGACATGAATTACTTCAGCATAGCTTTAAAAAACATGAAGGATGGATTCGCTGAGAAATTCGTGCAATTCAAAACAAACAAAAGTACTCTTGCGTTCATAGTAAATCCTCTCAACGCAAATACAAATGAGATCAACTTTGAGCCATTTGGAATTGATGCTGGATCGCTCCAAATGCAATTGCTAGATTTGAAAACCAAAGACTTGTGGAGTGGCAAGTTCACAGAACTCAAGAGCAAGTTGGAAGAGTTGGAGGTCCAGAAATGCATGTACATCGCGCAGCACAAGTGGAAAAGAAACTTTTAGTTAAAGCTCTAAAAGAAATTCCGCGAGTTGAGGCCCTCATATTCGGCGCATGTAATAGTCTTCCAGAATGCTACAATGAGGTGAAGAAGTTGGCATATGGAGTGCTGACGATCTTTGGGTCGACATATTCGTGCGAGCAAGCGTTCTCTGGCATGAATATAATAAAAAGTAAAGTTAGAAGTCAACTAACAAATAAAAATCTAGAGTCATGCTTGAAACTTAAAGCAACAGGTTATAAGCCAGATTTAATCAAACTTTCAAAAGTCATGCAAAGCCAATGCTCCCATTGATGTAACTATCTATATTTGTGTTTTTATATGAATAAATACTATTCCGTATTTAAAGCTGTTTATTTTAAATCAAAAATCAAATATATATAAGCAAATACTATAATATTGAAACGGAAATTTTTAGTGGCTCTTTAAAAACTGGGAAATTTTGTAAATTGTAACTTTTAGCTCTTCCGTTTCAATAGGTTGCCGACCCCTGGTCTAGGCCAATGTAAATTTACGGCCATATGCACAGTAATGTCAATCATGACGATGAGGATTTACGGTCGCATGCATTGTAAATTAAGATCGTGATTGCTTTTTTATGGAAGTAATAAATATGCTTCTTCAAAAGTTGTCTAGTCTAATTTGGAATAAATCGCTAAACGATTATTTTTAAAATTATTTTAGCATAAATAGTATTCAATTCCCATTTTTAATATATTTACTTCATTAAAAATAACTAATTTTCTAATTTTGGTGTTTAATTATAGGTTACGTATTTAATGATATTTAATATATTTATTTTCATGGGTGCCAGAGCTATCAACAATGAAAAATGTCATCAGAAAAATGTTGGGGATGTAAAATTTTATATTGGGCATCTATTTATTTGGACAACATGCCCGAAGGGCTTGTAGAAATTTTTTGATTTTTCTAACCCTGCTCAGGATATACGGTGTGTGATACATTTCATTATGAGTCAGGGTTGTTTATTTCCTTTCTTCCTAACTGGCCCAATGTCTTGAAAAAATTGAGTACAAAGCTGTTTTGATTTCATGTCTGTTTTTCCTTCTCTAATGTTCCTATTTTGTTTTACTTTATTCAGATGTGACAAACAAGTGTTTTGTTTCAACAATTCTTTATTTCAACCATTTTTTTATGAACTTTTGTTTATTGAAATATATATTTTTAGTTCAATTTTTGGATTTTTATTTAAGTTGTTCATGTGGCAATTAGAATGGCGAATATTGTTGTTTCGCATAGTCCAGAATTATGTGACATTGATCATCTAGAATAGTGTTTTTCAAACTTCTTTGGTTGTTGAAGTACTTCGAAATTGATGGCAGAACCCCAAAATGAGAAAATGTCAATTGTGGTCCAAATTATGCATTCAAAGGTTAGATATGACTGGTTAACAAAGTCTGTAAAATTTAAACTTTGTGACAAACTGATGTGTTAGTTGGTGACTGCATTATAAAAGTATATCTAGGTGGAAAAGTTCTCTGCAATATTTGTTGTGACTTAATTTACTATGGTAAAAGAGGATGTGTGGCAGTAGCTGACCACCTAAAATCAAGAAAGGACATGGAGAAAGTGTTTGTTAAAAATGCAAACTATATACATTGCCAAGCAATCTTTTTTTTTAAACCATCTTCAGCAGCTTCTGCATCATCACTAAACGTTGCCCCACGTCAAGTTAATATTCCCTTTGTAATATATATATAAACCTTGTTTGGACATCTCATTATTTTACCTTTCATTTTTAAAATATGAGAAATAAAAATTACTAAAAGAAAAATATCAAATTGAAATTTGTTATTTTAGATGTATTAAATAATTAGTGAATCAATACCAGAATCGCAGAATACTTTTACACAATGTTTATTAAAGGGCTTTTGGAAGAGTAAGTCTTACAATATTTTTCAATCTTATTTTTAAAATGCAATGAATGATTGAGTCCATAATTTGTTGTATTTCCATTAAATATTCCAAATTTTGAATTCTTAAATTAATTTCTATGTATGTATAAATTAATTTACTATATTTACTATGATAAGTTTCTACTGGTATAGTATACATTTGCATGCAATACAGAGTTTACTACAATTTCATACTAAACAACTTGTACAACATTTGCATTCATTGTTAAATTTCTATGCAAGCTTTTTTTCCTTCTCAAATGAAGTCTTGATTTTAAAAGTCTAAAATGTTATCCATTTACTTATTTGATACTGTATGTGTGCTAAAGTTTAATAATACTGATGATTTCAACAAAACAGTGTGAAATCAAAATTCAAGCAGTTAATGGCTGGCTTATATATATATATATATTTCACATATTATTTTGTTATTTTTAATTATTTGTTAGATATTTTTTTGTTATAAAGTCGAGTTATATATATATATATATATATATATATGTGTGTGTGTATATATGTATATATATATATATGTGTGTGTGTGTGTGTGTGTGTGTATATATATATATATATATATATATATATATATATATATATATATATATATATATATATATAAATGAAAGATTTTAATCGAAAGCTATGCATAAACTACTGTATGTAAAAAAAAAACCGATCTCTAGCATATCTGTTACAAATAAGTAACTATAGACCAAAACTGAGGATAATAATTGAAAGTAACCTATCACTACATATAAGTATACAAAAATCAGAAGAATATAAGTATACAAAAATCACAAAAGTATATAAATATAAATATAAATAAAAAAAATGAAAAAGAAAACACGGCAAAAATGAGAAAAGGCAATAATAATTAGCTCAAGATAAAAGATTAAGACATTGAGAACAATCAATTGAAACTACACAAAAAATGGCGGTTAGTTCGAAATTGTATTCTCATCAGGACAGCCATACAATTCGAATTAAAACCGATAGAATAGCCAGCTTCTGACAATGACGATAGTATTTAACTATAGACACCATTGGAACTGTCTACTGGCTAGTGGAAGGAGAAAAATAAATCAATTGAATTATAAATCAGAAAAATAAAACCTCCTCGAACAGAAATATTAACTCACAGGCACTGCTACCACTTGTAGGTTGAACATGCGACTGAGTATTTCACCTCACTTTGTCAATGTGAGTGGGCACTGGAATGAATACATTTGAATGAAATCTAATATGTATGGTGACTTTCAAAAATAGTAATCAGTATAGAACTCAGGACAGTGAAAATAAGTCTTTTGAAAATAGTAAACAGTATTAGACTCAGGCCAAGTGGTAAGTTAGGTGGTAAGAATGGGTGAAATTCACAAAAATGAGTTATCCAATCAAAGATAAAAAATGCATGTGTAAAATTATTACGTGGTATATTTGAAATTATTAATATTATTATTTACAAATACTTCCGGATATTGGTAATTTTGACAAATGCGTTTAAGATTATTGATGTGGAGAAAGTGAAACTGAGAGTCAGAAAGTCGATGTATTCGAAATAGCTGGTTTAAAATGCCTAGTCCTTATCCATGTGTATTGCTTTTATGCTTGGTTATTTTTTGTTTTTCATTTTTCAAATTCTCACCATTGATATATGTTGATTATATTTAGCTTAATGACTAGATATATGCATTTTATTCTCCTCTTGATAAATGATTCTCTATTTTATACTTCTGTTTAAGTTGTTGGCATATCTTAATTTAGGGTTTTATGAGTTACAATTTCTCTCTATTCTATCATTGGATTTTCATATTATATATATATATATAATATACAATTATTTTTTCAGGCTCAGGAAAAGCAGATGAGCAGCACAGTTCCAATAATAATCCCATGTTAGACCACTCTGCCTTAATGCACCATGATTTCAAAAAGTGGATTGATGAACATCCCGAGTTGATAGCTGCAAATCCCAACCTTGCAGCTGCGGCAGTGGCTGCTATGGCCTTCAATCCTGTCTCATCTTTTCCATCCCATGTAAGTTATAGTAGATTTTCTATTAAAATGTGAAAGGTATTGGGGAAAGCTAACAACGTACATAAAGTTGCATTTTTCTGAAGAGCAAATTTTACAAGTATTACTGAGGTTTTGGCCAGGTTTTCCCCCTGTTAAGGTATTCTTTGCTACTTAATATCTTGTGACTCTGTTTGTTTTCCTTGGCACTATTGCATATGGTAAAAGAACTCATTTCAAAGTAATATATGGTGCCAATATCTTAATTATTTTTTGGACACTTAAATTATTCCCCGCTTTCTTAATATTTTGATAATGCTTGTTTTTTCTTTCCTTACAATAATTAGTATATGAAAAAGAAAGTGTTATAATTAATTAAAAACATGAATTTGGATGGATTAAATAAGTTCTGTTGCAAAAAAAAAAAATATATATATATATGCACCCATAACAAAAAAAAAAATTTAGCTACAACCGCATAACTTAGCACGTAGATCTCATTTTAAGAGTTAATCAAGCTGCGAGTGCCAATGATGTCATAGGGCTTTAAAGTAATGCGCATGAAAACAACACATTGTACAGCATTTAAAATGACCCGTGTTCTCACTCACAAGCAGTTGAAACCCAGTTTTCTGCTTTGATACTGCATGTTGCATAATAAAAAGCATTTCTTTGAGATGTACTCGTCGGTGCTATGAACATTTGTTGGATTTAGAGAGAGGTTGCATCGTAGGTCTAAGGGAAGCTCGTTGGTCCAATAAGCAAATCAGTCACCATGTTGGTCAGAATGATCTAGTAGTTGCTCAGTGTTGGCAACAGTTGATCAAAAAGGCATATGTAACCGTCACAGAGGCTCAGGGTGCCCTATATAGAAACTGCTCATGAAGATCGTGCAATCAGGAGAGGAACCATGTCCGCATCAATGGTGTTGCTATCAGTCATTCGAAGGCATTTGCTATCCTCCATGCATCCTGTATCCTATGAGTGATGATATCTCTCAAATTCATTAATTCTAATGAAATTTAGTAATTATAGTTTATGACGTAAGAGCCCTATTAATTTTCAGCGAGATGCAGCAAAGTAGACAACCTGAATTTAAAAGAAAAAAAAATTACCTCAACTGAAGAATTTAAAAAAGTTATGCATTAGGCGAATAACTTAATTGTTAAGTGTCTGGCCTTGGAGAAAACTACATATGATGACACATAAGGTTAAATACACACTCATTTTCAATGTATTTTATTTAAAAGTAAACAGTATTTATAACAGTATTTGTATTCAAATATGAATAGTTAAAAAATGAAAAAGAAATATATATATAAAATTTACTCAGACAATAAATGTATTTTCAAATACAGTATAACCCCTTTTAACCAGCTTAATTAGGATTGAAGATAAGCCAGTTAAGATCTGATTGCTTTGATAAATCTGATTAAATGGATATTAAATCCAGAAGGATATTAAATCCATTGCATTTCTTATCTCTGTTAGATGCTTAATATAAATAGTGCATTATAATAGTATTTAAACAAATTACTAGGCAAATTAATTATCATTAACAATTTTTATTGCAAAGTCCTACCATTTCTTTAACATTAAATCTGTTATATTGTTGTCATATTTTATTGAAATGGGTGTTGATTGTTTAACTGTAACTGTTGACTATTTAACTTAAGAATCTATTGTAAAGCATTTATTCTGTCAGTATGGAGAAATTTGTAAGTCCGTTTGTGAATCTACATCATTCGAATTTTCAGTGTCATCTTGAAATGCAACAGTGAGTCTTTATTGTAGCATTCTTCTTCAGATAGCATTTTCTGATACAAGTCATTATCAGATTTAAACCATTCTACGACATCTACTTTATATCACTAAATAATATTATGTACTATGTTATGCCACTACAACCTCAATAAATATCTGCAGATTACATGGGAAAAAACTTCCATTGGAAGGGGCGATTTTTAAAAGGGGTAATAACTTTAACAGATTAAACTGAAGGCGGTTTAAGCAGAGAACCTGTTAAATGAATTCTAGTTAAGAGGGGGTCCACTGTAATTGATTTTTATATCTCACTTCCCTCAATTACTTATTCAGAAATTTTTAAAAGTGTCTGAAAAAATCAGGGAAATTATTTAAAAAGTTCAAATCCTGGGGAAGTTGGAATTAAAAAAATATTAGTTACCAACTATGTTTTAATGCTCCTTGGATATATTGCATAGTCTAATATGTTGTATATATCTGTTGTGTATCAACAAGAGTAATATAACAGAAGCATACTGTATGCAGCTGTTAGATTCATTTGGTATTTTTAATCAAGAAAAGTTTGAGAAACCTAATTAAAAATTCGAAAAAGCCAGAGGGATTCTTTTGGGATGGTTTAGTTGTAGTCATGAATTAGTATGTAGCTGTATTTGAGACACTTATTTATAAAGTTCAAAACAGGACTATGGAGTCAGAGTCGATCGTAGTTTGAGTTGGAGTTGGTAAAAATATACCGACTCCTAAATAAAATTATTTAAAATTTTGTTTATTTTGGAATATTTTAAGTTTCTAGGGGCTTTTAGGAAATAAATTAAAAAATTATTGATATTTATGTCTGTACAGAGTCAGATATTAGAGTACAAGAGTCATTGGAATCAGACAGTAGAAGAGAAGTCAGAAGGAGTCGAAGGTTATGAGGTACCAATTTCACAGCCCTGGTCCAAAAACTGTTTGCAGCTATCAGATTATTATTATTATTATTATTTTTTTTTTTACACAGTTTTTATTTCTACGATTGCCTAGACAGCTGCTCATACCCTAGGGTGAGTCGGACTATCTGAGTTTTCTACAATTTATATTTCTGTTCATCAGAATTTTTCATCTGTTACATTTTTTTATAAATATAGTATATATTTCAGTAACTAGTTAAGTGATTTACTTGGTAGTAGGTAAAAATAATGTGCCCCACTATAAATTAAACAATTGTACACATTTCAATGGTAATTTTTATGTTTATGTTATTTTGTTAAGAGCACAGCCCATAGATTTACATGGTGTATTAATTTTTTTAAATCAGGCCTCAAGTTTGTTTTTATAACTTTTTTATATACTTTTTAAAGCATTTTGCTTCTAAATAATACTTTCTCAAATTCTCAATCAATAATCAATTTTACATTTGTTGTCATATAAAAAACTAACTTCTGCATTATAACAAAAGGCTAATGAACAATTTTTTAATTTAGCATGTTGTATAATCAAGATATAATAAAAATGAGGTCATAATTGTGTGCTTTTGTTGACTTTCAAATTTTATGTGACTGTTGTGTTAAGAAACAAATTTTAGACATCAATTAGAGATCAGACGTTTAGCCAGTTATTGTGGCTTCAATTAACCAGTTGCTAATAATATACAATAGGTTACTAATTTTGTGAATGATTGAAGAAGAAAAGCAGAAAAAAATTGCACTCCATTAAGTCCAATGTAGAAAATGAGCAGAAATATTAAAATACAAATTATATTATCATTTGGATTGAATAGAGAATCCCCCTTCTCTTTATAAAATGAATGTTACAATTGTTTGCAACAATATTCATTTATTTGTAAGAATATAAATTATTAATTTAGATTCAGCAATTTTAAACTGCAGATTTCCTTGAATTGCAAAGAAAGTGTTGAAAGCGATCTTAAGCTTTAACTTTTACTGCATAAACAAACTATGACTTCCACTACTTGTGCACCTGTTAACATATATAAAATGTTTTGGGTTAACTTCACACCAAAAATTGCTAACCCTCTGATCACTAACACTAGTGCATGGTCTCACATTAAATAATTATGCCTCAATAGTATTGATATAGCAATGACTTGCTTTATTTAACAATAAACAGTATTTATTCCTGTTTGTGTTGCATATTCATTTAAGTTATCTATAACAGTAAATGGCAAATTCAATGTGTTGAACAATTTTTTTAGACTGAATTACTGGAATTACCTGAAGGCAGGAGAAGGGGCAGGAGGCCTCGATTAGACCCTACTAAGCTGGATTATGACAAAATTACTGGAGAAGAAAATGTTTCAGTTATAAACAGACTCACTGGAAAGAAGGTTTGATTCTTTATATGCAGTTTAAAACATGCAGAAATATCTTTACTTGTAAATATAGGTTAAATCTAGTAGTTACTCATGTATGTTATGCCCATACATAAGGGGAAACCATTTTATAGTCAACATGTGAATATTAATGTATTATCCTGAAATTAACCCTGGTGTGTGGTTCTTTCTTTAATTAAAGCTTTTTGTAATGTCTTAACTTTGCTTAATTTATTTTTACCCCTGCTCATAATTTCTAGCACGCTTCTTATGGGTTACGGGGCATTTGTTTCTTTCTTGCACTTTTTTATATGAGGTGGTTTGTTAACTTTATTCCTGCTTATGCTTACAATTTTCACCTTTTTGCTAATTTTCTCCCCAACATCTGATGCAGATAACTGGAAGCAAAGCTCCACCCTTGAAGTACCTTGCAGAATGGTTGGACAAAAATCCTATGTTCGACGTTGATCCGAAATGGGGACCATTAGTCCGCGAAAAGGTGCTTTTTTGCTTTGCATGCCATTTTTCCCTTTTTAATTTACTTGTTTGCTGTCACTGCTTCACTAATTATGTCTGGTAGTTGAGTAAAATGTTGACTCAGTGTAGTGTGCCATTTTAACTTAGCAGTAGAGTTGTGCTACTTTTATTTAGAGTAGTTTGCTTATTATGTAGTTGAAATCCATTCAAGATGTATGGGGGCGAGTAATATGTTAAATGTGTTTAATGTAACTAATTTAAACAGGGTGCTTGCGGTCCTTAAAAATTGCATAATTTTCGATCTCAAATTTTAAGGACCATAAAAAAATTGTCTCCTGTTCAGGAGTGGTATTCAGATTGCAAACTGCAGAATTTTTCCTATCGTCATATAGAAAAGGGGTCAAGGTGTTTCATATTTTCCGGTGCTTATTTCCTCCAGTTTCTTTTACTGTTCTGAAGCCCTGCTACCAACACATCGTAATTTTACCCGAGTTCGAAATGACCCTTTATTCCACATGTCAATCAACTTTTATGATATGTGGTACCACGAACGTAAAGTTATACGAAAGTTCGTAAAAACCCCTTGATAATTTCACCATGTAAGGAGACCGTGAAACCTGAAATAAAGTACAGAATAGCAGTATTCAAGATGGCAGTCTTGCATTTGTGAGTGATCATTGTTTAAAGGGAAAAAAAAAACTCAACTACTGAGGATAAATTCATTGTGTTAACTCACAATGAATTTGTTTCGTTGTTCAGGGTAAATTAACACCATGTTGCCGATCGAATTAATATCAAATGCTTCGATAATAATTTCCTTAAAAATGTAAAACGACGATCTTTAGAAATTTTATAAGCAGCAATTTTTCATCAAATCTGAACATTTTATTCCACATATATTAAAATATAAGCTCATTTGTTTACTTCAAAAGATCTGCCCTATCAATTTTCAAAATATTTCTTTTCTTTTTTTTCAATTTGAAAGTTCGTATAATTATTTTAAGGTTATATTATGTTTTAGCTATGTTAACGTTAGCTAACTCAACTATCTCTCTTTCACGAATCATTAAATAAACGTCCGACAGAATTTTAAAAATAAAATCTGTATTTTCTCTATACACTTTTTTTTTCTGAAACAATATTAAAACAACTTCAAAATGCATTCTACTTTTAAAAGAACACCCTGAAATAGCACTGTAAGTTTTAGAGCATGTATTTTCATATTTCACACCAACATGACATAGCACTCTTGTTTAGGCGGTAGGAGAGATGCTCAGGAATCGAGAGGTCTCCAGTTTGAATCAAAGCGGATTTTATTTTTAAAACATGCCGCCATCTGTTACTAAAATATTCAGATGAAATGCTTTATAATAACATGCAGAACTCTGTATAAAGTTTTATCCTCAAATTACCCAACTTAAATAAATTATTAAGTTTACGTTTTTATAAAAATTTATTTTGAAGTTAATTTGAAAATTTTTTATGCTTTAGTAAGTATACTTTATACCAACCAAAGATGAAATATACATTTTCTACTATGACAGATGATGTTTACTTTAAAATTAATTTTCTTGTAGTCCGTAGAGTTCTCATCATTGACACACGTAGATTTAAAATTTTGTTCAGGTTAAATTATTTAAGAAAAAAATAACATTTTGCTAAATATATTTTATTTTACTTTTTTTAATATAATAATTTTACTTATCCGTGTTTTACTTTTGTAAATGATTTTCACTTCTTTATGTTGTTTATACTTTTTCCTAAGCATTTTACAGGAATTTTGTCATATTGTGTGAACTCTTCCAATACTTCTCAAATACTAAAAGCAAGTACAAGATATATATTTTACTACTCATCACATTTTCAGAAAAATTTGTATTTTTTAAATTTGTAAAAGTAAGTACAACACAAATAAAAGGAATATGCAGTAAAAACTCTGGCATTTAAAATGCATTTCTTAAATGTAAAAGAATTTCAACAGCAAAAACTCTTACAACATTCATAAATTTGATTTTCTGTGGCACTGACATCAAAACCAAACCATAATAATTAATCCTAGTTTTATCTTTTAGATGCACAAACTATGAATAACATAAGGTAATATATTCCTTTATTAGATGTATTTCCTTTTTCGGGACTTGTGAAACAAGTATATTGTAGTTTTCTCAAAAATTGATATCAAAAGTATTAAGTACATTTAATATTTATTATTTCATTTAAAAAATGTATTTCTTTTCCAACCTTTTGCTTATTTATAATAAAGGCAATTAAGGTTAATATTATTGTCAATTGAAATCACATAATTCTATTGATCAAAATATTTTTCATCTGTGAAAAGGAAAACGGTGAAAAAATTGTTTATAAAGCATCATATTAACTTCCCTCATATTTAAGAATCTCACTATTGACTTTGATTAGTGCACTGAGGTTCTGCCTTAACTCCACCCTCCTGCCCATCAAAGAATAATGAAATCGAATTCAGACGACTTCATAGTATGGTTATCGCAGCCTTTCGTAAATGACAAGGTGGAATAATATGGATTTCCGACAGGTGAGAAAATAATTCCGGGCAGTCGGTGGTAGGGCCCCTAGTCCTAAGATCCACCTGATGGGATACATTAGGATAATTTATTTTTTCATCTCTGAAACAAAATTTTTAGTTATATTGACCAATTTAAATAACTAATACAACAAACTCTGAATTTAAGCAGAAAAAATTTTATACTATGCACTGGTATTAAACATACAATCTATATAAATAAAATTGAAAATTTGTCTGTTTGTCCCGCCATCATGGGAGAACGGCTGAACCAGATTTTATGAAATTTTGTGGGTAGCCTGTAAATAGCCCCACTTAAAATTTAGTCCATGATTTGAGCTTCTATGACCAGTGGTTCTCGATATATTAGTAAAAACAAAACTTCCATTTGTCTCATCGTCACGAGAGAACGGCTGAACCGAATTTAATGAAATTTTGTGGGTAGCCTTGAAATATCCCCCCATAAATTTTGTCCGAGTTTCGGGTTTAAGACCAGGTTTTGTCGAGATATTAATGAAAAACAGAGCTTTTTCCTAGGAGTTCTACTCTTTAACTCCGCAGTTTATCCAAACGGAAAGGATGAAAATCGTTTGTTTAAAACGTCAATGTGAATTAAAACTTTATTTTTGAGTTTGATGGAGGATTTTTGCGCAAATTAGTCACCATCTGAAAGCATGAATTGTTTGAAATATGAATTTAAATGGGAAAATCTATCTCCATGGTTTATTTTTCACTAGCTTTTACTTAACCATTTTGATTTCTTTATATTTTTCATTGTTATATAATGCATTTTATGAGGAAGATTCTACTATCTTATATCATATTACTCAGCAATGCAATTAAATTAAATGTGTTTGTTAATATTTATTATTATTTTTTCGATTTGAATAATAAATAGATGGATATAAAAATATATTTTAGAAAAAAACGGTTTGATTTTTCTTTTAATTATATTAATTGCGGAATACGTACATCACTTTCATTTATTTTGGCAAAAAGTTTTCAAGTTCATATATTGTGTTTAGATAATAAACTCATATATTGTATTTACCCAATAAATTCATTTAGACAGTTGTTGACACAAAAAACGAGTCGAACGGGTATATCTTCTAATACAATTTTAGTGTTTTCATTTAATATATACAAACAGGATCAGGATGTTTTATTCTTCAAATCTGCAAATTCAGAGCTACGAATTTCGCGGAATATTGCTAATTTGACAACTTTTCTTAAACGTTGCCAAATTAACGGAAATGTCGCCAAATTGATAAAAATGACGCAAATCAATGAAATTAAATTTGTTTTTTTTTTTTTAAGAGAGAGCACTGAATCAATGTTTAGGTAGCATTTGTCGGTCAGTCCATCCATCATACTTAGTAACACATTTAGCGAATTTTTAAAATGTCACCAAATTGATAAAACTGTTTGTAAATCCATAAAAATATCATGAAATTGATAAAATTGCGCTTAATAAATGAAATTAATTGTGTTTTGTTAGGGGATAGTATTGTGATGATGTTTCGTTAATTTGTCGCAAAATGGGACTGTCAGTTCTACAGTCCCACTTGGCGATAAATTTGGTGATTTTCTAAATTGTTGCCAAATTGATTAAAATGTCGCCAAACCTTCTATGGAGATAGAATTATTCAGACGATAAGATTTCCATCAATTCATTTGAAGCAAATGATATCATGTTGTTTAGCAACAGATGTAAATCCAAAGTGTTTATGCGGCATATGATTTTTATTAAATCTTTTCCGATTTCAATAATAAAGATATGTATATAAAATAAATTTCATTAACATTGCATTTTTGACTGGATAATATCAATTACGGTCTTCAGGTTTAAATATTATTATTATTGATATTTTCAGGGACTGTTGATTCAGGGATTATTGGTATTTTCAAGTCAATATGCCATTGTTTTATTATGACAAAAATGGTTGAAACTCATATATAGTATGTTGTACGAGTAATCTTCTACAAATGCACGGGTATATCTTCTAATCTACGAGAATATAAACAGTACAGGTATATTGCATATATTTTGATATATATTGGCATATATTGGAATCAATTATGACCTTCTGGTATAAATATTATGGGGATTATTGATATTTCCAATTTATTAAGGAAAACAACGTCAGATCAAAGAATCAAGTATCAGGTTGAAAATTGATTTTTAACATTCTTTAACAAATATTTATAATTTTTTCAGTCTTTAAATAGCTGAAAAGTAAGACAGCTGAGTGAATCAAGAGACCCACCCACCCCCTCAGACAACACATTTCTGAAAGTGTCACTAAAAATAACCACGGGCATGCCACAAATACAATTCTCATGACTTTTAAACAATTAAGAGGTCAAACGCATTGAAATTCATCACAAACAGAGCATAGAACTACCCTAAATCAGAAATGATCCCCTTTCCGAAGGACAGAAATGCCCCCACCTCACTCCCCGTCCGGGCGCTTACGCAGCGAAATTAAACTGAGTGCCCCAAACAATGCATTTTTCTTCCGAAGACGAAGAACGGAAACCCCCAAAATACCATAAATAACCCCCAATTAATCAATTAAGTAAAAAGCACAAAATATATATCAAAACTTTTTTGAATTTCTATTTTCTGTATCTAATACTACTAAACTATTTCTTCATGAACCAAAACTGAAAGAACTAGGTCAATAGGATCAATAAAATAAATCAGAATTACATAAATACAGTAATTTATTTTCAAATATTTATTTAAACATCCAAATTTATTATTTTAAGCGAGAAAGAGAACACTCATTTATCAAGAAAAATTCGAGGCCAAATTAGCGAAACTTAGCCAATTCGAGTCAGTCGTTCACAGTATTAATTTCTTCTTGGCTTCTTTAGATGAGAGCCGTGGTAACCGGCGCGACTCTCATCGGATTGGAATATTGCAATGTCTGTTTTTTTAACTGAAATTTCTATTGCCGTTATATTAACATACCATTCGTTCTATCAGCCAGAGGCGATGACGGGATGCGGCTCTCATTAAAATCCCTCGTCTTTCCCTGTAATGCAGTATTTTTCCGTATAAATTTAATATAGTATGAAAAGGGCATAAGATATTTTTTTTGAAAGTGAAAGCTTTAGTGCTGCCATCTAGTGATAATTTTATCACTTATTTCCAATAATTCGACTTTTAGTTGAAATAAATCTCAGATAATTTCCTTAAAAATTGTAATTAACCTATATAACTAAAAGAATTTGAAGTGCTTGATCAAGGGGATCCCCGAGGCCCCCCTGAATAGCCGCCCCTGGCATTTTTGAGAACGTTTTTGAATATCCTCTTGATTTTGACCACAATTAATAAAGAAATAATTTAAACAATGGTTAATTGAATTTAGAAACAATAGCCAGAAATTTAATTAAACTTTGAAAGCATATAGTGCAGGCTTCAGGAAATCTGCAAAATCTAGCCCGTCCGTGAGAACGGCTATTGAAATTTTTTATCCATCCTAAGAATCAATTTTTCACTTTATATTCATTAATATATGTGCTTAAATGCATCATACAACAATAATAAATTAGAACCAACTGCCTCACGATGAAGTGCGATAACTGTATATTCATACACTGCCCCCACAGTGCTTAACCGACTCGATCAAACTCGCCGACACACAGAGTCTCTGATAAAGGACCGAACTAGCAAAATTCCGATCTATGGGTGGGGGCAGAGGGATAAGATATGTAAGGAATCGCTCTTTTTTCCAATGTTTGGTAACTTGAAGTAGTGGTAAATAAATAATGATATAAATTCTCTTGTCTCTAAGCAGTTTAAACCTCACTGCCACTCTTAATTTTTAGGAAATGTAGTCAATCAAGATTAAAATCTTCTTGGACTGGATAGATATTTCATACCTTAACTTCAGTTGTAAAACAATTGGAACAAATGCCATGAATGACTTTTAAACGTTTTAGTTTTAAATTTGAAACCAAAGTGGGGAAGAAAATAAAACACTTCTGACTGAAACTAGAAGAATGCATTCCAAAAATTAGAACTTTTTATTTACTCCCGTCTATTACAACAAATGAAAATTTTACTAGCCGAATACCCGTTGAAAATCTACAGTCTCACAATAAGCAACCCCTGAATAATGTAAATTTTTTAATAATTCACGTTTCACATTTATTCGATAATTCAATATTTTGGTGTGCAGAACCCCTTAAAGAAGAAATATTGAGGAACTTAATTTTTGCATTTCTTCCTTTCAAATTATGAGTTATTGTTCTCCCCCGAGAATAATATTATACAAATCTTTTAATTTTTGTTTTAATCATGTAATTTTCAATTTTTTGTTTTAGCTTTTTCCCCCACAATTTTTAAATATAAATTTTCTCGTTGATAGGCATAATCGTTCATGAGTTATGTCCTTTCTGTACCTCATTCATGGTTATCATTCTTAATGTATTCAAAACCTGTTCAGGATATTTTTAAATGTGAAGTTCATAAGTTTTAAGGGAAAAAATTACTTTAGTAAAATTCTGCATCATTAGCTTTAGGGCTGTGTAGTTGAAGTCAAAGTTGGTAGCAATTTTGGATAGAATTGGACTCAGTAAGAATACATTTAATGTTTTTATCACTTATTTTTAAATAATCTTTAGGCAAAAAATAAAAAAAAACAAGTGTTTACTAATTGATTTAAGAAATTAATATTTCAATAAAATATGGATAAACACAAACATATTATGATGAAATAAAAATTATGCTTGTCTGAAATTAATTATGAAGGGAAATATATGCTTCTAAATTTATAGTATTGTATGGGTCTCTGTGCAATAATTCTTAATATCTGTTTATAATGATGCAGACTTTTTTCTAAAATCACTCGAAAATGCTGATTTCAACAACTTTTACATTACCAATATACAAAATTCCTGTAGAATTTTTATATATTTTATGATAGCAATTATGATAGACACAACATTTTTAGACACAACATTTTTAGAAGGGGCGCGGTAGCCCATTGGTTAGCGCGCTGGAGTTGCACTCGGTAGGCCCGGGTTCGATTCCAGCCACTGCCAAAACTGCCGCCGTGTTCATGCGGAGTACGATCACGTTAAACATGTGGGTCCGAAAGTCCTTCCGAGAGGTTGGTGGTAGGGGAAGGAGGGTACGGTCCCTGTGGATGCCTCCACCACTGGGTTCCGGTCTAAATTGGGTGGCACTTCCCGACCGTCCAAACAGTTACCTTACACCTTTCTGGTAGGTCGGACGGTCTGGGTTTCAACAACAACAACATTTTTAGAATATACTAGAAGCTATTGGTAAATGAATTATTAAATTTGAAAATCTCTCTACTAATTTTACATTATTTAGCACATTTCAATTTTTGTAACACCACTTTGTTAAGGTTGTATTTGCCCAAACTTATTTGTGACTACATGTAGGAATAATGTAATTGCATATAAAGGGTTACTAGCTTTACAATTGTTACCAGTGGTGCCCTTTATAAATAGATAGTGCTTCAAAACTGTTTTTAATCTAAATGTCTTTGCTAAATAGCCATTAAATAACAACTAGTCAATATGAATTGCAACATTTACCTACTGGTGAGATCTGTGAATAGGTTAAAGTTGAAGACAAATAGTTAGTTTTTTTGTTCTTTGTAATCATAACTAAAAGAAAATAAGCTTTACGCTTTACACACATGCACACTGTTAAAGAATAATATCCAATGTTTTAGATACTAGGATTGCTTCTATAATTCAAAGTTTGTATTTCTTGCTGGAGGAAGTAAATTTATGCTGGAAAAAACTCACAAAATTTTATTACGAAATCTATTTTATTTGATTTTTCTGGATTCCTGTTATTGAGAAAATACAAAAGAATTTCAGTAGATTTGTAAATTTAGATCAATAATAAGAACTCTTGAAATATCAGTTTTTATGTTCTGTGAAATAGATTTTAGTTATCATACTCTGTGGTGTAAACACTAAAGGTATTTTAAAAATTAATTTTTCACTAGATATGATGCGGCATATATGTAGCCCTGGCATCTTTGGCCATATTTGCCCTGGTATTACTGCAGTTATTAAAGTGATATGGATAAAAAGTTAATTCTTTGAACACCAATTTTAATATTCCAATCGTTCAATTCAAAGTATTGAACCTGTCTGTAAGAAAAGAATTTAGATTTTAAAATGTTTCATGAAATGCTATTTTAGTAATTTTGCAAGACCGAAGCAATAAATTGCAAAAGGCAATCATAGAAATGACAAGGGATCAAATTAAGCAAATAATTTTTTAAAACTAATCTTTTTAGTTTCATGGCAGACTTATTTGTTCCACAGTTTCTTAATTCACTTATCCATTTATTTTTCCCTAATTATTGCAGCTATTTTTAAAATGAGTACTTGTAAATTGTAAGCAAATGATCCATTTCATTCTTATCCAAAAATAAATGAAAGAGTTGCTAAAAAAAATCACAAGTGCAGATGTTTTGTTTCAAAACCTCTGTTTCTTTCTATTAGTTAAATAAAATTTAAATTTCATGCTTGAACTATATATCTGTTCTCACTATCAACAATTTTATTTTGTTTATTTGTAACTTATTATTAAGATTCGATTTACCTGCTATATAAAGTCAGAAATGTTTACAGGCAAAACTGATTGTTTTTCAATCATTTTATAACTAAATTCAGTTATTAAGTATTTAAAATAAGACTTGCTTACCTTAAATTTAGTTTAACTTACATTTATTATTCAATAGTAGTAGTAACAGAGATTACTGTATTATTGTTTAACCAGCAAAGTCCGCACACTTTGTGCGTCATGTCCATCCAAATACACCACGTCCATTCATGGAAAACAGGAACCAGTGAACATCAACTCCTGTCGACCCTTCCTTCAGCTCCTAATATCTAGACACATGCAAGCCATACACACCTCCCATTCAATATTACTAGTTCTTATATGACTCCCTATCAAAACATACATACTATATTAACCCCTTACATAACACAATTAATTTTCACTCCCCTAGACCCTATAATAAACCAGTTTATATAGTTTAATAACCCAGGCTTTTATCTCAAGTTTTCAATTTCTGGTCATTTTATGGCTCATACAATTCAGCTAGAGATACTTGCTTCCTGCTTTATCTTCAACTTCGTGTTTGGAAGATAAAGCAGGAAACAAGTTTCTCTAATTCCATGGTTTAAATATTAGTATTCTAAATTTTTAATTTAAGGTGACCTCTCAATATTATCTCATCTCTAACTCCATGAGTTGAATACAGTTTATTTCTTCAGGCATTAAAGTCTCGTGGCCATGCAATTGCATTATGCAGTGGCAATGCTTTATTTATTTTGAACTTTTTGATCGATTTCGTAAAATTCTGTACTTTTTTTTACGCAACTTTGTCATTTATTATATATGTCTAAGATCAATATTTAAGGAATAAAAGCTGAGGTCAATGTTTTTGGGACACCCTGTATATACACATGGTAGGATAAAAAAATTCGGTGACTGGCTTACTTGACGGATATGATTTATTGATATCATGTGTTACACACAACCACCTTCTCCCGGCCGTCCTATTGGTTGCTCAAGTCCTCGGATGAGTCGGACGGCTTGGGTCTTCAACACAACCACCTTCAAAGTGTACCCCCTGCAGCTATGCACTTCTACCAGCACGAGTAGAGTTGCTGAAAACATTCCTGGAAGCCTTTGGACGATATGGTCTTCAGTGCGGCCATGGCAGCTTTCTCAAACTCAAATACACTCGTGAAAGGGCATCCTTTGAGTTCTTTTTTGAGACTCAGGAACAAGTAAAAATCGCATGGGGGAAGATCAGGTAAGTAGGAAGGGTTGACGTTCCATGTTTGGCCAATGTGGACTGCACCATGAAAGACCAATGAGCTGGGGCATTGTCATGTTGCAGCACCCAATCCTTGCTTTTCCAGAGTTTTGGGCATTTCTGGCGGATAGCATCACAAAGACGAGCCAGAATCTGTGTGTACCTCTCCTTGTTCACTGTTGTCCCTTCCGATATAAACTCATAATGCACCAAACCCGTCTGGTCGAAAAACACCTCCAGCATTACCTTCCCCCTTTAAACGGTCCAAACGGAACTTTTTTGACTTCGGTGATGATGGTGACTTCCACTGTAAGGACTGCAGTTTCATTTTAGGGTCATACAAGAACCACCATGTCTCATCACCAGTGATCATTTTTTAAAGGAATATCAGACCTTTATCAGCAATGTCAATCAGTTCTCCACAAATTTGCATGCGCTCATCACACTGATCTTCGATTAGCATTTTTGGTGCAATGTGTTGACACACATGATGCATGTTCAGTTTGTCTGTCCCGTATGAAATTCCTGCTTTTTCAGCAATGACGTTGATGGTTTGATGTCGATTGGCATGCACAATTTCCACCAACTTTCGAATGTGGTCCTGCGTAATTGATGTTGATGTCTGCCCAGTCCGTGGATTGTCTTGTACGGATTCACGTCTGTTCGTGAATCTGGAGTTCCATGAAAACATATTCACACAACACATTGCTCTTTCACAGTACACCTGCTGCAACATGTGCAATGTTTCTGTCAGCGATTTCCCAAATGCTGGCAGAATTTGATATTTGCACGTTGTTCTTCAAATGCTATTATTTCCATTTTCAACGAATGCGAATGACTACAGTTTGCTGACACACATTGTCTGGAAAAACCATGCACTATGGATCTGCTTCTTCCTTTTCACATCTCACATCACATATGCCTCTACATCACAGTAAAATAGTTCCCCTCTCCTCCAATCAGGGTTGGAGATATCAGCACAGTCTCTGAACTTTTTGACCCTACCTTATATATATATATATATATATATATATATATATATATATATATATATATATATATATATTTGAAATGTAATAATAAGAATTAGTAAAAATAAAAAAAATATATATATATATATATTTTTATATATATATATATATACTATTTTTCAAATTTTATTCTTCAACTGCCCAAATGTATAAAAAATAAATACACCACAATCCAATGTAATACTTTTAAAAAAATCTCTGTTAACCCATCCCTGTATAGCATGGACAGTCATTTTGAATGAAAAATAAAATAAAATAAATGAACCAAAATTTAGTGGCAATTACTCTTTCTAGAGTTCACTCCCAACACCTATATATCCACTTGCAAGTTTCCTGGCATCACTGAGAGATAAGTCTTGCCTCTGATCTAATCAATTTACTCAGCATCAGTTTTGTGTCCATGCAGGGCTGCCAATGGGAGTTCCAGTGGGGACCCATACCCTTATTATTATTTTTATAGGAATTCTATTACTGTGAGCTTGATTTTTTTGAGTGAAAAATAAAATAAAAAATGAACCAAAGCACAGCCAAGAATGCCAGTTGCTCTTTCTAGAGTTATAAGACAACAAATTATTTTGGCTTTAGAGGCTCTGATTTTATAAATTCAGATAATTTCAATCATTATAAGATTTGTTTATGAGTCTGAAATGATCACTTTTTGAAATAATAAATTAACAAAAACTTCACCAAGAATGACAATTGCTATTTCTGGGGTTGTAAGTCAAGTATTTGGCTTACAACTCCTTGCTTGACAACTGAAAATTTCACTTTTCAGACCTATAAAAAGATCCTCAAGTTCTACTTTGTGCTACTTTATCTTTAAATTCCAATATCAAAATTATCTTGTTCAAAATCTGTTTTAAATGGAATAGTTGAATGAATGTATTTATAAAAGCAAATTTTAAGTTACATTACTGCTATTAATTATTGAGCGATATGAACAATTCATTTGTTTAGGCGTAGGGCTTGTCCACGTGTAAAGCTTTAATGCTTGGATTTTATTTCATTTTCTATTAACGATTCCTTTCCATTGATGTTTGTTGTTGTCTTCAGCTTGATGACTAGAGGTTTGCATTATATTTTCTACTTGATTGATGATTCTCTTGTGTGATACATTTTTATTTGTTAGGCATTTTTTAATGTTGGTTTTTTTTAAGTTGCATCTTCTATTCTATCATTGGATTTTCAAACTATTATTATTATACATTGTATATAGATATATATATATATATATATATATATATATATATATATATATATATATATATATGTGTGTGTGTGTGTGTGTGTGTGTATATATTTAAGGATAGTCCCCATCTACTCACTAATTCTACTGCTACTAAAGGTTTCAATCCTTGAAGTAATATAATCATTGTATTGAGGAAACTGCTGTAGAAATTGTCTATAGAGCTTCAAATTCAGGATGTTAATTTCAAGCCTATGGCAGAAACAATTAACAAAACAACAAATCTAAATTTATATAAGCCCAGCTAACACACACACTTGGAACTACAAGTAAAATTCATTAAAGAGTATTACCCTTTGACTGGCATGAATATACATTGATGTTCATACCAGTTAAAGTCTAAAAGGTATGGAAACAAAAGAAGTTAAAAAATGTTCTGTTGAAACATTAGCATAGCACATTAAAAACCATCAAATTCCAATTCTGTATCTGAATTCCTAAATTCCCTAATATAAATGAATTCCCAAATAAAAAAGTGTATTCTTGATTTGTACAAATTTTTAAAATGTAGGTTCTTTTTAACACTTTACAACATAGTTAAAAAGTGTTTATGACTTTGTTCATTCTGTCTATCTGTCTGTCCGTTAGCATGATAACTGCCTTAAAAATGACTTTATCAAAATGAAATTTCAGTATGTTGTTCAGATGGTCTGTGGGATCTATGGAAATATAAATGAATAATATCACCCAATTAGTTTTGGATTGAACACAGGTTGAAAAAATGAAATACATTGAACTCTATGGGACCTAATTTTTCAAACATTTTTTAAGCCAATTTAAAATTCACAAATTGCTTAGAAAGTTATAAGAAATATTCAAATTATCCCATAAATATATAAAAAAAATTTCAGCAAAATATGTTTGGTAGTTTTTTAAATGAAAATTAAAATAATAATTTCACCCATTATATGAAGAAATCATATGACCCACTTCAAAATCAAATATAGCATCCATCTTGTGTCAAAATCGTGATTTTTAAAGTTCTTTTTCATTTATATTTGGTGTTGTATCCGTCCTAAAACCGCTTTATTTTTGATTAATTTCTGTGCATCAATGTTCTGAAACAACACAATTACAATATATTTGAGTTTAAATGATCATCAAACTTTGATTATTTCTACAACGAAGCCTAATTTTCACTTATGGAGATTGTAAACACATCAAGCTGTAAGATGAGTTGTATAAATATTCCTGAATTTCTTTAACGCAAAATTATTTAGTGCCGGAGTCTGCAATATAGTTGATACGAATGAAACAGTCATTGATTTTACATAGAGAACAGACAATTTTATAGCAGACTTTTTCGGTGAAGATTTAAGCACAGAGTTAAATTACTTTTACCTCCATGGTTTTAAGGTTTTAAGTAAAATAAATTATTGTAGTATTGTGATGAATGAAAGGAATAGAATAAATGTTTATGAATGAAAATTTTACTGCTTTTTCATAGAGATCCAGGCAATTTATATTTCAATGATGTCATTTGAATAAGTTTTTTTTCAATGAAGTTTCAAATATAATAAATTATTGCAGTATTGTGATAATTTTTAAAATATTGCCGCTGAATGTATCGCATTTTAGAGATACTTAAATAAAATTGTATTGTAGTTGGAAAGTGCCTCATAACCAATGCTTTATGCATGATTGATCTTTGTTAATTTATTACTATGAGTAATATAACTTGTGTTTAAATCCTTAAATGCAAATTTGGATTATCTTACGAGCTTTCAGTGTATTGCAAAAAAATTCGAGACGGTCTGCATTGGGACTTGGAACTGGCTTTGGGTGCATTCTGGATGGATTAGGCTCGGATGAAATATTTAAAAAAATTCTTAGATTTTGGCTGAGTCAAATCTTAATATTTTTGGGCCGGATAAAATTTCAAATTAGAGCCATGCAGATCTCTGCGTAGCTTCTTCTGCCAGGTTCAGAAACCAGAATTTTTCCAAATGGTCAAGATTTTGCTGCAATAGGAGAAGTTCCCTCCTATTATGACACAGTAGCCGAAGCACTTCTTTTTGAATTCGTAGTTTCTAAAATCTGAGAACTTATTCCATTTTCTTATTATTAATTTAATGGAGGTTAAAACAGGTTGTTTTTCTAGTTCAATTATTTCAGAACTGAATGGGTATTCAGTACATTTTTTCTTCTTTCACATGTATGTTTAGGAAGCATTTTCAATTTTATGGGGGGGGGGGGGGGTTGAACCTGATACCTACCCTCTTCTCTTCAAAATATGCCCCTGATTCTATTGCAAATATTATCAGCTGTACATACAAGCAGCATTGTATTAGAACTGCATACAACATTTGTAATACATTGCATGCAAGCACTTTCATGATAATAGTTTTTTGTGCTGGAATTATACTAGAATGCATAGCCCATATAAAATATATTTGTAATATTATTTTAACATCACTTAGTATTCATAAGGACAAATTTGACTTGGTCTAGCCTAATGGGATTTTAATCTTAACCAAGATTTAAATTGTATAGATTCTTAACTAGCTCTCATAATGTAAAAACTAATTCCATACTCATTCAATCACAAATAGAACTTGAAATATATAAATATCATGTTTCATCAAATATTAGGCATTCATACTATGATTTTTCATTTCCATTAACACAGAAGAAAATATTTGAGCAATTAAATTTCATGGTATTTAACTACACACACTTTTAGTAGAAAAATTTGATTTTAGCTTTGTTTTAAAAATTGTGGTACTTTTTAAATGCATATGTATACAGTTTTGCAATACATTACTGGTATAGCCACCTTACATATATACTGATTCAAAAGATTCATCCTGCTGCAGCTTTCAGAGTATTCTATTGTAAGAAGCAAATGATTTTAAAATGCACAACAATTTTTATCTTAGTTAAATTTCCTTCCTTGTTTCTTTTTTTATTTTAGCACAGGTCTTCCTATTGAGTTTCTGCATGAATGTTAAGATATGTTTTCCATCTGATGTGTAATAAAAAAAAATATTAATTTTAACTGTTATATCCTTTCTGCATTGTGTAGTTACAACATATATCTAGTATTGTTAATAAATTGGCTAGAACTTATATATCCCCTTACAGGAATTGCAGTTTTTCACATTTTTTTACAATTTGAAGGAAAAGTATAATTTACTAATTGTAATTGTGATAATAATTTCTTTTGTTGCATAAGTCAACAATAATTTATTTTTATTAAATATGTGATAGATTTATAAGTATTTTCCTCATTTGTAATTATGCAGATATTGGATAAATCACTAAATGTAATAAAAAGAGGTTTAAATTCACGGTTTCCTAATATTTATTTAAAAAAAGTAGTATAAAATATATTAAAAGAAATAAAAAATTTTCATTCGATGAAAGTTGTCAAGTCTACATAGCTTGAGAAAATGGGATGTAAAAATCAGTTAAATGAGGAAGGGGTCTTGTCAGTGACAAAATCCATTCTAGCCTGTTTTCACATACCTTGCATTAATGGAACAGGCTGTAAACTCTGTAATTTAAGGAAAAGTAATATATCTGGCAGAGCCACAAAATAATTAGGAGTTTATCTCAAAATGGTGACCAATTGGAGGTTGCCAGACTGAATGTATAAAAGGACTCTTAATTTGTTTCATTGCAGTGCTCTCACCTAGGGGAAATTATCTTGTAATTTGCTCAAAATATACCATTTTAAAACATCTTGAATGGATTTGGTTGTATCTTGAAAAGTTAGTTTTATTATTGAACTTTTAGATGTAGAAAATTACTATAAAGTGAAAATATAGTTATGTTTTTTAAAATGTATTTTAGGGCAACCTTCCAAATACTATGTCCAAGAGGATTGTCACCCCATCTGAGAAAAGAGGTCGTCGGACTGCTGCTTCATTGCTGGCTAGTGCTCATCAAAATTTAGGGCCACCTGTTACAACTATGTCTTTTCCTTCGACCGCTGGTTTGAATCCACTAAATTTTGCCAACACTGGAATGCTTAGTGGATTTCCTAATATGAAATTTTTTATGGATCCTTCTAAATCAAATACAACTTCCAGCACAACCACATCAACATCCACAGCATCAGCAAATCCTCCAATATTTTTGCCTTTTGGTGGTTTGGCTGGAATGGGATTAACTAATCCTTTATTTGGCTTCCCTGGATTCAACTTTCCAAGTCTCCAAGGTTCTTCGCCACTTGGAACTAGCAATTTACCTTCATCTAAAGACCACAAAGACTCTGAAAAAAGTCGTAGTGATAAGGATTCAGGTAGAAAAAATATACCTGCATCTTCATCTACTACTTCTGGCAGCATGAGTTCAGCTTCATCCTTACCTTCTTCATCTTTACCTTTCTTGTATCCTCCTGGACTTCTGTATAACCCATTAAGTCTTGGAGGATTCACGTTACCACCAAATCTTCCAGCTTCATTTGGCTCATTTACTCAAAGTGGACTTGTCAATGGGCTTGGACTAAGCAACCCATTATTTACCACAAGTTCTCTCAACACAACTCTTAGTTCATCTATGACCACAGCTACAGTCACATCTCCAGCTGCGCAAAGTATTTTGTCTTCAGCACCCTTGCTTTCCAAATCTCTTCATGCATCAAGCAAAAAATTATTACCCCCTCAAAGCCATTTCAATGATGGACATGAAACTGATGATGAGAGTCTCAAATCGTTAATGGGTAATCACGATGATGATGATGATGACTTGGATGATGAAAAAATGGAGATGTATGACAATCCTGATAGAGATGATAGTGATAAAGAAGCTTTCAGGGACAATTTTGGACGCAGTCCTGCATTGAGCAGTGCTAGTGCACAAGCAACCTCAAAAAATACTATTAGTGACTCTGAAAATGTGTCTTTAGCAAAAAATACTGAAAATCCTAGTGTAGAATTAATAAGTAAATCTAGAGGAATGCACGATGATCCTACCTCAGATAGTACTGACACTGAAAGCAAACATTCATAGTTGATAAGAAAAAGACGATAAATCAATATCTGTCTGTGGCACTGTGATGCAGCTGTATATTATTTAATTTTTTAACTCTTCCTTCCATTGTGATTATGATTGTGGCTAGGAATGAATGAAAATCTGCAATTTTGTGGGAAAATATGTGAATTTTGATGCAGCTTGTAAAGTTTATTTATTTTAGCATTTCTTCTTTTACCATAAAAGAAGGCATGCACATTTTTACCACCCTCTTAAGTTTAATGTTTTATTATCTGTTTGTTATGTTCCAATTCATTTCACTTTAGATTTCATATTAACTGTGAAATTATGAAATTTTTTTTTATATACTGCTTCCTTTGTAAATTTAGGATTTTTTGTGGAATAATTTTTAGTTTTTGAATTGGTTTCTTTCTCCCAATTGGCGGAAATCAGATGCTGCTTTCAGTAGAATCAACATTCCTACATGACTTGTGGTGTTCATCTGTACTTAACACTCTAGAGGTCATTAGTGTAATATTTATGGCTGATAATTTAGTAAATTAAAAGCAGTAATATTACTGTTTTGCAAATTTTAGTAATGCAAGCCTTGTGTACATACCAACTATTTTCAGACGGGCAGCTTATTTATTTTATTACAGGGAGGATGTAGACCAATAATTACATCATTATCATCTCCATATTCTCAGACAGTTAAAATGAACTCAGGCAATTCCTTTTTCCGGCCGTTACAGTCAAAGTTTGTAGTTGCATAGATTGAGAATTACAACCTGTTTCACAGTAGTTTCTTACAAAAAGAAATAAAAGGGTAAAGATGCCACCAGAAAATGTTTATGTAGTGCAGTCGATTGAAATGATACTAAAAATTATAATGCAAAAGAGTGTTAGCTGTTGAGACATTATCTGCTTCTAGCCAAATGCATATTTGTCATGTCTGTATCTAGAGTTGTGTCTCCTCAACAAATGCAGTTGTGATGTGCTGTTTGTGTCATTCCAATGTATTTTGTGTTTGTTTTACTTTCTTTGTAAATTTTTTAATCATCCAAAATTCTCATTCTGTACATCATGGACATTAATTTAAGAGCTACTTTCATTGCTTATGAAAAAATTAGATTTTTAGATGTCTTTGAAAAAAGCAAATCAATTTTTTTTTTTATCTAGGTTGTCTTTTTTTTCCCTAATGTGCATTAAAATTTTAAAATATTTATTTATAATTTATTTTTAAAAATCATATTTTTAAATGTGATATGTGATCATTATTTTTCATATCATTTTTATCACTTAGTCATTGATTTTACTGATTGAAACATTGTTTAAAAATTGTTCTGTTTGAGGTCAACAATTACTGAATGCATAGTCCACTTCAAATAAATAAGGACACAATATATAGCATCCAAATGTCACTGTGAAAGTCATAGGGCTAACTGGTTACAATGGTTTTTATCTACTATTCTCTCACATTTTAATAACATAGGGAATCATGTTAATCTTTTGTTATCGCCTTTATGGTAAAATGATAGCATTTATGCCTGTGATCTTAATATATGTTTTCTAATTAGAAATAGAGTCCCAAATGCCCCAAGTCTTGTACTTCTTTCTTGTTTGTTTTATATCTAAAATTATACTATATATATATATATATATATATATATATATATATATATATATATATATATATATATATAATTAGCAATGATCAATAAAGAATTATTTTTATAAATCAGTTAAGTTATTATTAATTATTAATGTTTTTATCTTATTTATAATTAATATTTAAGATTAAAATGATTATGTATAATTTCTATTAAAGTTGAAATGTATTATGTATAATTTCTATTTAAGGTTAAAATGATATCGTTAATAATTAAAATGGATACATGTCAACTCCAACAAACTATTAAATTAAAGACAACTCATCATAAGTTTAAAAAGTCATTTAATAAAACCTTCTTTCTTGACGTACAAAAGTTTACAAAGTCAAAGCGCTTTCGGGCATCACCATGCCCTTCATCAATGGCGAATTTCACCACTGATGAAGGGCATGGTGATGCCCGAAAGCGCTTTGGTTTTGTAAACTTTTGTACGTCAAGAAAGGTGGTTTTATTAAATGACTTTTTAAACTTATGATTGGTTGTCTTTAATTTAATAGTAAAATGATATCTTTTAAAATGAATTTTATGAAATTTATTTATGGTTTCTATGATAGTGCATGTTTTGTACTTAAAATTGACCTACATTACATTCAAGGAAAGGGGAACAACAGTTCTTAAAAGTATAATAATTTGGGATTTTCATTCACTGCCACTTTTGGAGGAACTATTTTGGATATAGTAAAGAACACACGGATTTGGTAATTACCATTGAAAATGGTTAATCTGATTTCTTTTATGCATTTTTACTGGGTTTATGTGTGCCTTTGTACAATGAATTATCACTGCTGCAAATCTTGTTAAATTTAGCTGGGGAGAAGTGATTATAATCTGTATACAATAATTCATATTTCTTGTGCTGTTACCCAAGTCATTTTTGACATCGCTTTTTATGGCAGCCTGCATTTTCAATTCATTGACTCTTTGATATTTGAAAGTCCATATTTGATTACTCCTGTTGTTGTTTTACTATGTTAAGAGTTTGGTGATGGGCAAAATTCATTTTTCTTGAATAAGTTGTTTCAAATTGGAGTGCTGTATACATATAAGTTTGAAAAGAGTAAGATTATAAGAGATTTAACTCATTTTGCTGATTTGCTTTTAAAATATCCAGCAGTGAAATTGTAATATATATATATATATATTTTTTACTAATTAAACAATGAATTTTGTTCCTGTATAGTGGAGTAGCAGTCTTTTTTAATTTTTATCTAAATTTCATGATTCAAATTGGAATTTCATGTAAAATATTTCACTCAAGCTGCAGTAAAATTAACAAAAGGGGACCAGGATATAAACATTCAAAAAATTCTATTTTTCATTTAGTAGCTCCAAAAACAGTTTTGTTGATTACAAAAATACTTAATTTATGTTCTTTTCATTTCATGAAAAGTAAAAATTTGAAACTTACAAAAGTAAACAACAATCACTATCTCCATCTTAAAGGTTGTTCAAAGAGTTTTTTCCTGCTTTAGTACACTTTATGTAAATTGTATGGCATCTACATTCATGTAATTTTGCAAGTGCATAAAATTTATGATTGTGCTGTTAGTGAAATTTTCTATTTAAATTGTTTTATATTAAAAAGTGCATACGAGTTTGGAAATCATTATGTATTGATAATAAGCATATTTTCAAACACCAAGCAATTCAAGTAGAATTGTTTGAATTTACTACATGAACACTCATAAATTTTATACTTTTGTAAAATTTCATGAATGTAGATGTCATAGAATTTATCTAAAGTGTACCAAAGCAGGAAAACACATTTTGAGAAAATGCTTTTTGAATGGTCTGTAGAATGTACATAGCACTTATTGTTCACATCTTTAAACTAAACAGTTTTAACTTTCAGGAGACAAAAGATACATAAATTATATATTTTTGTAATTTTTATAACATATTTTTTGAGGTACTAAACAAGAAACAGATTATTTTTTTGTCCCCTTAAATTAAACTCTATTGGTAAAATAGCATAAAGCAAATAAAGATATTAGCCAGTTGTGGAAGCAAAAACGAACCCTTTTGTCAGAATAAATGTAGCATAGCAATCACTCCAACAAAAGCAGGAAAATGTGTACAAAAATTCCCTCAAGCTTTTTTCTCTTTTGTCTAAAATAATCTGAAATAAAAGTAACTTTGTTAGCAATGTCATAAGTAGTTGATTAAAAGTATGAACTTCTTAAAGAAGATACTGCTTTTTGCTTCTGAAACTTGTTGATACTTTAATCAATTGCTTATACTGTTACTGATGATGTTTCATTTCAGATTAGGTTAATGGTTGTTTGCTAGACATTTTATTGCTTTTGCTAAAGTTACTATCTCATTTATCATGATAAAGAAGGTTCTTTTTTATCTCTGAATCTGGTTGATAACTGTATTTAATAATTTTGTTGTTTTACTAACAAAGTGGTATATTTACAGTGAAGTTCATATACCAAAAGTACCTTAAGATCATGTTTAAATAGCACTTTGATCAGAGTTTGAATAATTTTATATAAATAATCTGTATATAATTATCTATAGCTAAGTATTGCATCATATACAAATTGATTAATTGTATGTAATCATTTTTCTACTTCAAATCTGAGAACATTTTTGAAGTTAAAATATATGCAAATAAGTTAGTACATTTGAATAGTTTATATCCTTTGTTATAGTTGTGATCACTTATTTGGTTCAAATCTGATTAGGTCAAAATTTATTTCAATTTTTTGTAAATTATGAAATATTTTTTTAAATTACCTGTAATTTTTGTGGAAATTCTGAAAATGTTTATGGTGTTGAGAGTGTAAATTTCATGATAGTTCATTTTTACAATTTTACCCTGAAAAATCAAATGATTAAATCAATTTTTTTTATAGTACGTAATTGCATTGCAGGTATGAATTCTGTTTTTTAAAGCAAAAATTTCATTGTATTGTGAAAAGGGGTTGATGATGGTGTAATATTTCAAAAATATATTCTGAACACATGGAATCAGGTCATTCATTGTAACAAAAAATTAAAAATATAAAGTTCTTCCAGTCTTTTAGATCTGAATTTTCCCACTCCAAAAATTAAGTAGGATCTTCCTCCTCAGCAGTGCCTTTACACATTTCCAGTGGCAGCACCTGTCTTAAATCTAATTCAAAGGCATGCATTACTGTAAGCTATCTACGGGAGGACAGGCCTGCCACTTCTGCATTTTGATAGTATCTCTCTTGACCAAGATGTCAAACAAGCAAAATTTGATTCAGAAATATCTTGTGGTGTTCACAGAAGGTAGTTGGGCACTGTTAAGCGAGCGAAAAGGGTCAGGCTGCCTTCTGTCAATGTGGTGCAAGATTCCTGGTCAAATTCCTAGCATCATGTTCTAATGGTCCTATAGCAATATCTACTTGTTATAGTAGAACCATTATGGGGGATTTAACCTGTGTCACTGCATTGCTTGACTCAATTGTTTGTATGAGTGTATTAAATACTTAATTTGAAAAGAAATGTGTTGTGTTTTATTATCTTTAAAAAATATGCCGATGGATTTATTTTATTGGATGGCTAGAAGAGTATTTTAATTTTACACTTTCTTGTACAAAATTCTGATATAGCTGGTCTGCTTCAGTTTTATTAGCCCTATTATGTAAAATTTGTAAACTTAAATAAATTATTGTAATAAATAATTGTTCTCGCTTCTTTTTTTTTTTTTTTTTTTTTTTTTTTTTTTTTTTTTTTTTTTTTTTTTTGAAGTTAGACATTTTCTATAGTACATAGTTTTCTTTAAATTTAGAATTGTGGAAATAATAACACACCATAATGTAAATATTCTTAAGGGCCAAAGAAACATAGGACCCAAAGCGAGCTAGGATATTTATGGTGTTTCGAACAAAACAATTTTTTCCTCAAAAATTTTATTGGAAAGAAAAGGTTTTTATTGTTATTATAACATTTATATGTATTAAGTTACTTATGACTAATTAAACTGATTTTTATGATAAATACAAAAAATAAATACACAAAATATCAATTACTTGTTAAATATAAATAAAAATGTTCCTATATTATAAATAAAGTTTGAAAATTGTGGAGTCCTATCAAATGTGAGATGTGAGCCCGGTCAAAGCCATACATGTTGCATATGTCTAATGACGGCTTCATTTTGCAACAATGTTCCCAGATCTAGGGAATTTCCCTCGGTGAAATCGATGCCATCATGATTTTCAGCAGAAAACTCTCTCTCAGACATATGAAAAAATTGTCTAAATATAAGCCTTTGTTAAGTGATGGATAAAAATATTGTTTGGATCACAAATTGATTTAAATATTTATTTTATAAAAAAAGAAAATGGTATTTTTACTTTTTAAATCACAACATAAAAAAATCTGATGTGGGCAGCACATGATTTTCCTTATATAATGCAGTGAATTTACTACTTTTATAGTTAAAAAAATATTATTCTTATAGTAGATACTTATATTCTTTCCAAGGTATTGAATTTTTTGTTAATGAGTCATCATTTTCATTGATTTAGCGTCATTTTTATCCATTTGGCAGAGTTTTCCGTTAATTTAGCAACATTTAAAAAAGTCGCCAAGTTGGCGACATTTTACCAAATTCGTTGCTAAAATCTCGCCAAGCATTATGGACAGAAAAATAAGTCATTCTTACAGCAGATAAATGACTATTAGTGTTCAAATACAAAAGTATTACTCAAAGTATCTTTTTTCGTAAATGGAATGAGCTAGATCCACGAGAATGATGTCACCCAATTTATCACATGGTATTACATATGAAAAGTGAACATGTTTCTCAATAGGAAATATATTTTTTTTATTTTATGATTTTTTGATAATTTTTTTGAAAAATGTGCAATATCTCAGGAACGGTTCATGTTAGCGTTCTAAAATTTATGTCAATCCTTTTCTAATGAAAATTTACATAAGAAATGTCTATTTATGTAACTTTATTAGAGGTTTTGATTTTTTGACGATTTTTTTAAAATTTCACTCGAAAATTTAGGGGGGGGGGGTCTGAACATTCAATTGCTTATAAAAACAATAGGCTTCCAGTGTTTATAGATTGTAATTTTTGTATCAAATTTCGTTCATCAGTTATCATCTTCACACACATCACCTCAAAAATGTTTGATTCGTGATCAGGGATGCTTGAAACGTGCTCTCCCATCGAAAACTCGAATTCAAATTTTTGACCCCGTCACAATACTTTCCTTATACATTATTGTATATAAGGAAAGTAAAAATCAATAGCCTAGGGTAATAGATAGCAGGAAGAAGCAAGCATTATAAAATAATTTGCTTATATATACAGGGTGTCCCAAAAACATTGACCTCGGCTTTTATTCCTTAAATATTGATCTTAGACATATAATAAATTACAAAGTTGCATAAAAAAGGGTACAGAATTTTATGAAATCGATAAAAACCTGTAGGAGATTAAATTTAAACAAGTACAAAATTAATTTTTATCCCCCCCCCCCCCCCCCCCCCCCCCAAAAAAAAAAAAAAAAAAAAAAAACATTTTCAATGAGTAAAATGTGCCCCATACACTTATAAGATGATGTACAAACTTTCAGCATTTTATCAGTCCCAGAGATATGTTTAAATAAAGTTGGTGAGGGATTAATCACAAATTAAAGTGTAAATCTTTACAGCAAGAGTGCAAATGATGCAATGCAGAAATGCTTCATGCATTATAGGCAAATAATATCTACCTCTTTAGATTTATTTACAATTTTTCAAAAATATGCTTCCTGAAAATACCTTAAAATTTTACATGATTAATTACAGAATAAAACTTGGAAATGGCACAATCAAAATGAACATTAAAACAGCTTAGAAATGTATGCATATTCAAATATCTGCCTCTGAATGTTGTGTCACACAATCGTAACAGATGCATCATCACATGAGAAAGTTTTTTTTTGCTCTGCCATTGATCAATTGCCTCGCTTACACAAGCATAGTGCTCTCAGCTTGGCAGTCTGAGCGAATCTCAAGTATTTCACATTTCCACTACATTTTGAGACTGTAGTTAGCCTGTACCGATAATATGTCGCAATACAGCAACGAAGAACTTTTTGAAATGCTTATGCTGTGCAGTTTATGCAATCTCAATGTTAACAAAACTGCACAGGAATATCAACTTACTTTTCCCAATTCTCAATATCCTTCTGGTAGATTTACTTCCTGATTGGTGCAATGCGTACATGAAAGAAGAAGCGTATATCGTGTAGGTGGACTAGGTAGGCTCAGACTTCACTCAATTGATGTAGAAATTGATATTTTGGCTTACTTTTTCAGTCATCCACTTAGTAGTGTCCGTACCGCTGCTTCAGAAATGAACGTACGCCATGCAACAGTGTGGAGAATACTGATACTGAATAAATGGCATCCATTTAACATTCATGGTGTGCAAGGACAGGAGCCAACAGATTATCAATGTAGTCTAGATTTTTGTAATTGGGCTCGAAATCAGGAAGATGCAAATCCCTCTTTCCTGAAAAACATAATTTGAACTGACGAATGCTGTTTTAAACAAGATGGATGCATAAATATTCAAATGAGCACTTCTGGTCTGACACAAATCCTTTCGTGGTATGTGATATTCATCATCAGAAGCAATTTTCTGTGAATGTATGATGTAGTATTTTCAGAAACCATTTGCGTGGACCCATAGTGTATGATGGTACGTTGACAGGTGACAGATATGTTAATGAAATTCTGAATGCAGTTATTCCTGATTTTATGGATGAACTGCCCCAAACAGTACTTCCACATGTATGGTTTCAATAGGACGGATCTCCAGCTCACCACACTACAGTTGTGAAACACTGGTTAAATAATGAGTTTCCAGACAAGTGGATTAGTTTGCATGGGCTAGTCGAATTTTCCCCTAGATTGCCTGATTTAATGCCTATGGATTTTTATGCACAACTGTTTATCTGTTACCTCCCTTAAATAAAGCAGAGTTGCAATAATGCATTCAAGATGGTTGTGATATCACCGACCAAGAACTTGATGGAGTGCATAGAAGTATTATCAGGTGAATGCAGCTCTGTATTGGCATGGATGGAAAACATTTTGAACAAGCTTTGTAATCTTTTTGTAAAGTTATTATCTCTACACAGTGTAGCTTTCGTAATTTGTGTATGATCCCTGAAATGCGATCTGCGGACATGATTTTTCCCCTCCGAGAACCAATGTTAATGCATCGAAAAGTGGTTTAAGTCAGCATTTTTGTCTTTTCATATCCCTGGGACTTTTTATGATAAAATGCTGAAATTTTGTACATCACCTTATTAGTATATGGGGCACATTTTACTCATTAGAAATGTTTTTGTACAGGGACCGCATAAAAATTAAAATTTTGTATTTCCTAAAATTTTATTCCCTTGAAAATTTTAATCGATTTCATAAAATTCTGTACTTTTTTTACACAACTTTGTAACTTATTATATATGTCTAAGAACAATATTTAAGGAATGAAAGGCGAGGCCAATGTTTTTGGAACACTCTGTGTATATATATATATACACACACACACACACACACAGAGACTCTGTCGCAAGTCGAAATATTTGTGTGGTTTTGAAATGTAAATAAAATTAATTTAATATATGATCGAAAAAAAAAAAATCTGCATCATATATTTATATTTTTTCAAACCTTAATTTTCTGTTCTGTTTGAACCTGAATTTCAAAATAAACTTTCTACCGAGAGATACAGTGAAACCAAGAAGTCCGGCAAAATAAGAAAATTCTTTATTACCGGTTAGTTGACTGCACTTAGCCATTCCTTTCTGTTCATGACTCATAGAAGAGAAACAAATATATGTGTATAAGAAAGAGGGAGTGGATAGTGTATATCAAGAAAATGACATTTGCTGGTATATTTTGATTTCTAGAGAACTGTTTCACTAAATCAGTAATTCCCAAACTTAGGATGACGTACCTCTTTTGAGATTTAATCTAATCAGCATATAGACATCGTCCATTGAATAGTTCGAAGGAAAGTTTAATAAATAAAACAATATTATCTGCAGATTGTAGACCAATACATTGTCTTATTAATATACAAGGACTAGTACTTAAAATTTTAGAATGTAGCGATACCAATAATAACTTTCAATGGTGATCATTTTTTTTGTAATTTGTACTTTTGTATGGACATTGACTGTTAATGAGAAATGTTGTAAAAATATTTTTACTACTTTATTTTGAAATTAATAAAGTAGTGACGAAACATGGATTTATGTTGAAGGGATATTCGAACTATGATTTATTATGACTTTTGGCAAGGGTTGACACAGCGGGTTTCTACAGCCCAGTGGTTAGCTCATGGGGATTGCAATCGGATGACCCAAGTTCGATGTTCTGCTCTACCCAAACTCTCCCTGTGTGCACGCTAAGTATGAACACGTTAAGTATGTGGATCCGTAAGTCCTCCTTCGGAGAGTTTGATAGGGGAAGGAGATTAAGGTGCCTGTGAATACCTCCCCCACTGGGTTCCGGTCTAAATTGGGTGGCACTTCCCTGCCGTCCAAACAGATACTTTACACCTTCGGATAGGCCAAAGAAGAGCTACGGTAGTGTGAAGAGGCTGATTACTCAAGTAGCATACCACAACGCTACCCTTCTAGAAATCCTGATGTTTCGGGTAGGTCAAACGGTCTGGGTCAAAGAAAAAGAAGGGTTGATACAGCAACAATGTGTCAATCGAATGAATTTGACTTTTGGTGATGAAGCACCATTCAAAGCAACAATTTACAATTGGTTTAAAATTCCATCTTGGACATAGGCATGCATCTCAGTAATGAATTCTATGATGGTTGACAAAGAACTGCTGTGATGCCAGAAAACATTGATGATGTGCAATAAATTATTAATTTATATCATAATGCCACATGATGAAATTGAGGAATGTTTAAACGTTTCAAGGACCCGAGCGCATTCATTTTACATGATCATTTAAAAGTTAGAAAAGTGTGCATGTTGGATTTCACACAATTTAATTCAAGCTCAAAAGGATGCTCGTGTCAAATGGTGCAAGGAAAATTACAAAAAATTCTACTCTGGTGCCTCAAAACATGTCTTTAGTATTGTAACAGGTGGTGAAAATTGAATTTATTTCTATGAACCCGAAACAAAGCAACAATCTACTAGGGTGTTTCAAAATTAACCAAATCCTACAAAAGTTGTTTGTGCACGAAGTGTTTCAAAGAAAATGATTGCTTCAGTGTTTAGTAAATCTGGCCATGTTGTAATTGTTGCTTTGGAGGAATGCAGAACAATAAATGCTGATTGGTATACGACAATTTGTTTGTCAGAAATAGTTGCTCAAATTAGGAAAAATAATGTGAAACGTCGCATGATTCTTCATCATGACAATGCAAGCTCACACACTACATTTCAAACTATCAATTATTTGAAGCATGAAAAAATGGATTTGATGAGCCATTGTCCTTATTCTCTTGATTTAGCACCCAAAGATTTTTTTCTTGTTCCCAACAATGAGAAAAAAATGCATGGTCAACGATTTAACAGCCCAGAAGATGCAGTTGAAGCTTATAAATCACATGTTTTTTGCTATATCGACTTCTAAATGGCATAACTGTGTTGAAAATTGGTTTATTCGAATTAAAATATGTATTGAAGCTAAAAGCGATAAAATAATTGATTCCCATAAAAAAATATTTTGTGTATTGTTTTTTAAAAACTTAAATACTAGCCTACGTATTATACATTGTTTTATTATATATTAATTTCTGTGAAACCATATTTCTATGTGATTATGTATGTATATTCTGCTTATTCCAATTTTTTTTTTTTTTCGATTTAACTAACGATTTAAAAAATTTCCCAAAACATTCGGAAGTTCAAAATATTTAATGGATTTTTAAATATTTGCAAGAGAACCCCCAAAACTACGCCTTAAGTAAGTAAGGATGCATGCAAATGGGAGTTGCTAAACTTACTTAAAATCAACAATACTTTTTCTGAATGAAGATCCTTGCCAAGGTCTACAGAAAGGAAAGGTTAGCTAACGATTGGACGCGAACAGCTGGAGGGCTGGAGTTCTCCCCTCCCTTCGTGACTGACATCACTGATCCCTCTAGGTCCCAAAGACAGGTCCGTAGTCCGTCGCTGTCATCAGAAATGCATTGATTACTGCAGAAATTATCTTGATTTAAAGATGCATCATATAGTATATTGAAATCTCTACCGAGTAAAATGATAGATTAGATTTCATTATTCCTATATAGAAGCATAATCTATATAAATAAAATTGAAAATCTGTCTGTTTGTCCCATCATCACGGAAAAACGGCTGAACCGAATTTGATGAAATTTGGTGGGTAGCCTAGAAATAGCCCCACTTAAAATTTAGTCCGTGTTTTGAGTTTCTACGATCAGTGGTTCTCGAGATATTAGTAAAAAACGAAATTTTCGTTTGTCTCATCATCACGGAAAAACGGCTGAACCGAATTTAATGAAATTTTGTGGATAGCCTTGAAATAGCCCCCCCCATAAATTTAGTCCAAGTTTCGAGTTTCTAAGACCAGGGGTTGTTGAGATATTAATGAAAAACGGAACTTTTTCCTGTGAGTTATACTCTCCAACTCCGTGGTTTATTCAAACGGAAAGGATGAAAATCGTTTGTTTAAAACGGCGAAATGAAATAAAACTTTATTTCCGAGTTTGGTGCAGGTTTTTTGCATTAATTAGTCACTATCGGAAAACACGAATTGTTTGAAACATGAATTTAAATGGAAAAATCTACCTCCGTGGTTATATTTCACAAGCTTTTACTCAACGATTAAAAGTATAAAGAAATCAAAATGGTTATTTAATTTCGCATTTTATGAGGAAGATTCTATCTTATATCATGTTGCTCGGCAACGGATTGAAATTAAATGTGTTGTTAATATTTATTATTATTTTTTCTATTTGAATAATAAATAAATGGATGTAAAAATATATTTTTAAATGAAAGGTTTGGTTGTTCTTTTAATTATATAAATTGCGAACTGCGTACATCATTTTCATTTATTTTAGCAAAGAGGTTTCTAGCTCATATATTGTGTTTAGCTAATAAACTCATATAGTGTTTACCCAATAAATTCATTTAGCCGATTGTTGAAGCAGAAAAAGAGTAGAACGGCTGTATCTTATAATACAATTTTAGTGTTTTCATTTAGTATATACAAACGAGATCAGAATATTTTATTTTTCAGATCTGGAAATTTAGAGCTACGAGTTTAGCGGAATATCTTTAAATAACTTGGTAACTTTTCTTAAACTTTACCAAATTAGCGGAAATGTTTCCAAATTTATAAAAATGACGCAAATCACTGATTTGTTTTTTTAAAATAGAGTACTGAAATGATGTTTCGGTAGCATTTATCGGACAGTCCATCCATCCTACTTAGTAACACATTTAACGAATTTTTTTAATATCACCAAATTAATAAAAATATTTGTGAGTCCATAAAAATATCATAGAATTGATAAAATCGCGCTTAATAAATGAAAATAATTGTGTTTTGTTAGGGGATAGTATTGTGATGATGTTTCGACAATTTGTCGTAAAATGGGACTATCTGTTCTACAGTCCCACTTGGCGATAAATTTGGGGATTTTTTAAGTTATCGCTAAATTGACTAAAATGTCGCCAAAACTTCCATGGAGGTCGCATTATTCAGATGATATGATTTCCATCTATTTATTTGAAGCAAATGATATCATGTCGCTTAGCAACGGATCCAATGTGTTATGCGGCATACGATTTTATATTAAATCTTTTCCGATTTGAATAATAAAGATATATAAAATAACTTTCATTCACATTGCATTTTTGACTGGATAATATCAATTACGGCCTTCAGGTTTAAACATTATTATTATTGATATTTCGGGGACTTTTGATTCAGGGATTATTGATATTTACAAGTTATTATGACGAAAATTGTTGAAACTCATATACAGTACTTTGTACGACTTCTACAAATGCATTATATCTTCTAATCTACGAGAATATAAGTAGTACAGGTATATTGGCATATATTTTGATATATATTGGCATATATTGGAATCAATTACGACCTTCTGGTAAAAGATTACGGGGGTTATTGATATTTTCAATTTATTACGTCATCTCCTTTATTTTGGCAAATATTTTTGAGACTCGTATTGTAATACGGGTAATCTTCTACTAACACACTGGCATATTTTCTAATCTACAACAATATAAGTAGTACGGGGTTGCATATAATGATTCAATTCCTTTTTTTTTGTAAATTTGCTTACAAAAGGGGTCAGGATGTTTTATTCTTCAGATCTGCCCGTGAAGATAATTTTGCATAGTGAGAACAGATATTCTTAAACTTCTCTTTATGAGCAATAAATTTGATATTTTAACAGAATTTGCACATGATTGCGAATTATAAGTTTCTTTATATTATATACTCCGTACGAAGAACGGGTATGCTGCTAGTCTATATATATAAAATTAAAAGTCTATCTGTCTGTTTGTCCCGTCATCACGGGAGAACGGCTGAACCGAATTTGATAAAATTTTGTGGGTAGCCTGGAAATAGTCCCACTTAAAATTTAGTCTATGTTTAAAGTTTCTACGATCAGTGGTTCTCGAGATATTAATAATAAACGAAATTTTCGTTTGTCTCACCATCACGGGAGAACGACTGAACCGAATTTGATGAAATTTTGCGGATAGCCTTGAAATAGCCCCCCATATATTTGGCCCAAGTTTCGAGTATCTAAGACCAGGGGTTGTCGAGATATTAATGAAAAACGAAACTTTTTCCTAGGAGTTCTACTCTCTAACTCCGTGGTTTATCCAAACGAAAAGCTTGAAAATCGTTTGAAAGTGAATTAAAATTTAATCTCAGCTTGATGGGAGATTTTTTACGCTAATTAGTCACTTTCTGAAAACATGAATTGTTTGAAACATGATTTAAAGGGGAAATCTATCTCCATGGTTTATTTAAAACAAGCTTTTACTGAACAATGAAAAATATAAAGAAATCAAAATGGTTATTTAACTTCGCAGTTTATGAGGAAGATTTTATCTTATATCATGTTACTCAGAAACGCAATTAAATTAAATCTGTCTTAATTTTAATAATTATTTTTTTGATTTGAATAATAAATAAATGGATATAAAAATACATTTTAGGAAAGAACGATTTGATTTTTCTTATAGCATTTTTGACTGGATAATATCAATTACGGTCTTCAGATTTAAACATTATTATTATTGATATTTTCGGGGATTATTGATTCAGGGATTATTGATATTTTCAAGTTATTATGCAATTGTTTTATTATGACAAAAATTATTTAAACTCATATATTGTAAGTTGTACGAGTAATCTTCTACAAATACACGGGTATATCTTTTATTTTCTAGGTGAATATAGGTAGTACAGGTATATTGACATATGTTTTGATATATATTGGAATCAATTATGACCTTCTGGTATAAAGAGTACAGGGATTATTGATATCTCAATTTATTATGTTATCTCTTTTATTTTGACAAATATTTTTGAGACTTATATTGTAATACGGGTAATCTTCTACTAACACACTGGCATATTTTCTAATCTGCGACAATATAAGTAGTACGGGGTTGCATATATTGATTCAATTCCATTTTTTTGTAAATTTGCTTACAAAATGGCCCAGGATATTTTATTCTTCAGATCTGCCCATGAAGATAATTTTGCTTAGTGAGAACAGGTATTTTTAAACTTCTCTTTAGAAGCAATAAATTTAATATTTTAACAGAATTTGCACATGATTGCGAATTATAAGTGTCTTTATATTATATGCTCCGTACGAAGAACGGGTATGCTGCTAGTCTATATAAATAAAATTGAATGTCTGTCTGTCTGTTTGTCCCATCATCACGGGAGAACGGCTGAGCCGAATTTGATGAAATTTTGTGGGTAGCCTGGAAATAGCCCCACTTAAAATTAAGTCCATGACTTAAGTTTCTACAACCAGTGGTTCTCGAGATATTAGTAAAAAACGAAACTTTCGTTTGTCGCATCATCACGAGAGAACAGCTGAACCGAATTTAATGAAATTTGGTGAGTAGCCTTGAAATAAGCCCGCATAAATATGATCCAAGTTTCGGGTTTCTAAGACCTGGGGTTGTCGAGATATTAATGAAAAACGGAACTTTTTTTTCTAGGAGTTCTATTCTCTAACTCCGTGGTTTATCCAAACGGAAAGGATAAAAATCGTTTGTTTAAAGCGTCAAAGAGAAATAAAACTTTATTTCTGAGTTTGGTGGAGATTTTTTGCGCTAATTAGTCACTTTCTGAAAGCATGAATTGTTTGAAACATGAATTTAAATGGAAAAATCTTCCTACGTGGCTTATATTTTTCATAAGCTTTTACTCAACGATGAAAAGTATAAAGAAATCAAAATGGTTATTTAATTTCGCATTTTATGAGGAAGATTCTATCTTATATCATGTTGCTCGGCAACGCAATAAAATTAAATGTGTTTGTTAATGATTATTATTATTTTTTCGATTTGAATAATAAATAGATGGATATAAAAATATATTTTAGAAAAAAACGGTTTGATTTTTCTTTTAATTATATTAATTGCGAACTGCGTACATCACTTTCATTTATTTTGGCAAAGAGGTTTCAAGCTTATATATTGTATTTAGCTAATAAACTCATATATTTTGTCTACCCAATAAATTCATTTATCCGATTGTTGAAACAGAAAAAGAGTAGAAAGGGTATATCTTCTAATAATATTTTAGTGTTTTCATTTATTATATACAAACTGGAACACGATATTTTATTCAGATCTGCAAATTTAGAGCTACGAATTTGGCTGGATATCGCTAACTTAGCAAATTTCTTAAACGTTGCCAAATTGATTGTATTGTCTCCAAATTGATAAAAACAATGTAAATAAATGAAATTTATTTTGTTTTGCTAGAAGAAAGTACTGAACTGGTGTTTCGTTAGCATTTGTCTGTCAATCCAACCGTCTTACTTAGTAACACATTTAGCGAATTTTTAAAATATCACGAAATTGATAAAAATGTTTGTAAATCCATAAAAATATCTTGAAATTGATAAAATTGCGCAAAATGAATGAAATTGTGTTTTTTTAGGGGATAATATTTTGATGATGGTTCCTCAATTTATCGCCAAGTGGGACTGTCAGTTCAAGTCCCACTTGGCGATAAATTTGGCGATTTTTTAAAATGCCGCCAAACCTTCATTAGAGATCGCATTATTCAGACGACATTTTGACCACCAATTTATTTGAAGCAAATCATAACATGTCGCTTCGCAACGGATTTAAATCCAGTGTGTTTATTAGGAAGAAGATTTTTATTAAATATTTTCCGATTTTAATAATGAAGATATGTATATAAAATAAATTTCATTGCCATCATATTTTTGACTAGATAATATCAATTACGATCTTCAAATTTAAACATTATTATTATTGATGTTTTCGGGGATCATTGATTCAGAGATTATTGATATTTTCAATTTCTTATGCCATTGTTTTATTGCGGCAAAAATGGTTGAAACTCATATATTGTACGTTGTACGAGTAATCTTCTACAAATGCACGGCTATATCTTCTAATCTCTGAGAATATAAATAGTACAGGTATAGTGGCATATATTTTGACATATATTGGAATCAAGTACGGCCTTCTGCTATGAAGATTACGGGGATTATTGATATTTTTAATTTATTAATTAATCTGTTTTTTTGGCAAAGATTTTTAAGACTCATATTATAATACGGGTAATCTTTTACTAACATTAGGACATATCTTCTAATCTACGACATTATATGTAGTACGGGTATATATATATATATATATATATATATATATATATATATATATATATATATATATATATATATATATATATATATATATATATATATATATATATATATCTTCCCATATAATTTTAGCACTTTCATTTCGGCACATGTTGGAATCAATTACTGCCTTCTGGTTTAAAGATTACGGATTTATTGGTATTTTCAATTTATACATGTAATCTACTAATACATGTTATATCTTCTAATATTCGCGTATATAATTAGTACGGGTCCCATACAATTTTAACGCTCTTATTTTGCATATATTGATTCAATTCCATATTTTTTGTAAATTTGCTTACAAAAGAGGCCAGGATGTTTTATTCTTCAGATCTACCCATGAAGATAATTTTGAATAGCGAGAATAGACATTCTTTAACATCTTTTTAGGAACATTATGTTAAATATTTTAGCAGAATATTTTGATTAAGAATGCTATTTAATATATTATAGGAATCTGCACATGATTGTGAATTTCAAGTTTCTTTATATTATATACTCCGTACGAAGAACGGGTATGCTGCTAGTCTATATAAATAAAATTGAAAATCTGTCTTTTTGTCCCATCATCATGGAAGAACGGCAGGACCGAATTTGCTGAAATTTTGTGGGTAGCCTGGAAATAGCCCCACTTAAAATTTAGACCATGATTTGCGTTTCTACGACCAGTGGTTCTCGAGATATTAGTAAAAAACAAAACTTTCGTTTGTCTCATTATTACGAGAGAACGGCTGAACCGAATTTAATGAAACTTTTTGTGTCGTCTTGAAATAGCACCCCATAAATTTGGTCTAAGTCTCGGGTTTTTAAGACCATGGGTTGTTGAAATATTAATGAAAAACGGAACTTTTTCCTAGGAGCTCTATTCGCTAACTCCGTGGTTTATTAAACGTCGTTGTTTAAACGTCAACGTGAATTAAAACTTTATTTCTGAGTTTGATGGAGGATTTTTGCGCAAAAAAGTCATTATCTGAAAAGAGTTGTTTGAAACATGGATTTAAATGGAAAATCTATCTCCATGGTTTATTTTTCAGAAGCATTTACTCAACAATTAAAAGTATAAAGAAATTAAAATGGTTATTTAATGCATTTTGTGAGGAAGGTTCTATCTTATATCATGTTGCTCAGAAATACAATTAAATTAAATATGTCTGTTAATTTTAAATATTTTTTCGATTTGAATAATAAAAAATCTGATGTGGGCAACACATGACTTTCCTTATATAATGTAATGAATTTACTACTTTTACAGTAAAAAAAATAGGTTTTTCTTATAGTAGATACTAATATTCTTTCCAAGATATTGAATTTTCGACAATTAGTGGTCATTTTCATTGATTTAGCGTCATTTTTATCCATTTGGCGAGATTTTCGTTAATTTGGCAACGCCAAAAGTCGCCAAGTTGGCGACTTTCCGCCAATTTTGTCGCCAAAATCTCGCCAAGCGTTATGGGCAAAGAAATAAGTTATTCTTACAGCAGATAAATGATTATTGGCGTTCAAATACAAAAGTATTACTCAAAGTATCTTTTTTCATGAATGGAACGAGCTAGATCCACGAGAATGATGTCACCCAATTTATCGCATGATATAACATATGAAAAGTGAACATGTTTATCAATAGGATTTTTTTTCTATTTTATATGACTTTTTGATATTTTTTTTGAAAAATGTGCAATATCTCGAGAACGGTTCATGTTAACGTTCTAGAATTTATGTCAATCGTTTTCTAATGAAAAATTACATAAGAAATGTCTATTTGCGTAACTTTATTAGTGGTTTTGATTTTTTGACGATTTTATCAAAATTTCATTCGAAAATTTAGGGGGGTTCTGAACATTCGATTGCGTATAAAAACAATAGGCTTCCAGTGTTTACGGATTGTGATTTTTGTACCAAATTTGGTTCGAATCGGTCCATTCGTTCGTCAGTTATCGTCTCCACAGACCCACTGACACACACACACACACATACTTTCACACACACACACACTTTCACACACACACACAGACATCACTTCAAAAAATTTTTATTCGTGATCAGGGATGCTTGAAATGTGCTTTCCCGTCGAAAACTCGAATTCGAATTTTCGACCCCGTCACAATACTTTCCTTATACATTATGTATATAAGGAAAGTAATAATGGATATAAAAATATATTTTAGAAAAGAATGGTTCGATTTTTCTTTTAATTATATTAATTCCGGACTGCGTACATCACTGTCATCTATTTTGGCAAAGAGTTTTTAAGCTTTTATATTGTATTTAGCTAATAAACTCATATAATGTGTTTACCAATAAATTCATTTAGCCGATTGTTGAAGCAGAAAAAGAGTAATAGAACGAGTATTTATATATATCTTCTAATGCAATTTTAGTGTTTGCATTTAGTATATACAAACGGGATCAGGATGTCTTATTCTTCAGATCTGCAAATTCAGAGCTACGAATTTGACAGAATATCGGTAACTTGGCAGCTTTTCTTAAACTTTTCCTAATTGACTGAAATGTCTTCAAATTGATAAAAACGACGAAAATCAATTAAATTAAATTCGATTTTTTAGAATAGTGTACTGAAATGATGTTTCAATAGCATTTGTCGGTCGGTTCATCCATCCTACTTAGTAACCCATTTAGCGAATTTCTAAAATATCACAAAATTGATAAAAATGTTTGTAAATCGATAAAAATATCATGAAATTGATAAAATTGCGCTTAATAAATGAAATTAATTGTGTTTTGTTAGAGGATAGTATTGTGATGATGTTCCGTCAATTTGTTGCAAAATGGGATTATCAGTTTTATAGTCCCACTTGGCGATAGATTTGGCGATTTTTTAAATTATCGCTAAATTGACGAAAATGTCGCCAAACCTTCCATGGAGTTAGCATTATTCAGACGATATGATTTCCACCAATTTATTTGGAACAAATGATATCGTGTCGTTTAGCAATGGGTGTAAATCCAATGTGTTATGCGGCATACGATTTTTATTAAATCTTTTCCGATTTGTATAATAAAGATTTGTATATAAAATAAATTTCATTGACTTTGCATTTTTGAATGCATAATATCAATTACGGTCTTCAGGTTACACATTATTATTATTGATATTTTCGGGGATTATTGATATTTTCAAGTTATTATGCTATTGTTTTATTAGGACAAAAATTGCTTAAACCCATATATTGTACGCTGTACGAATAATCTTCTAGAAATGTACGGGTATAACTTTCAATCTACGAGAATATAAGTAGTACAGGTATATTGGTATATATTTTGATAAATATTAGCATATATTGGAATCAATTACGATCTTCTGGTATCTGGTATAAAGATTATGGGGATTATTAATATTTTCAATTTAAAACGTCATCTGTTTTATTTTGGCAAAGATTTTTGAGACTCATATTGTAATGCGGGTAATCTTCTACTAACACACTGACATATTTTCTAATCTGCGACAATATAAGTAGTACGGGGATATATATATTCCCATATAATTATAGTGCTTTCATTCTGGCATATATTGGAGTCAATTACGGGTTTATTGGGATTTCCAATTTACATGTAATATACTGATACAGGTTATATCTTCTAATATTCGAGTATATAAGTAGTACGGGTCCCATACAATTTTATCGCTTTTATTTTGTATATATTCATATTTTTTGGATATTTGCTTTCAAAAGGGGCCAAGGTGTTTTATTCTTCAGATTTGCTAGTGAAGATAATTTTGTATAGTGAGAACATATATTCTTAAACTTCTCTTTAGGAGCAATAAATTTAATATGTTGACATAATTTGCACATGATTGTGAATTATAAGTTTCTTTATATTATATACTCCGTACGAAGAACGGGTATGCTGCTAGTATTAAATAAAACTAGTTATGGTAAATCTTATTTAGGACTGTATCGTTAGAGATGTTTTTAAGCATCTCTAACGATGACAGTAGCAATTGAGCTGTTTAAACTATGTTAAAATATGTTCTGCATTTTAAAATTGTTATCTTTACTTTAATAGGTGTATAGTAAAATGTCGGAGGCTTTAGCTAAAATGCAAGATCTGAGACTAGAATAATAAACCAACGGCATCTGTCCATTTTTTTCGACATGAAAAAACAAGAAAGATCAATCATGCTTAAAGCATTGATTATGAAACACTTTACAACTTCAATGCAATTTTATTTAAACATGTCTAAAATGCAATACATTCCTCGGTAATATTTTAAAACTTATCACAATACTATATTAATTTATTATATTTGAAAACTTAAACCTTCATCGAAAATAATGAACTTCATTCAAATGACGGCATTGAAATATAAATTGCCAGGTTTAAACATCTCTAAAATGCGATACATTCCTCGGTAATAATTTTAGAATTATCATAATACTACGATAATTTTTTATATTTGAGAACGTCATCGAAAACAACTGAAATTCATTCAAATGACGTCATAGAAAAAATAACACGCCGGGCTCTCTCTATAAAAGCAGCATTTCATTCATTAACAATTTCCCATTCATTTCATTCAGCAGAATACTATAATAATTTATTTTATTTAAAAATTAAGACCATGGAGCTACAAGTAATTAAACTCTATGCTTAAAACTTCATCGAAAAACATCGTCCTTCTCTTTGTAAAATCAATGAATATTTCATTCATATCAGCTATGCAGACTCCATGAGCTAAATGATTTTGTGTTAAAGAAATACAGCAATTCTAATACAACTCAATCTACATATTTTGCTGTTTACATTTTACATAAGTGAAAAATAGGCTTCGTTGTAGGAATAATCAAATTTAGATGAGCATTTAAACTCAAATATATTGTAATTGCGTTGTTTCAGTATGTAGGTGCACAGAATTTAAGCAAAAATAAAGTGATTTTAGGACGGATACAACAGTCAATATGAATTAAAAAGAACTTTAAAAATCACGATTGAGACAAGATGGATGCCATATATCATTTTGAAGTGGGTCCCGTGATCGCTATATATGAGAGGTGTAATTATTATTTTATATAAGAGGTGTAATTATTATTTTAATTTTTATTTAAAAAACTACTGACTATATTTCGCTGAATTTTTTTTATATATTTTATGGAACAATTTGAATATTACCTAAAAATTTCGAAGCAATTTGTGAATTTTAAATCCGCTTAAAAAATGTTTGAAAAATTAGGTTCCATAAGGCTCAATGTATTTCATTTTTTCAACCCGGGTTCAATCCAAAACTAATTGGGTGATATTAGTCATTTATATTCCCATAGGTCTGAACAACATACTAAAATTTCATTTTAGTATGTCATTTTTACGACAGTTATTGTGCTAACGGACAGACAGACAGACAGAATGAACAAAGTCATAAACACTTTTCAACTTTGTTGTAAAGTGTTAAAAATGAAAAAAATAAGCAGGCAGTGAATGACTTGCTGAATGTAATTCAAAAATAGTTCTCAGAATTATAGAAATAAATAAACATGTGATGTCCTTCAAGATTTCAGGCAAAAAAATGCTTGTATTAATTTTTTTTTTAATAATGAAATTGATATGTATACGAAATCCAATTATTTAAAGACTTCTCATCCGAATTCGAACAAATGTAGAAATCATATTTTGTACGATACAAAAATACCAGTGCATGGGTTTTTTTAATTATGTATTATTATTATTTTACTGTCAAAAAAAGGAATTATTCAAGGAATTAAATGAGCATTGAATTTCATATAACGATATATAATTTTTGAATATGGGTACTTCATGATAAAAAAAAAATTTAGAAATTAAAAAGGTAAAGGGATAGGAAGAGAAATTGATTCGATAAGTCCAGTTGTGACCAGATTTTGAAAATGCCTTTCATACAGGAACATCTACGGGGGGGGGGGGGGAAATAACACGTCCAGCCAGTTAGTAGGTTTTAATCTGTTGAGTCGACAGAAAAATGGGGGGGGGGGGCGATAACCAAATGAGTAGTTTCCCATTTCTCCAAATATCATTCCTTCTAACTTCAATATGTTTCGATAAGTTCCTGTGAGGGGGGGGGAGGGAGGTATATCTCCTAACACCTCTTTAGTGACTTTACTAGCTAGGTTTGATATCACGATCTGTCAGCTAATTCTGGTGTTACAAAGGTCAGTAATCAAATGGCTGGGTTACGGATGTTCCCCCTAAGGGAGGGATGAATAATTTTAAAAAGGGCCATTCTTTAAAAGAGGATTGCTTTCATGGAAGACTTTTTAAGGGAAATTGAGTCACATTTATGTTACATGTTAGGAAAACCATGAAAACCTAACACACGCAGCCTGTCAATATATCTTTGGTACGGAGGCTTGAACTCACTGCGAAGGCACTGACATTGGGTTATGGGTAAACCTTAAAATTTAAAGCTCTCTCTCCATTGCTTATTTTTCTATTCTTCACTGAATGATCCGAAATTATTTCAGCTTTTCTTTTCATCTTTTCATTTATGTATCTTATTCGAAAGAAGGTTCTGGTACACGTTCTTGCAACATCAGGAGCTATTTCATTAAATTGTTCTTTTATTTTAAACTGGAGGTTCTCTAAAATACTTTTTGAAAAAGAGATAAAATGATAATAAAAGATATCTTCTAATTTGGTGACTGTTTCTGCCCAGGTATCATGTAAAAAGACCTTGATAAAATTTCAATTCATTTCTTGTCATTTTCAGATGTTGATTCCACTAGATATAAATAAGTTCCTAACTGTGCTTTTTTGTGACGATATGCCAAATATCCTACGAAAAAAAAAAAAAAAAAAAAACCGCAAGGCATCATTTTTACATCGCGATTGAACTGAATGTCATGTTCATGATCTGCAGTGCTGCTGATTGCGTCGTCTTTTTCTTCTAATTTGAAATATAAAGTCGCACCTTTGTATTTATTGGCATAGGAAGCTTAGACCCAAGCAGTAATGTTTTAAGTCGAGATTTGAAATCAGTAGCAAGAGGATGGTTATAAAATCGTTCAATAACGCTAATTTAATTAAATATGTTTCCCGTAAATTTCTGCAGTTCTGTTAGTATCTTGCCTTGTTCTTTCATCATTTCCACTACTTGGGTTAAAATTCCTGAAGAACATTTAAAATTTTTCGTCCATAATTTTAAAATGCTAATGTTTAGTAAAGGAATTTTAATTTGTTCTCTAAGATGGTAGATTCTATGCTACCGATGAAAGAACTCAGGCTCCCAAGAACTAAGGCGAAATATTTAGAAAGGACGTTTGCAATTTCACTTTAAATTTTTTCATCACTTCTTTAAATTGCCACTCTGTGCTTCAAAAAAATTTAATTTTGTTTTTATTCTCTAATTGTCTTCTCGCATTTTTCGTAATTTTCAGTTAGGCACTTGATTTTTTCTTCAACATCGAATACTTTTCTTTTTAAAGAATTTATTTCAAATAATAATTACTGATTTTCAAAATATAAATTTTGCCTTTCTATTTCATTTATATCACCTGACTGAAAAACCACAGAATATTCTCAAAAATATTTGAAGTCTGTTCTACATCTTGAACATTTAGCAAATCATTCATTGTCTTCTTCTCATCTCTGTTATGATGTCGAAGTTTACGATCCGCATTTTGAAGAAATCTGTGAAATTATACATATTTGCTTGAATTGCTGTTCTTGCAAAGAGCTACAGCACTATAAACCATTACGAAGACTACCAAATTTAAAACAATGTTGTCAAACTAATATCCGTGCTTTATATCTGTCCCCATGCTTCGGAAGGGACCAGCTAGATGGAGGGGACCAGTGACGAATTCCAAGAACTCTGGATAGGAGTAGGTTGCCAGAAATGAATAGCCTACCTCTCTATCTGTAATAGGGCCTTTACACGACAGTAATTTGACACAACAAACCGTTCGCAAAACAGCTTTGGAACGTTTGTGACGTCACTCCACGCAGCACAGAACGAAAGTGACGTCACTCCAAGCAGCAAATGGGGAAATTTTTCCCTGTGCATTCGCTTCATAATTTCCTCATAAGAATACCGTTTTAGAGTTCTCATACTGTAAAGATCGCTTTTAATATTCCCAAACTTCCGTTTGGATTGAATAATGGTGTTATTACACAGGGCAATTTTTATTACCGAGTTTCGGCAATTTCGCCCGTCAATCATACTTTAGGCCCCTCCTCTTTAACAGCCCCATTCTCTCTAATGCCGATGATTTCATCCCAGAAACCATTCTTCAGTGTGTTTTTCGTATAATTTAAATCTTAAAAGTGTCTGTAATTTGGGTAAAAAAAATTTTTCTTTTTTTCCATCTGCATTTCCAGACTTTAGCAATTCCGTCCGGCAATGATACTTTAGGTCCTTGCCTTCCTAAAGCTTCCCTCCTCTTTAATGCCGCCGATTTCATTCCAAGAAACATTCTTTAGTGTTTTTTGCGTATAATTTGGATCTTTTATATTTCACAGATGTCTGTAATTTGGTAAAAGTTCTATTATTATTTTTCCATCTCCAGACTTCACTTCCACTCGGCAATAATACTTTAGGTCCCCGCCTTTCTAGCGCGCCCCTCCTCTTTAATGCCGCCGATTTCATTCCAAGAAACATTCTAATTTGTATCTTTTATATTTCACAAATATCTGTAATTTGGTAAAAGTTCTATTATTATTTTTCCATCTCCAGACTTCAGCACTTCCGCTCGGCAATGATACTTTAAGCCCCTCCTTTCTAACAGGTCCTTCCTGTCTAATGCCGCCGATTTCAGAAAGCATTCTTTAGTGTGTGTTTTTCATATAATTTGGCTCTTTTATATCTCACAGGTGTCTGTAATTTAGTAGAAGTTCTATTATTTTTTTTCCATCTCGAGATTCTAACACATTCCAAAGCAGTCTATCGGCCAAAATTACTCGAAAGCACGTCACCCGTGACGTTCGGATTTACGCACTTCTGATTTGTCGATTTTCGCACAACCGTTCCCGCAACAACAACATTTTAGGTTTAAACCTAAAATGTTGTGGCTAAATCTGTTGAATAACCTGTTTTGCGAACGGTTTTGTTGTCCCAAATACTGTCGTGTAATAGGGCCTTTATAGTAGATAAATGAGTAATGGTTTCCAAATACACAACTATTACTCAAACTATCATCTCCCGTGAAGGGAACGAGCTATATTCAGAAAATTATGTTAACAAATTTATCGCATAACGTTACATATGGTCAGTGAACATATTTTACATAAGTTAATATTTTTTTTTAATTTTATGTAATTTTTTGATAAATTTAATTGAAAAAAGTGCAATATTTCAAGAACGGTTCATGTTAGCGTTCTAAAATTTATGTCAATCGATTTCTAATACAAAATTACATAAGATATGATTATGTAACTTTATTGTAAGTTATGATTTTTTGATATTTTTTTCAAAATTTCATTCGAAAATTTGGGGGTCTTCCGAACATTCGATTGCATTTAAAAAAAATCTGATGTGGACAGCACATGACTTTCCTTATATAATGCAATGAATTTACTCCTTTTACAGTCGAAAAGTAGTGTTTTTAAGGTTGAATTGTACATTTAGCGATTTTCCGGATGAACAACATGCAAAAGTATTTCAAAGACCCAATTAACTTATATTTCGCGCAACTCTAAATAAACAATTATAAATATTGATAGCATCCTCAATAAGCGGTATAGTCCATATGTTAAAGTATTTTAATAATTAATTCATCAAATAGGGGTCATTTTCATTAATTTAGCGTCAATTTTGCAATTTTGACGATATTTTCGTCAATATGGGGCTAAATATCGCCAAGATATCGATATTTTGCTAGACTATTTGCCAAATTCGCAAAATGCATCAAGTGTTAGACACAAATGAAGAGAAAAGCATTTTTTATATACTAGGAGGTACTTCCGTCATTTGAAGGATATCAGAATTTGCAAAACACCATTTGGCGTCATTTTTACTTCCTATTTGGCGTCATTTTTATCAATTTGGCAACAGTTCTGTCACTTTTGACATTGGCGTTCGAACGCCAATGCCTGCATAGGGGGATCGAACTGTTTGGGATAGGATATGCCAAATACCTGTCTTTTTGAGAGGTTCTTCGCTTGGGATGGACGTTGTCATACCCGTAAGCATAAGGTTAATTCCGTCGAAAACATTCAGAAAAATCAGCCAATCAGTATCTTGAAAAAATGTGTTATTTAGCATAAAATTTCTAAAAGATAAAAATGCGTTTTAAATGCTAATAATTTGATTAAAACTGCTGCAAAATAATTAATCTACCATTTTGTAAGAATTAAAACATGTTAAAGTTACAATGAAAACATATTTGCTCTAAAGCAAAGAAATAGAGGATGGCCAGATACTTATGGGCGGTAGTGTGTATAATTGCTACGACGTATACTCTGGGATCGTGGATGCACTACCAGGATATAAGAATGAGTCCAAATTTCTGGATAACTAATACGTTTATTCACAAGCACAACGTAAACAGGAACAATATACATTAAAACAGCACTTAAATGATCCTCTAATTTCACAAAATAACATACTATTCTCGAAACTGACGTATCTCACTTTACAAAACAACAGCTACTATTATCGAAACATTGACGTATATCACAGTTTAATGTAACTCGTATCACGTCAACTGCTCCAACTGAGTGATGATTCCTTTTATGTACTCTCTATAGAAACTTCTAGAAGTCTCTCGTATTTCGTAAAATATTCGTCATTTCAAAGTGGTTCTCGAACTTCCAAATTGGCGATAAATCATCAAATCTGGCAATAACCCTCCGAACTTCAGTATATGCAGAGATCGAAGTCCTCCTGTATTTCCTATATATCGTTTAAAAAGGGGGCAAACGTCCTATATTGTCTTATATTTTGCATCTGTCCTATATTTCTGTGTGGTTTTTATCTATATTTTTCTCCGTATTTTCTGAGATGCTGATTGCTACGGATTCTCCGAAAAATGGCTATGCACCCTGAGAAGGGATATTTTCCAAAAAGTGGTATTAAATCAGTGATTTAGGTAACTGAAAAAGCAATATCAAGGAGAATATTTCAAGTGCTCGGTCAATGATTGACGATGGAAACAAAAGACTGCAAACAGGATTTAAACGGAAATGCATGAAAGAAATTGGAGGCAGCTCAAGATGTCGCAGATGCAGGCAACAAAAGGCTCAAAATTACTAATGATGAACTTTATAAAGCAAAATATGTATATAAATAATTTGTGAGTTAATTAGAGGAAGTAAAAGTATGTTCATAATAAAGGAATAAAATAAATGTTTATTATTGGTATCCCTCTATTAAAATTTATGAAAATTTATTTATGTTAAATGGCATTGTGTGAAAGTCAATATATATGTGAGGTAAGTTCGTTTTACATGTTTTAGTGCAGTATTATTTTGTTTCTCATGATTGAAAAATATAACAAAATAATTTTAAAATATAGTAGCAACTGTATGCAGTTGCTGGATGATATTTTTGTCGTCCTATATACTTTTCTCTAAAAGTCCTATATATTCTCACTTTGTCACTTCTAGTCCTGCATAGGGTAACCCCAAATTCATGTCATAGGAAAAGTTACCTACGGGTGTTTTCTCCGTCTGGTTTTCAAAAGACTCCAGTGAGGGCAATTTGCATGTTCGTAACGGTATATACAGGGTTACAATGCGAGTCCTTCCTCGGGTCAATATTTCACTAATTATGGCAGCTAACTATGTACTTCTTATGCCGTTGTATAGGAAACCCCCTATAACCCACACAATGAGACCAGAGGGGACCCCGTGGCCCCCATTTTTTTTTGGGGGGGGGGGAGGGAGGGGACCAGATAGTGGAAAAAATTTAATTATGAAGTTGTAGAGTGAGTCAAATTCAGTACAAAAATGTTTTAGTTCCTTAAAAGATGGTAAGGGAAATTCCAAATGCGGAGAGCAGTCTCATTCACTGTATCCGGGCTTACCTCCGAGAAATTTACTGTACTGGCCTCTCTCTCGGTGGCAACGGGCGAAGACATAAAGTTAAAATGTGCTTTAACAAGAAGTACAGTACATAGTTAGTTCCATAGTTCGTAAGATATTGGCCGGAGAAAGGACTTTCCTTCTAACCATGTATAATTAGATTTTCTTAAATGCTTTTATTTTTTTAAGGGGGGGAGGGGTCTTTTACATATTTTGCTCAAGGGAGTAAAAATCCCAATTACACCGCTGCTTTGCATATCTATACAATATATACTATACAATATGTTTCAAAAAGATTGCATGACGTGGCATATCTTGAGCTATTTGTCACAGAAACCATGGTTCCAATTTAAGAAATGTTTCAAATAAAGTAGACTTTGAGATGACAACAGTTTTGGGTCGAATAAGACATTAATCTTAAAAAACAAAATTTAACTTTTCTTATGGGTCCTCAACGAAGGAAGTTCCAATTAATAAATTGCCCCATATATCCATTTAAAGATCTTTCGAAAAGAAAAAAAAGATCTGGTTCTTTGATATGCAGAATTGGCCATGAAACAATAGTGAAACCTGGCCAAAGGAAAACGGCAAAAACATAGATTTCAGAGGTCGTACAAGAATTGAATTTCTGTGGAAAAAATGGGCATTCGAAAACTTAAATACGCCCCTATATTTTACATACGTTTTATGCAGTCCTCAATTATGCGTTGAACATTTAAATTAATGATATCTTGGGTCATTTTGATCCTATGACAATGAAACCTGTTTTGTTTGGCTGGAAATTGGCCAGAAAATGGAATTGACGAATCCCGTCTAACACTTTCAATAGCGGAGTTGGTCGGGCAGAATCGAAAAATTTTTCGATACTGCCCGACCCAATAACAAATACAATCCTAGTTGTGATTAAAAAATCGACGGAGCCATGGAAAACGGACAAAAAACAATGGAATCCGTACAAGGCGAGATGAAAGCCGGACAAGTAACGATGAAAGGCGAGATGAAACAAGAGATTAAAGCCGGACAGGAAGCGACGAAAGGAGAGATTAATTCCGTGAGAGTAGCAAGGCAAGCCGAAATGAAGGAATAAATTAAATCTCACTTCTGACACCAATTTGTTACGCATCCTCTGGAATCATGGGCGTACGCTCAGGATCCAAGAATGAGTCGAAATTTCTGGATAACTAACACGTTTATTTACAAGCACAGCGTAAACAGGAACAATATATAGTGAAACAGCACTTAAATGATCCTTTAATTTCACAAAACAACATATTATTTTCAAACCGATGACGTATCTTATTTCATAAAACAGCAGCTACTATTCTCAAAACATTGACGAATATCCGAGTTAAATGTAGCTCGTATCACATCAACTGTTCTCCGACTGAGTGATGACTTCTTTTATAGACTCTCTATAGAAATTTCTGAAATTTTCTCATATCACGTAGAATATTTGTTATTCCGGTGTGTTTCTCGAACCTTTGAAATGTCCCCAAATTGGTGATAAATCACCAAATCTGACAATTTTCATCCGAACTTCAGCATCTAACAACCTTAGATTCACGTCATAGGAAATGTTGGCTGTACAGGTGTTTTCTCCGTCTGATTTTCAAAGGTGACTCCAGTGAAAGCATTTTACACGTTCATAATAATACAGTTTACATTTTAGTCTCATGTCTATACAATTGCATCATGTTGTAGTTCAACACTTTCGACCTGAGATTATAAACACAAAAATAGCAAAAGGAGCCAAACTTAGCAAAAGAAAGTCAAACAAGAGCCTATTTCTCCAGATCCGAGAGTTAATATGAAAAACGCATTTCACATTTGGATTAAGCACTGTCGATTTAGTAATAATTCTTTCAGTCCTCGGGGTTACATTATGCACTTTGATATACTGTCACTGCGCTGTTAGAGAGGTGATAAATCATTCTGAAAGTTTAACTTGGTTAAGCAGCAAGAATTTTAATTGAGAAGAGGGGTATTATTTTAACTGAGAAATTTTGTAATAGTTAGCAGCTCAATGGTTGGCAGTAATGAACATTACCAGCACTCTTGCCAAATACTCATAGGGCTGCCAGATAAAAAAAATATATATATAAAAAAAAAATCAAGCAATAATAGAAAATGTCAAACCAGTTAAAATATCTTTTTTTCAATTGCATCACATGAAAATCATAAAACATTTACATGCAGCTTGTTTTTTATTGACAATTTTATGAGAAGCAATTATATTAAAACAAAATATACACACACGCGCAACGTTTGTTTGTAGCCGGAAAAGGGTTCATGTTATATTTTGCTCTTCAGATGTAAAGATTTACAAAATCTGTTCAGGCAAGATATAGAAAGCGTGAAAAAATGATTTTTCATTATTAAGTAGCATGATTTTCTTGTAAAATATTCACTTAGATTGCTATAGTAATGATCAATTTATAAATTGCAGCAGATGATATTAAAATCGGATTTTTTTCTAATGAATTTTTTTTTAAGATTAAATAATTTAAGATCTTAACATAATGAAGACTATGATACACTTTGTTGAAAAAAAAAAATATTGCACCCATAAAAAATTGAACTACAGCTGCGAAACTCGGCATGCAAATGTTGTTTTAAAAGTTATACAGATGATTAAACTGTCAGCGCCAATGATGCTAAGGCTCATGCAACGCTCATTAGACCAACACATCGTGTAGCATTTAAAAGAACCGGTGTTCTCACTCACGAGCAATTGGAACTGGATTTTCTGCTTTAATACTGTAAATTGTGTACACATATGCTTTTGATACGTACTCGACGGCGCTGCAAGCAACTGTCAGATTTAGAGAGAGGTCGCATCATAGGTCTTACGCAAACTGGTTGGTGGGTCCAACAGACTCATCAGTTGCCATTTTGGTCGAAGCGGTATTGTAGCTGTTCAGTGTTAGCAACAGTGGATCAGATAAGGCACATGTAACTATTGCAGAGGCCCAGGACGCCTCAGACAGACAAATGCTGGAGAGGTTCGTGCGGTCAGCCGAGGAACCACGTCAACACTAATGGTGTCGCAATCAACCATTCAAAAGCATTTTCCGTCCTCCATACATCTTGTATCAACGGATACTATTCGGAGACGGCTGGCAGAAGGTGGGATTAGGTGTCGACGTCCAATAAGGCACCTACCACTGACCCTCAACATAGACAGGGACGTCTGGTTTAATGACGAGCTCGGTCAGCTTGAGCAGTGTCCGATTGGAGGCATGTTGTCTTTAGCGACAAATACTGCTTTTATGTCATTGCTGATGACCGCTGCATACGTGTGTGGAGCAAAACTAGCCAGCGTTCCGGTCTTGAATTTGTTGTCAAGCGGTACACGGCCATCACACGTGGTATGGCAGTCTGGGGAGCTATCTCGTTGTACAACCAATCTCCTTCAGTTGTGCTGCAAGCCAGTATGATAGCTCTCTTATACGTCGACGATATTCTGCAGCCAATTATTCTGCATATGCTGTCAAGTCGCCCACATTCCATTTACCAACAAGACAAAATTTCTTTCCTCTGCAAGTGACTCTGTATACCTTTAGTTGGGACGGATTTCTTATATATACCAACAAAACAACGTTCGACCACATACTGAACGACTTTCTCAACAATGCCTTCGAGGATTTAACACTCTCCCATGGCTATCCAGGTCTCCAGATCTATCACCAATAGAACACGTCTGGAACATACTGGGACGGCAATCGTAGTCTTCTTGGAATATCACTGAATTAGCTGATCATTTGCAATATTTGTAGCAGAATCTTTCGCAGAGAGACATAAAGCAACTTAATTGACTTTATGCCGCACCAAATAGCGGCTTATATAGCTACCATGGCTTATATAGTATCGCTTAATATCATTTTGTTGCCACTATCTCTTAACAAAATCTTTTCTTTTTCTCCCAAATTCTAATAATTTGAATATCTCCTCAAACGAAACATACATGCCGAGATTCGCGGCTGTAGCTCAATTTCTTGTAGGTGCATATACTTTTTTTCAACAGAGTGTATTATAAGGTATACTATTCAACCCGGCATGGACAATCGTCAATGGCAATATATTCTAGTCATTTTTAAATGCTAATATTTAACAAATATAAGGCTTATTTATTTCTGATAAAATATGTAGATAAATATTGCTTTGCATTGAAAATTCAATCCAATCCAATACACAATGTTTAAATTTTTAAAATATATTTTGTATTTGGAATTTTTTAAATGTGAAAAGTATTTTGTATTTTATGCCAAAAACCTTTGTTTTGTATACATTTTCAATGTACACTCACGGACAATGGAAGTTGCGCACCAAGAAGAAAGCATGGTACAACCACGAAATGATGTAAATAGCTAGAGGGCGTGCTGGTATGCAAACGATCCCAACCTGGTGTGATTACGCATTACCGTACACCCGGGAGTGGCGCTGCAAGAATGAGTCAGAGGCCTTATAAACCGGCGTGCAGTCGACGCCCCATCAATGCGAGAACGGTCGACGCCAGCACGAGTACGGAGTGAAAAGAATGGTAGGTAGACGTCAGAAACGTCGATATACGCAACTGACGGACTTCGAGAGAGGCCTGATCATCGGGCTGAAAATCGCAGGGTGGTCAACGCGTCGGATAGCCCGTCACGTGGATCGTTCGAACTATAGCACACGACGACACTGTTGGAACACTGGTCACGGGACGCCACCCAGTCACGGAGGACCGGCTCTGAATTGACCAGGCATTCCACCAGTAGAGAGGATTGAATGATCGTGAGTAGGCACGTATAGAGCCCACGGCGACTCGATCCGCGATACAAGCACACGTAGCGGCTCCTGTGTGCCCACAAACCATATCTAGATGCCTGAAGGAAGCGAATATGCGAGCCCAGCGTCCCTTACGTGTGCTGCCGTTAACACGGGAACATCGGCGATTCCGGTTGCAGTGGTGCCGGGCCAGAGCAACGTGGAACGCCACAGATTGGCGATGTGTGGTGTTTAGTGATGAGTACCGCTTCATTTTGGGGACCGATAATCAGCGTGTCCGGGTGTGGAGGTCCTCTGCACAACGCCACAATCCCAACCTCGTTATCGAGCGCCACACCAGCTCCACTGCAGCATCATGGGCTGGGGAGCCATAGCCTACGGTAGCCGATCCGCTCTAGTAGTGGTACCTGGAACATTGACGAGCCAGCGGTACGTGGATGAGATTCTACGGCCCCATGTACTCCCATTCGTTGCTGGGATCCCAGATGCGTAATTTCAACAGGATAATGCCCGGCCGCGCACGGCTCGGGTCGCCCAGGTCTGTCTGAGTCAGACACACTTCCGTGGCCTGTCCGCTCCCCAGACCTGTCCCCTATCGAGCATGTGTGGGACCCGTTGAAACGCCAGCTGCCTCGTTGACGGGAATCTTCGGGATTTGGAACGTAACTTTCAACAGGTGTGGACTCGTCTGCCGCAGGACAACATCAGGCGTCTGTTCGACACCATGCCGGACGGTATTGCTGTTTGTATCGCAGCACGAGGCGGTGCGATGTGCTATTGAGGATGACCGGACTGTGTACCACATCTCCCTCTGTACGTATTCTGCTGCGCTGTTTCTGGGATCAGGTATATCATTCATCTGTATCCTTCCATCAATAAAATTTCAGGTCCATCCTATGCTTCCTTCTTATTGCGCAGCTTTCACTGTCCGTGAGTGTATTTTACACTTTATTTTATACTCATTTGTATACATGAACATTTTATAGTTGTGGAAGCCTGAAATGATTTAATACAAATTTATAGGAATAATTGAGAATATTAATGAAAATATAAAAGAATCACGTGGATTTTTCTTAGAATTATTTTTTTTTTATGATCACCGGCATACATACCTAAGATTAAAGCGTTTATCCTTGAAACTTAGCAAAAACTCCATATGAAATAACTGGCAATATTTTGATTGATAACTGGCAATATTTTGTAGATATTGATCTACAAAAGGGAAAAAGAAAGATTAAAATGACAAAAATTAATATAATGAAATATTATTTAAGTGCAAAGCAATTTCTTAATTTTCTGATTCAATGTTGGTATGGTATGTTATATATGGTATGTTATATATATATATATATATGCACAAATGTCATAAAAACCAAAATAATATATTAAAATCAAATGCAAACGATTCAAAAGGCGCCTTGTTGCCATTACCTATCGTATACAGAATATATAAAGCTCCAAAAGGAATATAAAAGAGAAGTGAACAAATTTAAGTACCAGAAAATGGCCGGGGGAGGGGTTGTGACCCCCACTCCCCGGTTAAAGCATGCTTTGAGCCGCGGCAACACTCCCGGAGGCCGGTACCAATTTCAGAAAGTTATAAATCAAAAGTGTAAAAATACACTACAAAACAATACAAGCCAAACGTGGAAAAATATCAGACTTGAATTTCACATTTTAAGTACCCAAATTCAAAATAAATTACACCAAAACCAATGTTGACTCAAATTCTATAAAAACATCCATAACGGCTATATTCATACCTTCAGCAACTTATTTCATAAAGATTCATATACCCAAACTCGTCGTCCTCAACCTCATGTGTATCACCATACCACGCCAAAAATGCTTGCAAAGAGCAGTCACCAACTCTTTCACCACACAACTTATATCCTCTACCGTGAATCATATCTAAATCTTTTGTAACAGTCGGTTGCGGTTATTTTGTAAAAACCGGTTATGACATCAATTAGGAACTTCCTTGGATATCCTTGTCCTATTGCGTCATTCGTAAAATTCGTAATGCATTTATCTTGATCCTCAATTCTACTGTTTAATTTTTTGCTTCTTGTGAGATTTACTATAATATTGCGAAATACATTTTTATGTAAATTGGAGCTCTATGGTATTACACTATTGATCTTGAAATTGAAACCATCTCTTTTATTGTATATTTTATATACTGTTTTGTCCTCCTGACTTTTTAACACTTTACAACAAAGTTGAAAAGTGTTTATGACGTTCATTTTGTCTGTCTGTTTGTCCGTTAGCACGTTAACTGCCGTAAAAATGACTTTATCAAAATGAAATTTTAGTATGTTGTTCAGACGGTCTGTGGGACCTATAAGAATATAAATGAATAATATCATCCCATTAGGTTTGGATTGAACCAGGGTTGAAAAAATGAAATACATTGATCCCTATGGGACCTAATTTTTCGAACATTTTTTAAGCTGATTTAAAATTCACAGATTGCTTTGAAAGTTTTAGGAAATATTCAAATTATCCCATAAAATATATAAAAAAATTTCAGCAAAATATCTTTAGCAGCTTTTAAATTAAAATTAAAATAATAATTACACCCTTTATATGGAGAGATCACGTGACCATTATATGAAGAGATCACGTGATCCAGTTTAAAATGAAATATGGCATCCATCTTGTCTCAAAATCGTGATTTTTAAAGTCCTTTTAAATTCATATTTAGTATTGTATCCGTCCTAAAACCGCTTTATTTTTGCTTACATTCTGTGCATCTACATATTGAAACAACCCAATTACAATATAGTTAAATTTAAATGATCATCCAACTTTGATTATTTCTACAACGAAGCCTACTTTTCACTTATGGAAAATGTAAACAGCAAAATATGTAGAATGAGTTGTATAAGAATTGCTGCATTTCTTTAACGCAAAATTATTTGGCTTATGGAGTCTGTAATATAGCTGATATGAATGAAATATTTATTGATTTTACAGAGAGAAGGACGATTTTTTTGATGAAGTTTTAAGCATAGAGTTTAATTACTTGTACCTCCATGGTCTCAAGTTTTTAAATAAAATAAATAATTATAGTATTGTGATGAATGAAATGAATGAAAAAATGTTAATGAATGGAACGCTACTTTTTATAGAGATAGTCAGGCGTGTTATATTTCGATGACGTTATTTGAATAAATTTCATTTGTTTTTGATGAAGTTTTCAAATATAATAAATTATTGTAGTATTATGATAATTTTAAAAATATTGCCGAGGAATGTATCGCATTTTAGAGATAATTAAAGTAAGCAATTTATATTTCAATGGCATCATTTGAATGAAGTTCATTTTTTTCGATGAAGTTTTAAGTTTTCAAATGTAATAAATTAATGTAGTATTGTGATAATTTTAAAAATATTACCGAGGAATGTATCGTATTTTAGAGATGTTTAAAAAAATTGCATTGAAGTTGGAAAATGTTTCATAATCAATACTTTTTGCATGATTGATCTTTCTTGTTATATTTAAATCCAGGAAATCTATACTTTTATCCAGGTTTGGTAATGTCACAGCCAAATTCAATGTAACAGGATAAAAACTGAAGTCCATAACAAAATTCATTTCCTCCGATGCCAATAATATGTCGCCAACGTAACGTATATACACCAATTCGTTCAGCAGACCAGTACCCATTTCGAATTTGTTCAGATAAATATCCGCTAAAATGGAAGAACAACTTCCCCTCATTGGTATGCCTCGTATTTGTTTGTGAAAACGCGTTCCATCAAAAGGATCGTCTAGTATAAAACCAATTCACTAAAACTTTGTATTTACTTAATGACAAAACAGACTGCAAATCATATCTTTCATAAATTTCCAAGACGATATTGTATAATCTATCAATATCAGTGTTGTTGAACAGGTCGCTAAAATCGTAACTTTTATAATAAAGTTTATTAGGTAAACATTTTAAAATTTCTATTACTTTATTACTATTTTTCGCCATATATGTTCCCTCCACTTTAATCTTGGTAACCACCATTTTCATAATTTGCAGTAATCGCTTGTTTGCTATAGTCAGGTAAGTTTTATATCCGATAGTTACAGGTCTAAACTTCACAGGAACTTTATGTAGTTTCGGAATCAAGGTTAAGTAAGAGAACTTAATACTTTTTATATTATATCCTGTTTTATTTGTATAAAACCCTAATACGATGTTCGTTTTCTCTTTTAGAAGTGTCCAATTATTTGTACATATTATCGTCCCTGTAACTTTTATCAAGTAACTCGCTGTATAGCACTTTGCAAGTAAAAGTGTAATTAGATGTTACCTTGTCCACATATGGGATATATTTTCTTCAGATCTCCTTGAACAGTTAAGTTATAGATATTATTTCTATGCTTGCAGATGTAATTTTTATTGCATTTATCTAATAACTCGTATAGCCATTGTTTAAAACACCCTGTAGGCAAACTGTATTTCACGGCTATTTTATATGTAAATTCATCGGCGTCATGTCTTATATTTCCGATCACATCTCTGAATGACTGTAATAGATACTTGGTTCCTTTATTAAAAATTTCCTTTAAATTCGTTGAATGTAACAGATTTAAATTTCCAGTTACTACATGTCCGTGCTTATCATTTACATACTCGTTATTTGTCGCACATGTACATTCGACGATCCTGTTCTTATCCAGTGACTTGCAAAAATCGTTATAATTAAACAATTTCCTTCCCATTGGAGTTGCGTACTTGTATGTCACGCCAATTCCTACATTACTTAATGGCATCAAATCCCCGCATTCTCTCAAAATGCGTCCGAATTTTATATTATCAAAGCCCTTATTTTGATATCTGTTCACCATATATTCCTTGCACATATTATTTGGCGTTTCCCTATTCAAAGCGATGCCTAAACTTCTAGCTCTTAGTTTGATGTAGTTCTGGAAAATTGCAGTAGTTAATAATGCCACATTTAAAAACGTTATTTGCCCATAATTTCCATATTTTTGTCAAAAATTTAAATCTTATACCAGAAACAACATTTTTGATCCATCCGTGTGGAATAACAGGTAATGAATCGTATTGTCTTAAGAACCTCCCAATCTCATTTATCGTTTCTTCATAACTAATTTTCTGTTTTCTTCCGCCTCGTTTTCCTTGTCTTACGCTTCCTTTTATTTTGTTTTCCATAACAATGTCAGTGTCTATTTTACCAAAATATTCGCGGTTGTAATTATTGTTATAACACATTGTGTTCAACCCATAAGGATATAACGTTTTTTCTTTTTTTCTATATATTGGTTTTAACACCACAATATTTTCTTTAAATCAATAACCCGATCCAAAATTGTTATTTCAATTGCATCCAAACCGTGTTCTGCAAAGTGTCTTATCCAATTTATCTTGTCCAATTTACGTAAAAATGTATTTCGCAATATTATAGTAAATCTTCTCACAAGAAGCAAAAAATTAAACTTTAGAATTGAGGATCAAGATAAATGTATTACGGATTTTACGAATGACGCAATAGGAAAGGGATATCCAAGGAAGTTCCTAATTGATGTCATAACCGGTTTTTACAAAATAACCGTAACCGAGTGTTACGAAAGATTTAGATATGATTTATGGTAGAGGATATAAGTTGTGTGGTGGACGAGTTGGTGATGGATCATTGCTAACATTTTTGGCGTGGTATGGTGATACACATGAGGTTGAGGACGACGAGTATGGGTATATGACTCTGTATGAATTAAGTTGCTGAAGGTATGAATATAGTCGTTATGGATGTTTTTATAGAATTTGAGTCAACATTGGTTTTGGTGTGATTGATTTTGAATTTGGATGCTTAAAATGTGAAATTCAAGTTTGATCTTTTTCCACGTTTGGTTTATATTGTTTTGTAGTGTATTTTTATACTTTTGGTTTATAACTTTCCCAAATTGGTACCGGCCTCCGGGAGTGTTGCCGCGGCTCAAAGCATGCTTTAACTGGGGAGTGGGGGTCACAACCCGCCCCCCTGCCACTTTGTGATACTTAAATTTGTTCGTTCACTTCTATTTTATATTCCTTTTGGAGCATATATATATATATATATATATATATATATATATATATATTATATATATATATATATATATATATATATATATATATATATATATATATATATATATATATATATATATATATATATATATATATATATATATATATATAAAATACCGTAGCAAACTTTAAGAATTATGAAAACTTTGCAATTATGTAAATGTAAAAATTGCGTAAATAGGAATGACAAAACAAAATTCATTTAATTTTGTTTTGTTTTGTTACAAAATTCATTTGATTCGATATTTATTTTACTTATTTGTTTTTTATTTTTTTCCATTTGCTTGAAAATTAGTTGATATATACTTTTATTTTGTAAGCCTGTCAGATAGTTAGGTTTTTCGAGTTACAGCTTCACACTTTTCATTCATTGGACCTTCAAACCTTTTTATTACAATATATATATATATATATATATATATATATATATATATATATATATATATATATATAAATATATATATATATATATATATATATATAAATTGAAGGATTTTAATCGAAAACTATGCATAAACTACGGTAAGTACAGAAAAACCCATTTGTAGCATATCTGTTACAAATAAGTAACTATAGACCAAGACGATGAAAATGGAAGGCAACTTATCACTATAATGGAAATGGGATGAGTAGAATATTAGTATACAAAAATCACAATTGAAAAGGTATATATATAAATATATAAAAATATATATAAAATGAAAAAGAAAACACGGTGAAAATGAGAAAATGCAATAATAATTAGCTCAAGATTAAAGATCAAGATATGGAGAACAATCAATTGAAACTACATTTTTTGAATTTATCAAAATCAAAAGATATAGACTGAAGAGAAGAATTTTGGGGTGATGGCAGACATATATATATATATATATATATATATATATTTGAAATGTAATAATAAGAATTATGTAAAAATAAAAAAAATACAATTCAAGTAATATTAACATCACCATAGAAGCAAATTCAAAGCCATAATGCCGATAAGAGAAAAGAACAGCACCATCCCAAATTCGATGATTAATTAGAATTAAATTCATCGTCAGGTCTGAGTATTTAATTCCAATTAACCTAAACAAATGCCTGTTTCAGATTAAGCAATAGTACATTACTGTAAATACTTAAACTCAGACTACAGGCAACAAAAAATGAAAAAAGGATACATTAAGAAAATTGTATTACCATGCGGCATGAACCATTCTTCTACCACGTGTATACACGATCAACCTCAACAGCTTAATCTAGAAGCACCGGAATGAACAAGTCGAAATTCTACCAGGGAGGCAGTACGAACGTTCACGGAGTTACTCCCAAACCCGTCCAGTGAGTCTAAGCTGGAGACTGGACAAGCAATTCAGAATACAACTTCCCAAATATGCAAACATGAATATGAATATGAATCAAAGATGAAAATTCCTACTAAACAAGTAATTCATATGAAAAATGGATAATCGAGAATGCCACTATACACCATTATAAGGGCGCTCAAAACGTAGTTTCAATACTGACAAAAGTTGCATTTTTTTGCGAAAATAAAATTCAAAACATTAATGTTAATGCATCTTATTTTCCTATATATATATATATATATATATATATATATATATATATATATATATAATATATATATATATATATATATATATATATATATATATACAATATATATATATATATATACAATATATATATTTATATATTTTTATATATATACACAATATACATATATATATATATATATATATATATTCTGAAATAATTGCAAATTACTCTGTTTTATTCATACTAATAGATTTTCATTCTAATAAATTTAATTTTATTCTTGTCTAGAAGTTTTGCAATTCTTTTGGTTTATTGGATGGTCTTTAATATTTATTGTATCCATATTTATTATTTATTATTGTTTTCATTTATTATTAATTGCATTATATACATAGTACATATAATGTATATTACTTTCCTTACATACATAGTACATATAACGTATAAGGCAAGTATTTTGACGGAATCGAAAATGCAAATGTGTTTGAATTATGTTAATGAGGTCTTAAAACATACTTTTCCTACCAATTATTTTCTTTCTGTTTTCAGTTCAGACTAAATAAAAACATATTAAAATAATTTGATATGAGTTATTTTATGACTTTGACGGCAATGCGATATGCTGAAACTACGATTTGAAAACTACAATTTTTTCCCATAGAGGCGTTTCCCATAGAGGCGGAAGTCAACGACGCATTGCATACCAACTCCTTTTATAATAAAATTTATACAGTATGTCAAATGCAATGCAGTTATTAACTTAGGATGCTTTTATTTATAAATTTTATATGAAATTTGTTCGATATCAATCAGTTACATTTTCCAATACATATGTCAAAGTACACATGTACATTTATTGTACTAGAATTATTTTAATATATTGTATTGCCTAATTAAAGGTGTATTATTTTAGACGATTAACTATTGTCTAATGCTCTTTATAAGTATATTAGTGTTATTACAAATTTGAAAAAGTACTTTAAGGTATTATTTTTTTATAAAAATGTTCTCATTATATTCAAGATTCCGTTATACCAAAAGTTTGTTATAAGAAAATCTCAATATGCTATTATCGTTCACATACTCGTAATATTTATAAACAAATAAATCAGAACGTAAGATAATTAAAATATATTTTATTTATCTATAAAATGAAGTAAAAGAATATTTTTAACCCCGCGGGATACCGAAATTAAAAAAAAAAAATTCTGATATCCCGGGATGTAAAAAAATACCCTGGATTGCAATATCAAAATTATATCTTAGGAAGCACAAACTATTTCTTGCACTCATCCAAAGCGAGCGGGCTCGATCTCGCAGTTTCGTTTTTCTAAAACCGCCAAATATCGCCAAAATGTAGTAAAACGCAGTTTAAGATATTTTAATGAATATGTTTTTATAAATACATTGATGAAATAATTTCTTCTCGAAGCTCAGCAATATCTCCTACAATTGTTTTATCCTCTAAAGCTAAGGAGGAGCAGAAATAATTAAAAATATTTTTTCTTTCAAGGACGCTTCGACATTCACCTTTTCCCATTGAATTATAGGGGAAACGAAACGCTCTGAGCAGGAAGAGTTCCTCAAGTCACATGACAACGATTTCGGGCTTTCGTTAGGGTTGCCGAGGCTTACTCGACTTGATTACTCCTCGAAGGATGTGACAGTCTGGGAAGTCATCTTGTTGGACAGCCGATCTCCTCTAGGTGGTAGCAACAGCCCGAAGATTAGTGTGCGGGGATTACACTCAGACGACTAAAGTTCAATTCCCGCCTCTGTCCAAAGTATCGCCGTGTTCACACGGAATACGATCATGTTAAACATGTGGGTCCGTAAGTCCTTCTGAGAGGTTGGTGGTAGGGGAACGAGGGTACGGTCTCTGTGGATACTTCCCCCACTGGGTTCCACTGGTACTTCCCGGCCGTCCAGACAGATACCTAACACTTTCGGGTAGTTCGGACGGTCTGGGTCGAAGAACGTACGTCAACGATATAAGGTCTTAAAGGCATTCGATTTGAGTTTAAGGATGATGTAAATGTAAATCCGTCTAAAACAAAATCGAATTTTCGAACTCGCCGTGATAATTCATATACAGTGGAACCGACGTATATCGAAGTTCGGATGTAGCAAAGTATCGGTTATTACGAATTGCTTACTATTACCTTGGATCTGTAATAGTACTTTCATAATGTTAAATGTATCGCTTATAGCGAACAGATAGATACCTGTGCATCGGATATTGCGAGTGTTTTAGTTTGGGAGAGGTAAAGAAAAAAATTATTTTCCTGGAACTTCTTGGAGTAAAACCAAAATCCCAGGAGCAACCATTAGTTCGGTAACAAAGATTCATTTCCGAGTTCAGCCTAAACACTTTCCTAAACACATTCCCAGTACATTGAGATAGTCTAAACACAAGAAGATTGACTGCGAATTTTCCAGTTGATGCCTAGAGCATGGTGTTCATCCGTAATATTAAAATATTTGAATCACGAACATTTTTTTTGTCACGTTTCTCGGTAATTTTTGCAAGCCGGATATTTTTTCCCCAAAAGAGAAGTTGCATTTATCTTTGATAAAGGTTGCGCATTCGAACGGCAAGATAAGATTTTCTAAGAGAAACTCTGTAGCTTTCTTAGTGATAACGGGAGTGTATCAACCCACACATTCTGTCAGTTCTCCATCAAGGACAATGAATACGAGTAGAAAATTTTACAATAGGGTGTTAAATATATATTTACCCGCTTTTACTTTCCCCACAGTTAGTAATAAGCATATGTATTGGGAAAATAGTGTAAAGGAGTCGGAAATTTTTTTAATGTGATCTCAACATGCCTCTACTCATTATTGATGTAGAACAGTTTAGGGCACGGGGTAAGGAGTAAACCAGGAAAGAGATGCGATAGAGATGAGACGAGAATATGCAACGGACGTGATATCATGTTGTTACAAATACCTAACAGGAAATCATTGTTATAATTTGAAGGTCCGGGTCGCTTGACCTTGGCGATGAATTTGGTGACAAGACAATTTGGGGATTTTTGACGAGTTCTGGGACTTTTTGAATTTTGTTGACATCACGCTTTTCTCAGAATTTTTCATAGAGGATATATATGTTCGTCATTGTTCAGTTAGATTGTTGGTGTGATCCGTGTAAAAGCATCAGCCGAACTCAATGCAAAACTCAATATGTAATTTTTATTCTAATTATTTATACCGTTTAAGCTGTAATACAGAACAGTTCTGGTAAAAAAGTGTTGAAAATTTAAATATTAGACATTTGCATTATACGCCAGTATGCGCTTATTGCTTGTTTTGTTGCAAATATCAAAAGACGGCCGGACACCGGGGCGCAGCGGGTACTTCACTTTATATAGGTCTGTATTTTCAATTCTGTCGTTTCATTCTGAATAATTTTGATGTCTAATGTATGTAGCACCCCACAGGGGGCCCGTCACAAGATGGCGGTATACGGAACTTGTCTTCCCCATAGCCCTTCGTCCTTTCTTGTGGGGTAAATCAATCGGCGGATAGGTCGGTTGCTAACGTGATTTGGTCCTTGAAGCAGGCGCTTCCAGGTGACGGAGAGAATCAGGTCCTTTATGACCTGCTTCCAGACTCGTCAGCGACTGGGGTCGAGTCTGGATGGGTTGCCTTCGCTCTGCCCGGTGAATGGTTCCTCCGACCCTTGCTCTCCTGGTTGTGCGTTTCGCTGGATGGCAGATACTCAACTCTTTACCGCACTCCTCTAAGTGGCGTAAACCAATTTAGCTCACAACTTGGGTTGGTCTTAACCTGTCTATTATGTGTAGTGAGTTGCCCGCGTAATGGAAGGGTATTGGGCATTTTTTAATCAACTTATTTTTTACCAACCATGGATTATAATGTCCCCCTGCCGCCCTTTTCGAATATGTCGCCCCCTTCAGAAGTAAAATCGTTCCCTGGGAGGCTGTACCACCCGCAGATATCCTAAAGAGGATGTTTACTGATTATAGTATAGGATATATACGGCACCACCTAGATTGGGAATTTGAGATAAAATGTGTTTATCGAAAATAACTTCCAAGATCTCTTTGTCACAGATTTTATTTTTACAAAGTAGCTATCGCAAATCTTTCTCGCTCGAATGGTTTTCTACTTGAACTTTCCATATTTTATGGCGAATTTTGTAAAACTGTCGCTGAAACGTACAGTGAATATATAGTTGTTTGCCTTTCAATCACGTGCTTGAGTTTTTTCTCGGCCTTGATGCCCCTTATACCAGTGTTTCTCAATCGTCAGGTACTGATATCCATTACACCGGGCCTCGAGAGATTCTCTTGGAATGTGTCGGTTTAGTTTTCAAATCCTTTTTTTATGAATCAATATTTCATAGTGGAAATAGTCTAAGGAGAATAATATTCATGAATGTGTTGAAAAGCTCAGAACCAGAAGCGTAAATAACATCTGTGTAGCAAATGTCAGTGACCAAGCCGCATTTAAATTTTAATTAAGAGATTGCTCAGCTGACTTCTATGGTGAATAATAGTGGATAAATATTTTCTCTCTCGTTACCATTTTTGTTTTCAACCAACATCAGTAAAATCAATTTAATAATGCAATAATCCATTTTATACTGAATAATATTATAAATTTTTGGTGATCTGATGGGATATATCAATGAAAATCAGCAATATTAGTTGAATGATATTGACCTGGGGAAATTACAACATGCTACATGATTTCATGAGTCAAATGATTGATAACTTATTTAAATGTAATTTTATATTTGTCAACATGTCACACTGTATACATAAATGTGCTCATACGCTTTATGATTATGCCATAATTAATTATTAATAATTATATTAGTTTAATGTATGGATTTAAAAAAGGAATTTACAAGTAAATTTGTTGGGACTTGGCTCTCGTCTCATAAAAGAAAAAAGAATTTACCGGGCCATGGTCTTACAAAGGTTGAGAAGCCTTATACCATCTCAGCTGAGGATAGAACCTTGTTTGGTTATTATAGCTTTTGTTACAATTTACAGAGTAAATGTGGATCAGTGATAAGTGTATCACATTTTAAAACCCGTCGAAGCCATCTTTGAAGTATTATAATGTGCTCCATCTTTTAAAAATTAATGTAAACCACCTTTCATAAAATCCTACCAGCATTCTTGCTATCGCGTCGAAGGACAAAACAATCCTGCATTTAGTCCTGCAATGGCTAACTTTTCAATGGTAACCGAGCGTTGTTGATTTCCGGCCAGTCCATTATCCAAGATGATGAAAAATAAATAGAAACAGGCAGTCTTTTTGTCCAGGGGGGGGGGGGGGGGTGCGAATGAAATTTTAAGAGGGGCAAGCTTTTTATTTGCCCCCATATAAATATATCTAAATGCTGTCACATAAATAGGAATTAAGTTAATATAAAATGTCTCCGGGGGGGGGGGGCGAATAATTGTCTCCGGGGGCTTCACCCCCCCCCCCCGGATATATGCCTGAAAGAAACACTAAATAGAAAATGGGTTATTAAGGGAAATCAACGATAGCGTTAAGATTGAAGTTGTAGTTACAGTCTACCAGAAAGAGGAGAGAGTGATTCTTATTCACAACCTTGCAAAGTTCGGTCGGTATATTGTATGTTTCGAAAGCATGAAGTTGGAAGCTGGAGCAGACTTTTCAACCCGGGAGCAGACTTTTCAAATATATTTCAATAGTTAATTTTACATGTATGATATCATTAAACCTTGAAATTAAACGCAAACGTACGTCTTGACTCAAATATCGAAATGCCAAATCCTGATCGCATTCGTGACATCCGTTTCGTACGTCACATTCTGAGATGCATGGCCTTTCTTAACGTGAATGGCATTTGTCGTCGATTAGAATTTAAGATCGTAAGACGCGAAATGGAGGGGGAAAGAAGGGTTGCGGAAACAGGAAGTAGATAGTTCCATATATTTCCAGGAAGCCTAATTAGAAACTTAAGTATAAGAAGATGCTTAACTGAAATGAAAACATGTTAATCTTCCAGCTCCGTACAGGTGGTTTTGATTTATTGGCATAGGTGAGTTGAATGTTTCTTTTTCACAACTTTGAAATTTTTATAAAATTGTGGACTATTGACCACTGAAGAGTTCAGGATTTGACGCGCTTCGCGTACTGCTAATTGAAAAATATTCTTTGATTCATGATTCAAATGCAGTGACTCAAATTTGAGAAACACTTTTCGAAACATGCTTACAGTACAACCACCGCAAATTAAGAATTATTCTTTAGAAACTGATCCGAGTAAGATTAAAGCAAATTGGAAAATTCTCTTTGAAGCCATTTTTTCTTATACATGCTACAGTTTGAAAAATACTCTTCAAATCCCGTTCCCAAAGTAGATATTACAGAATGACATGTACTTTTTAACATCTGCTTTCAGTACGATTATTTACTACTAGCCGCCTTCGGCTACCAGCCTGTTCGCTACCCTTGAAAATTCTGACCGTGGCAAACTCGCTGGCGCCATAACCCCGTGGAGTTAACAAATTTTGTTTTAGTTTAATGACGTTAAATCTAATAATGAAATTTTAAGATGAAAAATAATGTTTTAGGGGGGGGGGGTCTTGAAAATTGATTTGTAAAGTGAATTTATTCTAATGTTTGTGAACTGTGATTGAAAAATATTTTTCAAAATCTCCTCCCACTAAGCTACTTACTACAAATTGAGAAACACTTTTTAATTCCAGCTCCCAGTGCATATTCTATAGATTGAAAAATACCCTTTGAAACCAACTGCAACTACGATTACTGTAAATCTATTTGAAACCCCCTTCCTCCCAGTGCACTTGCTGCAAATTGAGAAATGATCTTTAAATCACGCTCCTAGTGCAGATTGAGATTTAATGTTTGAAACCAGCACCTAGTACAATTACTACATATTGAGAGATTCTTTTTGAAACTTCCTACCAGTGAAGATACAACAGATTGAGAAATTATCATTAAAATTGGCACCCAGTACATTTACTGCAATTTGAGCAATACTCTTTAATCCTGCTCCCATTATTAAGGTGCGCAATAAAGCACTAGTCAAGTTCTGTTTAAACATTAACATACAATGTTGAAAACTCTTACAGACACCTTTTACTGGAGCTGTCAAGTGACTGTTTTCATCCCCTCCCCCTCTATCTTAGAAGCTAAAGGTAGAATATTGATTTTTGGTTTTTCTGACAGACGGCGTCATGATACACTACGTTATTAATTAAGTTTATTTTGATGCAGCTAATTTTTGTTTCAATGCGTCAGAGATAGTATATTTCGTTTTTCTACGAAAATTTCAATTTTTTGTCTGAAGTCAATTAATAAAGTTAGAAGCTTAATATTAGACATGTTGACTATTCCACTGCTACTCTGAAAGGAAAATTCAGAAATTTCTGATTTATCAAATATGAAATAACAGTAAATGGTGAGGTCCGCTGGCATTCTGTCAGTAAGTAATTTAAAAAACGGGATTATTCATGGGATATCTTACTATAGTAAAAAAAAAAACAAAAAAAAAAAAACAATCAATCACTGTCTGTGCCACAAACACAAAAGGGACTATTAAAATAAATTAAATATTTTAATTAAATAAATTGTAAATAAATTAAAAATGAGTCCAATGTCCGACGCCGATATATATATATATATATATATATATATATATATATATAAAAATAAAAATTAAAAGATTTTAATCGAAAATTATGCATAAACAACTGTATTACACACACATATATATATATATATATATATATATATATATATATATCGAAAGCAGCCAGTCCCAGAGTAATGTAGTTGGTTTTAATATTTTCAACATCAAAATTTAAGTATAAAACAAGTATTTAATTAATACATTTGAACATACACAGTCTTTTATTTTATATTCTGACGATTTTTGCGGGCCATTTTGCAAAAAAGAGCAGGTTTTTTTATTCCCAAATCGTACTAAAATTTTATCAGCATCAAGGTAACCCACAAAGAACTTACCAAATTTTATGAAATTCGGTCCATTAGTTTTTCAGCTAGAGTGGATACATACATTACACACACACACAGACGTCACGCTAAAAACTATGTTTTCGTGTTCTAGAGGTCCCAAAACGTACAGATCCGTCGAAAATTCGAGTTGCACTTTTCGGCATGATTCCAATAATTTCCCTATATGTATTGCAGGGAAAGTAAAATGAGTTCAATATCGTGTTCCCACTGACTGGCTTCAGATGCATGCACACATTACCTAGTAATTAGGAGGACTGCTCAAAATCCCGCAAATGTCATATCTACCAGTTTTTCTCATGGAAAAGGGTCACTTATAATCAAAATTCTACAGAAAATCTGTTTTAGATACAAAATCGGAATTCGGTATGCTGAGTGTCCTGTAACAATCGTTAAAGGAAAAAAAATCTGATGTGGGCAGTACATAACTTTCCCTACATAATACAAGCACTTACTTCTTTCATTGTGAAATAATGAGAGACAAGATCCGCGGTACAGTGTTTCTAACGTTGAAAAGTACACTGACATGGGGCGCTTTTCTGGATAACAATATGTACAATTATTTTGAAGTATGCCAAATTGACTTATATTTCGCGCAAATATAACTTGACAATTGGAAATATTGCTAGCATATGCCAAGCAATATATTTATGGTAAAATATGTTAATTATTAATTCATCCATTTGGCGTCAGTTTCGTAACTTAGAGTAATTTTTGCCAATTTAGCGATTTTCTCGCCAATTTGGGGCGGCGTTAAAATGTCGCAGAGTTGGCGAAATTTCGCTTAATGAGTCGCCAAGGCTCCGAAATTATCGCCATAACGAACCCATGTGTATGACTTAAGAATAAATCAATCAGTAAACATTTACATATAATGAACTGCTGAAAATTTTGATATACGTTAAAATGACAGGAAAAGTCTCTAACGAGAAAGGGGAAGGGGGAGCTGAGGCTCCAGGATCCGACTTATTCAGAGGAAGACCGTCCCGGGATCTTTTTTTTTTATGCTTAGCGACAAGGGTGTTGAAGATCCAGACCGTCCGACTCATCCTAGGACGTGAGCAACCATTTGGACGGCCGGAGCGACAAGGGTGTTGTTGTTGAAACCCAGACCGTCCGACCTACCAGAAAGGTGTAAGGTAACTGTTTGGACGGTCGGGAAGTGCCACCCAATTTAGACCGGAACCCAGTGGGGGAGGCATCCACAGGGACCGTACCCTCCTTCCCCTACCACCAACCTCTCGGAAGGACTGGAGCGACAAGGGTGTGTTGAATCTTTTGAAAAAAGTAGCCTTGTCGTTGAAAATTATGTATTGTTGTATTCAAGTCAAATTTAACGGAAGTAAATCGTCAAAAGTTGTTAAAATAGAAATATATATGCAGTCCTTATGAAAATGAGGGTTTGGAAACTATCAAAAAACTTAGCTGATCAGTCCAAAATTTTAATCGGTTAACCGACCGCTTTATCGGATTTTTAATCTGTCATTTAAAAATATCAACTAAAGCTTTTTGATTGAAAATATATACATATTTTCGTAAAAATTGCTAAAATGTAAAAATTATAAATAATAATAATAAAAAAAATGTATTATTAAAATGTAAAAATTATATTTTTTATAAATAAATATAAGTGCCTTAAAAATATAGTAGTTTATAAAAGAAACAAGAAAGATCAATCATGCTTAAAGCATTGATTATGAAACACTTTCCAACTTCAATGCAATTTTATTTAAGACAGTGGAAATTGCAATACATTCCTCGGTAATATTTTAAAACTTATCATAATACTACATTAATTTATTATATTTGAAAAATTAAACCTTCATTGAAAAACATGAACTTCATTCAAATGACGGCATTGAAATAAAAATTGCCTGGTTTAAATATATCTGAAAAGCGATACATTCCACGGTAATATTTTTAAAACTATCATAATACTGCGATAATTTATTATATTTAAAAACTTCATCGAAAACAACTGAAATTAATTCAAATGACGTCATAGAAAAAATAAATAAAAAGAACGAATATGAGTCTGCAGGGAAAGACATGTGCTGTCCACATCAGAATTTTTAACAATATTACAACAATGATTTATAGAAGTGAACGGGGATTATTTTCAGGCCATTTCGAAAAAAATGTATGATCTATATTTAAAGATCCATCAAATTTTTGTCGAATAAAATGTTCAACAAATTTAAGCTGTGTACCAAATTTTAACTCTCTAGGACGTAGGAAAGTGCATTAAAAATGCCATCAAATAAATTTATCATGAAGAGTTATATAAAATTTAAAAAAATGAAAAATTGTTATCTACCAAATTTATTTTAAAACGTGAAGCCACTCCCATATGCAAAACGTTTAAACAAATGGAGAGATATTTATTATATAATATATCTCTCTTTTCTTTCTGGAAGATATCCCAAAGTCAGAATTTAATTGAATTTGTTTTTTTCCCTATATTAAATAATTTTTAATTAAAAAACTACTTAACATATTTTACTGAATTTTTTTTTATATATTCTATGGGATAATGTGAATATTTTCTAAAAATTTCGAAGTAATTCGTGAATTTTAAATTTACTTAAAAAATGTTTGAAAAATTAGGTCCCATAGGGTTCAATGTATTTCATTTTTTCAACCCGGGTTCAATAAAAAACTAATTGGGTGATATTATTTATTTATATTCCCATAGGTCCTACAGACCGTCTGAACAACATACTAAAATTTCATTTTGATAAAGTCATTTTTACGGCAGTTATCGTGCTAACAGACAGACAGACAGACAGACAGACAGACAGACAGAATGAATGAATGAATGAATGAATGAATGAACAAAGTCATAAACACTTTTCAACTTTGTTGTAAAGTGTTAAAAAGAATTAAATTATATACATATTTTGGCTCAACATATAATAAATCCAAATCTAGTTAACCAAGGAAAAATAATATTGAAAGATAAAATCAAATTTATGTATATTTATAATGATGTTACAAGTCTTAGGCGGTTATATTTTTCTTTAACCAACTTCGTAAAGAATCAAGCTTACATTTTACGTATTACTCTGTTTTATTTACGTTGGTTTCTCTGTTTGTTTGTTTGGATCAAATCTTGAATCTCCCCCCCCCCCCCCCCGCCCGAAGCGAAAACTATGCTTTAATAACGGCAATGATTAACAACCCAACTCTAGCATAGATGTTATAAAGTTCGAACCTAGGTAACTATAGATATATATACAATATAGATAAACATATATCAGCAGATATCTTATCTGTGAAAAGGGAAAAAGTGTAGTCGATTAGTTAACTATAGAATAAGCATCTGTACAAAAGAATAATATGAAAGAGCAAACGAGACAATAAAAGTAAGCAAGAAAAGTGAACAAGAAGGGGGGGGGGCAAAGAAAGTTTTTGCTTTTCGAACTATCTTCTTTTCGAACTAGCTAGCCGTACACCAAATTTGAAGTCTCTATTTAAACCCAAAGCATGCTTTTTTATTATTTCACCTTTCAGACGTTTTTCTGTGGAGCACCCCCTTAAATGACTATTTTTGAAAAACTCTATTCTTTTTGGTTTTTTTTTATCAAAGCCCATATAACAAATTTCAAACCTCTATGTCATTTTAAAGAAGACGTTTCTCATTTATTCAGCAAATCGAACATTTTGGTGTTCGGCACACCCTAAAGTATCAAATATTGGAAATCTGAAATTGCACACTTTCTTCCTTTCGAACTATTTACCCGTACACCAAATTTGAAGTCTCTATCTCATCGCAAAGCATGCTTTTCTATCATTTCACTTTCCGAACGTTTTGTTGAGCATCCCTCGTCTACAGAACATTTTCGAAAAATTCAATTTTTCCAAGGATTTATATCGAATTTCCAGGGATTTTTATCGACCTGTGTACCAAATTGCAAGTCTCTATCTACTCGGGAAGTGCCTAAAAAAGCGTGACAGACGCACGGACAGACAGACGGACACTTGGCAATCTATATAAATAAAATTGAAAATCTGTCTGTCTGTCTGTCTGTCTGTCTGTTTGTCCCATCATCACGGGAGAACGGCTGAACCGAATTTGATGAAATTTGGTGGGTAGCCGAGAAATAGCCCCACTTAAAATTTAGTCCGTGTTTTGAGTTTCTACGACCAGTGGTTCTCGAGATATTAGTAAAAAACGAAATTTTCGTTTGTCTCAACATCACGGAAAAACGGCTGAACCGAATTTAATGAAATTTTGTGGATAGCCTTGAAATAGTCCCCCATAAATTTAGTCCAAGTTTCGAGTTTGTAAGACCAGGGGTTGTCGAGATATTAATGAAAAACTGAACTTTTTCTTAGGAGATCTACTCTCCAACTCCGTGGTTTATCCAAACGGAAAGGATGAAAATCGTTTGTTTAAAACGGCGAAATGAAATAAAACTTTATTTCCGAGTTTGGTGCAGGATTTTTGCATTAATTAGTCACTATCGGAAAACACGAATTGTTTGAAACATGAATTTAAATGGAAAAATCTACCTCCGTGGTTATATTTCACAAGATTTTACTCAACGATTAAAAGTATAAAGAAATCAAAATGGCTATTTAATTTCGCATTTTATGAGGAAGATTCTATCTTATATCATGTTGCTCGGCAACGGAATGAAATTAAATGTGTTGTTAATATTTATTATTATTTTTTCTATTTGAATAATAAATAAATAGATGTAAAAATATTTTTTTAAATGAAAGGTTTGGTTGTTCTTTTAATTATATAAATTGCGAACTGCGTACATCATTTCCATTTATTTTAGCAAAGAGGTTTCTAGCTCATATATTGTGTTTAGCTAATAAACTCATATATTGTGTTTACCCAATAAATTCATTTAGCCGATTGTTGAAGCAGAAAAAGAGTAGAATGGCTGTATCTTATAATACAATTTTAGTGTTTTCATTTAGTATATACAAACGGGGTCAGAATATTTTATTCTTCAGATCTGCAAATTTAGAGCTACGAGTTTAGCGGAATATCTCTAAATAACTTGATAACTTTTCTTAAACTTTACCAAATTAGCGGAAATGTTTCCAAATTTATAAAAATGACCCAAATCAATGATTTGTTTTTTTTAGAATAGAGTACTGAAATGATGTTTCGGTAGCATTTGTCGGACAGTCCATCCATCCTACTTAGTAACACATTTAACGAATTTTTTTAATATCACCAAATTGATAAAAATATTTGTGAGTCCATAAAAATATCATAGAATTGATAAAATCGCGCTTAATAAATGAAAATAATTGTGTTTTGTTAGGGGATAGTATTGTGATGATGTTTCGTCAATTTGTCGCAAAATGGGTTCTACAGTCCCACTTGGCGATAAATTTGTGGATTTTTTAAGTTATCGCTAAATTGACTAAAATGTCGCCAAATCTTCCATGGTGGTCGCATTATTCAGATGATATGATTTCCATCAATTTATTTGAAGCAAATGATATCATGTCGCTTAGCAACGGATCCAATGTGTTATGCGGCATACGATTTTATATTAAATCTTTTCCGATTTGAAAAATAAAGATATGTATATAAAATAAATTTCATTGACATTGCATTTTGACTGCATAATATCAATTACGGTCTTCAGGTTTAAACATTATTATTATTGATATTTTCGGGGACTTTTGATTCAGGGATTGTTGATATTTTCAAGTTATTATGACATTGTTTTATTATGACGAAAATTGTTGAAACTCATATATAGTACGTTGTACGTAATCTTCTACAAATGCATTATATCTTCTAATCTACGAGAATATAAGTAGTACAGGTATATTGGCATATATTTAGATATATAGTGGCATATATTGGAATCAATTACGACCTTCTGGTAAAAGATAACAGGGATTATTGATATTTTCAATTTATTACGTCATCTCCTTTATTCTGGCAAATATTTTTGAGACTCATATTGTAATACGGATAATCTTCTACTAATACACTGGCATATTTTCTAATTTACGACAATATAAGTAGTACGGGGTTGCATATAATGAGATTCAATTCCTTTTTTTTTGTAAATTTGCTTACAAAAGGGGTCAGGATGTTTTATTCTTCAGATCTGCCCGTGAAGATAATTTTGCATAGTGAGAACAGATATTCTTAAACTTCTCTTTATGAGCAATACATTTAATATTTTAACAGAATTTGCACATGATTGCGAATTATAAGTTTCTTTATATTATATACTCCGTACGAAGAACGGGTATGCTGCTAGTTAGTGTATATAGATAGATAGGTAAATGCGACTCTTGTCATTTTTCGATTATTTTGTTGTAAAATAAAAACATTTCAGTTTAAATCAATTACTATTATCATTTAATTTTCCTACATACTCCATATTTCTATAATCTATATAAATAAAATTGAAAATCTGTCTGTCTGTCTGTCTGTTTGTCCCATCATCACGGGAGAACGGCTGAACCGAATTTGATGAAATTTTGTGGTTAGCCTAGAAATAGCCCCACTTAAAATTTAGTCTATGTTTGGAATTTTTACGACCAGTGGTTCTCGAGATATTAGTAAAAAACGAAACTTTCGTTTGTCTCATCATCACGAGAGAACGGCTGAACCAAATTTAATGAAATTTTGTGGGTGGCCTTGAAATAGCCCCCCATAAATTTTGCCCAAGTTTCGAGTTTCTAAGACCAGGGGTTGTCGAGATATTAATGAAAAACGGAACTTTTTTTATAGGAGTTCTACTCTCCAACTCCGTGGTTTATCCAAACGGAAAGGATAAATATCGTTTGTTTAAAGCGTCAAAGGGAATTAAAACTTTATTTTTGAGTTTGATGCAGGATTTTTGCATTAAATAGTCACTATCTGAAAGCATGAATTGTTTGAAACATGAATTTAAATGGAAAAATCTACCTCCATGTTTTATATTTCACAAGCTTTTACTCAACGATTAGAAGTATAAAGAAATTAAAATGGTTATTTAATTTCGCATTTTATGAGGAAGATTCTATCTTATATCATGTCGCTCGGCAAAGGAATGGAATTAAATGTGTTTGTTAATGATTATTATTATTTTTTCGATTTGAATAATAAATAAATGGATATTAAAATATATCTTATAAATGAACGGTTTGATTTTTTTTAATTATATTAATTGCGAACTGCATACATCACTTTCATGTATTTTAGCAAATAGGTTTTAAGCTTATATATTGTGTTTAGCTAATAAACTCATATTCTGTTTACCCAATAAATTCATTTATCCAATTGTTTAAACAGAAAAATAGTAGAATGGGTATATCTTCTAATAATATTTTAGTGTTTTCATTTAGTATATACAAACTGGATCGCGATATTTTATTCAGATCTGCGAATTTAGAGCTACGAATTTGGCTGAATATCGCTAACTTGGCAAATTTCTTAAAAGTTGCCAAATTGACTGAAATGTCCCCAAATTGATAAAAATGACGTAAATCAATGAATTTTATTTTGTTTTGTTAAAAGAAAGTACTGAAATGGTGTTTCGTTAGCATTTGTCTGTCAGTCCAACCGCCCTACTTAGTAACCCATTTAGCGAATTTTTAAAATGTCACCAAATTGATAAAAATATTTATAAATCCATAAAAATATTTTGAAATTGATAAATTGCCCTAAATAAACGAAATTGTGTTTTTTTAGGGGATAATATTTTGATGATGGTTCGTCAATTTATCGCCAAGTGGGACTGTCATTTCTACAGTCCCACTTGACGATAAATTTGGCGATTTTTTAAAATGCCGCCAAACCTTCATTAGAGATATTCAGACGATATTTTGACCACCAATTTATTTGAAGCAAATCATAACATGTCGCTTAACAACGGATTTAAATTTAATGTGTTTATGAGGAAGAAGATTTTTATTAAATCTTTTCCGATTTTAATGATGAAGATATGTATATAAAATAAATTTCATTGCCATCGTATTTTTGACTGGATAATATCAATTACGATCTTCATGTTTAAACCTTATTATTATTGATGTTTTCGGGGATTATTGATTCAGAGATTATTGATGTTTTCGGGGATTATTGATTCAGAGATTATTGATATTTTCAATTTCTTATGGCATTGTTTTATTGCGGCAAAAATTGTTGAAACTCATATATTGTACGTTGTACGAGTAATCTTCTACAAATGCACGGGTATATCTTCTAATATAAGAGAATATAAGTAGTACATGTATATTGGCATATATTGGAATCAAGCCTTCGGGTATGAAGATTACGGGGATTATTGATATTTTTAATTTATTAAGTAATCTGTTATTTATTGGCAAAAATTTTTCAAACTAAATATTATAATACGGGTAATCTTTTACTAACACTAGGACATATCTTCTAATCTATGACATTATAAGTAGTACGGGTTTATCTTCCCATATAATTTTAGCACTTTCATTTGGGCACATATTGGAATTAATTACTGCCTACTGGTTTAAAGATTACGGATTTATTGATATTTTCAATTTATATATGTAATCTACTAATACAGGTTATATCTTCTAATATTCGCTTATATAAGTGGTACGGGTCCCATACAATACGCTATTATTTTGCATATATTGATTCAATTCCATACTTTTTATAAATTTGCTTACAAAAAAGGCGAGGATATTTTATTCTTCAGATCTACCCGTGAAGATAATTTTGAATAACGAGAACAGCCATTCCTTAACTTCTTTTTAGGAGCATTATGTTAAATATTTTAACAGAATATTTTGATTAAAAATGCCATTAAGTATACTATAGAAAGTTGCACATGGTTGTGAATTTTAAGTTTATTTATATTATATACTCCGTACGAAGAACGGGTATGCTGCTAGTCTATATAAATAAAATTGAAAATATGTATGTCTGTCTGTCTGTCTGTCTGTCTGTCTGTTTGTCCCGTCATCACGGGAACGGCTGAACCGAATTTGATGAAATTTTGTAGATAGCCTGGAAATAGTGCCACTTAAAATTTAGTTCATGTTTGGAGTTTCTACGATGACGATCAGTGGTTCTCGAGATATTAGTAAAAAAGGAAATTTTCGTTTGTCTCATCATCACGGGAGAACGGCTGAATTGAATTTGATGAAATTTAGTGGATAGCATTGAAATAGCCCCCCCCCCCCCCATCATAAATTTAACCCAAGTTTCGAGTATCGAAGACAGGGGTTGTCGAGATATTAATTAAAAACGAAACTTTTTCCTAGGAGTTCTACTCTCTAACTCCGTGGTTTATCTAAACGAAAAGCTTGAAAATCGTTTGAAAGCGAATTAAAACTTTATCTCTGAGTTTGATAGGAGTTTTTTTGCGCTAATTAGTCACTTTCTGAAAACATGAATTTTTTTAAACATGATTTAAATGGGTAATCTATCTCCATGGTTTATTTTCACAAGCTTTTACTGAACAATGAAAAGTATAAAGAAATCAGAATGGTTATTTAATTTCGCAGTTTATGAGGAAGATTCTATCTTATATCATGTTGCTCAGAAATGCAATTAAATTAAATCTGTCTGTTAATTTTAATTATTATTTTTTCGATTTGAATAATAAATAAATGGATATAAAAATATATTTTAGAAAAGAACGATTTGATTTTTCTTATATCATTTTTGACTGGATAATATCAATTACGGTCTTCAGGTTTAAACGTTATTATTATTGGTATTTTCGGGGATTATTGATTCAGGGATTATAGATAGTTTCAAGTCATTATGCAATTGTTTTATTATGACAAAAATTGTTTAAACTCATATATTGTACGTTGTACGAGTAATCTTCTACAAATACACGGGTATATCTTCTAATCTACGAGAATACAAGTAGTACAGATATATTGGCATATGTTTTGATAAATATTGGAATCAATTACTCTTTATACTTCTAGTATAAAGAGTACGGGGATTATTGATATTTTCAATTTATTACGTCATCTCTTTTATTTTGGCAAAGATTTTTGAGACTCATATTGTAATACGGGTTGGCATATTTTCTAATCTGCGACAATATAAGTAGTACGGGGTTGCATATATTGATTCAATTCCTTTTTTTTTTTTTTGTAAATTTGCTTACAAAAGGGGTCAGGATGTTTTTTATTCTTCAGATCTGCTCGTGAAGATAATTTTGCATAGTGAGAATATATATTCTTAAACTTCTCATTAGGAGCAATAAATTTAATATTTTAACAGAATTAGCACATGATTGCGAATTATAAGTTTCTTTATATTATATACTCCGTACGAAGAACGGGTATGCTGCTAGTCTATTTATATAATAAATTAACTATCGTTGCAATCGTATGAATTAATTAAATTAATTTCCTATTTTCTGACGAATGCATTATTACACATTATTCGAAAAGAAACCTAGAGATTATATCCTGCATTAATAAGAACTATTACAAATTGAAATTAAATACAGTAACTAACTAATGCTCTTCGTAGAAAGAGAAATTACTATAAAATAATAATTAATTATTGTTAAGAAGGCGGCAGGGGCCCGAGTTGCCCTTGCCCCAAGGTCGCCGATCGCTTTTCAAGGGTTTTTTCATGGTAGATCCGGCACCTGCTGTTTTTTTTTCATTTATTTATTTTTTTGCCACAGTTTCTGCAGTCTCCACAGGGTTTGAACAGGATGTACCTGTATGGTATTACTATATTCGCCTAATCTGATATTACGCGTAACACACATAATTTCATAAAAACGATGAGGGTGGATATAAGGAGATGGAATATCGGGGCTCAAGGACCAACCAGCGATTAATTGCGTCGTTTGTGGCGAATCTCGCAGTCACGTGACTTAATTTATTTTTCCGTTTTCAGATGATGATCCACCTAAAGATTTGCATTCTGTTCATCGGCCTCATTTCTGCATCACCATTGCCGTAAGTGGATTTCACTTCATTTCCTTTATAAACTTTAATGGTTGTTCTCATATAATATTATAACTATATATATATATATATATATAATATCCATTTTCACCCACGCTTCATGCGTCTGAAATGGCTAGTGGCCATTAAACGTGACACTCACACACTTAATAAAAGTTGTTGATAACTTTTCTGAATTTTGTTCTTTTGGAATCGTTGGTGTGCTCGCAGGATAGAAGAATGAGTCTAAATTTCTGAAAAACTAACACGTTTATTCACAAGCACAGCGTAAACAGGAGCAATATACAGTAAAACAACATTTAAGTGCTTCACTGATTTTACAAAATAGCCGCTACTATATTCTCAAAATATTGATGAAAGTGATTTCACAAAACAGCAGCTACTATTCTCAAAACATTGAGAAAAATTACAGTTCAATGCAGCTCGTATCACGTCAACTTCTCTCCGAGCTGTGACTCCTTTTATAAACTCTCTCTGTAGAAATGTCTCATATCTCGTAGTAGAATAATCGTTATTTTTTTAGGTGCTTCTCAAACCTTCGGGAAGTCGCCAAATTGCCGGTAAATCGCCTAATCTAGTAACCCTTCTTCGAACTGGCAACCATAGGCTCACGTCATAGGAAAGGATGCCTGTAAGGGTTTTTTCTTTATTTTTTTAGGTGTTTCTCAAACCTTCGGGAAGTCGCCAAATTGCCGGTAAATCGCCTAATCTAGTAACCCTTCTTCGAACTGGCAACCATAGGCTCACGTCATAGGAAAGGATGCCTGTAAGGGTGTTTTCTTCGTCTGACTTTCGAAAGACAGGAAAGACCCAGTGAGGGAATATTACCCGTTCGCAACAATATCAAAAACCATTTCAGACTTAAGCATAAAAATGGCGCATATTTCATAAATTTGTTAACATATTAAATGAAAAAATATATTGACTCTTTCTTCAGCGCTTAACAAAATAATTTAATTGTTTAATTTTTCCGATTGGCAGCGAACGGATATCAAATTGAGTATATAATTGAATTTTGAATCGAGCTCTATTAAAAAAAAAAAAGAAAAAAAAATATCTGTCCGAACGAGATTTTATTTCATTTTTCATATGAGGAAATTTAATTTCTAAATCTATATTTATTTTTGAAAAAAGCTCTTATAGTTTTCGAGTAATCATCTTGTCAAGTTGAAGAAATATGAAAATTTTACGTTATTCAAGTTTGCAATGCTTATGTTTTAAAAACTAAAAGTGATAGCTAGAAACAATAAGCATGAATTAAGCTCTTTAAAATTCCAATAAGTGTATATAACCAGATTTTGGATCCAGTTTTGTTTTTTTCGTTTTTAAAAATGTTGAGTTTTATTTTACGAAATGTTATTCACGCAAATATATTACAGATTGAATACAGATTGACTGGCTATTATCCTTATGATATGCATACAAGGGAACTCAGAAAGAAATATAGTTTAATGTCTCTTAAAAAAAGAAGAAGCTGGTCCTGCCTCTTGTTTTATTACAAGGTTTTAAATAATACTATTGACTGCCCTATTTTACTTTCTTGTCTGGAATTTCACATACCTGTCAATAATACCAGGAGAAAAACTCTTACAGTAGTACTCTTAAACACAACTACATTAAATGCTATTCTATGTACAAATTTGTTGATCTATATAATACCTATTGTACTGATATTGATATATTTAACTTGATTCCTGCCTGTTTTAAAAAAGCCTGTTTCAATGCGCTCGACATGTTTACTAATTAGTAATCTTGTATCCTATGTTCTGTACATTTTAATTTCTTGTGTGGCTACTGTAACTGGATTTCATCTGTAATTGCCACGTAAATTGAATAAAATAAAATAAAATAAAATAAAATAATATATTTCGGCCCCACTGGACTAAAGTCACCGCCAATTTTTTTTTTTTTTTAATTTCTTAGTATCATCACCCCTAATTCGAACGATTTTTGTGTTGATCTGGAAGCTGAGATGAATCGAATGAGACTAAAATTAAGATTCTAGGTAATGTAGTAATAGAAAATAATTTTGATGTTTCTTTATTATTCATTCGCATCGTCTCTCCTAATTCGAATTTTCAAGACATTCGATTTTTTAGTTGCCCTCGAAACTGAGACGAATCAAATGAGACCAAAACTGAGATTCTTGCTTTAGTGGGCGTACTCCCACTTAATAAGTAATTTTGAAAAGTGCTTTTAAGTATTTTGATTATCTCTTAGTACCGTGCCCCACTAATTTCAATTTTCAAAATTTTAGATAAGTGCTCGATAATTTTGTCATCCAATCATCGTATCAGTCAATTAGTTAAGTGCATATTATAGAGATAACCAAAAATTTCTTTTGATTTGTAAGTTATTTTTATTTTTTCATACTTTGTAATTCTCATACTTGACGAACACCATACCTGTGAAAGCCCCAGGCCGTCCGGCTCGTCCAGAGGACTTGGAGCAGCAAAATGGACGACCGGGAACACCATACCTGTAGTGGAGTAGAGGGTATGAGATTTATTGTTCCGGCAAAAAAAATAATGCCCCATAAAAGTTGATAAAAAGTTATTTTTAAACCAGATTTCTTTAATATTTCAACTAATAGAAAAACTATCAAAACTAATAGAAAGATTAAATGAAATAGATTTAAGGTAAAATATAAGTATTACTTTCCTTATATACATAATGTATAAGGAAAGTATTGTGACGGGGGTCGAAAATTCGAATTCGAGTTTTCGACGGGAGAGCACGTTTCAAGCATCCTTGATCACGAATCGAACATTTTTGAAGTAATGCCTGTGTGTGTGTGTGAAAGTATGTGTGTGTGTGTGTGTCAGTGAGTCTCTGGAGACGATAACTGACGCACGAATGGACCGATTCAAACCAAATTTGGTACAAAAATCACAATCCGTAAACACTGGAATTCTATTGTTTTTATACGCAATCGAATGTTCAGAACCCCCCTGAATTTTCGAATGAAATTTTGAAAAAATCGTCAAAAAATCAAAACCACTAATAAAGTTATGCAAATAGACATTTCTTATGTAATTTTTCGTTAGAAAACGATTGACATACATTTTAGAACGCTAACATGAACCGTTCCTGAGATATTGCACATTTTTCAAAAAAATTATCAAAAAATCATAAAATAAAAAAAATATATATTTCCTATCGAGAAACATGTTCACTTTTCATATGTAATACCATGCGATAAATTAAATGACAACATTCTCGTGGATCTAGCTCATTGCATTCATGAAAAAAGATACTTTGAGAAATACTTTTGTATTTGAACGCCTGTAGTCATTTATCTGCTGTAAGAATAACTTATTTCTTCGTCCATACGCTTGGCGAGATTTTGGCAACGAATTTGGCAGAATGTCACCAATTTGGCGACTTTTTGAAATGTTGCCAAATTAACGAAAATCTCGCCAAATGGATAAAAATGACGCTAAATCAATGAAAATGACGACTAATTGTCGAAAATTCAATATCTTGGAAAGAATATTAGTATCTACTATAAGAAAAACCTATTTATTTTACTATAAAAGTAGTAAATTCATTGCATTATATAAGGAAAGTCATGTGTTGCCCTCATCAGATTTTTTTTTTTACATATAATGGGAAGTGAAATGTTTGTATTCATCCCCATACGTGGCAAAAGTAGCTGGCTTTGATCTTGGCGAGAAATCGTTGTACGGGAAACCTATGCCAGGAGACAACAATCGTAAATATTTATTACTTTCCCTGCAATACATGGTAATGTACTATAGTGAAAGTATTGGAATCATGTCGAGTTTTCGATGGATCTACACGTTTTAAGACTTACCTCTAAACCACGAAAACACTATTTGTAGCGTGACGTCTCTGTGTGTGTGTGTGTGTGTCTGCGTGTGTATGTGTGTGTGTGTGCGTCAGTGAGTCTGCGGAGACGATATCTCGCGAACGAATGGAGCGATTCAAACGAAATTTGGTATAAAAATTACAATCTATGATTACTGGAAGCCTATAGTTTTTATACGCAATCGAATGTTCAGAACCCGCCTAAATTTGCGCGAATGAAATTTTGAAAAAATCATAAATAAAAACTTTTAGTAAAGTAAAATAGTCAATTCTTATGTAATTCTTCATTAGGAAACGATTGACATAAACTTTAGAGTGTTATCATGAACCGTTCTCAAGGTATTACACATTTTACACATTTACCGGCCTCACATCTTGCTGTCACAAACCCATGGGTTGGCCGTGCGGTCTAGGTTTTCAACATTTTACGCATTAAAAAAAATATCAAAAATTAATATAAAATAAAATATTAACTATTGTGAAATATGTTCACTTTTCATAATCAATATCAGGCGCTAAATTTGCTGACATCATTCTCGTGGATGTAGCTCGTTCTATTCATGAGAAAAGATACTTTGGATAATATTTTTGTATTTGGACGCCAATAGTCATTTATCTGCTATAAGAATAACTTATTTCTCGGTCCATAACGCTTGGCGAGATGTTGGTGGAATGTCGCCAACTTGACGACTTTTTAATTGTTACCAAATTAACGAAAAGTTGCCAAATTCATAAAAATGATGCTAAATCAATGTAAATGATGACTAACTCTAAATGACGACTAATTAAAGTTTAATATCGTGGAAATAACATAAAAGTAGACTATAAGAATAACCCATTTCTCCGTCCGCCCGTGCGTAACACTTGGCAAGAAATTTAGCGGGACGTCGCCAACTTGGCGACTGTTTTAAATGTTGTCAAAGTGACGAAAATTTCGTCAAATTGTTAAAATTGAAGCCAAATGAGAAGTAATGTTTCTCAAATTCTGATTTCCGTCATATGACGGGCATACCTTCTAGGATATAAAATGCTCTTTACTCTGTTTGTAACATTTGGTCATGCATTTGGCGAACTTGGCGAATAATTTAGCAAAGTACCGCCAACTTAGCGATATTTCGCCTCAGATTGACAAAAATATCGTCAAAATTAATGAAAATGACGTCTAATTGATGAATTAATTATTAAAATATTTTAATATATGACCTATATCGCTTATTGAGGATGCTATCAAAATTGATAATTGTTTATTTAGAGTTGCGCGAAATATAGGTGAATTGGGTAGTTTGAAATAGTTTTGCGTGTTGTCATCCGGAAAATCGCCAAATGTACAATTCAATGATGAAAACACAGCACCGTGGATCTTATACATTATTTTTTGACTGTAAAAGTAGTAAATTCATTGCATTATATAAGGAAAGTCATATGCTGCGTACATCAGACTTTTTTAAATCAGAAAGGAGAGTACATAGTTCCACTTGTTTCGTACGATGTCAGTAGTACATTTTATATAGGTAGCACTAAAAGGACTGTTACTATTATATTGTCTAAACATACATGTGACATAAAAAACAAAAACAAAAAAAAAAAACTATCTACTGTTTTATCTAATACTGCTCTCAATGAAAGTTTTGCCAACTTGTTTGATTTTATTTACATTTATTCCGCTGTGATAACTGCAAAACATCCTGTCATTTAAATATGTATTTATTTATCTCTATCACGTTTTAATTTGCAATAACAATCCTATTAAAAATAGTAGGTTTTTTTAGCGTCTAAAATTTGTTTTCAGATTGTTTAAACTACTTTCCTCGAGCAAAGCCACAAGAATCCACCGGAAATGAGTACTATTCCTAAGAACAAGGAATATACTACTGTGATATACAGGATACATGCGATAGGTTCTTAATAAGTGATATTCTAACAAGATAAAGGAATGTCAAATCGTGGACTGAGTTGTAAAAAGTGAGTTCTTTCAAACAATTATTGGCGCCAGACCTGACAGTATGGGCCATGTATTTTATGACCAGGCAGTAAAAAAAAGCGTACATGAAATTTATGATTCTACAGATGCACCCACACACGAAGGGAGTCACGTGATATGTTGGACTGAAGGCCATGAAATATGTCGGCCAATGAAGAGTTGCCTTGACCTCAAACGATAGGAAGTTGGGCCAATGACCAAGCCCTTTATATAAACCTGCTAACCAATGGATAGCCAAGGCTTTGTTTTGCAAAAACATAGTACAGCGAAAATTGAGATGCAAAGAGATCAGACAGAGCGCAGTAGTTGAAGATTCCAAAAAGAATCAAGGCCAGCATACGAGTGTAATCAAGAGCCAAGGTAACCATTTTGAGTCATAAATGAGGAGACTTATAATTAATCTGACACTGAAGTCAAGCAAAATTGCATCCTCTATCATCATACTCGAAACGTCAGCTCAAAAACTTTGTTAGACAACGTAAGATTTGATGAAGATTAAAATGTAAAATGTTAATGAAAATTTAAATAATAAGTATATTGTTGCAAACGCGTAATATTCCCTCACTGGCACCGTTCTTTTCGTCTCCTTCGAAGACCTGGTGAAGAAATCATCGGATGTGAGCCGTCCATGACGCAAGCATGATGTGGGCCTATGGTTTTCAGGTTTTCGAGTCAGATTTTGATGTTAATAACACCTATGGTTCGGGAATATCTCTGACTGAAATTGGAGCGTTAGGAAAAATGTGAAAACTATGGGCATTTACATCTCCGAACTTAATAGATAAAAAGGAAAACAATTTTGTCGAAAATATTGTACCACTTACGTACATATAGAAAAAATTTCCATACTTTAGTATTTTGAACCTTTCCTATTCGAAGAAGTTAAAGTTTTAGTCCCAGTGAGTTTTAGCCCCCTTTTGCTTACTTTTAAATATAAAACTATATACTTCTTCTAAACTATAAAGGATAGATATAAACAGGAAACGACACAAATGTTCTCAGAAGAAAATTCAAGTTCTAGATTAAAAATTTGTTTTTACAATTATAATTTTCAAGGAATCGTAGTATCACTTTAAGAAGATTGAAGTGTGTTTTTTCAAGTTTGTAATGCTTATATTTCTTAAACTAAAAGTGATGAACTATAATAGGTATGAACTATAATAGGTAATTTGTAGTCCTTTGGAAATCCTACAAAGATGCGTATATAATTGGATTTTGGAGTTCTCAGTTTTCAAAATGTATTGGTAATAATTTCGATATTTTAATATTCTGAACTATTTTAAAAATGGATATTTTAGTATGTTGAACAATTTTGAATGGGTGTTTCTAATTTCGATAATTTAATATTTTGGATTGTGCCGACGCGGTGGTCGAGCGGTCAGGGCAAGCGTTTCCTAGCGATCGCTTAGCTGCTGGGTTGTAGACTCGAGTCCCACCTGCGGGCATGGATGTTGTGGTGTTGGGCGCGGAGTGTTCCGACCCCCACTGGTGCGCTGGGGCATCGTCATGTGACAGCTAACAGGTTCACGGTTCTGGCCGGTGTATGAGATATTGACTTTTACGTTATATGTAACTTCTGTTCTGTTTGTATAGTGTTTGTCTTGTTCTCTGCCATTGGAAATAAAAAAAATATTTTGGATTGTTTCGAAAATGTCAAAAATGATAAGCTACCCACAAAAAAGATGTTATTCAAGTAAAATCATTTCAACTCCATACACTGGAGCCCACTGCCGTTGTTTTGTTTTTAGCATAGTTCAGTGTTTCATTCAAATTTGTGATCTTATTTTGTCGCTAAAAAAGTATTTAAATTTGTTATGAATTGTTAAAGGATACCTTTAAAAAGTAAATGAATCTTATAACAGTATTAAACAAAGCAAAACAAATAAATATGAAAAATATATATAAACTTTTCTTATGCATGCCTATAATTTAAAAATACTACCTTACATCATAATAAAAACATCATATTTTCAAACATCAACATTGATTACATATTTTCATATTAAAAAAATTTGTTTTATGAAACGCGTGTATTTAATAAACTAGACTAAAATACTAAAATGCACGAATTACAAAAGCGGATGGCTGATTTGTGTTCTGCTGTCTTGAGCAATCATGGCTGAATGAGATCGCATGCTTTTGTGCATTCTACAGAAAAGTGTGACCATCCTTTTTCTTTCTGAGAGTCATAAATCACTTGCCTAATTAAATACACTTCCCTGGACCTCAAATGTGTTTCAATATTTTTACTTTCCTTACATACATAATGTATAAGGAAAGTATTGTGACGGGGTCGAAATTCGAAAATTCGAATTCGAGTTTTCGACGGGAGAGCACGTTTCAAGCATCCCTGATCACGAATCAAACATTTAAACATTTTTGAAGTGATGTCTGTGTGTGTGTGTGTGTGTGTTGTGTGTGTGTGTCAGTGAGTCTGTGAAGACGATAACTGACGAACGAATGGACCGATTCGAACGAAATTTGGTACAAAAATCACAATCCGTAAACACTGGAAGCCTATTGTTTTTAAACGTAATCGAATGTTCAGAATCCTCCTAAATTTTTGAGTAAAATTTTAAGAAAATCGTCAAAAAATCAAAACCGCTAATAAAGTTACGCAAATGGACATTTCTTATGTAATTTTTCATTAGAAAACGATTAACATAAATATTAGAACGCAAACTTAAACCGTTCTCGAGATATTGCACATTTTTCAAAAAAATTATCAAAAAATCATATAAAATAAAAAAATATATTTCTTATTGAGAAACATGTTCACTTTTCATATGTAATACCATGCGATAAATTGGGTGACATCATTCTCGTGGATCTAGTTCGTTCCATTCATGAGAAAAGATACTTCGAGTAATACTTTTGTATTTGAACGCTAATAGTCATTTATCTGCTGTAAGAATAACTTATTTCTCCGTCAGTAAAGCTTGGCGAGATTTTGGCGACGAATTTGGCGTCGCCAACTTGGCGATTTTTTGAAATGTTGTCAAATTAACGAAAATCTCGCCAAATGGATTCAAATGACGCTAAATCAATGAAAATGACGACTAATTGTCGAAAATTCAATATCTTGGAAAGAATATAAGTATCTACTATAAGAAAAACCTATTTTTTTTACAGTAAAAATAGCAAATTCATTGCATTATATAAGGAAAGTCATGTGTTGCCCACATCAGATTTTTTTTAACTTCCGACTGCATAGTAAAGAAGGATTCGAGGATTTAAGGACTATCCATTTACGGAGTGCCCAATCTAAAGGTGCTTGGGAAATAGTGAACAAAAGATAATTTACAGGAGAGAAATTTCAAAAAACGGGCCATACTCTTCGATTCCGATTGTGAGGAATCACAATCAAGATCTGTCGAGTCGCAGAATTTGGAAAAAGAGGAAAAATTCGTCAAGAAAGGAAGCATAGTAAAGAAAAACGGTTTTGTCAGGAAAATTTACATTATGAATGATCAGCACTCGCTGGATGCAGGATTCCCATCTCTGAATTTCCTCAATAACCGAAGCCGACAATGTATGGGGACTTGCTTGACCCCGAGCTATAGATAGCCCTCTGCTGGACCCCCATAGATTATACTCATTAGCATTGCCCGCTCCTTGGTGGCTCATTTGTGCTTGAATGGAATTTCATCGGAACCCGTTCATACATGATCTTGCATGTGCGTCGAGGATTTTGTTTTACCAAAAATAATTGTTATTTCCTAGTGGACATTTATAGAAAATTAAAAGAAAACATACTTTTAAAGTGGAATTTATAATGAACAAAACCCACTTCAATTTGGAATTTTCCCGAGTGATTACCAACTTTTTCGACTTTTTTTGAGTCAGGGTGTGTGTGACATCTTCCCCTCCACCCCCGGTACTTATGTCCCTGGGTCTATTATAGAAAGTTTGTAAAGGCAGCCCCTGATCAAAGTTGTAAAGGGGGCCCATGATAAAAGTTTGTAGAGGGAGCCCATGATAGAAGTTCGTTAGGAGGCCCATGATAAATGTTTGTAGAGGAAGCCCCTGATAAAAGTTGTAAAGAGGGCCCATGATAAAAGTTTGTAGAGGGAGTCCATGATAGCAGTTTGTAAAGGAGGCCCATGATAAATGTTTGCAAAGGGAACTCCTAATAAAAGTTGTAAAGGGGCCCATGATAAAGGGAACTCATGTTAGAAGTTTGTAAAGGGGACCCATCATAAGTGTTTGTAGAGGAAGCCCCTGATAAAAGTTGCAAAGGGGACCCATGATAAAAGTTTGTAGAGGGAACCTATGATAGAAGTTTTCAAAGGGGGCCCATGATGAATATTTGTAGAGGAAGCCCCTGGATAAAAGTTGTAAAGGGGACCCATGATAAAAGTTTGTAGAGGGAGCCCATGATAAAAGTTTGCAAAGGGCGGTCCTTGATAAAAGTTTGCAAAGGTGACCCATCATAAAAGTTTTATAGGGCTCCACAATTTGTATGAGCAGTCCTGCTCCTTAGAGGAAGGAGCTCCCATCCCTCTGCATATGCCACAATTGTTCAGTACGGAGTTGTATAACTAATTTTCAGCATTTACAATAATTATCAAGTTTTGGTTATTATTAAGTAGACAAAAAGCTTGAATGATATGGAAAATTGAAATGGGTAGAGCTCATTCGAACACCAAAGAGTTAAGATATACGATGAAAATGAGAATTTCCCCCGAGTTTAATTAAAATTTGCTTAGCATGGGTAACATCATGATCGTCATCCATTCATTTTTATATTTCATTTCAAACACTTGATTAAAGTTCCAAAAATAAACAAACGTCGATATCTATGCATCATTTCAAATAATGGTCCCGTATAATTGAGCATTTCTTTCAGCCTTTTCCAGAATCTCTCCCAGCTGGAATATTCGAATTTAGCTTCAGCTCCCGTAGAGTAGAGATCCAACAAAAGATAAATCAAAGAACATATTTGGGTGTAATCAGTGTTGAATTACCCAATAGGCACACTAAGCACGTGCTTAGGGCACCTGCAAGTTAGGGGATCGAAATTCATTTTTTTTTGCTTTTTATTTTTCAGAGATAAAATTCACCTCCTCCCACTAAAAATTAAAAATTTTATGTGGGCAGCACAACTTTCCCTTCAGATGCATATTCACGTTCTCATTTATTTCTTCAATAATTCATTAAATTGAGTTTAATTGCACAAACTAACAGCCACAATTATATTATATTACACTGAATTCGAACTTTTAATTCAATTTTCGTCTTCATTTGGTAACTGGACGTCAAGGCGTTACAGGGTGCTTACTCGTTAGGAAGTGGCCCCTCCACTAAATTATAAAGCGTCATTCCTGTTGTTATTTTCTGGTTGAAGAAGAAAACCACGTATGCAAATTTCATCTGGGGAAGAAGAAGAACCCTTATGCAAATTTCCGTAACACTGAATGTACGGTCTTATAGGTTTGCAGCAGTTATTCGCAGCTCCAACTTTTGAGACGATGGAGGAATTTACAAATAGGGAAAAAGTCGATATGCATTTCATCTATGGATCTTCTTTTTGTGGGGATATCTCAAGGGTCTCGTCTATGACACTCCCCTTGAATCTGAAGAGGAATTCGCTGCTAGAATTTCGGCAGTTGCTGCCGAAGTGCGCGACATGCCTGGTATGTTCGAGAGAGTTCGCCAATCCCTCCATCGCCGCTGTGAGACGTGCATTCAAGTTGGCGGTTGCTCCATTACTGTAATTATCGTTTATTAAATGTTATTTTATAACTTCTAAGTCATTCTTGTGTTTTCACCTCACCTCGTCGGTTTCACAATTAAGCGCCCAGTGGCACCTTTATATTTCATTTCCAACCCGGTAATCTATGATGAAAAATGCTTGATTTGATGTGTACTACCATCTTGTAAAGTTTGGCCCATCTCTTTTTAATCACCCTGTATATTCGTAATACGGCCCCCTCCTTAAGACTGCACGTCTCGGGCAGTATCAACCTACTGCGGTTCATAATAAGGGGCTAACCTGTTAATATGGAATACTTTTGGTTTGGTTAAAGGCGATTTCTGAATTTTGATAAATGACACTGTTTATTTTTTTTCGTTATGACTTAGGGTCCCTCTCAGTTGTTCTGTAGTTCCGGCAAAAATCCTGATCATTGCCGAGGGTTGAAACAGCTACACTTTGTCACCTTCCTGAAATCGTCCTTTATTGTCTTTAACATCGTACCGGGTCTTCATTTTATCGATAACAATATTGCTCCTACCACGAGCGAAATGATGAACCTCCTCTAACCGTGCTCTCTTGCATATCGTGCCTGCAGATCTTGCATATCGTGCCTGCAGATCTTCATCAGGCGATGAAGGAGCATCACGTGATCTTACATCAGATCACACTGTAGTCGTAGATCCCGACCAACTGAAGTTTTACGTTCAAGTGACATTTCGAAATTTTGGCCTATGACTCTGCTTAAGATATTAAACATTCAAAAACAGCAACTATCCATGTTGATCTTATAATGGTATCTACCTTTGTACCAAAATTAAAGTCCATAACTCAATAAATCTGGAATTTAGCCCTCACTTGATAATTCGAATATTTTTGTCCATGAAACATCCTAAAATAATTATACATACTTGAAAACATTAGTTAGCCATTTTGATTTTATCACATGTTCTACTTTTGTACCCAATTTCAAGTTTCTACCTTAATAACTCGGAGATGTATGCTTATTCAGCAATTCGAACGTTTTAGCCTATGGCACTAATTATATATTTAAAACCAGTAATTACTCAAGTGTATCTTATCGTATAATCTACTTTTGTACTAAATCAAACTCAATAAACCTGAAGTTTCATGTTCACTCGGCAATTCGAACATTTTAGTATATGACATCCTTTAAAATAATAAATATTTGGAAACAACATTTATCTTATTATATGATCCACCTTTGTACTGAATTTAAAATTCCAAACTCAATATACCTGGAGTTTCCATGTTCACTCGGCAATTAGAGCATTTTTGTTTATGACAACCCTTAAAATAATAACTATTTGAAAAACAATATTTATACATGTTGATCTTATCATAAGATCTAACTTTAAATTTGGTATAAAGTTAGATCTTATGATAAGATCAACATGTATAAATGTTGTTTTTCAAATATTTATTATTTTAATGTGATCGATGTATCTGGAGCTTCGGGTTATTCGACAAGTCGAATATTTTCTCCATGAAACACCCTAAAATAATTATATATACTTGAAAACATTGATTAACCATGTTGATTTTATCTCATGTTCTACCTTTGTACCCAATTTCAAGTTTCTACTTCAATAAGATTTACGCTCATTCGACAATTTGAACATTTTGGCTTTTAATACTTTCTTAGAATAATTAAATATTTGAAAACAGCAATTATTCAAGTTGATCTTATCACAAGATCCACATTTGCACTAAATTTAAGTCCATAGTTCAATAAACCTGGAGTTTAATGACACTTTATTATTTCAACCCTTGAATTAATAAATATTCGAAAACAGCATGTACCCATGTTGATCTTATCATAGGATCTACCTTTGTACCAAATTTCAAACCATACCAAACTGTTCGATTTGCTGAATAAATGAGAAACGCCTTCTTTAAAATTTGATAGAAGCTTGACATTTCTCGGCTAATCATTTGATGTTGTTGGGCTAATCATTCAATAAATCAATTTTGTATATGGGCTAATAATTTGATAAAAACCCTGAGACGAATAGAGTTTTTCAAAAATGTTCGTATAAGGGGGTGCTCTACAGAAAAACGTTCCAGAGGTTAAATGATTAATAAACATGCTTCGGAATAAGATAGAGACTTCAAATTTGGTGTACGAGTAGATAGTTTGAAAGGAAGAAAGTGTGCAATTTTAGCTTTCCAATATTTTCTACTTTAAGGGGTATCGTACACCAAAATGTTCGATTTCTTGAATAAATAAGAAACGCCTCCTTTAAAATGTGATATAGGCTTAACATTTGGTATACAGACAAATTATCGGATAAAAAATCTAAGAAGAATAGAGGTTTCAAAAATGTTCATTTCAAGGGTTGGGTACTCCTTTACAATGTGATAGAGACTTGAAATTTAGTATATGGCCAATCATTTATTAAAGAACCCAAGATGAATACCTTTTTCCAAAAATATTCATTTGAGAGGGTGCTCACATACAAATGTTCGAAAAGTGAAATGATAAAAAAGCATGCTTGGCGATAGGATAGATACTTCGAATTTGGTGTATGGGTAGATAGTTCGAAAGGAGAAAGTGTGCAATTTGAGTTTTCCAATATCTACAACTTTAGGGGATTCCGCACATCGAAATGTTCGATTTTCCGAATAAACGCGGAACGCCGTCTTTCAAATGTGATAGAGGCTTGATATTTGGTATACGGGGAATTTATCCGATAAAAAAACCAAGAGGAATAGAATTTTTCAAAAATTTCATTTAAGGGGTGGGAGCAAGCACCACACAAAAGCGTTCAAAAAATGAAATGATAGAAAATCACACTTCGCGATGAGATGGAGACTTTAAATTTGGTATAATGGTAGATAGTGGGAAAGGAAGAAAGTGTACAATTTCAGTTCTCCATAATGTGACAATTTAGGGGTGCTGCACGCTAAAATGTTCGATTTGCCAAATACATGAAAAACGCCTTTTTCATGTGAGATAGAGTCTTGTAATATGATACATAAGTCAACTATTCAATAAAACACTTTGGAAAAATCGAGTTTTTCAAAAATATTCTCCACTCCAAAACGTTCGAACGGTGAATTGAGAGATAAAGACTTGAAATTTGATACACGGGTCAATCAATCGATAAAACCTTAGGAGAAAATCGTATTTTGCAAAAACGTTTATTTAATGGGTGCTCAGCACAAAAACGCTCGAAATGTAAAATGATAGTAAAACGGACTTTTCAATAAGATAGAGACTTTAAAACTGGTGTAAGGAGAGATCGTTAGATAGGAATAAAGCGTATAATTTCAGCGTTCTATTATTTGCTAACTTAGGTATGTCGCACACTTCAATGTTTAATTGGCTAACTTAGGGATGTCGCACACTTCAATGTTTAATTGGCTAACTTACGGATGTCGCACACTTCAATGTTTAATTGGCTAACTAAGGTATGTCGCACACTTCAATGTTTAATTGGCGAACTTAGGGATGTCGCACACTTCAATGTTTAATTGGCTAACTTAGGTATGTCGCACACTTCAATGTTTAATTGGCTAACTTAGGGATGTCGCACACTTCAATGTTTAATTGGCTAACTTACGGATGTCGCACACTTCAATGTTTAATTGGCTAACTAAGGTATGTCGCACACTTCAATGTTTAATTGGGGAACTTAGGGATGTCGCACACTTCAATGTTTAATTGGCTAACTTAGGTATGTCGCACACTTCAATGTTTAATTGGCTAACTTAGGTATGTCGCACACTTCAATGTTTAATTGGCTAACTTAGGGATGTCGCACACTTCAATGTTTAATTGGCTAACTTACGGATGTCGCACACTTCAATGTTTAATTGGCTAACTTACGGATGTCGCACACTTCAATGTTTAATTGGCTAACTAAGGTATGTCGCACACTTCAATGTTTAATTGGCGAACTTAGGGATGTCGCACACTGCAATGTTTAATTGGCTAACTTAGGTATGTCGCACACTTCAATGTTTAATTGGCTAACTTAGGGATGTCGCACACTTCAATGTTTAATTGGCTAACTTAGGGATGTCGCACACTTCAATGTTTAATTGGCTAACTTAGGGATGTCGCACACTTCAATGTTTAATTGGCTAACTTACGGATGTCGCACACTTCAATGTTTAATTGGCTAACTTAGGTATGTCGCACACTTCAGTCTTTAATTGGCTAACTTAGGGATGCCGCACACTTCAACGTTTAATTGGCTAACTTATGGATGTCGCACACTTCAATGTTTAATTGGCTAACTTAGGAATGTCGCACACTTCAATGTTTAATTGGCTAACTTAGGGATATCGCACACTTCAATGTTCAATTGGATAACTTAGGAATGTCGCACACTTCAATGTTTAATTGGCTAACTTAGGGATGTCGCACACTTCAATGTTTAATTGGCTAACTTAGGTATGTCGCACACTTCAATGTTTAATTGGCTAACTTAGGGATATCGCACACTTCAATGTTTAATTGGCTAACTTAGGGATGTCGCACACTTCAATGTTTAATTGGCTAACTTAGGTATGTCGCACACTTCAATGTTTAATTGGCTAACTTAGGGATGTCGCACACTTCAATGTTTAATTGGCTAACTTAGGGATGTCGCACACTTCAATGTTTAATTGGCTAACTTAGGGATGTCGCACACTTTAATGTTTAATTGGCTAACTTAGGGATGTCGCACACTTCAACGTTTAATTGGCTAACTTATGGATGTCGCACACTTCAATGTTTAATTGGCTAACTTATGAATGTCGCACACTTCAATGTTTAATTGGCTAACTTAGGGATGTCGCACACTTCAATGTTCAATTGGATAACTTAGGGATGTCGCACACTTTAATGTTTAATTGGCTAACTTAGGGATGTCGCACACTTCAATGTTTAATTGGCTAACTTAGGTATGTCGCACACTTCAATGTTTAATTGGCTAACTTAGGGATGTCGCACACTTTAATGTTTAATTGGCTAACTTAGGGATGTCGCACACTTTAATGTTTAATTGGCTAACTTAGGGATGTCGCACACTTCAACGTTTAATTGGCTAACTTAGGGATGTCACACACTTCAGTCTTTAATTGGCTAACTTAGGGATGCCGCACACTTCAATGTTTAATAGGCTAACTTAGGGATGTCACACACTTCAATGTTTAATCGGCTAACTTAGGGATGCCGCACACTTCAATGTTTAATCGGCTAACTTAGTGATGTCGCACACTTCAATGTTTAATTGGCTAACTTAGGTATGTCGCACACTTCAATGTTTAATTGGCTAACTTAGGGATGTCGCACACTTCAATGTTTAATTGGCTAACTTAGGGATGCCGCACACTTCAATGTTTAATCGGCTAACTTAGGGATGTCGCACACGTCAATGTTTAATCGGCTAACTTAGGGCTGTCGCACACTTCAATGCTTAATTGGCTAACTTATGGATGTCGCACACTTCAATGTTTAATTGGCTAACTTAGGGATGTCGCACACTTCACTGTTTAATTGGCTAACTTAGGGATGTCGCACACTTCAATGTTTAATTGGCTAACTTAGGGATGTCGCACACTTCACTGTTTAATTGGCTAACTTAGGGATGTCGCACACTTCAATGTTTAATTGGCTAACTTAGGGATGTCGCACACTTCACTGTTTAATTGGCTAACTTAGGGATGTCGCACACTTCACTGTTTAATTGGCTAACTTAGGGATGTCGCACACTTCAATGTTTAATTGGCTAACTTAGGGATGTCGCACACTTCACTGTTTAATCGGCTAACTTAGGGATGTCGCACACTCCAATGTTTAATCGGCTAACTTAGGGATGTCGCACACTTCAATGTTTAATCGGCTAACTTAGGGATGTCGCACACGTCAATGTTTAATCGGCTAACTTAGAGCTGTCGCACACTTCAATGCTTAATTGGCTAACTTAGGAATGTCGCACACTTCAATGTTTAATTGGCTAACTTAGGGATGTCGCACACCTCACTGTTTAATTGGCTAACTTAGGGATGTCGCACACTTCAATGTTTAATTGGCTAACTTAGGGATGTCGCACACTTCAATGTTTAATTGGCTGTATAAATGAGAAATGCCCTGTCTGAAGTGAGACAGATCCTTGAAATTTGGTGCACGGGTGAACAGTTTGAAAAGGACCACTGGAAAAATCGAATAATTAAAAAACTTCACGTTATTCGGGGATTGCTTATTGTGAGAACTTTGAATTTCAACGGGTATTCGGCTACTATTTTCTAATATGCCAACATGCTCAGTTAGTTTGTTGTATTTGCATTATGATTTTTAAAGAGAAAAATAGGGTTGAATAAAGTCTATTTTCATTTTTACTTTCCTTATATACATAATGTATAAGGAAAGTATTGTGACGGGGTCGAAAATTTGAAATCGAGTTTTCGACGGAAGAGCACGTTTCAAGCATCCCTGATCACGAATCAAACATTTTTGAAGTGATGTCTGTGTGTGTGTGTGTGTGTGTGTGTGTCAGTGAGTCTGTGGAGACGATAACTGACGAACGAATGGACCGATTCGAACCAAATTTGGTACAAAAATCACAATCCGTAAACACTGGAAGCCTGTTGTTTTTATACGCAATCGAATGTTCAGAACCCCCCTAAATTTTCGAATGAAATTTTGAAAAAATCGTCAAAAAATCAAAACCACTGATAAAGTTGCACAAATAAACATTTCTTATGTAATTTTTCATTAGAAAACGATTGGCATAAATTTTAGAACGCTAACATGAACCGTTCTTGAGATATTGCACATTTTTCAAAAAAATTATTAAAAAGTCATATAAAATAAAAAATATATATTTCTTTTTGAGAAACAGGTTCACTTTTCATATGTAATACCATACGATAAATTGGGTGATATCATTCTGGTGGATCTAGCTCGTTCCATTCATGAAAAAAGATACTTTGAGTAATACGTTTGTATTTGAAAGCCAATAGTCATTTGTCTGCTGTAAGAATAACTTATTTCTTCATACATAACGCTTGGCGAGATTTTGGCGACAAATTTGGCGGAATGTCGCCAACTTGGCGACTTTTTGAAATGTTGCCAACTTAACGAAAATCTCGCCAAATGGATAAAAATGACGCTAAATCAATGAAAATGACGACTAATTGTCGAAAATTCAATATCTTGGAAAAAATATTAGAACACGCCTTTCAAGAGAAAGGTTGAAATTTCTTAATTTGAAAACTAGACATAGATTCCAAACATTACTCATCGTTATAGCACTCAATAAGAGGGTGTTTCATTAAATATGGTTATAAAGCCTGTCACACTTGTGAAATTCATTATTGGGTAGATATGTTCCGATAGTATGGACTACTTCCTGCCACTAGAGACCAACACATATCAGACGCATTGTTTAACAAACATTTGAAAATGGCGACACTTGGATCACGAAACTTGGATCATAACAAACATTTCCTCACGTTTTCAGATCTTTCTTTCTTTTTTTCTTGTTCGACATAACTGTCTGTAGATATCACAAATATTATTTTGTACTCTCAAATTCACTGACTATAATAACAATGACTATGATTATTCAATACCGCAAATTGCTATCGTAAAACGAACTGGCGGAATTTGAACAAATATAACAAGAAAGATCATTCATGCTTAAAGCATTGATTATGAAACACTTTTCAACTTTAATGCAATTTTATTTAAACATCTCTAAAATGCAATACATTCCTAAGTAATATTTTAAAACTTATCGCAATACTACATTAATTTATTATATTTGAAAACATAAACCTTCATCGAAAAAAATGAACTTCATTCAAATGACGGCATTGAAATATAAATTGCCTGGTTTAAACATCTCTAAAATGCGATACATTCCTCGAAAATATTTTTAAAATTATCATAATACTACGATAATTTATTATATTTGAAAACTTCATCGAAAACAACTGAAATTCATTCAAATGACGTCATAGAAAAATAACACGCCTGGATCTCTCTATAAAAGCACATTTCATTCATAAATATATTCCCATTCATTTCATTCATCACAATACTATAATAATTTATTTTATTTAAAAATTAAGACTGTGGGACGAGGAATTGAAATGATTAAGTTTAAAGATTATATTAACATTATTTATTGATCATTGAAAACATGGTCGTTGATCTCATAAAGTGTAATTATCATTTAAATCGTACATCGCTCGTTGTTGTGCCGCAATTAACCCTCCAATTATTTTTACCTTTTGTGTAAGTCCTGAAAAGAATTATTATTTAATATTAAAAGATTAGACTATTTAAAACTTAAACAATATAATTTATTAACCACATCAATTTATCATCAACAACAATTTATCATTTATATCATTTCTCATTTATTATCAATTTTCATTTAACTATTTTAGCTAGGGGAGATACGACCAGAAATATTAATTTTACGAAGGTGTCTAGGACCGGTAACATCAGAGCACATATCTTCCAGTTTAGACTTGGGCTCATCATCTCGCTTGCATCAGTCTGATACTGCCATAACTCTGCGGTGTGTGGCTGCTCCTCGTATATCTCACTTCGACTGATACTTTATATCTGCATACTATAAATGCAACTCCTAAGTCATCTCTGCTAGGTCATGTTCGCTTCGCTCCTTTTGTCAAACTCCTTTCAACAACACTTCGTATGAAACTTCTTGCAACCACATTTCGTGTCAGACTTACTTCTGCCCCATTTTGTATCCGAGTTACTTCTGCAACATTTCGTATCAAAGTTACTTCTGCTACATCTCGTATCCGAGTGACTTGTGGTTCCTTCGGCGGCGGGGGGGGGGGGGGGTAGCTCCGCCCTTCTTTCCCCTGGCGCTCATTGGTTCTTCTGAACCCAATGGCATCACTTCATATATTTATCAAGGCCCCTCTCAGCCCCTTTGGCCTGGGACACCCAAATTTATTGTATTTGACCTAAAAGTTCACGTTGTTGTAAACTCCGGCGCCAGCTAGACTAAAACCTTTGTTAGCCGTTCTATGCACCATAAATATTGAAATAAAAATGCCTCATGTGAGGACATATTCTGGCCTCACAAAGACCATGGAGCAACAAGTAATTAAACTCTATGCTTAAATCTTCATCGAAAAAAATCGTCCTTCTCTCTGTAAAATCAATGAATATTTCATTCATATCAGCTATTCAGACTCCATGAACTAAATAATATTGCGTTAAAGAAATGCAGCAATTCTTATACAACTCATTCTACATATATTGGTGTTTACATTTTACATAAGTGAAAAATAGGCTTCGTTGTAGAAATAATCAAATTTGGATTATCATTTAAACTCAAATATATTGTAATTGCGTTGTTTCAGTATGTAGATGAACAGAATTTAAGCAAAAATAAAGCGGTTTTAGGACGTATACAACACTCAATATGAATTAAAAAGAGCTTTAAAAATCACGATTTTGAGACAAGATGGATGCCATATTTCATTTTGAAGTGGGTCACGTGATCTTTTCATATCATGGTCACGTGATCGCTTCATATAAGAGGTGTAATTATTATTTAAATTTTTATTTAAAAAACTACTGAATATATTTTGCTGAATTTTTTTTTATATATTTCATGGAACAATTTGAATATTACCTAAAATTTTCGAAGCAATTTGTGAATTTTAAATCTGCTTAAAAAATGCTTGAAAAATTAGGTCCCATAGGGTTCAATGTATTTCATTTTTTCAACCCGGGTTCAATCCAAAACTAATTGGGTGATATTATTCATTTATATTCCCATAGGTCCTACAGACCGTCTGAACAACATACTAAAATTTCAGTTTAATTAAGTCATTTTTACGGCAGTTATCGTGCTAATGGACAGACAGACAGACAGACAGACAGAATGAACAAAGTCATAAACACTTTTCAACTTTGTTGTAAAGTGTTAAAAACGCTATAAATAGCAATAACGCCTCTGTAAAAAGGTAGCTTTTTTCAGCCAAGTCAGCTCGGATCTCGGGTTTTGGTCCAGAATGGCGCGATGCTCCAGCTCGAGTATATAGGAGCCTTATTATGTTGTTGAGACCCAGACCGTCCGACCTACCAGAAAGGAGTAAGGCAACTGTTTGGACGGCCGGGAAGTGCCACCCAATTTAGACCGGAACCCAGTGGGGGAGGCATCCACAGGGACCGTACCCTCCTTCCCCTACCACCAACCTCTCGGAAGGACTTACGGACCCACATGTTTAACGTGATCGTACTCCGCGTGAACACGGCGGCAGTTTTGGCAGTGGCTGGAATCGAACCCGGGCCTACCGAGTGCAACTCCAGCGCGCTAACCAATGGGCTACCGCGCCCCTAGGAGCCTTATTATGTGTCAATCTTTTCCGTTCGTTCTCCAAAATTCTTAGGTAACTTCTTAATTTCTTGTTGAGTATTTTGTTATAATCAAGATATTAAATTTCTATTTCATTATTTGAATATCTTCCAGAGTCTAAAGCAAGAATATTATGTTTTAAATACAGTTATAACTGTTTTTAACACGTTACAAAATAGTTGAAAAGTGTTTATGAATTTGTTCATTCTTTCTGTCTGTCTGTCCGTTAGCACTATAACTGCCGCAAAAATGACTTTATCAAGATGAAATTTTAGTATGTTGTTCAGACAATCTGTGGGACCTATGGGAATATAAATGAATAATATCACCCAATTAGTTTTGGACTGAGCCCGGGTTGAAAAAATGAGATACATTGAACCCTATGGGACCTCATTTTTCAAACATTTAAGCGAATTTAAAATTCACAAATTGCTTCGAAAGTTTTAGGAAATATTCAAATTATCCCATAAAAATTATGAAAAATATTTCAGCAAAATATATTCAGTAGTCTTTTAAATAAAAATTAAAATAATAATTACACCCATGTTATATAAAGAGATCACCTGACCCACTTCAAAATAAAATATGGCATTCATCTTGTGTCAAAATCGTGATTTTTAAAGTTCTTTTTAATTTATATTTAGTGTTGTATCCGTCCTAAAACCGTTTCACTTTTGCTTAATTCCTGTGCATCTGTATTCTAAAACAACGCAATTACAATATATTTGAGTTTAAATGTTCAATGCCATCCATCTTATGTCAAAATCGTGATTCTGAAAATTATTTTTAATTTATATTTAGTGTCGTATCTGTCCTAAAACCGCTTTATTTTTGCTTAGTTGCTATGCATCTACATTCTGAAAGAACGCAATTAAAGTATATTTGAGATTAAATGATCATCCAACCTTGATTATTTCTACAACGAAGCCTAATTTTCACTTATGAAGAAACACATAAAGATGTTGTATGAGTTGTATAAGAATTGCTGAATTTCTTTAACACAAAATTATTTAGCTCTTTATGTCTGAAATATAGCTGATATGAATGAATCATTCATTGATTTTACATAGAGAACAGACTATTTTATAGCAGACTTTTTCGGTGAAGTTTTAAGCATAGAGTTAAATTATGTTTACCTCCATGATTTTAAGTGTCTAAATGAAATTAATTATTGCAGTATTGTGATGAATGAAAGGAATGGAATAAAAGTGTATGAATAAAATATTTACAGCTTTTACATAGAGAACCAGGCGATTAATATTTCAATGACGTCATTTGAATAAAGTTAATTTTTTTTAATGAAGTTTTAAGTTTTCAAATGTAATAAATTATTGTATTATTGTGATAATTTTAAAAATATTACCACTAAATATATCGCATTTTAGAGATGTTTAAACCAGGCGACTTATATTTCAATGACGTCATTTGAATAAAGTTCATTTTTTTCGATGAAGTTGTAAGTTTTCAAATATAATAAATTAATGTAGTATTGTGATAATTTTAAAAATATTACCGCCGATTGTATCGCATTTTAAAGATGTTTAAATAAAATTGCATTAGAGTTGGAAAGTGTTTCATAATCAATGTTTTATGCATGATTGATCTTTCTTGTTAATATTTGAATTCTTCTATTTTATTTATTGGAATTATACACTCTGCCAAATTCATGGGATAGCAGTATGCAAATTTACAAGTGGCGCTCTCATCGCGTTAAAAGGGCACAGATGGTTGCCAGCGTCGTCTGTTGGACTCTTGAACGTTTTGTGAAACGTTAAATAATGTGGTTAAATAATGGCGTTAAACGTTAAACAATGGTTACCAGACGAGAATTAACCAACGAGTTAGTATAAACTACCTCGATGGAATGAACCGAGTTTGAACGTGGGATGATAGTTGGAGATCGAGGCATGGGGCGTAGCGTTTCGGAAGTTGTTGAGACTTTGAAGATTTCTCGCTCGACAGTGTCAAGGGTGTATCGAGAATACCTCATGGAAGGCATTACCTCCCACAAGAGACAGCGCCACGTATGCTAAATGATCGAGACCAGTGACGTCTGAGCAGAAGTGTCCGTGCTAACAGACGAACGACGCTGCATCAACTGACTGCCACATTCAATGAGGAATTCACTGTAAGCGTATCTGTGAGGTCTGTGCAGCGAAATTTGGCGTTGATGGGATATGACAGTAGAAGACCGACTCAAGTGCCTTTACTCACAGCACATCATGGGCAAGAAGATAGCGTGATCCGATAAGCCAAGTTTCCAGTTGCATACAAGGGAACTCAGACAGAAATATAGTTTAATGTCTCTTAAAAAAAGAAGAAGCTGGTCTTGCCTCTTGTTTTATTATAAGGTTTTAAATAATACCTTATAATAAAACAAGAGGCAGAACCCTTATTGATTGCCCTACTTTACTTTCTTGCCTGAAATTCCACATACCTGTCAATAATACCAGGAAAAAAACTTTTTTTCACAATACTACTGTTAAACACAACTACATTAAATGCTATTCTATCTATAAATTTGTTGATCTATATAATACCTATTGTGCTGATATTGATATATTTAACTTGACTCCTGCCTGTTTTAAAAAAGCCTGTTTCAATGCGCTTGACATGTTTACTATTTAGTATTCTTGTATCCTATCTTCTGTACATTTTAATTTCTTGTGTGGCTACTGTAACTGGATTTCATCTGTAGTTGCCACGTAAATTGAATAAAATAAAATAAAATAAAAATAAAATCATCGGCTTCAGCGCACCACCTAGGCCCATGAACACATGCAATGGGCCCTAGATGACTAGAAGAAGATAGCGCGATCCGATGAGCCAAGTTTCCAGTTGGTACGAGCGTTCGGGTGTGGCGCCAACCTCACGAGACTACGGATCTAACTTGTCAACAAGGCACTGTGCAAGCTGGTGGTGGTTCCATAATGACACGGGGAGTGTTTACTTGGCATGGATTGTGTCCTCTGATCAAATTGAACCGGTCATTGACAGGGAATCGCTATGTTGAGCTGCTTGGTGACCATTTGTCAGCCGTTTATAGACTTCACGTACCCCAATAACGGTGGGATGTTTCGGGATAATTCTCCTTGTCACCGAGCCCATATTGCTCGCGATTGTTTGAGGAGCATTCTGAGCAATTCCAGCACATTATTTGGCCACCTAGATCTCCAGGCATGAACCCCTTGGAGCATATCTGGGATATGATCGAAAGAACTATTCGTGCTCAAATTCCAGCACCTACCACAATCACGCAATTATGAGCTGCCATCCAGACAGTATGGCTGAACATTTCTCCTGGAGACTTCCGTCGATTAGTTGAGTCCATGCCATTCGAGTTTCTGCACTTCGCCGAGCTAAAGGAGGCCCAACATGATATTAGAGCGGTATCCCATGACTTTTGGAACTTCAGTGTATATTCGATGAACATTCAATGTAATTTGCTGGGGAAATAATCAGAGATCTGCATGAGCTTAAACACATCTCATGAGGCAGGGCCTGTCAAATTTTTTGGGCTTTGTCGGGCTGGTATTAATTTTAAAAAACTCGGTTCGTTCCGACTCTGTCCGAGCTAGAAAAATTCAAAGTTTGAAAACTGTTTAAGGGGACGGTGGATGTTGAAATGAGCAAAAATCGACTAAAAAATTTTTAATATATAACATTATTTTGCACATTTAACATTTGCTTACGGGTGGGAGACAGCTTTGCTTACGGGTGAAAACATTGAACCTGCTGCAGCAGGTGCAATGTTTCTGTCGGCGATTTCCATGGACGCCAATGCCTGCAAAGGGGAATCGAACTGTTTGGGATAGGGTATGTCAAATACCTGTCTTTTTGGGAGGCTCTTCGTTTGGGATGGACGCTGTCCCACCCGTAAGCAAAAGGTTGAATGCATTTTTTTCGAAACGGAATTTTCAAAGGTTTTACATTTTTAAAATGCTCCATGCGTCTTAATTTTTGACTGAGATGCATGAAATTTGGCAAGAAGATACCTCTCATATTTTTTAATGAAACTGGGTATGCATTTTATAATTGGACTTTATTAAGGTAATTAAAAGTGAATAAGAACGTAATTAAATGATGAAAATTAAGTTTTAATGCAGAAAAATATTTAAAAAAAATTAACTTCCTAAGGGATTTAAAAATGAATACCCAAATTTGTTCATAATGTGTTTTTGAGTGATCATAATGTAAAATATGAATCAAAAATGTGAACAAATGGCACGCAAGGAGCATTTTCAAATTTTCGTTAATAAAAATTAAATTAAAAAAAAAATACAAAATTATAATATTGAAAAAAAATTTAATGGTATTGTATATAGTAACGTTAAGAGAAATATTTATACAAATTTTCAAGTTTCTATGTCAATAAATAAATAAAAAAAAATTTCAACGTCCACCGTCCCCTTAAATGAAATTTAATACAATACATAAATATATTTTGTTGATTTCAACTATAAATGTTTACTTTAATTACTTTAATTATGACCTTTACTTTAATTATGAGCAAGGGCGAAGTTAAGGTTCTACTAGGTTGAGTTCAGGACCTGTTACTGTCTGGTTGGATCAGGTAAAAGTCTAAAATTTATGCCCGCGCAGACTTACTGTGTCTCATTACCATAGTCTCAAATTTTTCGAATACAATAAAAGTCAAATATCAGAAATATTCTACTTTGGCAATAATTTTGAGGATTTGATATCAACAACTTTCGTGAAAAAATCGCTGTGGCGTTATAAAGATACGAGTTACGAGACTTTAAAAAAATGTTGTAATTTAAAATTCCTCGTAACAATAAATAAACAAAATTATGCTAAAAATCAAAGTTCCGTTACGAATATATATATATATATATATATATATATATATATATATATATATATATATATATATATATATATATATATATATATATATATATATATATATATATATAAACATAAATAAACAAATATAAATAAATAAATAAATAAATAAAATTCGAAATCTCAAAACATCATACGATAATTTAAACTCCTTTCAAATTGTATTATAGTATGTCTAAAACTAAAAAAAATAATGCATTGGAAATTTAAAACGCCTTACTTCGAATGAATACACTACCGTTATTCTGGATTTATACACTAGTTTCCAAAAGTTAAGCACGGACGGTAAAATCAACAAAAATGGAAAAGTAGAGCTTTGATTAACTCAAAATTGTACATGAAAGTAGCAAATGTGTTTAAGCATTAAAGAAAATAAGAATTATGTACAAAGATGAAAAAAATATTTACTTTTTGTAAGTTATATGATAACTTCACATTTGGGTCATTAACAAAATGATGTTTAAAGGCAAACAAACCAAACAAAATTTGCATTAATGTGGTATGTGACCACCCTAGACCTTCACACAAACTTTACAACGATTTTCCATGCTTTCAACGAGGTGATCAACCGTCGCTGATGCGATTAATGGCCATTCCTCCAATAGGGTAGTTTCCAACTCTCTGAGACTGGCTGGAGGAGGTAAACGTGCAGAGAGAGCAAGCCCGAGGGCATCCCAAAGGTTTTCAATGGGATTAAGGTGGGGGGGGGGGGGGAATACGCCGGCCACTCCATACACGAAATGTCCTCACTTTCCATGTATTCGTCAACGATGTTAGCTCGATGGGGATGGCATTATTGTCCATAAGGAGGAAATCAGGACCAATTGCTACAGCGTAGAGTCTTGAAATGGGGTCTAGAACTTCATCCCGATACGGCGCTGCCGTCACAGAACCGCAGCTCTGTGCGATATCCCGTTGAAATTCCAGCCCACACCATGACGCTGCTACCTCTGAATGCGTGATGTTCGATGATGTTCTTGGCCTGATTGCTTGTGCTTCTTTCTCTCCAGACACTTACACGCTTACCATCCGATTCCAGGGCAAATCTGAACTAGCCCGTGAAAAGGGCGTTGCACCAATCTGAGACAGTCTAATTGACATGGTGATGACACTACTTTAATCTTGTCCCTCTGGCTTGGATGGTTAGTGGAACACAAAAACGTGGTACTCGGGCTTACAGTCCCTTCACGTGGAGTCTTCGGCGCACAGTACTGACAGATATTGTCTTACCAAGAACCGCTGCAACCATGGATGTAATAATTGTGGAGGTCGTTCGTCGATTCCGCTTGGCTACTATAGCAATATACCGTCATCAGAGGGGGTTGTTGTTGTTGTTGAGACCCAGACCGTCCGACCTACCAGAAAGGTGTAAGGTAACTGTAGTCATCAGAGGGGGTGGTAACCCTTGGACAACCGGGCACAAATCTCTGGATAACTTTTTGTCTTGTTTGAAATTGTTTTCATAATCGAGAAATTACCGAATGATCAACGCCAAAGAAAATAGCGACATCTTTGATTGACTGTCCTGCTTCAATGCGTTCGAAGCACGCCAGCTCTCGCTATCTGTCATTCGTCTTCTTTCAGCCATAGAAACACGAATATCATAAATAATAATCCTATAAAAGCTATAAACACTTCGTATCAGCATTTAAATGCACCTCCTCAAACCCTTTAGAATGCTGGCGTCTACAACGGATGACTAATTAGCATATATCCGGACAGTCAATCGTGATAGGCTATAACATACGATATTTACATACTGCCATCTACATCCGCAGCGATTTTCAGCCAGTCAAATTCAAATACACTTTCGAAAAATGAAAATTTGCATTGTGTGCTTAATTTTTGGAAGTCAGTGAATATAATGATTGCTCTGTATCAATTTTTCTGACAGAGAAGTATGTTTTTTGCCTTCGAAATAAACTGCTTGTTGCATTTAAAAAATTATTTTATGCTGTTACTAACGAAGTGCATTTTTTAAAGTGTAATGTAAATTGTTTTATTAGTGCTTCCAAAAATTAAAATAACTTTAAAAAAAAAAGAATTTAAATAAGGCATGTAATTATATGTTCTTCTATTGAAGTTTTTGTCGAATTTTGAGAGCCATTTAAAAAAAAATCTTTTCCAATTGTATGAAAATTTAATCAACACGATGGTAAGTAATTCTAAATGCTAAAATTTGTTAAATTTCTTCTGATCAATTTTCAGCGAGAGTGAATGCTTATATTATATGGGAAGACTGATAAACGTGCATACATATACAGACACGATGCTAAAAATCTTATGTGGGCAACACATGACTTTCCTTATATAATGTAATGAATTTACTACTTTTACAGTAAAAAAATAGGTTTTTCTTATAGTAGATACTAATATTCTTTCCAAGATACTGAATTTTCGACAATTGGTCGTCATTTTCATTGATTTAGCGTCATTTTTATCCATTTGGTGAGATTTTCGTTAATTTGACAACATTTAAAAAAGTTGCCAAGTTGGCGACATTCCACCAAATTCGTCGCCAAAATCTCGCCAAGCGTTATGGACGAAGAAATAAGTTATTCTTACAGCAGATAAATGACTATTGGCGTTCAAATACAAAAGTATTACTCAAAGTATCTTTTTTCATAAATGGAACGAGCTAGATCCACGAGAATCATGTCACCCAATTTATCGCATTCTATTACATATGAAAAGTGAGCATGTTTCTCAATAGGAAATATTTTTTTTATTCTATATGACTTTTTGATAATTTTTTTGAAAAATGTGCAATATCTCAATAACGGTTCATGTTAGCGTTCTAAAATTTATGTCAATCGTTTTCTAATGAAAAATTACATAAGAAATGTCTATTTGCATAACTTTATTAGTGGTTTTGATTTTTTGACGATTTTTTCAAAATTTCATTCGAAAATTTAGGGGGGGTTCTGAGCATTCGATTGCGTATAAAAACTATAGGCTTCCAGTGTTTACTGTTTGTGATTTTTGTACTAAATTTGGTTCGAATCGGTCCATTCATTCGTTAGTTATCGTCTCCACAGACTCACTGACACACACACACACACAGACATCACTTCAAAAATGTTTGATTCGTGATCAGGGATGCTTGAAACGTGCTCTCCCGTCGAAAACTCGAATTCGAATTTTCGACCCCGTCACAATACTTTCCTTATACATTATGTATATAAGGAAAGTAAAAATAGTGGAGTCGTATTTCAGTGCAATTAAATCGCATAAATAAATCAGCCAAGAACTTCAATTCCAGTTATAAATAAAATTCTAATACTTTATGTACAGAAGAAGTAGGGAAGAATTGATACATAGTTCTATTTGATACATTAAAATTGCAAAATTTCTCAATAGATGACACCATATATGATTAAAATATAATTTCGTACAGGACAGTCACGTGAGAAAGATCTAAAACATAAATGATCCTTCTGGTAGGTTGTGATTATCCTGGACTCTTCTGGTAGGTTTTGATTCTTCAGTATTTTTCAACTATATTCATTCTTCTGAATTTTTCAGATAGTAGTTTCATTTCGCCTTTTATTCTAGATTCTTCTGTATTTTTGAACTAGATTCTTCTGGATTCCTCAAACTGATTCTTCTGGATTCTTCAACTAGATTCTTCCTACTTTAGATTTGTAAACTTTGGATACCTAGGGAAAATTTTTGTCTTTTATTTATGTTTATGTTTTAAAATAAATTAATTAATTCTAATTGCATGTAATTTTTAGAGATTAAACAGTATATCCCTATAATTGTTTTTACATAGAAAAACTTGGCATGAGACAGTACAGTATGAAGTAGGACACAGTAACACCAGTATAGTGGTATGGGGAGGTTTGATACACCAGATTTGAAGATATTTGATACATTTCAAAATTTATTTAATTAACAGTGTGTCTATAAATTAGCCCAGGACACTGTTTTAAAATACTAAAAATAACTTTTAACATATGTATGAATATAACAGCTGTATAAAACTGCTAATAAAAAAAATCTGATGTGGGCAGCACATGACTTTCCTTATACGTATAATGCAATGAATTTTCTACTTTTACAGTAAAAAAAAAGGTTATTCTTATAGTAGATACTTATATTCTTTCCAAGATATTGAATTTTCGTCAATGAGTGGTCATTTTCCTTGGTTTAGCGTCATTTCTACCCATTTATCTAGATTTTCGTTAATTTGGCAACATTTAAACACACACACACACGCACGCACACACACATACACACATACTTTCACACACACACACACACACACACACACACACACACACACACACACACACACACACATACTTTCACACACACACACACATCACCTCAAAAATGTTTGATTCGTGATCAGGGATGTTTGAAACGTGCTCTCCCGTCGAAAACTCGAATTCGAATTTTCAACCCCATCACAATATTTTCCTTATACATTATGTATGTATATAAGGAAAGTAAAAAGTAGCTGCCTATGCCGCCGCTGTTTGACAAATTTCTCGTTTCTTAAGTTTTTATGTGACGTACTGCAAAATCTATAGCATATAAAATTATGAAAGTTGGTACGTTTGTAGAGAAATATTAGGGAAATACACTGATATAAACTATTTTTTTATTTAAAATTTAGTTTACGCAATATTTAATGTCAAAGTCAAAGGAAGAGTTTTCGAGCTGCGGGTTCGTGCCCTGGACAGACTAACAACAAAAGAACCTCCAATTTTTGTTGACATGTATCTACATATTTGAATTTTTGCAGGACGGAGCCCTTTTTACTTTCCTTATTTGCATAATGTATAAGGAAAGTATTGTGGCGGGGTCGAAAATTCGAATTCGAGTTTTCGACTGGAGAGCACGTTTCAAGCATCCCTGATCACGAATCGAACATTTTTGAGGTGATGTGTGTGTGTGTGTGTGTGTGTGTATGTGTGTGTGCGTGTGTGTGCGTGTGCGTGTGTGTGTGCGTGTGTGTGTGCGTGTGTGTGTGTGTGTGTGTGTGTGTGGAGACGATAACTGACGAACGAATGGACCGATTCGAACGAAATTTGATACAAAAATCACAATCCGTAAATACTGGAAGCCTATTGTTTTTATACGCAATCGAATGTTCAGAACCCCCTAAATTTTCGAGTGGAATTTTGAAAAAATCGTCAAAAAATCAAAACCGCTAATAAAGTTACGCAAATAAACATTTCTTATGTAATTTTTCCATTAGAAAATGATTGCCATAAATTTTAGAACGCTAACGTGAACCGTTCTCGAGATATTTCATATTTTTCGAAAATTTTTCAAAAAGTCATATAAAATAAGAAAGAAATATTTCCTATTGAGAAACATGTTCACTTTTCGTATGTAATACCATGGGATAAATTTTGTGGCATCAGTCTTGTGGATCTAGCTTGTTCCATTCATGAAAAAAATATACTTTGAGTAATACTTTTGCATTTGAACGCCAATAGTCATTTATCTGCTGTAAGAATAACTTATTTCTTCGTCTATAATGCTTGGCGAGATTTTGGAGACGAATTTGGTGGAATGTCGCCAACTTGGTGACTTTTTTAAATGTTGTTAAATTAACTAAAAACTCGCTAAATGGATAAAAATGACGCTAAATCAATAACGACTCATTAATGATGACGACATGGAAAATGACGACTCATTGACGAAAATTCAATAACTCGGAAACAATATAAATAACTACTATAAAAATAATCTATTTTTTTTTACTGTAAAAGAAGTAAATTCATTGCATTATATAAGGAAAGTCATGTGCTGCCCACATCAGATTTTTTAAAATTTCGGTTTACTTAATGAGTTATTTAATTTTTTATGCACTTTTGAAGTGAAAATTTTCCTTCTCTACGGGCGAAGATTTAATGAGTCGAGACGATTGCTAGCTTCTTTCTGATTGGTTTTGGGCAGAAACGTCACAAAATGGGCGAGGACTAAGTTATTGAAGCATTAGAAACTTTAAAAGTATATATCTTTATTTCTAAACATGACTACAACTTTGGTAGTGTAATTTAGAAAATGTGAAATGTTGATAATCATATGACTTATTGTTTATTCCGACAAAAAAACAGTGCGTTTCGCAACCATTGTTGTCATGAATAACAGTATGGCATTGTTATATTGCACAACAATTAAATATTTTATTGTTGTAAATATCTCTATATTGAAAGCGTAGCACGTATTATGAAACTGTATTAAGAACAAGCAGCAAAAACTACAGTTATGAAATTTTGACGTTTCTTCCTAATACAGTTAGCTATCGTTCTTAATAGCATGCGGCAAGAAAGGATTCGTGATGCAGGTTCAGCGAGCGCAAGGAAGTAGAAGACGAAGCCTTCCAACTCACGAATCGATATTCTTAGTTGGCGAGTGTAGCGATTTGGGGGCTGAGCTTGGTGGCATTGTTCGCGAAGTTAAGGGAGTTGATGAGCGTCAACTAATAATGAGACGAAGCCCTTACGTGGACACATACATGCGGCAAGCTGCAATTAATGAGTGGCAGTCAATGGAGGGCGGAGTCCTGGAATTCTGCGAGTGTTTTTTATTTATTTATTTATTTATTTATTTACAAAGACTGCAAGCAACAGGACGTAGTCCCAGTTACAGCATGCAGGAGCAAAACTACATTCAAAATACCAAGACTGCAAGCAACAGGACGTAGTCCCAGTTACAGCATGCAGGAGCAAAACTACATTCAAAATACCATGACATACATTAAAAAAGTTAAAATACATTAAAAAGTTAAACCATTAAAATTAAAAAACACTTCACAAGAATACATGTAATAAAACACAAGATGTTCACAACAAATGCTCTAGGGCCAACGGCCGTACCGTGCTGAAAACACCGGTTCTCGTTAGATCACCGAAGTCAAGCAGCATCGGGCGCGGTTAGTACTTGGTGGGTGACCACCTCGGAACACCGCGTGCTGTTGGCCATCTCGGGTGCGGTATCCCCGTGGTTTGCGCGCTAGATTTGCACGCTACCACAAATGCCGCCGTGTTCATGCGGAGTACGATCACGTTAAACATGTGGGTCCGTAAGTCCTTCCGAGAGGTTGGTGGTAGGGGAAGGAGGGTACGGTCCCTGTGGATGCCTCCCCCACTGGGTTCCGGTCTAAATTGGGTGGCACTTCCCGGCCGTCCATACAGTTACCTTACACCTTTCTGGTAGGTCGGACGGTCTGGGTCTCAACAACAACAAATGCTCTTTAAAATCCTTCTCAGAAGAATAAAAAATATCAAGATAATCCGGGAAACCATTGTATAATTTAGAAAAGCAATTTATAGCACAATTATTGCCAATACTCGACCCAAACTTCCTAATGGCAAATAAATTCGAGCTTCTAGTTCTATACTGTGGGACATGAAAACCAATCCCACCCAAGACATGGGAACAGTCAACTCGGCCACGAAACAAACCCCTGAAAAAAGAACACAGAATAAAATCCCTTCTTCTCTGTAAGCTTACAACACCAAGCAAACCACGCAAAAAAGCAGAAGACAATGCATAACAACTAATGCCAGTTTTCCCATAATAAAGATATCTCAAGAACCTATTCTGGATGACCTCAATCCTTCTAGAGTGAACGGCCTGAAAAGGCCTCCAAACCACAGACGCATACTCCAGCCCAGACCTGACCAAGGCATTGAAAAGAACTATTCTGGAATCCTCATTTACAAAATCATGCGTAATCCTCCTGATGTAGCCTAGATTTCTGTATGATTTAGCACAAATATTGGAGACATGTGTGGAAAAAGAAAAATCAGATGTATACGTGACCCCAAGATCAGCAATAGAAAACCTTCTAGTCAAAACAGAGTTGCTAATAGCATACGAAAATAAAATAGGCACTTTTTTACGAGTAAAAGATACCACACTACATTTACTGATATTGAGATGCAAACGATTTTTGCCACACCAATCAGAAAGGACAAGCAGCTCCGACTGAATATTATTACACGAAACAGCATCAAAAATAGGACACAAAATCTTCAGATCGTCCGCATAAAAAAGGCAATTTCCAAAACAATCAGCAAGATCATTAATAAAGATAATAAATAAAAGGGGACCAATAATAGAGCCCTGGGGCACACCAGATGTAGCCGAAAAGCTCCTACTCGATGACGAACCAAAATTTACACATGAAAACCTAGAACCCAAATATGACTTCAACAACATAACCAAATCAGGACAGAACCCAATACTATTCAATTTATGTATCAGAATACCGTGATCCACCGAATCAAAAGCCTTCGCAAAATCCGTGTAAACAACATCTAATTAACCCCCAGCATCAATGGCATCAATTACATACGAATTAAAACAAAGAAGATTTGTAACAGTTGACCTGCCTCTCATGAAACCATGCTGATTGACAGAAATAAAAGACCTAACTTGTCTGTATATATATCTATGCAACACAAACTCAAAAACCTTGGCAAAAGGAGAAATAATGGAGATGGGCCTATAGTTATCAATACGACATTTGTCACCTTTTTTAAAAATAGGAACAATTCTCGATCTCTTCCATTCCTCTGGAAAAACATTACACCTGATGGACAGGTTAAACATAATGAGTAAAGGATATACAAGATATTCAGAACACGCCTTAATAATATAAGCAGGAATATTGTCTAAACCCAACGAGCCAGAACCCTTAAGACCATTAATGCCATCAGAAACATCATTCAAAGTAACAAGACCAACACTCACAACACCAGAGATATCCGACTTGTAATGCCCAGCCGGAAACGAATCATATTGAGGTCATATTCAAGGACCTCAATATGAAAAGAGGAGTATGAGTTAAACCTAGTAACAAGTCTGGTACATGTAAAACTATCAATAAGGCAGCTCTTTAAATGGGATATCGATATCAGACGCCCTCGTATCAGGACTCAACCTTGACAGAAAAACCGCTCCCATTCTGGGGCGTTTCTGAGCCGCCACTAACTTTGAACTTCTACATGATCCATTTACAATAGTCTTTATTTTCGGCTCAGCACTATATCCCTTAGAGTAGTCATTGACCATCCCCACAGAACCAGATCCCACATTATTCAAAATCCTATCACTGTTTGCATGCATATGATCAATACCAGCTCGATTTCGAATTCGACGCAAATTTGGCCATTGTTCCTTATCTCTGATGTTCATTTCAACTCCATCATCAACACTTCCCCTCAAGCATTCGCCCATACTATTACTTTGAACAGAATCCAAACGTTGATCAATTTCCTTCGAAACGATCCCACACTGTTTCATATCACTGCCACTTGCCCTGTTCCTTATGAAACCATTTCTTGCATTACTATCCGAGTATACTTTATCTTCAATGCTGACCATTCTCCTAAGCAGGTCAGTATGATTATCCTGCACTTTTCTATTAAGTAGTTCAACCAGTGCAACAATTCTATCCGAGAAATCCAAGTTATTATCGGAACTGCTCTTACGCTCACCAGTTTTATCACCTACATCCAATGCCTGCTCAAAAATCTCTATCACCTTCTCTCTGTTGCACTCAAAACTGGCCCTATCCTGCTTGGAGGCCGATTTTCTTTCACAAACAGATAAAAATATCACATTTAAGTTATTGATACACTCAGAAAATGTTCTGCGCAACACAGATCCAACATCTTCCGACGTTGAAACATCAAAATTCGCCATTTCAGATCAAACACAAATTCACCGAATTCTTCCTAACTAGTCGATTATAATACTCAATACAATACTAAAACACTTAAATACTATTTATTAAAACACTTTACTTTAAAACCTCAAAATAAAAGAACTTGAGACCAGAGCACAAAAATGTGTTAGTGAGAGTCAGCGATTTGGAGGCGAAGTCCCCCGACACTTGACTCGAGAAAAGGGGTTAATGAGCGGTAGCCAATGGAGGGCGGAGCCTTGGGATTCTGCGAGAATCTGCTAGTATGGGGCACGTAGGCAATTGTATGAACCGTAGAATGAGCGGCATCCAATGGAGGGTGGAGTCCCGGGATTCTGCGAGAATCAGCTGGTATGGGACACGTAGACAATTGTATGAGCCGTAGAATGAGCGGCATTCAATGGAGGGTGGAGTCCCGGGACTCTGCGAGAATCAGCTGGTATGGGACACGTAGGCAATTGTATGAGCCGTAGAATGAGCGGCATCCAATGGAGGGTGGAGTCCCGGGATTCTGCGAGAATCAGCTGGTATGGGACACGTAGGCAATTGTATGAGCCGTAGAATGAGCGGCATCCAATGGAGGGTGGAGTCCCGGGATTCTGCGAGAATCAGCTGGTATGGGACACGTAGGCAATTGTATGAGCCGTAGAATGAGCGGCATTCAATGGAGGGTGGAGTCCCGGGACTCTGCGAGAATCAGCTGGTATGGGACACGTAGGCAATTGTATGAGCCGTAGAATGAGCGGCATCCAATGGAGGGTGGAGTCCCGGGATTCTGCGAGAATCAGCTGGTATGGGACACGTAGGCAATTGTATGAGCCGTAGAATGAGCGGCATCCAATGGAGGGTGGAGTCCCGGGATTCTGCGAGAATCAGCTGGTATGGGACACGTAAGCAATTGTATGAGCCGTAGAATGAGCGGCATCCAATGGAGGGTGGAGTCCAGGGATTCTGCGTTCGTCACTGAGTATGGGACACGTAGGAGATCGTGTGAGCCGTCCGAATGAGCAGCATCCAATGGAGGACGGAACCCAAGGATTCTGCGAGCGTCAGCGATTTCGAGGCGAAGCCTCCTGACTTGTGAATCGAGATACGGGGTTAATAAGCGATATCCAATGGAGGGTGGAGCCCCGGGATTCTGCGATCGTCAGCGAGTATGGGACACGTAGGAGATCGTGTGAGCTGTCCGAATGAGCAGCATCTAATGGAGGACGGAACCCAAGGATTCTGCGAGCGTCAGCGATTTCGAGGCGAAGCCTCCTGACTTGTGAATCGGGATACGGGGTTAATAAGCGGTATCCAATGGAGGGTGGAGCCCCGGGATCCTGCGATCGTCATCGAGTATGGTACATGTAGGAGATCGTGTGAGCCGTCCGAATGAGCAGCATCCAATGGAGGGCGGAACCCTGGGATTCTGCAAGCGTCAGTGAGCGTCAGCTATTTCGAGGCGAAGCCTCCTGACTCGTGAATCGAGATACGGGGTTAATGAGTGGTAGCCTGTGGAGAACGGAGCCTCGGGATTCCGCGAGCGTCAGCTAGTATGGGACACGTAGGCGATCGTGTGAGCCGTCCGAATGAACGGCATCCAATGGAGGGCGGGTTCAATCCAAAACTAATTGGATGGTATTATTCATTTATATTCCCATAGGTCCTACAGACCGTCTGAACAACATACTAAAATTTCATTTTGATAAAATCATTTTTACGGTAGTTATCGTGCGAAAGGACAGACAGAATGACCAAAGGCATAAACACTTTTCAACTATGTTGGAAAGTGTTAGAAAAGCTTAACGCGTCTTTTTACTTTCCTTATATACATAATATAATGTATAAGGAAAGTATTGTGACTAGGTCGAAAATTCGAATTCGAGTTTTCGACGGGAGAGTACGTTTCGAGCATCCCTGAACACGAATTAAACTTTTTTAAGGTGATGTGAGTGCGCTCTCGTGCGTGTGAGGGCATTCGCGTGAGTGCGTGTGTGTCAATTAGTCTGTGGAGACGACATCTGGCGAACGAATGGAGCGATTCGAACGAAATTTTGTACACAAATTACAATCCGTGAATACTGCACAAATTACAATCCGTGAATTCGCAGAATCCCGGGGCTCCGCCCTTCATTGGATGCCGTTCATTCGGATGGATCACACGATCGCCTGTGTCCCATACTAGCTGACGCTCGCGGAATCCCGAGGTTCCGTCCTCCATTGGTTACCGCTCATTAACCCCGTATCTCGATTCACGAGTTTGGAGGCTTCGCCTCGAAATCGCTGACGCTCACTGACGCTCGCAGACACGTAGGCGATCATGTGAGTTGTCCGAATGTACGGCATCCAATGGAGGGCGGAGCCCCGGGGTTCTGCGAATTCACGGATTGTAATTTGTGCAGTATTCATGGATTGTAATTTGTGTAGTAAATTTCGTTCGAATCGCTCCATTCGTTCGTCAGATGTCATCTCCATAGACTCACTGACACGCACGCACGCACGCACACACTCGCGCGAGCACACACATACACACACACACATCACCTTTAAAAAGTTTAATTCGTGTTCAGGGATGCTCAAAACGTGCTCTCCCGTCGAAAACTCGAATTCGAATTTTCGACCTAGTCACAATACTTTCCTTATACATTATACTATGTATATAAGGAAAGTAAAAAGACGCGTTAAGCTTTCCTAACACTTCCCAACATAATTGAAAAGTGTTTATGCCTTTGGTCATTCTGTCTGTCCATTTGCACGATAACTGCCGTAAAAATGACTTTATCGAAATGAAATTTTGTATGTTATATAAACGGTTTGTGGGACATATGGGAATAAAAATGAATGATATCATCCCGGATTGAACCCGGGTTGAAGAAATGAAATACCATGAACCTCATGGGACCTAATTCTTCAAACATTTTTTAAGCAAAGTTAAAATACACAAACTGCTACAATTTTAGGAAATATTTAAATTATCACATAAAATGTGTAAAAAAAATTTCAGCAAAATATGTTGGGTAGTGTTTTAAATAAAAATTGAAAGAATAATTACACCTATGATATATGAAGATATCAAGTGACTAAATGGAAAATAAAATATGGCATCCATTTTTTTCCGCTGTGTAAAAATCGTCATTTTTAAAGATTATTTAAATTCATATTTAGTGTTGGATTCGTCTTAAAACCGCTTTATTTTTGTGTATTATCAATGTATCTAAATTCTGTGCCTAAGCAATTACAATATTTTTGATTTTAAATGATAATTATAAACTTTGATTATTTCTACAACGAAGCCTAATTTTAACGGATGCAGAATGTAAACAAATCAAGCAATTGTAAGAATTGTTGAATTATTTTCATGCAAAATTATTTAGCTCTGGAATCTGGAATATAAGTGATATGAATGAAATATTAATTGATTTTGCATTAAGAGGCAGTCGATTTATATTTCGATGACGTCATTTGAATAAAGTTCATTTTGTGTAACTAGAATTGTCTTTTTCGATGAAGTTTTAAGTTTTCAAGTATAATAAATTACTGTACTACTGCGATAGTTTATAAATATCAACGCTGAATGTATCACATTTAGAAATGTTTAAATCAAATTGCATTTCAGTTGGCAGATGTTTCATAATCAATGTTTTATGCATGCTTGATATTTCTTGTAGTAAACTGATGCTTGATATTTCTTGTAGTACTGTTCCCAATGAACTCATGATTATGATCATCAAAAGGTTAAATCTCGTAAGAGATCTTGCGCAGTTCTAAACTTGGAATAACTGAAAACCCAGGTAGACCCCCCCTCTTCTTTGAATCTCTAAATTAATACATAATCAGGTCTTGGCATAAAATATTTTCTCCAAACTAATAAATTGTTTAAGTAAATTGAGATTTATGTCACACCCCCCCCCCCCCGAAGCTGTCATTCAGATCTGTACCACCCCCCTGAACTGTCAAAGCCTAAATGTGTATCAAAATGCCGCATTAGGAGCCTTAGGCTAAATAACAGTATAAAATAAATATTTTGAAACTCCCATAGTAATAACATATCCACTGAAATAATGTCATAAATGTATACAAACTCAGAGAACTATACTGGAGATTAAAGGCGCTTTGTTACACTATTTAATGTATGAAGTATATAGCGATAGTATATAATCTGAGCCATCTAGTCATCTGGTAAATTACTTTCTTCTTTAACATATATAGTCAGTGTAATACAATATTGAACAAAGCAAGCTTATCAAGAAGATACTTTATTATCGTTTCATGTTACATAAAAAGAAAACTAAATGCAATCTTAACAGTTACATACAAGTATGCCGTATCTGAGCAAATCTTATCAAATTATACATTTTGATGGTACATCCATGTGTTTGCCAACTTATATATTCTAGTAGCGTAATTAAAATTCCTGGCACTTGCAAAATCACTTGTAAACACATTAAAGTGCAATTTCGATAACTTCAAAACATACAGAGCGCATTTTTAAATGCTAAACTCATAGCTTAAAACATTAGAAAAAAAAAGTTTAGAATAAAATTCAAAATGTGAAGTGCAATAGCAACTCAATGAAATCAAAGAGAAATAATTTTAAATTTGGAACTTTAACATCATCCTTTTAAACTTGCATAACTTCTAATATAGCTCTCATTTTCTTGGCTATAGAATGCAATATAGATGCTTGTCCAATAGGAAGTTGCATTAGAGTCTCTTCATTCAGGATTTGCCACGCCATATCCGCTACGAATTTATCCTCAATATTGCATCGATTATTATATTGGAAATGCCATATTTCAGCTTCGCACCAAGCTTGGTCTGTATTAGTAAACTCATCCAAATATCCCAGTTTCACTCTTTCGGATAAGAAATTGTCAGCTTTCTCCTGTTTTTCCTCTGACTTTTTCATAAGAATTGATTTCCTTCTGGGAGCAGAATCCTCTTTAACAGATTCGAAAAACTTAACCATATTTTCGGATTCTGTCCAAATTCCCTCAGTTTCGAAAAGGGACTTTATTATATCGTACCGGTTTTCCGTGTGCACGTATCCTCCAGGTAAGCTTAAGTTATCGTCGGATCTCATGAGAACGACTTCCAGGTAGTTATCATACAGTTCTTTTTGATGCCAGCGTGTAATTGCAGCATATATGAAATGATTAGGTCCCCATCTTGGTAAGCAACCTCGCCCTTTCAGACCTGTCCTTCCTAGAGGATTCTTTGGAAGATCTTCCGAGTCCAACTCATATTGAAAAGCACGATTTGACTTGTCAGTTATCCAAGATTGGCGATCCACAGAAACGCCTACCGGACTTAAAAATATTTCATTCCAATAAAAATGTGGCATTTTGAACGCTTCACCTTCGCGTTCACGCCTCCGCTGAATATCTACGTCCACATGAGGTCGCAAAGAAAAGGGGAAGTCATCTTGGGGCAAGGTAAATGAAATTGGATCGTATGCAGTCCAAATGCATTGCCACGGAACATGGTTATCTGACACAGGAAACCGCGAAATCGGTGTATTGGGATAGGGGGAGATTCGGGAAAAGATTTGGATAACTTTCTTAGCGTGAAGTCGCTCCCCCATTGAAACTTGCAATTCGCTGCTTTGCAAATATTGGTGAGCATGAGTAATTTCTAACTGGACTTCGTTTAGGTGGCCTTCAAGATCTCTTAGTGTGCTTCTCTGCATATTGAGGGCACTTGCTAGAGAACTCATGCGTTCCATCCGTTTTTTTATAGTCATCTCCTCTGTCCTTTCCTGTTGGTGTTGCGTGTGATACTGTATAGCTATGGATTTCCAGTATCTGAAATCATTTTCGTTCAATATTTCCTTCTTGGGTTTGGGACTAAATTTTTTGTAACCTTTTATTTTCAAGTATTTGAGGACATACTTAGTTAAATAATAATATACTAGTTCATAAATATACTTGACTATCATGTACACAAAAGTTATTATGCATAAAGGTGGAGGCAGTGTCAGACGATTAGCAAAATTAATCACCAGTGCATACCGCTGATATTTCCAAATATATTTTCCTTCTTCCTCTAATTTCCTTGTGGTGTTACTGAAAAGAGCGAAAAGCATCGTAACCAAAATGAGTCGCAAAATTATACAATATTGTATACCATATATGTAAGGCCAAAATCCAGTATTGGGACAGGTGACTTTTAAGTACCTCCCAACTTTGCATTCATTTTGTGGAGTTCCGATAAATGATATTTTATTACTGTGTCTCTGTAGTCTTATACACTTATCATTTGGAATACCGAAATTATCAGCAGGTACAACAAAGAAACTTATTATGGCATCATAAAATGCTCTTCTGAGAAGCTCCAAGTTCAAAGGATAATCGGGATAGACCGTAGCATGTAAGGCAATTCCATTACTGATAATTATGAGGATGGTAACTCTAATGTAACTCATGAAATCAACAAGAGTCATTCGTTTCACTCGATACAACATAGGTCCTAACTCAGATGAAATAGGTAATGCAATAAATATTAAGCGGTAATAGAAATAGAGCAAGGCTACACATAACATAACTTTTACGTTGTAAGGGGACATGAATGTGTGTATCCATATTAATCTGCCCATTGCATAACAAAATAAAAAAATCACCATAACTGCTATTTCTAGACACTTGTACACAAGGGGCATACTAGTGTATTTTTTATTCAATGTATAAGCGTGATATATTGAATCTATGACAATGATTGCAATCCAAATGCATGTAAAGAAATCCAAATACACATTTCCACAAGCAGGCCAAATGACAGCTAAGCTAAAAAGACACAAGAAAAGACAATAGAAAACTTGACATACCCAAAACTTTGTAATAGGGGCGGACCAAAAATAATATATTTTTTTGAAAAATCCTGGTATTTTAGATTTCTCTAAAATACCCGGATCACCTTTTTCATTTTTACTTTTTGAAACGTTGGGTCCTTTACTGGAAGAAGGATTTTCACTTAATTCACTACTTTCAGTCGATTTAAGTTCAAACCGTACCCATAAAAACATAGGGAAAATAAAAAATGCAGACAAAATAATTTTTAACCACAAAGGCATTGTAATATCACCATATGGAAGATCTCTGATTCTGATTCGTCCCATGAATATATTATCTAGATATCTTTGGCAACAAGGATGGGCGAGGAACATTTTATTTTTAGCAAAAGCAGCCATTTCCATAAGGGCTTTATCTGACCAAACGCGATTTTTTTCGTTTAACACATCAATAGCTCTACAAGGAACATTCTCAAAACATAAGGTCATAGTACTTGCTGCCATAACGCTGAATTCCTTAGAGTGCTTTTCCATCTCGTTCTTTAAACTCAGATCAGTTACAAATTTCTCAAGTTTTTTCAAAATGATAGAACAGACAAGAGCAAGGTGAAGAGGTTGTTCAGAATGTCGCCAAAGGGTTTTTACCAGCTGAACACGGTAAGAGAGAATAGCCCAAAATACTAAAACAGCAACTGCTTTCCGTTCTGCTTCTGCAGGGGTTCTGTCATCGTAAACTTTCCGACAGTTCCAGTCTAGCTCGTAGGAGTTTATAACATTCGGAATTCCTGTTAGTTCTTCAATTAAAATTATTAGATTGCTATCTAAGAAATTCCTTAAAAGGGCAACATTAGAACCAAATCCAAGGACACTCTCCCATACGATGCTTCTGAAAAATTCTCTATTCATAGAGTTTTGAAACAGTTTCAAGAGATGTGCACTATCAAGATATGTATGGATCACAAATCCTTGATTTAAGAACAAAGATACAAAACCCTCTCTTTGGGGCCTTGTCAGAGCTCTATAAAAAGATTCTTCGTCAATATGAAACCGGGTAACTTGATCCCCAGCAAAAACTTCTTCAGATGCAACATCAGCACTATTCCAATCCATTGCAAGAAAAAGATCTTTTTTCATCTCTTTCACATCTTTTATGCTATCAGATGTTTGTGATTTAAAAAGAGCTTTCAGAAGATGGCATGGTAAATGGGAAGGGCTGAATTCAATGTCATTAAGATTTAGTATAGTCATAAATTCTTGGTCACGCTGCTTAGAGTATCTGATACAATCAAAAATCTTTTCGGTGAGGAATGATATTTTGTAATCTGAAAATTTTGGATATAATGCATGCATAATGTCAGAAACTTGAGGTTTCAAAACTGCTTCTGTATATTCTGCTTCATTGATACTCTCAGGTCGAGAAGTTGATTGATTATATGCGTATGATAGCAGATCAGCTAAACCACCACTGCCTTCAAACACTACTAAAGGTAACCCATGTTTCAAATGCCCTAAAATTAAATCAATTTGATCGATTTTACCGTGAAGTAGAAGGCCCATGACTGGAATTTCGATGCTTTTGCTGGAAGCCTCTGCAAATTCAACATATTTTGTTTTATCTTGCCCGTGCATACTTATATAATGCGCCAAATTTAAAATAAAGTTCGAAGTGCCTCTCCCATCTTCCGAGGAGTCTTCTACAACTATATAGTAGTCATAGAGTCGGTTAATATTTCTTTTTCTTTCGACTTCTTGTTCTTTGACTTTATCAGTTTTACTCTCTCCAAATTTCTTCGAGAAAGATAAAACACTTTTTCGACAAATTCCGATGAGTGCTGTTTCTGGAAATGAGGAATGGATATTTTGCAAACCTCTATTCATAGATTTTCTTCTAGAAATTTCGCTTTCAAATGCTTTTCCAATATCTCTGCTAAAGCCATGATTCAATCCATCCGTACACAGCCACATTTCTGTAGTGTTCAGAGCGTGCACTAATCCCTTAACTAGCTTACGACTCAGTTGTCTGTAGTCATCAGATGGAGACTCTTCTGTTTCCGCAACTGCAAAAAGTACTATTTTAGGAAAAGGAAGACCCCAATCATCAAAAAGCTTTGAAATCAAATCGTCTATATTAACTGAATGGGGAGTCAACATAAATGGTATATGTTTAGAATCCACACGATGTTCATCAAAATACAGTTTTCCTGTACGAATATCTTCAACTTTAGGCAGAGATTCTGGCTCCTCTTTTTCCTCAAGAATAACATCTTCATTATCTTTATCCAGAGAACATTTGCCAAATTCCACATGCACCTCAACTTTAGCCATTTTCACAAGTTTTTAAAACGGTTACTCCATTCTATAGCTTTTATAAAAAAAAATCGTTACATTTAATTAAGACAAGTAAATTGGTATATTTAACGTTACATATTTGCAATATTTTTAATTCATAACTTTTGAGAAAAAGAATTCTCTATTTACACCAAGTAGTAATACGAGTAGTAATACAGTTAATTATACAGAATTCCAGGGGAATAGTTAAATTTTATAGTTGCCAATATTTTACTTTAAAAGTATGCATCGAAAATAAATTAAAATCTTAAATTTATTTTCAAGCACATTTATTTCATTCTGAGCTGTCTGTTATGCGCCATTTTTATGCGTAGTGATTTTTAAATGAAAATGTTACATACATAGAAATCGGAATTGCATGATTTATGTTGTAACTCCATGGTTTCAATTTCCTTACATAAATGAATGTTTTATCCAGCGTTTTTTGATGTTATAAGTTTTTTTTTTAAATATGACAAAGCATAAATTCACCGAATTTGGAACAGTTTCTGATTTTATTAACTAGCTATTAGGATCAAAGCTGAATAAATGAAACAAATGAAAATTATATTTAATCTATATTTTTGAGTATCTGTTATAGCTTAAGGACATTGGATTATGAACATTATGTCACTCCTCCCCCCCCCCCCCGGGTTCCGATCTAAATTGGGTCGCACTGCCATGGCCGTACAAAAGTCCAAACAGTTAACTTACGCCGTAGGTAAAGTCGGACGGTCTGGTTATAAAAAAAAAAGGAGAAACATTGCATATTGGGTTCTGTATTGAGTTCGGTAGTTACTTTTATTGTTATCACGTTAACAACCCAACTGAACGATAACGAGCTGATACTCTCTGTGAAAAGTTCTGCAAAAAGTACGTAACTCATTCAGTTCTTAATAAATGCAAAAAATTCGAGAAATTTCCAGAACTTGCAAAAAATCACCAAGTGGGCGATATTTCGCCAAATTCGTATTCAAGGCCACCAAATTTATCGATTAGTTTAAACGATCCAGACCTTCAAATTATTGAAGCATAGTGATATAAGAACGGAGTTTCCTTGCCATCGACTTATATACGTTTGTGTTGTTGACGCTGTTTTTTTTATCAACTATTTGACCAATTTGCGTAAAATTTGGAACATTTGTAAAATTGATTTAGCTACTCGTTATGATTGAGACCGAATTTTAAAATTCGACCTGTCCTACTCAGATAATTAGGATCAAAAGTGAAAAATTATAGGAAAAATTATATTCAAAACTTTCGCGCACTATGTCCGGAAATAAACCATTGTTAACATTTAATATTCTGATATGTGAAATATGTTTTGCAATTAATTTGATTTTAAATACTTAAATATAGATCACGTGACATGTGGTAAACAACGTTGAAGAACAAACTCTTTGGTTAAGAGGCTATGTCTATACTTGGAGAAAACCTATCTTGATATAACAGAGAGGTGCAGGAAAAACTATAAGCCTCCGTCAAAGAATATAGTCCAATTTGTTTAGCGTTATAAATAGTTAAAATCTAAAATATTTTGCATAAATTCGATGGTTTTAGTTTAAATCAATCAATTTCTAAAACTTTATTTCAAATTCTTACCATCTGTAATAATAAATGAAGATGTTTGTGTCGTCTGTAGCGGAAAATCTAAGCATCATACGGCAATGAAATTTGGTACACAAGGCACAGAACCCAGGATGATCGACCATATTTTTTAAAAACTCCAATTAGTTTTTTAGTTATTTTATGTTTTAGCATGCCTTTGAGGGATTTTCACACTGGTTCCTTGGCGACCGAATATATTATCATAGAGTTTCCATCTTGACACCCTTGGAAAGATTGAGGAATGTTCTTTCCAACGACATTTGAACCGAATTCGTAAGACAATTCTTTTACATTTACATTTTTTTAAATACATTGAAATTTGTATTTTATAGGTTATCTGATGAATCGTCGCATCTAAAATACTAAGATTAGCACATTTCTATAGTTTGGCAAAAAAACTGCGTGCATATCTTAGCAATTTAAGAAAAACAATTTTTTTAATCAACACGTAATTTAATTTTTGGCCATTTTTTAAGCGAACAACGAACGCATTTTATCAGCTCTTCGCGTATCCATGTTTCTTCTTTCTGCGGTGCGTTCAATGCGACTGCGCATGCGTTTAAAGCCTATCTTACAGAAAGGATTTAGTTTTGAATATTTTCTTTCTTTCACTTAGCGAATAATGTGTATATAGCTTGCGTTTGAAAATTGCATAGTGTTATCTGTAATGTATTATTTAAGTATCGGGCGTTTATTTACGACCCGGGTAACGCCGGGTAATTCCTTCCATATCTAATAATAAAGGAAGATGTCTGTCTGTGTCGTCTGTACCGGAAAATCTAAGTGTCGTACGGCCATTAAATTTTGTATAGAGGTACTTTGGTATTTGGTATCTAGTACTTCAGGATCCGAGAAAATACACCTAGGCGAGATTTCTTTAAAATTCAAATTAGTCTTTTAATTATTTTAAGCTATAGTACAATTTTGAGTGACGTATGTTTGAAAGATAATTTTTTGATCTTTCGGGCGTTTATTTATTAGGACCCGGGCAGTGTTGGTTTATTTATTCTAGTATTTTAATAAAACAAGTCTTTATGATTTTCAAATTAATGGCCGCTCAAAACTTGGCATTCTTTGCAGAATCCAATTTTGTGATAACCAAATCCCATATTTAGAAACTCGTTTTTAGAGGATTATATTCGCAATTCTTTTCAAGATAAAAAAAATCTGATGTGGGCAGCACATGACTTTCCTTATATAGTGATGAATTCCTTATATAGTGATGGTTTCCTTATATAGCAATGAATTTACTTCTTTCACAGTGAAAAAATGGTGTATAAGATCCATGGCACAGTGTTCTTTTAGTTGAATTGTACATTGCGCGCTTTTCTGGATGACTACATGTAAAACTATTCCGTACCCAATTAACTTATATTTCACGCAGCTCTAAATTAACAATTATAAATATTGATAGCATCCTCAACAAGCAATATAGTCCATATATCAAAATATTTTAATAATAAATTCATTAATTAGGCATCATTTTCATTAACTTGGCGGCATTTTTGCAATTTTGACGATGTTTTTGTCAATCTGGGGGCGAAATATGGCCAAGTTGGCGATATAATACATCACCTAGTGTTACAGACAAACGGAAAGAGGAGCATTTCCTATATAATAGAAGGTATGCCCGTCATATGACCTAAATCAGAATTTGCGATACATTACTTCCCATTTGGCGTCATTTTTATCAATTTGGCGACATTTTTGTCATTTTGGCAACAAATAAAATACTCGCCAAGTTGGCCACGTTCCGCTAAATTTCTCGCCAAGCGTTATGGACGAAGCAATAGGTTGTTCTTATAGCCTACTCTTATGTTCTTTCCAAGATATTGAACTTTCAGAAATTAGTCGTCATTACCATTGATTTAGCGTCATTTTTATCAATTTGGCAACAATTAAAAAGTTGCCAAGTTGTCGACATTCCGCCAAAATCTCGCCAAGCGTTATGGACGGAGAAATAAATTATTCTTATAGCAGATAAATGATTATTGGCGTTCAAATACAAAAGTATTACCCAAAGTAGCGTTTCTCATGAATGGAACGAACTAGATCCACAAGAATGATGTCACCAAATTTATCGCATGATATTACTTATGAAAAGTGAACATATGTCACGATAGTTAATATTTTTATTTTATATAATTTTTTTAAACATGTGCAATATCTCGAGAACGGTTATTGATAGCGTTCTAAAATTTATATCAATCGTTTTCTAATGAAACATTATATAAGAAATGACTATTTACACTTTAATATTTTTCTTGGTCCGCTGGATCCTGGGGTCTCCGTGGTGTTGCCCTTTGGTTATTATATTGTGTTGTATTGGTTGCTGTTACTGTCTTGCATTTTGTTGTTTTGTTTTGTTTTGTGTCCGGTGTTGTCCGGTGTTGGTTAATCATTCAAACTTTGAAACACTAAGATTTATATTCGAAACACGTTAATTATCAACACCTCAATTAATTGATACATATTTACCACTCAGTTTTTCGTCAGATTCATGTCTTCTCACAATAATATTTCTCTAATACATCAGCTCACATTATATTTTAATAATTATCACTTTTAATATCACTAAATATGTTTTTACACCATTCACCATTTTAATACTATTTTAATATCACTAGCATTATCTTCTACATAAAACGTTTCTGTCTCCTATATATATCAACATTTATGTTTCAAACACCATATGTACATATCATCTTCAAAATGTCTTTGTTCAAATCATCAACTATTATGTATAAGAAAGCAACATTTATGTACAAGAAGAACTATGTATATATCATCATCAAATTGTCTATGTTCAACTCATCTATCTGTTTGATGTTAATACAAAATATGTAACCCTATGTAAATCAATTTTAAGCTTTCAATAAACGTTGCTGTGGACCGTAGGACGTTGGCATTGGGAGTTGGCATCTGCTAACTTTCCTTCCCGGTCGTCCAAATAGATACTCCAAGTCCTCTGGACGAGTCGGACGGCCTGGGGCTTTCACGTACCTTTATTACAGGTTTTGATTTTTTCAAAATTTCACTCGAATATTTGGGGGGGGGGGTTGAACATTCGATTGTGTATAAAAACAATAGACATCCAGTATTCATGGATTGTAATTTTTGTACCAAATTTCGTTAGAATCGCTCCATTCGTTCTTGAGATATCATCTCCACAGATTCACTGACACACACACACACAGAGACACACAGACATCATCTCAAATACGTTTGATCCGTGTTCAGGGATGCTTGAAACGTGATCTCCCGTCGAAAACTGGAATTCGAATTTTCGACCCTGTCACAGTATTTTCCTTATACATTATATTATGCATATAAGGATAGTAAAAGATTTCTGACCACGAAAGCCTCTTTTCTACGATGTAGGGAAAGTAATAACTAATATTTTTCTAATATTTTATTTCAGGGACTGGGATGAGATGGAGAATGAATTGGAGGATGATCGAGAGAACGAAATTGACGATGATCGAGAGTTACTATGCGACGAGACAGCCTGTGACGACTATGAATGTCCCGAAATTGATGACTGCGAATACGGATTTGTTCCCGACGTTTGTGAGTGCTGCTTCATATGTGCAAAGGTAAGGTACTAAAGTCTATATCTACCAAATTGAATAGGATTCAGACGTATTCAGTGAATACGATTCCTCACAACTCGGGAAAAGAAAATTCTTGCTTCTGTCGAATACTTGAGCAAACATGGTGCTATTTTATATAATAAAAAGTCGAAGGCCTAGTTATAGAAATACTTATTCTGTTACTCTTCTGAAACAGAAGATTGTAGTTCATTTGTCAAACCATATTTTGATTGATTGTAAGAATGGTGTTTGTTCTTAATTTAAATCCCAATCTTACATAAAATTGTATCCGAAATCGATTCCCGCCATTAAAACTTTCTTAAAAATAGTAGAATTTCTTTTGATCAGTTAAAGACTATAAGGCATCTTTCAGTTGATACTATAAGACATCTTTTAGTCGAGACTATAGCTTCAAATAAAGCCAATTTCAAATTTCACTTAAACATTTGTCAAAAATAGAAAGATAACTTAAATCCAACCCTAACTTACTTATTACTATAATTATTATGTTTTTATAATAGGCTGATAATGGGGATCAAACTGTATTGCTTGTCAAAATTTTTATGTATAAAATATCAATAATCGCTTTCGAGACCATTACTAGAGCCCGGATTTTGTCCTAGTTTTCTGTTTTGCTAACTGGAAAGTATGTCCGTCATATGACGGAATTCGAAATTTGCAAAATATCACCTCCCATTTGGCGTTATTTTCATCAATTTGGCGACATTTGCGATATCCTGCCTAATTCTTTACCAAATTTTTTGTCAAATGCCACGGACGGACGAACAGAGAAATAGCTTTTTCTTATAGTAGATTCTTATATTCTTTCAAAGATATTGAATTTTCCCTGATTTTGTGATATTTTGTTCAATTTTGAGACATTTTAAAAAACTCGTCAAAATATTCGCCAAGCGGGACAGTTGGACTGATAGACAAACGCTGCCGAAATATCATTACAATACTATCCCCTCTCAAAACACAATTAATGTTTTGATTTGGCGTAATTTTTATCAATTTGACAACATTTTAAAATTTCGCCAAATTTGTCGCCACGTGGGACGGTTGGACTGACAGGCAAATGATACCGAAATATCATTACAATGCTATCGCTTTTCAAAACACAATTAATTACATTAATTTAGCATCATATTTATCAATTTGGCAAAATTTTTATCGATTTGTTGACATTCTTATCGATTTGGCAACATTTTCGTCAATTTGGTGATATTTTGATAAATTTGGCGACATTTAAGAACTCACCAAATTTGTCGCCAAGTGGAACAGTTGGATTGACAGATAAATGCTTCCGAAACATCATTACAATATACTATCCCTTTCAAAACAGAATAAATTTCATTGCTTTGGTGTCATATTTATCAATTTGCGACATTTTTACCGATTTGGCGACATTTAAAAAAGTCGCCAAATTTGACGTCAAGTGGGATAGTTGGACTTCACAGACAAACGCTATCGAAACATCATTACAATAATACTATTCTCTTTCAAAACGCAATTGATTTGGCGATATTTTTGTCAATTTCGCAACATTAAAAAAAAGTTGCCAAGTTCGTCGCCAAGCGTTACCCAAGGTGTTTATATTATTAATAACGTTAAATCAAGGTGTTTATATTATTAATAACGTTAGAATCGTCTGTAGCTCAATTTTTTTTGTGGGCATATATATTTTTTTGCAACAGAGTATATTTTAAGTGGTATGAGAGAGCGCGAGTTTCGCAGGTATTACCAAGCCCATAGTAATTTTGTTTAATCAGTTTAACGGGACAGTGTCCTTTAATTGCATAGAAATATTTGTTTAACAGTCAGTAGCTGTATATGTTTATACATTTAATAAGCACTTTAAAAGTTTAAAATCCTTGTCTCTGTGTGTTCTCCTTAGCTATTAGGATTCTTGAATAAACGTGAGTTGTGTCACTTTAACATCAGATTTCGAAAACTTGATCTTGACAAAATTCATCGGACCTATAAAGGATCGAACTTTATAACTTTAATATTATTTAATTGTTTATAAAATTTTGATAAAATGTTTTGTAGGGTCCAGGTGAGCAGTGCGGCGGCTTATTTGACCTAGCTGGAACATGTGCCGTAAGTTATTACTGCAATCTACATCCCAAGTATTCCCAGCTACCTGGAATATGCATCCTGAAATCATATTAAAATGATGTGAGGACTTCAACTGTACATCCCATTTAATCATCATCCTGTAATTTTGACCTTCTGCCTCATTCTAATAAACCATTGTACAAATGATTATCGTTGTTTTTCGCTTGCTGTTTGCTTTGACTGGTATTTAAGCCTGTCAAAGATAAGAAAACTAACACTCTAGAAAAATCTGATTCGGGCAGAATCATGGCTTTCTCTACATAATGCAATGACTTTCCTTCTTTCATAGCAAAATGATGGGGTAGAAGCTCCACAGAACAATTATTTTGGTATTGAACTGACGACTGTAAATTAAAATTAAGCGCTTTTGGCAATTTGAGTGCAAACGGGTGATTTATTTATACTTATGTGCAAAATTCTGCAATTAACATTTAATTAATGTTCAATATTAATTGCATGAAATAAATGACTATGGGCGGATTATTGGGCGGCAGAATAAAAACTATTACAAATAAGATCTTCTGTCGTGAATGGAATGATCTAGATCACCAGAATGCTGCTGCATAATAATGCATATGGAAAGTGAACATAAATGACAATACTTTTTAATTTTATATAATTTTTTTTGATAAATTTATTTGGAAAATGTGCCATATTTTAAGAAAAATTCATGTTAGCGTTTCAAAGTTTATATCATTTGTTTTATAATTTAATTAGAAATTACATATGAACTTATTTTTTATTTAACTGTATTCAAAGTCGTGATTTTTCAAAGAAATATTCGAAAATCGAACGGTTCATGCTAGTTTTCTAAAGTTGGTATCATTCGTTTTCCAATAAAAACATATAACATTATTATTATTATTTTATTATTATTGAAAAAGCAGAATTTTTAATATTTTTTTTTCAAAAATTCATTTGAAAAAAGAAAAAAAAAATGGGGTGGGGGGGGGGGATGTTTTACAAACATCCCATCGCATTTTAAAATCAGGGTTTCAGTATTCATTAATTATAGTAATTGAACAAAATTATATTCGAAACGCTTCCTTCGTTGGTGTAATATTGCACCTACAGACTCATGGATGAACACACACTTGCATACATACACACATTAATATACATACAGGCACACATTAATATACATACACACGCACATTAATATATATACACACACACATAGGCATTACCTCACACATACATAGACATAACCGATACAAGTTCCGGGATTCTTAAAACATGTTCTTCCGTCGGAAACTCGAACTGGAATTTTCGACTCCGTGTTATAATACTTTTCATATCCGTTCATTACAGCCCAATGAGACTGGCTGATTAAGAGACACTTCCACAGTCGAAACTACTGACGATAAAAACTTGACAATTTTTAAAAATATTTTATCAGTGAATTTATTTTTAGCTTTTAATTTAATTGTGGTAACTATGGTAATCGAGTTACGTTTCAAATACCGAAATCGTCTGCTGGCGATTTTTCAAATCAAAGAATTGAAAAATAATGCTGTAATTAATTGATTTGTCTGAAAACGCTGAAAAAAAAAATGGCACCATGCATTGAACGGAAATATTGGTTCACATAACGCAATTTCCATGTTAACTGAATTATAAAATATGCGCCATTTTTGCGCTTAAATTTGAAACGGTTTTCAGAACTTTATTTAATGTGCTGTCGCATTTAGTGACTACTAGACATTTTGATCGCATGAAGTGTTGCTCAAAATGTCTAGTATATTATACTAGGTATGTAAGGAAGTATTAAATTTGCAACGTCTATTAATTTTTTGTTTAATAACATATGGCACTTAGCGTCGAATATCGTCGGCTTAATCGAAAATCTTATATCGTTAGGTTTTGACAAATGATCGATATAAAGATTCAGCCTTAGTCATCGGTGGGCTTCTGGAGTGGAAAGACTTTTGGAAAGACTTATTGACCCCCTCTTCTTTTATCCGCTCCCACTCCCGAGAGGGAATCGAAATTTTGCCTCCGTTTGATTCTGTCTCATGGTCGATGTTATAAATGTACAAAGATTCAGCCTTCTAGGTCACCGGAGGCTTTCTGAAGGATTTGAACGATGTTTTCACTCTCCCACTAGTTTCTTCGCTCCCGGAGAGGAAAATAAAAATCCGGCTCCATTAGGTTTTTCTCGTGTTCCGTACTATAAATAAGCAAAGTTTCAGTGCTCTAGGTTCCGAGGGGCTTCTGGGGGATCCGGAAAGGCACAAACACTCTACAATACACATATAGCAAATTTTCTTGCTCCCATTGCACTTGAAATGTTATAAGGATTAACAATTTCTATTCTAGACTTCTTATTTTTCAAGCAGTTTCTCCCCCGGGGAAAGAAGAGTCAAAATTTAAATAGCAGCCGCACAGACTGCGGACGGAAGGTGGAGCTGGCAACCAGGTTCTTAAAATGCGAAGTGCGAAGCACGAGTTGAAACGTCGCGTGTGTGGCTGCAGCCGACGGTAGAAAGGGTGGACCGTATACATTCTGATTTATTATTTGTAAATTACCAGTTTTAAGAATAAACTTGTTCTTTTTATCAAAGGATGCCTGCTTGTTTATTTCGCCACCTTTACAAGGTTTTATTTAGTATTGTCGAATATCAAAATTCGTTGCGAGGCACAGTCAGGATGTAAACTCAATGGGTCGGCCCCTCGCTCACGGTGATTGATTGATGCTGACGAATGTATAAAAGACCCGAAACCTGTCCATTAATGCTGTTATCAGCAATAGGAGCGCGATTCCAGATATTGCTTTCCCTGCAACACATGGTAATGTATAGGGGGCGCGGTAGCCCATTGGTTAGCGCGCTGGAGTTGCACTCGGTAGGCCCAGGTTCGATTCCAGCCGCTGCCAAAACTGCCGCCGTGTTCACGCGGAATACGATCACGTTAAGCATGTGGGTCCGTAAGTCCTTCCGAGAGGTTGGTGGTAAGGGAAGGAGGGTACGGTCCCTGTGGATGCCTCCCCTACTGGGTTCCGGTCTAAATTGGGTGGCACTTCCCGGCCGTCCAAACAGTTACCTTACACCTTTCTGGTAGGTCGGACGGTCTGGGTCTCAACAACAACAACATGGTAATGTATAGGGAATGTATTGCAATCGTGTCGAAAACCGGAACTCGAGTTTTCGACAAATTTACACGTTTTGAGCACTCCAGAACCAGAAAAACCTATTTTTAGCATGAATCCTGTGTGTTTGTCTGTCTGGGCAATGTATGCATCCATTCTAGTTGGAAAATTAATTAGCTGAATATCATTAAATTTGGTAGATAAGTCACTCTGCTGCATTTTGCTGCGATTCTGAAAAAAAAAAAAAATTCTGCGAAATGGCCCTCAAAAATCGTTAAAATCTAAAATAAGAAACTACATATGCTCAAAAGTATCAATTAAATGCGTGTTTTATACGTTATTTCTGATGATGACAAGAATAAGACCAACCCCCTAACTCTAGAATTAACCGTTCTCGAAATATTTTAGTTTTTTTCATGTTTGCAACGTCGTCTTTGAAAATGCGTCCAGTCGCCAAATGAAAACGAAAATTGAATTAAAATCGCAAATAATAACCGCAGTGTCATTTCAAATAATTATCCATGCTACTTAGTGCAATTAAACTAAGTTTAATGACTTATAAAATAAATAAATTGAAAATGAATTTGATTCTGCAGGGGACTCATGTTTTGCCTACATCACATTTTTAACACTTTACAACAAAGTTGAAAAAAGTTTATGACTTTGTTCATTCTGTCTGTTAGCACGATAACTGCCGTAAAAATGACTTTATTAAAAGGAAGTTTTAGTACGTTGTTCAGATGGTCTGTGAGACCAATGGGAATATAAATGAATAATATCATCCAAATAGTTTTGGATTGAACCCGGGTTAAAAAAAGGAAATACATTGAACCCTATGGGACCTAATATTTAAAACTTTTTTTAAGCAGATTTAAAATTCAGAAATTGCTTTGACAGTTTTAGGAAATATTCAAATTATCCCATAAAATATATAAAAAAAATGTCAGCAAAATATATGCAGTAGTTTTTTAAATAAAAATTAAAATAATAATTACGCCTTTTATATGAAGAGATCACGTGATCATTATAGGAAGAGATCACGTGACCATTATAGGAAGGATCACGTGACCCACTTCAAAATAAAATATGGCATCCATCTTGTGTCAAAATCGTCATTTTTAAAGTTCTTTTTAATTCATATTTAGTGTTGTATCCGTCCTAAAACCGCTTTATTTTTGCTTAAATTCTGTGCATCTACATACTGAAACAGCGCAATTACAATATATTTGAGTTTAAATGATCATCCAACTTTGATTATTTCTACAACGAAGCTTAATTTTCACTTATGTAAAATGTAAACAGCAAAATATGTAGAATGAGTTGTATAAGAATTGCTGCATTTTTTTAACGCAAAATTATTTAGCTCATGGAGTCTGCAATACAGCTGATATGAATGAAATATTCATTGATTTTACAGAGAGAAGGACGATTTTTTCGATGGAAGTTTTAAGCATAGAGTTTAATTACTTGTACCTCCATGATCTTAAGTTTTTAAATAAAATAAGTTATTATAGTATTGTTATGAATGAAATGAATGGGAAAATGTTTATGAATGAAATGCTGCTTTTATAGGGAGAGCCAGGCGTGTTATATTTTGATGACGTCATTTGAATAAATTTCATTTGTTTTCGATGAAGTTAATAAATTATTGTAGTATTATGATAATTTTAAAAATATTATCGAGGAATGTATCGCATTTTAGAGATGTTTAAACCAGGCAATTTAAATTTCAATGCCATCATTTGAATGAAGTTCGTTTTTTTCGATGAAGTTTTAAGTTTTCAAATATAATAAATTAATGTAGTATTGCGATAATTTTAAAAATATTACCGAGGAATGTATCGCATTTTAGAGATGTTTAAATAAAATTGCATTGAAGTTGGAAAGTATTTGATAATCAATGTTTCATGCATGATTGATCTTTCTTGTTTTTTCATAATTATATACGGTTACGTACCAGAATTGACTTTTGCTAGCAATTATATACGGGTGCTGGAAAACTGTTTTTGCCTGATTTTACCTTTTACTCCTCCACCAATACAGGGTTCCTATGAAAGTCCTTGAACACCTCAATAACTTTGTAAAGAAAGGTCCATAATTTTACCCGTTAGGTCTCGCTGTGGTAAAATGAGCATGCCCTATAGAATAAAAGTTTTTGAAGCGCCCCTAGTGGTGAATTAAAAAAGTTAGGACTCGAAATCGGCAACAAAGCCATATAAACGAAAAAATCCAATTGCAAAGCTGTAGAGTGCCACACAACATTATGAGTGTCCAACAACGTTAACTACAAAATCGTGAATTTTTAGGAATGAGGAAAAACTGTTTTAATAGTATTTTATTTTTTTAATTTTTCATAAACCATACTCAATACAAGGCAATTATAAATAGTTGCATATTATAAGGTTATATTAAGTGATATTGTCAAGCATTTAATATCACTTCCTTGTTTAATAATTCTGTAATAATTAATTAATTTTAAGATGAAGCAGGTAACATTTTCTGACATTAAAATTAGTTTGGCCTAAAGCACGTTACAGATTTTTTGTTATAGTGTTTATTGGTTTTTATACATTATCAAAATAACTTTATATCAAAACATGCAATTTTGTAGCTAACGCTGTTTGACACTAAAACCCTCGAAATATAAACGTTACATTTATAATCTCTTATTTTGCGGCCTGTTATCCAGATTCTGGGTAGCAGTCATTTTGTGGTCACGAAGTTGATAAGATAAAATAACATGGTTTGAGATAAGTGTAATCATTTATTCCTTTACACTGCAACATGTACATGGTTTTCGAACTAAGAGATTCTCTCTGCTTCGGGGTTTGCGGAAAAACTCCCACTGGCGCTCAAATCAAATAAATTCAATAATGATAGTTGTTTCATACTAGAAATTTATTAGCTATAATTTGTAAGTAATGATGAAAACAAAAATTTTGAATATGTGAAGGTTTATAAGAAAAAGGGCCAGTTGTTGAAAATTTGAAAATTGAATATAGGTGAAGTACAGCTGTTTCGGCTGATTCTAAAAAAATACAAAACCGCATGTCTTTAGTATAATTACAATTCATCTTACAAATTTTGCATTATTAATCAAGATAGCACATTAAAACCGTAAAAAAAAAAAAAAAAAAAACCTGCTCGAAAGTTAAGTTATTAGCAGGATTGGCTGGTCTAAACCTTGGTTTAAACTCGTCTTGGTTAAACCAGGTTTAAACCTTGGTTATGTGATCGACATGGTATTGTTTTGAGTTCGATTTGGCCTCGGGGGTTGATGGAAAAAAAGTTGATTAAAAATCACTAATATAAAAAATAACTAAATATCGCTTAGTATAATAATAATAATAATAAACTGGAACTAATTATCTTTAGCATTAGTAATATTCAACACATAATATTTTTACAAAATGAACACTAAAATAAACAACAAAAAAATGCAACACAAATTGCGGATTATTTAGTCGTGAATTTCTATAAAACTTTTATATTATACTAGAAAATATACCACTCGGCGTTGCCCGGGAGTTACAGGAGGGTAGTTATATACAATAACAAAATAAATAAATTTGATTCGTATAATTAACAGTGAAAATTATATATGCTATCCGCGTACATCAGCGCAACGGGCGTGATACGACCACCACCTCCCCCACCTCCAAATCACGAAACATCATAGCACTGCGTGGCGATTTACGGTTGAAACTTACTAATCATTGCTTATATCTTGTCAAGAACCAACAAACAAGCACACCCGTCACATTGACAATGTCAGTCAATTTTACTAAATAAAAGTCTTTATAATGCATGCGATTAGATATAATTATATCAGATGTATGTACTATAAATAATAAACATTATAAGATTAACAGTCTGCAAGATCACATAAGCGTAATTTTTTTGTTGCTTATCCTATTATAATTACGTAATAGTAAAATAGAGGGGGGTCAGTGAAAAGTAGAGAAATTCTTGAAGGGGACGACGGTCAAAGGAGTTTGAGGACCCTTGGTTTAAATCATGGTTTTTCGTTTTTTTTAACTCCAGATAGAAAAAAATACTTAATTTCTTGGAATGGACAACAAGTATAGTTTAAACGTTTCCTGTATTTGAAACTAGAATAAATTATCCGGCGTTATCCGGGTTCTAAATAAACGCCTACTACTTAAATAACAGATACAGATAACATCACTCAATTTACAAATCGCCTGTTTTGAACTAAAATTATTTCCGCGCTCCATTTTATTCCATGAGCAACCATGTTAATTGTGCAACACGGTTTTAATATGGCAATTTAGGGCGTAAACACCTAATTAAGCTCCTTTGATACCCTTTAAATAAGCTCATTTGATACGCTCTAAATAGGCACTCTGCAATTCGCTACGTATGCTCACAAACAACTGGTTCGTAGATCGCTGATAGCTGGCAGAGCGACACAAAAAATATCTTATATGCTTTATATTTTAAACTCGCAAAGTTAGAAAACTGATATTCAAGAAGTTAGACTTTTGAATTGTTTAGAATAAACATTAATAAATGGAAATACTTAGTCGTAAAAAAGAAAAAGTTCCTCTACCCTAGAAGTAAAATAAAAAAAAGTAATAATTGCTATTTCAGCGAGAAACACTGTTAAACATTGTTGTATATTCTGTGACGTCATCTTCGCTTATCCTACAGCCCTCTTCAGAGAAGGAGGCTGTGGGATAAGTAAGGAGACTGTGGGATAAGCAAGGAGGCTGTGCTCGAAGCAGGCTGTGGGTTAAGCACAGCCCTCTTCCCAGAAGAGGGCTGTGCTTATCCCCCCAAGCTAAGACTTCTAAATATACAGGCTGATGCAACCGCCATTTTGATTCCAACCGGTCCAATCAGTTATCGTCTGCCGATGCTATTTCAATGGCACGCGCATGTTACATGGCTGATATTTTATACGCAATTTATCTGTGAAATAGGTGCTTCTGCTTTCAAAAATTTCTACCCAGTATTAAAAAAATAAGTATTATAAAATATTTTGATTTTCTCGAGATCGCAAAAAAAGGAAAGTCACTCCCTTTTCGCCTGTACAGCCATCGTGGACGGTTGGTGGTAGGTACGGTCCCTGTGGATGCCTCCCCCACTGGGTTCCGGTCTAAATTCGGTGGCTCTTCCCGGCCGTCCAAACAGTTACCTTACACCTTTCTAATAGGTCGGACTGTCGGGGTCTCAACATTAAAATTCACAGAAAACTGAACAGTACAGTGATTAATTTTTTTTCTATTAGCTAGAGAAGATATCACACACTATTTATGTCGGGCGAAGTAGCCCAGTGGTTAGCGCGCGGGAGTTGCACTCGGTAGGCCCGGGTTCGATTCCCGCCACTGCCAAAACTGCCGCCGTGTGCATGCCGAGTACGATCACGTTAAATATGTGGGTCCGTAAGTCCTTCCGTGAGGTTGGTGGTAGGGGAAGGAGGATACGGTCCCTGTGGATGTCTCCTGGGTTCCGGTTTAAATTGGGTGGCACTTCCCGGCCGACCAAACAGATACCTTACACTTTTCTGGTAGGTCGGACAGTTTGGGTCTTAACAACAACAACGCTATTTATGCCAGGGCACGGTAGTCCAGTGGTTAGCGTGCGGGAATTGTAATCGGTAGGCTCGGGTTCGATCCCCCCCTGCCAAAAACTGCCGCCGTGTTCACACGGAGTACGATCACGTTAAACATGTGGGTCCGTAAGTCCTTCCGTGAGGTTGGTGGTAGGTGAAGGAGGGTACGGTCCCTGTGGATGCCTCCCCCACTGGATTCCAGTCTAAATTGGGCGGCTCTGTCTGGTCGTCCAAACAGTTACCTTACACCTTTCTGGTAGGTCGGACGGTCTGGGTCTCAACAACAACATTATTTATGCCGAAAATTGGAATTGTGCGATTTTTCCATTCTCATATGATACAATAAATATGAAATATTGTAAACTTTTCATATTTAATCGAATTTTCATTTTTTTTTTAATATCAAGAACTAATCTTAAGAATTCGGTTAAAAGCTCGTTGAAACGATCGTTCTTCTATCTTTCCGATGGTGTCAAGAGGGAAACTCTGCAATAATATTTTCGATCGCTAAGGAACAGATTTATGCAAAATTTGATCAAAATGGCGCTTCAACATTTAATAATTAAAAACTCTGATGTGGGCAGCACATGACTTTCCCTGCAGCATCATATTCACGTTTTCTTTATTTTTCAATAATTCATTATATTGAGTTTAATTGCACAAAATAACACCAACAAGTATTTGAAATTACACTGCATTTGCACTTTTAATTCCATTTTCGTTCTCATTTGGTGACTGGACTTATTTTCAAACTAGCAGCATACCTGTTCCTCGTATGGAGTATATAATATAAAGAAACTTATAATTCGCGATCATGTGCGAATTCTGTTAAAATATTAAATTTATTGTTCCTAATGAGAAGTTTAAGAATATCTGTTCTCACTATGTTCTCACTATTATCTTCACGGGCAGATCTGAAGAATAAAACATCTTGACCCCTTTTGTAAACAAATTCACAAAAAAAAAAAAAAAAAAAAAAAAAAAAAAAGGAATTGAATCAATATATGCAACCCCGTACTACTTATATTGTCGCAGATTAGAAAATATGCCAGTGTGTTAGTAGAAGATTACCCGTATTACAATATGTGTCTAAAAGTCTTTGCCAAAATAAAAGAGATGACGTAATAAATTGAAAATATCAATAATCCCCGTATCTTTATACCAGCAGGTCGTAATTGATTCCAATATATGCCAATATATATCAAAACATATGCCAATATACCTGTACTACTTATATTTACGTAGATTAGAAGATATACCAGTGTATATATTTGTAGCCGATTACTCATACAACGTACAATGAGTTTAAACAATTTTTGTCATAATAACATCAAAATATCAATAATCCCCGAAAATATCAATAATAATATCATTTAAACCTGAAGACCATAATTGATATTATCCAGTCAAAAATGCTATAAGAAAAATCAAATCGTTCTTTTCCAAAATATATTTTTATATCCATTTATTTATTATTCAAATCGAAAAAATAATAATTAAAATTAACAGACAGATTTAATTTAATTGCGTTTCTGAGCAACATGATATAAGGCAGAATCTTCCTCATAAACTGCAAAATTAAACCACCATTTTGATTTTTTTATACTTTTCATTGTTCAGTAAAAGCTTGTGAAAATAAACCATGGAGATAGATTTTCCATTTAAATCATGTTTCAAACAATTCATGTTTTCAGAAACTGACTAATTAGCGCAAAAAATCTCCCATCAAACGCAGAAATAATGTTTTAATTCACTTTCAAACGATTTTCAAGCTTTTCGTTTGGATAAACCACGGAGTTAGAAAGTAGAACTCCTAGGAAAAAGTTTCGTTTTTCATTAATATCTCGACAACCCCTGGTTTTAGATACTCGAAACTTGGGCTAAATTTATGGGGGGCTATTTCAAGGCTATCCACAAAATTTCATCAAATTCGGTTTAGCCGTTCTCCCGTTATGATGAGACAAACGAAAATGTCGTTTTTAACTTTCCCTGAAATACATGGTAATGTATAGGCAAAGTATTGGAATCATGTCGAAAATCCCAACTCGAGTTTTCGACGGATCTACACGTTTCGAGACCTCTAGATTACGAAAAAACTATTTGTAGCGTGACGTCTGTGTGTGTGTCTGTGTGTCTGTGTGTCTGTCTGTCTGTGCAGATATTGTATCCACTCTAACGGAAAAACTAATTGACCGAATTTCATAAAATTTGGTAGGTATGTCACTTGTGGGCGAATCTGGTGCTGATTAGTTTTGGGTACAATTCGAGATAAAAGAACCTGCCTTTTTTTGAGAAATGGCCCGCAAAGGCTTGTATCCACTCTAGCTAGAAGTCTAATGGAGCGAATTTCACAAAATTTGGTAAATAAGTCGCATGTGGGTCACACTGGTGCTGATTAGATTTTGGTATGATTTGGAAAAAAATAACCTGCCTTCTTTTGCAAAATGGCCAGCAAAAATCGCCAAAATTTAAAATAAAGAACTACGTATGCTCAAATATATCCATTAAATGCTCGTTTAATACGTAATTTTTAACGAAGAAAGGAATAAGACCAACCCCATTACACTAGGACTAGCCGTTCTCGAGATATTTTAGGTTTTTCGTATTTTCTCTACGCCATCTTTGAAAATAAGTCCAATTATCAAATGAGAAAGAAAATTGAATTAAAAGAGAATTAAATTTAATTAAAATAAAGAGAACGTGAATATAAGTCTGCAGGGAAAGTCATGTGCTGCCTATATCAGATTTTTACTAATATTTCGAGAACCACTGATCGTAGAAACTCCAATTATGGACTAAATTTTAAGTGGGACTATTTCCAGGCTACCCACAAAATTTAATCAAATTCGGTTTGGCCGTTCTCTCGTGATGACGGGACAAACAGACAGACAGATTTTCAATTTTATTTATATAGATGAGGCGTAGCGAAAATGCGAAAAAACTAAAATATCTTGAGATCGGCTAATCCTAATGTAATGGGGTTCATCTTATTCTTTTCATCGTTAAACATTGCTTATAAAACAAGCATTTAATTCATATATTTGAGTATACGTAGTTTTTTATTTTAGATTTTAATGATTTTTGCGGGTCATTTCGCAGAAAAGGCAGGCTATTTTTTTTCGAATCGCACCAAAATCTAATCAGCACCAGGGTTACCCACACGTGACTCATCTACCAAACTTTGTAAAATTTGATCTATTAGTTTTTCAGCTAGACTGCATACAGACAATTTTTGTGGGCCTTTTCGCAAAAAAGGCGGGTTCTTTTATCTCGAATCGTACCAAACACCAATCATCACCTGGGTCACATGCAAGTGACTTACCTACCAAATTTTACGAAATTTGGTCCATTAGATTTTGAGTTAAAGTGGATGCATACATTGCACAGACAGATATACAGACAAACACACACACAGACGACATGCTAAAAATAATTTTTTTCGTATTCTAGAGGTCCCAAAAGGTGTAGATCCGTTGAAAACTCAAGTTGCGATTTTCGGCATGATTCCAATAATTTCTCTGTACATATGTATTGCAGCGAAAGTAAAAATTTGATATGAACAGCACATTTCTTTCATTGACACATATCCACGGACATTTCATTGACACATATACAGACTCATATCCACGTTCTCTTTTATTATTCAATAAATCACTATATTGAGTTTAATTGCACAAAATAACATCCATAATTATTTAAAATTACACTGAATTTGCACTTTTAATTCAATTTTTATTCTCATTTGTTAACTGGACTTATTTTCAAAGGAGGCGTAGCGAAAATGCGAAAAAACTAAAATATCTCAAGAACGGCTAATCCTAGTGTAATGGAGTTGGTCTTTTCATCGTTAAAAATTACGTATAAAACAAGAATTTTATTGATATATTTGAGCATACGTAGTTTTTAATTTTAGATTTTAATGATTTTTGTGGGGCATTTCGTAGAAATGGCAGGTTATTTTTTTCCGAATCATACCAAAATCTAATCAGCACCAGAGCAACCCACAAGTGACTTATTTACCAAATTTTGTAAAATTTGATATATTAATTTTTCAGCTGGAGTGGATACAGTCAATTTTTGTGGGCCTTTTCGCAAAAAATAGCGGGTTCTTTTATCCCAAATGATACCAAAAATTAATCACCACCAGGGTTACATTCAAGTGACTTACCTACCAATTTTTATGAAATTTGGTCCAATAGTTTTTGAGTTAGAATGGATACATACACAGACAGACAGACACACACACACACACACAGACGTCACTCTAAAAATAGTTTTTTTCGTATTCTAGAGGTCGCAAAACGTGTAGATCCGTCGAAAACTCGAGTTGTGATTTTCGGTATGATTCCAATCCAAGATTCCACTTCCAAGTAAAAATCTGATGTGGGCAGCACATGACTTTCCCTGCAGACTTATATCCACGTTCCCTTTTTTTTAATTAAATTTAATTCACTTTTAATTCAATTTTCGTTCTCATTTGATAACTGGACTTATTTTCAAAGGTGCCGTAGAGAAAATACGAAAAAACTAATATATCTCAAACGGTTAGTCCTGGTGTAATGGGGTTGTAATATTCTTTTCTTCGTTAAAATTTACGTCTTAAACAAGCATTTAATGGATATATTTTAGCATACGTAGTTTTTTATTTTAGATTTTGACGATTTTTGTTGGTCATTTTGCAAAAAAAGGCAGGTTATTTTTTCCGAATTGTACCAAAAGCTAATCAACACCAGGGTGACCCACAAGCGACTTATCTACCGAATTTTGTGAAATTCGGTCCATTAGTTTTTTAGCTAAAGTGGATGCAAGCAATTTGTGCGGACCATTTCGCAAGAAAAAGGCGGGTTCTTTTATCCCGAATAGTACTAAAAACTAATCAGCACTAGAGTCACACCCAAGTGACACACAGGCACACACATAGACGTCACGCTAAAAATGGTTTTATCATATTCTATAGGTCCCGAAACGTGTAAATCCGTTAAAAACTCGAGTTACGATTTTCGGCATGATTCCAATACTTTCCCCATACATTACCATGTATTGCAGGGAAAGTAAAATTGGCACAGTTATACGTTATCTCAAAACCGCCACATATTCCACACCTTGATTATCTAAGTGACCTATTTAACTTGCACTATTTTTAGTTCAATGGGATCTATTTGACTGTCTTTTGATTGTATCACTCTCTCTCATTTTCATTGTTGAACCAAAAAATCTGATATGATATGGTTAATAGATGGCTTTTCCTATATAGTATCCATTCCACAATGTTTACATTTTGCGCTTTACAGGATAATAACATGTAAAACTATTTCGAAGCTTATAATTTAGCTTGTAATTTCGTTCAACTCTAACTTGTCAATTATCCATATTCATAGCATCCGCAATAAGCAAAACAATCTATATATTAAAATATTTTAATAATTAATTCATCAATTTGGCATCATTTTCGTTACTTTGGCGTCATTTTTGTAATTTTGACGATATTTTCGTCAATTTTGCAACCTTGTAAAAAAAAAGGCCTCAAATTGGCGATATTTCGCCAAATTAGATGCTAGGTTTGCCAAAATTATCAAGTTTTGCGAAATTATAGACAGATGGAGGAAAGAGGTTTCCTTACGAATAAATAAATTACTGGCGAATTGCTGGGATTAAAATAGACAAGAAAGATCAATCATGCATAAAGCATTGATTATGAAATACTTTCCAACTCTAATTTTATTTAAACATCTCTAAAATGCGATACATTCAGCAGTAATATTTTTTAAATTATCACAATACTGAAATAATTAATTATATTTAAAAATTTAAAACTTGATCGAAAAAAACGAACTTGATTTAAATGAAGTAGTCATCGAAATATAAATAATCTGGCTCTCTGCGTAAAAGTAGTCAATATTTCATTCATAAATTTTTATTTCATTCATCACTATACTACAATAATTTATTCTACTTAAAAAATTAAAACCATGGAGGTAAAAGTAATTTAATTCTATGCATAAATCCTCATCGAAGAAGTCTGCCATTAAATCGTCTGCTTTTCTATGTAAAATCAATGAATGCTTCATTCATATAATCTATATTGCAGACTCCTGAGCAAAATAATTTTGCGTTAAAGAAATTCAGCAATTCTTATACAACTCATCTTACGGCCTAATCTGTTTACATTCTCCATAAGTGAAAATTAGGTTTCGTTGTAGATATAATCAAAGTTTGATGATCATTCACATTCAAATATACTGTAATTGTGTTGTTTCAGAATACAGATGCACAGAAATAAAGCAAGAATAAAGCGGTTTTAGGACGGATACAACAGTAAATTTGAATTAAAAAGAACTTTCAAAATCACAATTTTGACACAAGATGGATGGCATTGATCATTTAAACTCAAATATATTGTAATTGCGCTGTTTCAGAACACAGATGCACAGAAATTAAGCAAAAATAAAGCGGTTTTAGGACGGATACAACACTAAATATGAATTAAGAAGAACTTTAAAGATCAAGGTTTTGAGACAAGATGGATGCCATATTTTATTTTGAAGTGGGTCACGTGATATCGTTATATAATGGTCACGTGAGCTCTTCATATGGTTTAATTATTTTAATTTTTATTTAAAAAACTACTGAATATAATTTGCTGAAACTTTTTTATATATTTTATGGGATAATTTGAATATTCCCTAAAACTTTCGAAGTAATTTGTGAACTTTAAATTCGCTTAAAAAATGTTTGAAAATTAGATCCCATAGGGTTCAATGTATTTCATTTTTTCAACCCGAGATCAATCCAAAACTAATTGGATGATATTATTCATTTATATTCCTTCCATAGGTCCCACAGACCGTCTGAACAACATACAAAAATTTCATTTTGACAAAGTCATTTTTACGGCAGTTATCGTGCTAACGGACGGACAGACAAACAGACAGACAGTAATAAATGAACAAAGTCATAAACACTTTTCAACTATATTATAAAGTATTAAAAACTACTACACATCATCATGGGTTAGCTGCTCTTAGTCCTCTGGACGAGTCGGACGGTCTGGGTCTTCAACATCATCATGGGTGTTACCTTACACCTTTCTGGTAGGTCGGACGGTCTGGGTTTCAACAACAACAACAACAACATCATCATGGGTGCCCATAGACCTTTTTTCCAGGGGAAGGCAAATCACTGACATTAAAGCTGTAAACTCAAGGATAAGATGTACAGCTTCGATTTCCTTGATGCACATTTTCGTGACTTTAAGCGTCCAGGACGGGGCAAGTACCCCCTTTTGGCCTTATTTAAAGGCGTCCATGCACATTATATTTTTTCTCGTGAATGGAACGAACAAGATTCACGAGAATAATGCTTACAAATTTATCGCATAATAGTGCACATGAAAAGGGAACGAATTTCACAACAATTAATACTTTTTTTTATTTTATATACTTTATTTGATAAATTTATGCAATAAACGTACATATATATATATATATATATTATCGATAGAACGGTTCATACTAGCTTTCAACACTTTGTGTTATTTTTTTTTCTGAGGAAAAATTACATAAGAAATAATTATTTATGGGAAAATATCAAAGGTTTAGATTTTTTAATGATATTTGCAAAATTTCGTACTAAAATTGTGTGTGTGTGTGTGTGTGTGTGTGTGTGTAGGGGAGGGGCGGAGTCTTCCGAACATTCGATTGCTTCAAAATCAATAGAGTTCCAGTATTTAGCGTTTGAAACAATCCAATTGTTCGTGAGATATCACATTCACACACACAGACACATACACACACACACATACGCACACACACACATACACACACACACACATACACACACACACACACATAATTTTCGGACATGTAATTTCCCAGCAAAATTATGTAAGAAACTTCATAACTTAGAAATCTTCAATGGTCGTGGTGGTGGTGGTGGTATGTGTGGATGGGTGGGTGGGCGCAGATGATTTTCCAACTCTCTAAACGGCGTTATGAACAAACTGATCGATTTGTTGTTGATCGAAAAATGCATTGAGAAAAAATTCTCGTGCTGTTTCCATCATTTTTAACACTTTACAACATAGTTGAAAAGTGTTTATGACGTAGTTCATTCTGTCTGTCTGTCCGTTCGCAGGACAACTGCCGTAAAAATGACTTTATCAAAATGAAATTTTAGTACGTTGTTGGGACGGTCTGTGGAACATATGGGAATGTAAAAAAATAATATCACCCAATTACTTTTGGAATGAACTCGGGTTGAAAAAATGAAATACATTGAACCCTATGAGACCTAATTTTTCAAACATTTTATAAGCGATTTTAAATTTATAAATTGTTTCGAAAGTTTTAGCAAATATTCTAATTATCCCATAAAATATATAAAAAAAATTTCAGCACAATATACTGCGTAGTTTTTTAAATAAAAATTAAAATAATAATTACATTCATATTATATGAAGAGATCATGTAATCCACTTCAAAATAAAATGTGGCATCCATCTTGTATCAAAATCGTGATTTTTAAAGTTGTTTTTAATGTATATTTAGTGTTGTATTCGTCCTTAAATCACTTTACTTTCGCTTAATTTCTGTGCATCCATATTCTGAAACAACGCAATTACAATATAAAGTTTAAATGATTATCAAACTTTGATTATTTCTACATGGAAGCCTAATTTAAAGGTATGCAGAATGTAAACACATCAAGCTGTAAGATAAGTTGTATAAGAATTGCTAAATTTTTTAACGCAAAATTATTTAGCTCTGGATTCAGAAATAAAACTGATATGAATGAAATATTTATTGATTTTACATAGAAAAGCAGATGATTTTATAGCAATGGCTTTTTTGATGAAGTTTTAAGCATAAAGTTGAAGTACTTTTACCACCATGGTTTTAAGTTTTTAAATAAAATAAATTATTGTAGTATTGTGATGAATGAAAGGAATGGAACAAAATGGAATAAAAGTGCACGAATGAAATGTTTACTGTTTTTATATAGAGAGCCAGGCGATTTATATTTCGACGACGTCATTTGTATAACGTTCATTTTTTTTCGATGACGTTCTAAGTTTTCAAATATAATAAATTAATGTAGTATTGGGATAATTTTAAAAATATTACCGCTGAATGTATCGCATTTTAGAGATGTTTAAATAAAATTGCATTGCAGTTGGAAAGTGTTTCATAATCAATGCTTTATGTATGATTGATCTTGTTACTTTTCTAATATACATAATGTATAAGGAAATTATTGTGACGGGATCGAAAATTCAAATTCCAGTTTTCGACGGGAGAGCACGTTTCAAGCATCCCTGATCACGAATCAAACATTTTTGAAGTGATGTCTGTGTGTGTGTGTGTGTGTGTGTGTGAAAGTACGTGTGTGTGTGTGAAAGTGTGTGTGTGTGTGTGTGTGTGTGTGTCAGTGAGTTTATGGAGACGATAACTAACGAACCAATGGACCGCTTTGAACGAAATTTGGTCCAAAAATCACAGTCCGTAAACACTGGAAGCCTATTGTTTTTAAACGTAATCGAATGTTCAAAATCCTCCTAAATTTTCGGGTGAAATTTTGAAAAAATCGTCAAAAAATCAAAATCACTAATAAAGTTACACAAATAGACATTTCTTATCTAATGTTTTATTAGAAAACGATTAACATAAATTTTAGAACGCTAACATGAACCGTTCTCAAGATATTGCACATTTTTCAAAAAAATTATCAAAAAGTCATATAAAATAAAAAAATATATATTTCCTATTGAGAAACATGTTCACTTTTCATATGTCATACCATGCGATAAATTTTGTGATATCATTCTCGTGGATCTAGCTCGTTCCATTCATGAGAAAAGATACTTCGAGTAATACTTTTGTATTTGAACGCCAATAGTCATTTATCTGCTATAAGAATAACTTATTTCTCCGTCAGTAAAGCTTGGCGAGATTTTGGCGACGAATTTGGCGGAATGTCGTCAACTTGGCGACTTTTTGAAATGTTGTCAAATTAACGAAAATCTCGCCGAATGGAATAAAATAACGCTAAATCAATGATAATGACGACAAATTGTCGAAAATTCAATATCTTGGAAAGAATATAAGTATCTACTATAAGAAAAACCTATCTTTTTACTGTAAAAGTAGTAAATTCATTACATTATATAAGGAAAGTCATGTGTTGCCCACATCAGATTTTTTTATTTTACAGACGGCGACGGAAATGTGGACCTCCTAATGTTATGTAGTATGAAGGGATTTTCAATTTCTCAGTAAAAAATCTACTGAAATTGCGTTTTGCTGCAAAATATATCATTTGATGTCCCAAAAGAAACGCTGTATTGAAAATTTTCCAAACTACTTTTAATTTAGAAATAAAATGCAAAAATAAGTTGTGATAATTTCAACACTATCATTTTCAGCATAACAATACATACTATATGTAAAGTTCTGCGAAGGAAATCACAATTTTGACTATCTGAATTTTTTTTATCTTTATATTTGATCGTCCCTGACTATCAAATATAAATCAACCATTTTTCAAAGATGTCTGTGCGTGTTTGCGCGCATATCTCTCTTATGAAAAATAAAAGCCTCGTCATCATTTAAACAGTAACTTATAATGCTACAAAATTTCAAAATATTATTTTCAATAGTTCAGAAAATACAGAATATGGATATCTCCCATTGCAGATACAAGTATCCAAAGGCTGGTTTCGCTCTTATTATGCACTCTCAGCATGGAATAACTGATATCTGCAATGGCAGCAAGAAACTTGCTATAAGCTACAATTTTTGCGAACTTTTATGGGTACTGACAATTTCAGTCTTTCCACGTGGCCGGCATGATGCCCATAGAAGTTTGCAAAAATTGTGGCTTATAACAAGTTTCTTGCTGCCTTTGCAGATATCGGTTATTCCATGCTGACGAATGCATAATGAGTCCGAAACTGGTTCATGGATACTGGTATATGCAATGGGAGTGTCTTCCGAATTTTGGGAACGACCCTTGCAGGCGGGTTTTTTTGTTTATGTCCGTTATTATTACGTCTAGAGATAATTATGCAAAATCACTTATTATTATATGCTACAATGCAATGATATGTCTGAATTTTACATATGGCGACTACAAAATTAAGTATGGAACTACTGATTACAGAAGTACAATGCAATTCATTTAGTTGTTTCTGGCAAAAAATTTATCTGATAATTTAAGGTTTTGAAATAAAAAAGATAAGGTGTAAAAAACAAAGGATTTTCTATTTTTATCGTATCGTAGACAGATTTATAATTTTTGAAACATATTTACTGAATAAAAGGACCGTGGCATTTTGAATAAAAATGATTTACCATGAATATACTTAGAATCACGCTCCCAGTGCAGTGGCGGTTGACCCAGTTCGCCTTGACTTTGAATAGTAGTTAATTGCGCTACCTGCAAGAAAACTTGTTATCAGTGTCGCAATTTTTGAACTGGTACATCTGTAGTGGCCGTCAAAGTCATTAAAAGTACCCAGAAATTCAATTACATTTCTATAAATAACAATTATTTATTTATTCATTTATTCATTTATTTATTTTTTGTAAATTATAAGCATTCGTTTCTATAAACGATAAACTTAAAGTAATCTTCAAGTATAATTGATTCAAGTATAATTCTCATAGTATAATTGATTTTATCGATTGCCAGACATTTTTAAGCAAGTTTTTTTTTTATATCAGTACAGTTAACGACCATTCGGCGTTGAAGAGCGCCAACAAGTGCCAAATCGGTTCACTATTATTGGTGGCTTCAATGAGACCACAATTCCAAAAGTTTGAAACGTTCCCTATTGGCGCATTTTGTGACCATTATAGAAACATATTTTGAATAAATTTTGTCTAGAGAATCAAGGTAAATGAAGCGATAAGTTTTTCCTTAAGAAAGAAGAATTACAAAATGTGACAAAATTTCTCCCTAAATACCGTGTCATATATACTTCTAATGAATAAAAATAATTTATATTATAAAAAAAAGTATTTGGCAACCATACTAACCAGTCTAATAATCAAAATACTTCATTGGTAGCAAAATACAGTTCATTAAAATATATCAATCGGTACCAAAAGCAAAAAGGGCACACACACACACACACACACACATATATATATATATATCAGAAAGATATATATCAGAAAGATATAATAATAACCAATTCCAAGTAATTACGAATTATTAAAATCACCTAATCAGTTAAACCACAGCTACAACGCCGAAAAAAGAAATGAACAACATTGGCTCAGTTTTGGAGGTTAATTAGACTAGATTCATCGTCAGGTCTGAGTATCTAACTCTAATTAACCCAAATACATGCTTGTTTCAGATTTGACAATAGTAAGTTACTATAAATGCCAAAGCACTGGCTACAAGCATTAAAAGAGGAAAAATCGAAAAATTATTAGGAAATCAAATATTACCATGATCCATGAGGCAGGAACCCAGCGTACAAGTATTAAATAGAGAATCATCAATTAAATGGGAAAAAAATGCAAATTGCTAGTCATCAAGCTAAAGATAATCAACAAATATCAATGGAATGGAATCGATAATTGAAAAACAAAATTCAAGCATTAAAGCTATACACGTGGATAAGCGCTAGCTTTACATAAATGAATTGCTTATTTAAAAAAGAAAAACTATTCGTTAGGTCCCAGAATTTATTCAAAATGAACACAAAATGTTTGTTTCTGATTTTAGAGAGAGATAATATCTATAAACTCTAAAAACTTGGACTACACACATAAAGATAGACAAATAATAATGGAAACAAGAATACCTGGAATAAAAAAACTGCAAGTGTGCTAACCATTGGAGTCCAAAATGAAGAGACCAGTGTTGCTAATCGCAAAGTTTAAAAGTAGAGATCCATTGTTGCATATATATATATATATATATATATAATAAATAAGATAAAATTAAAATAGTTATACTAATTTAAAACATGATCAGTGTCATACCCTGGTTCAAAAACAATACGGAGGAAAATTAATTAAATATGATATGATAGGAAATATCAGACAAAAGGAAAACAATGCTACCATAAAAGACAAAATGATCTTAATTTTAAATATGAATAATACACATGAATTTATCAACATTCAAGAGCGAAGCATACTAATCAAGTTCAAACAACAAAGGATTATCAAAATCTGGAGGCTCAAAATATTAAAATGACAAAATAAGAGAAAAGATACAATCCGAAAATATGAAATAGGATAGAAGCTCTGTGAATCCAGCTTATCAAGGATCTTTGCATCCACAGAGGTTCCAAATGTGTTTCGCTCAACGATACAGCCACATGGCCGAAATAACGCCAAAAGATCCGACACATTTCCAGACTATAACATAAACGAAAATAACAAAAAATAAGCAAAAGGAAATTGGAAGGAATATAATGAAAGTGCATTAAGCAAACATATATGCAATCTAACCAACAATCCACAATGATTCGGATAGAATTAAAGTCATACCTTTCTTCACCATTATACAAGACAGATTTTCGTTGCACTAAACAATGTATTAGGAAAGAGTACAAGAGAGCGCCATCTGATGTGAATTATAGGAAATACTACTGCATGTTTAACCAAAGGACTATACAAATTTATAAGTTTCAAACCCAAAAATTAGAGATATAAAGATAAAATAAAAAATAAAAATTAAAATTAAAATAATAAAATAAAAAAATAATAATAAATAAATAAAAAAAATAAAATAAAAAATAAAAAAATACGCAATAAACTCAGTAATAATTAATAATTAACAATTATATAATATGTATCCAAAACTTATTACTAAGACAATAAAATCTCAAAGAATATTTTAAAGTTCAAAGTATACAATAGCAATTTCAAATTAGACTAAAACAATAAATAATATATTATAAATAGTATTCAAAATTTCTAAAGTGATATTTAACAAAATTAACAGGATATGATTCAGTCTTACAGTGTCGAAATAAATCTGCAAGATGGTTACTGTATTGTGTATTTTCACATAACCTAAAAATCCTATGAAATTGATTTAATAAAATATTTTTATATACCTGTTTACTCATACATGAGTTAAAATTGATTATCTTGTGAATTTTAAAAGGAAAACGTTTTCTTTTATCATAAATGTTTGACAAAAATGAATATTCATTATCAAGAGATAGAATTAAATCTAAGAAATTAACGCTAGTCGAGAAGTTGCTTTCGTTTGGTAAAAGGGATAAATTTGGAGGATAAAAATCAAAATCTATATCATTAGATGAGGGAGCTATTTTAATGAGAATAACATCGTCAATATATCTGTAGAATGTATATGCAGAGTTTATAAAATTTGACTCGTAGAAGTGTAGATAAAGATTTGCGAGAGCTGAACTGGCAGAGCCACCCTGTGGAACACCCTTAATTTGCATATAAATTTTATTGCCTTGCATCAAGTAATTATTAAAAATTACACACTTGAGAAGGTGGTGCACGAAAGAATGATCTATATCCAAATTTTGTCTATTATAGAAAGATTTAATAATATCCCAAGTTACTTTATATAGATCTTTTATGTCAATATTGTTGAAAAGGTCCTTAAAGTCATACGTTTTAAAACCCAAAATATTAATCGTATCCAACTTTTGAATTAATTGATAACTGTTATTAATAATATGAGAAGTTGAATTATCATTTATATTAGAGATGATTTTATTAAGAATAACCAAAAGAGATTTACTAGCGACAGTTGCATATGATTTATGTCCTATAGTAACAGATCTAAAAGAGATAGGATTTTTATGAAATTTTGGGATCATGACAATATAAGGGAATCTTAGATTGTTGCAAGGTAATTTTAATAATTTATGAAAAGCAATAATTTTCTTAGATATGGATGTTGCTGAAGAATCAATTTTTTTAAAAATATCATTGTGATTTAAGAAATCGTTTAAGATTTGTACATAATATTTTTTACATATGATGGCGTAATTGTTGGCAGCTTTATCCACATATGTGATGACGAATTGTGATTTTAATTCATTAATTTCCTGCTTCAAGTTTGTATAATTAAATGTAGGTTTAGTTATAGGCAAGTTACTTAAAAGATGTTTGATGTTTGTCAGAATGCTAACCTTCCACATATCGAAAGCTTCAATAGGATAGTTTTTACTGCAAGCAATTTTGTATATGAATTTTTCTAGATCAATATTTAGTTGTTTAATTAAAAGAGAGTGATTTAATGTATTTTGGATTCGGAATTTGGTACCATAAAGCATAAGATTTTTAAGTGCTACATTTTGAACAATATTGAGATCACCAGTAATTATGTGTTTATGATTGCTGTCTATATATTTAGAATAGTTTGGCTGGTTACAGACACATAGTAAATTGGGAGAGGAATTTTGATTTATAATAGATTTAGATATATCATTGTAATTGAAAATTTGCCTACCTAAAGGGGTATTATATTTAAATGTTTTGAAAATTTGAGTATTAGGAACAGGAAAGCAGTGTTTATACTGCTGAAATAAATAATTAAAATTTATATTATTGTAAAGTGAATTTTTGTAATTAATTACACAATAAGTATTATATGTTTTATTTGGATGATAATTAGAGGTAGAAAAGGGTTGAATGTACAGATGGAGGTTTATAAAATAAGCTCTTGTTATAATTAGATCATATAAAAGGTGTGAAAAATGCTCATCCTGATTAAATGACTTTAAGAATATATTATAAACTTGATTTAATATTTGTTTTTTAATATTGAATACCCAGGTTTTTAAAGAATTTATGTTACATGAAGATTTAAAGTTTTTTCTTAACTCAGTAATTTTAGCTTTTATGTTCAGATTTTGACACTTTTTGTTGTTGTAATTTCCTCGCTTAGATCTTTTTGATGAGGCACTAAACGAATTATAATTAAGGATGTTAAATATAGAGATATCAAAATTTGGATTTTTATAGGTAGTTTTTACTACATTTTTATTATTATACATTTGATTTAATCCATATGGAAAAATAGTTTTATGCTGTTAATAGTTTTATGGAAAAATAGTTTTATATATATATATATATATATATATATATATATATATATATATATATATATATATATATATATATATGTATGTATATATATATATATGTATGTGTATATATATATATATGTATATATATATATATATATATACATCAAATTTTTTACAAATTTCAATACAGATTTTTAATAACAAATCCTGAAACCATCAATTTCATTAAAAAAAAAAAAAAATCTTATTTATTCTAAACTTTAACCAAAATCCATAAAACATATACACGAAGTTACAATGAGGGCGCGGTAGCCCATTGGTTAGCGCGCTGGAGTTGCACTCGGTAGGCCCGGGTTCGATTCCAGCCACTGCCAAAACTGCCGCCGTGTTCATGCGGAGTACGATCACGTTAAACATGTGGGTCCGAAAGTCCTTCCGAGAGGTTGGTGGTAGGGGAAGGAGGGTACGGTCCCTGTGGATGCCTCCCCCACTGGGTTCCGGTCTAAATTGGGTGGCACTTCCCGACCGTCCAAACAGTTACCTTACACCTTTCTGGTAGGTCGGACGGTCTGGGTTTCAACAACAACAACAACGAAGTTACAATGAAGTAAAGCGCCACGCTGCTTCGCAACAAGGAACAATATATATATCCAAAAGGAAATGTCCAAATCTGAAATTCTATTATGATACAAGAAATAAGAAAAAGAAAAAGTACCAAAAATTGGCAGAGGGGGGGTTGTGACCCCCTCACCCCGGTTCAGCATGCTTTACGCCATGGCCACACTCCCGGATGCCGGTACCATTCCGGATGCCGGAATCTTGTTTGCACAAATTCTAGTGTTGTGTTTGGCTTCAACGATCACGGTCTTTTCGTTTCCAAATAGATCTTCTTAGGTATAATGGCCTAGATGCGGAATGGTACCGGCATCCGGGAGTGTGGCCATGGCGTAAAGCATGCTGAACCGGGATGAGGGGGTCACAACCCCCCTCTGCCAATTTTTGGTACTTTTTCTTTTTCTTATTTCTTGTATCATAATAGAATTTCAGATTTGGACATTTCCTTTTGGATATATATATATATATATATATATATATATATATTAGTATTTTTAGATTCTTCCTAATATCCTTCTAGTAGTGGCGCTAGTCATTTTTCAATGTATATTTACAAATAAATACTTATTTAAAAAACATTCTATAGAAAGGGGGTCTTTCGAACATTCGATTTTGGTCAAAATCGGTAGAATTTCAGCAGCTTTAAATTTCCATACAGATACCGAATTCTGGTTCCATAACATCGCTGAAACCAGAGTAATTCTAGAAACCACCCTCGTTCTAGAGATCTTATAGACTCACACAGCTTCACACATACATAATACACAGACATCATCTTAAAAACGTTCGATTCAAGCTTAAGAATGTTCTAAAATAAGGTCGTTGAAAAATGTAATTCGAATTTTCGACTCCCTTACATCATCGTAATACAGGGTTCTAGGAAACTCCTTAAGCTCCAATAACTTTATAATGAAAGGTCTGAGTATATACTTTAGGTCTATCTTAAATAATAAAAGGCAATGTCTGTGTGTCTGTCTTATACACTATAGGCTCACAGCTACGGAATTTGGCATTCGGAGACCGGGGGGGGGGGGGGGGGAGGTGGCACGTGAAAACCGATTTTTAAAATTTGAAGTTTTTTTTGTTGTTGTTGTTATTTAATGTTTTATGCGATTTCGACCGTTTTTTTCCTCTTTTCCCCTTTTTTCTCCACCATCCAGACGTTGTAGGAAAAAAACAAATCACACGACCGGAAAGAGCAGACAATTGCGAGTAAAAATATATCAATTTCAAATCTCAGGGACAAATTCTAATATTTTTTAAAGATTTTAAAACAAAAGTAACATTTTTAACGAAAAATACCAATTACAAAGTTGTAGAATATTATCTGCTGAGTAGGGATCGACAGCAGAAACGAACAGAATGCAAATATGGAAGGCAATAAATCGTTATCAAAATGTTGTAACATGATGACCTGGGACACGGTGCTGTAACGCTTGTCGAAATACGTGGCCATATTCTTTCTGAAGTTCAAATGTACATTGTTGCTGACGAAGAGCATTTTGAGCAATGTGTACATTAGAGTCCTGTGCTTGTAAGTGTTGTTCATTTTAGCATTCCTAAATAGGAAAGCCATTCACTCATCCCTATTGTGCCAAATTAATGTTTCCTGTAACCGTTTTAGCGTAGATTTCTGCATATTACACAATGCTTTGCTTATTACACGATACTCTTTGTAATTTGCCGTTTCACCCATCTCGCTTTATTCCCGAGTTTATGATCATAACTATTTAAATTACAGTAGATTTAAATTACAGTAGATTTAAATTACAGTAGATTTAAAGTGTATACTCATGGACCTTTCCTTATAAACTTCTTGGGGGTGTTTAAGGACTTTCTTAGGAATCATGTATGTTTACAAGGAAAGTAATAAACAAAAGAAACGTTGAAAGTTTTGAATTGAAAACAAAAGCAAAACATTTGATGTTTGTTAAAATTGCACGCTCACTTTCAGAGTTGGGAATGGTCATGAAAATACTATTAGGAATAAACCAGGAATGCTGGCAAATAGAAATTACGAAAGGAAAATCAACGAGTAAGGGTGACTATGCAGAAATGATAAACTTTCCGCTACACACAAGTCGTTTCAGTGCATAATCAGCTATTCAAAATGATGAGAATCGATCGCTGCCGATTGAGTAGAATGTATATTGGAGCCATGGATATAGAAATAAAACACTAGATGGATGTAAGAACGTTGAAAAAACTGCAGACGATTTTGGAGATCTGGACGTATAAATACTCATTTAAATATATATAATTTTTGGGGTCCAGGTTTTATACTTTATTTCTTTTCCCTTTCGGCTTATTTTGAAAGATAAAAGTAGAAAAATGGAACGATACTCAAATTTTAGTAATTACAGCTTCATACAAATCCACAATTCACGCTAAAAATTGAAAGCTACGACATAGGTCACTCCAATCTCAATTTTTCGTCTGCTTCTGCTGTATGATGTTTTTTTGTGCGTTTTCCACAAGTTTATTCTTCTAAATCCACAGTATGAGCAAAAGAAATTAGATTACTGTCTTGAAGGTTGATATCAACTTCACTGAACATGGAAAAAGAATATGCATAAATCTTAAAATTTCAAAAAATTCTGCTTTCAAGTTGACGCCGATGAATCGGAAGTATTTAGCTGATTTGGGTGAATATGAACTATATTAATACCTCTAAATGACCTTTCTCTTTAAAAATTCTATTAAAATATTTGATTTAGATAAAAAAGAAGTATAAGAATCTCTGTTCTCGCTGTGCAAAATTATTTAAATAACAAATCTGATGAATAAAATAGTGTACTCTCGTTTGTATACAAATTTTCAAAAGATATGAAGTTTGATTAATATATTCCAAAATGAAGGCGCTAAAATCTTTGCAAAAAATATAGCCATACCATTTTTATCCTGTTGAAACAGCCGGTTAAACACAATAAAAAAATATATAAATTTAAAATATCTTTGAGAAAATAAAACAAATGACTTTAGAAATTAAAACTATTAGTAATTACCGTAATCTTATACAATCATACTTTCAATGTATGGATAATATTCTAAAATATTTCCATGTATAGATAATATTCTAAATGTATAGATAATATTCTAAAGATATATGTATAGATAATATGTATAGATAATATTCTAAAATAATTTCTTTTCAATAGTTCACACAATGAATATGAAAAAGAATGAAAACGAATATTGACGAAAAAGAAAATAAATATTCCGCATCCTTAGCATCCGGAAGATGAATTATTTTTCCAAGATACAGTCGAACCTGTCTTAAACGGAATTTTAGGGGACCGGAAAAATTGGCCGTCTTGTAAAGGTTTCCACTTCATGCAGGTTATTTCAGGAAAAGCGAAATTTAAGGTTTAGCTGGAAATGCAGATGGTCCATTGCTTACCTACATCAGACTTTAAAAATTCCGAAAAATATATTTAGACACACCTGATTAATACTATATTATACCATAATACCTAATGTAATTATATTAAATATGTATATACCTACATTTTTGCATACTACGATAACACGCATATATGTAAATAAAAAAATTTGATGCAGGCAGCACATGACTTTCCTTATATAATGCAATGAATTTACTACTTTTACAGTAAAATAAAATAGATTATTCTTATAGCAGATATTTGAATTTTCGTCAATGAGTGGTCATTTTCCTTGGTTTAGCGTCATTTCTACGCATTTATCTAGATTTTCGTTAATTTGGCAACATTTAAAAAAGTCGCCAAGTCGGCGACATTCCACCAAATTAGTCGCTAAAATCTCTCCCAGCGTTATGGACGGAGAAATAAGTTATTCTAACAACAGATAAATGACTATTGGCGTTCAAATACAAAAGCATTACGAAAAAATTTCGTTCGAATTTTCGACCCCGTCAAAATTCTTTCCTTAAACATTATTGTATATAAGGAAAGTAATATAGTGTAATCCATGTCCTGTACCATAATTATTACCATACCCTAAAACATTACCATATTACCATACCCTAAAACTTATTACCATACCCTAAAACATAGATGAATTGGCGTACCGGAAAAATATTGCTGCTTACTATTGCTGAAGTCTATTGTTTTTAAATACAATCTAATTTTCAGAACCTCCCTAAATTTTCGAGTGAAATTTTGAAAAAATCATCAAAAAATCAAAACCTTTAATAAAGTTACCGTAAATAGCCATTTCTTATAGCAATTTTTCCTTAGAAAATGATTGACATAAACTTTAGAACGCCAGCATAAACCGTTCTCGAGATATTGCACATTTTTAAAATAAATTTATCAAAAACTCCCATAAATTAAAAAAAATATTAACTGTTGAGAAACATGTTCACTTTTCATATATAATATCATGCGATAAATTGGGTGAAATCATTCTCGTGGATCTAGCTCGTTCCATTAATGAGAAAAGATACTTTGAGTAATACTTTTGTATTTGAACGCCAATAGTCATTTATCTGCTATAAGAATAATTTATTTCTCCGTGCATAACGCTTGGCGAGATTTTGGCGACGAATTTGGCGGAATGTCTGCAACTTGGCGAAATATCGCCAACTTGGCAACTTTTTAAATGTTGCCAAATTAACGAAAATCTCGCCAAATAGATAAAAATGACGCTAAATCATTGAAAATGACGATTAATTGACGAAAATTCAATATCTTGCAAAGAATATAATTATCTACTATAAGAATAACCTAGTTTTTAACACTTTACAACAAAGTTGAAAAGTGTTTATGACTGTGTTTATGACTGTTGAAAAGTGTTCATTCTGTTTGTCTGTCTGTCTGCCTGTCTGTCCGTTAGCACGATAACTGCCGTAAAAATGACTTAATGAAATTTTAGTATGCTGTTCAGACGGTCTGTAAGACCTATGGGAATATAAATGAATAATATCACCCAATTAGTTTTGGATTGAACCCGGGTTGAAAAAATGAAATACATTGAGCCCTATGGCACCTAATTTTTCAAACATTTTTTAAGAGGATTTAAAATTCACAAATTGTTTCGAAAATTTTAGATAATATTCAAATTATTCCATAAAATATATAAAAAAAAATTTCGGCAAAATATATTCAATAGTTCTTTAAATGAAAATTAAAATAATAATTACACCTCTTATATGAAGCGATCACGTGACCATGATATGAAAACATCACGTGACCCACTTCAAAATGAAATATGGCATCCATCTTGTCTCAAAATCGTGATTTTTAAAGTTCTTTTTAATTCAGATTGAGTGTTGTATCCGTCCTAAAACCGCTTTATTTTTGCTTAAATTCTGTGCATCTACATACTGAAACAGCGCAATTACAATATATTTGAGTTTAAATGATCATCCAAATTTGATTATTTCTACAACGAAGCCTATTTTTCACTTATGTAAAATGTAAACAGCAAAATATGTCGAATGAGTTGTATAAGAATCGCTGTATTTCTTTAACGCAAAATTATTTAGCTCATAGAGTCTGCATAGCTGATATGAATGAAATATTCATTGATTTTACAGAGAGAAAGAAGAACGATTTTTTCGATGAAGTTTTAAGCATAGAGTTTAATTACTTGTAGCTCCATGATCTTAAGTTTTTAAATAAAATAAATTATTTTAGTAGTGTGATGAATGAAATGAATGGGAAAATGTTTATGAATGAAATGCTGCTTTCATAGAGAGAGTCAGGCGTGTTATTTTTTCTATGACGTCATTTGAATGAATGTCAGTTGTTTTCGATGAAGTTTTCAAATATAATAAATTATTGTAGTATTATGATAATTTTAAAAATATTACCGAAGGATGTATCGCATTTTAGAGATGTTTAAACCAGGCAATTTATATTTCAATGCCGTCATTTGAGTGACGTTCATTTTTTTTCGATGAAGGTTTAAGTTTTCAAATATAATAAATTAATGTAGTATTGTGATAAGTTTTAAAATATTACCGAGGAATGTATTGCATTTTAGAGATGTTTAAATAAAATTGTATTGAAGTTGGAAAGTGTTTCATAATCAATGCTTTAAGCATGATTGATCTTTCTTGTTTTACTATAAAAGTAGTAACTTCATTGCATTATATAAGGAAAGTCATGCTGCCCATATCAGGTTTTTCTTTTATTGAGATGGACTTTTAAAATAATCCAACATGATTTCTTGGACATATGTCTTACTAATGATGCGACTTTCAGTTAAAAATTATGGATTGATTAATATTTCTAGCATTTCAGAATCTCCTAGATTAACTGGAAATTCTAAAAAATTGAGTTCTGAAACAACTTCCAGAAAATCGTCATATGATTTAATAAAAAAGCCTGTGAAAAATGGTTCTCTTGAAAATAAATGGCTGAAATTGTAGGATGATTTTTCCGTTCTTTGCTCGTTAGAATAGGTGCTTTATTAAGAGATTATTTGAAAGTGATCGTCTGCTTCCGCGTTGTGCAGGTTCCGTTTTACAGAGTTGGAAATAACAAAAATTTCCTATATTTTTGGATGGGTCTAAAAATATTTTCCGCTTATTACAGTATTCCGTTTCCCGCAGGTTCCGCTTTAAACAGGTTTGACTGTATTAGAATTAATTATGCAGAATCATTAATTGTATATCACAATTAATTATGCAGAATCATTAATTGTAAACCACAATTTAATGTTATATCAAAGCCATAATATGGCACGACTATAAAATAAGCATGAAACTATTGATTACAGAATCACTTTGAAAGTTAATAGCTTCCACAAAAATTGTTATTTGATTCTTAAAATTTTGAAATATAAAGATTAGATGTAAAAAACAAAGGATTTGTTTTATATTTATCGAAGCGTAAACAGTTTTATAATGCTTACAACATTGAATAAAAATCTGCGGCACTTTGAATAAAGATAATTTACAATAAATAAAATATATTTGGAATTTTACCAGTATATTTAAAATTTTACCAGAGACAAAAAAGTTATGGCTCTGTGGCAGCAGACGACTCTGCTCCTGAGACATCGATAGAAGATGCTAAGATACCCGATAGCTTCCACAAAATAGCTTCCACAAAAATTGTTATTTGATTCTTAAAATTTCGAAATATAAAGATTAGATGTAAAAAACAAAGGATTTGTTTTATATTTATCGAAGCGTAAACAGTTATATAATGTTTACAACATTAAATAAAAACCTGCGGCACTTTGAATAAAAATAATTTGCAATAAATAAAATATATTAGGAATTTTACCAGTATATTTGAAATTTTACCAGAGACAAGTTATGGCTCTGTGGCAGCAGACGACTCTGCTCCTGCCAAAGACATCGATCGAAGATGCTAGGATACCCGAATTATAAGTTCGGAGTCAAAGGTAGCTTTTGCTCTAATCTTATAATGTAGGTCTTGTAAGCACGAGGTCCCGAGTTCGGGCTTGGCAACATCAATTCCCTACAATGATGACTGGACGTTTGAAACATGCAACCTTCTGTCTCCAACGATCTCACCTCTCAACATGAGATGGCAGCACCACACGGAGCCAGAAGTCCTACTACTCCTTTCCTAGTTGACCACGACAGACGTCACGCCCGAGGTACGACACGCCTTCCGCCCATTCAGTCCCTCGACTGAGTTTCGGATGGGCACGCGCGGGGGGTTTTCTGGGCGGTCCACCTCCTCGCCAAAATTCGACCGGGGCCTTCTCATTAGGTGAGGGAGTGTGTGGCAGCAGACGACTCTGCTTCTGCCAAAGACATCAATCGAAAATGCTAGGATACCCGAATTATAAGTTCGGAGTCGAAGCTAGCTTTTGCTCTAACCTTATAATGTCTGTCTTGTAAGCACCAGGTCCCTGGTTCGGGCCTGGGAACTATCCAATCCTACAGCTCCAAAGGACCATGTAGTGTTGTACTCCGCAAAGCCAGGGGGAAATTAAAAGAAAGATTAGATGAACATCCAGAAAAAGATTACCAAGGCCATAAAGCCAAACGACCTAAAGATAGGCGTACAAAGAATGAAACCCATAAAGGGTGGAATACTTAAAAAGGTGAAAACGGAGGCTGATAAAAATATATTAGAGGAGGTAATAAGGGAAAGTGAAAGCCTGAAGGAAGTTGAGATAGAGCAACCAAAGAAAAGAAACCCAAGATTGATACTAATACACGCCCCAAAAGAGGTGGAGGAAGAGGAATTAGAGGAAAAAAATAAAGAAACAAAATAGCATTCAAGGTGAAATTAAGTTGAAATATCCAATAAAAAAATAACTACAACCACTGGGTGTCTGAAGTAAGTAGATGCGGAAACATTCAAGGAATGTATGGTAAAGAAAAGTTTATACCTGGATTGACTTAAAATCAAGATACAAGAGCACGTAAATGTAATGTAGTGCTTCAAGTGTAACAGATATGGGCACATTAAGCAAGATTGCTCAAAAAATGAAAGCTGTTTGAAAAGTACGAAGACCGGGAACAAAGGCAAATATTGCCAAAAGAAAGCGTCATGTATAAACTGCAAAGAAGTAAATAAAAATCACGGAGCTAACGTGGAAACCAACCATGACGTACTGGATCATAACTGCCCAATGAGAATTAGGCAAGTGAAGTATCAGAAGAATAGAATTGACTATAGGTAAATTAAGCATGTGTCAGTTAAACGTTGGAAGAAAAATAGCAGCGGTGAACGTAATAAATATGGGAATAGACAGGTATGATATTATATGCCTACAAGACCCGTACTTCATGAAAAAGGAGTGGAAAGATAGCAGGCTTCCCAAACAGAATCGCAAATATTCCAGGACACAAAAAGCAAATAGCCTAAATCGGCCATTCTAGTAGTTAATACAAAGATCCAAGCTCTGGAAATACACATCAAAAGATGTGGTAGCAATAAAAGTAGAGAGGAATGAAGTTAAAATAATCATCGTATTATGCTACTGTGCCCCATCAGAGGAAATTGAATCTAAGTTGATAGAGATAGAAGGAATAATAAGAAAATTGCCAAACGACAAAGTGATTGTAATGGGAGACTTCAATGCAAAAAGTCTCCTTTGGGGACAGCATGAAGATAATCAGAGAGGGGAGGAAGTACTGGCTCTCCTAACAGAGTAAGACCTGCTGATTGTCAATGACCCAGAAAGCGAATCAACATTCCAAAGCTCAAGAGGAATAAGTTGGGTGGACTAACGCTGGCAAAAATAAAGAAGCTAAAGATCTTAGAGTGGAAAGTAGCAGAATCCTAAAAGGCATCATAACATAGGAAAATAGAAACAATAATTGAAGATGAGTTTGAACATAGCTGGACAGAAAACAGAATTAACATAAAGAAAGCGGATTGGCTTAAACTAAAAGTATCCTTCGCGACAAAGTTCGGGAAGTTGGACCAAGAGTAGTTAATGAATGCTCTAGTCAATAGTAAAATCATAGAAATGACAAAAATGGTCAAAGAGGCATGCCAAGAAGCCTCAAAAGGAAACAAGAGAAGAGGAGAACAGAGAAAGAAGGAAGTCCCATGGTGAAATGATAACTTGACAATTTTGCGAAAAAAAGTCGCAGCATTAAGGAAGAGATCCCAGAGGTGCAAAGAGGATGATCTAAAGAGAACAAAATACAAAAAGCAATACAAGAAAGAAAAAGGAAAGTTTAAAAAGAGAATAGGGACAGAAAAATTCGAATGCTGGAAAAGATTTTTGGAAAAGAACGATCCTAGAACACCTTTTGGAAGTCACTTCAGGATGCTGAAAGGCAAATTGCTGCCGAGATTAAATATTAAGCAGGTCAAGACACCAACAGGGTACTAACAGAAACGTTAGAAGATACAATACGAACATTGATGGAGCACCACTTCCCGGAAGATGATCCGAGAGAGGACACGGAAGAACAGAAAAGGATAAGAGCAAGAAGAAACGAAGATCTCCTTTCAGATGAAGATCTGAAGTTCACAGAGAGAGAAGTCCAGCCAACTATTAATAAAATGAGTGAGAAAAAAGCTCCAGGAATAGATGGAATACTAATTGAAGTGATAAATGAAGTATTTATAGCAAATCCTAAACTATTTACCTCAACCATGAACAGATGCCTAAAGGAAGAAGAGTTCCCAGAGGTGTGGAAGACAGCAGAACTGGTGCTTTTAAATAAGAAAGAAAAGGAGGGAAGTGATCCAGGAAACTGCAGACCCATCTGTCTATTGATAGCATGGAGCAAAGTACTCGATAAATTAATAACAAACAGGATAATGTACTATATACAAAAAGCGGGGAAAATCAGTACAAAGCAATATGGTTTCACTCTTGGAAAAGGAACAGAAGACACTATCAGTGAGATAGTCAAAGAAATGCGAGATAACAGAGAGAAAGATCAGAATACAAGCATTGTAGCATGGATCTTGCCACACGTCCGGTCAGGACGCAGAATTCATTAGTTAATTTCATTCCCCCAATCGTTGTGCTTTCTAAACTGGCCGTATCGTATTTTATAATATCAAGAGACATTAAAATACTCTAAACTGAGGACAATGAGGACACCATGTTACATATATACAACATTTTATTAAAAACAATTAACAGCAATAAAATAAACAACCTTAACTTAATTAATATATAATATTTGAAAAAAATATAATTGATTTCCCATGAAAATAATCAAATTCGCCCCTCATTATTCTCTTAAGTAAATTATCCAACAATGCCTTCATGTTAAAAAGTGCCTAAAATTATTCTATTAGCTTTTCTTATTAATACATTTATTACCTCGTTATATTAACTACTTTCACAATTTTATCTGCACAATTCCTCCTGATTTGTACATATAATCATTATTACTTAGTGGTGAGAGAGATTTAGGAATATCAAGTGGTACATGGAACATGCATAGGCCTACCTCAATCATCTTATCGGAGGCTCCGGCGTCAAGGCAGATGTCGTGGGTCTGGACATCGATTTTTGGATCGCACACTATGGAAGTTTCAAACTCTCTCTCTCTCTCTCCTCCCCCCTCTCTCTCTCAACACTAAAATTGTTTCCGTACTTTCATTTCGGCGCCCCCGCTTTTCAATTGGGCAGCACAGAGTTACATCTACGTCCCATGTTACCCCCATAGCTTCCCACGCTTCCAAGGAACACGTGTTACCGGGGTGGTCAAGAGGTCAGCCAAAACGACCAAACCGCGGCGCCCTGTGAAACCCTAGAGTGTCCGCTCTTGAGCCGCAAAAGAGGGTTCGGAGCCGTCTTCGCTGCAGGTGCAGAAGAGGGCACCTCGCACAAATTTCATAGTTCCTTAAGGGGTCCTCCCTTTAAATGCAGGTCTCCTTTGTAAAATCTACAATGTTGCCATTGTGATAAATATCAATATAACAAGCATAATCTCACTTGACGTAAAAAGCGCCTTTAACAACATATGATGGCCAGCAGTGCTAGAAATACTAGCAAATAAGAACTGCCCAAGAAACCTATATGGAGTGATTAAGAGCTATCTAAAGGATAGAAAAGTCTTCTATAACTCTGAGCACATAAAAATAGAATGAAAGTATGGAAAGGGGTGTCCGCAAGGGTCTAACTCCTGATCCCTATTATGGAACATCATAAGTGATACAACTGTAACCTTAGACCTACCAGATTGCACGAATATACAGGCATACACTGATGATTTCGTCCTAATAGTAACAGGATCTGGCAGACCAGATATAGAAAGGAAAGCAGGATTGGCTCTAAGAAGAATAGAGGACTGAAGAATAGAGGAGAGAAGAATAGTACAAACCGCAATTTAGTCCTACAAAAACCAAGCAGCTCTATATGCCGAAGAGGAAAAGGGTAAGAGACGCTCCAAGAATAAAATATGGTGGAAAAAATAGTCAAGATTACAAATAGCTAAAGTACCTAGGCGTCGTTCTTGACAAGCACTTGCAGTGGACAGCCCATACGGAATATCTTAAGGCAGTCGTAAGACGTCTAATTGACGGTCTGAATGGAATCAGTAGAAGAGAGTGGGGCCTAACAGGATCTTTTGAAAGCCCTATACAAACAAGTGATAGAAAGAATGGTAACATATGCAAGTAGCGCATGGTGGGAGAATGAAAGAACGTAAAAAATGAAAGAAAAAGTAGGTCAAGTGCAAAGATTCTCTCTTCTAGCTATTACCAAGTTCTATAGGACGACTGCAACGGTAGCGACTCAGGTTCTGGCAGGCAGCCTGCCTATAGACCTGCAGATAACGATGGAAGCGAAAGTACAAAGGCTAAAACGTAAACAGGAAGATTTCATATTTGGAGATGTCTCGTATAAGAGAAGAGAGATAGAAAGAGCGGAGGACCCATGGATAGAGCATCCAGTAAAAGAAATCAACATAAAATGGAAAAGGGGAAACCCGAAAGGAGTTGAAATATTTTCAGATGGTTCAAAAATCGGAGGAAAAACAGGAGCTGGATTCATAATCTATCTTGATAGAATAATCAAAGAAAGGAAAACTACAGATTAAGCAATAAATCAAGCGTTTTCCAAACAGAACTGGCGGCGATTGATAAAGCAATAGAATGGCTGATCGAAAGAAAAACAAAGAAAAAGAAATTAGTATATATATGTAGATAGTCAAGGAGTTCTCAAAGCGCTGGCGCAACACTTCTCGAGAAACGAAACAGTAAGAAGAATGAAGGAAAACCCAGCAGAACTGGCAAAAAGTAAGAATAAGATTGACCTATGCTGGGTAAAATTCCACATAGGAATAGAAGGAAATTAAGAGGCTGACAAGGCAGCCAAAGCAGGAACAGAAATTGAAAAACCATGCATCGAGTGTGAAATTCCTATTGCGACGTTCAAAATGGAAGCGCCAAAAGAAGCAGTAAAAATCTGACAGAATCGCTGGGATAGAGAAACGAAAGGTAGAAGTACCTATGAAACCCATCACAAGGTCTCCACAAAAAGAACAAGTTGGGATCACTACATCAACCAAGCGATAACACTACATGGGGCCTCACCGACAGATCTTGTTGTTGCACCGTGGTTGTCTATTCTTGGGTCGGGACGGTTGAATCTATTCAATTAATTACACTTGTGAAAGCTTCAATTAGCTGGTATGCTAAGTCTTTTTGGGTTACAGGATTAATTTTTTTGTTGATGACATTTCCCTGTCTTTGGTATGATTGCTCTGTCTCAATAATTCTGAGGAAGGAGACTCTATTTCCCTTTGATACAGGAATAAACTATCTACTAATACGAGGCAAAATACAGCCTCTTTCGGCAGGATAATTAACTGAAGCGTGGCTCAACTCGACTTTCTTATACCAGAATCCATTTTTTTTTTTTTAAATTTTACAAGAAAAAATTTGAAAACTCGGTATCGTGTGTCCAAATGATTACAACTATAGCGTGTTACCCTTCACTTTAAAGAGGTTGAAAAATATTTTCGATTGATACCCCCGGGGGGCGTCAAGGACAAAAAAAATTGTATCGCGGCTATTTTCACAACAATGTAAAAACTATTAAATCTCGTGATTATTGAGCAACAAATAAAAAAAAAACTTTTATGCATGATTATAACCAGTTTTGTTCTATGCTGCCATGTTAAAGAAATATAAAATTTCGAATAAATTTCGAAGTTTTCGCTTGAATTTAAAAGATTTCTATCTAGTTCTAGATTTTTATAACAAAGCCGGATATCTATCTAGTTCTAGATTTTTATAACAAAGACGGATATAAAATTTCGTGAAAATCCATTAATATCTGTGGCTGCTATCTTGCACACAAGAAATTAGCCACAGACAGACAGATAGACGAACATCACTCCAAAAGTAGTCAAAACGTGTTCACGAGGTCTTAAAGCATATATTAGTATTAAAATCTCGAATTCTAAAATTTTCGTGAAAACAACACTTTCTCTATATTATATAGTATGAGAAAGAAAAATAGAGGGAAACCATACCAGCAAAAACAAGAAGGAGTTTGTCTAAAATACCGTTTTGGTGTGGTTGCTTTGTCGGAAAAGCTTTCACTATCTGTTTGAAATATTTTTATCTGCGCTTTAACCCGAGAAGGAGACTGTTTTTCTTTCTACCTCCGAAACAGTTGCTAATTTGATAAATGCTGTGTTTTAACGAAGTTTCTACTTTACATTTATGTTGGGAGCAGTTTAGACTATTAATTTAACCAAACTTTGGATTTTAAACCTTTTATAATATTTCCACTAAATGCATTCGGTTGTGCTACCAATAAAATGTGATTTTTAAAATTTTGATATAAATATTTCATTTTTAAAATCTTTAGCTATAATGGATGATTTAAAACTACGTGGAATATAAATATCATTAAAATGTTGCTGGCCGTATGTGACCGGTGCACCGAAGTTGCCGACGTAGTGCAAAAAGCAGTAGTTAGCAGACATAACGTAGTGCAAAAAGCAGTAGTTAGCAGACATAACGTAGTGCAAAAAGCAGTAGTTAGCAGACATAACGTAGTGCAAAAAGCAGTAGTTAGCAGACATAACGTAGTGCAAAAAGCAGTAGTTAGCAGACATAACGTAGTGCAAAAAGCAGTAGTTAGCAGACATAACGTAGTGCAAAAAGCAGTAGTTAGTAGACATAACGTAGTGCAAAACGCAGTAGTTAGTAGTGAAAAAGCAGTATTTAGTAGTGAAAAAGCAGCAATTAGTAGGCATAATACTACCAGTTTACATGGAGAAAATGTTCCCAATACTTAAAAGTCCCATTATTTAGCGGCGGAAATTTACTTAGAGTTTATAGTTATTGGTAGCAATAAAATTTGCCATCTATGTTCTTAACGAAATTCTTTTAAAACATCTATCGATCAGGATCCAATACAGATAGAGCGTAGATGATGATTGATAAGAATTGAGCATTGAATTTTAAAGGATGTATATATGTGTGTGTGTATGTGTGTGTGAGAGGGTGGGCACACTAAGGATTTTCTATTTTGATTCTCTTTCCATTTCCGGTTCAGAACATTTCCATTTTAATGATTCTGTTTTTCAAAAGTGGCTATAATTAGAGCTTCAAAACAGTACTGTTTTTTTTAACTATAATATTTTGTATGTCATTTGAAATTAATATTTTTTCGTATCATTTTTTTACCCTTTTGTGATTTATAGTTTTCTAAAGACATTAAGAACAGAATGAAATACAGGAAGGTTATCCAATAAAATTGTATATTTCCAAAAACAAGTGCTTTTGATTGCTCCAATTGATAGTTGATTTTCAAAAAATTCAGAAATCCAAATGTTTTATACTGTCAGAATGAGAAAAAAATATTATTCTAAGTATATTAATCCCATGCGGAATTAAACTAAAACTTTTAATATTCTCTAAGGATTTTACCACTCATTAAACAAAGACTAATGGTTTCAACTATTGGAACACATTCATGTCGACTATTGAAACAGAAACAATTTTAAATTTTTAAGACAACCGGAACAAAAGCGATTTGAGATATTGACTACTGCATTATTCATTGCCCATGCAAGTTATTGAAATATATGCGATTTGGGATGATGATAACAGACCCATGAACCTGGCACGACTACTGTAACAATCTCGATTTGGAATGTAGACAAATGGAGCATTATTCAGGCAAGATGTTGAAACAGCATACATTTTAGATAATGACAACGAACTGGAATACGACTCCAACGACTAATAGAATAATTAAGAGTTGGGATGTTGCCCCAAATATTACCCATGCCAACTATTGAAACAGCAGCAATTTTAAGATGACATCTGGGATATTGCCCCGATAGAATAATAACTAATTGGGATGCTAACTACTGGATCATTACCCATGCTAGTTATTGGAACAACATTAATATCGGATGACAACTGGAACATGACCCAGACAATTTCTGTAACAATCGCGATTTGGGATGTTGTCATTTAAATCGTCCCCCATGCCTATTATTGGAACAACAGCAATTTTGGATTACTCGCGATTTAAGATGTCGAATAATAAATCAATTCCTAGGATATCTATTGGAGTAGGAGAAATTTCGTATTACAACTACAAAATGATCCTCAGGACTTCAAAAGTAATCATGGTTTAGAATGTCGACATCTGGAACATTACCCATTCCAGCTACTGAAAGAGATGCGATTTTGTGTGACGATAACTGGAACATGACTATAACGACTACTGTAACAATTATGATTTCCGATGTATATGATTAGAGCATTACCTATGCCAGTTATTGAAACAGTTGAGATTTTGTAGTATCATTTGTTATGGTATTTATTGCTAGCCATGTTCAATAGTAAATCAGATAAAATTTCCTGCTCAAATAAAATTATATATGCTCGTTAAAAGAGGACTTACAATACAATCAAGAATAGAGATTATAATACAATCAAGAATATTAAGTTTTCTTCCAAAACGGGAGGATGTGCATCTTTTTCTTAATGCATTAATTACTAATTTCTATACCGTATATATATTATATTATACATGTATATTCTATTGATATTGGTAATATATAAGTATCCATATAAGGCACTTTAATCCTTTAAAAAGTGGAAGGGCTATGGTTTTCAGAGGCTTAGACGAAACTATGGGGAAGGGAAAACATGGGCCTGACCCGTTCTATGAATATGAATTTTGGACTTTATGAATACGTTTAAAAATTGCATTTGTTTTCTTTTCCATTTCAGATGAATACGAAATACAAAAATAGCGAATTATGTTTATATACCACTACCCAAAGATATTATAACTCATTCGACTAATTGGGAATTCGAAAGCACAGTAAGAAAACGAAACCACTGAGAAATTGTTGTTAAAGATTATGCCCCCCCCCCCCCCCCCGCGAAAAAAAAGGGATGAAATGATAGATTTTGCCACTGTTCAGGGATGTAAATCCTCCACAAGTCCTTCCAGAATGTGAGAGTTTATGAGGATGAAGAAAGCGATAAGTCGTTACGGCCGCTGTTTTACAAAACTGCCTAATCATGCGTCGGGCCTTCTGTCAAAAGACATTGCTAATGCAGGAAGAAAGCGAAAGAGAATACTTATCATATGTTGACAGAGATAAGGTTTCAAAAGTTCAAGTAATTATCAAAATAAGCACCGCTTATCTTAAATGATATTCATAAAAGTAAATATATATTTTCTGCCGGACATCATACACAGACAACAGGATCTTCTGCTACAGCTTTTGCAAACAAAAGAGCAATGTTGGCATAGTACCACAGTGCGACAACGTTAGACAGTGCAATAAGTATAAATGTATCAAATCGGTTTTAGAATAAAAATTTTCCTTAATAGAAGAAAAACATATCAGATACAATATTAAACAAGAAAGATCAATCATGCATAAAGCATTGATTATGAAACACTTTCCAGCTGAAATGCAAGTTTATTTAAACAGCCCTATAATGCGATACATTCAGCACTGATATTTTTTAAATTATCACAGTACTACAACAATTTACTAAACTTGGAAACTTAAAATTTCATCAAAGAAGACAATGCTATAAATCGTCTGCTTCTCTATGTAAAATTAAATAATATTTCATCATATCACTCCAGAACTAAATAATTTTGCATGAAAAAAAATCAGCAATTCTTATACAACTCATCTTACAATCGCTTGACATTCTGCATGATATAAAAATTAGATTTCGTTGTAGAAATAATTATAGTTATCATTTAAAATAAAAATATTGTAATTGCGTAGGCACAGAATTTAGGTACACAGATATTAAGCAAAAATAAAGTGGTTTTATGGCGGATGCAACACTAAATATAAATTTAATTGATCTTCAAACATCACGATGCTTACACAAGGGAAAATAATGGATACCACATTTTATTTTGAAATGAGTCAAATGATCTCTTCATATAATATGGGTGTAATTATTATTTCAATTTTTATTCAAATAAACTACCTAAGATATTTTGATGAAAATTTTTTTTATACATTTTACGTGATAATTTGAATATTTCCTAAAATTTTCGAAGCCATTTGTGAATTTTAACTCCGCTTAAAAAATGTTTGAAAAATTATGTCCCATAGAGTTCAATGTATTTCATTTTTATTAACCCGGGTTAAATCCGAAACTAATTGGGTGATATTGTTCATTTTCATTTCCATATGTCCTACAGACCGTCTCAACATAATAAAATTCCATTTTGATAAAGTCAGTTTTACGGCAGTTATCGGGAGAACGGAGAGGCAGACAGACAGATAGAATGAACAAAGTCATAAACACTTTAGAACTATGTTGGAAAGTGTTAAAAATCTGATGTGGGCAGCACGTGACTTTCCCTACAAATTCGAATTCATTTTCTTATTTTTTATTTCATGCATTAAAATAAGTTTCATTGCAGAAAATAACATGGATGCTTTTTTTGGTATTATACCTAATATGTAGTTTTAATACATGTTCGTTTCATTTGGTAACTTAATGCACTTTAAAGTATTCAATTCTTCAAATTTCCAAAAAACTTAAATATGTCGAGCACGGATCATCCTAGAATCATGAGTCATTCACTGTGATGTCAAAAATTACATGAAGAACAAGTTTTTAACTTTAAAAGTACCATAAACAAAGAAAATTTCCTTGTTGTACGTTTTATTTTGTGCCTCTTTTATTATACATCGATAATACCTAAAGATTTTATGGCTAATAAGTGAATACCTGTAGAATATGTGATAATTTTTTCAATAAGCTGAATCTTATAATAATATTTTTAAAAATTGTATAATTCGCACGTATTTAATAAAATTTTATTTTTATATAGGTTGCTTGCGCCCATGATTGCAGCAAAACTATTGCTGACTATGATGCAAAAGTATCCATTCAAGAAGTATTAGATCAAAATTAAAACATTTGCACAATTTAAATTTTTTTTACTTAAATTTAAAATTTAATTACATTTTTAATTTTAAATAATTTATATTTTTTAAACTTTAATTATGTAAATGTTTTGATTTTGATCTAAGTCTTCTTGAATGAATACTTTTGCATCATAGTCAGCAATATTTTTGTTTCTGGAAGCAATAGTTTTGTTGCAATCATGCTCGCAAGCAACCTATATCAAAATAAAATTTTAATAAATACATCCAAATTATACAATTTTTAAAATATTATCATAAGCTTCACCTTATTGAAAAAATTATCACATATTCTATAGGTATTCACTTATTAGCCATAAAATTTTTAGGTATTATCGATGTATAATAGAAGAGGTACAAAATAAAACGTGGAACATGGAAATTTACTCTGTTTATGGCGCTTTTAAAGGTCCTATGACCCCTTAATATATTTCAGCAATTTTAGTCATTCATACCACATTTTCACGATCTTTGCAGCCCATTTCGTAAAAAACGGTTGGTTATATTTTTACGAATCATGCCAAAATTTAATCAGTATCAGAATAACCCTCAAGGGACATTAACTACTAAATTTTAAGAAATTTCATTAAAAAGTTTTTTACTACAGTGAAATACATCTCCAGTTCCCCAATTTAAAACTTCAATATCTCGAGAATGGTCCATCTTCGAGTAATGGAGTTGGTCTTATTCTTTTTGTCGTCAAAAATTATGTATAAACATGCATTTAATTGATACATTTATAGTACTGGGGTTTTGCAAAATAATTCGAACACCAACAAAATATCACTATTTTATTATTAAAGAGGGGTTGGTTTCCCCTTTGCACGTAATACAGCTGAAATACGTCGAGGAATATTCCTATATAACTTTCGAATAATATGAATGTACCACTCTTCAATTAATAACTAATCTTCAAAGCTAATTTTATGATTGACGCAGGTGGAAGAAATCTGCTCCTAACTTTCCTTTCAAGAATACCCCACACAGGCTCAATAATATTTGAATCCGGAGACTGGGAAGGCTAGGTTAGATGCTCTACTTCACTATCATGCTTCTCGAACGAAGACTAACGCATGCAGCAGTGTGGTTGGAAGTATTCTCCAGCGAAACTCTAATTTTAAATTCCTGTGCATCATCTTGCAACTATTTAACTTTGTACATTCTGTATTTTTCAAACTCAGTAAATTTTTAAGTTCTAAACTCTGTAATATTTCAAAGTAGTAAATTAAACTCAGTAATTCTTAATTTTAAACTCAGTAATTCTTAATTTTTAAACTCAGTAGTTTTCAAACTTAGTAACTTTAAACTCAATTCCTTCCTCAGTCCAATCATTTCTGATTGGCTGCTTGTTTCCTTGCCCCCCCCCCCCCCTTCCCTTTCCTACCTACTCGCCAGATCAGCCATCCAAGACAGAATCTCCACCATTCTTCATGGACGCAAGTAACCTCATCGGACCGTCACCTCCGAAAGCAGAGGCCGGAGCACTAATTTTTGACGTCTTGGCTTGTAGGCCCACTGCGAGTAGGTCTTCCAGATCGCGATCGAAGCTTTTGCTATTTGTTTCCCTTTTAATTCTCTGTTCGATGTAAAGGAATCATAATTTATCAGTAAATCAAATAATATTCATGAAATTTGGAAGTATTTTCGATAATGTTCATTAAAATGGGTGATTTAAAATCTTAATATTGCTGTACATTTCCTTAAAATAAAATATTTATAATGACTCATTCACTGTAGGAGCAAAGATGAAAGGATTCCATTCAGTTAGTGTTTTAATAAAAGTTTGAAAAAGAACCCTGTATATTTATTGCTTAATCGGGCATTTTATTTGAATAATTCTTCAGTACATTCAGCTAAAGTATGCGTACTTACAGATAAAGTGTGCAGAAACTAAAATGATTACTGAATACTATATCTTTAAATATCATAAGATAATCATTAAAAAGAAACTCAGAATTTAACTTTTAATATGCTTACGTGTTTATTTATTTTTATTTCATTTTATTTTATTCATTTTTTGTTGTTGTTATAAATTGTAAAATGATTTAGAATTAAGATAAAATACTAGTTGAATGTCATTCATTAACCTATGCACTATAAATTGTAGAAGTTCAGGTTTTCTAATATAGCACATCTTATATTCCCTTTTTTACTACCAGACATTAACAAATTGTAAACAATTTTGCTTAATTATAGAGTTTGAAATACCTCAGGGGCTTTGAAAATTTAATAAAGCTGTATAATAAAACCTTTTGGTATTAATATTTCATTTACAATTCCATTGAAGTGAAAATGTAAGAAAGATTAAATTAGCTTTGTATTATTAAAATAACATTAACTATAATATAATGAAATATACAATGGTAACTTGAAATTGTAAGTTAGTTACTTTGCTTTTTTCCAAGTTATTTTAACAATTTTCAATAACATAATAACTCGCTACATAAAAAATAAAATGTGCCCAACCTAAACACAAATGACTTCCTAACCTATTCTTCTAAAATTTCAGCATGCCATAACAAATAATAAAAAATATACGTGCAATATATTAAGATACTATATCTTTTATATGCAATTACTTACTTATCAAACAGTTAAAAAATGTTATTTGATGTGTGAAATATTCCATTTTACATTATTTTACTTTCATAACTTTAGTGTAGCATTTTTATTGCTACGATTTCTTACTATTGACAATATCTTAAAAAGAGAATGACATTTTTTTATCTATATAAATAAAATTGAAAATACATGTATCTGTCTGTGTGTTTATCTATCTCATCATCACGGTAGAACTGCTGCCTCGAATTTCATGAACATTCTGTGGGTAGCTTTGAAATAGCCCTACTTAAAATTTAGTCCATGTTTCGAGTTTCTAGGACCAGGGATTGTCGAGATATGAATAAAAATCCCACAATTAAACCTTCCATAAAAATAGAATTATGCAGATGATATATTTTCCACAAATTTATTAAGAAAATTATATCATGATGCTTAGCAACGCAATTAAATCAAATGTGTTTATTAGGCAGACGATTATTAAATTTTTTAAGATTTAAATAATAAAGAAATCAATATAAAACAAAATTTTATAACCATTTTTATACAATTTTAGCGCTTTTATTTTAGTTTATATTGATCCAATTTCATATATATTTTATAATTTGTTTTCAAACGAGAATGTTTTATTCAGATCTGCTTGAAGATAATTTTGTATAGAAAACACAGAAAGGAGAATTAAATGAAATATTTTAATAGAATGTTTTGAGTAAGAATGTCATTTAGAATACTGCAGGAATTTGCACATATATTAAATCATGGGCAATGTCGGGTATATCTGCTATTAACAGTATACATAAAATTGTATGTTGTACATCTATCTGTCTGTTTATTATCTCAGCACGGTAGAGATCACCTATTTTCATTTCATTAGAATTATTATAAAATTTCAAAAATTGAGACTCTAAATATTAAAACTTCACATCAAATTCTGAATTTTAGGTTTCTTGTATTATATGGTCAGTATGAAGAACGGACATGTTGCTAGTCTATTATAAAATATTACACAACTAACAACATTATTAAAGTAATTTTAAAATATTTGCAGGAGACTGTATAATTTATGTATAATGACACATGTATAATAGCTGTATAATGACACAAGCTAACTTGATAAAATATACATTTTAAACATTGAATGATTTTAAATACTTTACAATTACTTAGCAAAGCTTAATTTTACAAGTACCTGGGCAATTCTTAATTAATATGACAACAATAAAATTTTAAAACAAACTAAGAAAACTCTAAAAGGTTTGTTGACGTTATAATTAGCAACAAAACAATTTAGAATCCAGTTAGCGTTAATTGAATAGCAATAATTTGATTGCCATATATTTAAAATTCTATATAATTTTAAATGACATGATAATAAGCAAAAAATGGTAAGCACTTACTTCTAAATAGCATTTTTCGTTTTTCACCTTACGGTAATAAGGTAATTAGTAATCCAATGTTATAAGGTATGTAGTCGAAGGTATGCTGGTCAAAATGTTTATTAAATGATGAACTAACATATAAGACATTCAAAAATACGATAAAAAGACCGTTATGCATCCACACGCGCGAGCCCACGTACTGCACTGCACATACGATACTTCTTTGTGTGGGCTACTCTACTAGGGGAGAACTTTCCAGAAAAGTTGAGACGGAGGAATTCGAATTCGAAGGCCAGAATTGGGCCTACAGCTAATACGTCACGAGGTACAGGGGGGGAAAGTAGTTCGGCCTTTTCTACCGGGGGTGACGATCGGACCCAAAGCTGAGTGCTTATTGTTATCTCAACATCGCACAAACAAATGGACTTGCTACACATTAGATGAGGGAGTAAGTATCATGAGATACAGGCACCCCGTAATGAAGCGTCTTGGCTTGGCTTGGCTTGGCATTCTAAAAAATTGAATCACCTTGTGAGAACAAAGATTGGACCATAGAATTAAGTTCATCCCTTTGAATCTGCATATACTTATTAGCTGTAACTTTACCTTCGAGAACAACTATTGGTCCCAATGATTCCCATAATATGGCTCCTCATATCATAGAGGAACCTCCGCCATGCTTAGCAGTGAGCTTCAGGTAGTCAAAGTCATATGCTTCACATGGTGATCGCCAGATGTACATATGACCTAATATTGGAAACACCGTGGAATTTGACTCATCAGAGGATATCATACGTTTCCATGCTTCCGATGTCCACATTGCGTGAGCGTTACACCACTGAATTTGTCGTTGAACATTTTGTGGTGATACGAAAAGTTTGTATATTGCAGCCCTCCCATGAACATTATCCTGATGTAGGGCACGACGAACGGTTTTCACTGAAACGGATTCCCTTAAACTTGCATTTATTTCCGCAGCAATTGTGTTGCTGTTGTTTTGCGTTATCGTTTTACAATTCGATGGATTGTTTTTTATCCCTTGCATCCAGCTTTGGCTTTCGATCACAGCTGATTCTGCCTGCACCAGTTTTGCCGGTCTTTTAATACTGAGAGGTTATTAAGAATACCGAAGATCTCGATACTCCCATGAACTGAGCAACTTGAGTCACGGACGCTCCAAAAAAGAGCGTGGACGCGCCAAATAAAAGCGCACCCATAATCATCCCTCTTTGGAACTTCGTTAGGTCTGACATGTGACGTTTTAAATACGAAACAACGTAAGCTTAGACGATATAAACTATTTCGACTTATTATAATATATCGATATAAACTATTTCAATTTATCTATTATAATATAAGTTATATACATAACTGGTATCAAAAGTGGGCATTACTTCTTAACGTACTTTTGACACGATTACTTCAAATTATTTTTATAAAAATAGAGGTGTTCAATTATTTTGTCTAACCCCTGTATTTTATTTTAGATCCTGAAGAATTTTGCAGACCATTTCGCAAAAAAGGCAGATTCTTTTTTTTTCTAATCGTACCAAAATCTTACCGGCACCACGGCAACCAACAAACACACATGCACAGACAGACACACACAAACTTCGAGTTAAAAAATAAAATATCTCGAGAACTATTAGACTTAGAGTGATGGGATTAGTTTTATTATTTTCCTCGCCAGGAATTACGTATACTATAAGCATTTAATTCATACATTTGATGATACGCAGTCATTTATTTTATATTGTAATGATTTTTGCAGGCCATTTCGTCAAAAAGACAGGTTCTTCTTTTCCCAAAATGTACAAATTTTAATCAGCACCAGGGAGCCCTATACAAGGGACTTATCTATCAAATTTGGGGGAATTTGGTAAATTCGTATTCTAGATATAGTGGATACATGCGATTTTTGCAGGTCATTTACTAATATATATATATATATATATATTATTTATTTTATTTATTTATTTTTATTTTTATTTTTATTTATTTATTTGAAAAAACTGCAAGCTACAGGACGTAGTCCCAGTTACAGCGTGCAGGAATAAAAAATACATTAAAAAAATACAGATTGAAATATTATACAATATATTAAAAAGTTAAAATACACTAAAAAGAAAGCAAACCCTTAACAGCAAATGATCTTTATAAACCGAAGCACATGAATAAAAACAATAAAATACAAGATGTTTACAACAAATGCTTTTTAAAATCCATCCCCGATGAATAAAAAGTATCCAGATTATCAGGGAAATTGTTGTATAATTTACAAAAACTGGTAATTGCACAATTACATCCAATAATCGAATTAAAATTCTTTACAGCAAATATATTAATGCTCCTGGTTGTATACTGAGGAACACGAAACCCAATCCCACCCAAGAATAGAATAGATACATAGTACATTGCACAAACAGATAAACACAGACACAGACGTCACGATGAAAATACTTTTATTGTGTTCTAGAGGTCCCAAATCGTGTATAGGTCTGTCGAAAACTCGAGTTGCGATTTTCGACGGGATTCCAATACTTTTCCTATACATTACCGTGTATGGTAAGAAAAGTAAAAGCAAGACAACAGAGCCATTACAACATCTTTGAATACATTTTGAAAATTTGTTACTTTCCCTATAATACATAGCAATGTACAGGGAAAATATACGAATCGTGTTAAAAAAGAAACTCCAGTTTGCGATGGATCTACACGTTTTGGGACCTCTAGAACACTGAAAACTATATTAGAGTGACGCCTGTGTGTGCGTGTTTGGGCAATGTATGTATTCATTCTAACTCAAAATCTATTTGACCTAATTTCATAAAATTTTTGTAGATAAGTCACTTATGAGTTACCTTGGTGCTGAGTAGATTTTCGTATAAATCCGGATAAGAGAACCTGCATAATAGCCAGCAAAAGTCGTATGTGTCCACTCTATTTAAAATCTAATTGACCAAATTTCATAATATGTGGTATATAAGCCCCCTGTGGGCTTCCCTGGTGCTAATTTGATTTTGGTACGATTCAGGAAAAAAAGAACCCGCCTTCTTTTGCGGTATGGCCTGGGAAAAATTTAAAATAAAAGATTGCCTGTGGTTTAAATGCATCGATTAAATGTTTGTTATATACATAATTTTTGACGATGAAAAGAATAATACCAACTCCATTACTCTAGAAAAAGCCTTCTCGAGATACTTTTGTTTTTTCACATTTTTGCTACGTCGGCTTTGAAAATACGTTCATTTACCAAATGACAAAGAAAATTGAATTAAAAGTGCAAATTCAGTGTCATTTCAAATAATTGTGTGTGTTATTTTGTGCAATTAAATTCAATTTAATGAATTATTAAAGAAATAGGAGAAAATGAATTTGAGTCTGTAGGGAAAATCACGTGCTATCCACATTAAATTTTAAAAAGTATGTGTACTATAGATAGCCGATTCTGTCGCTGCTGTTATTGTTGTTGAGACCCAGACAGTCCGACCTACCAGAAAGGTGAAAGCTAACTGTTTGGACAGCCGGGAATTGCCACCCAATTTAGACCGGAACCCAGTGGGGGAGGCATCCATAGGGATTTTCCCCACCTTCCCCTACCACCAACCTCTCGGAAGGACTTACGGACTCACAGGTTTTTCTTAAGGCCCCGCTAACCGTTCAATGAAACTCAAATCCGCGACAATCTGCTCCCTAGATGTCGCTTGTAAAAATGGCATGGTTGCAAGAATTCAACTTTTAGCTCTGTTTTCACAGTCCCTTTTCCTAATTGAGCTGCCCATCATCGAAATGATTTTCCCACCAAAAAGTAAGCCTCTCTTTGTATCCTATTTCGGGACGCACTAAAGCCATAAATTCCCGTACCCTTATCCCGGGTGAGGGAGTGTCACGATACAATGCCTTGTGGTCATGGGCACTGCATTGAATAAACCAGTTCAGTTTCAGCCCTCTGAAGAGAAAGAAAGAGTTTTGAATTGCTCTTGTCTGATGCCATATCGTACTGATGATTAGATTATTTTATTGGAAATTTGCGTAAATTTTCAAATAAAGTTTATTTGAAAGTTGGAGCCAGCAGCAGAATTACTTTAACATTTATTAATAACACCAAATTGGGTTAAAAATTGGAAAACTGATGTGAAAGACAATGTAAGATTCCTGTTTATTGAATTGTGATTGCATACATCGTAAGATTCCTGTTTATTGAATTGTTATTACATACATCGTTCTATAAGAAAAAAGACCTTGACCGAATTTCATTGAATTTTATAGGTAAATTATTTGTGGGTGACCCTGGTTCTGATTAGATTTTGATACAATTCGGGATAAAAGAACCTTTTTTTTTTGCCAAAGTTCCAGCAAAAAATGCCTGTAAATGTGTAATTGTAATTATTGAAAGTCCTTATTTTTTTCTTTAAATTCATAAAAAGGGGGGGGGGGATGTTCGTCCTAACCGAGTTTTAAATCAATAGGGTTTCACTAATCACTGAGTGCGATAGTTGTATTAAATTATTTCTAAAACGCTTCATTCGTTTATGAGATATCGCGGCCGCAGGCTCACACAGATTACTTCAAATACGTTCGATTCGAGTTCAGGGATACCTGAAACGTACTCTTCCGTCAAAAACTCGTATTTGAATTTTAAACCATGCCACAGTACTTTGGAAATAATTTGGTACGATTCTCACACTCGATGATTAGTGGAACCCTATTGATTTAGTTGTTAGGATCCCCCCCCCCCTCAATATTATTCCTTGTGTATTATATATTATGTATATAGGGAAAGTAAAAATATATTGTGATGAACTGAAAAGGAAAATAATGCACACTTGCTACGGCTCCCGTGGGCTAAAAATCTTAAACCCACTTTTGTAGACAGTCTATACATTCTGAAAACTAATTATGTAATGCTTTCAGTACTGCAATATTGGTAGAAAAAAAAAAGAATTGGAAAGACAAATATTTCTTTCAAAAATGAAAAACAAATTTGTATCAACAACAAAAGGGTTTGAACTGAAATCTTGCCCAAAACTGCTTTGGAAACTTCTACGAATTCTGGAGAAAAACTCTATTGTCCCAGTCCCCCATGAAACCACAGAACCAGAGAGTTGTTGCTTCTAGAAGCAGGGAACTATAGAGGGCTGTACTTTCCTTGATTACGGCTGTCAAGCAAATACATTATCACCCTCCCCACATAAAGATCTATTGCTGACAGACAGAGATTGTACAACCCACAACGTGTGACTTACAGGGTTGCCGTAAACTTATCTTAATTCTGTTCTACATATCTGAAATAGTTTTTGGATCATTAAAAATAGATTTTATAATGACAACATTATAATATTTGCTGATATCAATAGAAAAATGTATTACTATTTTTTTTTTGTAGGCCAAATATTCAAATTTCCTTTCAAACTTGCTACAGAAGCTTCCTAATGGCAAATTCCGTTGTGTTGTTAACATTTAAATTCATTTTTGAAACACTTTAAATTTAAATATTAAAAAAAATCGTACGACAACTGAAACGTATGTGTTTCTCCTTTAATATCGAACAAACTGTTAACATTTACAGGTAAAATTTACGAAGGAATCTTCTAAACAAATTTCCCCATTGGTTAACATGGAGGCAGCTCATAAGTTGTGGTGAGGTATGAGTCCCCTTAAGATACTGCACGTGATCGTACTCCGCGTGAACATGGCAGCAGTTTTGGCAGTGATGGGAATCGAACCCGGGCTTACCGAGTGCAATTGCCGCACGCTAACCACTGGACTACCGCGCCCTTCTGTCTTTGCTGTTGAAGACCCAAACCGACCGACTCATCCTAAGGACACGAGCAACCATTTGGACGGCCGGCTGTCGTTGCTGTTGTAAGAGCTCTTTTTATTTTCCTTATATACATAATGTATAAAGTATTGTGACGGGGTTGAACATTCGAATTCGAGTTTTCGCCGGATGAGCATACGTTTCAAACATCTCTGAACTCGATTCAAACGGTTTTGACGCAATGCTTGTTTGTATTTGTGTGTGTGTGTCCGTGAGTCTGTTGAAGCGATATCTCACGAAAGAACGGAGCGTTTCGAACGAAATTTGGTACAAGTATTACAATCGATGAATACTGGATGTTCCTTAATTTTAAACACAATCGAATGTTTTGAAGAATTCTCAAATGTTCGAATAAAATTTTGAATTAAAATCGGAACCTTTAATCACATTAAAATTAGAACCTTTAATAATGCTACGTAAATTATCATTTCTTTTCTTACATAATTTTTCATTATATAACGAATGATAAAAACATTATAAAGCTACTATTGATCATTCTCAAGATACTGCACGTTTTTCTAATACATTTATCAAAAATATTACATAAAATTAAAAAAAATATTACCTGTCTTGAAACACGTTTACTTTTAATGCAATATTATGAGACAAATCTGTTAGCATCATTCTCGTGGATCTAGTTCGTTCCATTTACGAGGGAAGGTACTTGTGTACTAGTTTTGTATTTTTACGAGCAACAATACGCCAATAGTCACCTATATATAAGAAAGCCTCTTCTCTTCGTCTGCGTGTAACGCTTGGCGATAAATTTGGCAGAACCTGGTTACTTATTTAGCGAAATATCGCTAACTTGGTGATATGTCGCCCAAGATCAACAAAAATATAGTCGAAGTTTCAAAAATGATTCTAAATTCCCCGAAATGACGCCAAATTGATGATTTTTTTATTAAAATATTTTAATATGTACTCTATTGCTTATTGCGGATGTTATCTATATTAATAGTTGTCAATTTAGAATTGCACGAAATATAAATTAATTGGGTACTTCAAATTAGTCTGACATGTTGTCATCCAGAAAAGCGACAAATATACAATTTAAATATATAATGGTGAAGGGCATGATAATGTTCGAAAGCGCTTTGGCTGTGTGATTGCGTACGCCATAATGAGGCGATTTTAATAAATGACTTTTATCCACTTATTTGGTTGTCTTTGATTTTAGAGTTTATTGGTTGACGTGTTTACCATGCTGTTTATATAAATTACCTTGTTTTGTATGGACAGTATATTCAACTAAATTACCTTGTTTTGTATGAACATTATATTCAACTAAATTACCTTGTTTTGTATGGACATTATATTCAACTAAATTACCTAGTTTTGTATGGATATTATATTCAACTAAATTACCTTGTTTTGTATATGGACATTACATTCAACTAAATTACCTTGTTTTGTATGGACATTATATTCAACTAAATTACCTTGTTTTGTATGGACATTATATTCAACTAAATTACCTTGTTTTGTATGAACATTATATTCAACTAAATTACCTAGTTTTGTATGGATATTATATTCAACTAAATTACCTTGTTTTGTATATGGACATTAAATTCAACTAAATTACCTTGTTTTGTATGGACATTATATTCAACTAAATTACCTTGTTTTGTATGGACATTATATTCAACTAAATTACCTAGTTTTGTATGGACATTATATTCAACTAAATTACCTTGTTTTGTATATGAACATTATATTAAACTAAATTACCTAGTTTTGTATATGGACATTATATTCAACTAAATTACCTTGTTTTGTATGGATATTAAATTCAACTAAATTACCTTGTTTTGTATGGACATTATATTCAACTAAATTATCTTGTTTTGTATGGACATTATATTCAACTAAATTACCTAGTTTTTATGGACATTATATTCAACTAAATTACCTTGTTTTGTATGGACATTAAATTCAACTAAATTACCTTGTTTTGTATGGACATTATATTCAACTAAATTATCTTGTTTTGTATGGACATTATATTCAACTAAATTATCTTGCTTTGTATGGACATTATATTCAACTAAATTATCTTGCTTTGTATGGACATTATATTCAACTAAATTACATTGTTTTGTATATGAACATTATATTAAACTAAATTCCCTAGTTTTGTATATGGACATTATATTCAACTAAATTACCTTGTTTTTTATGGACATTATATTCAACTAAATTATCTTGTTCTCTAAAGTCAAAGATAACCAAATAAGTGATTAAAAAGTCCTTTATTAAAATCGCCTTATTATGACGTACGCAATCACATAGCCAAAGCGCTTTCGAACATTATCATGTCCTTAGTAGTCAGTAGCGAATGGATTTTATAATACAATTTAATGTTTAAAACATTGTGCCGTGGATTTAATATATAATTTTCCACTGCGAAAGAAGTAAATTAATTGCATTATATAGGAAAAGTCATTTGCAGCACACATCAGATTTTTTAATATTATTATTTGTGTAATATCTTTATGAAGGTAAGGTGCACATTTTGTAATAGTATAATGGGATATATCTTTTAATTTGAATTTTTACATAAGTTTTTTACTTAAAATGTGTTTTTCTCAGTTTTTCACATTTTGCATTTGGCTTGCAATAATTTTCTTAAAGTAACATCATCACTTCAAACATGAAACTATCTAGAATTGTTCAGTTTGGTGTTTTGAAGAACCTGTTCCTCAAATACAACAATTTGTTTAGATTTTTGTTTGATATAATATTTATTGTAGATAAAATTATGCGTTATTTTGAAATTCAATGTATAAATTTAATTTTTAAAAACTTTAATTATGCAAATGTTTTTTATTTTGAGGTATAAGTTCTAGAATGGATGCTGCTGTATCATAATCAATTATATTTTAACTTTCCCTGCAATACATGGTAATGTATATAAGGAAAGTATTGGAATCATGCTGAAAATCGCAACTCGAGTTTTCGATGGATCTACACGTTTTGGTACCTCTAGAATACGAATAAAACATTTTCAGTGTGACGTCTGTCTGTCTGTCTGTGCAAGGTATGTATTCACTCTAACTAAAAAACCAATTGATCGAATTTTAAAAAATTTGGCAGGTATGTCCCTTGTGGGTGACCCTGGTACTGATTAGATCATTGGCCCCTGATGAAGGGCATTGTGATGCCCGAAAGCGCTTTGGTCGTGTCATTTTTGTGCGTCGAGGAACGGATATTTTATTAAAGAACTTTAAAACCTATTTATGGTTGTCTTTGATTTTAAAGTTTAATTAAAGTTGACGTGTATCTACTTTATTTATTAAAAGTATAAAATAAAATTAAATTAAAAACTATTTATTTAAAAACATGTTTGTTCATTTTTAGTAGAATTTGCATCTCAAAATTGCAATCAGATAAGCAGAATCTTTAAAATAACACATCTGAATATATCCATATAAAAATCAATTTCATAAGGCAATGGCCTTCCTAATCCTGCAGCACCCCTACATCCATTCATCGTACATCATTGAACAGAACATCAAATTTCGTAAAAAGGAAGAAGGGTGATTACATGATATGTAGAATGGCACCTTGTTTGTTTACTGAAGTAACGTTAAAAATAGCATCAAAACTCGATACAAACTAGTGATTTATATACAAACTATTTATTATATACAACGATACAAACTAGTAACTCGATACAAACTAGTGATATAGCGCTACTCGCTACACTACTTATTTTTAAAAGTAGCGCATTACACTATAAACAATGAGAAAAAGTAGTTACTACTATAGTTTTGCTACTTGTAGCTCGCTACTTCTGACCACTGATCACAGTATGCAAAGATGAACGTATATACATATTTAAAATAGTTAAATTAGCTATTATGGTACAATATAGTATTAATCAGGCGCATATAAATGCACTTTTCAGAATGTTTAAAGTCTGATGTATAGGTGAGTAATTACATATGGGCTACCTGCATTTCCAGCTAAACCTTAAACTTCGTTTTTCCTGAAATGACCTGCCAGAAACGGGGAAAATTCTTCCGGTCCCCTGAAATTCCGCGTAAGGCAGGTCCCACTGTAATTAGTTAAAAGATATTCAGTCATTTCGAAAAATCCTGTATGGGTGAATCTGAAGATTATGGAACATGAATATGTTGTAAAGCCGATTGGAGCATACGTACTAATAATTTAAAACAACAATAAAAGTTAATCAGTGACGTATCATGAATATAGTTCAATATAAATTAATACGACTCAATTAAACCTTAGATTAGAAATCGAAAAACACTCACCGCGTATCTTTGCAATCTCTATCTAAACCAGTGGCGCCTCCTTTAGCTTTACCAGCACCGGAGATAAATCCTTGCTCGGCAACATACACCCAGCGTTCTGCCAGGAAAAGCTATCGAAAAGCTCCGAGCTCACGTTCGAACCTTTAACTTTCAACCGAAGACCGTTGAAATTTGAACCCGGCGCTTTCGCTTTTCGGGCTGCAACAGCTGATTGAAGCTGTACTAGTACCACGATGAACCAGCAAAACCAGGCACAGCTGACAACTCCAGGGGTACTGGTGGGGCCGTCGGGGCAGACTGTTGTCACCACTCATCCACTGGTGGCCAATAGTGTCATAGTCCAGGCAGCATCTATAGCAGCTATCAATAATCTTGTTGGAGGTGAGTAAGTTTGCGATGTTTGGTTTCTGTTTAACCGCGGTGTGTTTTTAGTTCTTGTATTGGTGGTGGTGGTGGTGAGGAGGAGGCAAAGGTGGGGAAAATCAAGCTGTTTAAAATTGTAGTCTGGTTTAGTTTTATGTGATAATCTGTGTGGTTTGGGGAATTATGGGGTGTAGGAATATGTTTGTTTGGAAATAAATACTTTGTTAAAATACTACTTTGAAATATGTATATATGTATATATATATATATATATATATATATATATATATATATATATATATATATATATATATATATATATATAAACGTTAGTTTTACTAATAAATTTAATTGAAATAAATTTGTATAAAATTTAAATTCGTCGTTAGTAACAATATAAACCATTGATTAAAATTATCTTGATAATTTTAATCAACTATTAGGTTTCCATTATTGAAGTATTTTAATTTCAAATTATTTTATCCGATGAATTAAAAAAAAAAACTAAATTAGGTTGGAATTAATTTAAAGCCCTTGATTGAATATTATTTATTTTTCTTTAATATTTATTTCTTAATGGATGCATTAATTTACATGCATTTATATTACACTTTCAATGTATAAAAATAGCCTGTCAGACAAGATAGTTTTTGGAATATTTAAATTCAAAACCATATTAGCCACCATGCATAATTATATTTTATTCTTTCAAATTTATTTCGCTGTGACTCATAAGAGTAATTCTAGGAAGTAATACCGAGATTTTCAGGTTGTTCTGTGAATTAATATTTGCTGCTGACTAAAGCACAGTTCCTTATTGATGTATTCAGGCAACGCGTAGTAAATAAAATATAGTTTTTTTTTATCTTGTTTTTGTTTTTGTCAGTGAAGAAGAGGCATTGGCAAGAAAGTGAATCTTTTTAATTTTTTTTTTATCTGATGAGAGATTTTGTCGTTTTGGGTGAGGATCCATGTCATCTATTAGTCATCTAAAATTATTTGATTTTGAAAATAGCATTTTAATAAATGATAATTCTGATATAAATTTCATAAATTAATACATTTAAATAATTTAAACAGTTTTGATAATTTTAAATACATTAAATATTGCTAAATATTATTGCATTAAACAAGTTTGAATATTTCGTTTTAAAATCATATTTAATTTGTATTTGTTAGTGGATATATCCATTGTACTTACTTATTATTCTTACTAAATTTATTTTATGTGAAATGAAAGTTTTAACTGTTGTGGAAAACGGTGTTCTTAATTATGTATTCAATAAATGTGCAGTATAGCATATGCATATACATTTAATGCTATATGTATTATGCGAACACAGTAACATGTATTTATATACAAAGAAAATAATAAATGGTCATTTATATTTTTGATCACCTACTATGGTTAAACCTTTAATTTTCAATCAAAGAAAATTTAAATTTGATCTAGGCATTTTTACATTTCGGATTGCAACAACTGATAGAAACTGTATTAGTGCTACGATGAACCAGCAACATCTGAAGGGCCGGTTTTGACTTTAAGAAAAGTAGGCAAATGCAGCGAAGCTCTGGGGCCCAAATTTCGTGGTACCTTATTATTATTATTATTATTATTAGTGTTGTTGTTGTTATTATTATTATTATTATTTATTTATTTAGTTGCTATAAACGTTTTATGAGCGGGGATTAGAATTACTTTGACCTAGGGGGGGCCTAAAGACCAGGCACAATTAACAACACCAGCCGTGCTGGTGGGACCATAGGGGCAGACTGTTGTCGCCACTCATCCTCTGAATGTGTAGTACTAAGAAAGAAAGATAAAGAAAAACGGTTTCTGAAACTGAATGGACTAACTTCATTAACACGATGAACCAGCAAGTCCAGAGTCGTACTTCAAGTCCACTGCAAGTGTACTGCAAGCCCATCCCAAGAGTACTGGTAGAACCATTGGGGTCCCGCTCGTGGCCAATACTGTTGTTCCAGGCAGCTTCTATAGCAGTTATCAATATGAAGGTAAGTATGTGATGTTTGCTTTCTGTTCAACAGCTCGGTGTGTCTTAAGTGTTTGTGGTGAGACAATGGCGGGATATAAATGTTTGTCTATTTTAGGGATTTTGTAATTTTTGGTAGAGATTGGGGAATTCTATGGCTTGTTTTAAAATAAATGTGTCGATCAATTGTCGTTTTGAAATAGGTCTAGAAATAAATTCAGTTTTCCTAATAACTTCATTGGAAATTATTATGGCTAAAATTGCCCGTGAAACAATACTTTGTTGATAAAGCAAAAGCAGTATATAACCCAATTAACAGTTCATTCAGTTTTGAAAGCAAAATAAACTATCTCCATCAGGATAAGAAAAACATCGTGACTCATCCGTGAAGGACCATTGGATCATGGTAGGACATAGGAGCTTTTGATGATTGGACATAGAGGCCTTTGATATGTATCTTTTGCCTTATAGTACTGGCGGATATCGACTTTCCTATTGCTGTGGTAGCCATTGCTAAGAGAGCTGGTGCGGTCTCTCGACAATTGTGTTTGGCCAGTACTCGTCATCAGAGGATACTGGTCATCAGAGGATCTGGAACGTGTCTCCTGATAACTGTTCTATTTATTTGAGATAATTTCCATAAACGAGAAATGACAGAATGGTCCACGGAAAATAAATTGGCGACTTCTTTTATAGACTGTCCTACCTCAAGCCACCCCATAGCACGTCAGCATTGAGAATCGACCAGATGTATTCTTCGTGTCATAACAAAGCTTATTTAATTCAGAATAAATCCACTCTTTAAAAATATTTCTTTGAGCACTGAAACTCTAGGACGCAAACGAGTCGTTTTCATCTCACGCTTAATTTTCATATTGTTAGAAGAGCAAATTGTTATTGGACACATCATTTGATATTTGTCTGTCCACATCGACAACAACAGAAAGTTTTCTCCAATAGAATCTTTTGATGCGTGAGCTATTATGATAATTTTCATCGCGTGCTTAACATTTGGAAGGCAGTGTAACTTTGTTTTTCTCAGAAAGTGATTTTTACTTTCTTATACGTAGTATTGAGAAAGTTTTGTTTCCTCGAAAATCTTCGATTTCGAGATTTTGATGCCAATGTATGCTTTAAGACCTCCTGAACACGTTTCAACTACTTTTGGAGTGACGTCTGTATGTGTGTCTGTGGTCGATTTCTTGTATACACGATCGCTGCCATAAATATTAATGCATTTTAAAGAAGCTTTATATCCGGCTTTGTTAACAAAACATCTAGAAATAGATAGAATTTTTGTAAATTCGAGCGAAAGCTTCGAAATGTATTTGAAATTTTATATTTCCTTAACATTGCAGCATACGACAAAATTTGACAAAATCATACATAAAAGGGACTATTTATTGCTTGATGATCACGAGACTTATAATAGTATATTAAGTGAAAAATAGTCGCGATTATTGTGAAAAATAGTCGCTATACAAATTGTTTTGTTCATGACGTCATTAGTCCCCTTGGGGATACATTGTCAAGTATGGTATTTTTAAGTCCTTTTAAGCCAAAGGTAACACGCTATAATTGTTATCGTTTGGATTTATGATATCGATTTTTCAAAAATTTTCTTGCAAAATTTGAAAAAGTAAAAGCTACTAAAAATGGATTTTAGTATGAAAAAGTCGAGTTGACTCACATTCCAGTTAATTTTAACGTATGATACACAACATGTGTTTCAATAATGTTTTACTTTCTGTTTGAGACGTTACTTTTCCTACAGAATACATTTACTTTGCATGTGCTATGAACTATTGGAAGATTAAAATCTGTAACATGTCAAATCAAGTTTGGAACTTTTTAAATTACCCACACGCATAATTTTTTTTTACTGTTAATTTATATATATAAATAATCTCAAAATTACCAGCAATTTATATAAATATCCCGCTTGTTTAGTAAATGGTATTGTTAAAAAATTTAGAATAGCTGGATTTTCATAATTCCATTTTCATAATTCATAGTATCTTTTATTAGCCAGACATCTCCATTCTCTTGTATTATTAATACTTTTATTTTTACATCCTCTTCAAAGTCAGCCTTACTATTATTAGCCCCACCTTTTTGTATCTTTTTTTGTATATTATTACTTTTTCTTTCCTTTTCGCATTACTGTTTTTCAATTCTTACGAATGGCAACAGTAGATCATTTATTTTTTCATTGCGAATGGCAATACTGGTCTCTTCATTCAGGATTCCCGGGTTCGATTCGATTGGGCATATGCTGCGCATTTTCCAAGTATTCGTGTTTTCTATTATTTTTCCTTCTTTATGTATTTCGTCCAAGTAGAAATAGTTTATAGATATAATCTATCTATTTCTTCAGAAACATACATTTTTTGTGTTTGCTTCGTCAAAGTACTTGGACTAGAAAAAGAGTTTTGCGAAGTGAACATTTCCATTTTTTAAGGTCTAGCCCTTGTTCACGTGTTTATATAGCTTGATTTTTTATGTTTTCTTTATTCGTTTCTATACCATTGTAATTTGTTGATTTTCTTTACCTTGATGATTCGCGTTTTGTATTTTTTTCTCATTTAATTGATGATTTGCTGTTTTATATTTTATTTTGTGGGTGTTTTAGAAAATTAGGTTTATCGAGTTGCAGCTTCTTACTTTTCTTTCATTGGACTTTCAAACTATTATTATATATATATATATATATATATATATATATATATATATATATATATATATACACATTTTAACAGATACACCATATTTACATAGGCATAATTTTTCATTTAGGACAAATAAACATATTTTATTTTTCACAATACATTTTTTCTGTTTATACCATGCATGTACTATAAGTTAAGTAAAAACTATAGTAATATGGAGCATTAAAAAATAATTGTCGCTTGTTTAAATTCCCTCCATAATATGTATTTATTTTAAAATAACTTTTTCCTTTTAACTCACACCATTCAAGCTACTTTTCAACACAAATTAGTTTTTCTGTGGCATTTCAATGGCATTTCATATTTTCTTTTAATACTTATATTTCATAAATATTTTCAATGCATTATGTATTGATAAGAAAGTAAAATCTATGCAATTTATTACAATTAGTTTGTCACTTATGAAATTTCATGCACACATTTTTTCCTTTGTGAAATTCTTTTTCTACTTCATTTTAATTTCCCCCATGCATAATGAATAATACTTTTTCTTTATAACATTTTTTCTTTTTCTGTTGACCTTTACTTTTCCCTCATTTTCTTTATACTATTTGGTAATTAAATACTATCCTAACATTAATAAAAGTTTAGTGCTTTTTAAGATTATCATACAGAAATTATTTCTTCATAACATAATATTTATTTCTAACCTTTACCACGCCAGATAAGCATGGCCCTTTCAATAAATTTTTATTTTTCCTTTTAACTAGTGCAACGCTTAATAATATACTCATTCACAATACTTACCACACCAGATAAAACATGGCAATTTCAATATTTTCCCCCTTTTAACTAGTGCAATACTTAATAATTTACTCATTCACAATACTTTGGCAATGAATTTCCTAGTTTAACTTTTATTTTCCCCATACAATTTTTTTATTGCATGTACTATGTACTGATGGGAAAAATCTATGTAGAGTTTCAAGTGTAGTTTAATGCATTTAAAAATGTCCTATAAACATTACTTTACCTTTACGATAACTTTTTACTCTATCTTTACAACTTATCACTTTATCTTTATGGAAACTTATTATTTTATCTTTATGGAAACTTATTATTTTATCTTTACGATAACTTTGGGATAACTGCTTAGCTTTAGGATAACTTATTACTGTAGCTTTACGAAAACATTTTACTTTTACTTTTCGAAGCAATTTTACATTTTTATGAAAACATTTTTTAACCTTAACGCAATATAGTTTTCTTACACTGCTTTACGTACACTACATACTGCCAGAAAGTATAAAATATGGAGTATATTAAATGAAGTTTGAAAACTTTTAAAATTGCTCATACTCAACATTTCCTTTAAAAAACTTTTTCCTTTTCCTTTTAATCTTTTTAACACATTCCTATATATAATACTTTTACTTTACAAATTTCCCTTTTCCTTTTAATCTTTACTGTTCCCCTTTTTTGTTTAAATTTACTATACCTTCTTAGCAAAATGAAAACTAGGGAGAATATTAAAATACATTTGCTACTTATCAAGTTTATCGCACACACAAAAGTTTTTCTTTAAATTTACTTAATTTAAAATTTACCAATAAATTTATAAAATGTTTTTAATTTTAATATTTTTAAATTTCAATCAAGCTTTTCTGACCTGAGAGCTTACAGTGACGCTCTTGAAACAATTATATAGTTACACAATTTTCATGTTTTAATCTTTCAAGAAAGTAGGAAGCGTTGTAAACAATACTTTTCTCATCTTATTTTTTTCTTTTATATATGATTTTCCATGCGTCTTATTTTTACTTTGTGTGGTACTATGAAAAAAGTAGAGTAGTATAAATATGAGTTAAATTTTCCACATATTGCGTTTATAAAATTGTTTTTCCCTTTTCTTTTTACTTTCCTTATATACAATAATGTATAAGGAAAGTATTGTGACGGGGTTGAAAATTCGAATTCGAGTTTTCAACAGGAAAGCACGTTTCAAGCATCCCTAATCACGAATCGAACATTTTTGAGGTGATGTCTGTGTGTGTGTCTGTTAGTGAGTCTGTGGAGACGATAACTGACGAACGAATGGACCGATTCGAATGAAGTGAGGTACAAAAATTACAATCCGTGAATACTGTAAACCTATTGTTTTCATACGTAAGCGAATGTTCAGAACCCCCTAAATTTTCGAGCTACATTTTGAAAAAATCATCAAAAAATCAAAACCTCTAATAATGTTACGCAAATAGACATGTAATTTTTCATTAGAAACCGATTAACATAAATTTTAGAACGCTAGCATGAACCATTCTCGAGACATTGCACATTTTTCAAAATAATTATCAAATAATTATATAAAATAAAAAAAAAATATTTCCTATTGAGAAACATGTTCACATTTCATATGTAATACCATGCGATAAATTGGGTGACATCATTCTAGTTCGTTCCATTCATGAGAAAATATACTTTGAGTAATACTTTTGTAATTGAACGCCAATAATCATTTATATGCTATAAGAATAAATTATTCCTCAGTCCATAACGCTTGGCGAGATTTTGGCGACGAATTTGGCGGAATGTCGCCTATTTGGCGACTTTTTTAAATCTTACCAAATCAAAGAAAATCTCGCCAAATGGATAAAAATGGCTCTAAATCAATGAAAATAACAACTATTTGACGAAAATTCAATATCTTGGAAAAATATAAGTATCTACTATAAGAATAACCTATTTTGTTTTTACTGTAAAAGTAGCAAATACTTTGCATTATATAAGGAAAGTCATGTGCTGCCTACATCAGATTGTTTACATTAGCACATAATAAACTTTACGTTGTCATACCATAGATTATAGAATATAGTATAGAGAAATTATTGTTTTCAGGAAATACGCTTACATTTTATTCATTAATCCTCGTTTTGAAAATTTTCAAAATAATGAATTTCTCAATACTGTTTGATTTTGCAATTCATATCAGATTAACTAATAAGTTGTGTTTTCTATTATTTTATGAGTAATTTATTTGTTTATTGCTTTCCCATACTGTAGAATATAGCATAGAGAAAGTAATATTTTCAAAAAATTTTTTATTTCGATATTTCGATGCCAATATATGTTTTAGAATCTCCTGAACACGTTTTCAGTATTTTTAGAATAATGTCTGTCAATCTGTTTATCTGTCGATTTCTTGTGTGACCAATAGCTGCCACAAATATGAAAATATTTTTACGGAACTTTATAGCCAGCTTTATTATCGAAAAATCTATATCTATGCAGATAAGTTTTTGAAATTAGAGCAACAACTTCGAAATTTATTCGAAATTGTATATTTCAATAACTGGGCAGCATATGACAAAATTTGGTATAATTATGTATAAAAGGGGTTATGTCTTTACTGAAATTATAGTTTTCAGGAAAATTTTCGATTTCGAAATGTTGATGCAAATATATGTTTTAGGATCGCCTGAACACGTTTTGACTATTTTTAAAGGGATGTCCGTTCGTCTGTTTGTCTCAATAATCACGAAACTTAATAGTTTCATTCATTGTAGTGAAGCCACGTTACAATTTTTGTGTCCGCAACATCATTAGTCTCCTCGGAGGGAGTGGTGGTGGTGGTGGTGGTGGTGGTGGTGGTGTGTGTGTGTGGGGGGGGGGAGCAGTAAGAAATAATTTTTCAATTGAAATATTTTTACAAGCCCTTTAAAATGAAGGGTAACATGCTATAATTGTAATCATTTGGAACAGCGATAAAGTTTTTCATATTTTTTCTTACAAAATTAAAAAAAAAAAAAAATTCAAGCTATTTAAAAAGGAATTCCGATAGAGAATTTCGAGTGAAACCACACTCTTGTCTGTTCTTTTAAATTATCTTTTCACATTGTCTTTGTAATGTATTTTTTACCATTGCTTTTACAATATTTTTTCACATTACTTTTATGATATATATTCAATGTTATTTTACAATATCTTTTCACTTTTGCTTTACAATACTTTTTCATATTTGCTTTAATATTTTTTTCACTTTTTCCTTATAATATATTTTCATTTTTTCTGTTTAACATTCGGTTTTCCTACACAAAACTTTTCAAATCTATGAAAATATTTTTTAAAAATCTCGCTTTTTTTAGATTTCCAACGCAGCGATCTACATAGACAATCGAAAAATCATGATACATAGCAAGTTTTCTTGCTGCCATTGTAAGTATCAGCTATTCTATTAAGACAAGTGCATAATGAGTACGAAACCGGCTCATGAATGCTGTTATTTGCAATGGGAGCGTGATCCTAATATGTTTTAGTTTACTTTATTGCTCGAAAAGTCCTTAAAAATGTTAATATTGATGCTAAAATATTGATAACATAGATTTTTTTTTTATATAACCACGTGTGTTTTGATAAAGAAATTAGGCAATATCATTTGCCATTGTTTTGCTGAATATTTGAAAAACACCGTTTGATCTATCTTTAGAACAACACAAAAGGTTCCTAAAAGTTTCATAATTACTTTATCTACATACATAGTACGTATAATATATAGGGGAAATATTATGAAGGGAAAAAAAATTCAAATTTGATTTTCCGACGGAAGGGCACGTTTCAAGCATCCTTGAAATCGGATCAAGCGCTTATGATCTGATGTCTGTGTGTGTGTATATTAGTGTGTATGTTAGTGTGTGTATCTGTGTGTTAGTGTGCATATATGTTAGTGTGTATGTTAGTGCTTGTGTATATTAGTGCGTGTGTATGTATATGTTCGGGTGTGTATGTATATTAGTGCGTATCTTAGTGTGTGTATATATGTGTTAGTGTGTGTATATGTGTGTTAGTGTGCATGTTAGTGTGTATGTTAGTGTGTATATATATATATGTTTGTGTGCGTATGTAGGCTCGTGTGTGTATGTTAGCGTGTGTGTATATGTTAGTGTGTGTATATGTATATTAGTGTGTGTGTGTGTGTGTGTGTGTATGTATATTAGTGCGTGTGTGTGTGTGTGTGTACGTGTACGCTAGTGTGTATGTACGTAAGTCTATGGAAGCAATATCTCGAGCGTTTCAAAAAAAAAAATTGGTACGATGTTACAGCCAGTAAATACTGGAACTTTATTGATTTCAAAGGTAATCGAATGTTCGAAAGACACTCCTGCCTCCCACCCCTCCCCCCACAATTTTCGAATAAATTTTTGATGAAATCCTAAAAAAAATCAGGAACTTTAATAATGATAAATAGATAATCATCTCATTCGGAATATTTTATTTGAGAACGAATTATACAAACTTTAGAATGCTAGCATAAACTGATAGTGCTCGAGATATTGTACGATTTTCAAATAAATTTTTAAAAAAATTATTTAAAAAACAGAATTTGCAATAACGTTAACTAGCAAATCTGATGTGGGCAGCACATGGTATTCCCTATATAATATGATATGGCACATGGTATTCCCTATATAATTCCCTATATAATTTTAAGACTACCAAGACAAATTTCATGAAATTCGGTTCAGCCGTTCTGCAGTAATGGTGGATCATACATACACACTTTTCTTCTTTATATATAGATAAAAATAACTTAATATTTTAATAATATTTTATTATTTTGATTTTTTTTTTCAGGAGGGTGGGGGAGTGGACTAAAAAGTTTTTGTCCGAGCGAGTTTTTGCCTCCCTCTTTGTTTATTTTCACTCGAAATATCTTCGAAACTATAAAAGATAGATATTGATAGTAAGGTACAAAAATATTCAGCAGTAAATCCAGTTTCTAGATATATAATTTGTTTTTACAAAGCTTTTATAGTTTTCGAGAAATTGTCTTCTCTTGAAGAATATTGAATCTTCAACTCAATCGGGCTGGAGCCACTGCCAAGCTTTTCTTATAATTTGCATGAAGTGTTTTATGAAGTGTTAAAGCACAATACTGATCATTTTTATGAAAAAGACGTTTCTATATCAAGTTCATTTATATATACGAGCAGTGTATTGAACCCCCCCCCCCTCTTACCCTATGTCAGTATTTCAAGCTGGTGCATCCTACATCAGGTCGTCCAGACCAGCTGTTCTCGACCAGTGGTACGTGGTGCACCACTGGTGGTACTTAGATAATTTGTGCGAAAAGTCAATTAACACTAAACATGAAATGTTTTTGTTTTCAATTGATAAATAATTTTAAATTAATCTTCCCAAAAGTTTATGAAATAGAAAATTAAATCGACTATCCATATTTTTTTCAGATGAAGTAGCATTTGCCGAATACCTTTCCTCTGGAAAAAAAAAATCCGATGTGGGCAATACATGACTTTCCTTATATAATACAATGAATTTATTACTTTTAAAATAAAAAAATAGGCTTTTCTTATAGTAGATGTGGGCAGCACGTGACTTTCCTTATATAATTCAATGAATTTACTACTTTTACAGTAAAAAGAAATAGGTAATTCTTACAGTAGATAATTATATTCTTTCCAAGATATTGAATTTTCGTCAATCAGTCGTCATTTTCATTGATTTAGTGTCATTTTTATCCATTTGGCGAGATTTTCGTTAATTTGGCAACATTTAAAAAAGTCGCCAAGTAGGCGACATTCCGCCAAATTCGGCGCCAAATCACGCCAAGCGTAATGGACGGAGAAAGGAGTTATTTTTATAACAGATAAATAACTATTGGCGTTCAATTACAAAAGTATTACTCAAAGTATTTTCTCATGAATGGAACGAGCTAGATCCACGAGAATGATGTCATCCAATTTATCGCATGATATTACATATGAAAAGTGAACATGTTTCTCAATAGTTAATATATTTTTTTTAATTTATGGGATTTTTTGATAAATTTATTTTAAAATTCTGCAATATCTCTAGAACGGTTCATGCTAGAGTTCTAAAGTTTATGTCAATGGTTTTCTAAGGAAAAATTACATAAGAAATGGTTATTTGAGTAACTTCATTAAAGGTTTTGATATTTTGATGATTTTTTCAAAATTTCACTCGAAAATTAAGGGAGTTCTGAACATTCGGTTATGTTTAAAAACCATAAGCTTCTAGTATTTACAAATTGTGATTTTTGTACCAAATTTCATTCGAATCGCTCTATTTGTTCGGGAGATATCGTCTCCACAAACTCACTGACACACACATACACACAGAGACATACTTTCACACACACACACAGAGAGAGACATCACCTCAAAAATGTTCGATTCGTGATCAGGGATGCTTGAAACGTGCTTTCCCGTCGAAAACTCGAATTTGAATTTTCGACCCCGTCACAATACTTTCCTTATACATTATGTATATAAGGAAAGTAAAAAGGAGTAATTAATTGCTATTTCATGTACCAGAAATTTAATGAATGATTTTAAAAACAACTTTAGTCAACTTCTGGATTAAACAAAAGAAATATTTTAATGACATTGCAAAAAGAGTAATTATATTTCCAGTCATTTTGTTCCACGTACTTTGTACTTAAAAAACAAATGTAGAACAAAAGTAGACTTGGCCAAATTTACATTTAAAATTAAGTACAATAGAGTCAGATATAAAGAAACTAATTTATGTCAAACAAGCACACGTATCTTATTAAGTCATTTTGTTAATCATATTATTTAATAAATAATCAAATGGTTTTTTAACCATATTATTAACCGTATTTGCTAATATTTATTATTTTTGTTCAATTTTTTTTTCATTTTTGTATGCAAAATTAAAAGTTCAAATCAACAGTATAGATTGGCATGTAAATTTATCGCAGTCTCACTCAGCTCTTACTAATATTTTATTTAACTGTAATACACTAATATATGCAATACACTAATATTTTATTTAACTTTGGGAGATCTTCCAATTTTAAATTCATCGCAGGATTCTTAAGGATAACTTAAGGATAACTGCAGTTTACTTAACTGCAATTCGCGTCTAAATTTTCTCAAAATCCACGCCCTTCTTCCTAAACGATGACAAAAGGAATAAATTGAGTATTATAAAACGTCTTGAGCGAAAGGTTTTCTTTGTTCAGCAGTAAGCAGCATCTGTTTATTTCACAGCATGTTCTGGATGCAGGATGCTGAACGTTCTCAAACGGTATTCGCAGGAGAACTTTTGGGACTATATAATTCATTACAAATGGTATAACTTTCTGTTTATCATAATTTAAATTGATCTTGTAAATGAAAGCTATAAGATTTTAAATATATACACTAACCATCATAAGTTGGAATGCATGATCATGTATGACGTTCCCTCCCTACATAATGTATAAGGAAAGTATTATAAAGGGACCGAAAATTCGAATTTAAGTTTTCTACGAAAGAGCACGTTTCAAACATCCCTGAATTCAAATCGATAGAGTGATGTCTGTCTATATATATGTATGTATATATGAATATTCATGCAAATGATGGATGCTGAACTTACGTGACCTAACGTGCCAACACTCCGTGTAGACACGGAGATAGTTTTGTGCGGTGGAGATTGAACTCGGGTTTGCAATGTGCGATTCTAATGCCTTAACCACTGGGCTATCTATGCCCCATTTAATTTTGTTGGATTCTTGCAGACGATTTTTTAATCTGTACATTTAGGAAGTAGACCGCCGTATGTTCAAATTGCAATCAGGGGTGACCACCTATACGTCCACTACGCGGACGGTACGATATGCTAGCCATTTCAGAGCTTTTTCGAAATATGACCGGCTAGTTACATAAAGGCTGATAGTCGACACGAAGTTGGAGAAGTAGTTCTTAAATGTCAAAAGGTTAGAAAACAAAACTCTGCTTTTTTTGCACATATACGTGTAAATTACGCGTCTGCATCACGTGATGTACTTCCTCACAAATCTTATGTCAGCGTAATCTTCAGACATACGTCCACAATTTACTCCGCAATTCTCTTGATTTAGCATGTATCAGCTAAAAATGAAGTTTTCTAGAGTAAAACTTTTCAACGCGAATACGATGCATCAAATAGCCTTGAGGCCAGCGTTATCGCTCCGAAATATACGCGTACAGCGTTATCTCCCTGTAAACGTTCTATTCTGCGTAGATGCTGTCTCCGCCTTATCTTCGGCCTATGTAATCTCGAGATTTTAATTTACTTTCACCTTTTTCATTTCATCGACATGCTTTCTGGCCTTCCGTCAGTGCAACGTTTTCGGGAGCTGACCTTTTCATTTTGCTATACTTTTTCGTATTATAGAATAAATACTGAAATATGGTAAAACACATCTAAAATATTTTAATATTTTCAGCAAAGACTATACATATTGTAAACTATATTTAATACACCATTTCGACATGTATGAAAAGTTTTTCAAAATGCTATAGTACTTTCGAATAGCATAGTGTCCATCATCAGTAGCAATAATAAGTAATTAACAGACCTGAGCTTTTACACAACTAGAAATCGTTGCCAACGGCCCTACCGTGCTGAAAACACCGGTTCTCGTTAGATCACCGAAGTCAAGAAGCATCGGGCGCGGTTAGTACTTGGGTGGGTGACCACCTGGGAACACCGCGTGCTGTTGGCACATTTCGGGCGCGGTAGCCCGGTGGTTTGCGCGCTGGATTTGCACGCTGCCACAACTACCGCCGTGTTCATGCGGAGTACGATCACGTTAAACATGTGGGTCCGTAAGTCCTTCCGAGAGGTTGGTGGTAGGGTAAGGAGGGTGCGGTCCCTGTGGATGCCTCCCCCACTGGATTCCGGTCTAAATTCGGTGGCACTTCCCGGCCGTCCAAACAGTTACCTTACACCTTTTCTGGTAGGTCGGACGATCTGGGTCTCAACAACAACAACTAGAAATCGTAGGGCGCGGTAGCCCAGTGGTCAGCGTGCGGAAATTGCACTCGGTAGGCCCGGGTTCAATTCCCGCCGCTGCTAAAACTGCCGCCGTGTTCACGCGGAGTACGATCACGTTAAACATATGGATCCGTAAGTCCTTCCGAGAGGTTGGTGGTAGGGGAAGGAGGGTACGGTCCCTGTGGATGCCTCCCCCACTGGGTTCCGGTCTAAATTGGGTGGCACTTCCCGGCCGTCCAAACAGTTACCTTACACCTTTCTGATAGGTCGGACGTTCTGGGTCTCAACAACAGCAACAACTAGAAATCGTGTATACAATTTTGCTTAGGATAAATCGGATAATTTGATACTAAAATTAACATATACGAGTATTACGAATAAGTATATACATTTCAAGCAAAAATAATTTAGTTCAATTCACTTAAACCCATGTACATAAATAATTTTTCTATATAGAATATCGTATAGAATAAGAATTGTTTTCACGAAAATTTTCGATTTCGAGATTTTGATGCCAATATATGTTTTAGAATTTCCTGAACACATATTGACTATTTTTGGAGTGATGTCCGTCTGTCTGTCTGAGTTCGATTGAGTGTACACAATAGATGTCTCAAATACGATTTTCGCGAAATTTTTTATCTGGCTTTGTTAACGAAAATCTAGAAGTAGATAGAATTTTTTGACACTGGAATGAAAACTTCGAAATGTATTCGAATTTATCATTTTGGTTTTACATGGCAGCATAAGACAAGATTTGACATAATTATATAAAAGTGGTTATTTATGGTTCAATGATCACGAAACTTAATAGCTTCAATTATTGTAGAGAAAAATTGCCCCGATACAAGAAGGGGGATATCCGTCGAGAAAGGGGATTTTATTAAATGACTTTTTTATTGCAATTGCATTGGCGCAGAATATATATGCACAGAAAAAACGCAAGTTTTAGAACGGATTCAACACTAAATATAAATTTAAAATAACTTTAAAAATCACGATTTTGACACTGGGAAAAAAGATGAATGCCATATTTCATTTTGAAGTGAGTCACGTGATCTCTTCATATAATATGGGTGTAATTATCATTTGAATTTTTATTTAAAAACTACCCAACATATTTTGCTCAAATTTTTTTTATATATTTTATGGGATAATTTAAATATTTTCTAAAATTTTCAAAGCAACTTGGGAATTTTAACTTTGCTTAAAAATGTTTGAAAAATTAGGTCTCATAGGGTTCAATGTATTACACTTTTTCAACCCGGGTTCAAGCCAAAACTAATTGGGGGATATTATTCATTTACATTCCCATATGTCTCACAGATCGTCTCAAGAACATACTAAAATTTCGTTTTGATAAAGTCATTTTTACGGCAGATATCGTGCGAACAGACAGACAGAATAAACAAAGTCATAAACACTTTTCAACTATGTTGTAAAGTGTTAAAAAAGGAATAGAGTAGGATATCAAACAAAATGGAGTATCGAGTATCATAACAGAGTAAAATATCAATATTTTCTGTAGAGGTGGGGAGGGGGTGGGGATGCGTTAAAAGTATGAAATCCCCGCTTTTTCTTAGTTTTGGAAAAAATAATGAACAAAAACAAAACCTAAAACAGTTTTCCAAAATGCGTTATCTCAACCTAAATCCCGGAAAAATAACAGGTATGGTTTATGTTGAAGGAAAAAGTATGAATTGTGTAAAAATAAAAATGCAATAAGATTATTAATTGAGCGGGTATTTCACCTTACCATACTACAACCACAGGGGTCCTTGCAACAGAAAGAAGCCCAGGTCTGTCGTTAACCCTGATAATTATTTATTTTTTATTTTCTTATATTTTAAAAATTTTCTAATCCTTCCTATTAATTTTGTACTTAGTCTTTCAAATTTAATTATTTTATTGCTCCTAATTTCTCAAATATAATTTCGTAAACTTTTATCGTCTTTGTAAATTCTCAGCTAAATTTTCAATTATTTTAAACACCGGGCCACTTAACTAATGTCATGCAATTCGGGATCATGCTATGTATACTCAAGGCTCGGTCTCTGCTCCTCATACATTACCGACTCAGTGGATGAATAGGTCAATTAAAAAATAAAATGCATTTAAAAAAGTAGTATATGACATAAAACAAGAAAGATCAATCATGCATAAAGCATTAATTATGAAACACTTTCCAACTGAAATGCAATTTTATTTAAACTTCTCTAAAATTCAATACAACCAGCGGTGATATTTTTTAAATTATCACAATACTACAATAACTTATTATATTTGAAAACTTCATCGAAACAAATGATGAAAAACAGTGAATATTATATTTCATTCATAAACTGTTTTCCATTCCTTTCCAGCGGCGATATTTTTAAAATTATCACAATACTAATTTATTTTACTTAAAAACGTAAATCCATGGAGGTAAAATTGCTTTCTAACTCTATGCTTAAAACTTCATCAAACATGAAATAATATGGTATCCTCTGCTTCTCTATGGAAAATCAATGAATGTTTCATTCATATCAGCTATATTGCAGACTCCAGAGTTAAATAATTTTGCGTTAAAGAAATTCAGCAATTCTTATACAACTCATCTTACAGCTTGATGTGTTTACATTCTCCATACGTGAAAGTTAGGCTTCGTTGTAAAAATGATCAAAGTTTTATGATCATTTAAACTCTAAAATACAGTAATTTCGTTGGCGCAGTATGTAAAAAATTAAAAATTAAGCGGTTTTAGGACAGATGAAACACTAAATATAAATTAAAAAGAACTTTAAAAATCATGATTTTGGCACAAGATGGATGCCATATTTTATTTTAAAGTGGGTCACGTGATCTCTTCATATAATCTGGGTGCAATTATTATTTTAATTTTTATTTAAAAAACTACCGAACATATTTTGCTGAAATTTTTTTTATATATTTTATGGGATAATTTGAATTTTTCCTAAAATTTTTGAAGCAATTTGTGAATTTTAAATTCCCTTAAAAAATGTTTGAAAAATTATGTCCCATGGGATTCAATGTATTTCATTTTTTCAACCCGGGTTTAATCCAAAACTAATCGGGTGATAATATTCATTTACATTCCCATATGTCCCACAGACCGTCTCAACAACATACTAAAATTTCATTTTGATAAAGTCATTTTTATGGCAGTTATCGTGCGAACGGACAGACAGAATAAACAAAGTCATAAACACTTTTCAACTATGTTGTAAAGTGTTAAAAAAGGAATAGAGTAGGATATCAAACAAAATGGAGTATCGAGTATCATAACATTTTTATTGTTTCTTAATTTGGAAAAAAATAAGGAGCAAAAAAATTTAAAACGGTGTTCAGACATTCATCATCTCAACCTAAATACAAAGAAAATAAAAGGTCTGGTTCGTGTTGATAAGGAATAAAAATGAGGAGAATTGTATAAAAATAAAAGAAACATTAAAAATATTAAATAAGTTGGTATTTCACCTTACTGTACTGCGAATGCAGAGCTCCTTGCAACAGGAGGAGACCTAGGTCTGTCCTCAACATTGACTAACCATTTTTTTTTTCAAAATTTCCTTAAAGGATTTTTACCCTTTTTTTTGTAAATTTTCTGTTAAATCTTTAATTTTTAACACTTTCTAACATAGTTGAAAGGTGTTTATCACTTTGCTCATTCTGTTTGTCTGTCTGTCTGCCCGTTTGCACAATAACTGTCGTAAAAATGACTTTATAAAAATGAAATTTTAGTATGTTGTTGAGGCGATCATTAGGTATGCTGTTGAGGACATATAGAAATGAAAGTGAATGATATCACCCAATTAGTTTCAGATTTAACCTGGGTTGAAAAACTGAAATACAGTTAACCCTATGGGACTTAATTTTTCAAAAAAATTTTAAACGAAGTGAAAATTAACATATTTTTTTTAGGAAGTATTCAAATTATCACATAAAATGTATAAAAAAATTTCAGCAAAAACTGAAATTATAATACATCCATGATATATAAGGCCAACGACCGTACCGTGCTGAAAACACCGGTTCTCGTTAGATCACCGAAGTTAGGCAGCATCGGGCGCGGTTAGTACTTGGGTGGGTGACCACCTGGGAACACCGCGCGTTGTTGGCTCTTTTCGGGCGCGGCAGCCCAGTGGTTAGCGCGCGATTCTCGCCGCTGCCAGAACTGCCGCCGTGTTCATGCGGAGTACGATCACGTTAAACATGTGGGTCCGTAAGTCCTTCCGAGAGGTTGGTGGTAGGGGAAGGAGGGTACGGTCCCTGTGGATGCCTCCCCCACTGTGTTCCGGTCTAAATTGGGTGGCACTTCCCGGCCGTCCAAACAGTTACCTTACACCTTTCTGGTAGGTCGGACGGTCTGGGTCTCAACAACAACAACAACATCCATGATATATGAAGAGATCGCGTGACTCATTGCAGAATAAGACATGGCAGTGTAAAGATCGTTTAAATTTATATTTAGTGTTGCATCCGTCATAAAACGGCGTAAAAATAAATAATGAAAAAATTGCGGTGAAAAAAATAAAATAAATAAGTAAATAAAATAAATTGCGTAGAAAAAATAAAATCTGTGTATTTAAATACTGTGCTAACGCAATTACAATATTTTTGGTTTTAAATGATCACTAAACTTTGATTATTTCTACAACGAAGCCCAATTTTAACGCATGCAGAATGTAAACCATATCAAGCCATTGTAAGGTGAGTTGCATAAGAATTGCTGAATTTTTTCACGCAACATTATTTAGCTCTGGAGTCTGGAATATAAATTATATGACTGAAATATTCATTGATTTTACATAGAGAAGCAGACGATTTATATTTGATAACATTATTTGAATTGTTTTTTACTGTAGTACAGTGATAATTTAAAAAATATCGCTGAATGCATCACATTTTAGAGATGTTTAAATAAAATTGCATTTCAGTTGGAATGTGTTTCATAATTAATTCTTTATGCATGATTGATCTTTCTTGTTAAATTTTGGATCACTCAACTAATGTCATGTAATTCAGAATCATACTATGCATACCGAGGCAGACTTGGATTAAGCTCCTCACATATCATTGACCCCAACGGATGATAACAAAATAATCGAACATCGACACCAAGATAATAAACAATGTTTTCTACTCAGTCACTGAGAAGGGTAAAAATAAGACAAACTCTCTTTTATTTTTAGTTTTGGAAAAAGTAATTGACAAAAGAAAACGGAAAATTATTTAGAAATACATTATATGAATCCAAACGCAAGAGAAATATCACCGACGCTTCAGGTTGATTACAAAAAGAGAAGGTAATAGCAAGGTACTTTAAACAAAGTGTAATATAATGGAGGAGGGGAGGGGTAAAATTAAACAATTAAAGTATCCGAGAGGAGCGGGGTATCAAAACATCAGGCGCACCGAGACTAAAAGAAAATTACCAACTTTTACATTTTTATAATCACTGTGCATAGGGAGCCCTAAAACAGAATATTTTTTCCTCAAATTATTAAAAAGTAATGAGTGAGGAATCTGAAACAATTTTCAGATATACACCAACTCAATCCAAATACGGGAAGAGGAGCGAAAGAGCGTGAGAATGAAAACAAACAGATAAAATATTTTCTCAAAAGTAAATAAACGAAAAAATCTGAATTATTTTTCAGAAATTTATTAATCCAACCAAAATATAGGAAAAGTAACACGGAGACTTTAGGTTGAATGGAAAAAGAGAGAAATAATAAATAATACGTTAGCATTAAAACAATAAAAATATTCGATTAGGGTATAAAAAAATTCGAGCGCATAGAAACTAAGAGAAAAATTTAAATTTTTTATTTTTGTCGTACAGGGGGAGGAGCTGTAAAAAAGACCAAATTTTCGTTTTTCTTAGCTGTAAAAGAAATAATAAACAAACATACCTACAAAAAATTTAGAGATATATTAATCCAGCCCAAATTTAATGCAGTTAATTTATAATCTTTTTCTACATAAGATTTTTCAATTTTCATATTTTTATTTTAAAGGATAATATTGTTTTCTACCCTAAAGAGTTGAATTCGAAAACTTCAGTAGATTTTATTTTAATTTTTTTATTGCTACTTTTCTTAATACAGAGGGTGTTTGTTCACATATTTTTGTAACGATTTTGTAAAAAAATATTTATAAACAAAGATAAGAATTTTATTTTCTAATATGTTCAATCTGATAGCTCTTCTGTTGAACTATCATATTACATCTTGATTTCTAAGATAAAAGAGCTTTTCTTAAAATATGAAGGTTGATTTTGTTCCACTGCTCTACCACACAATCTTCCAGAGCCCATTCAATGTTTTGGGATGCCGCTTATAAAAAGCTTGTTTTAAAAGTCCAAATGCATAGTAATCCATAGGAGACAGGTCGGAGGACTTGGGTGGGATGCATTTAAATGGAATAGCTTCAATTCCTGTTTCATTTCTCATTTTTTCAAAAAATATAGCAGTAGATTTAGAGGTATGGCTGGTAGCCTTATCCTGATGGAACTTAACAGAGTGAAGATTGTTTGGTTTCTGATAGTAATCCGAGTTAATTTTGACATTTATTTTTCTACTTTCCTTATTAAGTTTTCCATTATAAGAGAATCCAGCAATAACCATAAACCTTTAGCAAAACTCTCCTTGTTTTCTCTGACCCAACCTTTGTTGGGTATGCATTTTTTACCTTTCAAATGTGAACTTTGACGTTTCTTTCCTTTTTTATTAATTATGTCACTTAATTTACGTGTAGAAATATTAAAACCATGCTTTCCACATCTTTTTTTAATAATAGAATAAGAGTATTATAATTTAATAAGAGTATTTCTCTTCGGAAAGCGCAAAAATATAGCCTTCGATCCATTGTTTATTTTCTAGCGACATTTTAAGGCAAAGAATATTTTTAATGATACAGACGATAATTAAACCCTATTCCGACTTGATGGCAGTCAGGTTTTCATTTGTTTCATTTAAATTTAATTCATGGAGAAAGTCAAAATCGTTACAAAAATGTGTGAACAAACACCCTCTGAAAATTTCAAGTTTCTATCTATAGTCACAAGATGCATTTCGGTTTTATTGCAGAATTTTTCAAGCCGTTAATTACACGTACGTTGACGTAAATTGACGTTAATTACATTTTAAATCTATAAATTGCTTGAAACGTCAGTTTCTTGTTCACTTTATAACAAACGTTTTTGTATGTGACACCCTTAAAATAGTACATATTTGAAAACATTCATTATCCATATTGTTTTTATAATATGATCTACCTTTGTACTAACAAGTTCCTATATGAATAAAAAAATGAGTAATAAAATATAAAAATAAAATAGAAAAGTTCACTGTGCAATTCCTTGTGCAATTTCTTTATGTACTAATTCTAACATTTTGAACAGTATTGATACTCCCTAATTCAAATGTTTGCACTTTCGTAAACTATAAATTGCCTTAGACTTCTCTGTTCGACCTATGTATTAAATTCCAAGCCTCTGCTATATTTGTTCCCTACACCTTCCATAAACTTTGCGCGAACACTCTCCCTTCGCCCAATAGCTTAAGAGCACCTCGTTCTCGATTCCCAGAGCACGTAGAGAGCTGAAACTCGGCACACAGTTTCATTTCGTAGAATATGTTCATCTATCCAATTTTTACGTCATTATGTTACGCCGTTACAACATTTACGTATGTTATTATTAATGGGCTCATTCTCGGCTCCCACATCACGTAGAGAGCTGAAACTCGGTACGCAGTTTCATCTCGCAGAATATTTTTATCTATCCAATTTTCACGTCATTATGTTACGTCGTTACATCATTTACGTACGCCATTATTATTGGACTCGTTTTCGGTTTCCACAGCACGTAGAGAGCTAAAACTCGGCACACAGTTTCACTTCGCAGAATATTTTCATCTATTAAAATTTTCACGTCATTTTACGTCACCTTTTACACACGTCATTTTACGCCATTTACATACGTGGTCTCTAATGGGCTTGTTCTCGGCGCACAGACCATACAAGGAGCTCAAATTCAACACGAAACACTTTCATTAATAAAATGTTCACATTATTACGTTACGTCATTTACGTGCGAGATCGTTTTCGACTCCCACAGCACGTAGAGATTTGAAATTCTGCACACTGTTGCATATCGCGAAACATTTTCATCTATCCAATTTTCACGTCACTACGCTACGTCGTTACATCCTTTACGTACGTCATGACTATACTTTTGCCCTTCTCGTGTATTTTTCTTTCTGAATTACGACTCAGTGCTTTCAGACGAATGTTATTTCGGTTCGAACGCATTCTTTCATGCATGATATTGGATTTAGAAAAATGAAAAGCAAAAAATATTTTATGAGAAAAAAAAACCATGAGTTTTTTTAATGTCCTTCCTTTCACAACCATGGAGCAAGGAAAAGTTGAAAGTAAATTTTAATCGTACACAAAATTGGACCCATAATTGAGAATGCAGGCAGATTCAATTCAAAACAATACTATATAAATCTTATTATTGTTCAAAATTAATATTACAGAACCTTTTTGAAGCACTTTCATTTGCCTATAACCTCAATTGGGTTCAATTTCGCGTGTGATAAAAATTTATTTTTCCTGCTCCACTGTTGTGCATTGGGGAGGATATTATAAAACTTTTTTTTTTCTCATAATTTATTTCACACTTAAAAAGAACGTTAATTCTCCCGAACACGCTTAGAGCTATTATGTGGAACTTTAAATTTGGAAGCAAGTGTAATGTCGATGTAGTATTTTTTATAATAAATTGATTCTTAAAAACACGAATTTCTTATGGGAGCTAAAAGAAGTATCTGTTGTGGTTGCTGTACAAGTTGCAGGCTCCTTTGCAAAAGTCATCGTGACCAGGGTCATCTTCGCGACGGCAATACTTCGTATCTTGTCTGTACTGACTTTTATTTTTAAAATTTTATATCGTTCACCAATACTCATCTTTGATTCTCCATCACCAAATCATCAATTTCTTCAATTAATTTTTTGTATCAAGCTCTTGAACTGCTCTGCTGGCTCCACCTACATTTCTCTCCCTTGTATCTCTTTGTCCCATTGGCTGGTGTCATGTATCCCCATAGCTATGCTCCCATGGATCGATGAGCTGGTGCGACGACTTTTTAATGTGAGGCCAAATGGATGAAAATGTCGCCAAATTGGCAAATATGAGACCACATTGATGAATTAATCAGAATTAACTAATTTTAATTGTGATATAATAGAATATAGTGCTTTGCAGATGTTAGCCATATTTACGATTGTTAAGTTATATTTGCGCGAAATATAAGTTACTTGGGTATTCAAAATAATTTTACGTGTTGCCATCCAGAAAAACGTCCAATGCCACTTTTAGGCATTAAATACATTGTGACGTGGATCTTATCCGTCATTATTTTGCGTCAAAAGACGTAAAGTACTTGCATTAAGTCAATTCATTCTATACTTTGGAGCTGCCGAAGGGTATAGTTTGGCAGTTTTAACAGATCCATTTTTTTCGTCTGAAAAACGATTGACAATTTCAGAAATTTTATGATAATTTGAGTAATCTATATAAATAAAAATGAAAATCTGTCTGTCTGTCTGTCTGTCTGTCTGTCTGTCTGTCTGTTTGTCACACCATCACGGGAGAACGGCTGAACCGAATTTGATGAAATTTTGTGGGTAGCCCAGAAATAGCCCCACTTAAAATTATATCCGTGTTTGGAGTTTCTACGACCAGTGGTTCTCGAGATATTAGTAAAAAACGAAATTTTCGTTTGTCTCATCGTCCCGGAAAAACGGCTGAACCGAATTTAATGAAATTTGGTGAATAGCCTTGAAATATCCCCCCATAAATTTTGTCCAAGTTTCGAGTTTCTAAGACCTGGGGTTGTCGAGATATTAATGAAAAACGGAACTTTTTCCTAGGAGTTCTACTCCCTAACTCCGTGGTTTATCCAAACGAAAAGCTTGAAAATCATTTGAAAGTAAATTAAAATTTAATCTCTGAGTTTGATGGGAGGTTTTTTGCGTTAATTAGTCACTTTCTGAAAACATGAATTGTTTGAAACATGATTTAAAGGGGAAATCTATCTCCATGGTTCATGGTTTATTTAAAACAAGCTTTTACGGAACAATGAGAAGTATAGAGAAATCAAAATCGTTATTTAATTTCGCAGTTTATGTTATAAGACATGACATATTTACCATGTTATAAGATTCTATCTTATGTTACTCAGAAACGCAATTAAATAAAATCTGTCTGTTAATTTTAATAATTATTTTTTCGATTTGAATAATAAATAAATGGATATAAAAATATATTTTAGAAAAGAACGATTTGATTTTTCTTATAGCATTTTTGACTGGATAATATCAATTACGGTCTTCAGGTTTAAAAATTATTATTATTTATATTTTCGGGGATTATTGATTCAAGGATTATTGATATTTTCAAGTTATTATGCAGTTATTTTATTATGACAAAAATTGTTTAAACTCATATATTGTATGTTGTACGAATCTTCTACAAATACACGTGTATATCTTTTAATCTACGAGAATATAAGTAGTACAGGTATATTGACATATGTTTTGATATATATTGGCATATATTGGAATCAATTACGACATTCTTGTATAAAGAGGACGGATATTATTGATGTTTTCAATTTATTACGTCATCTCTTTTATTTTGGCAAATATTTTTGAGACGCATATTGTAATACGGGTAATCTTCTACTAACACATTGGCATATTTTCTGATCTGCGACAATATAATTAGTACGGGGTTGCATATATTCATTCAATTCCTATTTTTTCTTCTGTAAATTTGCTTACAAAAGGGGGCAGGATGTTTTATTCTTCAGATCTGATCGTGAAGATAATTTTGCATAGTGAGAACATATATTCTTAAACTTCTCTTTAGGAGCAATAAATTTAATATTTTAGCAGAATTTGCACATGATTGCGAACTTTAAATTTCTTTAAATTATACACTCCGTACGAATAACGGGTGTGCTGTTAGTGGTTAATAAATTTTAACATTTTAGGAGGATATATCATGTTGCTCGGCATCGCAATTAAATTAAATGTGTTTGTTAATGTTTTTATTATTTTTTTTTTCGATTTAAATAATAAATAAATGGATAAATGGATATAAAAGTATATCTTATGAATGGACGGTTTGATTTTTCTTTTAATTATATTAATTGCTGACTGCGTACATCAATTTCATTTATTTTGGCAAAGAGTTTTCAAGCTTATATCGTATTTAGCTACTAAACTCATATATTGTGTTTAGCCAATAAATTCATATAGCCGATTGTTGAAACAGAAAAAGAGTAGAGCGGGTATATCTTCTAATACAATTGTAGTGTTTTCATTTAGTATATTGAAACGGGATAAGAATGTTTCATTCAGATCTGCAAATTCAAAGATACGAATTTGGAGGGATATCGCTAATTTGACAACTTTTCTTAAACTTTGCCAAATTGACGGAAATGTCGCCAAATTGATATAAACGATACACAAACAGCTGCCATAAACCTTCGGGTTGGTCGTGTGGCTTGGGTCTTCTACATATCAATGAAATTTTTTTTTGTTTTGTTAGAAGAGAGTACTGAAATGATGTTTGGTTAGCATTTATCTGTCAGACCAACCATCCTACTTAGTAATACATTTAGCAAATTTTTTAAATGTCACCAAATTGATAAAAATGTTTTCAAATCTATAAAAATATCTTGAAATTGATAAAATTGCGCTACATAAATGATATTAATTGTTTTTTGTTAGGGGATACTATTGTGATGATATTTCGTCAATTTGTCGCAAAGTGGAACTGTCAGTTCTACAGTCCCACTTGGCGATAAATTTGGCGATTTTTTAAAATGTCGCTAATTTGACGAAACTGTAGCCAAATGTTTCATAGAAATATAACTATTTAGACGATATTTTTTCTACCAATTTATTTGAGGCAAATGATATCATGTCGCTTAGCAACGGATTTAAATCCAATGTGTTTATGCGGCAGACGATTTTTATTAAATCCTTTCCGATTTGAATAATGAAGATATGTATATAAAATAAATTTCATTGCCATTTCATTTTGGACTGGATAATATAAATTATACTCTTCAGGTTTAAACATTATTATTATTGATATTTTCCGGAATTATTGATTCAGGGATTATTGATATTTTTAAGTTATTACGCCATTGTTTTATTGCGGCAAAAATTGCTGACACACGCATATTGTACGTTGTACGAGTAATCTTCTAGGAATGCACGGGTATATCTTCTGACCTACGAGAATATAAGTAGTACAGGTATATTGGCATATATTTTGACATATATTGGCATATATATTGGAATCAAGTACAGTCTTCTGGTATGAAGATTAAGGGGATTAATTATATATTCAATTTAATACGTCGTCTGTTGTATTTTACCAAAAAACATTTGTGACTCATATTGCAAAACGGGTAATCTTCTACTAATAATCGGACATTATAAGTAGTACGTGTATATCTTCCCATGTAATTTTAGCACTTTAATTTTGACATATATTGGAATAAATGACTGTCTTCAGATTTAAAGATTACGGGTTTATTGGTATTTTCAATTTATACATGTAATCTACTAATACAGGTTATATTTTCTAATATTCGCGTATATAATTAGTACGGGTCCCATACAATTTTAACGCTTTTATTTTGCATATATTGATTCAATTCCATATTTTTTTTTATATTTGCTTACATAAGGGGTCCAAGATGTTTAATTCTTCAGATATGTCCATGAAGATAATTTTATATAGCGAGAACAGATATTCTTAAACTTCTTTCTAGGAGCATTATATTAAATATTTTAACAGAATATTTTGATTAAACATGTCATTTAGTATACTATAAGAATTTGGGCATGATTATGAATTTCAAGTTTCTTTATATTATATTCTCCGTACGAAGAACGGGTATGCTGCTAGTCTATATAAATAAAATTGAAAATCTGTCTGTCTGTCTGTCTGTCTGTCTGTCTGTCTGTCTGTCTGTTTGTCCCATCATCACGGGAGAACGGCTGAACCGAATTTGATGAAATTTTGTGGGTAGCCTAGAAATAGCCCCACTTAAAATTTAGTCTATAGTTGGAATTTCTACGACCAGTGATTCTCGAGATATTAGTAAAAAACGAAACTTTCGTTTGTCTCATCATCACGAGAGAACGGCTGAACCGAATTTAATGAAATTTTGTGGGTTGCCTTGAAATAGCCCCCCATAAATTTTGCCCAAGTTTCAAGTTTCTAAGACCAGGGGTTGTCGAGATATTAATGAAAAACGGAACTTTTTAATAGGAGTTCTACTCTCCAACTCCGTGGTTTATCCAAACGGAAAGGATAAAAATCGTTTGTTTAAAGCGTCAAAGGGAATTAAAACTTTATTTTTGAGTTTGATGCAGGATTTTTGCATTAAATAGTCACTATCTGAAAGCATGAATTGTTTGAAACATGAATTTAAATGGAAAAATCTACCTCCATGTATTTCACAAGCTTTTACTCAACGATTAGAAGTATAAAGAAATTAAAATGGTTATTTAATTTCGCATTTTATGAGGAAGATTCTATCTTATATCATGTTGCTCGGCAAAGGAATGGAATTAAATGTGTTTGTTAATGATTATTATTATTTTTTCTATTTGTATAATAAATAAATGGATGTAAAAATATATTTTATAAATGAACGGTTTAATTGTTCTTTTAATTATATATATTAAGGACTGCGTACATTACTTTTATTTATTTTAGCAAAGAGGTTTCAAGCTCATATATTGTGTTTAGCTAATAAACTCATAATAAATGAACGGTTTGATTGTTCTTTTAATTATATATATTGCGAACTGCGTACATCACACTTTTATTTATTTTAGCAAAGAGGTTTCAAAGCTCATATATTGTGTTTAGCTAATAAACTCATATATTGTGTTTACCCAATAAATTCATTTAGCCGATTGTTGAAGCAGAAAAAGAGTAGAACGGATGTATGTATCTTCTAATACAATTTTAGTGTTTTCATTTAGTATATATACAGACGGGATATGGATATTTTATTCTTCAGATCTGCAAATTTAGAGCTACGAATTTAGCGGAATATCTCTAAATAACTTGGTAACTTTTCTTAAACTTTACCAAATTAGAGGAAATATCTCCAAATTAATAAAAATGACCCAAATTAATGAAATTAAATTTGTGTTTTTAGAATAGAGTACTGAAATGATGTTTCTGTAGCATTTGTCGGTCAGTCCATCCATCCTATACTTAGTAACGCATTTAACTAATTTTTTTTAATATCACTAAATTGATAAAAATATTTGTAAATCCAAAAAAATATCATGGAGACGAAAATGTCGCCAAACCTTCCATGGAGATCACATTATTCAGACGACATGATTTCCATCAATTTATTTGAAGCAGATGATATCATGTCGCTTAGCAACGGATCCAATGTGTTATGTATCATACGATTATTATTAAATCTAATAAAAATATGTATATAAAATAAATTTCATTGACATTGCATTTTTGACTGGATAATATCAATTACGGTCTTCAGGTTTAAACATCATTATTATTGATATTTCGGGGACAGTTGATTCAGGAATTATTGATATTTTCAAATTATTATGCCATTGTTTCATTATGACGAAAATTGTTGAAACTCATATATAGTACGTTGTACAAGTAATCTTCTACAAATGCAAGGGGGATATCTTCTAATCTACGACAATATAAGTAGTACAGGTATATTGGCAAAATTTTTATATATATTGGCATATATTGGAATCAATTACGACCTTCTGGTATTAAGATTACGGGGATTTTTGATACTTTCAATTTATTACGTCATCTTTTTTATTTTGGTAAATATTTTTAAGACTCATATTACAATATGTTTAAGCTTCTACTAACACACTGGCATATTTTCTAATTTGCGACAATATAAGTAGTACGTGGTTGCATATATTGATTCAATTCTTTTTTTGTGTGTGAATTTGTTTACAAAAGGGGCCAGGATATTTTATTCTTCAGATTTGCCCGTGAAGATAATTTTGCATAGTGAGAACAGATATTCTTAAACTTCTCTTTATGAGCAATAAATTTAATATTTTATCAGAATTTGCACATGATTGCGAATTATAAGTTTTTTTATATTATATACTCCGTACGAAGGACGGGTATGCTGCTAGTAGTAAATAAATGCAAATATCCACGTTCTCTATCTAGTAACAATGCTTCTAAAAGTGTGTGTGTGTGTGTGTGTGTGTGAATGGGGAGAAGGTTTTGCGTCATGTTTCAGTAAGCCAGAAGAAACGAGGGACTTTCTATTGAAATGAAGTATTTTTTTACAAAAAATAAAACGCGAAGAAAATTAAATAAGTAAACTTTAAAATACAGAAAATTCCAAAATAAACATTTATGACACAAAAAGATTGCAAAAAGGCTTTTTTCGGAATAAGTTTTAAAAAATAGGCAAAATAAGAGAAATTTGTCATTTTGCCTGAACTTCCGGGGTTTACTTATAAGAGATTCATTGAAGAGTTTCATAAGAGTTAGAGTTCATTAAGGAGTTTCATCAATGCGGTCTTTATTTCTGACGGTTTATCCTAAGTTAAATTGGAAGGCCTGCCTGTTCTCACTTTGTTTGCACAGATTCAGGTTTTGGAAACGCTTTACTAACCTCATAATTGTTGAATTGTTGGGTGTTTTAGCAATGGGTATTTCTTTTTAAACTCGTCAATGATATTTTCATAAGAATGGTTAGAGAAATATAACTCTAAAAATTAAAAAAATAAAATCTGATGTGGGCAGCACATGATTTTCCCTACAGATTCAAATTCATTTTCTCTTTCTTTCCTTCTTAATTCATTAAATTTATTTTAATTTAACAAAATAAGAATCGAATGATTATTTAAAATGACACTGAATTTGTGGTTTTACTTACATTTTTGTTTTCATTTGGCGATTGCGCGTATTTTTAAAGGCGACGTGGCAGAAATACGAAAAAACTACAATATCTAGAAAACGGTTAGTCCTAGAGTTATGGGGTTGCTCTCATTTTTTCGTTGTTAATAATTATATCTATAAAACAGGTTGTTAGTTAATACATTTGAGCACTTAGTCTTTTATTTCATATTTTGACGATTTTTGAAGGTCATTTCACTAAAATAAAGTAAGGTTTTTGTTCTTCTGAAGCGTACCAAAATCTAATCAGCACCAGGGTTACTAACCCACAAGAGACTTACCAAATTTTGTGAAATTCCGTTGAATAGTTTTTGAGTTAGAGGGGAAACATACATTGCAGAGGCAGACCCACAGATATACACACACACACACATATACATCAGTACTTGGGTGGGTGACCACCTGGGAACACCGCGTGCTGTTGGCACATTTCGGGTGCGGTAGCCCGGTGGTTTGCGAGCTGGATTTGCATGTTGCCACAACTGCCGCCGTGTTCATGCGGAGTACGATCACGTTAAACATGTGGGTCCGTAAGTCTTTCCGAGAGTTTGGTGGTAGGGGAAGGAGGGTATGGCCCCTGTGGATGCCTCCCCCACTGGGTTCCGGTCTAAATTGGGTGGCACTTCCTGGCCGTCCAAACGGCTACCTTACACCTTTCTGGTAGGTCGGGCTGTCTGGGTCTCAACAACAACAACAACAACAACACATATACATCAAGCTAAAAATAGGTTTCCGTGTTGTAGAGTGTGCAGATTCGTCGAAAACTCGTCTTCCGATTTTCGACAATACTTTCAATACTTTCCCTATACGTTATCATTTATCACAGCATGCTCTTGGATGGATGGAAAATAAGTCTGTGATGATCATTTGACGCATTAAAAACAACGGGCGATATTTTTTATATATTTTTGTGGGTATATTAATTCCACATAACTGAAAACATTCTATACTATTTCAAATTCTTGTTGCGTAGTATGATGTGCATGACTTTTCGATTGACCTGTAATATAGTATGTCCTTTAAGAGAAGTTTTTGTATGACCATTATTATCTGTTCGCTACCGCATCGTTTCCGCATTCCTTTGGACGAGCAGAAACAATCCTGTTTAAGATGGGCTTTATGGGTATCTTCAACCTAACCTAAAACTTCCGCTGGCGGTAAATTGCTGGTCACGATTCAAATATTGATATTATTCGCTTTTCAGGATTTCTTTTTTTTTCTGTAATTTTTAACACTTCCCAACATAGTTGAAAACTGTTTATGACTTTGTTCATTTTGTCTGTCTGTCTGTCCGTTCGCATGATAACTGCCGTAAAAATGACTTTATCAAAATGAAATTTTAGTATGTTGTTGAGACGGTCTGTGGCACCTATGGGAATGCAAATGAATAATATCACCCAATTAGTTTTGGATTGAACCCGGGTTGAAAAAGTGAAATACATTGAACCCTACGGGACCCCATTTTTCAAACATTTTTAAGCGAGGTTAAAATTTACAAAATGCTTCGAAAAATTTAGGAAATATTCAAATTATCCCATAAAATATATAAAAATATAGGGCTCGAACCAGTCGAACCCTGGTTGGCATTCATTGGTTTCGATTTAAAAAAAAATTCAATTTTTATTTATATATATACATGTGTGTGTGTGTGTGTGTCAATTTCATAGGATATTTAAGTTAAGTGACAAAACACGATTTAGGCATCTAACAGATTTATTACAAAATTGTAAAACTGAATCCTACCCTGATAAATTTGTTCATTATCACATTATAAACTTCAAATTTTATTTTCGATTATTATAATAAACTTTTGTGCAAATAATTTTTTTTCATAAATTTATTTATGAGAATTCTTGCAATGTTTAATTGGTCACTGTGATTGGGGTTTGGATACATATGATTTTACAATATAATTATTTATTATATTATTTATTTATTAAAAAAATTGAATGAATGAATGAATACAATTAATCCCCGCTTTAAATTCTGGGCAATGTCGGATATATTTTCTACATGTTAAATACGAGAAGGTCGAGTGGGCCCTGTTACTCCAGGTTTTTAATTGATTATTAATGCATCTTTTTGCGTCACGTTCTTTGACATGCCGCGTTACTATTTATGGTGTGTCCCTCTGTTTACACCGTCCAATGACATTATTCAGCAGTCTAATATCGCAATTGCGTGTCTTGACAACAGCGCAATCGAGATAACAAAATCGTTCTCCCTTTATCGGGATTGCACTTTTCTAGACGCACTTCAGGTTTTTTAATGACGTACAAAAAGAAAGTTAAGATTACGCTTTGTATCTGAAACGCTATTTTAGCTGCTACTGAAATCTTTCGCATTTGAAATGCCTGAAATGTTGATTCAGCTTTATCATTCATTCATGTTTCCTATTCATTAACCTTTTGCTTACGGGTGAGACAGCGTCCATTCCAAACGAAGAATCGATCGAAGAACAGTTCGATCCCTCCTTTGCAGGCATTGGCGTCACCTCCCAAAAAGACAGGTACTTGACATACCCTATCCCAAACAGTTCGATCCCCCTTTGCAGGCATTGGCGTCACCTCCCCAAAAGACAGATATTTGACATACCCTATCCCAAACAGTTCGATCCCCCTTTGCAGGCATTGGCGTCACCTCCCCAAAAGACAGGTACTTGACATACACTATCCCAAACAGTTCGATCCCCCTTTGCAGGCATTGGCGTCACCTCCCAAAAAGACAGATATTTGACATACCCTATCCCAAATAGTTCGATCCCTCCTTTGCAGGCATTGGCGTAACCTCCCAAAAAGACAGGTATTTGACATACCCTATCCCAAACAGTTCGATCCCCCCTTTGCAGGCATTGGCGTAACCTCCCAAAAAGACAGGTATTTGACATACCCTATCCCAAACAATTCGAACCCCCCCCCCCCCCCCCTTTGCAGGCATTGGCGTCATCTCCCAAAAAGACAGGTATTTCCCAGTGCGATCCCTCCTTTGCAGGCATTGGCGCCAATGCCTGCAAAGGGGGGTCGAACGGTTTGGGATAGAGTATGTCAAATACCTGTCTTTTTGGGGGGTTCTTCGTTTGGGATGGACGCTGTCCCACCCGTAAGCAAAAGGTTAAGTCCTCTCCATTTATTTTACATAATAAAGGAAAATGTGTGCGTGTGCAAATCTGTAACGGGAAATCTAAGCGTCGTACGGTCATGAAATTTGGAACACAGGTACTTGCACCCGGTAAAGTGCACTTCAGTGTTATATTTTGACGCAGAGTAACGTCTTTCTCGACACCTGATATGGAGCCATGTCGGCGGATCGGTTATGACGAAAAAAGGGTCAGATTTTGAAATATTGTAGCTCGGCGTGTAATAGCGTAGATATCTTAAAGAGTAGATGGAATCTTGCTATCTTTCACAATACTAGAAATCCGGGGGCAACATCTCACTCTGAACTCTCATTTTGACCTCGTGGTTTTGACAAGAAAGGGTCAAAAATCTTCATTGATTGGCTACTCTTTCTTGACATTCTGCTTGTCAACTGTTAATCACCTTATGTCCACGTCTTCTTTTCCTGGGCTTATCGGATTTGAACATTCACCACCCGTGCGGATTTATAAGTGTCGATACCCTTTCTCAATAACTTCGCGGAAGTAGGGATTATCCGTAAATAAAAACTACTGTTTACGCCCAACCCACCTAAAAAACATTTTGGACCGTTTTTGAGGCCTCTTTTAGCCATCTATTATGCAGGGTGTCCCAAAAAGGTTGAAACGCGGTTTAATTCTTTACCTGTTGGAGATAAGTGGGCAATGTAAATTGCATAAATGTTGAAAGTAAGGTAGAAAATAAGACTACGTTAATGAAATTGTCCTCCCATTCATTTTCAAAAAGTTACACTTTTTAAATTTTTATACGACCCCCTTAGACAAATTGGGTCAATCAGAAATATTTTATTTTTAATGCAACAAGATCATTAAAAAAAAAACCCGCAGATCTGTATCTTTTAAATGGAGCGAGGTATATTTAATTGAAAATTGGAACATTGTGAATGGGGACCCTATATCAAATTAGAAATGTAAATTTTGTGCCATATCACAAAAAAGATAAAACTGGATGATAATACACAGGAGACATTTTTGCGAATTCCGCCTAGACTCACGATGCAATCACGGATTCTTAAGTACTTTTCAATAGCTAAGTACTTTTTCAATAATAAAGTACTTTTAAGTACTTTTTTTATCTAAACAATTTCCATCGTCAATTTGTTTATGATCCCTGTTTTCACTGATGAAATAGCCTTTCACATGGTACGGAAAAGTGGCATAAGTCAGATTTTTTCCTTTATATCATAATTCAGTTGATTTTCAAGATACAGATATACGGGTTTTTTTTTAATGATCTTGTTGCATTAAAAATAAAAAATTTCCTGACCCAATTTGTCTAAGGGGGTCGTATAAAAATTTAAAAAGTGTAACTTTTTGAAAATGAATAGGAAGACTATTTCATTAACGTAGTCTTATTTCCTGCCTTACTTTCAACATTTTTGCAATTTGCATTGCCCACTTATCTCCAACAGGTAAAGAATTAAAGCGCGTTTCAATCTTTTTGGGACACCCTGTATAGGATATCAATGTGTAATGGTCGGAGGGGCGAACGGCAGTGGTATCAAATGTTAGGCTGAGGATATATGCATGTTATAAGAAATGACTCATCGGGTGACGAGCTCGAAAAAGGTATGCGGTCGAACGTGAGATACGATAAAAATTACCAAGCCATAATCAAATTACCAAGCTGTTATTTTTTAAATTCTGGTACTTAATTAACATTTCGTAATAATTAACTTTGTAACTTATTTCTCCTATCATAGACTACTGTTGGCAGTTTATAGAAATTAATGAAATTTTTATGTAAACCGTTGTTTTATTTGCAAACACCCGTGTGACAAGGCGCATTTTAGATTGCGGGCGGAACTCCGCTATGTCCTCTCGAGTTTTTTTTTACTTTCCCTGCAATACATGGTAATGTATAGGGAAAGTATTGGAATCATGCCGAAAATCGCAACTCGAGTTTTCGACGGATCTACACGTTTCGAGACCTCTAGAATACGAAAAAAACATTTTTAGCGTGACGTCTGTGTGTGTGTCTCTCTGTCTGTCTGTGTGTCTGTCTGTCTGTCTGTGTGTCTGTCTGTCTGTGCAGATTTTGTATCCACTCTAACTAAAAAACTAATGGACCGAATTTCACAAAATTTTGTAGGTAAGTCACTTGTGGCCGGGGCTGGTGCTGATTAGTTTTGGGTACGATTCGTAATAAAAGAACCCGCCTTTTTTGTGAAATGGCCCGCAAAAGCTTTTATCCACTGTAGCTGAAAAACTAATGGACCGAATTTCACAAAATTCGGTAGATGAGTCACGTATAGGTCACCCTGGTGCTGATTAGATTTTGGTACGATTCAGAAAAAATAACCTGCCTTTTTTTGCAGAATGTCAAGAAACACGTCTCGAGACCTCTAGAATACGAAAAAACACTTTTTAGCGTGACGTCTGTGTGTGTGTCTGTGTGTCTGTCTGTCTGTGTGTCTGTTTGTCTGTCTGTGCAGATTTTGTATCCACTCTAACAAAAAAAGTAATTGACCGAATTTCATAAAATTTGGTAGGTCACTTATGGGCGAATCTATTGCTGATTAGTTTTGGGTATGATTCGGGATAAAAGAACCTGCCTTTTTTTGCGAAATGGCCCGCAAAAACTTGTATCCACTCTAGCTGAAAAACTAATGGACCGAATTAAACAAAATTTGGTAGGTGAGTCACTTGTGGGACACTCTGGTGCCGATTAGATTTTGGTATGATTCGAAAAAAAAAAACCTGCTTTTTTTGCAAAATGGCCCGCAAAAATCGCCAAAATCTAAAATAAAAATCTACGTATGCTCAAATATATCCATAAAATGCTTGTTTAATACGTAATTTTTAGCGAAGAAAGGAATAAGATCAACTCCATTACACTAGGACTAGCCGTTCTCGAGATATTTTAGTTTTTTCGTATTTTCTTTACGCCACCTTTGAAAAGAAGTCCAGTTATCAAATGAGAACGAAAATTGAATTGAAATGAATTAAATGTAATTAAAATAAAGAGAACGTGAATATAAGTCTGCAGGGAAAGTCATGTGCTGCCCACATCAGATTTTTTATATTGCAATATAAAGAAATTGACGTGCAGTATGATGTTCATAATTTAAAATCATAGACTGCTCCAAAATAAAAAATCTGATGTGGGTAGCACATGCCTTTTCCTGCAGACTTAAATTCATATTTTCTTTATTTCTTTAATTATTCATTAGATAGAGTTTAATTGCATCAAATAACACTAAATTTGCATTTTTAATTCAATTTTTGTTTTTATTTGGTAATTGGACATTTTTCCGATAGCGGCGTAACAAAATGCAAGAAATCGCAAATATCTTGACAACGGTTAGTCCTAAAGTATAATCGAGTGTGTTATATTCTTTTTCTCGTCAAAAATTACGTATAAAACAAGAATTTAATTGATGCATTACAGCATATGTAGTCTTTTTTTTTTTTAGATTTTTGCGACCCATTTCGTATAAAAAAACAGGTTGTTCTTTTTCGAATCGTACCAAAATCTAATCAGTACTAAAGTGTCCTACAAGTAACTTATCTACCAAATATTGTGAAATTTGGTCAATTTGTATTTTAGCTAGGGTGGATACATGAAATTTTTGAAGGCCATTTCGTAAAAAAAGGCGGGTTCTTCTTTTCCGAATCGTACCAAATTCTACTCAGTAACAAAGTATCCAACAAATAACTTATCAACCAAATTTTGTGAAATTTGGTAAATTAGTATTTTAGCTAGAGCGGATAAATGAAATTTTTACGAACCATTTCGCAAAAAAAAAGGCGGGTTCTGTTTTTACGAATCGTACAAAAACTATTCAGCACCAGGGTCACATCCAAGTGACTTACCTACCAAATTTTATGAAATTCGGTACATTAGTTTTTGAGTTAGAGTGGATACATACATTGCACAGACACACGGATAGACAGACAGACAGACAGACATCACGCTAAAAATAGTTTTTTCGTATTTTAGAGGTCTCGAAACGTGTAGATCCGTCGAAAACTCGAGTTGCGATTTTCGACATGAATCCAATACTTTCCCTATACATTACCATGTATTGCAGGGAAAGTAAAAATAATTTCCCTCCGTTCATTAATTACAATTTTTTTAAGAAAACGAACCGTTAAGTTTTTTAGACCGTGCGTATTATCTCTTTCTCCTTGCTCAAAGGTGGTCGAAAAACGGGGTCATTTTTATCAGGTTCATTTGCACATGCGCAGAACGGATGTGCTGTTAGCCCGATTGGAGCGTGCAATTTAAGGATAGAAGCCATTTTCCGAGCCATGTCCCGAGTTCAAACCTGATCGAGGAAAAAATAAAAAAAAAAGTCGGTACCCACAGGCTTTCAAAAGGCTACAAATTACTATTTATAGGTAGTATTTTATAGTTTTTGAGATATAAGCATTACAAACTTTAAAAACGAAAAATATTGTTAATCTTCTTATTCAGAAAGATATTTAGAGTGACCGTGAGTAAGGTGAAGCGGAAACTCGCTCGGACATAAAAAGATTATATATTTTTTAAATGTATTGAAATTATTCTTATATATTCATGTCAATGCTTAAAGCATTGATTATGAAACACTTTCCAACTTCAATGCAATTTTATTTAAACATGTCTAAAATGCAATACATTCCTCGGTAATATTTTAAAATTTATCACAATACTACGTTATTTATTTATTAATTTATTAATTAGAAATTTATTATATTTGAAAACTTAAACCTTCATCGAAAAAAATTAACTTCATTCAAATCACGGCATTGAAATATAAATTGTCTGGTTTAAACATCTCCAAAATGTGATACATTCCTCGGTAATAATTTTAGAAGTATCATAATACTACGATAATTTATTATATTTGAAAACTTCATCGAAAACAACTGAAATTCATTCAAATGACGTCATAGAAAAAATAACACACCTAACTCTCTCTCTATAAAAGCGGCATTTCATTCATAAATAATTTCCCATTCATGTCATTCATCACAATACTATAATAATTTATTTTATTTAAAAATTAAGACCATGGAGCTACAAGTAATTAAACTCTATGCGTAAAACTTCATCGAAAAAAATCGTCCTTCTCTTTGTAAAATCAATGAATATTTCATTCATATCAGCTACGCAGACTCCATGAACTAAATGATTTTGTGTTAAAGAAATACAGCAATTCTAATACAACTCATTCTACATATTTTGCTGTTTACATTTTACATAGGTTGAAACCCAGACTGTCCGACCTACCAGAAAGGTGTAAGGTAACTGTTTGGACGGTCGGGCATTTTACATAGGTGAAAAATAGGCTTCGTTGTAGAAATAATCAAATTTGGATGAGCATTTAAACTCAAATATATGTAATTGCGTTGTTTCAGTATGTTGATGCACAGAATTTAAGCAAAAATAAAGTGGTTTTAGGACGGATACAACACTCATTATGAATAAAAAAAAACTTTAAAAATCACGATTTTGAGACAAGATGGATGCCATATATCATTTCGAAGTGGGTCACGTGATCTTTTCATATCATGGTCACGTGATCGCTTCATATAAGAGATGTTATTATTATTTTAATTTTTATTTAAAAAAATACTGAATATATTTCGCTGAATTTTTTTTATGTATTTTATGCAACAATTTGAATATTACCTAAAATTTTCGAAACAATTTGTGAATTTTAAATCCTCTTAAAAAATGTTTGAAAAATTAGGTGCCATAGGGCTCAATGTATTTCATTTTTTCAACCCGGGTTCAATCCAAAACTAATTGGGTGATATTATTCATTTATATTCCCATAGGTCCCACAGACCATCTGAACAACATACTAAAATTTCATTTTGATTAAGTCATTTTTACGACAGTTATCGTGCTAACGGACAGACAGACAGACAGAATGAACAGCGTCATAAACACTTTTCAACTTTGTTGTAAAGTGTTAAAAATGAGACAGGAAGCGGAAGAAGAGTTTAAAGTCATTTTTGAAAGAGCCTCAGATATGGATGGCTCTTTCGTTTGGACAATCGCCTGTACTGCCAAAAATAGTAGAAATACAACAACACCGATCGAATGTACCTGCCACCTCTCCTGAAGAATACTTCCGTCGTACCGTTTTTATTAACACTTTACAACAAAGTTGAAAAGTGTTTATGACTTTGTTCATTCTGTCTGTCTGTCTGTCTGTCTGTCCGTTAGCACGATAACTGCCGTAAAAATGGCTTAATCAAAATGAAATTTTAGTATGTTGTTCAGACGGTCTATAGGACCTATGGGAATATAAATGAATAATATCACCCAATTAGTTTTGGATTGAACCCGGGTTGAAAAAATGGAATACATTGAACCCTATGGGACCTAATTTTTCAAGCATTTTTTAAGCGGATTTAAAATTCACAAATTGCTTCGAAAATTTTAGGCAGTATTCAAATTGTTCCATAAAATATATAAAAAAAAATTCAGTGAAATATATTCGGTAGTTTTTTAAATAAAAATTAAAATAATAATAACACCTTTTATATGAAGCGATCACGTGTCCATGATATGAAACGATCACATGACCCACTTCAAAATGATATATGGCATCCATCTTGTCTCAAAATCGTGATTTTTAAAGTTTTTTTTTATTCATAATGAGTGTTGTATCCGTCCTAAAACCACTTTATTTTTGCTTAAATTCTGTTCATCAACATACTGAAACAACGCAATTACATATATTTGAGTTTAAATGCTCATCCAAATTTGATTATTTCTACTATTAAGCCTATTTTTCACCTATGTAAAATGTAAACAGCAAAATATGTAGAATGAGTTGTATTAGAATCGCTGTAATTCTTTAACACAAAATCATTTAGTCCATGGAGTCTGCTTAGCTGATATGAATGAAGTATTCATTGATTGTAGAAAGAGAAGGACGATATTTTTCGATGAAGTTTTAAGCATAGAGTTAACTTATTTGTAGCTCCATGGTCTTAATTTTTAAATAAAATAAATTATTATAGTATTGTGATGAATGACATGAATGGGGGAATTATTTATGAATGAAATATTGCTTTTATAGAGAGAGCCAGGCGTGTTATTTTTTTATGACGTCATTTGAATCAATTTCAGTTGTTTTCGATGAAGTTTTCAAATATAATAAATTATCGTAGTATTATGATAATTCTCAAATTATTACCGAGGAATGTATCACATTTTAGAGATGTTTAAACCAGGCAATTTATACTTTAATGCCGTCATTTGAATGAAGTTAATTTTTTTCGATGAGGGTTTAAGGTTTCAAATATAATAAATTAATGTAGTATTGTGATAAGTTTTAAAATATTACCGAGGAATGTATTGCATTTTAGACATGTTTAAATAAAGTTGCATTGAAGTTGGAAAGTGTTTCATAATCAATGCTTTAAGCATGATTGATCTTTCTTGTTCCCTTTCTTCATGAAATAATTCCATCGCTTCACGAAAGATTTTCTCAACATAAAGACATTTTTGTTGGGCTGCAATGCTTAGTTCCTAGTAGTGCTATCAAATCAAAATTCTCTGATTTGAAACCAACGATTGAATTGTACTCTAATGATTTAGTGAACTCAAATGCTTCGATTTTAAAAGGAGAGTGGGATGTCTGGAAGATGAAATGGATGGAATCAGAAACTCCTCCAAGATATGCCGTGAAAGCTCTGTTAAATTATGAAAATGATATTTTTCCTAACATTCACATTCTTCTTGTGATACTGGCCACTCTTCCTGTGTCTAGAGTATCCATTGAGACAACATTTTCGACGATGAAACGCATCAAGACATATTTATGAAACAACACTGGCCAAGAGCGTCTAAATGGCTTTTGATGTCAATACACAGGAAAATCTAATGAAGAAATAAATAATGTATTTTCGAAAGGCAACAGACGTCTCAATTTGTAACATGTATAAATCATTTTTGTTTTCGATTTATAAATTACGAATCATCGATTAGATGCTTATAAAATATTGTTTCATTGTTACCTTTAAATCAATTAATTGCTTTAATTATAATATTCATGTGCAAATATTAAGATAATTTACCATTTTAAAATTATATAGATACATCAACTAATTAGTATAATTAATAATATTTAATGATATTTTGCAATTAAATAATTCATGATTTAGCGAGGATTATTTAGCATGATAGTCTTTTTGACAAAACTGTCTGTGCCCCCACCGAAACTGAATCCTGGCTACGTCACTGGTTTGTACACAATGGCGTATGCATATTTCCCTTATACGTTGTAGAACGAACTTTTACTCTATTTCTTATTTAAGCATTTTTAAAAGGCTTTTTAAGGGAAACACAATCGTCGGGTCATATAAAAATGTTCTGCTTTGAGAAAATAGTAACACAGGTCCACGCAGTTGTGAAATGTATTAGAAGGAACGTTGAATATTAGCCACAATGCTTAGAGAACAATATTCAACCAGCACAATACCGAAACAGAATATATACTTATATTACGACATCCATCGACCCCAATTCATTTTTTAGAGACAACAGCTATATTAGGCACGTTTTCAAACAGGAACGTCTTTAAGGGCTCTCTAACTTTATACATATATCTCGAGATTTAGACATACTTTTACTAAAATTATCAGACATCATTCACAAAAGAGTATAATCAAATAAAACAATATTATAAGCATTTTTTTTTCCGTAAGTGATAAATTTCAATGGTAGAAGTTATATTTTTCTAGCACTAGATGGCAGCACTACAAGAGTTCCAATAGTACAATATGGGAGTACCAAAAGAAATTCTGATTTTTTAAATTTAAAATAAAATACTTCTCCGCAATTTTTCATAACAAAAGTTATCAGAAAAATTACTCTGTTAATGAGGAAGCTTCTTCCTGTCTAAATTTGTTTGAACTTTCAAACTCATCGAGTTAAAATTAAGAAAGGACGCCGATCGAATGTGACCAGACTCCAAGGTTAATAGAATATTAAGGTTACTCCAAGGGTAATAGATAAGATATTCTACGGACCTATATCTATAAATGAATTCTTAAGTTTCAGACTCCAAACTGAAGAAAATTCAATATCTTGGAGAATAAAGTTCAATTCCACTAATAATTCCTGTCGCTATGACCGGATTAATATTCTTGTTATAGGAAAAGTAATCTGCTTCTCACATCATTTTTACTTCCCTTATATACATAATATATAAAGAAAGTATTATGACGGGGTCGAAAATTCGAATTCGAGTTTTCGACGGGAGAGCTCGTTTCAAGCATCCCAGATCACGAATCAAACATTTTTGAGGTGATGTCTGTGTGTGTGTGTGAAAGTATGTGTGTGTGTGTGTATGTAAAAGTATGTGTGTGCGTGTGAAAGTATGGGTGTGTGTGTGTGTGTGCGAAAGTATGTGTGTGTGTGTGTATGTAAAAGTATGTGTGTGCGTGTGAAAGTATGGGTGTGTGTGTTTGTGAAAGTATGTGTGTGTGTGTTTGTGAAAGTATGTGTGTGTGTGTGTGTGTCATTGAGTCTGTGGAGACGATATCTTACGAACAAATAGAACCATTCTAATGAAATTTGGTACAAAAATCACAATCCGTGAATACTGGAAGCCTGTTGCTTTTAAATGCAATCGAATGTTCAGAACCTCCCTAAATTTTCGAGTGAAATTTTGAAAAAATTATCAAAAAATCAAAACCTTTAATAAAATTACGCAAATAGCCATTTCTTATGTAATTTTTCCTTAGAAAACGATTGACATAAACTTTAGAATGCTAGCATGAACCGTTCTCGAGATATTGCACATTTTTAAAATAAATTTATCAAAAAATCCTATAAATTAAAAAAAATATATTAACTGTTGAGAAACATGTTCACTTTTCATATGTAATATCATGCGATAAATTGGGTGACATCATTCTCGTGGAAAGATACTTTGAGTAATACTTTTGTATTTGAACACCAATAGTTATTTATCTGCTATAAGAATATCTTATTTCCCCGTCCATAACGCTTGGCGAGATTCTGGCGCCGAATTTGGCGGAATGTCGCCAACTTGACGACTTTTTTAATGTTGCCAACTTAACGAAAATCTCGCCAAATGTATAGAAATGACACTAAATCAATGAAAATGAGGACTCATTGACGAAAATTCAATATCTTGGAAAGAATATAAATACCTACTATAAGAAAAACCTATTTTTTTATTGTAAAAGAAGTAAATTCATTGCATTATATAAGGAAAGTCATGTGTTTCCCACATCAGATTTTTTTTTTTAATACAGAGATGAAATATAAATTGCATTGTACTAAATAAAAATTGCAGTATCTCGACAACTGCTTGTGCTCATACAGCGAGAATATTAGTTTCTACTTGGAAATGTAGTTTCTCGGCCCCGTTGCTATAATTTTATAAACCGCACATATAAACAGGCAACTACCAATCTAAAGTGCTCTATCGCGTTTTCTGAATCAGCTGATTGAAGGAGTTGACGACAGCCTACGTAAACATCGGACTTCGTTCACGAACTTTGACCCCGTCTCGATAACGGTATCTGCATCTCGACCCGCTATAAAGAGGTCTTCACTGCATATACTGGGGACTCACAGCATTGCTCTTCATCGTATAGGGAGTCATGAAGTAATTAGATAGGAAGTAGAAATATATACAAGATGTGGTAATTTTACGTAACCGCAAGAAGTTACGTAAACGTAAATAATCAATTGATTCATTTAAAAGGGATGGCGTAGGCAGGACACGCATTCCACGCCTGGAACGTCAACTGATTTTGTGGCAACTGAATACTATATCGCGGAGAACCTCTTTAATGTGCATTAAATCAAAGACAACAAATCTGATGTGGGTAGCACATGACTTTCCCTGCAGACTTATATCCACGTTCTCTTTATTTTAATTGAATTTAATTCACTTTTAATTCAATTTTCGTTCTCATTTGATAACTGGACTTATTTTCAAAGGTGGCGTAGAGAAAATACGAAAAAACTAAAATATCTCAAGAACGGCTAGGCCTAGTGTAATGGGGTTGGTCTTATTCTTTTCTTCGTTAAAAATTACGTATTAAACAAGCATTTAATGGATATATTTGATTATATGTAGTTTTTTATTTTAGATTTTGCCGATTTTTGCGAGCCATTTTGCAAAAAAAGGCAGATTATTTTTTTCTGAATCCTACCAAAATCTAATCAGCACCAGGGTGACCCACAAGTGACTTATCTACCGAATTTTGTGAAATTCGGTCCATTAGTTTTTCAACTAGAGTGGATACAAGCTATTGCGGGCCATTTCGCTAAAAAAGGCAGGTTCTTCTATCCCGAATCGCATCCAAAACTTATCAGCACCAGACTCGCCCACAAGTGACTTACCTACCAAATTTTATGAAATTCGGTTGATTAGTTTTTTAGTTAGAGTGGATACAAAATTTGCACAGACAGACACACAGACGTCACGCTAAAAATAGTTTTTTCATATTCTAGAGGTCTTGAAACGTGTAAATCCGTCGAAAATTCGAGTTGCGATTTTTGGTATGATTCCAATACTTTCCCTATACATTACCATGTATTGCAGGGAAAGTAAAAATCATAGATTAAAAGGTCATTTAATAAAAACCATCCTTTTTGACGTACAAATATTAAAAATCTGATATGACTTTCCCTGCAGACTCATATTCACGTTTGTTTTCTTTCTTCAATAATTGACTTTAATCGCACCAAATAACACCCATAATTTTTTTAATTGACACTGAATTTGTACTTTTAATTCAAGTGTCGTTCTCATTTGGCAACTGAACGTATTTTCAAAGGCGTGTAGCGAAAATGCGCAAAAACTAAAATATCTCGAGAACGGCTAGTCCTAGTGCAATAGGGTTGGTCTTATTCTTTTCACCGTTAAAAACGACATATAAAACAAGCATTTAATTGATATATTTAAGCATACGTAGTTTTTAAATTTAGATTTTGACGATTTTTGTGGGCCATTTCGCAAAAAAAGACAGGTAACTTTTTCCCAATCGTACCAAAATCTAATCAGCACCAGCATAACCCCCAAATGATTTATCTACCAAATTTTGTAAAATTTTATCTATTAGTTTTTCAGCTAGAGTGGATACAGGAATTTCGCAAAAAAAGGCGGGTTCTTTTATCCCAAATCGTACTAAAAACTAATCAGCACCAGGGTCACACCCAAGTGACTTACCAAATTTTATGAAATTTGATTCATTAGTTTTTGAGTTAGAGTGGATACATACATTGCACAGACAGACAGACAGACACACAGACAGACACTCACACAGACACACTCACACAGACACACACACACAGACGTCACCCTAAAAATAGTATTTTCGTATTCTAGAGGTCTCGAAACGCGTAAATCTGTCGAAAACTCGAGTTGCGATTTTCGTCATGATTCCAATACTTTCCCTATACATTACCATGTATTGCAGGGAAAGTAAAAGGGCGATGAACGAGAAAAGAGAAAGAAGAGATAAGCAATATGGCGAGGGGAAAGACATATGAAAGAAAAGCGAAAGAAAGGAGGGAGAAAAGCGATAATTAGTGAATTATAATTAGTAAATTATAATTAATAGGAAAAGTAAAATATTGCACTCTCATTGTAGATAACTACATCAAGTTCCAATTACTAAATGAATATTTTGAAATTTATCTAATTGTTTTTATATTATATTATCTATTATAAAAATAAGAACTGTTAGTCTAACTAAGTCACCTTTACCATATAAATAATTCTTCACGTTGGAGCTAAGGAAAACCAAACTCCTTGGTTCCCGGCATAATCCCTACCCTTGAACTTTCCCGTTCGACATTAAACATATTATACTTACAGCCCCCAGCCGTGAAGGAGTAAAGGGAAAATTCATCCCAGTGCAAACGCACTATTTCCTGAATTGCTAAAGTAATTCAAAACTTCAAATACTGAAAGGAAAATTAAATTGAAGTTTGCAATATTGGGTGTCGCTCTGTAGATTCCTTCCCACTTTGGAAGGATAGACAGAACTAGTCAAAGTCCCTTCTCCCTTTTTACTTTCCTTATATACATAATGTATAAGGAAAGTATTGTGACGGAGTCGAAAATTCGAATTCGAGTTTTCGACGGGAGAGCACGTTTCCAGCATCCCTGATCACGAATCAAACATTTTTGAAGTGATGTCTGTGTGTGTGTGTGTATGCGTGAAAGTATGTGTGTGTGTGTCAGTGAGTCTGTGGAGACGATAACTGACGAACGAATGGACCGATTCGAACGAAATTTGGTACAAAAATCACAATCCGTAAACACTGGAAGCCTATTGTTTTTATACGCAATCGAATGTTCAGAACCTCCTAAATTTTCGACTGAAATTTTGAAAAAATCGTCAAAAAATCAAAACCGCTAATAAAGTTACGCAAATAGACATTTCTTATGTAATTTATCATTAGAAAACGATTGGCATAAATTTTAGAACTCTAACATGAACCGTTCTCGAGATATTGTACATTTTTCAAAAATATTATCAAAAAGTCATATAAAATAAAAAAAAATATTTCCTATTAAGAAACATGTTCACTTTTCATATGTAATATCATGCGATAAATTGGATGACATCATTCTCGTGGATCAAGCTCGTTCCATTCATGAAACGAGGTACTTTGAGTAATACTTTTGTATTTAAACGCCAATAGTCATTTATCTGCTGTAAGAATAACTTATTTCTCCGTCCATAACGCTTAGCGAGATTTTGGCGACAAATTTGGCGGAATGTCGCCAACTTGGCGACATTTTTAATTATTGCCAAATTAACAAAAATCTCGTCAAATGGATAAAAATGACGCTCAATCAATGAAAATGAAGACTAATTGAAGAAAATTCAATATATTGGAAAGAATATAAGTATCTACTATATAAGAATAACTTTTTTTTTAACTGTGAAAGTAGTAAATTCATTGCATTATATAAGGAAAGTCATGTGTTGGCCACATCAGATGTTTTGTAATGCTTTAGTAAATTTATTAAAGAGTCAAGGGTCATAGAACCCATGGCTCTTGACAAGCCTGAAGGTTGTCAAGCAACCAGAATTATTTTTTTCAGTTTTTAATTTTGCCTCTTCCACTTTATCCAATATAAATAAAGTTTGAAGATAACCAGTAACAGTCACATGAAGTTGACTATTGTAAATAAATAAGAAGTATATTATGATAATGATTTTGATTTTATAAATTTTAAAGAAGGATGTGGCGTAGTATGAAATAAATATTATATTGTGTAAATTAAGATATGAGAAATGATGAAAACACGTAGAAGAGGATCAATGACCCTAGCAAAGATCTATTGATGTAAACAAAAAGTAACTGATTCTGTGTTGAAAGTAAACTTTTTCTTTTATAAATACTTTTACTTAACCCTTGTCATTGGTACTAGGATGGGGATATACCAATCGCAAGTGAGGATAAGCCCTTTTTAACTGCCAGTGTTATTGGAACAATGTAGGAATAGAAACTTGGATAGGAAATAATTTGAAGGAAATAAAGATGAGTTGTGAAAGAATAAATGAAGAATAAGAAAGGAAATAAGACAGTTGAGAATACAGAGTTATTGAGAAGTAATGAATAAACATATGGAAATAAAGACTCTCATTTTTTATTTTTTTTTTGGGGGGGGGGGGGTGAGTCAAAGATTTAAGTGAGATGTAAAATGAAAACAATGAGAATTTTGATATAGATAAATATTACAGTGTACATATTTGATATATAGCATTGAAAGGATAGTTATGTAAATAAAGAGTGATATTGTAAACAAATACTTATTTTATATTCAGTGAAAAACTTAAATATTATTTTATTTTAAAGTGTTATATTTGAAGTGTAATTTATTATTATAATTGGAACAAGAAGTATATTGGTCTTGTGGGTTTATCAAATGAATGGCAAAGACGAAACCATTTGGAGTTATTGTCAGGATGCACTAAACTTCTGATCAATACACTTAACTTTGTATAACTGTATTATAATCAGTTTAACTAATGGAACTTTAAGTAACTGCATATTTTAATGAGATTTGAACGTATATTTAAACACATAGTAGGATATTATATGAAGTACATGTAATTTCATTTAAGTATTTAAAAATTACATATAACCTTTAATCACATATAACCTTGGAATTAATGAATTAATATTTGATTTTTGAATGTGTTGAAAATTGTTTTATTATTAGGTATTTTATAAATTTATGGGATCCCATCAAGCACATCAACACAAACATAAACACAAACTTCATAACACTGTGAGGAGAGTGAATGGTATGTGCACAAGTTCCCCTGATCAAAGAACTCTACATTTTTTTTTTTAATAAAACATAAACTAATTCATCACACTTACACAACATCGAATAAAATAATAATTTATTGAACTATTATCATAGTGTGGCGTTTGTTTATTAAAATAATTATGCTTATGGAAAATCATCATAACTTTGTTATAATATAGTAAACACAATTCTCAGGTTTGTAAATAATTACATTTTTACTGCTTTTTATATTATAAATTTTACTTTTGATTTTATATTGAAATGTTATACTTTGAAAAGCCTTGGGTATGAAGTGTGTCTGTGCCCAAGCCTTTTGTTTTTGGAGGGGGGGGGGGGGGGGATACGATACAGAAATTTTAAGCTTTCTCCAATAACGCGCTCTTTTCTTTCATAATTCCTATTTCATGTCCAGCACGTATTGCAGCTATATTAAATTCTATCCCATGCCACTAATATTAACAGAGTCTGCCAGCACTTCTTCTTTTCCTCGACCATACCATATATGGTCACTAATCTTAACCTCTGTGTAAACTTTCTCATATGAAACTGCTTCCCCATCACATTTTTAAAGCATAAAGAACGCGAAGGCATCATGTACCCCATGTCCTCATACCCCTCCCCCCTGCGATGTAACTGTACATTGTATGAACCAATGCAGACTGCATTGAGATGTCTTGAGCTGGTTGACGATCAGGAGTTTGGCCGGCCTATGTACCTGTCGTGGGACAGTATAGGAATTTTCCTGTCGCCACTTCACTTCTAGAAAGTATTACCCCCCCCCCCTTCTCTCTTTGGAAACGGTTGACATTCCATGGCTATGAGTAAGAGACCAGCTGCAGTGGTGAGAAAATGGCAAAGGACGCTATCTTATTTTTAAATAAAATGGACACCTGCAAGAGGGCTGGAGCCCCCCAATTTTTAGCCAACCCTTTGGAAGGGGCCAAATCCAGTGATTCGAGGGAGCCCGGCCGCGTCACTGAATTTATGGGTTTTCGAACCTATAGCGGCCAAGCGTCAGCTATGGAGCCCGGCCAGGGGGCTGTCCGAGGTCCCGACGAGGAGAAGAAGAGCGGAGAGAGAACTGAGTTGGTAATTTTCAGAGTTAAGTGCTGGTCGTGCTAAAAAATCGACGGAGGTCATCCTCGATGCCGTCCTACCAGTCCCTAAAAGGGGTAAGTCCTTTTGTCCTCTCCCACTGCAGACTAAGTATCAGAGAATATAATTAGAATTTAATAAGGAAGTTAACTGCCTATCTTCAGGGCTAATATGATATTTAATTAAACTAGAGAGGGGGGAATGATCAGATTGATCATTATCCAATACCTACTACTTAGCGAATGTAAATATGTTGTATGTAATTAAGATGACATTTTGGGGTTTTAAATTTTAAGTAACAAGTTTTGAATATAAGTATTTTAAAATAAAAGCTTTATTAACTTTTAATTAGTATTTATTGTGTGTTCTCGTGATGCATTTTCCAATTAATCAGAACCTGGAGATATGCTCGGTAATCGAGCAAGTGGCGTGCAGAAATACGATTAACGGCCAAAGTGTAATTGAAGTTTTTCAGCGGAGCCACGCCACATATTATGGCGCCGAGACCAGTCTTGCGTACAGTTATCAAAGTGCCTCGATTAATATCTGACTGGATAATTCAATTATTCAAAATTCAAAATTCAGAGAAATTTTTTTTTGTGAAATGAATATGCATCATGGGAAGATCTTTGTAATATTGTAAATAAGAAATGAGTTAATATTTAGTAATTGGAAAGTATATATAAAAATTGTACAAGATGCCGGATACAAATAATACAGAAGCGCCCGGGCAGGGAGGCGAAAATCAAAGTCGTTTACAGGGGTTAACCTTTTTACTTGGGGCATTCGAAGGAAATGCTGAAACAGACTGTAAAGTAATTTTCGATCAATTTGATTCGATAGCCAAGCTAGGAAAATGGACCGAACCAGAAAAACTCGTAGTATTAAAGTCGCGTTTAAAGGGAAATGCACTAAAATTCCTAGCGAGTTCGGCGGAATTACGTAAAGAAAGTTCGTACGAAGTACTAAAAGAAAGACTACTAGAATTTTTTTCACAGAGGACTAGCATAACGACCCGCCAAATGCAATTTACGCTAACTAAACAATTTGAAGGGGAGAGCGTTAAGGCATTAGCACACAGAATCAAATGTATCACGCTGACTTATCTCGAAAGTGCAGGTGATTTGAGTAGCGAGGAGTCGAAAAAAATCATTGACCAATTAAGACTAGGAAAATTTTTGGACGCACTAAACATGCAAATTAAGACAGAGGTGCTAAAAGCAAACCCATTATCCTTCGAAGCGGCGATTGTAATAGCAGAAAATATGGAAAACGCAATAGCAATTTCTCCACCTGAAACAGAAGCTGTAAACAATATTGTCGCGCACCCTGGACCACCGGCTTTACAAACGGAAATCGAAAAACTACGAAAAGAACAGGAAAATGCTAACAGATATCTGTTAGAAACATTAGGCGAACAAATTAACGCACTTAGATTGGAACAAAACACACCTAAAGCTAGAACTTCTAATAATAATATCCCTAATGATATGTTTTGTCTATTTTGCGGACGCACAAACCATCTGATGATAAATTGTAGACTATATAACCGGGATAACGAAATGCCAGATCTCAGACTTCACGCCCACAGGAGTTTAACAACCAGAGCGAAAGGCAATATACGCAAAGAGAAAGGCAGGGGCCAGCTATCAATTTCAGCCGCGCTAACAATTTCCCCCGCGGAGAATACGCAAGGCGAAATCCGGGGTTTTCACGTACATCTAGAGAGAATACATTCCCCAGAAGGTCTTTAAACTAGAGAGGGGTGGCAATTATCATAAACTCCCAGAAAACCCGCCCCAGTTAAGTTACGATGGATTTGGTTATGTTGATAACCAGGGAGAAATAAAGAATGTACAAATTCATAAGGATAGGAAGGTGTGTAAATACGAAGTAATTTCTGCTTTAGACGAAACATTAGGAGAAAAATCTATAAAATTACCTACAATACAAGTAATATTTAATAAAAGGCCCGTTGCAATGATGATAGACAGTGGAGCGACGATTAGTATAATCGGAAAAGAAGAATTCCAAAAAATAAGAGAAACATGTCACATTAAATATTTATCTAGATCAGTCACAATTAAAACGTTGGCAGGAGAAAAACTAAATTATATAAACGTTATACAAACGTCATTTAAAATTGAAAATAAAATCTTTAAACACATATTCTACGTTACTACCGCAAAATTTCCGCATAATTATGCTGGGATAATCGGTTTTGATTTTTTGAAACTTCATAACGCCATCATCGATACTAAACAAAACATAATAAAAATAGATAATATAATAATCCCTTTAGGCGAGCAAGAAAGCGTGCTAAATATAAATTCAGATACAGCAATTAGAACGCGCAAGAAAATTAAAATAGACCCGCAAGAATCTAAACTAGTCGAAATTAATTGCACTTACACAGAAAATAAATTAGAAAATTATAATTTTGAACCAAAAATTTTAAAACAGCCTTTAAACATCAACCCAACGATTTTCCACTTAGAAACCGAAGAGACTAACCCAAATAAATTCATATCAATTAAGAATGAAGGATCACATAAAATTACACTTAATAAAAACACTTTGATAGGGAAATTAAAACACAATATTAAACAGGCTAATGAGGAAATTCACCTTACAGATACTACTAGGAATAAAATAGAATTGGAAGATAGAATAAATAAAATAAGAGAAATTAGACGGAATGAATTACTGGAAACAGACTTTAACTTAGACCACATGCCAGTCGATCAGAGGAAAGATTTATTGAAATTATTAATGGATTACGGAGACGTATTCTCCAAAAATTTAAACACTTTAGGATGTACTGAAGTAGTAAAACCTAAATTTATTTTATCGCACCAAAATCCGATAGAAATTAGAGCTTATGAAGTGCCATACGCATTGAGAAAAGAATTAAAAAGACAAATTGATGAAATGTTGCAAGCAAACATAATTAGGCATAGCGACTCTAATTATAGCGCAGGAATGGTTCTAGTGAAAAAACAAAATACAGATAAATTCAGAATTTGCTTAGATATACGACTCTTAAACAGTATCTCACAGAACTTTAATTATCCAGTACCAAAAATTCAAGACATTATGACAAAACTAGCAGGTTTCGAATTTTACGCAAAATTAGATTTCCAGAGCGCATTTTCACAAATTTTATTACCAGAGGAAGAAAGACATAAGATGGCATTCACAAGCCCATATGGAAGATTTGAATACAACAGACTAATATTTGGACATAAAACTAGCGGCGCGTGGTTTCAAAAAGCTATAGATATCGTTCTTAAAGATTTACACGAACATGACATTTACGCATATTTTGATGATGTGGTTTTAGCGGCACACACATATGAAGGATTAAAAGATAAATTAGAGCTTGTTTTTCAAAGGATAAGAGATTTTAATTTAACATTGACACCGACCAAATGTGAATTCTCTAGAGAGAAAATGGAGTATTTAGGGTTTACAGTGACTAAACAGGGATTAAGTCCAACTGATAATAATACGAAAAAAATTGTTTCTTTCCCCAGACCAAACACTGTTCGAAAACTTAAAAAATTTTTAGGCCTATGTAATTTTTATCGAACATTAATCCCAGACTATGCGCAACTCACCGCTCCACTAGTTGAGCTAACGGCTAAGCGGAATAAATTTTCATGGTCTCCGCAATGCAATGAGGCATTTCAAGAACTACAAAATAAATTTTTTCAACATCCTTTAGTGCTACAACCGGATTTAGACAAACCGTTCTACCTTAATACAGACGGAAGCTCGACCTCTATTTCTTCAGTTCTGTTACAAAAGAATAATGAACGCTTACAACCTGTACTTTACTACAGTAAAAAACTTAAACCACACGAGCAAAGATATCCCGCAGTAAAAACGGAGCTCATGGCTATATTCTATGGAGTAAAAAATTTCCACAATTACCTTTACGGGAAAAAATTCTATATTATTTCCGACCACAGACCCCTTAAGTATCACTTAAAAATTTCTAACCCGGCTAATTTAGAAGCTCGCTGGCTATTAAAACTATCTGAATATGATTATGACTTTTTACACATAGACGGAAACTCCAACATCTTAGCAGACTATCTCTCCAGAGAAAATTTCGAGAACAACCTCAGTAACATAGAAATTGTAGGGAATAAAAATAATATTGAAACAGTAAACAGCTTAGAAAATAAATCCCAACTTCCAAATATCGAAGAAATACACAGAGAGCAAATTAAAGACGAAATTTTAAATAAACTTAGGAATAATATTAGGGAACAGCAGCATAGTAAAACTAAGGATTTCGAGCAATATTTTATTGACCCAGAAACGGATCTATTGATGTATGTCTCGCAAGATAAAAATATCATCCGCAATAACGCAATAGAACGGGTAGTGGTTCCGAAGACTTTACAAAGTAGAATTTTACTACATTTGCATAGCCCTCATCAGGGAATAGGAAAACTGTACGATTTGGTTAACAAACGCTATTTTTGGGTTGGAATTTATGGAGACACAAAAAATTATGTAAATTCGTGTGAGGACTGTAGGGGACTCAAAGGAGTTCACCCCCCCTTCCCATTAGGTAGGAATGTAATCCCGCATTATCCAGGAAATTTGGTGTCTCTTGACATTCTGGGACCTCTAAGAAGAAGTAAATATGGGAACCGGTACATTTTGACTGTGGTATGTCATTTTAGCAGGCACGCGGAACTTTATCCGATAGATAATATTACGGCGGACGCCATTGCAACAAAATTAATTACGTATGTAACTACTTACGGCAAAAGTGAATTTGTATTGACAGATCGTGGCAGCCAATTTACCAGTCAATTATTTAAATCTATACTTGATAAACTAGATATACATGCAAAATTAACTTCAGCAGCAAATCCGAGAACAAACGGAATCTCAGAAAGAATAAATTCAGCCATAAAACGTGCAATCGAGTGTTACAAGCAAGACGATTGGGAAACAGCCGTAGGAATTCATAAAGCATGTTATAATGCAGTAGACCACCCAGCCACAGGTATGTCACCGAACTTCTTGTTCTTTTCCCGGGACCTACCATTATTTATGGACATCGTACCAAATAACGCGGAAGAGACTCAAAATTATATAAGAAACCAACCTCAAAAGCTGGAAACTATGGCCGTAGCATACAAACAAGCCTACGAAAATTTAATCCGCACACAAGAGATACAGGAGGAAAAATATTTACAAAAAGCAAAATTTAGAAAACTAGAATTAGGCCAAAAAGTTTTTGTCAAAAACATTCCAAACTTCGGAAAAAAACGTTTTAGAGGCCCGTATAGAATAATAGAAAAACTAACAACCCACTTATTTTTATTAAAACTAATTAAAGATCCTAGGGCAAAGCCAATCAAAATAAATATAAATCGTATATATGAAATGCCTGATAGGAGACCGCATTTATTACATGAAGCACGGTTCGACGCGGAAATCCAACCGTTTACGGGAAGAGACTCTCAGGGCGTCTTACAAAACATTGCGCCGAACATAGGTGATGCCACCGGAAAGGCGGAGGATAGCTCCTTCGATGGAGTCATTCCATTTCAACTCGAATTGGAAGAAAGCCTCTCTCCGAGGAGGGAAACGCAAGTCTGCTCCCCCCTCCCGCCGGGACGGAAACAGGTTCAAGAGAGACAGCAAAGTGTCGCAGACAGATCGGTAGAAGGGCCCGGTCAATCGACTATTCCTATCACAGAGGATACAACGAACACGGACAAAGTTAGCTCAAATAATTTAAATAATCCCCAAGAGGAGGAGAATGTAGAAAATATACATGAACAGAAATCAACCGTTTACGGGAGAGTATTTCACAACTCTCGTTATAATCTGAGGCCACGGAAAATAAAATAACGTGAATAGGTCGGGAAAATAATTTAAAGTTACACGTAGGTCACGTAAATATAAGTTAAAATAATACCGATTAAATTAAATCCAGAGAAAAGGTTATCTCAGTAAAGACTTAGAGGAGTAAAACGAAATGTAACAAGAATTTTTTATGATTAACGTGCCATTATAAATAATATTTAAAGAAATAACTGCAAAGGTGAGGCAATTCAATTAAACTTTCACGTAATTTAAAACTTAGGGAGTTAAGGTAAGATAAACTGAGATGCAGGCGTCTAAAGTTTAAATGACCGGACAGACAGAGCGATCGGCTGTCAGTCGAACAACCTAAGCAAATCTTATTCCTAAAATAAGTAATTTAAACTTTAAGTAAGCAAATTTAAGCACCCTAGCGAAACAGGTACATTAAACTGTCATCCTAAAATAAATAATAAGAGTAATTTCACTCACGGAACTTCCAGAAAAATTAATATGTGTAATCCAATTTGTGAAAATCCGTTGTGCAGCACACAAAGAGAAAGTACACTGCCCGCGCTGACTTTTAATTTTTTTCGACCCTACTCGCTCTCCGGTCACATGACAAGCGGAAGCAAATCACATACGCGGTTTCAATTAGAGAGAATTACCGCAGGACAGAATCAAAGACAGCGTCTGTTATTGGCCCACGTAAAGAAAAATAAAAGAAAAAAAAACTTTTGTCAGGTCGTACGAAAAGTGACCGATGCTAGAGTAGAAAGTATAGCGGTACAAGCCTGTACCAGGGATGGCAATTTTAAACCGGACAGCCGGGTGTTACGTAAGGAGGGGAATCAAAAAATGATTAGAAATGAATAGAGAAATGGGTAGAGAATTAAGTAGAAATTAGTAGAAAAATTATTAGAAATGAATAGAGAAATGGTTAGAGAATTAAGTAGAAATTAGTAGAAAAATTATTAGAAATGAATAGAGAAATGCTTAGAGAATTAAGTAGAAATTAGTAGAAAAATTATTAGGAATGAATAGAGAAATGGTTAGAGGATAGATTGAGGTGATTGATTAAGGTCTAGAATGAAATAAGACATTTAAGAGGGATCTTGTAAATAAGAATAAATAATTCTTAAGAAAACAAAAATTCCTCGTTCAATAAGAATTTCTATAAAGAATATGTATATAAATGATTAATGTAAAATAAATGTGATTAAGATAAAATAAATGTATTTAATGTAAAATAAGTAGGGTAAGAATGTAGAAAACATTAAAAGTAAAATGTTCTCTGGTACAATGCAGTGGACAGAGTTCAAGGACTCTAAACCTCTTACGTCTAGTTGTATATTAAAGTACGAATAGAATGTCTAATCTGAAATTACATCAGTTTTTTTTTTATATTGATAAAGTACATTGTGGGAAAAAACTATGTGCATTTACATACCCTAACTATGATTACTGCAGAAGTTTGCAGACACGGTTCCGGTCTTCAAAAACGAAAGTTGCCATTATAAAGACTTTTGCAGCAACAAAGGCGTAGTTTTACAGCTTACATAAGCCTTTACCAGCACATGTATGCAGCATCATTAACCGAAAACGAAATCATGCCTTCCTTGGACCAAAGGGTACCAAACAATGCAACTCCATTTTCGCAGTGTTAAGTGCAACGTCATTTACACAGTTAGTGCAACTTCTTTTTATAAAGTGATGTCACAGCTGATCCTGCTCAGAGAATATTCCTTCCATATGGAATATCACTAATTTTGTCACAGCCTACAGAACAATATCAATCCTTTAGTGTATAATGTGAACGAACAATTGTTCCCAATTCATGTGTTCTCATGACAAACTTTCATATTTTGTGAACACACTTAACAGACTGGAAAGTACAATCAGTATGCTACATCGGACAGTGACAATATTTATACCATACGGACAGTGACAATATTGCACCTTAATTAGTCTTTGGACATACTTGGAGAGACAGAATATCTCCATACCTATAGGGCGTGTCATTATGTATATAATTTAATGTATAATTTTATTGTTAAATGTTATTGTTATCTCTTTTTATATATGTATACTGTGCATAATTTGTAACCTTTTTTTGGTAGTTTAAGCATTTGAAAAAGAAACTTGGTTTCTTTTCCCTTGTTGGGGGGAAGCCAGTGTCGTGGGACAGTATAGGAATTTTCCTGTCGCCACTTCACTTCTAGAAAGTATTACCCCCCCCCCTTCTCTCTTTGGAAACGGTTGACATTCCATGGCTATGAGTAAGAGACCAGCTGCAGTGGTGAGAAAATGGCAAAGGACGCTATCTTATTTTTAAATAAAATGGACACCTGCAAGAGGGCTGGAGCCCCCCAATTTTTAGCCAACCCTTTGGAAGGGGCCAAATCCAGTGATTCGAGGGAGCCCGGCCGCGTCACTGAATTTATGGGTTTTCGAACCTATAGCGGCCAAGCGTCAGCTATGGAGCCCGGCCAGGGGGCTGTCCGAGGTCCCGACGAGGAGAAGAAGAGCGGAGAGAGAACTGAGTTGGTAATTTTCAGAGTTAAGTGCTGGTCGTGCTAAAAAATCGACGGAGGTCATCCTCGATGCCGTCCTACCAGTCCCTAAAAGGGGTAAGTCCTTTTGTCCTCTCCCACTGCAGACTAAGTATCAGAGAATATAATTAGAATTTAATAAGGAAGTTAACTGCCTATCTTCAGGGCTAATATGATATTTAATTAAACTAGAGAGGGGGGAATGATCAGATTGATCATTATCCAATACCTACTACTTAGCGAATGTAAATATGTTGTATGTAATTAAGATGACATTTTGGGGTTTTTAAATTTTAAGTAACAAGTTTTGAATATAAGTATTTTAAAATAAAAGCTTTAATAACTTTTAATTAGTATTTATTGTGTCTTCTCGTGATGCATTTTCCAATTAATCAGAACCTGGAGATATGCTCGGTAATCGAGCAAGTGGCGTGCAGAAATACGATTAACGGCCAAAGTGTAATTGAAGTTTTTCAGCGGAGCCACGCCACAGTACCCAATGATATGTTTCAAGTGTCATATAATAAAGTAGATATTTGGTAACATGAAAAGTTTCTTCACTGGACTATTGCAGTCAATATTACATATATAGTATATATATATATCAATTAAGCTTAGCGCTGTTCCACTTTATAGGCATGATTGTCTTTTTTTTTTTTTCGAATTGTCATTGTTATCTGTTGTTTATTCACTGATTTCTAGATACTTGACATTGTTTCACTTTTACTCTCCCTTTAATTGTGCCATCTTTTATTATTTACGTATTAGAAAATCATAGTGTTTACTTGCTTGAATTTTTCTTTTCTGTTCTTATGGCCTATCAGTAAGTATCCATATATCAGTAAGTATCCATCATCCATATATTGTTTGCTACTTTCTTAAATGATGAATTTTCGACTTTATCTAGGTGTTACGGGTTATCTCTATTATTTCTTTGGATTATCATAAACTATTTGTATTATATATATATATATATATATAATCGAATATATAGTCGAATAGTCGAATATATATATATATAACGAAAACTATGCATAAACTACGCATAAGTATAAAAAAAACCATCTCTAGCATATCTGTTGCAAATAAGTAACTATAGACCAAGGCTAAAGATAAAAATAGAAGGCAACGTATCACTATAATGGAAAGAGGGTGAGGGGAATATGGGTATACAAAAATCATAATTAAAAAGGCATATATATATAAATATATATAAAATAAAAAAGCAAAGACGCCAAAAATGAGAAAAGGCAATAATAAATAGATTGAACATCAAGACATGGAGAACAATCAACTGAAACTACACAAAAAACGGCGGGGTTAGTTCGAAATTGCATTTTCGTCAGGTCAGTCATACAATTTGAATTAAAACAGAAAGAATTGCCAGTTTCTAACAATGGCGATGGTATTTACTTATGAACACCATTGGAACTGTCAACTGGCTAGTGGAAAGACAAATAATAACAAGAAAGATCAATCATGCTTAAAGCATTGATTAAGAAACACTTTCCAACTTCAATGCAATTTTATTTAAGCATGTCTAAAATGTAATACATTCCTCGGTAATATTTTAAAACTTCTCACAATAATACATTGATTTATTATAGTTGAAAACTTAAACCTTCATCCAAAAAAATGAACTTCATTCAAATGACGGCATTGAAATATAAATTGCCTGGTTTAAACATCTCTAAAATGTGATATATTACTCGGTAACAATTTTAGAATTATCATAATACCACGATAATTTATTATATTTAAAAACTTCATCGAAAACAACTGAAATTCATTCAAATGACGTCATAGAAAAAATAACACGCCTGGCTCTCTCTAAAAAAGCAGCATTTCATTCATAAATAATTTCCCATTCATGTCATTCATCACAATACTATAATAATTTATTTTATTTAAAAATTAAGACCATGGAGCTATAAGTAATTTAACTCTATGCTTAAAACTTCATCGCAAAAAATCGTCCTTCTCTCGGTAAAGTCAATGAATATTTCTTTCATATCAGCTATGCAGACTCCATGAGCTAAATTCTTTTGCATTAAAAAAATACAGCAATTCCTATACAACTCATCCTACATATTTTGCTGTTTACATTTCACATAAGTGAAAAATAGGCTTCGTTAGAGAAATAATCAAAGTTGGATGCTCATTTAAACTCAAATATATTGTCATTGCGTTGTTTCAGTATGTAGATGCACAGAATTTAAGCGAAAATAAAGAGGTTTTACGACGAATACAACACTCAATATGAATTAAAAAGAACTTTAAAAATGACGATTTTGAGACAAGATGGATGCCGTATTATATTTTGAAGTGGGTCACGTGATCGTTTCATATCATGGTCACGTGATCGCTTCATGTAAGAGGTGTAATTATTATTTTAATTTTTATTTAAAAAACTACTGAATATATTTCGCTGAATATTTTTTTATATATTTTATGGAACAATTTGAATATTACCTAAAATTTTCGAAGCAATTTGTGAAATTTAAATCCGTTTAAAAAATGTTTGAAAAATTTGGTCCCATTGGGTTCAATGTATTTCATTTTTTCAACCCGGGTTCAATCCAAAACTAATTGGGTGATATTATTTATTTATATTCCCATAGGTTCTACAGACCGTCTGAACAACATACTAAAATTTCATTTTGATTAAGTCATTTTTACGGCAGTTATCGTGCTAACGGACAGACAGACAGACAGACAGAATGAACAAAGTCATAAACACTTTTCAACTTAGTTGTAAAGTGTTAAAAACCAAGTGTATAAACCAGAAATATAAAAAACAGAAATATTAACTCACAAACACAGCCACCACGTGGGAGTTAACACGTTCGCAGGAAAACATGCGATAGAGCATTTTACATCTCTTCGTCAAAGCGAGTGGCACCGTCATGAATACACTCGAACGAAAAATAATGTGTATGAACACTTTCAAAAATAGTAAGCAGTATAGGACTCAGGCCAAGTGGAAAGTAGTTTGCTTCGGTATTTATGAATCTTTTAATTTAACATATATATATATATATAATTTATTTATGACTAGAATGAATTACCCGGCTTTTCTTGGGTCCTACTTAAATAATGCAGACACAGATAACACCACCCAGTTTCCAAATCGCCTGTTTTGATTTAAAATCATTCCTGTACTCCGTTTTTTCCATGCTCAGGCATGTTAATTGTACTACAACGCAGGGCGCAATATGCCCGAAACAAGCTCCTTTGATACGCCCTACTTAAGTGCGCTGCAATTCGCTACCTATGAAACAAGCATCTGGTACGTCGATCTTCGATCGCTGTCAGAACGACTATATAAACGAATATCAAAAATATCTTATATGCTTTTATATGCTATATATTTTGTTTTAATTCATGATGTTAGAAATCGCATATTCAAGAAGTTAGACTTTTACATTGCTTAAAATAAACACTAATAAATGGAAATACTTAACGTGATGAAAAAGAAAAAAATGTTCCTTTACCCCAAAATTAAAATTAAAAAAAGAAAATAATAATAATAATAATAATAATTGCTATCTCAGCGAGAAATGCTGCTGAACATTGTTGCAGATTCTGTGACATCACGTTCGCTTATTTTCCAGGCTGCCTATGATCTAAGGCTCCTATATATACCATTGAAATAACATAGGCAGATGCCAACTGACCATTACGGTAAGAGCTTCAATGGCGGTTGCGTCAGCCTGTATATATAGGAACCTTACTATAAGCAGTATAGCTGAAAGGGGAATAACCGTTTCAGGGAGAAAAAATTGCTTACGACACTTCAGGTATCAGAGTTTCTAAAATTTATGAGAGGTTTCTCATTCAAATTCAGGAGTGGAGTAATTAAAATAAACATTTAAAACGCGAAGATATCACACGATATTTATGCCAAAAATTGAAATTGTGCGATTCTTCCATTTTCGGATGTTACAATATACAAATAAAATATCACATAATTTTCATATTTCAATGAATTTTCAATTTTTTTTTTTCAATATTAGAAATTATCCGACGGATTCGGTTTAAAGTTCGTTCGATCTTCGTGATGGTTTTAAGATGGAAACTTGACGATAATATATTCACTGACTAAGAAACCAATGTGTGCGAAAATCGCTCAAAATGGCGCTTCAGCATTCAAGAACTGAAAAACTAATTCGAATTAGAAATTAAAGATCTCGATGAGGTGTTTTCTTTTCGGGAATCAAGTACCCCTGTACTGTATCAAATTTCGTGGCTGTGGGACGCTTAAATTTTCCCACAGACGGATAAAAAACTTCTTCTATTATTATAGATTGTTACAATCGGGAAACACAGAGATACATTCAATACAGGGATCCGGTCGGAGAAACAGTTGCTCTAAACTCTTGGGTGAGCCCCCCCACCCCCCTGTCTGGGTTGTGAAATTTAATACAGGGGATCCTTTCCAATATTTTTTCTGCGAGGGGGGGGGGGAGTAGTCGAAAAAGTTCATGGACTGTTGTTTTAATGATGGAAATATGTTTCGGCAAGGAAAGAACCATTTTTGATGTGTGTGTGTGGGGGGGGGGGGGGGCAACTGATGTCCTATCCCCCTCCTTAATGGCATCTCTGATTTAATAGCAGAGTAAAACCTCTAACTATAATGCTCCATGATCATATATGAAGTGCGTAGTAAAAAGCTGTAAGAGGAAAAACTGTCTATAGGGTGAAAAACTTGTGAAACCTGGGAAATACTCGAATCTCCGATCACTGGATCTCGAGACCAGCTCAACCAGCAAAACTACCTGGGCTCAGGAGAAAACCTGACATTCTGCTTCCCGTAATTTGAGGTCTGAAACTCCTTAGTTTCAACAATTTCAATTTATTTTTCTCTCTCATTCCTGGCGTCACGTGTTTCTTCAATCCAAGCTTTTCAAAAAATTTTACTTTTGCATACCAGGATTGATAACAATGCTTGGGTTCCATTATGAAGTCTTATCCAAGGAAATACTAGAACCCCCCAAACACTGGATATCTAGACAAGCCCTCTACTGTAAGAGGCGAGACACTTGCTCAAGAGATGTAAATTTAGCCAAAATCACGTAAATTTCTATCTTTTGGGGAATTATTATTATTACTGATGAAGAAATTTTTATTATTCCATCAATGTTCAATAAAGGTGGTCAACACATCAATGTTCAATAAAGGTGGTCAACTACATTACACATCAATGTTCAATAAAGGTGGTCAACTACATTACACATCAATGTTCAATAAAGGTGGTCAACTACATTACATATCAAAATTCACTCGAACTGAGCGTTACTAGATCATGAAAATTACTTATCTGTCTATTTTGCTTCCTATTTCTCCAAATACCATTTTTAAGAAATTCTATTGGTTCCAATAGGTTCTTGGTTGGGCTTACCCCTCCCCACTCCACTCCCCACCACACACACACACTTTGTGACACCACTGAGTTATCGTGTCAACACCACACACACATACACATACATATAGACGGTCATATTTCCAAAAGTGTTTGAAATGGATTCAGGAAATCTTATAATGTGCTTATCATGTGTCAAAATCTCGAAATTAAACATTTTTTCTATACAATAGCTTGCGAACAACACATTTTAGAAAGTGTTGTATAGATACAATACCTTGAGAAAATAAAAATTCCTGTTTAGTGTTTGAAAGCACTTTTATGAGGGAAAAAAAAAATGGAAATGCACATCATCAACCAAGACGAAAAATATTATGTCACAATAAATGATTCATCGGCGAAATTTTTGTAGACTGATTAAGCAGCACTCAAACGCTTGACCCAATTTTTGTAGGAAAATGATGGCGGAAACCTAGTTTTGATAAGTCCCTCAGCAACAAGATCGTAAAATCTAGCTAATAATATTTTTTTTAAAGCTTCTGTGGTTTTCAAACGATAACATACTTATGATAACACGCATTATGTAATATTTATCGGATAATTGGTATTTTTCTTATAACATGTGAAATAAATATAAACATACCTAAGTACAATGTAATTATTTTCATAATTTTTTGAATACCTTAAAACAAATTTTCATTTTATTGATTTAAATGAGACAGTGTCAAGCTGAATATGCTTTTTATTTGAACTGGGTTTCAGGTAAAAAAAAATCTACAAGTTTATACGACGTAATAAAAATGTAGTGGTATTTTTTTTCCCCCTGGAAATTTGTAGTGCTGCCCTCTATGTAAAAGAATATGAACTAATATAATGACTATAATTTTTCAAAGATGGCAGCACTACACACAAAGTTGACGTTTAGGAGTAATTTGAGTAAGATCTAAATACATGTGATCTTTTCCACTTGCTCAATTTTTACAACCAATATAAACTCGATGATTAATAATGTATATTCCATAATTATTCATTTAATTTAGAATATATTTTCAATATTTGTAATAAATAATTATTTGAAACTTTCGTTGAATATTCTTTAAATTTGGAAGATTTTTAATTTCATTATACATTTCAGGACTTTCAGACCTTCTTCACCAATTTTACTCATTACCCTCCCCCTCGCCTCCAGCATCGTATAAGAGTTTCTACCGACAATAAATTTATTTTTAGTTTCTTTAAAAGTTCACTATTCAATGGGGTTTATTCAAAATCGATAAGTTAGTGATTTTGATAAGTTAGTGATTAATACTATTCTGTTATGATCTCTAGAATTCTGTCTATATACCAAAAATAATTTTATAGGAAAATTTTCCAAATATAATTTCTATGACCTTCAATGGGCTTTCGTGAGTTTCTGGGGCGGAAGTGGGGTATCACCCCACCTCTATTTCGACGGCACTGATCCTGCTAAGTATTTTTATGTCACTTCAAACTGAGAAAGAATCGCTTTCACTTTCCCTACAATACATGGCAAAGTATTAGAATCGTGTCGAAAATCGTAACTTGAGTTTCGACGGATCTACACGTTTTCAGCACTCTAGAATCCGGAAACACTATTTTTAACGTGATGTGTGTGTGTTTGTCTATCTGCGTAATGTATGTATCCACTCTAGCTGAAAAACTATCAATCCACGGATCAAATTTCACAAAATTTGGTAGATAATCACTTGTGGGTTACCCTGGTGCCTATTAAATTTTGGTAAGATTTGGAAAAAAAATAACTTGCTTTTTTTTTTTTTGCTAATTGACCGCAGAAATTGCCAAAATATAAAATAAAAGGCTACACATGCTCAAATGTATTCATTAAAAGCTTGTTTTATAAGGCATTTTTTTTTTTTAAAGAAAAGAATAAGATCAACCCCATAATTCTAGGAGTAACAGTTCTCGGAATATTTTCGTATTTTTTTTCTACGCCACCTTTGAAAATACGTACAGTCTCCAAATGAATACGAAAATGGAATCAAAACTACAAATTCGGAGTAATTTTAAATAATTTTCTGGGTTATTTCGTGTAATTGGACTCAGTTGAATGAATTATGAAACAATGAACGAGAAAATGACGTTGAGTCATGTACTGCCCACATCAGATGTTTTCCCTTCGCTATTTGAATTTGACTCCTACATTCTCTTTTAGCTTTCAGATCGAAAGACAACCTCACATCTTTACGTCTTCCTTATTCCTCCTTTTTTTTTTTACTTTCCCTTATCTTATTCTTGAGTTAATGTATCTCGCCTTAATCTTATTATTATCATTAATCTTATTCTTGAGTTAATGTATCTTGCCCTCCCTTATGAGCGCCCATGCACACAGACATCACGTCAAAAACATTTGATTATAGTTCAAGGATGCTTAAAATGTGCTCTTCCTTCGAAAATTCACATTCGAATTTTCGACCTCGTTACAATACTTTCACTATAAATTTGTACTTAAGATTTCTTGGGTTTGCCCACTGGCATCAATGATTTGTTCCCGCCTGAAAAAAGTTCTATGGGCGCCCATGTCTCTGTGTTGTTGTTGTTCTTGAGACCCAGACCGTCCGACCTACCAGAAAGTTGTAAGGTAACTGTTTGGACGGCCGGCAAGTGCCACCCAATTTAGACCGGAACCCAGTGGGGGAGGCATTCACAGAGACCGTACCCTCCTTCCCATACCACCAACCTCTCGGAAGGACTTACGGACCCACATGTTTAACGTGATCGTACTCCGCATGAACACGGCTGTAGTTGTGACAGCGTGCAAATCCAGCGCCTAAACCACCGGGCTACCGCGCCCGAAATGTGTCAACAGCACACGGTATTCCCAGGTGGTCACCCACCCAAGTACTAACTGCGTCCGATGCTGCTTAACTTCGGTGATCTAACGAGAACCGGTGTTTTTAGCACGGTAGGGCCGTTGACTCCATGTCTCTGTGTGTGCATGTTAGTGTGTATGTATGTTAGTGTGTGTGTGTGCGTGTGTGTGAACGTGATATCTCCCGAACAAGTGAATTAAGCTTTGGAATATAATTTGATTCGATTATTAAAATCATTGAATAATGGAACCCTATTGATTAACGCGATCGAATGCTAGGAAGACAACCCAATTTTGGAATGGATTTTTTATAAAAAAAAAAAATCCTTCAAAATTTAGCACTTTTAATAATGATGAAAAATTATCATTTCAGGCGTAATCTTTCGTCAGAAAACGAATGATGTAAACATTAACGCGTTCTTCAGAAGTTGAGCAATTTTTAAAGAAATGTTTAAAAAACAATTTTAAAAATCTGTACTTTGAATACTATTGTATAAGTAATCATTTCCTGCGTAATGTTTAATTAAAAATCGATTGACCCAGATTTTAGATCGCTAGCTCTAACCGTTCTCGAGACATTGCACGTTTTCCAAATAAATTTATCAGAAAATTATATAAAATTATTAAAGTAATAAGTATCTCCAAATGTTTTAACTTTACATATGCAATATTATGCAGCATCATTCTGGTGCATCTAGATCGTTCCATTCACGGGGGAAGATATTTTTTGTAATGGCTTGTGTTTCGATGCCCTAATTCGCCAATAGTCATTTATTTCATGCGATTGATATTAATTAAATGTTAATTGCATTCTGGTGAGGATTATGCAAGTATGAATGAGTTAGTTATTTGCTTGCACTGATAAGTTGCCCAAATCACCCGATTTCAATTTACGTGGAGTTAATTCAATGCCAAAATCATTATGCCATGGATATTGTACCCCATTATTACTTCTTTGCATTGTAGGGAAAGTCATGTGCTGCCCACATCAGAATTTTTCAATACAGAATAGCATCCTGTTCTTCGTAACTTTTCAGTGAATTAAAACCGCAGCGATAAATGTACGGTTGTCGGAAATTTTAAATTCCGGTAATATTCAGATTCTTGTCATCCACTAGATCTAACCTAAATATTAAGCCCCTCCGGCGTTATTGTAAAGCACTATTGTCTCAGCAGGGAATCGAACCGCAGTTTCCCGGATAAGCAGCAGAAGTTAATTTCCTAGCACTCAAAGTAACCCTAACGCTAAAAAAAATCTTTCATTTATAATATAGATATAGATCTTACATAATAAAAAAAGGTATCTGTATGTCGCCTGTAGTGGATAATCGAAGCGTCAGACAAGGGCGAAGTTTGCTACAGAGGTGCTTTACGTCTCCATACGATGCACCTCGGGGAGTTTTTTTTTTATTCAAATTAGTTTAAAAGTTGTTTAAGTGGAATACGGACACGTCAAATGTGTGGGTCTGAAACTCCTTCTGAGAGGTTCTTCTTCTTCGACCCAGACCGTCCGACCTACCAGAAAGGTATAAGGTATCTGTTTGGACGGCCGGGAAGTGCCACCCAATTTAGACCGGAACTCAGTGGGGGGAGGCATCCACAGGGACAGTACCCTCCTCCCCCTACCACCAACCTCTCGGAAGGATTTACGGACCCACAGGTTTAACGTGATCGAACTCCTCGTGAACACGGCGGCAGTTTTGGCAGTGGCGGGAATCGAACCCGGGCCGACCGAGTGCAATGACCGCGCGCTAACCACTGGGCTGTCGCGTCCTCAACTAGACTCTGGTCTAAATTCGGTGGCACTGTCTAGGCCGCCTAAACAGATAAGGAACTTTGGGGCATGTCGGATGGTCTGCGTCAAAAGAACGAAGTATCGACAACCAGGCATCGACCACTAAGGATTCAGATTTTCGATTTCTTCTGCTGCACGAGCAAAATGAGGGGGTAGAAAAGTCTTCGAGGCCCTGTAGATGTTCTCGGTGGCCTAGAAGGCTGAAACTTTGTACATTAACTCGATAAGCATTTCTATGTAGTCGTAGATCTAGCAGACTACGCAACTTTGTAAATTTGATAGAAAAAAGGACGGTTAGTTGAAAATTGTGACCACTCGAGGAATGGGGTGGGGGTGGGGGTGGAGGCTTAAGCGGACGTCTCTTTTGCTTCGTGGTAGATCTGGCACTGCTTATTGCTCAGGTTGGAAAACGCTGAGCTAAACGATTCAAACTTTTTTCTATAAAATGTCTAGTTGGAGTCTAGACAAAATCAATATCAATTTCAAGGATATAAGAGTGAAAATACAAACTGGAGCAAAGACGTAAACACACTATTGAGATTCTTGCCCGTTGAACTTTTTGATAAAGTGAGGAAAAACTTGCTTTTCTAAGCTAAATTGAGAATTTAATCGCTATCATTAAGTATGCATTTATCTCGATTCTCAGATAAAAGTGGTTATTTTGGGATTTAATCTCTCCAATGAATAAAATTTGGGGGATATTTTGAGGACGGAAAAGTATATTTTCTCTTGGTGATAGATCATAAGTGGCAAGATAGCTTTTACTGTTTCATTTCCGGGGAGGGTGTCAATACGCGGCACTCTTCAAATATAGATGCAAAAAAATCTGATGTGGGCAACACATGACTTTCCTTATATAATGTAATGAATTTACTGCTTTTACAGTAAAAAAATGGGTTTTTCTTATAGTAGATACTAATATTCTTTCCAAGATATTGAATTTTCGACAATTAGTTGTCATTTTCATTGATTTAGCGTCATTTTTATCCATTTGGCGAGAATTTCGTTAATTTGGCAACATTTCAAAAAGTCGCCAAGTTGGCGATATTCCACCAAATTCGTCGCCAAAGTCTCGCAAAGCGTTATGCACTAAGAAATAAGTTATTCTTACAGCAGATAAATGAATATTGGCGTTCAAATACAAAAGTATTACTCAAAGTATCTATTTTCATGAATGGAACGAGCTAGATCCACGAGAATGATGTCACCCAATTTATCGCATGGTATTACATATGAAAAGTAAACATGTTTCTCAATAGGAAATATTTTTATTTTATTTTATATGACTTTTTGATAATTTTTTTTGAAAAATGTACAATATCTCGAGAATGGTTTATGTTAACGTTCTAAAATTTATGTCAATAGTTTTCTAATGAAAAATTGCATACGAAATGTCTATTTGCGTAACTTTATTAGTGGTTTTGATTTTTTGACGATTTTTTCAAAATTTCATTCGAAAATTTAGGGGGTTCTGAACATTCGATTGCGTATAAAAACAATAGGCTTCCAGTGTTTACGGATTGTGATTTTTGTACCAAATTTGGTTTGAATCGGTCCATTCGTTCGTCAGTTATCGTCTCCACAGACTCACTGACACACACACACACACACACACACACACATACTTTCACACACACACACACACAGACATCACTTCAAAAATGTTTGATTCGTGATCAGGGATGCTTGAAACGTGCTCTCCCGTCGAAAACTCGAATTCGAATTTTCATCCCCGTCACAGCACTTTCCTTATACATTATGTATATAAGGAAAGTAATAATCAGTAGAGCTCAGTGCTTTAGTAGTGGCACGAGAAATGTATTTTTTTTAGGGGTGGGGGGAGGGGGGGGGGAGGGGGAGGGGGGGACAACTGAGAAATCAATTTTTTTCAATTCTCAGAATTCCAGTGGTCCCGTTCTAATATCCAGTTTTGTTACAATGAACCTAAAATTTTAATTTTAAACAATTAAATATTTTCTTAATTTTAAAAAATTTCAAAACTTGTGGTTTGAAAGTCCAATTTTTGGATGTTTTTTTGCATGTTTCAAAAGTTTGATTATGCGGTTTTATGCACGAAAAAAGATGTGATTCATGTTTTTAATTAGATAAGCATATTTTTTCGAAACTGCAATTCCCGGTCGAAACACTAGATTTCGATTGTTAATCGAGTTCAACTTTTTTTACTTTCCTTATATACATAATGTATAAGGAAAGTATTGTGACGGGGTCGAAAATTCGAATTCGAGTTTTCGACGGGAGAGCAAGTTTCAAGCATCCCTGGTCACGAATCAAACATTTTTGAAGTGATGTCTATATGTGTGTGTGTGTGTCAGTGAGTCTGTGGAGGCGATAACTGACGAACGAATGGACCGATTCGAACAAAATTTGGTACAAAAATCACAATCCGTAAACACCGCAAGCCTATTGTTTTTATACGCAATCGAATATTCAGAACCCCCCTAAATTTTCGAATGAAATTTTGAAAAAATCGTCAAAAAATCAAAACCGCTAATAAAGTTACGCAAATAGACATTTCTTATGTAATTTTTCATTAGAAAACGATTGACATAAATTTTAGAACACTCACATGAACCGTTCTCGAGATATTGTACATTTTTAAAAAAAAATTATCAAAAAGTCATATAAAATTAAAAAATATATATATCCTATTGAGAAACATGTTCACTTTTCATATGTAATACCATGCGATAATTTGGGTGACATCATTCTCGTGGATCTAGCTCGTTCTATTCATGAAAAAAAATACTTTAAGTAATACTTTTGTATTTGAACGCCAATAGTCATTTATCTTGCTGTAAGAATAACTTATTTCTTCGTCCATAACGCTTGGCGAGATTTGGGCGACGAATTTGGCGAAATGTCGCCAACTTGCCGACTTTGTGAAATGTTGCCAAATTAACGAAAATCTTGCCAAATGGATAAAAATGACGCTATATCAATGAAAATGACGACTAATTGTCGAAAATTCAATATCTTGGAAAGAATATTAGTATCTACTATAAGGAAAACCTATTTTTTTTACTGTAAAAGTAGTAAATTCATTACATTGTATAAGGAAAATTATGAGTTGCCCACATCAGATTTTTTAAAGAGTGTTCCGAAACAGTATTCCGGGAGTTACGCAACAGGATAGTTTCGTGTAAATTTTCTCAAAAATTAAAAAAACAAACGTAAAATTTTAAATGCATAATTTGTAATAATGCTTCTTCTTTTTTTTCAAAGTTTGGATTTTCGTCATCAAATTGAATTTCAAAAGAGATCCGCGACCAAAAAAGTTTGAGAAACATTGATCTACTTTATCTTCTTTTAGCCCCAGTTACATGATACTCTTAATCAAAAATGGCCATTTATAATTTAAAGCGTACACGTGGTTTGGTGATTCAACAGACAGCGTTCTATTCAGGGCTCAATGTCTGTGATTAAATTTATTTGCAACTGCTGCAAGTTCAGCAACCGTTTTAACTACTTTTTTACTCTTTTCTGTTTCATGTACCGATATGTAGCTACTAAATCATTTTCTACTCACATCATCTTCTCGATGTTGTGTCTAGATTCCTTAGTGGCTATAACTTTCGCGCTTGATCTCAGCTATTTGGCAAATCCGTATATATCATGAAGCTTTAACTAATTTACATAGAATGTTTTAAGTGATCTTTTCGCAGATATTCAGCGCTTTTTCATCCTAGTTCATTCATGACTAGTTTAGTTATTTTCGAACGCCAAGTATTTTCTTTATAGTACGGACACTTTCGGTGTCATTTAAAAAACAAGAAAGATCAATCATGCATAAGCATTGATTATGAAACACTTTCCAACTGAAATGTAATTTCATTTAAAAATTTCTAAAATGTGATTCATTCAGTGGTAATATCTTTTACATTATCACAGTACTACAGTAATTTATTATACTTAAATATTTAAAACTGTATCGAAATATAAATCATCTGATTCTTTATGCAAAATCAATGAATATTTCATTCATATAACTTGTATTCCAGACTCCAGAGCTAAATAATTTTGTGTGAAAAAAATTCAGCAATTCTTATGTAATTCATCTTACAATCGCTTGAGATATTTGCATTCTGCATATGTTAAAATTAGGCTTCCTTGAAGAAATAATAAAAGTTTAGGGATCATTTAAAATCACAACTATTGTAATTGCATAGGCACGGAATTTAGATACACAGATAATACACAGATAATATATATGTGTATGTGTATGTACTCAAAGTATTGGAATCGTGCCGAAGATCGGAACTCGAATTTTCAAAGGATCTACACGTATTGGGACTTCTAGAACACGAAAAAACTACTTTTAGGAAGACGTCTGTGTGTGTAAGGGTGTATCTGTGTATGTTTCTGTGTGTCTGTGTGGATATTACATCCACTCTAATTGAAAAACTAATGGACCGAATTTCATACAATTTGGTAGGTATGTTTTTTGTGGGAAATCCTGATGTTCATTAGATTATAGTACGATTCGTAATAAAAGAATCTGCCTTCTTTGCGAAATGGCCGCAGAAATTGCCTTTATCCACTCTAGCTAAAAACTAATGAACCAAATTGAACAAAATTTGGAGTATAATATTTCAATAACCTACAAGTGATTTATATACCAAATTTAACAAAATTTTGTATATAAATCATTTGTAGGTTATTCTACTACGATTCGGGAAAAAGGAACGGGCTATTTTTGCGAAATGGCCAGCAAAAATCGTTATATATAAAAATAAAAGACTACGTGTGCTCAATTATATCAATTAAATTCCTATTTTATATGTGATTTTTGACAACAAAAAGAATAAGACTAACCCCATTACTCTAGGACTAGCCGTTCTTGAGATATTCTAGTTTTTTCGCGTTTTCGCTACGCCACATTTGACAATAAGTCCAGCTATCAAATGAGAACCAAATTTAAGTTTAACGTGTAAATTCAATGTCATTTAAAATACTTATGTTGTGCAGATAAACTCAAATTATCATTGAATAAATAAAGAGAACGAATATGAGTCTGCAGGGAAAGACATGTGCTGTCCACATCAGAATTTTTAACAATATTACACCAATGATTTATAGAAGTGAACGGGGATTATTTTCAGGCCATTTCGAAAAAAATGTATGATCTATATTTAAAGATCCATCAAATTTTTGTCGAATAAAATGTTCAACAAATTTAAGCTGTGTACCAAATTTTAACTCTCTAGGACGTAGGAAAGTGCATTTAAAATGCCATCAATTAAATTTATTATGAAGAGTTATATAAAATTTAAAAAAAATGAAAAATTGTTATCTACCAAATTTATTTTAAAATATGAAGCCACTCCCATATGCAAAACGTTTAAACAAATGGAGAGATATTTATTATATAATATCTCTCTCTTTTCTTTCTGGAAGATATCCCAAAGTCAGAATTTAATTGAATTTGTTTTTTCCCTATATTAAATAATTTTTTTAATTAAAAAACTACTTAACATATTTTACTGAATTTTTTTTTATATATTCTATGGGATAATGTGAATATTTCCTAAAAATTTCGAAGCAATTCGTGAATTTTAAATTTACTTAAAAAATGTTTGAAAAATTAGGTCCCATAGGGTTCAATGTATTTCATTTTTTCAACCCGGGTTCAATAAAAAACTAATTGGGTGATATTATTTATTTATATTCCCATAGGTCCTACAGACCGTCTGAACAACATACTAAAATTTCATTTTGATAAACTCATTTTTACGGCAGTTATCGTGCTAACGGACAGACAGACAGACAGACAGACAGACAGACAGACAGACAGACAGACAGAATGAACAAAGTCATAAACACTTTTCAACTTTGTTGTAAAGTGTTAAAAATCTTAAGTGGGCAACACATGACTTTGCTTATATAATGCAATGAATTTACTACTTTTACAGTTTAAAAAATGTTATTCTTTAAGTAGATACTTATATTTTTTCCAAGATACTGAATTTTCTTCAATTAGTAGCCATTTTCATTGATTTAGCGTCATTTTTATAAATTTGGCGAGATTTTTATTAATTTGGCAGCAATTAAAAATATCGTCAAGTTGGCGACATTCCGCCAAATCCGTCGCCAAAATCTCGCCAAGCGTTATGGACGGAGAAATAAGTTATTCTTACAACAGATAAATGACTATTGGCGTTCAAATTCAAAAGTATTACTCAAAGTATCCTTTTTCATGAATGGAACGAGCTAGATCCACGAGAATGATGTCACCCAATTTATCGCATGGTATTACACATGAAAAGTGAACATGTTTCTCAATAGGAAATATTTTTTTTTATTTTATATATTTTTTTGATATTTTTTTTTTAAAAATGTGCAATATCTCGAGAACGGTTCGTGTTAGCCTTCTAACATTTATGTCAATCGTTTTCTAATGAAAAAATACATAAGAAATGTCTATTTGCGTAACTTTATTAGCGATTTTGATTTATTGACGATTTTTTCAAAATTTCACTCGAAAATTTAGGGGGGTTCTGAACATTTGATTGCGTATAAAAGCAATAGACTTCCAGTGTTTACGGATTGTGATTTTTGTACCAAATTTCGTTCGAATCGGTCCATTCGTTCGTCAGTTATCGTCTCCACAGACCCACTGACACACACACACACACACACACTTTCACACAAACACACTCAGACATCACTTCAAAAATAATTGATTTGTGCTCTCCCATCGAAAACTCGAATTCGAATTTTCGACCCCGTCACAATACTTTCCTTATACATTATGTATATAAGGAAAGTAATAATCAGTAGAGCTCAGTGCTTTAGTAGTGGCACGAGAAATGTCTTTTTTTTGGGGGAGCAACAAAGTTTTATTACTTTCTTTATATACATATTGTTGCTTTCCTTATATACATAATGAGCACGAATTTTGGAAAGCAACAAAGTTTTATTACTTTCCTTATATACATATTGTTGCTTTCCTTATATACATAATGAGCACGAATCAAACATTTTTAAGGTGATGTCTATGTGTGTGTGTGTGTGTCAGTGAGTCTTTGGAGACAATATCTGACGAACGAATAGAGCGATTCGAATGAAATTTGGTACAAAAATCACAATCCGTGAATACTGGAAGCCTATTGTTTTTAAACATAATCGAATGTTCAGAACCCACTAAATTTTGGAGTGCAATTTTGAAAAAATCATCCAAAAATCAAAACCTTTAATAAAGTTACGCAAATAGACATTTCTTATGTAATTTTTCCTTAGAAAACGATTGGCATAAACTTTAGAACGCTAGCATGAACCGTTCTTGAGATATTGCACATTTTTCATATAAATTTATCAAAAAATTCCATAAATTAAAAATAAATATTAACTGTTGAGAAACATGTTCACTTTTCATATGTAATATCATGCGATAAATTGGGTGACATCATTCTTGTGGATCTAGCTCGTTCCATTCATGAGAAAAGATACTTTCAGTAATACTTTTGTATTTGAACGCCAATAGTCATTTATCTGCTATAAAAATAACTTATTTCTCCGTCCATAACGCTTGGCGAGATTTTGGCGATGAATTTGGCGGAATGTCGCCAATTTGGCGAATTTTTTAAATGCTGCCAAATTAACGAAAATCTTACCAAATGGATAAAAATGACACTCAATCAATGAAAATGACAACTAATTGTCGGAAATTCAATATCTTATAAAGAACATAAGTATCTAAGTAAAACCTATTTTTTTACTGTAAAAGTAGTAAATTCATTGCATTATATAAGGAAAGTCATGTGTTGCCCACATCAGATTTTTTTACTTTACATTCACGTTGTCCTAAAAATGGGATTCGTTATGAATAAAAAAAATAAAGCCTCGCATTTTTTGTTTCATCATTTCATAACTTTATTTACTTTAAATCGACTTCAACATTAATCGAAGAAGGTTTTAACTTAAAACATTAATAAAAATACTTATCATATTTCCTTCGGAGGACATTTTACTTCTTGACACTTTGCAATCTGTGATGAGTTATATACTAATTATAAATAGTACATTAAAAATGTTAAAACATCATACTTAACAATTTTTACTTTCTCGTAATATGTAATATAGCATAGAGAAAGTATTGCTTTCACGAAAATTTTCGAATTTAAGATTTTGATGTCAATATATGTTGAAAGTCTCCTGAACACCTTTTGACTATTTTTGAAGTGATGTCCGTTTGTCCGTGGACAATTTCTTGTGTATACAATAGCAGCCCCAAATATTATTGGATTTCCCTAAAAAATTCTATCAAGATTTGTTAACGAAAAATTTATAACTAGATAGAATTTTTTGAAATTCGAATGAAAATCTCGAAATGGATTGCAATGTTTCGTTTCTTTTTACTTTCCTTATATAACAAGTATATTATATAGTATAAGGAAAGTATTATGACGGGGTCGAAAACTCGAATTCGACTTTTCGACGGGAGAGCATGTTTCAAGCATCCCTGATCACGAATCAAACATTTTTGAAATGATGTCTGTGTGTGTGTGTGTGTGGAGACGACAACTGACGAACGAATGGACCGATTCGAACCAAATTTGGTACAAAAATCACAATCCGTAAACACTGCAAGCCTATTGTTTTTATACGGAATCGAATGTTCAGAATCCCCTAAATTTTCGAATAAAATTTTGAAAAAATCGCCCAAAAATCAAAACCACTAATAAAATTACGCAAATAGACATTTCTTATGTAATGTTTCATTAGAAAACGATTGTGTGTGGACATAAATTTTAGAACGCTAACATGAACCATTCTCGAGATATTGCACATTTTTCAAAAAAATTATCAAAAAGTCATATAAAATAAAAATAAAAATATTTCCTATTGAGAAACATGTTCACTTTTCATATGTAATACCATGCGATCAATTGGGTGACATCATTCTCGTGGATCTAGCTCGTTCCACTGATGAAAAAAGATACTTTGAGTAATACTTTTGTACTTGTACGCCAATAGTCATTTATCCGCTGTAAGAATAACTTTTTTCTTAGTGTATAACGCTTGACGAGATTTTGGCGACAAATTTGGCGGAATGTCGCCATTTTGGCGACGTTTTGAAATGTTGCCAAATTAACGAAAATCTCGCCAAATGGATAAAAATGACTCTAAATCAATGAAAATGACGACTCATTGTCGAAAATTCAATATCTTGAAAAGAATATTAGTATCTACTATAAGCAAAACCTATTTTTTTACTGTAAAAGTAGTAAATTCATTACATTATATAAGGAAAGTCATGTATTGTCCACATCAGATTTTTTGCATAGAAGCATAGGACAAAATTTGACATAATTCTGCATAAGGGGGTTTATTTATGGCTCAATGATCACGTTATTAGTTTCAATCATTGTTGTGAAAGATAGTCGGGGTAAATATTTTTTGTTGTTCGTGGTGTCTTTAAACCCTCGGGGGGGGGGGGGGGTAAGTTGTCCCCCCCAGGGTACATTATCAAGTATGGTATCAATCGGAAGATTTTTAGCAATGTATGGCTCATAGCGTCGAAAGAAGTCATCGAAAATTGGCCGAGTTAGGTTCCGTTCCTTTCCGTGGTTGAGACTATATGTATGCAAAGTTTCAACTTTCTAGTTTATCGGATGACATCTGGGTGGACTGAAAAGACCTTCCGGCAGCCCCTCCCCCCTCCATATTTTGTCCTTCCCTAAGGGAAAAATCGAAAATTCAACTCCTTTAGGTTTTATTCCATAGACGATACTATAAGTGTCGAAACCCAGACCACTCGACTGACCCTAGAGTTAGCAATTTGAGTGGCCGGGATAGCATAGATGTTGAGACCCAAACCGCCCGACCTACCAGAAAGGTGTAAGGTAACAGTTTGGACAGCCAGGAAGTATCACCCAATTTAGACCGGAACCCAGTGGGGAGGCATCCACAGGGACCGTACCCTCCTTCCCCTACCACCAACCTCTCGGAAGGACTTACGGACCCACATGTTTAACGTGATCGTACTCCGCATGAACACGGCGGCAGTTGTAGCAGCGTGCACATCCAGCGCGCAAACCACAGGGCTACCGCGCTCGAAATGTGCCAACAGCACGTTGTGTTCCCAGGTGGTCACCCACCCAAGTTCTAACCGCGCCCAATGCTGCTTGACATCGGTGATCTAACGAGAAACTGTGTTTTCAGCACAGTAGGGCCGTTGGCAACCGGATACTATAAGTGTGTAAATATTTAGCCTTCCACGTTAATGAGGGAGGGGCTGCTGGAAGAAAGGAATGTAACATATGTTTTCAAAAGTATCATTTTCGCTCCCCCCCTAAAAAAAAAAAATCGTTTTGTTCCGTAGACAATGCTATACGTTTGCAAATATATAGCCTTCTACTTCAACGGGGGGTCTAATGGGCCTATAAAGTATTTTCTTGAAACAAAACTCTCATTTTTCCGTCTCCCCGGGAGGAAGTCGGAAATCCGCCTTCCTTAAGTCCTGTCTCGTGAACGATGCTGTAAGTGTGCACAGTTTCAGTCTTCTGGAGGTCTACCGTAGGGCTTCTGGACGATATGGAAAGACAAAAACACGTGAAACAAACAGAATATGGATTTTAGTTTAGGCGCATTCCTACATTTTAAAGCATTTTGTCATCCGTTGGCGATCCACAGAATTCCGGTCGAATCCGGAATCCGAAAGCTCTCGGTGCCTGTAAATATTTTATTCATTTCAAATCTCGGTATCTTCTGTACACAATGAACATTGCGACCGACTTCTGAAGATTAAGGAATGTCATGGTAACCAGTATCAATCAACTTTGCGTATCTGTTAGTATCCCTCTGTTGCTATGGCCTCTTATTTTATAAAGCTTCAAACTGAATCGTTTGGGATATAGAACAGGGCTACTAGCAGGGCCCCTATACAAATTTTGGGCCCCCACAAATATTTAACAGGCTCTCCTTTATATTCGATTCCCCCATCTTTGGAAATTTTTCATGTCTTCACTTTCCTCAAAAATATAAGAAATTGGGGGCCCAGGTTCTCCTATTCGAGTGGTGTCCGTCCTTTCATACGGGCGGTCTTGTGCCTAACGATGGACGTATCGATACATAACCTGAACTTTTGATATATCTATATTTCGTATCGATACCCATTTTTTTTTTAATTACCTAAGCCGTCCAGCTCACCCAAAGGGTATAGAGCAGTTAGAACGGAAAGCCAGGAAATACACAAAAATAACACTAAGAAATACATGGACAATGTAAATGGACAATACACATATTCATATAAAGACAATACACAAAGACATACATAGACGATAAACATAGACATATAGTAATTATTGCTACCCAAACTTCAGATTAAAACATTAAAAATATATAAAATAATAATGATAGAAATCAATTATGCAAATTATGAAATCTTGGTAAAGTACCAATACATTTGTATACGGTACTTACTATGTATCGACACAGTACCGACCATAGGAGGAACGAATACCACTCGAGTGGGGTCGAGGACCAGAAGGGGACCCCCAAACATTTTTTTATGAAGGAGAGAAAGACATGAAATATTTACAAGAAGGGGGAAATCAAATATTGAAGGGGGGAGGGGATGCGTGATAAATATCTGTATGGGCCCACATTTTGTATGACTAGCCTCAATTGATACAATAGAACTTTTGATGCAAAATACATTTCCCTCAATTAGGAAATTTGTATTTAGGATGATATGATGATATTAACTTTCTAATGACATATTTAAAAAATCTGATGTGGGCAACACATGACTTTCCTTATATAATGTAATTAATTTACTACTTTTACAGTAAAAAAAAGTAGGTTTTTCTTATAGTAGATACTAATATTCTTTCCAAGATATTAAATTTTCGACAGTTAGTCGTCATTTTTATCCATTTGGCGAGATTTTCGTTAATTTGGCAACATTTCAAAAAGTCAAAAGTTGGCGCTCAAACACAAAAGTATTACTAAAAGTATATTTTTTCATGAATGGAATGAGCTAGTTACACGAGAATGATGTAACCTAATTTATCGCATGGTATTACATATGAAAAGTGAACATGTTTCTCAATAGGAATTTTTTTTTATATGACTTTTTGATAATTTTTTTTTAAAAAAATGAACAATATCTCGAGAACGGTTCATGTTAGCGTTCTAAAATTTATGTCAATCGTTTTCTAATGAAAAATTACATAAGAAATGTCTATTTGCGTAACTTTATTAGTGGTTTTGATTTTTTGACGATTTTTTCAAAATTTCATTCGAAAATTTAGGGGGGTTCTTAACATTCGATTGCATATAAAAGCAATAGGCTTCCAGTGTTTACGTATTGTGATTTTTGTACCAAATTTGGTTCGAATCGGTCCATTCGTTCGTCAGTTATCGTCTCCACAGTCTCACTGACACACACACACACATACTTTCACACACACACACACACACACACACACACACATACACACACACAGACATCACTTCAAAAATGTTTGATTCGTGATCAGGGATGCTTGAAACGTGCTCTCCCGTCTAAAACTCGAATTCGAATTTTCGACCCCGTCACAATACTTTCCTTATACATTATGTATATAAGGAAAGTAAAAATTAACTGCAGTGTCGCTCAACACGACTTCTCACACCAGGAACCATTTTTAGTAGCTTTTTTTTTTTTTCCCGTGGTATTGTGGTTCCAACCGATTGCAATTATAGCTTATTACCCTTCGCTTTAAAGGGCTTGAAAAAATCTTCCGATTGATACCATACTTGATAATATACCCTGGGGGGTAACTTGTCTCCCCCCCCCAAGGGCCTAAAGACGCCACGAACAACAACAAAAAATAATTACCGCGGCTATCTTTCACAACAATGATTGAAACTGATAACGTGATTATTGAGCCATAAATAAGCTCTCTTACGCATGAATATGTCAAATTTTGTTCGATGCGGCCATGTTAATAAAATATATAATTTCGAATAAATTTCGAAGTTTCCGCTCAATTAAAAAAAAAAATCTATCCAGTTCTAGATTTTTTGATAACAAAGTCGGATATAAAGTTTCGAGGAAATCCATTAATATGTGTGCCTCTATCTTATAAAGAAATCGGCCACAGACATGCAAACAGACGGATTCTGTATCATTTGACGATTAATCACAATTATGGCATGTTACCTTTCATTTTAAAATTTTTAAAAACATATTTCGATCGATGCCAAGTCTGACAATGTACCCCCTCCTCCTTTTTTTTTCTTGGTGGGGTGGGGGGTAGTAAAATCATATGTGATAATCTTGTTATAATGATAAAAGCAATTCGAAGCTGTACCGTATTAACTTTAGGTCGCTTAGATTTTTCGTTATGCGGCCAACAAACATACAGACAAACAGGCGTCTTCTTTCCAGAGAACAGAGCTCGAAAATTCAAATTTCCTCTCTATTGCTGATATTGAAAGAGAGCGGTTGGTTCTCAATTAAATGTGTCGCGACATCTTGATACGTTGGTATCTGCGACGTGCGATGTCGATTCAGGACAGATACTGGTTTTCTAATACTATAGTTTATTGCCGAGTTCCTGTCTATCTTAACGTAATCTTATGGCGGAGAGAAGCACGTTATACAAAGAGACCAGAACACTCAACAGGAAATTGGAGAGACAGATTAGAGCAACTTCGTTAAATTTGAGATGTTCTATTTCGCACTTAGTTAACTTGTGGCCAGAAACAAAGTTTTTCTGGACCGCGACCTATAAATGCATTCCATAATTTTTATTATTCCATTTGTTATTTCATGGTTTTATCAAAGAAAAAGAAATACGTCGTATTAAAAAGTCGTCAAGTCTTAAAAAAAAGTCTGATGTGGGCAGCACGTGACTTTCCCTATATAATGCAATGAATTTACTACTTTTACAGTAAAAAGAAATCTGATGTGGGCAGCACATGACTTTCCCTGCAGCCTTATATCCACGTTCTCTTTAGTTTAATTAAATTTATTTCACTTTTAATTCAATTTTCGTTCTCATTCGGTAACCGGACTTATTTTCAAAGGTGGCGTAGGGAAAATACGAAAAACTAAAATATCTCGAGAACGGCTGGTCCTAGTGTAATGGGGTTGGTCTTTTTCTTTTCTTCTTTAAAAATTACGTATTAAACAAGCATTTAATGGATATATTTGAGCATACGTAGTTCTTTAGTTTAGATTTTGAAGATTTTTGCGGGCCACTTTGCAAAAAAAGGCAGGTCATTTTTTTTTTGAAGGATACCAAAATCTAACCAGCACCAGGGTGACCCACAAATGACTCATCTGCCGAATTTTGTGAAATTCGGTCCATTAGTTTTTCAGTTAGAGAGGATACAAGCTTTTGCGGGCCATTTCGCAAAAATAAGCTGGTTCTTTTATCCCGAATCGTACCCAAAACTAATCAGCACCAGACTCGCTCACAAATGACTTACCTACCAAATTTTGTGAAATTCGGTCCATTAGTTTTTTAGTTAGAGAGGATACAAAATCTACACAGACAGACAAACAGACACACAGACACACAGATAGACACACAGATAGACACACAGACGTCACCCTAAAAATGGTTTTTTCGTATTCTAGAGGTCTCGAAACGTGTAGATCCGTCGAAAACTCGAGTTGCGATTTTCGACATGATTCCAATACTTTCCCTATACATTAACATGTATTGCAGGGAAAGTAAAAATCTGATGTGTGCAGCCCATGACTTTCCCTGCAGACTTATATTATCGTCCTCTATATTTTAATTAAATTTATTTCACTTTTAATTCAATTTTCGTTCTCATTCGCTAACCGGACTTATTTTCAAAGGTGGCGTAGAGAAAATACATAAAACTAAAATATCTCGAGAACGGCTAGTCCTAATGTAATGGGGTTGGTCTTATTATTTTCGTCGTTAAAAATTACGTATTAAACGAGCATTTAATGGATATATTTAAGTATACCTAGTTCTTTAGTTTAGATTTTAACGAATTTTTGCTGGCCATTTTGCAGAAAAAGACAGGTTATTTTTTTCCGAATCGTACCAAATTCTAATCAGAACCAGGATAACCCACAAGTGACTCATCTACCGAATTTTGTGAAATTCGGTCCATTAGTTTTTCAGTTAGAGTGGATACAAGCTTTTGCGGGCCATTTCGCAAAAAAGGCGGGTTCTTTTATTCCAAATCGTTCTCAAAACTAATCAGCACCAGACTCGCCCACAAGTGACTTACCTACCAAATTTTGTGAAATTCGGTCGATTAGTTTTTTAGTTAGAGCGGATACAAAATCTGCACAGACAGACAGACAGATACACAGACAGACAGACACACAGACAGACACACAGACACACACACAGACGTCACGCTAAAAATGGTTTTTTTCGTATTCTAGAGGTCTCGAAACGTGTAGATCCGTCGAAAACTCGAGTTGCGATTTTTGGCATGATTCCAATACTTTCCCTATACATTACCATGTATTGCAGGGAAAGTAAAAATAGATTATTTTTATAGTAGTTATTTATATTCTTTCCAAGATATTGAATTTTCGTCAATGAGTCGTCATTTTCCATGTCGTCATCATCAATGAGTCGTCATTGATTCAGCGTCATTTTTATCCATTTGGCGAGTTTTTCGTTAATTTAGCAACATTTAAAAAGTCGCCAAGTTGGCGACATTCCACCAAATTCGCCGGCAAAATCTCGCCAAGCAATATGGACGAAGAAGTAAGTTATTCTTACAGCAGATAAATGACTATTGGCGTTCAAATACAAAAGTATTACTCAAAGTATCTTTTTTCATGAAAGAAACGAGCTAGATCCACGAGAATGATGTCACCCAATTTATCGCATGGTATTACATATGGAAAGTAAACATGTTTTTTAATAGGAAATATATTTTTACTTTCCCTGCAAAATCGCAACTCGAGTTTTCGACGGATCTACACGTTTCAAGACCTCTAGAATACGAAAAAACCATTTTTAGCGTGACGTCTGTGTGTGTGTCTGTGTATCTGTTTGTCTGTGTGTCTGTTTGTCTGTGCAGATTTTGTATCCACTCTAACTAAAAAACTAATGAACCGAATTTCACAAAATTTGGTAGGTAAGTCACTTGTGAGCGAGTCTGGTGCTGATTAGTTTTGGGTATGATTTGGGATAAAAGAACCCGCCTTTTTTTTGCGAAATGGCCCGCAAAAACTTGTATCCACTCTAACTCAAAAACTAATCGACCGAATTTCACAAAATTCAGTAGATGAGTCACTTGTGGTTTACCCTGGTGCTGATTAGATTTTGGTACGATTAGGAAAAGAACAACCTGCTTTTTTTTTTAAATGGCCCGCAAAAATCGTCAAAATCTAAACTAAAGAACTAGGTATACTCAAATATATCCACTAAATACTCGTTTAATACGTAATGTTTAACGACGAAAAGAATAAGACCAACCCCATTACACTAGGACTAGCCGTTCTCGAGATATTTTAGTTTTTCGTATTTTCTAGAGAGGTGGCCTAGAGAAACTAGGCCACCTTTGAAAATGAGTCCGGTTACCGACTGAGAACGAAAATTGAATTAAAAGTGAAATACATTTAATTTAAATAAAGAGAACGTGGATATAAGTCTGCAGGGAAAGTCATGTGCTGCCCACATCAGATTTTTTTCATTTTATATGACTTTTTAATGATTTTTTTTAAAAATGTGCAATATCTCGAGAACGGTTCATGTTAGCGTTCTAAAATTTATGTCAATCGTTTTCTAATGAAAAATTACATAGGAAATGTCTATTTGCGTAACTTTATTAGCGGTTTTGATTTTTTGACGATTTTTTCAAAATTTCAGTCGAAAATTTAAGGGGGTTCTGAATATTCGATTGAGTATAAAAGCAATAAGCTTCCAGTGTTTACGGATTGTGATTTTTGTATCAAATTTCGTTCGAATCGGTCCATTCGTTCGTTAGTTATCGTCCTCACAGGCTCATTGACACACACACACACACAGACATCACCTCAAAAATGTTTGATTCGTGATCAGGGATGCTTGAAACGTGCTCTTCCGTCGAAAACTCGAATTCGAATTTTCGACCCCATCACAATACTTGCCTTATACATTATGTATATAAGGAAAGTAAAAATCGTGAGTTTCATGGCTAAGATTTAGCGTTTTAAATTGCGGGATATACATACATTATATACACACTTAGCCGGTCGGGAGAAAATTAATAGGATATATTGTATTAACTTTATAAATATTTGTAATATCCTACTAACGAATTTAATCATGAACTCTTGATAGATGTATATGAAAATCCACAACACAGCCGTATCAAGTCGTGCGTAATTCTTTCATATTTCAAAATATTTCTAAATGTGATGAAATTTTTAATTGATACGTTCTTACATATTTATCGCATTTATGCGTATCAACAGACATAAAAAATATTGAGATGCTGGGATTTAAATTCTTAATCCCGAATCCCCGAAATTGAAAACATCTCCCAAGATTTCAACTCTGTTTCAATTATCTCGAAGCAGTACTAAGAACTACATTTCAACAAACTTTGGTAAATAAATCAGTGCCTAATTGCAAGTATAGGTCTTTCCTCCAAGCTGGGCGCCTATACTGGCTGAAAACACCTCCTGCTGTCTAGGCGCCGCCGAACTCGGTCGGCGTCAAGTATCATTCTCTAGATGCAGGCCAACAACACATGTTTCAGATCTCTTTTACGATATCGATATCTTCTTATAGCTGATATTCTTTATCTATCTAATGACTGCCGATGCATCTTAGGTTGAAACAAAGGGAGATGAAAGAGCTAAATTTTTAGCCTCATCTGTTTCCAATCTTCCCCTTCCTAGGAACCACTTTTTACTTAAAACATAAAAGGAAATACTATCCTCCCACTTGTTCAATTGATTTAGAGTGTCGATTGAACTGGCAGAGACCGGTGTTCGAATCATCGTTGAGGCATGAGGTTTGATTGAGACATCAAACTTTTTAATCTTACTAAAATTTCACTGAACGCATTTCACCTTACTCATGGAACATTTTGGAACATTCATGGAATATTTTTATCTTACTACAATTCCATGGAACATTTGCAACCTTATTCCATGGAACATTTGCAACCTTATTCCATGGAACATTTGCAACCTTATTCCATGGAGCACGTTTTACTTTATTATAATTCCACGGAACAATTTTTTCATTACTACAATTCCATTAAATACTTTTACCTTATTACAGTTCTATTAAACACCCTTTACGTTACTACTATATGCTATTCTACGGATCAGTTTTTACCTTACTACAATTTCGTGAAACACTTTTTACCATATTACAATCCTATGTAACACTTTTTATCTTCCATTAAACACTTTTAATCTTCCATTAAACACTTTTTATCTTACTACCATTCCATTAAACACTTCTTATTTTACTACAATTCCATTAAACACATTTTACCTAATAACAGTACCATAAAACACTCTTCACTTTACTATTATTCTACGGCATATTTTTACCATACGTTGAAACACTTTTTACCGTACTACAATTGATGAAACACTTTTTACCTTACTACAATTGATGAAACACCTTTCATATTACTACAATTTTACCTAACACTGCTTTCCTTTCTACAATTCCAAGAAACACTTTTTACCTTATTACAATTTCGTGAAACACTTTTTACAATAATACAATTCTATGTAACACTTTTTATCTTACTACAACTCCACTAAACACTTTTACCTTAAAAACAATTCCATAAAACACTTTTCACCTTACTGCTATTCTACAGAACACTGTTACCTTGCTACAAGTCCATGGAACACTTTTTACTTTACTGCAATTTCATGAAACACTTTGTACCTAATTACAATTTCATGAAACATTTTTTACCTTACTACAATTCCATGAAACATTTTTATCTTACTACAATTCTATGTAACACATTTTACCTTACTACTATTCCATGGAACATTTTTTATCTCACTACAATTCCAGAAAACAGTTTTTACCATACTGCAATTCTATATAATATTTTTATTCTACAGAAAGAACAATGACGTGAACACTGACATACAGAACAATATATTTGCTTTTTTTTTACCAAAGTAGTATTAACATACATATTTTATTCATTTTACATAACAAAACTTATCATAAATGAATATTTAGAAATTATTTAGAAATCAATTATACAAAATAAAATTAAAAAGTTCCACTTAAAATCTTTAAATTGCAATCAATCCTCCCAATAGAGAGCCAGGAGATCATGAAGAGAAAAAAAAACTCCTCTCAATAAGAGAGAGTTCGGATATCATGGTAGAAAAAAACTACAGTCAATCCTTTCATTAATAGAGAGCCATGAGATCATGATGAAAAGAAAAACTACAGTCAATCCTTTCATTAATAGAGAGTCATAAGATCATGATGAAAATAAAAACTACAATCAATCCTTTCATTAATAGAGAACCATGAGATCATGATGAAAAGAAAAACTACAGTCAATCCTTTCATTAATAGAGAGCCATGAGATCATGATGAAAAGAAAAACTACAGTCAATCCTTTCATTCATAGAGAGCCATGAGATCATGATGAAAAGAAAAACTACAGTCAATCATTTCAATAATAGAGAGCCATGAGATCATGATGAAAAGAAAAACTACAGTCAATCTCTTCATTAATAGAGAGTCATGAGATCATGGTGAAAAAAAAAACTAAAATGAATTCTCTCAATATTAAAGTAGGAGATCATGATAAAAAATATTATAGTGAATTCTTTCAATAGAGAGTCAGGAGAGCATGATAAGAAAAAGAAAATTATAGTGAATCCTCTCAATAATAGAGAGCTAGGAGATCATTATTACTTTCCTTATATACATAATGTATAAGGAAAGTATTCTGACGGGGTCGAAAACTCGAATTCGACTTTTCGACGGGATAGCACGTTTCAAGCATCCCTGATCACGAATCAAACATTTTTGAAGTGATGTCTGTGTGTGTGTGTGTGTGTGTGTGAAAGTATGTGTGTGTGTGTGAAAGTATGTGTGTGTGTGTGTGTGTCAGTGAGCATGTGGAGACGATAACTGACGAACGAATGGACGGATTCAAACCAAATTTGGTACAAAAATCACAATCCGTTAACACTGGAAGCCTATTGTTTTTATACGCAATCGAATGTTCAGAACCCCCCTAAATTTTTGAATGAAATTTTGAAAAAAATCGTCAAAAAATCAAAACCGCTAATAACGTTACGCGAATAGACATTTCTTATGTAATTTTTCATTAGAAAATGATTGATATAAATTTTAGAAAGCTAACATGAACCGTTCTCAAGATATTACACATTTTTCAAAAAAATTATCAAAAAGTTATATAAAATAAAAAAAAATAAAAAAATATTTCCTATTGAGAAACATGTTCACTTTTCATATGTAATACCATGCGATAAATTGGGTGACATTATTCTCGTGGATCTAGCTCGTTCCATTCATGAAAAAAGATACTTTGAGTAATACTTTTGTATTTGAACGCCAATAGTCATTTATCTGTTGTAAGAATAACTTATTTCTCCGTCCATAACGCTTGGCGAAATTTTGGCGACGAATTTGACGGAGTGTCGCCAACTTGGAGGCATTTTTAATTGTTGCCAAATTAACAAAAATCTCGCCAAATTGATAAAAATGACGCTAAATCAATGAAAATGACGACTAATTAAAGAAAATTCAATATCTTGGAAAGAATATAAGTATCTACTATAAGAATAACATTTTTTTTAACTGTAAAAGTAGTAAATTCGTTGCATTATATAAGGAAAGTCATGTGTTGCCCGCATCAGATTTTTTTGTGTGCTACGATAAGGTAGGTATTCGATACTCAAGGGTCTGAACTATTTATAATTTTCATTATACAGGTTTCTAAGAAAGTCCTTAACGTTAACACCCCAATAATGTTGTAACACCCCAGTAATGTATGACCTATTTGGTCTATCCATAGTAAAGATCCACAACCGATTTATGCCCGAAGCATCTATAGTATAGTATCATTCCCGATCAAAGAAAAGGGATTGCAGCGTAGAATTAGCGTAGAATTTAAAAAGTTGGGATAACAAATTGGGCTACAAAGCGCGATAAACTACAAACTTGTAGAGCATTATCTAATAAATAGAAATAGACGCTAGGAACGAACATAACGCATATACGGAGGGCAATAAACGCCTGACAAAAAGTCGTATCACCTGTCGTATCGCCACTAACACGGGGATATCCGTAATGCTTATCAAAGTAGGCGATCATATTCTTTTTACTTTCCTTATATACATAATGTATAAGGAAAGTATTGTGACGGGGTCAAAAATTCGAATTCGAGTTTTCGACGGGAGAGCACTTTTCAAGCATCCCTGATCACGAATCAAATATTTTTGAGGTGATGTCTGTGTGTGTGTGTGTGAAAGTATGTGTGTGTGTGTGTCAGTGATCCTGTGGAGACGATATCTGACAAACGAATGGACCGATTCAAACCAAATTTGGTACAAAAATCACAATCCGTAAACACTGGAAGCCTATTGTTTTTGTACGCAATTGAACGTTCAGAACCCCCTAAATTTTCGAGTGAAATTTTGAAAAAATCGTCAAAAAATCAAAACCGCTAATAAAGTTACGCAAATAGACATTTCTTATGTAATTTTTCCTTAGAAAACGATTGACGTAAACTTTAGAACGCTAGCATAAATCGTTCTCGCGATATTGCACATTTTTCAAAAAAATTATCAAAAAGTTATATAAAATAAAGAAAAAGTATTTCCTATTGAGAAACATGTTCACTTTTCATATGTAATACCATGCGATAAATTGGGTGACATCATTCTCGTGGATCTAGCTCGTTCCATTCATAAGAAAAGATACTTTGAGTAATACATTTGTATTTGAACGCCAATAGTCATTTATCTGCTATACGGATAACTTATTTCTTCGTCCATAACGCTTGGCGACATTTTGGCGACAAATTTGGCGGAATGTCGCCAACTTGGCGGCTTTTTTAAATGTTGCCAAATTAACGAAAATCTCGCCAAATGGATAAAAATGACACTAAATCGATGAAAATATCGACTCATTGACGAAAATTCAATATCTTGGAAAGAATATAAGTATCTACTATAAAAATAAACTATTTTTTTTGCTGTAAAAGTAGTAAATTCATTGCATTATATAAGGAAAGTCATTTTTGGAATTAAAATGGGCTTGTCTCTGACGGACGGTATTTCAAGCAGGTTCTGCACTAAATTTCAGTTCATGTAAGTTTTATGTATTGCATCATTATTGAATATAGAACAGCCATTCACCAATAATCCTACTGTTTCAAACATATGCCTTCTTTAGCAATCTTATTATCGATTTCATTCTACTAATTAGACTACTTTGTAATTGGTTTATTTCGTCTATCTCGCTTTGTTGTCGAATTCGTTATCCTAGTTTTTTAAATTTTCTGCTATATGCGTTGCAATCACTTCTATTCGATCCGGCATGGCAGGGCCTTTTTAGTGTGGAGTTACGCACAGTTTATGCAGTTATAAAAGGCACTTGTGTAGTGACAAATCCAAGATTATGTAGTTACAAATTTAAGGCAATGATGCGCTAGAACTGCATGTGAAAGAAAATTATTTTTAAAAATCACTATACAGAAATCGAAACTACTACCGAACTGGCTATCAAAAACGGCACAGCAAAGTCTGGCAGTGCCCCTACGAATGGATGGGTCAGTGGACAGAATGCAGGTTGATAAAATATATGTTATGGCAAAAGTTGTTTAAGAATGGTGACAGAGAATTGTTGTTTTTAGGAGCAGCAGAGTCTGAAGAGAAAGGATCAATTGGAGTCTTCAATGCAGTGGAGGTGGCTATTGCAAACACATGTGGAAATTTTATCAGTATATTATCTACTGTGCTGTCTGTTATAACAGATGGAGCATCCTGAAACACTGGTGAAATTAACGGATTATGGAGATTGCTGGAGAATAAAGTTAAACTGCAGGGTGGCACTAAAAAATTCTGTCATTATGGTGTGCTGCACATCGTTCACAGCTTGCGTGGAAATCTGCTGGCGAAAATGTTAATGAAATCCACACCTTTCAAAAATCTCATTAGCATTGCAACATATTTCAGGACCTCTAGAATTCGTACAAAAGATATAAAAAAAATCACCGAAAGAGAAACTTTGCACGTCACTCATTTTCAAAAATTCTTCGAAGTAAGATGGTCCGAATTCACATTTGATTTAATCAACAGTATTCTGCTGCCGTGGCATGCACTCATTCTGTACTTCAAGGAATCAACAGAAAGACAAGCCCTAGGTTTTCTTGTTTACTTATGAAATCTGGCAAATCTACAACTCATGTGCGTTCTGGCAGACGTCTTACATGTCTTCATGAGGTTCCAAAAAACATCCAGAAAGATGATCTAAAGTTAATCATTTTATCAGAAAATGTCAGTACCTGTTGCAATTAGAAAACTGGAAAAGGAAAATCTTCCTGGCAGTTAGGTCGAAACTACGAACCAACAAATGGAGGAAGATGAGGAGAAGAAATTGTTAAAAGGCTTTGTTCTGGAGCAACAGCAGCTTCGACGGAAGACACACCATCTGTATGTCATCGACAGAAGAGATGTAAAAGCTGTGAAAGTAGAGATTATACGTGGACTAGCTGAATTTCTAGACCAGGTGTTCAAAGCAGATTAACCGTTACTTGACTTGGTAATCCCATTCACAAACTCAAGAAGAAACAAGAAGAAACCAACATTCGCTCTGTTCACTCACTTTTAAGAAGTGATCTAGATTTATCGAAACTTTCTACGGAGTTCGACGAGCTTTGTGAACAAGCATTTGTGAAGAATAAGAACTTACCAAACCTTGTTTCATATCTTGCGAAAATTTCTGATACGCATAAACATGTTCTTGTTGTATTATCACGTCTACTTGCAGCTGCACCACATTCAGCAGATGTTGAAAGATGCATAAGCGCCAATAATTTGTTGAAAACAAAACTTTAAAATATTCTATTCACCTTACAACTGAAAATGTTTATTTATTCATCCACTTTAATCTCCTAAATTGTGAAAATTGGAACCCAAAAAAAGCAGTGGCGAACTGGCGCTCAACGCAAAAGGAAAACGAACATGAAAGAGAGGACAAGAAGTTAAACGACAACGGTACTTCAACGTTCAACGGTATTTCGAAACATCCGAGGATATTCCGCCAGGAAAAAAGATAAAGAAGTTTTGATTCTGAAAAAAACTGCAGTGAATAAACGCAACTTGAAACTATCTTGGGAAAACATCCCTGCAGAAACTCTAAATGCACTTACACAATCTATGACATCCAAAATGATCAAAATAATTGAAAATGAGGGTAATATTCTTGACTATTAAGAATTTTTCAAGTAATTTTTGTATTGTCGTTATACTTTTTTCCAACTTATTAATTTTTAATGCATATTTATGAAACGTAATTTTATTATTTCATTTTTGTTATAATTTTAAATTAAGAATATGCAAATGGTTACTTCTTTTAAATTCTATTTAGTCTACAAATATGAATCTGGTTGATTAAAAATTTGTTAAATTTTCAGAATTTATATTTTGTCTTTAAACTTTTTTCCACCAGTGTATGTTAAAACTTCTTCCATTTATGAAAATTTGTGTAGTTATAAATTTTCCTTAAAAAAGCCTCTGCTTTATTATAGATAGATTATTATAGACTTTATTATAGATAGATTTAACGTGTACACTTATTATAGAAACCCTGTATATAGAGATACTTCGAATATTTATAATCATTGTATACCATTTGTTGTTTAGAATTATTGATTTAGAGTTTGCTACTTAAAGTGGAAAAATCAAACAAAATGACCGTGCCACAAATGAAGTAAAAAAAAAAATTCTGATGTAGGCAGCACATGACTTTTCCTATATAATGCAAGTACTTTACTTAATTCAATGCAAAATAATGATGGACACGATCCGCGGTACAATGTTTTTAATTATTATTAATTCATGCATTTGGCATTATTTTTGTAACTTGAGCGTCATTTTTGCCAATTTGGCGACATTTTCGTTAATTTGGCACTGTATTTAAAAAATCGCCAAGTTGCTGATATTTTACCAAGTGTTACATATTAGATGATACTTTTCATTTTTATGTAATTTTTTAGATACATTTATTTGAAAAACGTGCAATATCTCGATAATTTTTCAAGCTAGCTAAAGTTTGTCTCATTCGTTTTAGAATAAATTATTATGCATAAAATGATTATTTATTTAACATTATTGAATGTTCTTATATTTTCAAATATTTATTTGAAAATTTGGGATTTTCCGAACGACCGATCTCATTTAAAATCAATAGGCTTCCAGATTTAACGGATTGTAATCTTACCAAATTACGCATATTATCGTACCAAATTGATCATACCAAATTACGCATATATACACAATTACGCACCATAATCGTATCACACACGCACGCACAGACATGACCTCAAAACGTTCGACCCAAGATCATGCATGTTTAAAACTTGCTCTTCCGTCAAAACTCAAATTCTAATTTTTGACTCTGTCACAATACTTTTCCTATACATTATACTATGTATATAGGGAAAGTAAAAATTATCAATGGCGTATTTCCATGTCATAGGATAAGAGACATTCGCCACCACCTGTGGCATAAAATCACTCATTAATCAGGAAAAAATGGTGCTCAGCTCGCGAAAGGGCAACATGGTATAGTATTTCACTGACGAATCTTTTATGGCAATATATCAGATGATGCAGATGGCTGTTTGAACGATGAATGGTAAGGTCAAATGCAATGAGAATACTAATGAAATCAGTGGCGTCGTAAAAGGGAGGTTTTTTGGGTCATAACCCTCTCCAGAGACCCACCCATTCAGTTCCAGTATTAAAATTGTACGTAGTAGACACCGGTGTGGAATGTTCATTTAAAAAAAATTTCAGTAAAATCTCTCTAACCGACATCTCCGATTAATGGACATTTTTTTAAATTTCCAATGTCAAAAGTATATCCGGTCTTGTACGTTTATGTATGTACAAAACTTCGAATAATGAACAATATTTGGGGTGGATAAAAACGCATTTGCTAAAACATATTTTAAATGAGTAAATATTGTTACGACGTATTTATTCTCTACGTGGGTGTACTCTCAGGCAGTTGCGGTTCATGAGGTGAAGCTAGGTGACGCAGGATAAGCGCTGCTTCACTTAAAATTATCGACTGAATGGGTTATTATTATTATTATTATTATTATTATTATTATTTGGCGAATTTTTCAGACTCGTTTGGCTAGTTTTAAATAATATTTGACAACACTTTTGCCAGTAGCGTGATGTGTTTGTCGAGGAGGAGGGCGAATCCCGCCGCTGACTCTACTTCACTTATTCCTGAATCTGCTTCACCTATTCCTGAATCTGCTTCACCTATTCCTGAATCTGCTTCACCTATTCCTGAATCTGCTTCTATCAGATTAAGGGATAGGTGAAGCAGATTCAGGGATAGGTGAAGCAGGTTCAAGAATAGGTGAAGCAGATTCAGGGATGGGTGAAGCAGGTTCAGGGATGGGTGAAGCAGGTTCAGGGATGGGTGAAGCAGGTTCAGGGACGGGTGAAGCAGGTTCAGGGACGGGTGAAGCAGATTCAGGGATGGGTGAAACAGACTCAGGGATAGGTGAAGCAGACTCAGGGGTAGGTGAAGCAGAGTCAGGGACGGGTGAAGCAGGGTCAGGGGTAGGTGAAGCAGAGTCAGAGACGGGTGAAGCAGGGTCAGGGGTAGGTGAAGCAGAGTCAGGGAGGGGTGAAGCAGGGTCAGGGATGGGTGACGCAGATTCAGGGAGGGGTGAAGCAGGGTCAGGGATGGGTGACGCAGATTCAGGGATGGGTGATGCAGGGTCAGGGATGGGTGACGCAGAGTCAGGGATGGGTGAAGCAGGGTCAGGGATGGGTGACGCAGGGTCAGGGACGGGTGAAGCAGGGTCAGGGATGGGTGACGCAGAGTCAGGGACGGGTGAAGCAGGGTCAGGGATGGGTGACGCAGAGTCAGGGACGGGTGAAGCAGGTTCAGGGACGGGTGAAGCAGAGTCAGGGACGGGTGAAGCAGGTTCAGGGACGGGTGAAGCAGAGTCAGGGACGGGAAGCAGGTTCACGGACTGGAGAAGCAGATTCAGGGGCGGGTGAAGCAGGTTCAGGGACGGGTGAAGCAGAGTCAGGGATGGGTGAAGCAGGTTCAGGGATGGATGAAGCAGGTTCAGGGATGGGTGAAGCAGAGTCAGGGATGGGTGAAGCAGAGTCAGGGATGGGTGAAGCAGAGTCAGGGATGGGTGAAGCAGAGTCAGGGATGGGTGAAGCAGAGTCAGGGATGGGTGAAGCAGAGTCAGGGATGGGTGAAGCAGAGTCAGGGATGGGTGAAGCAGATTCAAGGATGGGTGAAGCAGACTCAGGGATGGGTGAAGCAGATTCAGGAATAGGTGAAGCAGATTCAGGGATATGTGTAGCAGATTCAGGAATAAGTGAAGCACATTCAGGAATAAGTGAAACAGATTGAGAAATAGGTGAAGCAGATTTGGGAATAGGTGAAGCAGATTCAGGAATAGGTTTTGATGATTTACCGCCAACTTGGGGACTTTTCGAATGCATTAGAATTTTCTCGAAATAACGAATATTCTTGGAGATACGAGACCCTCCTGAAAGTTTCTACGGAGAGTAAAGATTCATTGCTCAGTTGGATTTTAGTTGAGGTGATACGAGCTAAATTGCATTGTGAGATACGTCAGTGGTTTGAAAATAGGATCTGCTATTTTTGGAATTAGCTGAGTATTTAATTGTAGTTTTACTGTATCTAATAATTGTTTAGGGATGTTATAAGACAGTTATCGAGGTTTCTTCTGTATAATGCTTCTGTTTACATTTATTAGAGTTTTTAAATAAAAAGTTCAGCTACCCAAACATTTAGACTCATTCTTGTATCCTAAGAGCGCGTGACTTCATGAATAGGTGAAGCAGATTCAGGAATAGGTGAAGCAGATTTAGGGATAGGTGAAGCAGATTCAGGGATAGGTGAAGCAGATTCAGGGATAAATGAAGCAGATTCAGGGATAGGGGACGCAGAGTCAGGGATAGGTGAAGCAGATGTAGGGATAGGTGACGCAGAGTCAGGGATAGGTGACATGATTTCTGTACTGAAAACCTCTTAATATGAGTTTTCATAAAGTCGCAAAAAAACATTTTACCCATAGGGGACTTCTAGCAAGCTGCAATACCCACCTGTATTTCCGAATAGTTTACTCTCTTCCCTTTAGATCTATAGGAACTGTGTTTAATTTCTAAGTATGGGTGGAGAGATCGACCTATGCATACATGCACATGATTGTACGGACACCGAGTGCTGTTGGCACATTTCGAGCGCGGTAGCCCGGTGGTTTTCGTGCTGGATTTGCACGCTGCCACAACTGCCGTCGTGTTCATGCGGAGTACGATCATGTTAAACATGGGGTCCGTAAATCCTTCCGAGAGGTTGGTAGTAGGGGAAGGAGGATACGGTCCCTGTGGATGCCTCCCCCACTCTGTTCCGGTCTAAATTGGGTGGCACTTCCCGGCCGTCCAAACGGTTACCTTACACCTTTCTGGTAGGTCGGATGGTCTGGGTCTCAACAACATGATTGTACGGAATTCGTTTTGAACTTTAATTTCTGGTTAATGTAGCTCTGGTGTAAATAAAAGAAAATTAGTAGAAGTCCAAAATAATTCAATTTATTCAGATCTGAGAGCTGCAATCATCGACGGAAAATTTGTTAAATTCCTTATAGCAAGAAAGATTTCTGCTTCCTACCGGACAGCTGGATTTCTGCTTCCTGCAAGAATCCAGCTGTCCGGTGTATAATTTTCATCGTATATTACAGAAATATGTATTACAGAATATGTATTACAGAATATGTATTACAGAATAGTACAGAAATATGTATTACAGAAAAATGTAAATTGATCCACATATAACAAAGAAAAAAAATCTAGAAAAGCAAACGGGCCCCTTCGGTGCCCCCTTATTTGACGGGGCTCAAAGTCTAAAGGGTCGTGATAAGCATTAAAAAAAATCGATTTTTCATTTACTTAAAAAATTAAATAAATTCTGCTAATTACAAAAATTTATAATTTATGTACTTTTTAGTTTATTACCTCATAAAAAGTAAAAACTTTAAGCCGAAAAAAATGTAAACAACAATGTAAACAACGTCCATTTAAAGAGCGTTTTCTCAAAATGGATTTTCTCTATTTTGATACACTTTGCGTAAATTCTATAGCATCTACATTCATAAAATTAGGAAAAGCATAAAATTTATGATTGTGAATCTAGTGAGTCTAAACTTTTCTACTTACATTGGAATTTTTAAATAGAGTTTAGAAATTATGCATATTATTGATACGTAACAATTTCCAAACTCGTATACACTTTTTAAAAATACCAAGTAATTTAAGTAGAAAAGTTTAGGTTCACTATAGGCACAATCATAAATTTTATGCTCTTACAAAATTTCATGAATGTAGATGCTATAGAATTAACATAAAGCTTACTAAAGCATGAAAAATCACACTTCGAGAATACACTCTTTAGACGTTGTTCTAATAGTTAAACTTAAAATATTAAAAATCCAAATAACTTCGTTAAATAGTAGCATATAATGAAAATTAAAAGTATCAGTACTAGATATAGATACTTTTAATTCTTTATTACATGCTGCTTTTAATGAAGTTATTTTAATTTTATGCTTTACAGCAGTTTGTACGTAGTAAAATCTCAACTTTTCATGAGATGAAAGGCACATATTTTTGTAATCAGCCGAACTTAATTTATATTTTGATCTACTAAATGAAGAATCGATTTTTAACACTTTCCAACATCGCTAAGAAGTGTTTATGACTTTGGACATTCTGTCTGTCTGCCTGTCCGTTCGCAGGATAACTGCCGTAACAATGACTTCATCAAAATGAAATTTTAGTATGTTGTTGAGACGATCTGTAAGATATCTGGGAATGCAAATGAATAATATCACTCAATTAGTTTTGAATTGAACTCGGGTCGAAAAAATGAAATACATTGAAACCTATGGGACCTCGTTTTTCAAACATTTTTAAGCGGAGTTAAAATTCACAAATGGCTTTGAAAATTTTAGGAAGTATTCAAATTATCTCATAAAACATATAAAAAAAATTTCAGCAAATCATGTTTGGTAGTTTTTAAAATAAAAATTAAAATAATAATTACACTCATATTATATGAAGAGATCACGTGACCCACTTCAAAATAAAAGATGGCATCCACCTTTTTCCCCCAGTGTAAAAATCGTGATGTTTAAAGACTTTAAATTTATATTTCGTGTTGCATCCTTCCTAACGCCGCTTTATTTTTGCGTGTTATCTGTGTATCTAAATTATGTGCCAACGTAATTACAATATTTTATATTTTAAATAATCACTAAAATTTGAATATTCCTACAACGAAGCCTAATTATATAGCATGCCGAAAGTAAACAAATCAAGCGATTGTAAGATGAGTTGTATAAGAATTGCTGAATTGCAAAATTATTTAGCTCTGGAGTTTGGAATATAAGTGATATGAATGAAATATTAATTGATTTTACATAGAGAGGCAGACGATTTATATTTCGATGACGCCATAAGAATAAAGTTTATTTTATGTAATTAGCATTGTCTTTTTCGACGAAGTTTCAAGTTTTCAAGTATAATAAATGATTGTAGTACTGCGATAATTTAAAAAATATTATTGCTGAATGTCTCGCATTTGAGAGATATTTTTAAATAAAATTTCATTTCAGTCCGAAAGTGTTTCATAATCAACGCTTTATGCATAATTGATATTACTTGTTTTGATGTTTATCACGTCTTAGTCCCCAACTTCATTAGCTCCATAGTAAATTTGACACTGGTCCCGCTCATGATGATATGCCACTGCATCTAATCGTAGCAACTGTAATGTTCTGTAGACGTGCTTTTGGCTTAACCTCGAAGTCGCGCTTGTATCGTGTTTTCTTGTTCCTTCTCCATGACAAATATTGACTCAGCGCCGTGTATTTGAAACAAAACCAAAGTGGGAGTTCTGCTGGTGATAAACATTTTCTCTTTTCCCCTATTGTTGACTTCTTATAGCTGACTCACGGGCGACTCAATGGAAAAGAAAAATTTTAACAATGCATGATAAGAGGTCACGATAAAGGACCAGCAAACGAAATAAGCCTTGTGGTCGTGATACGCAGCAAAGCATCACATGGTATATTAAGTCGTGGCTTTTTGACATGTAGAATACACATGCCCAGCAGTATTACTGTATACACAATTTGTATGGGTAGCCCTGCCCAGCATTTGTATGGGTAGTTCTGCCCCATACAAATTGTGCACACTCCTACAAATATATATTATGGGCCCCTCATAAAATATTCTGGAAAATTGTTAATTTAATTTAAAGCCAATATGAGAAAAGAAGAAAAATGCTTTTTGAAATTAGAACATTCAACCACAACTGTGTGTTTTCTGCCACATATATATTAATAGATTGATTACTTTATTTTCTTGCTAAATAATTAAAAAAATTATCAATACAGTTAGAAAATAGCGAAAAAAGCTCAATACATTTGAATAGCTACATTTTAGAGAATTGTCCACCCCTGGTGCAATTAACATTAGCGTCTTTTGCTAACGTGTTTTTGACATTATGTTATCCATGGACTAAATCCATGGACTTATCTGTGTTAATAAAAATTATTCTGATATCATTCACATCATTGAGTAGTTAAAGTAATCCGTCCCCCTATAGACGATACTAGAATGAATAACCCAGCCTTGACCGGGTTCTAAATAAGCTACTTAATACAGGTACAGATAACACCACTTAATTTCAAAATCACATGTTTTGAACTAATATTTCCGCGCTTTGTTTTTTCTACGCGTAACTATGCCAATTGTACAATTGCGGCGCAATATGCCCCAAAATAAGTTCCTTTGATAAGCACTAAAAAGTTCTTTTGATGCGCCCCCCTAAATAAGCGCTTGATTGTCGATCGGTGAAAATACCAAGTAACAAAAACAGAAAAGAGTCCCCCCCCCCCCCCCCCGAATGCACAATTAAAAAAAAAATCTGATGTGGGCAACGCATGACTTTCCTTATATAATGCAATAAATTTACTACTTTTACAGTTAAAAAAATGTTATTCTTATAGTAGATACTTATATTCTTTCCAAGATATTGAATTTTCTGCAATTAGTCGTCATTTTCATTGATTTAGCGTCATTTTTATTCATTTGGCGAGATTTTTGTTAATTTGGCAACAATTAAAAATGTCGCCAAATTCATCGCCAAAATCTCGCCAAGCGTTATAGACGGAGTAAATTATTCTTACAGCAGATAAATGACTGTTGGCGTTCAAATACAAAAGTATTGCTCAAAGTATCTTTTTTCCTGTATGGAACGAGCTAGTTCCACGAGAATGATGTCACTAAATTTATCGCATGGTATTACATATGAAAAGTGAACATGTTTCTCAATAGGAAATATTTTTTTTTATTTTATATGACTTTTTGATAATTTTTTTGAAAAATGTGCAATATCTCGAGAACGGTTCATGTTAGTGTTCTAAATTTTATATAAATCATGTTCTACTGAAAAATTACATAAGAAATGTTTATTTGCGTAACTTTATTAGCGGTTTTGATTTTTTGACGATTTTTTCAAAATTTCACTCGAAAATTTAGGGGGGTTCTGAACATTCGATTGCGTATAAAAGCAATAGACTTCCAGTGTTTATGGATTGTGATTTTTGTACCAAATTTCGTTCGAATCGGTCCATTCGTTCGTCAGTTATCGTCTCCACAGTCTCACTGACACACACACACATACTTTCATACACAGACAGACATAACTTCAAAAATGTTTGAATCGTGACAAGGGATGTTTGAAACGTGCTCTCCCGTCGAAAACTCGATTTCGAATTTTCGACCCACGTCGCAATACTTTCCTTATACATTATGTATATAGGGAAAGTAAAAATACTGCTATCTCAACGAGTTTTCATCCAATCAGAGTTAAATTTTAGCGCAATACTTATAATAATAATAATATAATAATACAAAATTTTAAAAAAAGGTCGAAATCTTTTAAATCCACAAAGTTAAAAAACTGATAAATTGATTCAGAGTAATTTCCAAACAGCTGTTTTATTTGTCGAGACGACTGCCATTTAATATGTAGCGGAAAAGAATGAATAGATTTGATTTGACGAAATGCCCAATTTTCGGCTTTAAAAGTTTGTAACTTTTTCAAATATTAAAAATATCCCTCCGAGGTGCATTGTGCGGGGATTTGAAGCATCTCTGTAATAAATAACAGACAGACTAACAAACATATCCTTCAATTGTTTAAAATACTACCGTCGTCGTTCTGCAAATTTTCATTGTTTTCTATAGAAAATAATGCTATCAAAATCTTAACATTCGAATCATTCGATCTTTAATTATTCGAACTATGCTAATTGTACAACTAAGCATTTTATCTAGTTCTAGTTTTTCACGTGATTAAAAATTAAAATGTCTTTAATTATTTTTAAGTGCTCAAAAATTAAAATGTCTTTATTTATTTTTTAATTGTTCGAAAAATTGGGAGCTTATCATGAATTTAATGAAATCCAACAAGGTTTGCATAATTGATCAAAATGAAACATAAACCCATGCAGAACTTATATCCCCATGAGGGGCGTCTCCAGACCGAAATCCAGGATGGGGGGCAAATGGCCTAAAAAAACGTTATAACATAATTGAGAAAAGTATTTGCATTCTCATTTGCTAGTAATTTCTGTTATTACTTATACAAAATGTATTTAATCGGATTTGTGCTCTCTTTAGGAACTTGTCTACGATTAAATCCATGTTCAATTTGGCAGCTATCTCCTTGTGGACATGCAGAATAGCCACACTATTTAGTCTTTGCTGCTTCATTGTAGATCTCAAGTAAGTCTTGAGTCGTCGGAGAGTAGAAAAAGATCCTTCCGCTGGACAGGATGTAACCAAAACTGTCAATATTCGGTTTATTAATTTACAGAACTCTGGTATGAGTGAGTGAAGAGAAATGTTTTCTTTTCTATCACAAAATTCAATTATATCGGATATACTGTTAATTTCTGCAGAATTCGCCTTAACTGTGTCCCAAAACATATCCCGGTGAAGCGACAACCTTTTGCCATCAAAATCCGAACCGTAAAAAGATACTATTTGTTCTTCACTTTTAATTTTATTGAGGGCAAAGTTTTCAATCCTGGAAAGATGCTCCTCCGTCTTTTTCTCAAATCTTGTTTTTAGGGAACTTATGACATTGTCCACTAACTGAAAGTAAATTTGACGATATTTTTGTTTAGGTGACTGAAATTAATGAGGGTCACTTCCCTCCTCAAATCTTCTTGCAATTTTTCTAATCCGTGGAAGGACAGGATCTTCTAAATCCAACTCTACACCTTTTTTATTACTTCTTCACATAAATCCCCCCTCTTTCCTTCTCTCTGAGTCTGAATAGACTTACACTTTTGGTGTAATTATTTGCATCTTGAAAGTTCAAGGATGTTTTCTGGAGAGCAATATTTAATGTCTCCACTCTTTGAAAGACAAAAATAACAATTTTTGTCATAAAGAAAAATTCGAATTCTTGATTTTTTTTTTTTTTTTTTTTTTTTTTTTAAGAAAGCCGTTAGCTTTTGCTCCTGCTTCACTAACTTCCTTGCACATACCTTCGAGTGACCGTTTCGTAATTTTTTGCCAATGATGAAATGCACCATCCAATTGCCAAAGTTTTCCATCGCTGGTGGGATCCTGGTACCAACAGATGGGATGGGGTTGAACCATAGGTGAAGTAGATCTGTCGCTAACATCCCCAGTCGTTAAAAACGGATCTCAGAAAAAAGCCATAGGAAGATTTTTTCTAATTCCATGGAAGGGCGAGGGAGTGAAAGAAGTGGCTTATCACTTTTTTCCCCTAGTATAGATCTTGTAACAAAGAATTTTACTTTGAAGGCGAAAATTTTCGTTCTGCAAAATCACTTTAAAATTAAAAAAAAATTGGTTAATGATAACATTTTGGGGGGTGCTCGAGCACCCGAGCACCCCCTCAGTCGGCGCCTATGCAAGAAACCCACCACAGACAAATGGACATCACCCCGAAAATAGTCAAAACGTGTTCAGGAGGTTCTAAAACATATATTAGCATCAAAATAATAAAAAATAAGAAAGATCAATCATAAATAAAGCATTGATTATGAAACACTTTCCAACTGCAGTGCAATTTTATTTAAACATCTCTAAAATGCGATATATTCAGCGGGAATATTTTTAAAATGCTACAATAATTTATTATATGTGAAAACTTAAAACTTCATCGAAAAAAAATGGACTTTATTCAAATAACGTCATCGAAATATAAATCGCCTGGCTCTCTATATAAAAGAAATAAATATTTCATTCATACATTTTTATTTCATTCATCACGGTTCTACAACAATTTATTTTACTTAAAAACTTAAAACCATAGAGGTAAAAGTTATTTAACTCTATGCATAAAACTTTATCGAAAATGTCTACTATAAATCGTCTGTAAAATCAAAGAATGTTTCATTCATATCAGCTATGCAGACTCCATGAGCTAAATATTTTTGCGTTAAAAAAATACAGCAATTCTTATACAATTCATCCTACATATTTTGCTGTTTACATTTGACATAAGTGAAAAATAGTCTTCGTTGTAGATATAATCAAAGTTGGATGATCCTTTAAACTCACAAATATTGTAATTGCGTTGTCGCAGTATATTATAGATGCACAGGGAAAAAAAAAACGGTTTTAGGACGGATGCAACACTAAATATAAATTAAAAATAACTTTAAAAATCACGATTTTGACACAAGATGGATGCCATATTTTATTTAAGTGGGTCACGTGATCTCTTCATATGATATGAGTGTAATTATTATTTTAATTTTTATTAAAAAAACTACCGAATATATTTTGCTGAAGCTTTTTTTATGGGATAATTTGTATATTTCCTAAAACTTTCGAAGCAATTTGGGAATTTTAAATTCGCTTAAAAAAATGCTCGAAAATTAGGTCCCATAGGGTTCAATGTATTTCATTTTTCAACCCGGGTTCAATCCAAAACTAATTGGGTGATATTATTCATTTATATTCCCATAGGTCCCACAGACCGTCTGAACAACACACTAAAATTTCATTTTGATAAAGTCATATTTACGGCAGTTATCGTGCTAACGGACAGACAGACAGAATGAACAAAGTCATAAGCACTTTTCAACTATGTTGTGAAGTGTTAAAAATTGTGAAAACATTACTTTTGAGAAAGTAAAAATTACAAATACGCTACTTATGCATCTATCAAAATAATTCGCGAATCAATCCAAAGACCCCTTCATTTTCTACCCGTTCCCTATCTTATCAGCTATGAATGAAAGAATTTAAAACTTCTCTCGATCCGTTATTGATCATCATTTATATCTCCTTATGAGTACGAGGAAACGAGAGGGCGATAGCGCTCGACAGATAACATGCGTGCAACAAGATTCTGCCTTATCACCTGGGTGGTAAGATAAAAAACGAGGCCCCCATTGTTTAACTATAGGGGCAGTGGTCCTCTAGTAAGTCTGGCACGTCGAGAACGCGTAACAGTGATAAATGACAGTGTAGAGCTCACTTCATGTGAAATAGAAAGTACTATTCATGTGAAATAGAAAGTATAGTAAAGAGTAACAGTGATAAACGACTGTGTAGAGCTCACTTCATGCGAAATAGAAAGTAGTATTCATGTGAAATAGAAAGTATAGTAAAGAGTAACAGTGATAAACGACTGTGTAGAGCTCACTTCATGTGAAATAGAAAGTACTATTCATGTGAAATAGAAAGTATAGTAAAGAGTAACAGTGATAAACGACTGTGTAGAGCTCACTTCATGCGAAATAGAAAGTAGTATTCATGTGAAATAGAAAGTATAGTAAAGAGTAACAGTGATAAACGACTGTGTAGAGCTCACTTCATGTGAAATAGAAAGTAGTATTCATGTGAAATAGAAAGTATAGTAAAGAGTAACAGTGATAAACGACTGTGTAGAGCTCACTTCATGTGAAATAGAAAGTAGTATTCATGTGAAATAGAAAGTATAGTAAAGAGTAACAGTGATAAACGACTGTGTAGAGCTCACTTCATGTGAAATAGAAAGTAGTATTCATGTGAAATAGAAAGTATAGTAAAGAGTAACAGTGATAAACGACTGTGTAGAGCTCACTTCATGTGAAATAGAAAGTAGTATTCATGTGAAATAGAAAGTATAGTAAAGAGTAACAGTGATAAACGACTGTGTAGAGCTCACTTCATGTGAAATAGAAAGTAGTATTCATGTGAAATAGAAAGTATAGTAAAGAGTAACAGTGATAAACGACTGTGTAGAGCTCACTTCATGTGAAATAGAAAGTAGTATTCATGTGAAATAGAAAGTATAGTAAAGAGTAACAGTGATAAACGACTGTGTAGAGCTCACTTCATGTGAAATAGAAAGTAGTATTCATGTGAAATAGAAAGTATAGTAAAGAGTAACAGTGATAAACGACTGTGTAGAGCTCACTTCATGCGAAATAGAAAGTAGTATTCATGTGAAATAGAAAGTATAGTAAAGAGTAACAGTGATAAACGACTGTGTAGAGCTCACTTCATGTGAAATAGAAAGTAGTATTCATGTGAAATAGAAAACATAGTAAAGAATAAAGAATTTATTTAATTTTCTTTTAGCGTTATGAAATCATTAATTATATCTAAAATATAAGGCACATTCAATTGTTTCTTACATGCGTATTGTTTAGTCTGCTAACAACAGAGAAAGAAAAGAAACAAGAAAAATCAATCATACATAAAGCATTGATTATGAAACACTTTCCAACTTCAATGCAATTTTATTTAAACACCTCTAAAATGCGATACATTCCTCGGTAATATTTTTAGAATTATTACAATACTACATTAATTTATTATATTTGAAAACTTAAAACTTTATCGAAAAAAAAAATGAACTTCATTCAAATGACGGCTTCAAAATATAAATTGCCTGGTTTAAACATCTCTAAAATGCAATATATTCCTCGGTAATATTTTTAAAATTATCGCAATACTACAATAATTTATTATATTTGAAAATTTCATCGAAAACAAATGAAATTTATTCAAATGACGTCATCGAAATATAACACGTCCGTCTTTCTCTCTATAAAAGCAGCATTTCATTCACAAACATTTTTCCATTCATTTCATTCATCACAATACTATAATAATTTATTTTATTTAAAAATTTAAGACCATGGAGACACAAGTAATTAAACTCTATGCTTAAAACTTCATCGAAAAAATCGTCCTTCTTTCTGTAAAATCAATGAATATTTCATTCATATCAGCTATATTGCAGACTCCATGAACTAAATAATTTTGCGTTAAAAAAATGCAGCAATTCTTATACAACTCATTTTACATTTTCCATAAGTGAAAAGTAGGCTTCGTTGCAGAAACAATCAAAGTTGGATGATCATTTAAACTCAAATAAATTGTAATTGCGTTGTTTCAGGATGCAGATGCACAGAATTTAAGCAAAAATAAAGCGGTTTTAGGACGGATACAACACTGAATACGAATTAAAAAGAACTTTAAAAATCACGATGTTGACACAAGATGTATGCCATATTTTATTTTGAAGTTGGTCACGTGATCTCTTCATATAATGGTCACGTGATCACTTCATATAAAATGTGTAATTATTATTTTAATTTCTATTTAAAAAACTACTAAATACATTTTACTGAAATTTTTTTATATATTTTATGAGATAATTTGAATATTTCCTAAAACTTTCGAAGCAATTTGTGAATTTTAAATCCGTTTAAAAAATGTTTGAAAAATTAAGTCCCATAGGGTTCAATGTATTTCATTTTTTCAACCCGGATTCAATCCAAAACTAATTTGGTGATATTATTCATTTATATTTCCATAGGTCCCACAGACCGCCTGAACAACATACTAAATTTCATTTTGATAAAGTCATATTTACGGCAGTTATCGTGCTAACGGACAGACAGACAGACAGAATGAATGAACAAAGTCATAAACACTTTTCAACTTTGTTGTAAAGTGTTAATAACGGACAGACAGACAGACAGAATAAACAAAGTCATAAACTTCAACTTTGTTGTATAAAGTGTTAAAAACTATATGTTTTTATCAGTTTTCGTTCACCAGTTATTCTTTTACAATATTTTGTAAAGTTTATTAATATATTTAAGTTGGCAACGAGTCTGTCTCGCCTATGAATCCTAACGAACAATTGACAATTCTAATATTCTCTTCTATGGAAAAAAAAGCAATAATCGTTACTTTTATTACAAATATATAATGGTTAGCATCTTTCTTTTGCACTAAGATCCGTAAAAAAATATTTTTTAATCAAATTTAGAAATGAAACAAAAATTTATTTGCATAGTATTGGGTCATATTTGGTTGATATATACCTTTTAATATCAATTATCAACATCCATATTTTAACTCAAACTATTATTTTCTCCATTAGCGCGAGTTGGGTCAAACTCGACACGTAACCCGCAATAAAAGAAATTATCGACCTGCAACCCGACCCGTACTCGCCACAGAGAAACTTGCCGATTCACAGCCCTACATGAACCCGCAGCGTATGACTCAAACGCACCCCGTAATGGAATTATATTTCAAAATTCCATTCATTAGAGGATGTAAGGAAAGAGACCCGGTATGTAAACTAAACTGCGGCCCTATAACGAAACACAAAATGTTACTACCAAAAAAATAAAATAAATTTAAAAATATTTAAAAAATCAGATGTTGCACATTATTGCAAAATGAAAAAGAACAATTCTAAAATTTTCTTCTACGAAAAGGACAAGGATAAAGCAATAATCGTTACCTTTATTACAAATACATAATGGTTAGCTTTTTCCTTTTGTACTGAGATCCATAATATATATATTTTTAATAAAATTTAGAAATGAAACAAACATTTATTTACACACATATAAGAAACAGACACAATAAGGCGCATAAGAAACAACAGGAATGCCACTGAAACCCAAATCCTTTTATATGTAAAACTAAAAGAAATAATTTTTATTTTTCACGCATGTGTATCATTTTTTGCTCTTTACAATTTATTCTCATAACCTTTACAGTTATTCTCATAAAAAATCTGATGTGGGCAACACATGACTTTCCTTATATAATACAATGAATTTACTACTTTTACAGTAAAAAAATAGGTTTTTCTTATAGTAGATACTTATATTCTTTCCAAGAAATTGAATTTTCGTCAATTTGTCGCCATTTTCACCGATTTAGTGTCATTTTAATCCATTTGGCGAGATTTTCGTTAATTTGGCAACATTTCAAAAAGTCGCCAAGTTGGTGACATTCTGCCAAATTCGTCGCCAAAATCTCACCAAGCTTTACTGACGGAGAAATAAGTTATTCTTATAACAGATAAATATTGGCGTTCAAATACAAAAGTATTACTCGAAGTATATTTTCTCATGAATGGAACGAGCTAGATCCACGAGAATGATGTCACCCAATTTATCGCATGGTATTACATATGAAAAGTGAACATGTTTCTCAATAGGAACTATATTTTTTTTATTTTATATGACTTTTTGATAATTTTTTTGAAAAATGTTAAATATCTCGAGAACGGTTCATGTTAGCGTTCTAAATTTTATGTTAATCGTTTTCTAATGAAAAATTACATAAGAAATGTCTATTTGCGTAACTTTATTAGCGGTTTTGATTTTTTGACGATTTTTTCAAAATTTCACTCGAAAATTTAGGCGGGTTCTGAACATTCGATTACGTTTAAAAACAATAGACTTCCAGTGTTTACGGATTGTGATTTTTGCACCAAATTTCGTTCGAATCGGTCCATTCGTTCGTCAGTTATCGTCTCCACAGACCCACACACACAGACATCACTTCAAAAATGTTTGATTCGTGATCAGGGATGCTTGAAACGTGCTCTCCCGTCGAAAACTCGAATTCGAATTTTCGACCCCGTCACAATACTTTCCTTATACATTATGTATATAAGGAAAGTAAAAATGGGATAATTTTTGCAGCTTGCAACTTAAAATATAAAGGAAACCCGACCCGCAATTTGAAAAATAAAGAAAACCCAACCCGCAATCCGACCGGCAACTAAAAAAATAAAGGAAACCCGACCTGAAACCGGGCCGCAAAGCCCGTAATTCGCGTTGTGCCCGGACTCTATCCGGAAATCCTCAATCAAATCATGTTTTTACAATAGCGTGAGAAAATAAATATGAAAGCTAACGGATTGCAAAAATAAGTCAAAGGAATTGTAATTGAATAGATTGGATTGGCATGCAGTGCAAGTTCTGACGGCGCGGCGGTGAATGAAAGGGCACTGCTCGGAAGAAGAGCTTTCGGACTGCTCAGCAAATACTTGAAAGGCCTGACGGAGCAGAATTTTGATTTCGCTATACAATTTACCGAGCGTCCTTGATTGTCCTAATACATTCTGCGACATCTGGATCTGGTTTACACGCGAGCAGAGGTAGAATTAAGCAATTTAATATCAGCGCGATTGAATTGAATGAGCCCGTGCGGTGGTGGATTTACCATGAAGGCGTACTGAAGCTGATTTCGGGCACAAGCCGAACAGGACCCCAGAGAACCGTGTTATCTGTATTGTTACTTTTTTATATGAAAACATTTAACATTACATAGATGAATTTGCATATTCATTACATACATAGTATAATGCATAGGGAAAGTATTGCGATGGAGTCGAAAATGTGAATTTGAGTTTTCGACGGGAAAAGCTTGTTTCAAACATCCATGAACTCGAATCGAACGCTTTTGAGGTGATGTTTGTGTGTGTGTGGAAACGATATTCCACGAACGGAGAGATTGAAACGGAATTTGGTACAAAAATTACAATCTATACACAGTAACTCTATCATTTTTAAATGCAATTGAATATTCATAACATACCTAAATTTTCGAATGAAATTTTTGAGGTGATGTGAGTATGTATGTACACTGGCTTCCAAAAGTTAAGCACGGACGGTAAAATCAACAAAAATGGAAAAGTAAAGCTTTGATTAACTCAAAATTGTACATGAAGGTAGCAAATGTGTTTATGCATTAAAGAAAACCAGAATTATGTACAAAGATGAAAAAAATATTTACTTTTCGTAAGTTATATGATGACGTCACATTTGGGTCATTAACAAAATGGTGTTTAAAGGCAAACAAACCAAACAAAATTTACATTAATATGAGATATTGCGCGTTTTTCAAATTATGTTATTCAAAAATTACAGAAAACTAAACAAGAAAGATCAATCATGCTTAAAGCATTGATTATGAAACACTTTCCAACTTCAATGCAATTTTATTTAAAAAGTCGAAAATGCAATACACTCCTCGGTAATATTTTAAAACTTATCACAATACTACATTGATTTATTATATTTGAAAACTTAAACCTTGATTGAAAAAAATGAACTTCATTCAAATGACGGCATTGAAATATAAATTACCTGGTTTAAATATCTCTAAAATGCAATACATTCCACGGTAATATTTTTAAAACTATCATAATACTACGATAATTTATTATATTTGAAAACTTCATCGAAAACAACTGAAATAAATTCAAATGACGTCATAGAAAAAATAACACGTCTGGATCTCTCTATAAAAGCAGCATTTCATTCATAACTTTCTCCATTTCATTCATCATAATACTATAATAATTTATTTTATTTAAAATTTAAGACCATGGAGCTACAATTCATAAACTTTATGCTTAAAACTTCATCGAAAAAAATCGTCCATCTCTTAATAAAATCAATTAATATTTCATTCATATCATCCATGCAGACTCCATGGACTGAATTATTTTGTGTTAAAGAAATACAGTAATTCTAATACAACTCAATCTACATATTTTGCTGTTTACATTTTACATAGGTGAAAAATAGGCTTAGTTGTAGAAATAATCGAATTTGAATGAGAATTTAAACTCAAATATGTTGTCATTGTGTTGTTTTAGTATGTAGATGCACATAATTTAAGCAAAAATAAAGTAGTTTTAGGACGGATACAACGCTCAATATGAATTAAAAAGAACTTTAAAAAATCACGATTTTGAAACAAGAAGGATGCCATATATCATTTTGAAGTGGGTCATGTGATCGTTTCATATCATGGTCACGTGATCGTTTCATATAAAATGTGTAATTATTATTTTAATTTTTATTTAAAAAACTACTCAATATATTTCGCTGAGTTTTTTTTTTATATATTTTATGGAACAATTTGACTATTACCTAAAATTTTCGAACCAATTTGTGAATTTTAAATCCGCTTAAAAAATGTTTGAAAAATTAGGTCCCATAGGGCTCAATGTATTTAATTTTTTCAAATTTATTTTTTCAAATTATTTTTTCAATTTAATTATTTCAAATTTTTTATTTAATTTTTTTTTGCTTTTCTAAATTTTAATCCCTACTAATGGATGGATGATGTTTACACTCATTAATCCCAATTATAAGAATAATTCGAACGAATAAGTTCCAATTAACTTGAATATATTTTATATTTTAAACTTTGATAGAAATGTTTGAAACAGGAAACAAATGATCGTAGCGTTTAGATCAGATTAAGTAGTGTTTGTTCCCTCCGCATGACTCAATTTAGGGTCCTAGCGTCTTCTTTCGCTCACAATCAGTGTTTCTTTCAGGACATTTTAGCCAGGAGGGAGGGGGGGGGGGGGGGCGAATGCAACACTAGAGGGACAAATTTTCCATTTGGCGTATATAAATATATCTAAATGCTGTCATATAAATAGAAACTAGGTTAACATAAAATGTCTCAGGGAAATGTCTTTGCCCCCCTGAATGTATGCCTGAAAGAAACAGTGCTCACGAAAAGTTTCAAATTCTATTTCGCGAAGTCCTCGATATTTCATACACGAATTAGGGCTAAGTTTGGAAATTTGTGGACAGGATGAGATCCATATTTTAAAAAGTGAAAAAATATTGTTTATTTCAGAAATGCGAAGAGGAAACTTGAAAAACACCCTCTTTCACATAATACTGGACACGTAGATAGTTCGTATTTATGATTTTAGATATATCTAAAAAAAAAAACACCGTTCGTTTCTGGTTGGGCTCAGACTCAGGCATTAGACTGCAAGATGTGTTCGAAATTACGCCGGGTTCGGCCTTAGTTACTATCGAGTCGATTCGGGTAAAAGTCTGAATTTTTAGCTATTGCAAACCTCCGTTTGCTCTCAATCAGTACATGTATTAGAACTCTACACGATCTTCAGCCAGGCTCACATTGAAAACTATTTTTAAATTCAAAGTTAATGATTTATTTAGCGTTAGAAGAAAATACAGCTTTTTTTAACACTTTACAACAAAGTTGAAAAGTGTTTATGACTTTGTTCATTCTGTCTGTCTGTCTGTCTGTCTGTCCGTTAGCACGATAACTGCCGTAAAAATGACTTAATCAAAATGAAATTTTAGTATGTTGTTCAGACGGTCTGTAGGTCCTATGGGAATATAAATGAATAATATCACCCAATTAGTTTTGGATTGAACCCGGGTTGAAAAAATGAAATACATTGAGCCCTATGAGACCTAATTTTTCAAACATTTTTTAAGCGGATTTAAAATTCACAAATTGCTTCAAAAATTTTAGGTAATAGTCAAATTGTTCCATAAAATATATAAAAAAAAAAATTCAGCGGAATATATTCAGTAGTTTTTTAAATAAAAATTAAAATAATAATTACACATCTTATATGAAACGATCACGTGACCATGATATGAAACGATCACATGACCCACTTCAAAATGATATATGGCATCCATCTTGTTTCAAAATCGTGATTTTTTAAAGTTCTTTTTAATTCATATTGAGTGTTGTATCCGTCCTAAAACTACTTTATTTTTGCTTAAATTCTGTGCATCTACATACTAAAACAACACAATGACAATATATATTTGAGTTTAAATTCTCATTCAAATTTGATTATTACATTATTGATTTACATATTTATTGATTACATTATTGATTTGTTATTACATTATTGATTGATTACATTATTGATTACATTATTGATTTACACATTACATATTTGATTATTATTATTTGATTACAACTAAGCCTATTTTTCACCTATGTAAAATGTAAACAGCAAAATATGTAGAATGAGTTGTATTATAATTACTGTATTTCTATAACACAAAATAATTCAGTCCATGGAGTCTGCATGGCTGATATGAATGAAATATTAATTGATTTTATAAACAGAAGGACGATTTTTTTTATGCAGTTTTAAGTATAGAGTTTATGAATTGTAGCTCCATGGTCTTAATTTTTAAATAAAATAAATTATTATAGTATTGTGATGAATGAAATGAATGAAATCCTGCTTTTATAGAGAGATCCAGGCGTGTTATTTTTTCTAAGACGTCATTTGAATTAATTTCAGTTGTTTTCGATGAAGTTTTCAAATATAATGAATTATCGTAGTATTATGATAATTCTAAAACTATTACCGAGGAATGTATAACATTTTAGAGATGTTTAAACCAGGCAATTTATATTTCAATGCCGTCATTTGAATGAAGTTCATTTTATTCGATGAAGGTTTAAGTTTTCAAATATAATAAATCAATGTAGTATTGTGATAAGTTTTAAAATATTACCGAGGAATGTATTGCATTTTCGACTTTTTTAAATAAAATTGCATTGAAGTTGGAAAGTGTTTCATAATCAATGCTTTAAGCATGATTGATCTTTCTTGTTTATTCTTCTCTTATATCGCACGCACCTTTTCACGCACTTTTAGAACCAGTATCACATTGTAATTCAATTTTAAAATTATTTCAAAAGTTTCTTTTAGCAATTTATTACTATCAGTCAAATAGGTGCATTAGATACATTCGAGCTCATGAATGGTAATAGTTACTGTTTTAATGCTCAAAACAAAGTATAAACTTATCTTTACCCAAGTCAATGATACTTCACAGAAAATTGATAATAGACAGCAAGTACTATCAGTTTCCTCGGGAGCTATTGTTTTTCTATAAACAATGTTATCAAAATCTTATTTCGAATAATGTTTTATCCTGTTACGCAAATTACAAAAAAAAATAAAATAAAAAATTCTATCTAGTTTTAGTTTTTCTACACATGACGTATCTCGATGTGAAAGGTATTTTGATGCGTGCATTCATTCTTATCCCGGGTCAGAGTTTCTAAGTGCTGAATGTTTTGATGTACCCCCTCCGCCCTGATATATAATACAACTTTTTAGGAAAATATTGACATAAAATAAAATTATTTTGATATATTGGTATAATTCAAATTTTATAAATGATAACTGCTATGTATTAATGTGCAATATAAATTAATCTATATAAAAATTAAATTATGGTCTTTTAAATCCCCCGAGATTGTGAAATGTTCTCATCTACCTTTGGTTTTCTGAGAATTTTTACCTCTTCCACACAGTGAGGCAGACAGGAGCAGGGAAATTTAAAAGGCCATAATTTAATTTTTATATAGATTAATTTATATTGCACACTAATAAATAATAGTTATCATTTGTAAAATTTGAATTACACCAATGTATCAAATCCTCAGAGTCCTGAAACAGGAGGGTATATCCCACGTTATTGACTGACCAATTACATTGGTTTTCCCATGGAGTTCATATTGGAACACGAAAGTCAGTATTGTAAAACCCCATTCGTACATAGATCCTCCCCTCCTTTTCAAGATCTTTGCTACGCCCAGTGGTTGGAAAAACTACTGTATTATTATAGTGATCTACAACTACAACTACATCATGAAAAATGTAATTAAAGACAATTACAACTACTTTTTTTAAAAAGTAGTGACTACAAACTACTTTTAAATGTAATCACTATATAACTATTTTTATAAGACGAATTTTGCCACAGCTTCATTTTTCACAAAAAATTGAGGATATGAGTATACTGCAGTAATTTAACATACTTATTCTAAATAATTAAAATTTACTGATTCCCAATATTACTGATCAACGTACCAATCTTTACGCTTTTACCCACTTCTGAAAACAGTAAAATAAAATAAAAGTATAAACTTTAAAATCAAAGGCAACCAAAAATAGGTTTTAAAGTCCTGTATTAAAATCTCCTTTCCTCGGTAAAAGGACTTTAATACCTATTTTTGGTTTCTTTGATTTTAAAGTTTAATTAAAGTTGACGTGTATCCATTTTATTTATTAAAACTATAAAATGAAATAAAAGTAAAAACTATTTATTTAAAAACATGTTTGTTCATTTTTAGCAGAATTTATATCTCAAAATTGCAATCAGATAAGCAGGATCTTTTGGGAAAAAACACATCTGAATATATCCATATAAAAAATCAACTTCATGAGGCAATGGCCTTCCTAACCCTGCAGCTAGCTAGCTATTCACCGTACATCGTTGAGCAAAACACTAAATTTCATACAAATGCAGAAAGGGTGATCACATGATATGCAGCCTGGCACCTTGTTTGTTTACTGAAGTAACTTTAAAAGTAGCGTCAAAACTCGAAAGAAACTACTGATTTATTGTATCACGCTACTCGCTACACTACTTATTTTTAAAAGTAGCGTGTTACACTACAAACTACGAGAAAAAGTAGTGACTACTGTAGTTTCGCTACTTCCATCAATAAGTACAATACACTTGTGCTAAGGATAAGAACTTGAGCAATGTATATAAGGATAAATAACAACAATAATGTAGCATTATCGTTGTTATTTGGGCTTATATACGTTACTCAAGTTCTCCCTAAGTTGGTATTAATTTATAATGTATTATTTAAATATTTACAAACTTTTAAATTTAAATGTTTATTTATTCAGAAATTTTAACATACATTAATTTTTATTTTTTATTTAATAAATATATTTTTATTTAAAAAATTATGCAATTTTTGTAATAATTTTGCCCCTACATTTAGTACCCCCCTTTTTACTAATGCACGGGATAGAGTTAAGCCTGGTCCAGAAAACACAAATAAGCTATTTTCTTCTAATCCGCTTTACGTGCTTTGGAGAAAGATAAGGAAGATACCCTTATCATACCTAGTCTGGTTTAGAAACGCATAAGCGGGATTGTACAGGAACAGGTGACGGTAAAGCGAATGGGGCTTTACCAGGCAGGATTCACATCGTTCTTAGTGTATCAGAAAATATGATGCATTCTATCTAAACTAGACTCATGACTCAAAATTTCTAAAAGTACACAAATTAAGGAACGGTCATGTGTCTACACGTTAGGTCGGTCTATCCACAGTAAAGCGATATGTCCGATCGAATAAAAGAGACTGCAGTGCCCTTAGCATTAAAAAAGATAGGATTATGAACTCGGCAACAAAGTGAGATAAAAAAAAAATTACGAAGTTTTAAAGTATTGTCTATTACAAAGAGCCGTAACCGTTTGCACATTAATTTGGTGCACCTTTAAGTCATAAATTAATTTTGAAAATATTTGACATGTTGTTGTTGTTGAGACCCAGACCGTCCGACCTACCAGAAAGGTGTAAGGTAACTGCTTGGGCGGCCGGGAAGTGCCACCCAATTTAGACCGGAACCCAGTGGGGGAGGCATCCACAGGGACCGTACCCTCCTAATTGAAATATTTGACATGTTGAAGACCCAGACCACACGACCAACCCAAGGGTTTACGGTAGCAAGATGTGTGGCCGGAATATTTGACATGTGTATCTTTGCTTTGCTTATATACGTAATGTATAAGGAAAGTATTGTAACGGGGTCAAAAATTCGAATTCGAGTTTTCGACGGGAGAGCACGTTTCAAACATCTCTGATCACGAATCGAACATTTTTGAAGTAATGTCTATGTGTGTGTATGAAAGTATGTATGTGTGTGTGAAAGTATGTGTGTGTGTGTGAAAGTATGTGTGTGTGTGTGAAAGTATGTGTGTGTGTGTGAAAGTATGTGTGTGTGTGTGTGTGTCACTGAGTCTGTGGAGACGATATCTCACGAACGAATGGAGCGATTCGAATGAAATTTGGTACAAAAATCACAACCCGTGAATACTGGAAGCCTATTGTTTTTATACGCAATCGAATGTTCAGAACCTCCTAAATTTTCGAGTGAAATTTTGAAAAAATCATCAAAAAATCAAAACCTTAAAAGTTACGCAAATAGCAAATAAAGTTACGCAAATAGACATTTATGTCGTTTTTCCTTAGAAAATGATTGACATAAACTTTAGAACGCACTGTTAAAATAGCATGCACCGTTCTCGAGATATTGCACATTTTTTAAATGAATTTATCAAAAAATTCCATAAATTAAAAAAAAATATATTAACTTTTGAGAAACATGTTCAATTTTCATATGTAATATCATGCGATAAATTTGGTGACATCGTGTCATAGATCAAGCTCGTTCCATTCATGAGAAAATACACTTTAAGTAATACTTTTTATCTGAACGCCAATAGTCATTTATCTGCTATAAGAATAAATTATTTCTCCGTCCATAACGCTTGGCGAAATTTTGGCGAGGAATTTGGCAGAATGTTGCCAAATTAACGAAAATATCGCCAAATGGATAAAAATGACGCTAAATCAATGAAAATGACGACTCATTGACGAAAATTCAGTATTTTGGAAAGAATATAAGTATCTACTATAAGAATAACCTATTTTTTTTACTGTAAAAGTAGTAAATTTATTGCATTATATAAGGAAAGTCATGTGCTGCCCACACATCAGATTTTTACTTTTCCTACAATACATGGTAATGAGTATCGAAATCGTGTTGAAATTACAATACTTAAATAATAATTAAAAAAAAATACTCAATTGCCGAAAGTATTGGAATCGTGTCGAAAATCGGAACTCGAGTTTTCGACGGATATACACGTTTCGAGACATGTAGAACAAAAAAAAGTAAATACTATTTTTAGCGTGGCGTCGCTGTGTGTGTGCATGTGTGTGCCTGTCTATGTATGTGTCTGTGCAATGCACGTACCCACACAACACAAGTACGACCACAATAAGTCCAGAGGAAGTCCTATGCAGGATTTCAGGACTTCCAAAGGAAGTCCTATATTTTCCTAGAGACGTCTTGAGGAGGTGCATAGGAGATACAAATGTCTCTTTTTCTTTACGTCCTGTGGAGATCCATTTTAGGATGATTTAATAACTTTTCAGGATGTGTTTAGGTTTTTACTGGATTCTTTAGGAACCTGTAGGATGTCTTGCGACATACTAGGTCAAAAATTATTCACCAAAATTTCCGGGTAAGTAAGTCATTTGTAGATTACCCTGGTGCTGATTAGATTTTGGTACGATTCTGAGAAACATAACCCGAATTTTTTTTTTTTTTTTTTGCAAAATAGCCTTCAAAAATCGCCGAAATCTAAAATAAAAGACTACATACGCTTAAATATTAATTAAATGCTTGTTTCATATGTGATTTTTTGACGACAAGAAAAATAAGACCAACCCCATTACTCTACAATTAACCGTTCTTGAGGTATTCCAGTTTTTTTTCATATTTTTGCAACATCGCCTTTGAAAATGTGTCCAATCTCCGAACAAAAACGAACATTGAATTTAAACTGCGAATTAAGTGTCATTTCAAATAAGTATCAATGTAATTTTGTGCAATTAAATTCAATTTAATGAATTGTGAACAAAAGAAAGAAAAAATGAATTTGAATCTGTGTAACAATGCATCTTTGCATTCGAGAAAGAATATGACCGTGTACTTTGACAAACATTATAGGTATCACCGTATTACTGCTTTTTTTTTACAGATATTTATTGCTTTCTATATACGCATTTTGTTCATTCACTGTGTCGATGCCTACTCACTAGACAATGCTCTTCAACTTTGTAATTGGCTTTTTTCGTCTTCCTCGCTTTTTGTTATCCTAACTTTTTAAATTCTCCGCTAGGGGAGCTGTAATCCCTTTTATTCAATGGTACATGGTCATTTTAGACTTAACGTGTACACTAATGAACCTCACAAAATTGTTGGGTACTTAAGGACTTTATGTAACCCTGTATCTATAAGAAGTTGTCCTTAAACCAACGTAAATATCTGGAAATTCGTTGTAGTACTGCGCTGCAAAGCATACGAAAATACTAAATTTACAATTATATTGAAAAAGAGAAATTTGAAAATTTTTTCGCTATTAAAGGCATTATTGTGGGAATTTTCTAGAAAATCGATGTTCATTTCATTCTTATCTTTTACGGATCAGTTTATTGAAAGAACTCTTTTATTTCTAATCATCTCTCCAATGATTTCCGAAACATTTGCGATGAGTCTAGGTGACGTTTATTAATTTGTCTGCAAGAATGAATCTACAGTTTTCATGTTTTTAAAGTGTGCGTGCATTCTCCAAAATTGAAGGCGTCTCTATATATAAAACATGGCGCAAAATACAAACCGGAGGGGATGGAAGAGTGAATAATAAAGAAAAGGAGACAAAGGAATGAGATTTGAGAATTTAAAAAAGTTTAAAACAAGAGATAGAAAAGATAAAAGATGCAAATTTCATAAAGAAGTGTGTACAAAGAAAGTCATTTTAAAAGTCATTTTAAAGATTATAGAAGATATATTCAAGTAGGTACAATTGAATAAATATTCTTTGTTATTTTCGGTAATACGCTACTGAGATCAAGTGATGCGATCAAAAGCTTGTTTCAATCACGTCTGAATTCCCCTATTGGAATACAAGACCGTCCATGGGCACCTTAACTCCTGCCGGGGTCCCTATTCAAAAGTAAATTCTACCACACACCCTCCCTTCTAGAACTCTTATAGCAAATAAATAAATAAATGAAATAAATAATAATAATAATAAAAATAAATAAAATAAATAAATAAAATAAAAATAAATAAAATAGGTACATTAATAAATAAAATAGGTACGGAAGATGGGTCCCTAGAGCTTCACGACCCCCCCCCCCCCCCCCCTCAGCATTTGTTTACTTTGCCTGTGGTCGAAAATAGATTTGTGCTTGGGACATCAGTATAATAAGAAACCGAAAGTAAGGACAATTTACATTGGCGTAGACAGGATTTCGGAAAGGGGGGGGGGGGGAAGTCGATGATCTAATGAGAGAGAAACAATACTGGATTTCGGTTAATCAATTTGGACCCTATGGGGTGCAATTATTCAACCAATAGAAGTTATGCCCCACAACTTCCTTTCCTACCCCACTGGCAATTTACAGAAGTTGTGTTATTTTTTAAAGCATAAATATAATTCTTTGAGTTCAAATATTCTAAAAATATTCTTTTTAAAAATATTTTAATTTAAACATAATTACTTAATAATAGTATTTGAACATGGCAAAATCTAATATTGCCATCATTCAAAATAACAATTGCTTCATAATTTATTTTATGTTACTTTTATCGTCTAAGAAATCTAGGTTTTAAATCACTATGCTAAAATTCTATCTTAACATATATTTTTTTTATATTCATATTCTTCAAGGAGAGAGGGAGGAGCATTAAAATTTTCATTGGTTACAGCCTCGAGTAAATTTTTCCAAACCGTCAACGGTCCCAAAAGAATAAAAAAATAAACAAAAAAAATGTTTGCTCTATTCCTAATGAGTTAGCTCCACGCCTAAAGATGCTCACACTAAATCTAATATTATAACTACATAGCAATGAAAACAATTCCTTTGCAAGCAAATAACACGTCCAATGGCGACTTACCGAAAAGGTTCCTCCAGCCAATGGAAAGAGACGTCCGCAAAGTGTGACTCATGCCGCTTTACTCCGAAACCAGTCCACTGGTGAAAAACTTTTTGCTCCCACTGAACTCTCACCATAACCAACCAAGCAATTACTCCGCCTGGGGCAAATTAGAAAATCGTAATCGCTTCTAATAGTTACCTTCCGTGATTTTGAATGGTGCGGCGATTTAAAGCCTCCCTTTCGAACCTTGGACTATTCTGAACACCATGAACACCGCTGTATGCAAAATGAATTGGAGTTACTCGCTGAACTCGCAACCTTTGAACTATCGCGAAAGTTACTTCAATCAGCATTATGATACCAGTGGCTATGAAGCCCAGAATTACTCATTACAGAACCACGGGTATATTTTTTCAGAGTGTTTAAAGACAATAGAGTCCATCGCTTCAAATAAACAAATAACAGTTCCCGCTTCTAATCCTTTAGAAACCGGTAAGTCTCTTAATGTATTTATTCAATGTATTTTATTTTTGTTATACTACATCGTGATGTTTATTTTCTGAAAATGTAAATATATTTTGATACGGAGAAGAATATTTTTCATATATAGAGCTAATATTTTTATGTAGAACATAGAAAATAGATTTTTTTTCTGGATATTTTTTCAAGTCTGTGTTTATTCGATTATTCAACGTTGGCTCGATTGCATCAATATTCAATAGGATAATAAAATTTATGAGCAGATTTCAGTTAATTTTAAACTTCTAAAACGCGTTTGAAATATTTTTTCATAAAATATTCTCTTAACTGTGATCTATGACTGACGATTTTGTTAAAAAGGAAAGAATGAATTAATTCCATTACACGATATTTAAAAATGCGATGAAAAATTGAAAAAGAAAATCGTCTGCTTTGGAAAGTAAAATAAACATTTATTATTAAAAATTAAATGTTAATAGTTCAATATGCTGCTGCGAAATTACAAAGAAAAGAATTATTTTGTAAATATTGTTCCATGTTTAGAAGTATGCCATTGCAAGTATTATTATTATTATTATTATTATTATTTTTAATATAGGAATTGATCGAATTGTGCCTTTTTATTATATTCAGAGCTTGTTGCGAATTTTCCTATTTTAATTTTATGAATTGATGTATCTGAATAATTTGTTTTATATTTACAATACATACGTTGTTGCGAATTTCAATATGTTGAATTTGTAAATTGATACCTCTTAGCATGTTATATAGAGTTTAGAATCTACAAGTGAGGAAATTTATGATTTAATCTTACAAAAAACTTTATTATTAACAGCATAAGACAGTTGATTAAATATATCTACTAATCAACTGTTTTATGCTCTTAATAACGAAAAAAAAAATTTTTTTTTTTTCAAATTATTTAAGAACAGTAGTTAGAGCTTTTTTTTTATATTTATGATTAAAGTTTTTAAATTGACGCAAACTTGCATTTTTCATTACATTTAGAATTTGTAAAATTCTAATATTTAAATTATTTTTAATTGATGTTGCTTTGCAATTTTACTGCCTATAAAATACGAAGTTTCGAATTCTAGTATTTAAAATTTATTTATTGATGCCACTTTGCAGTTTTATTGCATTGAACTACATCGCTAGAAAGCGTATTGTGAATTTAATAATTTAAAGTTTATAGATTCTGCCGTTTGCGGTTCTAAGAACGCAAGTGGCATAGGTTTACATGAATTCATAACTTTTAGAATATGGTGAAAATTTTACTATAGCTTTCTGGATCACTATGCTTATTATTATTATTATTATTATTATTATTATTATATTTATGAATAGGGTGTTTTACGTAGATAGAATTAACTCGTACTTTAAGGCATTATGCAAAAATTAAACTCTTTAATTTCAACAGTTTTGATGTTTGTTGATGTGCTTTTTTGCTATCAGAAAATGTATTTTTCGTTCATTGATAATAACTTGTTTTTATTTTTTATTGTACTTTGTTTCTCTTATATTATTCGAACGAAGTTGAATACTTTCGCAGTTTTATTGTTAATTAATAAGTTGTTTAAAACGTTTGTCGGATGAACTGGGGATACATATTCTGACATTATTTAATTTTTATGATATTAAGTTCTATATATTTATTTATTTATTTATTTTTTTAATTTAAAGGATTTATTGTTGTGAATGCGAATATTATGACATATTAATGTATGAGAAAGTCGAATAGAGTCGTACACTGAGTGTTAATATGTTTTAATAATTGCATTCCTTCACCCGTCTAAATATTAAAAAAATCTGATGTCGGCAGCACATGACTTTCCTTATATAATGCAATGAATTTACTACTTTTACAGTAAAAAGAAATAAATTACTTTTATAGTAGTTATTTATATTCTTTCCAAGATATTGATGCGTCATCAATGAGTCGTCATTGATTTAGCGTCATTTTTATCCATTTGGCGAATTTTCGTTAATGTAACAACATTTAAAAAAGTCGCCAAGTTGGCGACATTCCACCAAATTCGTCGCCAAAATCTCGCCAAGCGTTATGGACGAAGAAATAAGTTATTCTTACAGCAGATAAATGACTATTGGCGTTCAAATACAAAAGTATTACTCAAAGTATCTTATTTCATGAATGGAACGAGCTAGATCCACGAGAATGATGTCATCAAATTTATCGCATGGTATTACATAAGAAAAGTGAACTTGTTTCATAAGAATTTTTTTTATTTTTTATTTTATGACTTTTTGATAATTTTTTTGAAAAATGTGCAATATCTCGAGAACGGTTCCTGTTAGCCTTCTAAAATTTATGTCAATCGTTTTCTAATGAAAAATTACATAAGAATTGTCTATTTGCGTAACTTTATTAGCGGTTTTGATTTTTTGACGATTTTTTCAAAATTTCACTCGAAAATTTAGGGGGGGGGGGGGTTGAACATTCGATTGAGTATAAAAACAATAGGCTTCCAGTGTTTACGGATTGTGATTTTTGTACCAAATTTTGTTCGAATCGGTCCATTCGTTCGTCAGTTATCGTCTCCACAGACTCACTGACACACACACACAGACATCACTTCAAAAATGTTCGATTCATGATCAGGGATGCTTGAAACGTGCTCTCCGGACGAAAACTCGAATTTGGATTTTCGACCCCGTCACAATACTTTCCTTATACATTATGTATAATAAGAAAAGTAATATAGTTTAAAATATTAAAATTATAGTTAGGTATTGAGAAACGGGATAATGAAATTAACATTGTTAGAACACGACATAGATGAAACTGAAAAACTCAGCTTTTAGATGTGATCAATGACATTCTTTGTAGAGGAACGTTATAGCCGCAATATATTGCTGATCCGCCTGCTGCGTCCCGGTACATTCCGGTATTCACCCGCTATGAAGTCAAGGAAAAGAAAACGATTCATATGTCTTTTTGGCAGGCTGTTGACAAATTCATTAGAAAAACGACTATTCAGAATTAATTTTGAATTATATTTTGATAATTTACAACAATGAATTTACCTCGATGGTAGTAAATTGTTCCACGAGATAATTTTAAGCCATATTTTCTGTAGATTTTCCCAAATAATTGAAAGAATCTTATTAGACACTAACCACGTATTTGGCGAGTACAAATTAGTTAAAAATGTTTTGGGCACAGGAACATATGTAGATTACAGAAAAAAATCTGCTGTCGGCAGCACATGACTTTCCTTATATAATGCAATTAATTTACTACTTTTACAGTAAAAAGAAATAGATTATTTTTATAGTTGTTATTTATATTCTTTCCAAGATATTGAATTTTCGTCAATGAGTCGTCACTTTCTACGACGTCATCATCAATGAGTCATCATTGATTTAGCGTCATTTTTATCCATTTGGCGAGTTTTTCGTTAATTTAGTAACATTTAAAAAGTCGCCAAGTTGGCGACATTCCACCAAATTCGTCGCCAAAATCTCGCCAAGCGTTATGGACGAAGAAATAAGTTATTCTTACAGCAGATAAATGACTATTGGTGTTCAAATACAAAAGTATTACTCAAAGTATCTTTTTTCATGAATGGAACGAGCTAGATCCACGAGAATGATGTCATCCAATTTATCGCATGGTATTACATATGAAAAGTGAACATGTTTCTCAACAGTTAATATATTTTTTTAATTTATGGGATTTTTTGATAAATTTATTTGAAAAATGTGCAATATCTCGAGAACGGTTCGTGTTAACGTTGTAAAATTTATGTCAATCGTTTTCTAATAAAAAATTACATAAGAAATGTCTATTTGCATAACTTTATTAGTGGTTTTGATTTTTTGACGATTTTTTCAAAAATTCAGGGGGGGGGGGGGGTTCTGAACATTCGATTACGTATAAAAACAATAAACTTCCAGTGTTTATGGATTGTGATTTTTGTACCAAATTTTGTTCGGATCGGTCCATTCGTTCGTCAGTTTTCGTCTCCAAAGACTGACTGACACACACACACACACACACATCCTTTCACATACACACACATACTTTCACACACACACAGACATCACCTCAAAAATGTTTGATTCGTGATCAGGGATGCTTGAAACGTGCTCTCCCGTCGAAAACTCGAATTCGAATTTCCGACCCCGTCACAATACTTTCCTTATACATTATGTGTATAAGGAAAGTAATAGATACATGTTGCAGGTGTTTTAGATGCAGATCAAACTTGTGTGTTTTAGCACTTTATCTAATTATAATGTATAAAAGCATATTAAGAGGATGATACATTTAGTTGCAAAATTTATGATTCTTCATATTTACTTAAAAACTATGGGATTTAAATATCTGAAGTATTCGAACTTTAAAAATGTATTAAAATTATGAAGTATGTGGGTTTTAAATGGTTAAATAGCTATTGAACTTTAAAATGATTTTAATTTTTAACACTTTCCAACATAGTTGAAAAGTGTTTATCACTTTGTTCATTCTATTTGTCTGTCTGTCTGCCCGTTCGCACGATAACTGCCGTAAAAATGCCTTTATCAAAATGAAATTTTAGTATGTTGTTAAGACGGTCTGTGGGACCTATGGAAATGTAAATGAATAATATCACCCAATTAGTTTTGGATTGAACCAGGTTGAAAAAGTGAAATACATTGAACCCTATGGGACCTCATTTTTCAAACATTTTTAAGCGAATTTATAATTCACAAATGACTTCAAAAGTTTTGGGAAATATTCAAATTATCCCATAAAATACAATAAAACATAAAATATAATAAAACATAACATAAAAACAATGTTCAGCAAAATATATTCAGTAATTTTTGTAATAACAATTAAACCTACATATGAAGAGATCAGGTGATGCACTTCAAAATAAAATATGGCATCCATCTTTTTCCCCAGTGTAAGAATCGTGATTTTTAAAGTTATTTTAAATGAATATTTAGTGTTGCATTCGTTGTTAAAACCAGTTTATTTTTGCGTATTTTTTGTGCATCTATATTCCGTGCCAAAGCAATTACAATATTTTAAAGTTTAAATGATCATCAAACTTTACAACGAATTTTAATGGATGCAGGATGTAAACAAGTGATTGTAAGTTGAGTTGTATAAGAATTGTTGAATTTTTTCACGCAAAATTATTTAGCTCTGGAGTCTGGAATAAAAGTGATATGAATGAAATATTCATTGCTTTACTTTCGTTATATGCATAATGTATAAGGAAAGTATTGTGACGGGGTCGAAAATTCGAATTCGAGTTTTCGACGGGAGAGCACGTTCAAAGCATTCCTGATCACGAATAAAACATTTTTGAGGTGATGTGTGTGTGTGTGTGTGTGTGAAAGTATGCGTGTGTGTGTGTGTCAGTCAGTGAGTCTGTGGAGATGATATCTCACGAACGAATGGAGCGATTCGAATGAAATTTGGTACAAAAATCACAATCCGGAATACTGGAAGCCTATTGTTTTTAAACGTAATCGAATGTTCAGAACCCCCTAAATTTTCGAGTGAAATTTTCAAAAAATCATCAAAAAATCAAAACCTTTAATATAGTTACGCAAATAAATATTTCTTATGTAATTTTTTCCTTAGAAAACGATTGACAGAAACTTTAGAAAGCTAGCATGAACCGTTCTCGAGATATTGCACATTTTTCAAATAAATTTATCAAAAAATCTCATAAATTAAAAAAATATATTAACTGTTGAGAAACATGTTCACTTTTCATATGTAATATCATGTGATAAATTTAGTGATCATTTTCGTGGATCTAGCTCCGTTCCATTCATAAGAAAAGATACTTTGAGTACTACTTTTGTATTTGAACGCCAATCGTCATTTATCTGCTATAAGAATAACTTATTTCTCCTTCCATAACGCTTGGCGAGATTTTGGCAACGAATTTGGTGGAATGTCGCCAACTTGGCGACTTTTTTAAATGTTGCAAAATTAACGAAAATATCGCCAAATGGTTAAAATAAACGCTAAATCAATGAAAATGACGACTAATTGTCGAAAATTCAATATCTTGAAAAGAATATAAGTATCTACTATAAGAATAAGCTATTTTTTTTGCTGTAAAAGTAGTAAATTTATTGCATTATATAAGGAAAGTCGTGCTGCCCACATCAGATTTTTTACGTAGAGATCCAGACGATTTATATTTCGATGACGTTATTTGAATAACGTTCATTTTTTTTCGGTGAAGTTTTAAGTTTTCAAATATAATAAATGATAGTAGTACTGTGATAATTTAAAATATAGCAGCGCTGAATATATCGCATTTTAGAGATATTTCAATAAAATTGCATTTTAGTTCCAAAGTGTTTCATAATCAATGTTTTATGCATGTTTAATGCAAGTATTTTTAACTACTAAAAATTTTAGGTGACTTGGTACTTTTTCTTTTTATTTTTTATGTATATTATTGAAGGTTGTTATTAGACAAAATGGTTTTAATAAAAATAAATATTGTGGATAAAAATTTAAAAATTAAAAAAAAAAAAAAATCTTAAAATTTTTTATTTTTAATGCAACAAAATTATTAGAAATAACCGCATATCTGTATCTTTAAAATTGAGCGAGATATATTTAATTGAAAATTGAACATTGTGAATGGGGATCGTATATCAAATTAGAAATGTAAATTTCTGACATATCACAAAAAAGATAAAACTGGATGATAATACATAGGATAACCAACCTCGTAGTGAGTACCACTGCTTTCTCTGTCTGCGTAATGCTTTATTTAGATGCATTTGTGATAAAAAATATTTGTCACATATTAACGTATTTTTGATCTAAACAATTTCCATCGTCCATTTGTTTATGATCTCTATTTTCACTGGTGAAACAGCCTTTCACATGGTACGGAAAAGCGATATAAGTCAGATTTTACCTTTATCATAATTCAGTTGATTTTAAAGATACAAATATGCGGGTTTTTTTTTTTTTTTTTTTAATGATCTGGTTGCATTAAAATTAAATATTTTTTGATTGACTAAATTTGTCTAAGAGGATCGTATAAAAATTTAACAAGAAAGATCAATCATGCTTAAAGCATTGATTATGAAACACTTTCCAACTTCAATGCAATTTTATTTAAACATGTCTAAAATGCAATACATTCCTCGGTAATATTTTAAAACTTATCACAATACTACATTAATTTATTATATTTGAAACCTTAAACCTTCATCGAAAAAAATTAACTTCATTCAAATGACGGCATTAAAATATAAATTGCCTGGTTTAAACATCTCTAAAATGTGATACATTCCTCGGTAATAATTTTAGAATTATCATAATACTACGATAATTTATTATATTTGAAAACTTTGACACAACTGATATTCATTCAAATGAAAACAACTGATATTCATTCAAATGACGCCATAAAAAAAATAACACGCCTGGCTCTCTCTATAAAAGCAACATTTCATTCATAAATAATTCCCCCATTCATGTCATTCATCACAATACTATAATAATTTATATTATTTAAAAATTAAGACCATGGAGCTACAAGTAAGTAAAACTCTATGCGTAAAACTTCATCGAAAATTATCGTCCTTCTCTTTCTAAAATCAATGAATATTTCATTCATATCAGCCATGCAGACTCCATGGATTAAATGATTTTGTGTTAAAGAATTACAGCGATTCTAATACAACTCATTCTACGTATTTTGCTGTTTACATTTTACATAGGTGAAAAATAGGCTTAATAGTAGAAATAATCAAATTTGTATCAGCATTTAAACTGAAATATATTGTCATTGCGTTGTTAAAGTATGTAGATGCACAGAATTTAGGCAAAAATAAAGTAGTTTTAGGATGGATACAACACTCAATATGAATTAAAAAGAACTTTAAAAATCACGATTTTGAGACAAGATGGATGCCATATATCATTTTGAAGTGGGTCATGTGATCGTTTCATATCATGGACACGTGATCGCTTCATATAAGAGGTGTTATTATTATTTTAATTTTTATTTAAAAAACTACTGAATATATTTCGCTGAATTTTTTTTTATATATTTTATGGAACAATTTGAATATTGCCTAAAATTTTCGAAGCAATTTGTGAATTTTAAATCCGCTTAAAAAATGCTTGAAAAATTAGGTCCCATAGGGCTCAATGAATTCCATTTTTTCAACCCGGGTTCAATCCAAAACTAATTGGGTGATATTATTCATTTATATTCCCATAGGTCCTATAGACCGTCTGAACAACATACTAAAATTTCATTTTGATTAAGTCATTTTTACGGCAGTTATCGTGCTAACGGACAGACAGACCGACAGACAGACAGACAGACAGAATGAACAAAGTCATAAACACTTTTCAACTTTGTTGTAAAGTGTTAAAAAGTGTAACTTTTTGAAAATGAATGGGAGGACTATTTCATTAACGTAGTTTTATTGCTTACCTTACTTTCAACATTTTTTGCAATGTACATTGCCTGCTTATCTCCAACAGGTTAAGAATTAAAGCCCGTTTCAATCTTTTTGGGACACCCTGTATATCAGGTTCGGATTTAGGATCATATTTTTTCCCCAAATATGTTCAATAGTCCGAACGTATCTTATCTCCTTTTGAGCTTGCCAAATGGAGGGAAAAAATATACTCGTTATGAGTTTGGAATAAAAGTTGCAGTCAATGTCAAAAGTTTAGAAACTGGAGGAATTTCTAACTAAAACACAGAAGATACATAATTATTCTTTAAAACTGTGCTTATATATATGAAAAGAATATCAGATAGCATATAAATGAAAGTAAGTACTAAAATGAGAAAACTAGATACAATTTAGGACTAAATTTTAAAATTAGCCCATGTCAAAAGTATAGGTACAATTCTCAAATATGTGAATTTTTTTAGAAACCGAACAAAATGACGTCATTAAACGAACGATGCATAATTTAAATCACCTTATGGGTTAACTTCATTAAAATGTCGACGGTTTGACCAACCAGGAGGTTTCCAGAATTTGTAGACTAAAGTTAGATGACCATAGAGGACCTTGTAATGCAATTAAATAGATCTAAACAAAGTATCTATATAGACGGTGGCGATGACAGCTTGAATGCCACGTGTTTCTTCTGCATGGGATGACAGACTAATTTTGCAGATGAAATCTTCCTATAAGTCAAATTTAATCAAAAAGGGGACTCCAAATTTCTAAAAAAATAAAGAACTATTTATAGACGGTATACGAAAAGCAGCACACAGGTTTACAAGAAAATGTCTCTGAAACCAGCTCTAAAATTTTGACACAAGATGGAGATATTTCAGTGGACACGGATGCATATGTTCTACCCTAGAGTGATAAATTGCTATCTGTACTATTTAGTGGGGAAAATAAGTGGAACCTGGATGGTCCTGATGGCTGTGCATCATATTGGCGTGATTTACGGAGCGAGGCTATAAGTTTTTTAGTAGATAGCTATGTGGTGTGGAGTGGATTTGGATTTAATGGTCAAACCTCTCTAGCCTTTTTAAATGGAAAAAATAATACCAACAGACTGAATTAGCTGGGGAGTTCGAGTTCAGTCTTTCAGCATGATTGTGCACCCATCCATACGTTAAACTGAGCGGAAATGAGATTCAAACTCCAAAATATATCAGTTTTAGGTCGGCCGGAAAGGAGCCCAGACCTGAACCCCATTGAAAATTTATGGGGAAGTTTGAGTTGCACAATGTACGTAATTGAAAAGCAATATTTCTGAATAGAAGATTTGAAAGACTCCATACAGAATTTCAGGGCATATAATCAGTCCTAATATTATGCAAAACTTTGTTTTTTTTTAATGTCAGGAATGGTGGAAATACTGTTAAACCATAGAAATGTTATTTATATATTTTATTATTATTTTCTAATAGATTTAAAAGAAATTATGTCTATGCTTTTGACGCACAACATTTTGCAATTTTTGTATTACATATTTATTGCAACTTGGCACTTTTATTTATGGCGAATGCAAATGAAATGTCTCATACAATAAATCATATCACTTTTAGTGGCTGTGGTTGTTACACTTCTTTTGCAAACACAATTTTGTAGGGTGGGACAACCCAGTGGTTATAGAGCGCGGGGATTGTACTTGGAAGACTCGAGATCGATTCCCGGCTCTGCACAAACTGTCCCCTTGTTCACGCGAGGTATGAGCATGTTAAATATGCGGGTTCGTAAGTCTTTCCGAGAGGTTGGTGTTAGAGGAAGGAGGGTACGGTCTGTGTGGATGCCGCCGTCCCATTGGGTTCCGATCTAAATTGGGTAGCACTTCCCGTCTGTCCAAAACAGATACCTTACACTTTCGGGTAGGTCGGACGGTCTGGATCGAAGACGAAGAAGGAGAAACACAATTTTGTGTTTGTGTCTAAACCTTTGGCTTTGACTTATGAATTTGTTTCAGTTAAAGATAAACGTAATCTAAAAATTATTTATTTATTTATTTTTCCTGGAGGAAATCGAGTTGTTGAGGAAGGATTCATTGTACTTCCTGTTTAATCCGTAAACATGTACTAAAATCCCGATTTTGATTAAAGCCAGGTGTCAGTATTTCCTGGATGGGGAGCCATTCTTCCAGCGAGGTAGAGAAATCTACATGTAGTGACTCCAGAAAGAAAGTTTTGATGTGAATAATATCTATGGTTAGGGTATCTGGCTGAAATCGGAGCGTTGCGAAAAATGTAAACACATTAACCGCTTTTATCTCTGAATTTAACAGTTAAAAATGTAAACAAATTTCAGTTTTGTCGAAAACAGAGCCTAATCTGTGAAAAAAAAAATAATTTCAAATATATTCACAAATATATATATATATATATATATATATATATATATATATATATATATATATATATATATATATATTTGTGAAAGACTAAAACGTTTTGTCCTAGCGAGTTTTTGCTTCATTTTGCATATTCGCATTTAACCTTTTGTTTACGGGTGGGACAGCGTCCATCTCAAATGAAGAACCTCTCAAAAAGACAGGTATTTGACATACCCTATCGCAAACAGTTCGATCTCTCTTTGCAGGCATTGGCGTCCATGGACTGGACGCCAATGTCTGCAATATATGCAACAAATATATGGTTGCATATATCGTCTGTATTGGTGCTGATTTGGTCGGTCTGGTGTCCGATTGGAGGCATGGTGACTTTAGTACCGAATCTCGCTTCTCTCTCAGCGCTGATAACCATCGCAAACGTGTGTTGAAGTGTTGAAAACCCAGACCACACGACAGACCCGAAGGTTTACTGCAGCTAAGTGTGTGGCCGGGAACTTTATTTTAGATCCAAAACATTACAAAACAGGTTAAAATTGAATCACAACACAGTTACAAGACAAAAAAAAGAAAGGCAACGACAAAACAAAACATAAAAACAATACAATACAATACAATACAAGAGAGACATAAGAAGGAAAAAAAAGAAAAGAGGGGAAAACCCCGAAGGGAAAAAACCCAAGCACAAAAGTAGGAAAACCAACTAAAACAAAACAAAACGAAACGAAGAACATGAAATACATAAAATACACAGAAATACAAAAAAAAAAGCACAAAAATTACATATAAAATTATATATACAAAAACACATGACAGTTGGGGGATGAAAAACCAAAGTATAAGTTGAGAAACCGAGGATGTAAGGGAATAAAGTCAGGGTGAGAAAATATAATTATAAAAATCCGGGTTAGGATGTATGCAAAGTATATATACATAATGGGTGTTTTTGATACATACCGAAAAGATTAGGTATATATTCTTTAAGGATGATACATAGAAGACGACACATATTAGGTATGGATGATACAAATTAGATATGGATGATATATAATGGATGATACATATTAGGTATATATACAAAAAGAAGCATGATCAAAGTATATATACACAATGGATGTTTTTGATACATACCGAAAAGATTAGGATTGATATACTGTTAATGTACAAATATAAAAACTAAACCATATGAGTTACAGGAGGTGGTGAATATAAAATCTTATAGTGCCCAAGGCACAGGGAGCAGGTTTTATAAAACAGATTTAGAAAGTGTGGGGAGCAGTGAAGGATTCACAGACCAGGGGGGACCCCCAGGCTGATCAAGCAATTTTGTTAGAAATCTCCCTAGCAGCGAGAATACAGTTTTTAATTTTTGAAATAGAAGATTTGTTTTTAAGAACCCTGGAAAACCAAGCCGCAGAGTTGGCATCAGTGGGACGGGAAAGGTGGAAAGGGAGGGTAAAAGGACAGTTAAAGACGAAGTGGTCGGCATCACCATAAACATTACAAGTGCAATTAGATGAAGATTTATGCTTAAAAAAATGTAAATAATCCAAAAAGGGGCCGTGACCCGTTAAAAAATAAGTTAAATATTGATTGGAAATTAAAAGATCAGGGTCAACACAGGGAAGAAATTTTGAAATTCTCGCAGGGTCATGGGTTCGGGGGGAGATATAATCGTTTAAATATGACTGCCAAAGATTTTTAAGAAGAATTTTACAGTGCTTTTTTAGAAGGGAGTAAGGGAAGGGGATGTGTAAGGGAGAGCCAGAAGTGGTTGCTAATTTAGCATGATGATCTGCGACCTCATTACCAAGGTTATTCGCGTGGGCTTTGACCCAAGAAAGATTTATAAGTTTATTGGAAATATTAGCTTTAGTTTTAATTTTTTGAAGAAAGTTAGATTTGTTATTGATTGATTTGAAAGCCATGATCGAGGAGAGACTATCGGAGAAGATGTTAACTTTAGTGTTGTTATCGTTTGCCCAGGATATAGCGAAATCTATGGCTGCAATTTCGGCCTGGAATACTGTATTCTCACCATCTAGTTTGAATGAATAGACCCTGTCCAGGACATCATGTTTGAAGATACACACTGCAAAGCCTGTATTGCCTTCAAGAGAAGAGCCATCAGTAAATATATTAATATTTGAAAAAGTAAGGGGGTCTGAGGATTCCAGGAGGGCGATACGTTTTGAGGGGGGAGTGCCAGAAAAGGGGGAGTTTAAATCAAAGAGGGAAGGGGCAGGGATATTAGAATTAGAAAAAAGATTTTCACGACGTTTCCAAAAGGCATATTTTGAGTGTAAAATTTTTATGACAAGGTGAATGGGGGGAATTCCAGTAAGAGAAAAAAGAGAGATGTTAGAAGAGGTCCTAAAACCTGAAGAGATTTTGAGGAGAAATATCCTCTGAAGAGAAAGAAGAGTTTTAATTTGAGCCCCCGTTAATTTACTACCCCAGACACCCGCCCCAAAGGAGAGAACCTTTTCAATTACAGTTAAGTACCACTCTTTTAAAAATGATTTATTTACTCCCCAGTTACACCCGGCAAGTTTACCGAAGGTTGTAGCAATCTTATAGCATCTCTCTTTGAGGTGGAAGATGTGGGCGCTCCATTTCAGATTATCGTCAATGATAATACCGAGGAATTTAAGGTGTCTGGAAATGTTGACTTTGACACCATTGATTTTGAAGGAAGGATTTTTCTTAATTTTGGAGCGGGTTTTATTAAAAATGATGGCATTGCATTTCGAGGGGGAAATATTTAGTTTTAGATTAGCCAAAGATTCCGAAAGTGTATTTAAGATGGAGTTGTTCTTAATGGCTAGAGAGCGAAGGTTAGGAGCGAAGGTAACCACCGCGAGATCATCTGCGAAGGCCTGTAAATAGTGTTGATCATTGTTAAGAAGAAGGATATTATTAAAATAGATATTCCATAATGTGGGAGAAATTATAGAGCCCTGGGGGGCTCCACGAGAGATTTGTTTTGTATGAACGGAGGGACCATCAATAAAGGAGATTTTTCTATTTTGTAGGTAAGTAAAAATAAAATTTTGGAAGGAAGGTGGTAGGTTAATTCTGTTGAAGATACTGGGAAGGATTGTCCAATTTAAATTATCGAAAGCTCCGCAGATGTCCACGGTGGTGAGGGAAACATAATGTCCTGGTCTGAACCCATTGATGGTGTTGATCAAACTGAGGGTTGCATCCTCGCAACTACATAGTTCTCTAAATCCGAATTGGAGAGGGTGGAGAATCTCTCCGGAGGAGAGCCAAAAGTTAAGTTTGTTGATAAATAGTTTCTCTAATATTTTGCCAAAGGTTGGTAGTAAGCAGATTGGTCGATAGGAAGAGCAATGGGAAGGGTCTTTGCCCGGTTTATTAAAAAATAGAACATTAGCTGTTTTTAAACACGAGGGGAAGTGACAAAATTTGAAGCAAAGGTTACAGATTTTAATAATAAGGGAGGGAAAAGCTTTATAGAATTTTTTCCAAAGGGTAAAATCAATTTTGTCAGGGCCAGGGGCCCCTCCACTCTTTAAGTTATTAAAGACTATGAAAAGTTCCTCCGGAGAAACCTCACCCAAGCCAGTGGCAGGCAAGTCAAAAGAGGGAAAACCTGAAAAATCTGCATCTTCCCTGAAGCAATGGTCCAAAAGCCTATCAACTTTTTCATAGTGATTTAAGTTAATGTTATCTGGGAATTGAAGTTCTATACAATTGATCTTACGATGCTTTTGAAATGCAAATTTGAAATGGGTGCCAAATGAGGAGTTACAGTTAGAACAAAAGGATTTCCATGAGTTTAATTTTGTTTTTTTAATTAGTTTTTTATACTTAGCCCTGTTTAATTTATATTTAGTAGAGGTAGCTGAGATTTCCTCCGGGGGTGCTGAGTTATTTTTTAGAGATTTAATACGTTTATATAAAGCGGATATAAAATTACGTTGTTTTTTCAGTTCAGAGTTCCACCAAGTGAAACCCTTAGAGGTTGAAGTTTTCTTTTTCTTGATGTAGGAGAAAGCACTGTTTTTTATCAAGAGGGTGAAGTTAATAAAGAAATCATCGAGGGAGGAAGTATCATTAATTTTTCCAAGGAGAGAATCGAGGTAGTTGATGTGTGATCTGAATTTAAAGATAAATCTGCCAATATTGTAGTTTGTTTTTAGATAAAAGTCACAGGGGACAGAAGAGTTAAGGTTGATTGAGATCTGTATCATTCGATGATCACTAAGAGTGTCGTCAGGGATTGAGATCTGTATCATTCGATGATCACTAAGAGTGTCGTCAGGGATTGAGATCTGTATCATTCGATGATCACTAAGAGTGTCGTCAGGGATTGAGATCTGTATCATTCGATGATCACTAAGAGTGTCGTCAGGGATTGAGATCTGTATCATTCGATGATCACTAAGAGTGTCGTCAGGGATTGAGATCTGTATCATTCGATGATCACTAAGAGTGTCGTCAGGGATTGAGATCTGTATCATTCGATGATCACTAAGAGTGTCGTCAGGGATTGAGATCTGTATCATTCGATGATCACTAAGAGTGTCGTCAGGGAGGATCTCCCAGCTGCGGATAGTGTCAAAAAATGAAAAGTTGGTAAGAGAGAGGTCAGGGTAACCTACACCAGAATGGGAGACAAAAGAAGGACCAATGCTAGGGTCGTTGCAGATCAACAAGTTGTTTTCAAGACAGAAATCAATTAAATCCAAACCCCTCCGGTCTGTAAAACCATAACCCCACATACGTGCTCGGGCATTAAAGTCTCCTAAGAGAAGGTAATTTGAATTAAAAAAATTTAAAGGGGAAAGTTCCAAGAGAAGGGAAGGAAAATCATCATGTGGGGGAAAGTAAATACTGGAAATAATTAAGGAATGGGAAGGGGAAAGATGTACTTCTATAAAAACAGAAGAAAGAGTTTTATATTTCAAATGGGCTGTGAATTTTGGGTTGAAAATTAAAATTGCTGCTTTTTTGGAAGTAGAGGAGAATTGTTGTATGCCAGGAGGAGGAGAAAGGATGTTTCCCTTGTTTAAATATGGTTCTTGGATGCAGGCAAAATCTATGGAGTTCTCAAGTGAGAACTGAATAAGGTTATTGTGTGCTGCAAGTGAATGGTTGGTATTTAGCTGAATGCATTTAATGACCATTAGAAGGGGATGCCCGTGCACGAAGAAGGGACCACACATATATAATAACATAATAAAATTCCGAGGGAATATAAATCGCAAACGTGTGTGGAGGACTGGCCAGCGTTTTGTTGTCGAGCGGCATACGGCCACCACATGTGGTGTGACAGTCTGGGGAGCCATCTCGTGGGACAGTCGATCTTTTCTAGCTGCGCTGCAAGCCTATCTGACGACTCGTTTATGCGTTAACGATATTCTGTAGCTGATTATTTTGCCAATGTTGCCAAGTCGTCCAGGTTCTATTTACTAACAAGACAACTCTCGGCCACATACTATACGGCTTTCTTAACAATGTTTTCGAGGATTTAATACCCTCCCATGGCCATCCAGGTTCCCAGACCTATCACCAATAGAACACGTCTGAGATATGCTGGGATGGCATTTGCAGTCTTTTCAGAATACCACTGAATTGGCTGACTAGTTGCAACATTTAGGGCAGAATATCCCTCAGAGAGACATATATAACGTAATGGATTTAATTAACTTAATTGCCGCACTGAATATTGGCTTGTATAGTTGCCAGGGGAGGATTTACCACCTTCTAAAATATCACCTTATTCTTGCCATTTCTCAACAAAACTCCCCCCCCCCTCCCAATTTCTAATCATTTGCATATCTCCTCAATATGATACATATACGCCGAGTTTCGCGGTTGTAGCTCAATTTGTTATGGGTGTATATATTTTTTTTTTGTCACAGAGTGTATTCCTCGAATCTGCTCGAATGCTAAATTTTTTACAGCTATGTTTCTGATGCATAAAACTATTTATACTGAAAAAAGAAGCACATACTATTCGCACATGTCTAACTTTTTGCTAAAATATTGTTGATAGGAAGGACATATTAAAATGCAACAAAGCTAAATTGATTCCTCTGATACATACAAAAAAAATCAATTTTTTTCTTAAACCCTGAGGATCGTATAAATAAGAATGCGACATGTTAAAAGATGTGTAATTTTTTCAAGTATTTATTTTGTTGTTGTAATCTCTATATACACTCTGTTGCAGAAAATACAATACACCCATAAGAAATTGAGCTACAGCCGCGAAACTCGACATGTATATATTTTAAGGAGATATGCATTTGTAGCATTGCATATTAGATGCTGATTAGCATAGCCAGCCATACAGACAGCGACGTGATAGAGAAATTCTATGTTATACTTGTTATACTTTAAGGTATCACGCAATCATCATTACACAGATCCAATTCAACTTTAATTGCTGAAAATTGACAAGTATTGCATAAATAGGTTAATATAATATATTGGTTTTTAAAATTTAGATATGTGCAAAACGTAGCGACGACAAGGGCAGAAATATAAAAATGTAATATAAAATTTTTTATATGTATATGTATTTTTAATAACAGATATAGTTATTTAAAAATGTTTTGGTTAGATTAAATTAACATTTTTCTTAAAATAAAAGAGAAATACATTTAAACAATCTTGTTATTTTATTATTTCATATCGTTCATTATCAACCAGCGGTTCTTATCACCGAATGAAAAGCAAAATGCAACCGAGGTGATATTAAATTATGCAACGTTTGTAGATAATCAATTTTTTGTATGAAAACAAAAATAAAAAGAAAGAATGACCGCGTAGATTTCTCCACTTGAGAGATTGTATTTGCGCGATAAATAAAATCTTTATCTGAACAACAGATGCTCTCAAATCAAAAACTTTGTTTAAGTTGTTTGAATTATATTTTTTTCTGTTATCGAACAACTTGTAAATCATGTAATATTTTTGTAATATAGTTTGAGTAAAACTAGGGCTTCTATAATCTTGAGCTAATGATGTTTTTAAGTGCGTGAGTTTGAAATAAAAAATATTTGGAATCAGGTTAATTTGCTAAAATTGACAAGTATAAGGCAAATTTGCCTGCAGGAATTAATTTGCAGGTTCATTGGCTTATAGATTTTGGCAACTGTTCTACTTAAATTCAGAAATGTTGCTATGAAAACCAAGTGTAATGTAATTCTTCATGTAGTGTTATATCTAAGTCAGAGAAAGTTTTCTTGAAGGAAAACGAAATCTTGCTTCAAAAATGTATAACTATCAGAAATTCTGAATATTAATAAATTATAAATGATAACACATTTTTAAAGTTCAACGCAGTGAATAGCTGTAATGTCGTCTCGTTTAAGCTGATGTTTTCTCAAAGCACACTAGTCATCCTCATCCTTTAACAACAAGTTAATGGGCATTATGTATTCAAAGGAAACCTTTTAAGATTGCTACATGAACCAGTATTGACCATGGTTAATACTTGAGTATGTAAGCAACGAAAAGTTTTAGATTTGCTGCAGTAAGTGTAGATGTATTGCAGGAAATTGTCCGTAAAAAAACTATCGCAGAAAATCAGTAAATTTACTTGAAAAGTACAAATGTCCTAAATTCTGCAGAAAATCTGTAACTTTATCTATAAATTACTAGTGGCCTCGGAAGTGATGTAGAAAAAAATGCATTTATACTGATGTTTGTAAAATGTTGCAAAATTCTGTAGAAAATTTGCATATTTTGCAAAAATTATACAGACATTTAGGATGGATTCTCCATTAAACTCTCACCACCATTATCATAAAATCATTGCCTCACTCTAATATGTACATTTACATAAAAATAAGTGTTACCTAGAGGGATTTCATTGAAGTTTTCACTTATCTTTCTCGTAAAATTTACTACAATAAACAGCGAAATAAGTATTTCCATTATGTTTCCTGCAGACATAAGTTCTTTGCACCTTATCTAGTGCGGAGAGTAGCCTTGGTTGATAAATTGCACCCGCAATCTTTACTTGCCTATCATGCGTTCTCTCTTGCCACCGCTTTATTTGCAGTTCTCTTGCAAAATGGCAAAGATATCATGTTTTCCCCATTCCATTTTGCTAGCGGTATGGTACATAACTGTTGGTACAGTCTTTGTTACAAACGTTGTAGTCTTGAGTTTAATGTGGACACTACCTGATTTGGGTTGTTACTTGCTAACTGAATTGGGCTATTAAGAGTAAAATTATAATCCCGTTGTCTGTACCTTTATTTCTAAAGTAACTAAGATGTAATCGTTACGTTTTAATGAAATTAAATGTTTCTGCGTCATAAAAATATGTATTCACGCTATAGTTACAAGTTTAAAAGAATATGTAAGGGAAGTTTGATATATTTACCAAATTTTCCAACAAATGGCATCATATATTCTACAAACATGCTTGAAATCTAATTTTGTATAAGACAGTCATATGTCTAGACCTAGAAGACTAAAAGGACCACTAGATTCTTCTGGGTTTGAATTTTGAAATTTTGACACTCCTAGGGAAAATGGGGACATTTCCTTTCTTAAGTTTATATTTTAAGATAATTACATATATTTTGATTCTGAATCTATCCACTGATTTGCTGTTTCTGATTAGTAAACTGTAAATTTATCTAAACTTCAGTCTTGTTGGGCATATCTAACCCCTGTGGTTCTTACATTTGAACCCATTTCACCACCCAACGTCGGCATGTATCGAGCATTCAATTCTCACTCACAGGGATGCTGATTTTCCATAAAAATTTTAATGTTAAACCATGTTATTTTGATTCTGAATCTATCCACTGATTTGCTGTTTCTGATTAGTAAACTGTAAATTTATCTAAACTTCAGTCTTGTTGGGCATATCTAACCCCTGTGGTTCTTACATTTGAACCCATTTCACCACCCAACGTCGACATGTATCGAGCATTCAATTCTCACTCACAGGGATGCTGATTTTCCATAAAAATTTTAATGTTAAACCATGTTATTTTGATTCTGAATCTATCCACTGATTTGCTGTTTCTGATTAGTAAACTGTAAATTTATCTAAACTTCAGTCTTGTTGGGCATATCTAACCCCTGTGGTTCTTACATTTGAACCCATTTCACCACCCAACGTCGACATGTATCGAGCATTCAATTCTCACTCACAGGGATGCTGATTTTCCATAAAAATTTTAATGTTAAACCATGTTATTTTGATTCTGAATCTATCCACTGATTTGCTGTTTCTGATTAGTAAACTGTAAATTTATCTAAACTTCAGTCTTGTTGGGCATATCTAACCCCTGTGGTTCTTACATTTGAACCCATTTCACCACCCAACGTCGACATGTATCGAGCATTCAATTCTCACTCACAGGGATGCTGATTTTCCATAAAAATTTTAATGTTAAACCATGTTATTTTGATTCTGAATCTATCCACTGATTTGCTGTTTCTGATTAGTAAACTGTAAATTTATCTAAACTTCAGTCTTGTTGGGCATATCTAACCCCTGTGGTTCTTACATTTGAACCCATTTCACCACCCAACGTCGACATGTATCGAGCATTCAATTCTCACTCACAGGGATGCTGATTTTCCATAAAAATTTTAATGTTAAACCATGTTATTTTGATTCTGAATCTATCCACTGATTTGCTGTTTCTGATTAGTAAACTGTAAATTTATCTAAACTTCAGTCTTGTTGGGCATATCTAACCCCTGTGGTTCTTACATTTGAACCCATTTCACCACCCAACGTCGACATGTATCGAGCATTCAATTCTCACTCACAGGGATGCTGATTTTCCATAAAAATTTTAATGTTAAACCATGTTATTTTGATTCTGAATCTATCCACTGATTTGCTGTTTCTGATTAGTAAACTGTAAATTTATCTAAACTTCAGTCTTGTTGGGCATATCTAACCCCTGTGGTTCTTACATTTGAACCCATTTCACCACCCAACGTCGACATGTATCGAGCATTCAATTCTCACTCACAGGGATGCTGATTTTCCATAAAAATTTTAATATATAACCCCTGTGGTTCTTACATTTGAACCCATTTCACCACCCAACGTCGACATGTATCGAGCATTCAATTCTCACTCACAGGGATGCTGATTTTCCATAAAAATTTTAATGTTAAACCATGTTATTTTGATTCTGAATCTATCCACTGATTTGCTGTTTCTGATTAGTAAACTGTAAATTTATCTAAACTTCAGTCTTGTTGGGCATATCTAACCCCTGTGGTTCTTACATTTGAACCCATTTCACCACCCAACGTCGACATGTATCGAGCATTCAATTCTCACTCACAGGGATGCTGATTTTCCATAAAAATTTTAATATATAACCCCTGTGGTTCTTACATTTGAACCCATTTCACCACCCAACGTCGACATGTATCGAGCATTCAATTCTCACTCACAGGGATGCTGATTTTCCATAAAAATTTTAATGTTAAACCATGTTATTTTGATTCTGAATCTATCCACTGATTTGCTGTTTCTGATTAGTAAACTGTAAATTTATCTAAACTTCAGTCTTGTTGGGCATATCTAACCCCTGTGGTTCTTACATTTGAACCCATTTCACCACCCAACGTCGACATGTATCGAGCATTCAATTCTCACTCACAGGGATGCTGATTTTCCATAAAAATTTTAATATATAACCCCTGTGGTTCTTACATTTGAACCCATTTCACCACCCAACGTCGACATGTATCGAGCATTCAATTCTCACTCACAGGGATGCTGATTTTCCATAAAAATTTTAATGTTAAACCATGTTATTTTGATTCTGAATCTATCCACTGATTTGCTGTTTCTGATTAGTAAACTGTAAATTTATCTAAACTTCAGTCTTGTTGGGCATATCTAACCCCTGTGGTTCTTACATTTGAACCCATTTCACCACCCAACGTCGACATGTATCGAGCATTCAATTCTCACTCACAGGGATGCTGATTTTCCATAAAAATTTTAATGTTAAACCATGTTATTTTGATTCTGAATCTATCCACTGATTTGCTGTTTCTGATTAGTAAACTGTAAATTTATCTAAACTTCAGTCTTGTTGGGCATATCTAACCCCTGTGGTTCTTACATTTGAACCCATTTCACCACCCAACGTCGACATGTATCGAGCATTCAATTCTCACTCACAGGGATGCTGATTTTCCATAAAAATTTTAATGTTAAACCATGTTATTTTGATTCTGAATCTATCCACTGATTTGCTGTTTCTGATTAGTAAACTGTAAATTTATCTAAACTTCAGTCTTGTTGGGCATATCTAACCCCTGTGGTTCTTACATTTGAACCCATTTCACCACCCAACGTCGACATGTATCGAGCATTCAATTCTCACTCACAGGGATGCTGATTTTCCATAAAAATTTTAATGTTAAACCATGTTATTTTGATTCTGAATCTATCCACTGATTTGCTGTTTCTGATTAGTAAACTGTAAATTTATCTAAACTTCAGTCTTGTTGGGCATATCTAACCCCTGTGGTTCTTACATTTGAACCCATTTCACCACCCAACGTCGACATGTATCGAGCATTCAATTCTCACTCACAGGGATGCTGATTTTCCATAAAAATTTTAATGTTAAACCATGTTATTTTGATTCTGAATCTATCCACTGATTTGCTGTTTCTGATTAGTAAACTGTAAATTTATCTAAACTTCAGTCTTGTTGGGCATATCTAACCCCTGTGGTTCTTACATTTGAACCCATTTCACCACCCAACGTCGACATGTATCGAGCATTCAATTCTCACTCACAGGGATGCTGATTTTCCATAAAAATTTTAATGTTAAACCATGTTATTTTGATTCTGAATCTATCCACTGATTTGCTGTTTCTGATTAGTAAACTGTAAATTTATCTAAACTTCAGTCTTGTTGGGCATATCTAACCCCTGTTGTTCTTACATTTGAACCCATTTCACCACCCAACGTCGACATGTATCGAGCATTCAATTCTCACTCACAGGGATGCTGATTTTCCATAAAAATTTTAATGTTAAACCATGTTATTTTGATTCTGAATCTATCCACTGATTTGCTGTTTCTGATTAGTAAACTGTAAATTTATCTAAACTTCAGTCTTGTTGGGCATATCTAACCCCTGTGGTTCTTACATTTGAACCCATTTCACCACCCAACGTCGACATGTATCGAGCATTCAATTCTCACTCACAGGGATGCTGATTTTCCATAAAAATTTTAATGTTAAACCATGTTATTTTGATTCTGAATCTATCCACTGATTTGCTGTTTCTGATTAGTAAACTGTAAATTTATCTAAACTTCAGTCTTGTTGGGCATATCTAACCCCTGTGGTTCTTACATTTGAACCCATTTCACCACCCAACGTCGACATGTATCGAGCATTCAATTCTCACTCACAGGGATGCTGATTTTCCATAAAAATTTTAATATATAACCCCTGTGGTTCTTACATTTGAACCCATTTCACCACCCAACGTCGACATGTATCGAGCATTCAATTCTCACTCACAGGGATGCTGATTTTCCATAAAAATTTTAATATATAACCCCTGTGGTTCTTACATTTGAACCCATTTCACCACCCAACGTCGACATGTATCGAGCATTCAATTCTCACTCACAGGGATGCTGATTTTCCATAAAAATTTTAATGTTAAACCATGTTATTTTGATTCTGAATCTATCCACTGATTTGCTGTTTCTGATTAGTAAACTGTAAATTTATCTAAACTTCAGTCTTGTTGGGCATATCTAACCCCTGTGGTTCTTACATTTGAACCCATTTCACCACCCAACGTCGACATGTATCGAGCATTCAATTCTCACTCACAGGGATGCTGATTTTCCATAAAAATTTTAATATATAACCCCTGTGGTTCTTACATTTGAACCCATTTCACCACCCAACGTCGACATGTATCGAGCATTCAATTCTCACTCACAGGGATGCTGATTTTCCATAAAAATTTTAATGTTAAACCATGTTATTTTGATTCTGAATCTATCCACTGATTTGCTGTTTCTGATTAGTAAACTGTAAATTTATCTAAACTTCAGTCTTGTTGGGCATATCTAACCCCTGTGGTTCTTACATTTGAACCCATTTCACCACCCAACGTCGACATGTATCGAGCATTCAATTCTCACTCACAGGGATGCTGATTTTCCATAAAAATTTTAATATATAACCCCTGTGGTTCTTACATTTGAACCCATTTCACCACCCAACGTCGACATGTATCGAGCATTCAATTCTCACTCACAGGGATGCTGATTTTCCATAAAAATTTTAATGTTAAACCATGTTATTTTGATTCTGAATCTATCCACTGATTTGCTGTTTCTGATTAGTAAACTGTAAATTTATCTAAACTTCAGTCTTGTTGGGCATATCTAACCCCTGTGGTTCTTACATTTGAACCCATTTCACCACCCAACGTCGACATGTATCGAGCATTCAATTCTCACTCACAGGGATGCTGATTTTCCATAAAAATTTTAATATATAACCCCTGTGGTTCTTACATTTGAACCCATTTCACCACCCAACGTCGACATGTATCGAGCATTCAATTCTCACTCACAGGGATGCTGATTTTCCATAAAAATTTTAATGTTAAACCATGTTATTTTGATTCTGAATCTATCCACTGATTTGCTGTTTCTGATTAGTAAACTGTAAATTTATCTAAACTTCAGTCTTGTTGGGCATATCTAACCCCTGTGGTTCTTACATTTGAACCCATTTCACCACCCAACGTCGACATGTATCGAGCATTCAATTCTCACTCACAGGGATGCTGATTTTCCATAAAAATTTTAATATATAACCCCTGTGGTTCTTACATTTGAACCCATTTCACCACCCAACGTCGACATGTATCGAGCATTCAATTCTCACTCACAGGGATGCTGATTTTCATAAAAATTTTAATATATAACCCCTGTGGTTCTTACATTTGAACCCATTTCACCACCCAACGTCGACATGTATCGAGCATTCAATTCTCACTCACAGGGATGCTGATTTTCCATAAAAATTTTAATGTTAAACCATGTTATTTTGATTCTGAATCTATCCACTGATTTGCTGTTTCTGATTAGTAAACTGTAAATTTATCTAAACTTCAGTCTTGTTGGGCATATCTAACCCCTGTGGTTCTTACATTTGAACCCATTTCACCACCCAACGTCGACATGTATCGAGCATTCAATTCTCACTCACAGGGATGCTGATTTTCCATAAAAATTTTAATATATAACCCCTGTGGTTCTTACATTTGAACCCATTTCACCACCCAACGTCGACATGTATCGAGCATTCAATTCTCACTCACAGGGATGCTGATTTTCCATAAAAATTTTAATGTTAAACCATGTTATTTTGATTCTGAATCTATCCACTGATTTGCTGTTTCTGATTAGTAAACTGTAAATTTATCTAAACTTCAGTCTTGTTGGGCATATCTAACCCCTGTGGTTCTTACATTTGAACCCATTTCACCACCCAACGTCGACATGTATCGAGCATTCAATTCTCACTCACAGGGATGCTGATTTTCCATAAAAATTTTAATATATAACCCCTGTGGTTCTTACATTTGAACCCATTTCACCACCCAACGTCGACATGTATCGAGCATTCAATTCTCACTCACAGGGATGCTGATTTTCCATAAAAATTTTAATGTTAAACCATGTTATTTTGATTCTGAATCTATCCACTGATTTGCTGTTTCTGATTAGTAAACTGTAAATTTATCTAAACTTCAGTCTTGTTGGGCATATCTAACCCCTGTGGTTCTTACATTTGAACCCATTTCACCACCCAACGTCGACATGTATCGAGCATTCAATTCTCACTCACAGGGATGCTGATTTTCCATAAAATTTTAATATATAACCCCTGTGGTTCTTACATTTGAACCCATTTCACCACCCAACGTCGACATGTATCGAGCATTCAATTCTCACTCACAGGGATGCTGATTTTCCATAAAAATTTTAATGTTAAACCATGTTATTTTGATTCTGAATCTATCCACTGATTTGCTGTTTCTGATTAGTAAACTGTAAATTTATCTAAACTTCAGTCTTGTTGGGCATATCTAACCCCTGTGGTTCTTACATTTGAACCCATTTCACCACCCAACGTCGACATGTATCGAGCATTCAATTCTCACTCACAGGGATGCTGATTTTCCATAAAAATTTTAATGTTAAACCATGTTATTTTGATTCTGAATCTATCCACTGATTTGCTGTTTCTGATTAGTAAACTGTAAATTTATCTAAACTTCAGTCTTGTTGGGCATATCTAACCCCTGTGGTTCTTACATTTGAACCCATTTCACCACCCAACGTCGACATGTATCGAGCATTCAATTCTCACTCACAGGGATGCTGATTTTCCATAAAAATTTTAATGTTAAACCATGTTATTTTGATTCTGAATCTATCCACTGATTTGCTGTTTCTGATTAGTAAACTGTAAATTTATCTAAACTTCAGTCTTGTTGGGCATATCTAACCCCTGTGGTTCTTACATTTGAACCCATTTCACCACCCAACGTCGACATGTATCGAGCATTCAATTCTCACTCACAGGGATGCTGATTTTCCATAAAAATTTTAATGTTAAACCATGTTATTTTGATTCTGAATCTATCCACTGATTTGCTGTTTCTGATTAGTAAACTGTAAATTTATCTAAACTTCAGTCTTGTTGGGCATATCTAACCCCTGTGGTTCTTACATTTGAACCCATTTCACCACCCAACGTCGACATGTATCGAGCATTCAATTCTCACTCACAGGGATGCTGATTTTCCATAAAAATTTTAATGTTAAACCATGTTATTTTGATTCTGAATCTATCCACTGATTTGCTGTTTCTGATTAGTAAACTGTAAATTTATCTAAACTTCAGTCTTGTTGGGCATATCTAACCCCTGTGGTTCTTACATTTGAACCCATTTCACCACCCAACGTCGACATGTATCGAGCATTCAATTCTCACTCACAGGGATGCTGATTTTCCATAAAAATTTTAATGTTAAACCATGTTATTTTGATTCTGAATCTATCCACTGATTTGCTGTTTCTGATTAGTAAACTGTAAATTTATCTAAACTTCAGTCTTGTTGGGCATATCTAACCCCTGTGGTTCTTACATTTGAACCCATTTCACCACCCAACGTCGACATGTATCGAGCATTCAATTCTCACTCACAGGGATGCTGATTTTCCATAAAAATTTTAATGTTAAACCATGTTATTTTGATTCTGAATCTATCCACTGATTTGCTGTTTCTGATTAGTAAACTGTAAATTTATCTAAACTTCAGTCTTGTTGGGCATATCTAACCCCTGTTGTTCTTACATTTGAACCCATTTCACCACCCAACGTCGACATGTATCGAGCATTCAATTCTCACTCACAGGGATGCTGATTTTCCATAAAAATTTTAATGTTAAACCATGTTATTTTGATTCTGAATCTATCCACTGATTTGCTGTTTCTGATTAGTAAACTGTAAATTTATCTAAACTTCAGTCTTGTTGGGCATATCTAACCCCTGTGGTTCTTACATTTGAACCCATTTCACCACCCAACGTCGACATGTATCGAGCATTCAATTCTCACTCACAGGGATGCTGATTTTCCATAAAAATTTTAATGTTAAACCATGTTATTTTGATTCTGAATCTATCCACTGATTTGCTGTTTCTGATTAGTAAACTGTAAATTTATCTAAACTTCAGTCTTGTTGGGCATATCTAACCCCTGTGGTTCTTACATTTGAACCCATTTCACCACCCAACGTCGACATGTATCGAGCATTCAATTCTCACTCACAGGGATGCTGATTTTCCATAAAAATTTTAATATATAACCCCTGTGGTTCTTACATTTGAACCCATTTCACCACCCAACGTCGACATGTATCGAGCATTCAATTCTCACTCACAGGGATGCTGATTTTCCATAAAAATTTTAATATATAACCCCTGTGGTTCTTACATTTGAACCCATTTCACCACCCAACGTCGACATGTATCGAGCATTCAATTCTCACTCACAGGGATGCTGATTTTCCATAAAAATTTTAATGTTAAACCATGTTATTTTGATTCTGAATCTATCCACTGATTTGCTGTTTCTGATTAGTAAACTGTAAATTTATCTAAACTTCAGTCTTGTTGGGCATATCTAACCCCTGTGGTTCTTACATTTGAACCCATTTCACCACCCAACGTCGACATGTATCGAGCATTCAATTCTCACTCACAGGGATGCTGATTTTCCATAAAAATTTTAATATATAACCCCTGTGGTTCTTACATTTGAACCCATTTCACCACCCAACGTCGACATGTATCGAGCATTCAATTCTCACTCACAGGGATGCTGATTTTCCAAAAAAATTTTAATGTTAAACCATGTTATTTTGATTCTGAATCTATCCACTGATTTGCTGTTTCTGATTAGTAAACTGTAAATTTATCTAAACTTCAGTCTTGTTGGGCATATCTAACCCCTGTGGTTCTTACATTTGAACCCATTTCACCACCCAACGTCGACATGTATCGAGCATTCAATTCTCACTCACAGGGATGCTGATTTTCCATAAAAATTTTAATATATAACCCCTGTGGTTCTTACATTTGAACCCATTTCACCACCCAACGTCGACATGTATCGAGCATTCAATTCTCACTCACAGGGATGCTGATTTTCCATAAAAATTTTAATGTTAAACCATGTTATTTTGATTCTGAATCTATCCACTGATTTGCTGTTTCTGATTAGTAAACTGTAAATTTATCTAAACTTCAGTCTTGTTGGGCATATCTAACCCCTGTGGTTCTTACATTTGAACCCATTTCACCACCCAACGTCGACATGTATCGAGCATTCAATTCTCACTCACAGGGATGCTGATTTTCCATAAAAATTTTAATATATAACCCCTGTGGTTCTTACATTTGAACCCATTTCACCACCCAACGTCGACATGTATCGAGCATTCAATTCTCACTCACAGGGATGCTGATTTTCCATAAAAATTTTAATGTTAAACCATGTTATTTTGATTCTGAATCTATCCACTGATTTGCTGTTTCTGATTAGTAAACTGTAAATTTATCTAAACTTCAGTCTTGTTGGGCATATCTAACCCCTGTGGTTCTTACATTTGAACCCATTTCACCACCCAACGTCGACATGTATCGAGCATTCAATTCTCACTCACAGGGATGCTGATTTTCCATAAAAATTTTAATATATAACCCCTGTGTTCTTACATTTGAACCCATTTCACCACCCAACGTCGACATGTATCGAGCATTCAATTCTCACTCACAGGGATGCTGATTTTCCATAAAAATTTTAATATATAACCCCTGTGGTTTCTTACATTTGAACCCATTTCACCACCCAACGTCGACATGTATCGAGCATTCAATTCTCACTCACAGGGATGCTGATTTTCCATAAAAATTTTAATGTTAAACCATGTTATTTTGATTCTGAATCTATCCACTGATTTGCTGTTTCTGATTAGTA